>CM038359.1:8017233-10417233 GCA_021464625.1 Proterorhinus semilunaris
TAGATGAAAACATGACAAAAATGCGACGAAAATTAGATGAAAATTTGACGAAAATGCGACGAAAATTTGATGAAAATATGACGAAAATGCGACGAAAATTTGATGAAAATATGACGAAAATGCGACGAAAATTTGATGAAAATATGACGAAAATGCGACGAAAATTTGATAAAAATATGACGAAAATGCGACGAAAATTAGATGAAAATTTGACGAAAATGCAACGAAAATTTGATGAAAATTTGATGAAAATTTGACGAAAATGCGACGAAAATTTGACGAAAATGCGACGAAAATTTGATGAAAATATGACGAAAATGCGACGAAAATTTGATGAAAATTTGATGAAAATATGACGAAAATTAGATGAAAACATGACGAAAATGCGACGAAAATTAGATGAAAATTTTATGAAAATATGACGAAAATTAGATGAAAACATGACGAAAATACGACAAAAATACAATGAAAATGACGAACACACAACAGCTTAATAACAGCTTTTTCACTGTGAGGTCCTGCGTATGTTGGACAAAAACTGTAATTTCTATCCAACACACATGACCACACAAAGCTGCTCTGTCAAAGTAGTGCCTTCAAGATGAATGTGAAGTCGAGCTGTGCACCATGCCTACCTCGCTCCAGGTTGGGACTAAAGGACCTAGGGACTTAGATGCAATATGAAAGAATTACTTGACAGAGTAATTCTGTGAATGAATTGAAAATTAGATGAAAACATGACGAAAATGCGACGAAAATTTGATGAAAATATGAAGAAAATGCGACAAAAATTAGATGAAAATTTGATGAAAATGCGACGAAAATTTGATGAAAATGTGACGAAAATGCGACGAAAATTTGATGAAAATTTGACAAAAATTTGATGAAAATATGACGAAAATTTGATAAAAATTTGATGAAAACATCACGAAAATGCGACGAAAATTTGATGAAAATATGACGAAAATTTGATGAAAATTTGATGAAAACATCACGAAAATGCGACGAAAATTTGATGAAAATGTGACGAAAATGCGACGAAAATTTGATGAAAATTTGACGAAAATGCAACGAAAATTAGATGAAAATGTGACGAAAATTTGATGAAAATATGACGAAAATGCGACGAAAATTAGATGAAAACATGAAGAAAATACGACAAAAATACAATGAAAATGACGAACACACAACAGCTTAATAACAGCTTTTTCACTGTGAGGTCCTGCGTATGTTGGACAAAAACTGTCATTTCTATCCAACACACATGACCACACAAAGCTGCTCTGTCAAAGTAGTGCCTTCAAGATGAATGTGAAGTCGAGCTGTGCACCATGCCCACCTCGCTCCAGGTTGGGACTAAAGGACCTAGGGACTTAGATGCAATATGAAAGAATTACTTGACAGAGTAATTCTGTGAATGAATTGAAAATTAGATGAAAACATGACGAAAATGCGACGAAAATTTGATGAAAATATGACGAAAATGCGACGAAAATTAGATGAAAATATGACGAAAATGCAACGAAAATTAGATGAAAATTTGATGAAAATATGACGAAAATGCAACGAAAATTAGATGAAAATGTGACGAAAATATGACGAAAATTTGATGAAAATTTGACGAAAATGCGACGAAAATTTGACGAAAATGCGACGAAAATTTGATGAAAATATGACGAAAATGCAACGAAAATTTGATGAAAATATGACGAAAATGCAACGAAAATTAGATGAAAATGTGACGAAAATATGACGAAAATTTGATGAAAATTTGACGAAAATGCGACGAAAATTTGACGAAAATGCGACGAAAATTTGATGAAAATATGACGAAAATGCAACGAAAATTTGATGAAAATATGACGAAAATGCAACGAAAATTTGATGAAAATATGACGAAAATTAGATGAAAATTTGATGAAAATATGACGAAAATGCAACGAAAATTAGATGAAAATGTGACGAAAATGTGACGAAAATATGACGAAAATTTGATGAAAATTTGACGAAAATGCGACGAAAATTTGACGAAAATGCGACGAAAATTTGATGAAAATATGACGAAAATGCAACGAAAATTTGATGAAAATATGACGAAAATGCAACGAAAATTTGATGAAAATTTGATGAAAATGCGGCGAAAATTTGATGAAAATGCGACGAAAATGCGACGAAAATTTGATGAAAACATGACGAAAATACGACAAAAATACAATGAAAATGACGAACACACAACAGCTTAATAACAGCTTTTTCACTGTGAGGTCCTGCGTATGTTGGACAAAAACTGTAATTTCTATCCAACACACATGACCACACAAAGCTGCTCTGTCAAAGTAGTGCCTTCAAGATGAATGTGAAGTCGAGCTGTGCACCATGCCTACCTCGCTCCAGGTTGGGACTAAAGGACCTAGGGACTTAGATGCAATATGAAAGAATTACTTGACAGAGTAATTCTGTGAATGAATTGAAAATTAGATGGAAACATGACAAAAATGCGACGGAAATTTGATGAAAATTTGATGAAAATTAGATGAAAACATGACGAAAATGCGACGAAAATTTGATGAAAATTTGATGAAAATTAGATGAAAACATGACGTACATAAAATCAACTGAATCCAAACTAAACTAACGGCGACATAGTGGGGGAAAGATCAAACTAATTTATTGGCTTACTATTGATATTATTATCAGGTTAGTTTATTATGGGATCGTGAATTAATCATTAATCGTGTCCTGTTATGTTACTGGGATGTGTAGAACATGTAAGCTTTCTTCGGTGGCAAACAGTTATAGGCTAGTAACGTTAGCTTGGCATACACACCAGCTCATAATAAACAAATGACAAATAAATAGCCTACAGCGTGCGGTGGCCATTTAGTTTACTGATCACAACCAAGACAATTAAACTTTAAAAATGTATGAGCACTTACCAGTGTTGTCTTTCTCCGGCTCCTCTGTGTCTGCCGAGATGCAAAAATGTGATATATAAAATATGACGAAAATGCGACGAAAATTTGATGAAAATTTGACGAAAATGCAACTAAAATTAGATAAAAACATGACGAAAATTTGATGAAAATATGACGAAAATGCGACGGAAATTTGATGAAAATATGACGAAAATGCGACGGAAATTAGATGAAAACATGACGAAAATGCGACGGAAATTTGATGAAAATGTGACGAAAATTTGATGAAAATATGACGAAAATGCGACGGAAATTTGATGAAAATGCGACGAAAATTAGATGAAAACATGACGAAAATGCGACGAAAATTTGATGAAAATGTGACGAAAATTTGATGAAAATATGACGAAAATGCGACGGAAATTTGATGAAAATGTGACGAAAATTTGATGAAAATATGACGAAAATGCGACGAAAATACAATGAAAATGACGAACACACAACAGCTTAATAACAGCTTTTTCACTGTGAGGTCCTGCGTATGTTGGACAAAAACTGTAATTTCTATCCAACACACACGACCACACAAAGCTGCTCTGTCAAAGTAGTGCCTTCAAGATGAATGTGAAGTCGAGCTGTGCACCATGCCCACCTCGCTCCAGGTTGGGACTAAAGGACTTAGGGACTTAGATGCAATATGAAAGAATTACTTGACAGAGTAATTCTGTGAATGAATTGAAAATTAGATGAAAACATGACGAAAATGCGACGAAAATTAGATGAAAATTTGACGAAAATGCGACGAAAATTTGATGAAAATATGACGAAAATGCGACGAAAATTTGATGAAAATATGACGAAAATGCGACGAAAATTTGATAAAAATATGACGAAAATTAGATGAAAATTTGACGAAAATGCTACGAAAATTTGATGAAAATATGACGAAAATGCGGCGAAAATTTGATGAAAATATGACGAAAATGCGACGAAAATTAGATGAAAACATGACGTACATAAAATCAACTGAATCCAAACTAAACTAACTGCGACATAGTGGGGGAAAGATCAAACTAATTTATTGGCTTACTATTGATATTATTATCAGGTTAGTTTATTATGGGATCGTGAATTAATCATTAATCGTGTCCTGTTATGTTACTGGGATGTGTAGAACATGTAAGCTTTCTTCGGTGGCAAACAGTTATAGGCTAGTAACGTTAGCTTAGCATACACACCAGCTCATAATAAACAAATGACAAAAAAATAGCCTACAGCGTGCGGTGGCCATTTAGTTTACTGATCACAACCAAGACAATTAAACTTTAAAAATGTATGAGCACTTACCAGTGTTGTCTTTCTCCGGCTCCTCTGTGTCTGCCGAGATGCAAAAATGTGATATATAAAATATGACGAAAATGCGACGAAAATTTGATGAAAATATGACGAAAATGCGACGGAAATACGACAAAAATACAATGAAAATGACGAACACACAACAGCTTAATAACAGCTTTTTCACTGTGAGGTCCTGCGTATGTTGGACAAAAACTGTGATTTCTATCCAACACACATGACCACACAAAGCTGCTCTGTCAAAGTAGTGCCTTCAAGATGAATGTGAGGTCGAGCTGTGCACCATGCCCACCTCGCTCCAGGTTGGGACTAAAGGACCTAGGGACTTAGATGCAATATGAAAGAATTAAGATGTTTGGTCTACCAGATCAAGTCACATCCGATTGGCCAAATGTGTAGATCTTGGAAAGGATTGTTCCTGTGTCACATTGAAGTGTGTGAGCCGATTACGCACAGGTGTCTGTCAGACCTTGTTCTGTGGTCCTGAGAGTTTACAGCCTATAGGTCAATGTAATGGCTTATTTGAGCCATTACATTGACGTGACAACAAAAATGAGGAAAGATCTTAGGCCTTAGCTTTCAAATAAGCCGTTACACTGGCCTATAGGCTTCTCAGGTCAAGAGGCTTTTAGATTTGGGTTGAACTGGAGAAAATGCACTTGGTTAAGAGGTTAAGCTAGCTTTTGCTTTCTTCCATAAAATTCTGATGTTTGCGCAGTATTTCTGAAAAGAATCAATACAGTGTTGAGTTGAATGAGGAACATTGGGTGCGGGATCTTAGACTCAGCAGAAATTGCTTGGGAGTGTTGTACGAGAGCACGTTGACGAGCATTAGCTAGCTTGACTAGCTTAACAACCTTAAACCCTATCGCTTCTTGACCTGAGAGTTTACAGCCCTTAGGCCTATTTTGACATTTTTCGTTGTTTTTTGTAGGTTTTTTTCAAACATTTTGTCACGCAACGAAAATGTGAGAAAAAACGCAACGAAAATGTGAACAAAACATGACGAAAATGCGCCAAAAATGTGACGAAAATATGACGAAAATTTGATGAAAATATGACGAAAATGCGACGAAAATTTGATGAAAATATGACGAAAATGCGACGAAAATTAGATGAAAATATGACGAAAATGCAACGAAAATTAGATGAAAATTTAATGAAAATGCGACGAAAATGCGACGAAAATTTGATAAAAATTTGACGAAAATGCAACGAAAATTAGATGAAAATGTGACGAAAATGCAACGAAAATTTGATGAAAATTTGATGAAAATATGACGAAAATTTGATGAAAATTTGACGAAAATGCGACGAAAATTTGACGAAAATGCGACGAAAATTTGATGAAAATATGACGAAAATGCGTCGAAAATTTGATGAAAATATGACGAAAATGCAACGAAAATTTGATGAAAATTTGATGAAAATTAGATGAAAACATGACGAAAAAATGCGACGAAAATTTGATGGAAATTAGATGAAAATATGACGAAAAAAATTAGATGAAAACATGACGAAAATGCGACGAAAATTAGATGAAAATTTTATGAAAATATGACGAAAATTAGATGAAAACATGACGAAAATACGACAAAAATACAATGAAAATGACGAACACACAACAGCTTAATAACAGCTTTTTCACTGTGAGGTCCTGCGTATCCCCCCTATGAGAGACCAACAGGCCCGTTTGGAACCGTTTGGAACCATGAGGCCATCCTCCCGTGGACCCACCACCTGCAGGAGGAGCCATAGGGGACTGGTGCTATGTGACTTGGGCAGCTCCAACAGCTGCCCCCACGACCCGGCAACGGACAAGTGGGAGAAAATGGATGGATGGATGGAAGGTCCTGCGTATGTTGGACAAAAACTGTAATTTCTATCCAACACACATGACCACACAAAGCTGCTCTGTCAAAGTAGTGCCTTCAAGATGAATGTGAAGTCGAGCTGTGCACCATGCCTACCTCGCTCCAGGTTGGGACTAAAGGACCTAGGGACTTAGATGCAATATGAAAGAATTACTTGACAGAGTAATTCTGTGAATGAATTGAAAATTAGATGAAAACATGACGAAAATGCGACGAAAATTTGATGAAAATATGAAGAAAATGCAACGAAAATTAGATGAAAATTTGATGAAAATGCGACGAAAATTTGATGAAAATGTGACGAAAATGCGACGAAAATTTGATGAAAATTTGACAAAAATTTGATGAAAATATGACGAAAATTTGATGAAAACATCACGAAAATGCGATGAAAATTTGATGAAAATATGACGAAAATTTGATGAAAATTTGATGAAAACATCACGAAAATGCGACAAAAATTTGATGAAAATGTGACGAAAATGCGACGAAAATTTAATGAAAATGTGACGAAAATGCGACGAAAATTTGATGAAAATTTGACGAAAATGCAACGAAAATTAGATGAAAATGTGACGAAAATTTGATGAAAATATGACGAAAATGCGACGAAAATTAGATGAAAACATGAAGAAAATACGACAAAAATACAATGAAAATGACGAACACACAACAGCTTAATAACAGCTTTTTCACTGTGAGGTCCTGCGTATGTTGGACAAAAACTGTAATTTCTATCCAACACACATGACCACACAAAGCTGCTCTGTCAAAGTAGTGCCTTCAAGATGAATGTGAAGTCGAGCTGTGCACCATGCCCACCTCGCTCCAGGTTGGGACTAAAGGACCTAGGGACTTAGATGCAATATGAAAGAATTACTTGACAGAGTAATTCTGTGAATGAATTGAAAATTAGATGAAAACATGACGAAAATGCGACGAAAATTTGATGAAAATATGACGAAAATGCGACGAAAATTAGATGAAAATATGACGAAAATGCAACGAAAATTAGATGAAAATTTGATGAAAATATGACGAAAATGCAACGAAAATTAGATGAAAATGTGACGAAAATATGACGAAAATTTGATGAAAATTTGACGAAAATGCGACGAAAATTTGACGAAAATGCGACGAAAATTTGATGAAAATATGACGAAAATGCAACGAAAATTTGATGAAAATATGACGAAAATGCAACGAAAATTTGATGAAAATTTGATGAAAATGCGGCGAAAATTTTATGAAAATGCGACGAAAATGCGACGAAAATTTGATGAAAACATGACGAAAATACGACAAAAATACAATGAAAATGACGAACACACAACAGCTTAATAACAGCTTTTTCACTGTGAGGTCCTGCGTATGTTGGACAAAAACTGTAATTTCTATCCAACACACATGACCACACAAAGCTGCTCTGTCAAAGTAGTGCCTTCAAGATGAATGTGAAGTCGAGCTGTGCACCATGCCTACCTCGCTCCAGGTTGGGACTAAAGGACCTAGGGACTTAGATGCAATATGAAAGAATTACTTGACAGAGTAATTCTGTGAATGAATTGAAAATTAGATGAAAACATGACGAAAATGCGACGAAAATTTGATGAAAATATGACGAAAATGCGACGAAAATTAGATGAAAATATGACGAAAATGCAACGAAAATTAGATGAAAATTTGATGAAAATATGACGAAAATGCAATGAAAATTAGATGAAAATGTGACGAAAATATGACGAAAATTTGATGAAAATTTGACGAAAATGCGACGAAAATTTGACGAAAATGCGACGAAAATTTGATGAAAATATGACGAAAATGCAACGAAAATTTGATGAAAATTTGATGAAAATGCGGCGAAAATTTGATGAAAATGCGACGAAAATGCGACGAAAATTTGATGAAAACATGACGAAAATACGACAAAAATACAATGAAAATGACGAACACACAACAGCTTAATAACAGCTTTTTCACTGTGAGGTCCTGCGTATGTTGGACAAAAACTGTAATTTCTATCCAACACACATGGCCACACAAAGCTGCTCTGTCAAAGTAGTGCCTTCAAGATGAATGTGAAGTCGAGCTGTGCACCATGCCCACCTCGCTCCAGGTTGGGACTAAAGGACCTAGGGACTTAGATGCAATATGAAAGAATTACTTGACAGAGTAATTCTGTGAATGAATTGAAAATTAGATGGAAACATGACAAAAATGCGACGGAAATTTGATGAAAATTTGATGAAAATTAGATGAAAACATGACGAAAATGCGACGAAAATTAGATGAAAACATGAAGAAAATGCAACGAAAATTAGATGAAAACATGACGTACATAAAATCAACTGAATCCAAACTAAACTAACGGCGACATAGTGGGGGAAAGATCAAACTAATTTATTGGCTTACTATTGATATTATTATCAGGTTAGTTTATTATGGGATCGTGAATTAATCATTAATCGTGTCCTGTTATGTTACTGGGATGTGTAGAACATGTAAGCTTTCTTCGGTGGCAAACAGTTATAGGCTAGTAACGTTAGCTTGGCATACACACCAGCTCATAATAAACAAATGACAAAAAAATAGCCTACAGCGTGCGGTGGCCATTTAGTTTACTGATCACAACCAAGACAATTAAACTTTAAAAATGTATGAGCACTTACCAGTGTTGTCTTTCTCCGGCTCCTCTGTGTCTGCCGAGATGCAAAAATGTGATATATAAAATATGACGAAAATGCAACGAAAATTTGATGAAAATATGACGAAAATGCGACGGAAATACGACAAAAATACAATGAAAATGACGAACACACAACAGCTTAATAACATCTTTTTCACTGTGAGGTCCTGCGTATGTTGGACAAAAACTGTGATTTCTATCCAACACAAACTAACTACTTGTTACATTTGACCACACAAAGCTGCTCTGTCAAAGTAGTGCCTTCAAGATGAATGTGAAGTCGAGCTGTGCACCATGCCCACCTCGCTCCAGGTTGGGACTAAAGGACCTAGGGACTTAGATGCAATATGAAAGAATTAAGATGTTTGGTCTACCAGATCAAGTCACATCCGATTGGCCAAATGTGTAGATCTTGGAAAGGACTGTTCCTGTGTCACATTGAAGTGTGTGAGCCGATTACGCACAGGTGTCTGTCAGACCTTGTTCTGTGGTCCTGAGAGTTTACAGCCTATAGGTCAATGTAATGGCTTATTTGAGCCATTACATTGACGTGACAACAAAAATGAGGAAAGAGCTTAGGCCTTAGCTTTCAAATAAGCCGTTACACTGGCCTATAGGCTTCTCAGGTCAAGAGGCTTTTAGATTTGGGTTGAACTGGAGAAAATGCACTTGGTTAAGAGGTTAAGCTAGCTTTTGCTTTCTTCCATAAAATTCTGATGTTTGCGCAGTATTTCTGAAAAGAATCAATACAGTGTTGAGTTGAATGAGGAACATTGGGTGCGGGATCTTAGACTCAGCAGAAATTGCTTGGGAGTGTTGTACGAGAGCACGTTGACGAGCATTAGCTAGCTTGACTAGCTTAACAACCTTAAACCCTATCGCTTCTTGACCTGAGAGTTTACAGCCCTTAGGCCTATTTTGACATTTTTCGTTGTTTTTTGTAGGTTTTTTTCAAACATTTTGTCACGCAACGAAAATGTGAGAAAAAACGCAACGAAAATGTGAACAAAACATGACGAAAATGCGCCAAAAATGTGACGAAAATATGACGAAAATGCGGCGAAAATACGACAAAAATACAATGAAAATGACGAACACACAACAGCTTAATAACAGCTTTTTCACTGTGAGGTCCTGCGTATGTTGGACAAAAACTGTCATTTCTATCCAACACACATGGCCACACAAAGCTGCTCTGTCAAAGTAGTGCCTTCAAGATGAATGTGAAGTCGAGCTGTGCACCATGCCCACCTCGCTCCAGGTTGGGACTAAAGGACCTAGGGACTTAGATGCAATATGAAAGAATTAAGATGTTTGGTCTACCAGATCAAGTCACATCCGATTGGCCAAATGTGTAGATCTTGGAAAGGACTGTTCCTTTCCAAGATTCCTCAGTCAAGCATGACACTGCGACTGAAAGCGAAAATATTTCGCTTTCCGTCGCTCAGCTTGTTCTACTGTCTTCGCCAGCCCCCCTTGTGCAGGAGCACGTGGAGGTGGGGTTTGAGACGCTGATGAAGTGTGTTAGCCGATTACACACAGGTGTCTGTCAGACCTTGTCCTGTGGTTGGTGGTCGTCGCTGCGAATGGCTCTGTATTTGCATAGAGTTGAATTGAGATCAACGCTATGCAAATGCCTTTGTCGTTCCAGTCGCCCGTATCCCGCCGCTCTCCTGTGTATTTTCGATAGCCGCTCTCCGGTGGCCAGCCAGCATTGGGAATGAATGGAAGCTGGCCGCTCGTTTCGCTCGTGCCGCTCTAAGGGTGAATGCGGTGCGGAGCTCCTGGTTAGTTTAAAACCAGGGGTGGGACAGAAGCTCATCCATTTGCAGTCTGTTTAACGGCTGCAACTCCAGGCACGCGGTGAGGAAATTCAGGCACTCTGGAAAAGGGGAAAAAAAGAAGTTAGATTCTGAATCATATGCATCTTATCAAGATGGCTGAATGATTTTCTTTGTGTGTACATACTTTTGGAGACCCGCCGTTTGAATTTGAGATTATTCCTCAGATAATCCATGGTACTGAAATCCTCCCCGGCCAGCAACTTGAACAGCAGCGCCCCCACCTGCCACACACACGTGGACTTTGCATTGTATGATCCGTCCAGGTAGTACTCCGGAGGGGCGTATTCAAACGTTCCTGAGGAGAAGCAGACACAAACATATAACCTACTTTATTATGGGCTGGTTAACCATTCAAAAAATTCAATATTTGGTTTTAAAATGAATCAGTGGGAGGGGCTGAAATGTTTTCAACACTACACAGGTTCTTAAGTTTTATATAACACTACTCTATAGGGAGAACATATCATTATTATCATACTACTTAAATTGCAATTTGCTGTTTGTGTCCTTTCAATTGGTGATTTGTATTTGATTCCGTTACAAAGTTACAGCCCTTTTAATATAAGAAAAAAACTGACATCTCACCTGCGTACTCGTTGTAAACTGGGCCCAGTGGACTCCCGCAGCCGAAGTCCACGATGCGCACTCGGTCACCACTGTCACTGGGCTGGACCAAGATGTTCTCACACTTCAGGTCTCTATGGAACACATGGTTGGCGAGCATGTCTTCCGTGGCGCAGATCACCTGCCTGATCATGTCCTTAGCCTTCTTCTCACTGAGTCGCCCTTTTTTCTCCTTGTCGATACATTCTCCCAGGTTAATGGAGCCTTCAGGCTTCTCCATTACGATGATCATCTGCGACTTCATCTCGAACCACTCAATCAGAGACACGCCGTACTTCTGTCCCAGAGAGGTCTGGTCACCACCTGCACAGAGCATCAGCACCACCTCCAAGGGGACAATGTGCTCATCACCAAGCTCATCCCACTGCAGACAAGAAGAGATTATTATGTTGTAGATAATGCGCTCAGGCATAGAATTTTGTTAAATGTGTATCTTGTCTTGAATTTACTTACCACAATGGTGGGGATCATGGCAGCTTTAGCAACGCGCTTGATGGCGACCTGTGGAGAGAAAAAGTGAGAGGTTAGTACATCGTGTCCACAACAACAGAGTCATTGAGTGGAGTCCTGAATGAACTTACAGACAGACCGTCAGACTTCCTGACACCATCAAACACAGAGCCAAACCCTCCTTGTCCGATCTGTGCCTTCTGACGGTATTTCCTCTGAAACTGCCCTACAAAAAAAATGAAGAAAAACAAAATTATTAGTACATAGAAGGACATAAAACATGTATGATGTAACATAAATTATGAACAGAATGGACAGTAAAAAGGTGAGTGTGATCTTACTGAATCCGCCGCCCTTCAGTCTCATCACATGGTGGCCTATGTAGGTCTTCTTCTCTTCAGCCTCCTTCGCCACTTCCCTTCTATTGCACTGTCTCCTTGTGCTTCTAGGGGATGCTGGAGCCGCGGGCCCCTGGAAAACTACAACAAGAAGAAAGTAAAAACAAAGGTTAGCTGAGCAATAGATTTAAACACACACACGTCTAAACTACTTGTATAATACAAACTAGGACTATTTGTAGCAGTTGTAGAGACAGAAAGTAGACTTTAGAGTAAGGTGGGTGATATATTGCTATATAGAGCTACAATTAAACGTCGCCAAATCAGAAAAAAGTCATACCTTCGTCGTGGTTGCTGCTTGTGGTTTTCTCCTCTGCCACCTTCCTCCGCTTCCTTATCTGGAGCTGGACACTCCCTTCAGGGTCCTCATCAGAGTCCCCTTCTGCCTTTCTCTTCTTTTTACTTGAATCTGTAATTCAAAAGAAATATTAGTACAGCGCTACATCGTTAAGTACCAACAAAATCTCCAGTCTCCATTGTTTAGCAGTTCAAATTTCTTCTCTCAAGTGCTCAAATGTTTCTGAAAATTAGCCCCAAGAACTCAATCTTGACTTGACATACTCCGCTAATCTAATCGCAATTGCTATGCTTATGAGATGAATCGTGATGAGGTATTTATCCTGAGGCCTGTGTCGTACTAACCATGGTTGGTGTGATTTGAGTTGAAGAAAGGCAGCAAAGACGATGAGATTGACCCTTCTGCTTTCTCCTCAATCCTTCTTCGCTTCGGAGGCATGCTGCTGAATGGCTCCTCGCAGCTGTGGGCGTCTGTTTGGGGCAACAAGCAGAAAGATCAGTGCAACGGTTTTACAAAAGGCTACACAACAATTGCTAAACATGAAAATCCCCAAACAGACCCAAGAGGGCAGCGCTTTGTAAAAGGGGCCCTACTGTGCGCCTGGAGCAGTCTCCTATAAGCTAATCAGTGGTTTCATTGTCCTTTTGGTAAAGTTATTGTAGAAACTAAGCTCGTCTAGACCAAACAGTGTTGAATGCTTAAGTAGTGCACAGGGAAAAAGTCTTGTTAACTGTGCACTTAGCTATCTTAGGGGTTTTACAACTAACGTGAACAAACAAATGCTCTAAATTTCACAACACCAGGCTGAAAACATACTCCTAACCTCTGAAATCAAACAAATGTCGTTTGTTTTACGTTTGACATCACAAAATCACAAGAGACGAGCTAAATTCTCAGTTTGCGGGATTTAAATGCTCTAGAAAAGCTAATTTTCTGAACCGTCTTACCTGTAGCCTCCTCAGAGGTGTCGCGGGCGCGAGTCCTCCGTGTGTAAACCATGTTGACCAGACCAGACGTCCCAGCGGCTGTAGAGACGAGGCCCGCTCACGACTGCTGCTTCTGCTTGTGAGCTCAGACCTTGGTGTGAGGGTTTGGAACCTACACTCGTAAGGTTCAGACATTCTATAAAGACGCACCTGCGTTGCCACGGGGACATCATGACCATATTTGGAATTCTGACGGAATGAGGAGAAAGCACTTTTTATAGACAGGAAATACGATTAATTTACTAAATTATCATATTATAATTATAATAATTATTACTATAAACTACTATAATTTCAAGTGTTCATTGACATTATACAATTTTATTTATGTATTTCTCCCTGGGCGACAGTGGCGCAGATGGTAGAGCGGGTAGTCTCATGATCGGAAGGTCTGGGGTTCAAATCCCGCCTCCTGAAGGCGCATGCCGTCGTTGTGTCCTTGGGCAAGACACTTCACCCTCCTTGCCTCCAGTGTCTGCGTACACTGGTGTGTGAATGAGAGCCGTCCTTCCGTGGACCCACCACCTGCAGGAGGAGCCATAGGGGACTGGTGCTATGTTATTTGGGCAGCTCCAACAGCTGCCCCCACGACTCGGCAACGGACAAGTGGGAGAAAATGGATGGATGGAATTTTTTTCTGATGTATGTTTGAATTCAGAATAATCATTTATATTACTCTTGACTAAAAACACTTTCATGCGTATCGCCCAGTGTTGGATCTTTTGGGACTGTCATGGACCCAACCTGTGAAGAACCAACATGTTTTTTGTGGCAAAATGTCAGGTTTTAAGTCCAAATTATCCAGTTGGTTTGATTTATTGGACCTATAATTTCACTTTCATGTATATATCAGGACAATATACATTTATATTAAGCTCAAAAGCCAAAGATATTTTGTACCAAAGTATAGCTTAGCGGTAGCACAGCGGTTAGCACTCGTGCTTCACAGTGGCCAAAAAGATGGGTCAAATGCAGAGGACACATTTCGTTGTACAGTTACGTATATAGCACCTTAAGACCCTCAGACCCAGGCCTTTCTGTCATCAATAAGAAAGCAGTCACACATACAATAGCCATGACCTCCACACACATTTCGTTCTGCTGCTATCAGGCCGCAGGTACAGGACTCCAAGGTGGGAAAGGGCACGTTTTAGAAACACAATTTTAAAAAAGCAACAAACACATGAATAAAAGGTGAACAAAATGTGACGAAAACATGGAAAAAAAGTTACGGTCAGTTTTGTAGGTCTTAGCTTTCAAATGAGGCGTTACACTGGCCAAGAGGCTGTAAACTCCAGTGTAGAAGCTTTTAGATTTGGGACTACAAACACTGGATCTCCTCAGGGCTGTGTACTTCCCCCCTGGCTCTTCTCCCTGTACACAAACTGCTGCACCTCCAGTCACCAGTTAAACTGATCAAGTTTGCGGACAACACCACCCTCATCGGGCTCATCTCGGTGATGAGTCCGCCTACAGGAGAGAGGTGGACCGGCTGGCGTCCTGGTGCAGCCACAACAACCTGGAGCTGAACGCCCAGAAGACAGTGGAGATGATCGTGAACTTTAGGAAAGACACAGCCGCACCGTCCCCCCTCACCCTGACAGACTCTCCCACCCCCATTTCCATTGTGGACTCCTTCTGTTTTCTGGGCACCACCATCACCCAGGACCTCAAATGGGAGCCAACCATCTGCTCCCTCATCAAGAAGGCCCAGCAGAGAAGGCCCTGCTGGCCCTGACGGCACACCACTGATGAAATTGCATAAAGATGTTAAAGACAGATACGAACACACAGGGATAATCTATGAACGCCCGCCTTTGATAAAAAAAAATAGATGACAATTTTGACTCATTTAGGGCTTCTCGTAAAAGCAGAAGCCATCACAAACTTTAGAAAAAACCCAGTTTAAGTGCAGTTCGGGCCAAGACCCGGTTAAAGTTGTCAAATAAATGTCACAAGATAGATGACGCCTCTGTCTCAGCATAAAGACAGTGAGGCGCTCATGAGCACGACACTTAGCTGACCCATATCCAGGATGAAAAAGGGTGCAGGAAAAGTTTTTTTATTTTCTACATAAATGTGGGGTGGTTTTCCATGCTCTGAGGAGGACATGGCTCTAGCTCGCTCGAAGCCCTCCAGAGCACGGCTTTGCATATTGCGGGACGGGCAGTGATAATTAAAGGGGTATCCAAAGTTTAGGACACTGCGTTTGAGCGGACCGAAAAAATGGGATTGGAATATGCTATGGAGAAGATGGACTAGCCAAGTTGGGGCCGCACAAAACGAGTTTTTTTGTGTAGGAGCTTGTTCCAAACTCCTCCATAGAAAAGGCCTCTCCCAGAGCACTGTGGATAGCAAAACCGGAGATAGCTCCGGCGACAAAAAACAGTGTGTGTGGCATATTTATTTTATATTGTGGCATTTATTTTAGAAGCTGTATATTTTTACACCTATGCAGGAGATAGAAATAGCACACTGCGTTTGAAAAATGTAAATTTATAGCCGATTCAATGAAAACAAAATTTAGCCATAAACAGAGCCTCAAGCCCCTCCTCCAAGAATTCATCACAGAGTAGGGATAGTATATCAATTGTGTATGTATGGTCCCATGTAAACAAAAAGAATAAATAAGCAAAATAGGAAAAAATAATAGTTAACAGATTAATTAATTGGAAAAAAAAAAAAATAAATAAATACAATTTTAAATAGGGATAATACTCATCAATGTATGCTCTTATATAATGAACAGTGTTTGGAATAACGCTGTTTAAAATAACGGCATTACGTAACGGGAGAGCCGATTCAAGCAGGCACGGGAATGACAGTCATGTTCTACTCAGCCCTTGTCAAAGGGATGCCAAAGCCAGTGCAAGACGCCATACGTGACGTGATGGGCTTATACACCAAAACTGAAGAATTTGACGCACATTGTAACCACAACGTCACCAAGTGGTTGAACAATAACAAAGAAACTGACTCCAAGAAGAGAGAGATGGAGATGACAACAAGAAACTACAAGCGGAGTCCACAAGAAGCAGCGGGAGCATATGAACAAAATGCATGGAAGTTAAAAGGGGCAGTGAAAGACACTGAAAAATTTGGAGAAATCATTTAGGAAAAATTGTGGCTCCAACCCTTTTACTTCAAATGCTGGTCAACGAATACCACCTCCCAACACATGGAAGCTACAAAGCCATTTTGAAACATCGATTTGTGGTGGCACCCACAAATGCAATCCATTCTACAATACTGGATTGATGATTGTCATGTCTGTCAAACTATGACTCCAAAAAGGCCTGCAGACCACCACCAGGCACCTTCACCCTCACGATCAAACCATAGTGGCACAACTACACCGGTGCAGAAAAAGAACTCATGATCTTCGAGAGGCTCCCGATCCAAACATGGACGTTGCTGCAGGATCTTGGGTTTATGTCAAAGTACATAAACGTAACAATTGGACCCAACCACACCAAACTGGACCATATCTAGTTCTTCAATCAACAGAAAGATCAGTAAAGTGCAACATAAACCTTCTGATATAGAGTGAGATTTTTGACATAACCTTAACTTCTTGACATTTTAATGTAGTAGTCTATAACTTTTTCATGATATACATTTTTTATACTAATTACTAATCTAGATGTTGCAATACAAAAAGCTGCACACGCAATTGTAGAACAAATATATGCCTGAATGCAAACTCACTAGATGCAGAAAAAGTAAGTACAAAATGCCAAATAAAAAGACATTGTTGCTTATAGTCAAATACCAGATGAACTGCCGGAGGAACCTTTTCCATTACAGGACGGGGAAACACCAGATACTGGAGAGACTGGATCTTAACAAGGACGATAGAAATAGACCAGTCATTATCCAGGAGGGAGAGTCCATGTCACGCGCTGTGGACGAGGCCCAAGGCTGTGAAGGGCTTAAAAAATCTCCCTGAATCCATCTCTCCCACCTGTCGAACTGAAGGTATCATAATCCACAGAAAGCAACCATCCAAGTACAGGAAAAGACACTGTTAGAACCAACTACAGAGTACGTTCTGGAACCTCTGCTCTAGGAACATGGACGATCGTGGTCACATCATACATCTTGCACGTGACCAGAAGTAGATGACGCCATCATCAACACTTTAAAAACTAGCCTGCAGAAAAAGGGCTGCTACCCTTGGATGGTAATATGTGGTTTATCAATGTTATCAGTTATGATTGTGTTTCCCTTGTTGCTGTTTGAAGAATGGTTGAAAATAAGTCCTGAAGTTATTAATAAACGATACGTTGACAAATAATGCATCATTATCAACTTAACATGTGGTGGCAATATATAAACTATACCGCCCACCTTACTAGTAACACTGACTGATATGCATGTACCCACCTTCCAGTGTCGACTACACACACACACCGGCATTTATGCGACTACACCGAACGACACCCAAATTCTAAACGGCACTAACAAGGTTGGGCACATTGACAAAATCATTGCCAAAACATTACTTTTTGCCCGCCCATAGATGAACCAGCACATGGTGGCATTGGTGTTGAAAATAGAAATGCCCATACTTGCAGTTTTGTTAAAAATGTGCGTAGTTGCGTGCTGCGTAATTCCCTGTCTGCGATCTTTGGTAGTGAATCTAATCACAACCAATCTTGCGCATCAAGCTCCGACATCACAATATATACTCCTTACTCCAAATCTTCAATTAGACCCCGAAATTTTTGAATTAAGTTAAATTACTAATTTGAAAACACTTGATTGTTTTTCTTTGGCCATGCTAAACTGCTGACTGATTTTTGCAAACAACAAAAAGGCAAAAAAAGAAATATACAAAAACTCGCAGTTGTGAAATTTGTGTTCATGAAGGTGGATACATGCATCAAATAGTGGGGAAATAGCGACTTGCATCTCTCGAGTAATTGAGGGGAGATTGTGAGATATTAGTTTGCTTAACACCTCCGAAATGTTCTCTATGGACTACGTGGAAGCAGGAGAGGTCGAATGAGTTCCTCTGCTATACAAGTACATCCAAATAGGGGTCCTTTAGAATAGGATGAGCAAAGGC
Source organism: Proterorhinus semilunaris (assembly GCA_021464625.1). Classification (NCBI taxonomy): domain Eukaryota; kingdom Metazoa; phylum Chordata; class Actinopteri; order Gobiiformes; family Gobiidae; genus Proterorhinus; species Proterorhinus semilunaris. Next base: position 8,035,739 of record CM038359.1, read on the forward strand.
CTGGACGTTCAGTGGTTTAGGACCACGTTTGAGTAAACAGCCTAGTCCACAGCTGTATCTTACCATCCATAGACAAAAGTTAACCGTTTACGTACATTGGGATGGGCTTAAGCTAAATGGTATATTGTATCTGGGAATGTAGCTAGACTTTGGACTTCCACTCTGAACATCTGATGAGCAGTTTTCTGTATCGCCTGCTGATGCCTGAATAAAGAGCTCCTGCGGACGACATCTCTCTCTCTCTGCGCTGTCTTTGTAAGAAGGTCCTGGACATACGGTTTCTTACATTTAAATACTGACAAGGGTCAATAAAATGTATATTTCCAATTTTTAATGGGAGTTTGTGTAAATGGGAGCAATTTGCAGTTTATGCAAAAAATAATAATTGCGGATTCGCCGCAAACAAATTAAAACATAACCAAAAAAGATGAGCTGGAGCGATTTGGAGCTCATTAAAATGAGACATCAGCGAAAATGCTTACTCAGCAATTTCCGACTGTCAAAATGGCGGACTTCCGGTTTGTCTAGGGGCGTGGCCACAATATTTTTTGCTTGTCACATGACAAATGTCTGTACCGAATCCTGTCGCTCTATGACAGTTTATGTTGGCCCCTCCCCCATAGGCGTAATGTATTTTCACTTTTGTAGGTGGTGCTGTCACGCCATTTTTTATTTCACCAATACGAAACACAAATTTTTATTAATTTTTCACCGGACCTGAATTTTGGGCAAAGTTCGGTGACTTTTCTACCGGCCAAAGAAGCTACGCCACATCAAGTGCTGGAATTTAAGCTTAATTACAGTGGGGGCCCTACATTTGGAAAGAAGATGGCGCCGGAGTGTCTGGTTCGCCGCTTTGCTCCGCCAGTGTTTATGTGTTTTACGTTGTTTTTATCCTGTTTCACACGGACCACAAACTCTCTCTTGGTGTACGAACGCCATGAGTTAATGAACATCAAAGCATTTGTGGACAGATGTGCGGAATATCATAGAGATGAGCCACACAAGTCGCGCCCCACTTACCTGTCTGACGTTCCGGATTACTTGCTTCGGGTGAAAGCCTTGCTGCCCAAGAAACGCAGGCGTCGGGGAGTGCGCAGTGGTAAGCTAGTCAGGTTGAAATCCTGGCTAGCCTTATCTCCGGAGTTGATCTGGTGCCCAGCGAGTGTTCCCCGGGACTACGATGAGTGTCTTCGTCGCCTCATCGCTCGGCGTCAGCTGGCTCCTATCGCTCCAGCTTGGCTGCAGCCAGTGGTCGGTGAGCGGGGAGTGTCTGCGGCTCTTCGCCCTCGCCGATGTCGGCTTCAGGAGCTCCACAATCTTCGCACGCTGAATCACGTCTCTTCTGCTGCTGAAGTGCCCCAAACTTCTCTGAAATGTGCACTTTTGAACGCAAGATCCGCAAGGAATAAGACTTTTATTCTACGGGACCTCATCTTTTCGCACTCGTTGGATTTATTCTTTCTGACGGAGACCTGGATAAGTGCGGGTGAGTCGACTGCCTTTACTGAACTTGTACCTCCGGACTGTGTTTTCATAAATACGCCGAGGCACAGTGGTCGAGGAGGTGGTGTTGCGTCGATATTAAAACAACTTGTGCTACAAGCCTCTGCCAGCGATGTCCTTTACTTCATTTGAAGTTAGTTGTTTTGAATTAGGACAGAATGAACCCATTTTCTGCGCGCTGGTTTACAGACCGCCGAAGTACAATAAGAACTTCATCAATGACTTTTCTGAGTTTATGTCTCCAGTGTTGATGGACTATGACAAGTTTTTAATTGTTGGAGACTTCAATCTACACGTCTGTTGTTCAGCTACTCCTTTGGTGAAGGACTTTTTAGATTTGGTTGAAGGTTTTAATTTAGTGCAACACGTTACTAGACCCACACAGATACGTGGCCATACTTTGGACTTGGTTCTGTCTTGCAATCTGTCTGTTTACAATTTACAAGTTGGAGATGCTATTACTTCTGATCATTGTCCTGTTTTATTTGAATTCACAATGAATGATTGTGTTAAGCCGCCCTGTCCTGTGCGCCATTGTCGCACTCTTTGGCCAGACTCGGCAGCATCTTTTTCCTCTCTTTTTTTAGCTAGCGCCCAACCTGAAATAAGTGCCATGTCTGTGTGCCAGGATACTGAGAAAATGACTAATTCATTTATTGCTGTATGCACAGAAATTCTTGACTCTGTAGCTCCACACAAAGCTCAGCGCCCCCAGAGCCAAGCCTGTACCATGGCTCAACGACAGTACGCGTGAGGCCAGACGTATATGTCGGCAGGCAGAGAGGAAGTGGAAAAAGGATCGGCTACAGGTGTCATATGAAATCTTAGTTGGCAGCTGGAAAACATATCAAAAAATGGTCAGACTGCAGAAAATCAAATATTTCTCTGATGTTGTCCAAAGAAATGCAAATAATCCACGTGTTTTATTTCAAACCATTGGGTCTGTTTTAAACCCACCCCAATCTACTTTTGTCCAATCTAGCACTCAAAGTTGTGAAGATTTTTTGTCTTTTTTCACAAACAAGGTTGCGCTTATTCGTTCAAGCATACTGCCCCCTTCTATTGACTTCTGCATAAATCAGCCCTGCTCAGCGGTTTTTACACGGTTTGAGCCAATGTCTTTGTAGTCTCTAACTAAAATTGTCAGTCAAATAAAACCCTCATCTTGTCCTACAGACCCGGTCCCTCCGAGGTTGTTCAAAGATGTGTGGGAAACAATTGGTGCTTGTGTTTGTGAAATTGTGAACAGTAGCCTTGTTTCAGGAGTTGTCCCTTCCTTTTGTAAACAGGCTGTAATTGAACCACTCCGCAAGAAATCGAGCCTTGATACCTCCATTGTCTCTAATTATCGGCCGATTTCCAAACTTCCTTTTTTATCTAAACTGTTGGAAAAAAGTGTGCTCTGTCAATTACAGCCCTTTCTTGATGCACATGGTGTGTCAGACATGTTCCAGTCAGGTTTTAAAAGTTTGCATATGTGGCATGACGAGTGGTTAGGGTGTTTGTAAATTAATAACATAAAAGGGTTACCGACAACGCCAGCTTGAATAAACAAGCACTAAAAGACACACAGGTTCGAAATTGAGTAACGAGGCATGGACAGTTCCATTATAAAAATATGTATTTCCTTTATTCACTTTGTGTTTAGCTCAATAAATTATTTGGGTTCATTTCATTGTACCAAGTACCAGAAAACACAGGTTTAAGTTTCAGTTCATTCTTGCACAATTGCTCAGTTCAGAGTCTCCCAACGGGTTGATCACAGTGGAGGAAAACAAACGAAGGCAACATGGGTACAAGGCAAGAGGTGAAAGGCGTGAAGGCGAGACAGCCATGGTGTTGTGTGGAGACCTATTTAAAAAAAAAGGTACGTTAGGCTACGAAATCACTTTCACTCCGGTGTGGACCAACAAACACGTACCTCCTCCAAGCGCAGAGGCACGCACGGTCAGGACACACTCAACCGGAGGAACCCACACAGAGGACCAAAAGCCAGGCCATCGGCCACCATAGCCAGCCTCTGAACACCGGTGCAGGCCGGAGCTAAAAGTGATACAATACCTAATCAACTAATTTTAAGACACGATCCTTACAATAAAGAGAATATGGATTACCTGTGAGCCGCCCGCAGCTAACGCTCTGCGACTACCCGGAAGAGGGACACTAGGCGGCGTGTGTGGGGGCGGTAGCAGTGAAAGCAGAGGACGGTAAAGCTAAAAGCAGGGGCTATTTATATTTTAGGGCTGGTGCCATCTAGTGGCAAGTCCAGCCTGCTACACATAGCACTGAATCCGCACTTTTAAAGGTTTTTAATGACCTGTTTTTAGTGACTGACTCTGGTAGTTCTGCCATTTTAGTGCTTTTAGACCTGACTGCTGCTTTTGACACGATTGACCACACAATTATTTTAGACCGACTCCGAGACAGTGTGGGTGTCAGGGGGACTGCTTTAGACTGGTTCAGGTCATACCTCAGTGGGAGGTCTTTCTCCGTTAGGCTTGGGGACTCCACCTCATCCTCTGCCTTCCTGCGCTGTGGAGTTCCCCAGGGTTCAATTCTTGGCCGAGTTCTGTTTGCCCTTTATCTCCTCCCACTGAGTCAAATCTTTAAGAGGCACAGCATCTCATACCATTTTTATGCAGATGACTGTCAAATTTACTTGCCTCTTTCCAAGACAGCTAAAGGCCCCCCTGACACCCTTGCTTGCCTGCGTGACGTCAAGGCTTGGTTGGCCCAAAATTCTCAGTCTTAATGAGGGGAAAACTGAAAGTTATTTTTGGGCCCACTGACCCCTTAATGGACTTGGGCCCCTTTAAAGACAACGTTCTCCCCTCTGCCACCAACCTTGGCGTCACCATGGACAGTGATTTTAATTTTACTGAACAGATTAACATAGTCGTCAAGTCAGGCTTTTACCATCTTCACCTTTTATCTAAAGTCAAACCGTTTTTATTTTTTAAACATTTTGAACAAGTCGTGCATGCTTTTATTTCGTCACGCCTGGACTACTGTAATGCTCTTTATACAGGCATTACCCAAAATGCACTCTCCCGCTTACAGTTAGTCCAGAACTCCGCTGCACGACTTATTACTGGAGCTAAAAAGCGTGACCACATTTCACCAATCCTCGCATCTTTGCACTGGCTTCCAGTCAAATTTAGAATTGATTAAGGTTTTGTTGTTTGTTTTTAAAGCGTTGAACGGACTGGCCCCTCAGTACGTCGCAGACCTCATTGAAGTCTACACCCCAACGCACGCTCTGAGGTCTGAGGGCCAGCTCCAGCTCGTGGTTCCTAAGACGAAACGTAAAACTCGAGGGGACAGAGCGTTCGTCGTCGGCCCCAAGCTGTGGAACGCTCTGCCCCTCCACGTCCGAACAGCCACAACATTGGAGTGTTTTAAATCTCGTCTTAAAACCCACTTTTATTCTCTGGCTTTTAACACCGCGCGAGTTGTGTGGTCCCTGTGTCTTTTTAATTTTTAGTGTTACGATTTTTATTGATTTTATAAATTGATTATTTTTTATTCTATTTTTTGTGTACTTTTTTGTGCAGCACTTTGGAACTGTTCTGTTGCTTAAAAGTGCTATAGAAATAAAGTGGATTGGATATTTGATCAGACTTTACATTATGTGGAACCTTGACAGATGTAGTCCGTCTACCACAAAGGTTAATGCACTGAAATGACACCACACAGCCAGAGTTAAAATGCAGGAATATTTATTAATTGGCTTCGTTCTGCATCAGTAGGAGGGGTCCAGATGAAGTCTTACCCAGCTGACCTTGGCTTCTCTGCTCTGAAAAACAAGCACAGTCACTAAATATCCTTTGGACACAGATGGCCATGTTCAGTGTAACACATTAGTATGGGTTATATCCCTCATCTCCCACTGCAAACTCTCGTCCAACTTACAGGCAGGGGACATTTCAGAGTCTACGCTGTACAATTAGGATAATTCCCCTTATGGAAGACAAAAGTCTGGCCCACCACACAGGGTTAATGTGTGACAACTCGGAGAAACATTGATATTCAGTGTTTAATGGTCGATAGTTAGCCCATAGCTGATTAACCGCCACCATTTTGATCAAGTTTTATCCCAAACAGTTATTATACCCTGAAGAGGGTGGGACTTTTAAACCAGGTCTTCATCGCAGAAGGCTCTATTTGACATAGGTAGTGTTAAAAGATTGTTTAGGTAATGCATGTCAGTTTCCAGGTCACTAAATTAAATCCAACACTGGTCATGTTTGAACTCACTCCTCTCTCGTTCTCGGCTCCAGGATTTCTGGGTGTTTGAACACTGCCCCTTGCAGGCGTCGTCTGTGCGGTCATTGGCGTTACAGATCACTGTGTCGCAATGAAGGTGGATCTGGCAAAACAGACAAGATCACGTAGAGTTATGAACCAAATTACCCTCGATATGAGATTTCATATACAGTCAACACGGCACAGGCTGGAGAATACAGAACATATACAGAGAGAGAGTTCAATAGATGATTTTAGGAGTGACTTGGAGACAAAGGGAAATCATTCCTCTGCAAATGCATCACGTCTTGCGGTCAGTTTTAAGGCTGAATACCAGTTGTATAGGCTTTGAACTAAGACAATTGTTCACCATGTGGAGCTGAATACCTGGTCTGAGAGAATGCTCTCCTCGTGCGTGAAGGTGAACATCTTGATGACAAAGCGTTTGATGTGAGCAGGGATCCTCCCTCGGACATCACTCAAAACAGGGAGCAGCTCCGTCAGGTACAGGTCCTCTGGATTTGCACAGCTACAAAACAGTGAAACATTACTTTTGAGTAAGCATTTACCAGGACCCCATTATTTCAAGCTCAAAGACCGCCAATTTGTATGTGCCTGATTGCAGGCGCTGATCTAAACTCACCGGCCCAAGTTAAAGTTCAAGGCTAGTATTTTCGAAGTTCAGTGTAGGACACCTCAGCCGAGTTCATTTGGATTGTCAAATATGGCCACTGGAAAATGCCCCTAAACCTTTTGATTTTTATAGTTTTACATGAAAGCAGAGGCTGCGGTTTAGACTGAAGCCAATCACGTCAGGGAAAGAGTAAAATAAAACTAGCTTCTTCCTCCCCATTCTGGTTGTCGGTGTGTGGGCTGGGATCCATTTGATAATCTCATGATTCTGAGGGAATGTTGGAGCCTTACGTGTCCACGATGAGGTCCCAGCGCGGCAGAGAGCTGCGGTCTGGACTATTCGTGGCCCAGCAGTTCTGCAGGAGCAGTTCCAGTCTGGGGTCTGAGGACGACAGGCTGACTTCCACAAACACAGGCTCCTGGAGGACCTTGGGCAACGGGAAGTCCTCGAGACCATAGGACCAACTATAGGATGCGTCTGTCAGGGAGAACACACTTAATGCATTAGTTTGTGCCGTTTAATACAAGTTTTCCAGAAGGCCACAATATTTGTCCATGACTATTAACTCTGGAGAAACGGTGCCAACACTTTGCCATTTCTCCATTAAATCATATTGAAGCTCATCCAGACAATTCAGTGTTGCAACCTTTGATGTGGATGGAGAAACATTTGGACTGTTCCCCATGCTTGGTGTGGCAAAGTTAATGGCCCATAATTTTGTCCAGCCCACTTTAAAGGTTTCAAATTATGTTTCAATAAAGATTTGTACCACACATTTAATTACACTCACTTTCTGGGAGAAATTGAATGCAGTGGCACCCCTGACTATATGGTGATCAAAGGTCAAATCGAGTTGAACTCGTCAGTGCCCCTCAGCATCATCTAGACCGGGGTGGTCAGTGCGCCGATTGCGAGCTACCATTCATGCCACACTAAAGCTTTGCGTCAATCCAATGACCGACACAGAACGACCAGTCGGAGTCTGCACATCACGGGCAATGTGAGCCAAGTTATACTTTATCAATTCCGTTTTCTGCATTTGACCCGTCCTCAAAGCCGTAGGGGCAACCTGTAGGAGCAGTGAGCAGCCAGTGAAGGCCGGCGCTTGGGGACTGGTTTCCAGATGTGGAGCCAAGCCAATAGTCAAACACCTGGCTGGAGGATGAACCTATTGTACATGTTTAACCTAGTTGTGGCACACGGGTTGGGAGACAGCATTGCTGTATAATGGTCATTTGAAGAGTAGTTTGTTGCAGCTAGGATCCTTGCTCTGTCATGTAAGTATATTCACCTTTAGCGATGGTCATGTGGACGTCCAGCTGCCTGTTCCCCACCTCTGAGGCTGGAGCGCTGCTCAGGCCGAGTCCAAACCCCACCACCACACTGTGGTCCACTTTGTAGTAGCAGGACACATGTTGCCTGGGAGAGTAGGGAGCAGTGTTCAAGACAAGTTTGGTCAACTTTGCATTTATCATTTATTCAAGGTCCTCTGCCAAAGGAACATCTGAAGGTTGTTCATGTGGGAGAAGCTCCATAAAGCAGAGCGGTTAAATTATCTGAAGCCCTTTCAAATGGTCATCTGAAGTTTAAAATTTTTTCAAATCTGAAGACTAAAATCATCCAGTGTCTAAACAATTTAGTTGGCAAAATGATGACTAAATATTTTAGTCGAAATTAACGTTGGTAGGGAGGGGAAGTCTCATGGGGTGATCACAAAGTGTCGGATTACCTGTACTCGGGGTCTGTGGTGGGGGCGCGGGGCACTCTGTTGCCCCACCCTCTGTAGGCCACTCCTGCGCTGTTGTCCAGGCTGATCTCGTTCTCATACACCATGTAGTTGTCCACAAACTGAACACAAAGTGATATTTACCGCATACTCTGGTGGTAAGCTACTATTGTAGCCACAGCTGCCATCTGCCCCTTCCACACAGTGGAGTTGCTAAAACCATCACCCCTTGAGGAACTTCTACAGGACCCGGCTCATTCCAAAGCTGACATTTGTTATTTGACCATTTTAATGTAGATGCAATTACATTAGAAAATGGCCTCGAAAACCTGCTGTAGGAGAACGTACACGTTTCAGATGCCCTTCCGCGGGCCGAATTTTTAAATAAAACTACATCCATCTTTGAAATCACATCTGCACCAAAATCTTTTAAAAGCACAAAAATATAACCTTTTAAAAATCAAAGACAAAACCTAAATTACAAAAGGCCGTAACTCGATTAAACATGTACATCCAAGTGGTGAGTCCTGATTAAAATGTATAGTTTCATGAAAGTCAAGCTAACCAAGACGGTTCTTGTACTGCCCTGTGAGGAGACATGCTCCTTTGAACATTACAACTACACATTTGTCTGGACTTTTCAGGAGGAGGAGAGAGCCCATGTGGGGCGTGAGGTAAAGAGATCAGGACGTAGTGCTGGGCGATATGGAAAAAACGTATATCACGATATGGATTATTTTATATCACGATATATATATCACGATATACCATAATAGTCAGTTTTCAGTTATTCTTTCAAAAGTTTAACAAAAATATCTTACTTACTTTTTTTTAACTTTATTTTGAAGCAGTGGTTTCGCTATGGATAATTTATATCGCCTGTATTGTTTATGTCAGGAAAAATGTGAGACAGCAGGATAAATGGGCTAAACATGATCTGAACATCTGAGTCCTGACACCAATTTAACAACAGAAATGTGTAAACTCGTGCGTAGAGAACGACTTATTCAGAGCATCATCTGCTCCTCAATATCAAGGCTCATAATTACACTAATACAAATGTAAATTGGAGCTTATATCTCAATTTTAACGTAATGTTTAAGAAACACTGGGCGAGCCGTTTGCATTGTACGTCTTTAGCTGCTCTACGCGCTGCCCGATCCGTCTCTTACCTCCTTACGCCTCTCCTCTCTTCTCTCGTGTGTTTAATCCAGATCCATGCACTATCAAGGCGCATTGAGTGGCCTTGTGTACGAAATGCGCGGTATAAATAAAGTTGCCTTGCCTATCAGTCAGCTCCGTTGTGAGATCCATCACTAAAAAGCTGTTTATTTGCCGTACCTGAAGCAGAGCGAAACCACGCGGTGTTTAGGGAAGTAGCTGAGAGCCCCGCGCGCTCAGAGACGGATCAGCGCTGCGTCAAAGCTAAACATATTACGCAAATGACGGAGAATTTTCGGTTAATGTAACCTCTGTTATGAAGTGACATTTAACTCAGAAATAAGAATGCTGAGTGTAGTAGTAGGGGTGTACGTCCATTAGATGTCGCCGTTGCGACAGCAGGTGTGGCGGGCGGCGGACAGCAATATCGTAAAGCAGGTGTAAAGACGGAGTTTCTTTGCGAAAAAGTTCTTTTTTATTCTTGTTTATAATCACTTAATATAAACTTAGAGAATGCATAGTGACAAGAAAACACTAATACATTCTTTGTGGCCTATTTAATGTAATATTTGCTTTAATAATTGATGAAATTAGGTTAGAAACGATATAAACGATAGAAGAGAAATGCCACGATAGACACTTTTCTATCGTCACCACGATATCTATCGTCATATCGCCCAGCACTATCAGGACGTGTAATAAAAATCTGCACTTTTGAATTATAAAGACTTAAACAGGATAACTGGACTTGTGTGAAAAGCTATAAATGCATTAAACGTTTTCACACCGACCTTCCTGCTGGTGCCGCAGGAGTCCACCGTGAAGGAGAAGAGGGCCGAGCGCTCAGAGGTGAGGAGGGGTTTGCAGCTCCTGTCCCTCAGCCTCAGTCTGTCCAGCTGCAGCTTCGGAACAGACTCCAGCTTTAACGCCACCGCAGACACCGAGCCGTTCGGAAAGCACTCTGCAACAGTCACGAATTAGCAAGTTAGCTTGGATTTCATGGAGACTAGTCAAACTGCTTACGTATTGTGAGGAGGGGGAAGTAGCAGATCAGGGACAGGTCTCCCACGGGCCACTTGTTTGTGGGGTCCCACAGGAGGACGTCCAGTCGAGCACGGACAGAGTCGGACGTTGCCATCTGCCCAGAAACAAAGGTATCACATTCATTAGATTTACTACAGTTGACCGATATCTGTTAAAGAGCCAATGCTAATTTGAAAATATTAAACCTTTGAAGCCAAGCTTAGGCCAAGTAATGACTACGCACTGTGGTCATCTGCAATTTCACTCCAATAGATGCATTAAATGATCAAAGTTCTGCATTTGTGGCTTTGAAGCATTTACATCCAGTTTAGACAGAATTTAGTCTATTGTAAATATTTTATGAGGCGATTTATTTGGTGCATTCACTTTTATCTATTTGAAAATTACCACAGTATTTATTGGAAAAGAGGTATAACAGTAAACTACATTTTATAAAGCCAGATTGTTTTTCCTATAGCAAAGTTATATCATAGCTGTCAAATGAGGCTATACTAAGCCAATGATCAGCCAACACCAGCGTTACCTCAAAAGCAGTATTTAGGGCCGAGTATGGCACTGAAAAGGCAAAGTGCGTGGCATTCTCCCTGAAGTAGTACTGGCCGGCGTTCTCCGCTGTCAGGGTTTGGCTTCCCACCCGAGTCTCAAAGGCCTCAAAGTTGGAGCCCTGGTTCCCGTAGGTCACAGTGATGTCGAACATCTCCTGGTCACATTCGCCCGACAGACTGGGCATCACTGGACACAGTGGGGTTAGTGTAGACATTTTTAATTCCATTTGGTTAGACGGCCACCAAATCAGGCTCGCCTCCAGTGATTAGAGTAGAAAGATTCAATACTGTTGGCACTCCTAAAATCCCAACAGACCAATCAATCCCGAAGAACCAAGTGAGGCCCTTGAGCAAGAGGCAGACAGACTCACCGACATCGGGTAAAGACGCCACCAGCTCCACCGAGAGGGAGAACGGGGACAGCTCTGGCAGGACCATGAAACCCAGCGTGAGGGGCAGAGAGTACAATGTCACCAAAGGCTCCGGGTTCTACCAAAAAAAAAAAAACATGAGAACGTCAAAACTCATTTTACCATTTGTATTCTTATATTTCAGGACAGGAATGAATCTCATGGGCCTAAAAAGCTTCAACACTGACTGGCAGTGATCACAAGGGTGCATGCATTCTGCATTTCCATTTGTAGACACTGCCACCTCACTGTAGAGGCAGCAGAGTATTGTACTTCTAAATTACACATTCATAAATGTTCTGCTAGAAAAACACGATTCTGTATTTTAAGTGTTGTCACATGTGTTCAGAAACCAGTGTGAACATGTGGGATGTAGCTTGTTGGTAGTGCAACTCACGCGTCTCCTGACCACGTCCTCGTCAAAGCCCAGCTGCACAGAGAAGCTGCGTGTGCCGTTGGGATAGTCCTGATGGAGCACCTTGAAGCCCCTCTTAATGCACTCTTTCACAGAGAAGGTCCCCGAGAGGAAAGTGATGTTCTTCAACTCAACGTCCTGAAGAAACGTCCCTGCGAGCATCGAGAAGACCCGCGACTCTGCCACCGTCTCTGAGGAAATTATGGACACTTGAATATGTGGACACTATGGGAAACAGTAACGTTTTTTCCATACTGAGATGTTCTTAACCAAGTCGATATGTACCCGTCTGGCCTTTGAGCGTGTCCTCAGTCACGCAAAACGACCAAAGTTGTGGTTAGCATTAGGCCTCTCCCAGCATATTCCTATAGCTCCAAGCAGGGCAAAGTTAGAAGCGCCAAGCTCTCGTCTGAGGTCAGAACATCTCCGTATGGAAAAAAACTGGCCTATTCCTTTGACGAGTAAAGTCTAAAATGGGCAAGTTTAGAATATAATATTTCTTTCAATACTAGCAAGTTGCTCTTGCCTGGCCAGCCAGATGCTCTTTTGTACAAAATAACCAGGTGGGCAGCTGCTCTCAGCCAATAAATTTTGGCTTCATCTCTTAATGTGGAGACCGCATTAAGAAATGAAGCCGTCACCACAGCAAAACTAACAATGGTGGCTCCCAAAAGAGTTTTCTGCTCGGTTTTAAATCATTTGGAAAATATAAAATTCCTAAGACTTGAGCAAGAAACAGCACTGGAAGTGCTCCTTGTGAAAAAGGACGTTTTAAAAGTCTGTTGCTTGCTCGAGAAACATGTATCCATCGTTCCTCTAAATAGTTGATCCTTTGTCAATCACCCACCGGAAACAAAATCACTGATCAGGCTCGTTCCCAGACTACACGTCTTTACCTGGGCTGCCAATACACTCTCAGCTTTGGCCCTTTGCACAATGTGAGAAATGTGCAGTTGAAGTGGACGCCAACAGGGAATCAGGGCCAAATGACTTTGAATTAGGCACACTGTAGGCGTGACAGGCCCGGGGAGGTACTCACGGTCGAAGGCCTGAGGGGTTCTGGCCATCAGAGGGGTGGTGATGGGGAACAACACTTTGTAGCGGGTCTCCAGTCCATTGCTGGCCTTCCACAGCACTTCCAGCATGGGCTCCACACTGAAGGTCACATGGTACTGCTGCTCTGGGGCGTGGCTCTGCAATCACACACTGTTACCAGGGGGCACCCTGATCGGACATCTGTCCCAATCGTCCAAGTGAACTGCCATTCTGACAACTTTGCTTCAGTCCTGGTTAAGCCCCGGCATTTAGCTTAGATTAAGGCCACTAAACATTACTTTGGTCTCAAAGTCATTAACTTTAAATTTCTAGGATTTTATTCTGATATTTACAATACAGTCAAATACCTTGTAGTAGCCATCAGGAGCGCCCACAGGGATGTCCACCACGATGTGGAAGTCTCTGGTGGTCAAGGAGTACCCGCGGGCTGACAGATGGCTCTGGTCCAGCCTCTGCCCGTTCATGCCCAGGAACAGCTCAGTGATCCTGGCGCTGCTGTCCACTAAGGGGGTGAGTGAGCGGGGCATGTGCCACGAGATCGCCTCAGCGGAGAACAAGACGCCGCCTGGAAAGGGCAGACCCACCACACATAAAACTAGGTCCACATGGATGATTTTGCAGCAACTCGTTCAGAAGGTAAAAACCAACACTTAAACTAGCGTTAGCATTCTCATGCGTTTATGGCCTGCTGAACCACTTTGCTCCTCCAGGTCTCTACCTTTATTTGGTAGAAATTGTCAGCAGTAATGACGGAGAAATGGGAATTTTGCCTCTTTGATTTCCTCTCTGGCTGCTTTTAACACCATTTATGGGTTACAGACAAAACGCAGTCAGTTTTTATTTCATGTGGCTAGGCCCAGTGAGTTTATGGCTAAACTATTGTCAAGTAGACTAAAGTAATTTAATAATGATGTTTAAAAGTATATTTAATCTTTGTGTGATGTTGGCCAGTTGAAGACTAAGGTTTGGACCTTATTCCACAAATAATGGCCAGGGAAAAAACAGTTTCTCTCCCAGTTGTATTCAACCCTCCAGCGGAGACGGATCAAATTCTAAAAACGTGAACCCAACCCATTTATCAGCTGTAGTACATTTTATACTTATCACTGTACGGTACCCAATTGTGTATACAGCAGCCAACAATAGATCTTTTAAGTGCTGGATCCATGCATGTCTTTAATATATCAGCTACATTTACATTGTCCCTCCCATTCACACACACGAAGAGGCCAACTGTACTGTGGTGTAGTGTCTCACCGATGGGACAGGCTGCAGACAGGTCGATCACACGGAGACCTGCAGGGGCGCTGTAGTACACACCGACTCGGAGCACCTCCATGGGGATCCCCGCCACCTGGACACCACAATCACATGAACAGACCAGACAAGGTTTCAGTCTTGTAGACTTTATGAACAAGGCACAGGTGGAAAAATACCAGGCCGGCATGTCCAGAAGGATTCCCCCTGCATTTCTCATACAGGGAGATCAGTCTAGACAGGCCGTCCTCATTCTTCGCTCGAGCCAAACTCAAACGGACCCATCCAGATTGCTTTATTTGCGGTCACATGAGCAGAGTCACTGACATCCCCCCCAGACTGGAGCACAGGAGAGCTTTTTCCCCATCAGAGCTTCGAGATAACTAAAGTGATCAGGATGTGATAAGTGAAGTCCTGACCTCCTCAGAGTAGGTCTCTGGGCGCTGGTAGGGGCTCCGAATGACCAGGCGCTGGGCTGTGGTCTGGGCTCTGTACCCGGCCTGCTCAGCCTCTTTCCGCACCATGGTGATGGGCTCGGGGGTGTAGAATGTCAGCTTCCAGATGCCGCCGTTTGCTGAGCTCTGCAGAGAAACACATTTTAGAGGTGGGACCAATGCTTTATGACCACGACACTAGAGGCGGCCATTGCTGTAGTACCTCCATATAGTCGCTAGTCCATTAGAAATTACATTTTAAAAACTTGAGCCTGGTGCCTAATTTTGGGAAATTTTCTACAGCTAGACATTTCCTTGATAATGCTGGGGTTAGTTAGTTAAGGAAACCAGGCTTGTTTATGCAAGGAACATTTTAGAACTCTTGTACTTAATGAGGGCCAGACGTGTAGTATTGGAGCTGTGCGAGCTACATGTCACTACAGTAAGATCCCGCCCTTATGTCCTTTTTAGGAACATGCTTTGTAAGAGCTGGGGATGACGAGTATTTAACTCCACCATGATTTCCCCCTCGAATGTGGTCATTGTAGCAAATGGGGAGTTTTATCATTTTTTAGTCAATGGGTGTGATGGCAATTTACTAAAGGTTTTGCGGGAGTTTATTCTCTAAATTTTTACTAAACGTTTCAACACAGTACATTGGGAAAACCTAAGCCGTGGGACCATGCATTGGTTAGCGCGTGCGGAGGGACAAGATTGGCCCAAAAATGCTTTGTGCCAATTTAAGATGCACAGCCAACACAATAAGTCAACATTTTTATTCCCCTTACATTTGCCAAAAACATGTTTAGAACCAAAATAATCTAAAATGGGAAAAAAGCGGCACAGATGTAGGCAGACACTCCCGTGGAAAGAGAGAAACAAGTTTAAGATGCAAGACCCCTGTGATTGTGTTAGAGTTGTAAGCTCTTGAGCAATAGTTGATTTTGATGTGGCACTTGGAAGGTCAACTCTTCATACAGAGATCAAATCAGACCAGAACTAATTTAGGATGTAAAGTACAAATGACCTGGAGAACCACCTGAAGAAACTCAAGTACCACCAGTGAGTCGCATACTGTGCCCCTGTACCCCTCGAGTCACTCATCTACACTCCGAGTAAAAGACTTTATGGATCTCACAATGGAGTACCTCCCAACGTTAAGATCTTTAGTATTTTAGGGTTATGTTCTGGCCTTTACCAAAAATTAAAAACTTGTTTCAGTATTATTCCTGTACCCCTGGTTGGGAAACACTGGTCTTGAGTGGGCCGACTCAATACGGAAGAGTCACATTGAGGTAGGAGCGGCTTAGGGTGATCTCCCATTAAACGGCATAGGACACATACGGTCTTGGACAAGGCAAAACAGTGACTTACCCCAGGGAGGGCATTCATCTGCGGGTCATCTTTGCCACTTGAGCCTTTAGGAGCCTTGGAATCAGTTGGAGAGTCGGGTTCAGATAACAGTTGAGACACCTGAGGATGAAGGTCAAGGGTCAAGTCTTTTAAGGCCGTTCTTTAGAGACTGATCAGAAACCTGCATATTGGACAGCCCTGGTTTAGACTAATTACTTTTTATGTTTAATATCAATATTTATTGTATTGTGTCGTGATTATGTTGCATCAGGATGAAAGCGCAAGGACAATATAGAACTTTATTTGAAAATAAAAAACATTTTGCGCAATTGATGCAGTGGCTGGTTATCATGGCCCCTTTACAACACTCGAGGGTCAAGTGTTTTGTAGGTTCTGGTCATACTGGCACTGGGTCACAGCAAGTATGTGATTAAAATAACCATAATGCACTTTTAAGATTAAATTACATTATTGCACACAGGCCAATTATGGTTATACTTTGTGACCGAGTGCCCTGTATTTGGAGGGTCCTCATGTCATTGATGCAGATTAGCTGAAGATCAGAATGAGCAGCACAAGCGCAGCAGAGTACCTCCATGTAGTTGCGGTCACACAGCACCTCCCTCTGCGCCCAGCGGGAGTAGCTGCACGTCTTCTGCACGTTGTGGGAGATGATCTCAGGGGACTTCGGGTTAAACATATCCAGCTTCAAACCCACGTGGAACGTAGTGTCCTGTGACAAAGGCCAAAACCAGTGGATGTGTCAAATTCATTTGGTCATTGATTAACATGCATTACAAAAATATACTTAATCACTTTTAAAATAGTTTTGAATAGGCTACAAAAGAGCAGGAAAAAAAATCCCATTTCCCCCCAGAGTCTTTTTTTTTTTTAACATTTAAAAATATAATTCCCCCAAGTAGAGTTTGTGTCATAAAAATGTACACAAATGCTTTATAATTAGTGTTTTGTTTTTCCCGCAAGTGTCAGCGTTTACAGCACACCAAAAGGACAAAACTAGGGCAATAATGCAAAACCAAAACTAGAAATCCCAGAGACCTCCCAGGGATCCGTGAGCCCTGAGAGACTCACCGTGTTGTGGACGTAGCAGCCCAGCAGGGAGGTGTAGATGCGGGTGTTTCCCCAGGGGTCAGACTCCATACTGTAGCCACACTGAGCAGCCAGCGCCGGGGTCAGCAGCACACGCTGACTGCCATCTGAGGACACATTCATACTTTAGCGCTTATAAGCCTTTTGCTTCGGCCCACTCCTTTTGAGCAGTTACTCTGCTCAAACAAACAAACTAAACAAAACTACGCTTTGAAGACCACACGGCCAGTGAGCGGATCGATAGAAAAACAGACATTTGATCGGCAGTTAGGACAAGACTAATGACAGATAGTCAACCAACCACAGGGTGATGGGAGTGAAGTAAAGACATGGATTCCAGTGATGCACAGGTTGAGCCGAAATGAGCGGGTGCCTGCAGTCACGAGTCATAAAGATGCCAATTAAACCTACGATGATGCCAATGACACTATGAGAACCATTTACTACTTTTTATGTGGGCCTGGAATAACTTTTTTTTTGCGGTCCGAGTTGCGGGCAGGTTAGTGTAAAACGGCTGTCGGGTGCAGGCGGTCACGTCTTACATTTGCACCGATAATGTAAGAGTCTTGACGATTAAAGTTTGTGTTTGCACCTTCCCGGGACACCTCAGAAAGTCACTGTCCTTATTCTGAACTTGAGGATGTATAGGTTATTTATTTTTAAAAGACAGAAATGGAAAAAGACTTTATGTAGAAAGACCCAATCAGGGATTGGAGATGAAAATTGGCACTATAGAAACTGAACTATGCCCCTGTCCAATAAAAATAGTTGGTTCAAAGTTGACGCAGCAGCATAAAAACCTGCAACGTTCTGCACTGTGGTTTTAGTTTGAACAGAGAATAGAGACCGATCACTGGTTCAGAGTTACTCACTGATTGCCTCCACCTCCAGCTGGTTGCCCACTGCTAAAGCTTTATCCAACGACAGGCGCATCAAGTTCCCCATACACTCAGACCTCAGACCAGCGCCTGGAACAGACAGCACGTTAACATCACAGATAAGCCTACAAAGATAACACTCTCTTACCTGTCTTTGAGTCGAGCTGTGTGTTTGGCCGAGCCTGACATACAAGAATCACTGCAGCCAGCAACGTCCACATCAAACTAGGACAAAAAGGCATGTTGTCAGGGCCCTGCATGTTGGGCATGAAGACGGGGTGAGCTGCACACAGGCCCAGACAAACCACTGGAGTGAGGAGCAGGACCAGTGCTGAGAACACGACTGTTATCAATGATCTGTCAGTCACACAGGTGCAGCTCATCACCTGGGCCACACCCCCCTCCCCTCACAGGGCCCCTCCTCTTCACAGGGCCCCTCCCTCACGCAGAGCCCGTCCCCTCACAGAGCCCCTCCCCATCACAGAGCCCCTCCCCCTCACAGAGCCAGCCAAATGTAGTGCTACATTTAATGTTCAGGTGCAATATTTCCAATCAATTCTAGAAAACTGAAGGGATGACGGGAAATGTGGATGTTGAAGGTAAGTTCCACAAAATAAGTAACTTTTTGACACAGAATTTGCAGTCAATTTGGTCCAAACAGTGTAGGTGATTGTGATTTAGACCAGTGGTTCCCAAAGTGGGGGTCGCAAGATGATATATATATATATTTTTTTACATCTCTGACATTGAATTTGAGAGCAGACTAACATCAGTAAAATCAACCAGATTTTAAATGTTTTGCACCTTAAATTATGCTATTTACACTACAGGCCAAAGGTTTGGACACACCTTTTTAAAATGTTTTTTCCTTTCATTTCAAAACTGTTTCCATGGTAGATTCTCACTGAAGTCGTTCATTTATGACTGAACACATACGGAATTGTGTTTTAAATAACAACAAAAAAAACGTTGACATAAATTCTTCCAAATGGCCGCCTCTCGCTTTGATTACTGCTTTACACTTTTGACATTTCTCAGTGAGCTCCACGATGTCGTCCACGAAATGTGGAAAACGTATTTCAAAAGACGACCTTATGAAGCTCATGGAGAAAATGCAAGAATAAAGGGCGGCGATTTTGAAGAATTTAGAATATAAGACATATTTGGAGTTATTTCCCCTGTTTTTGTTTCCTTCATAATCCCACGTGTTCATTCATAGTTTAACGCCTTCAATGAGAATCACAGTGTGTTAATAATGTTGAAAATGAAGAAAAGCCAATACATAAAAGTGTGTCCAAACCTTTGGCCTGTACCGTACATTTTATAGAAGGGGGTCAGAAGACCCGTGGACAGAGTAATCGAATGCGAGCGCCTGGTTGTTGGGCCTTCGCTCACGTGGCCCGGCTGGGCACAGTCCGAAGGGACGACGTGGGTCTGCCCTCCTGTGGACCCACCTCTCACAGAGGGATCCGTTGGCGTCGGCTAGATATAGTTGGGCTCACCTTCATGCACAGCCTGGGTTCCGGATCGGTGGAAGGAGTACTTCGAAGATCTCCTCAATCCCACCGTCACGTCTTCCCATGAGGAAGCAGAGGCTAGGGACTCGGAGAAGGGCTCGCCCATCACTAGGGATGTAACGATTCACTCAAGCCCCGATTCGATTCGTTTTTCGATTTGAAGTTCCCGATTTCGATTTCCCCCGATTTTTTTTTTTTTTTTAAAGAATGACTCCTTCATACCAATGTTTCTTTTGTTTTAACATCTGTATTTTTGTCCCTGTAACAAATTGCAACTGTCTCAGTAAGATAACTTTACATTAGCTTGTCTTCTTCCCACTCCTTTTCGAGCTAAAATGTAAATTATGTTTTATTTATTTTTTCTCTCTTATTATGTATATATATTTTCTGTTCTTCTTTCTTGGCTCTTGTGTGTGTAGCTCGAAATAAAAACTCAACATCATTACAAAAAATTACAAGACATGAAAATGAACTATAATAATTTTGACATAATTTTGAGTGCTTGTAAATTTACATGTTTTCAGCATAAGTAAACTATGTAGCAAAGCAAACATTTTGAGATTATATTTATTTTACCAAACCTTTACTTTTAATTTTTGTAGTTTGAACATAATACTACCATTTAGAACTAATTTTACAGTGCAGTTTTTTTCACACTCCAACGCCTCACTACAGATTATTTGAGAAACGGACATTTGATGAGGGTTTCAGCAGAATCAGAGCAGGTTGGTCAGATGTTTGTCAGTTTACGATCTCTGGTAAACTTCTGTCAAAATGCTAAACTCTGCGTTAGCCGCTAACGCTAATCTCGTAGCTGATCATTTTAGCTGCGTCTGTTGCTTCGATGCCTGCACGTGTATGTGTTTACATGGTGTGGCGTGTGTTGGGGGTGAGGCGGGGAAGGTGTGGAGCTTGTCTTGAGAAAAGGTTAACGTTGTTAGAAACAACGAGCTAGTATGTTCCGGTCTGTTTCGGTCGCGCAAAATGGAGTAGCTGTGGGTGGCTTTTAAATCGATTATTTAATTTTTTACATCGATTCACATTTTACGCGTATTAAATCGATTTTAAATCGATTTTCGATGAATCTGTAATCGGGTCACAGGGGATGGCGTTTGTGTTATTTTGGGTTTGCTGTGTTTTTCCTATGTTTTTGAGTTACGCCTGTGTGTGCACTGTGTGTCAGGGCTTGAGATCGCCGCTGGATGGAAGGAACGAGCGGGGGACGGAGCGCGCTTTGGGGAAAGCTGAGAGGCCAAATCGAGCAGTGGGAGAGCGAGGAGCTCTCCCTGTCAGTGAGTACCGCCAAGCGCAGCACTCTGCTATACGGAGTGGCCTTGGGCCTTTGCGCTTGGGTGTAGCGGACTCGTGGGCTGGCCTTTGCCTTTCGTCCAGGTGCGCCATCCGCGGACCCCCCAGCGACTCCTGGTGCGGGATTCGGGCCTCCTCCTCGTTGTGCCTCGTTTTAACTAACATTAGCGTTTCTTAACCTTTTAACTAGCATTTTAAAGCTTGTTTTTAGTTTTGTAATAAACCTGGTTTTAACTGTACATCTGTTTGTCATTATTGGCCACACCAGTCTGCTCTCATTCCAGTTTTCAGTTATTTATTCGGCACAATTTTAAGTTACCACTTTTAGTTTCTGTTTACACACAAACCCCCCATTACAAATCGTTACATCCCTACCCATCACCGAAGCTGAAGTCACCCAGGTGGTTAGGAAGCTCCTCGGTGGCCAGGCCCCAGGGGTGGATGAGATTTACCTTAAGTCTCTGGATGTTGTAGGGCTGTCTTGGCTGACACGTCTCTGCAACATCGCGTGGCGGTCAGGGACAGTGCCTCTGGATTGGCAGACCGGGGTGGTGGTCCCTCTCTTCAAGAAGGGGAATCGGAGGGTGTGCTCCAATTACAGAGGGATCACACTTCTCATCCTTCCCGGCAAGGTCTTCTCCAGGGTGCTGGAGAGGAGGATCCGGCCGATAGTCGAACCTCGGATCCAGGAGGAACAATGCTGTATTTGTCCCAGTCGTGGAACACTGGACCAGCTCTATACCCTTCATCGGGTGCTCGAGGGTTTATGGGAGTTTGCCCAACCAGTCCACATGTGCTTTGTGGATCTGGAGAAAGCGTTTGACCGTATTCTTCGGGGTGCCCTGTATTTCCACGCTATGCAAATACAGATCCATTTCCGGCGGCGACCACCAACCACAGATACCTGTGCGTAATTGGCTCATGCACTTCAGCTGCGTCTCTAACCCCACCTCTACGTGCTCCTGCTGATTGGGCGGGCAATGGGGGGGGTCCTGGTCATTTCAAGGGGTCTTATGAAAATCAAAAATAAAATGCAGTGGACACAGCTAATAACTGCATATTACTGCTACTAAACAACAAAAACACAGCCTATCAACTACTTTAATTTATCAATTCCAGTTTGCAAACAATAGGCTCAAGCTTTAATTGCCATAGCCACACCCATGTCAAAAACAAATTTACAAAATAAGTAACTAAGTAAGCGCTTTATTGTCATTGTACAAACGTACAACAAAATAGTTCTCAGGTGTTAGTCCTGAGCTGCTGCGGCTGAGCCGCGCTGCCACTGTGTGTCAACCTGACCCGCATGACCTTGGAGGTCGGGGAAACTGTAGCACTCGGAAGAAACCTGATTGGCTGCCCTCTGTCTCCTCTGATCCTCTGAAATGGTGCCGCGTCTCTTGGGTTTGTTTCAGAGCGTGGTGTCCTGCACTGGTCAGCTCCAACTCCTCCTTCCTCTTCCTCCCTCCGCTTCACAACAGTCTTTCACCATCTCCTCGTTTGTCCTTTTTTGTTTCTTGTAGATCCTCTTGTGACGCCTCGACTGTGCTGCAGCTGTGGGGGCTCTTGGTGCCTCTCCATTGTCTCAGAAGAAGAAATGTGTAGGTCTCAAATTGGTTTAGCTGATATGCTAGCATTTTGTTTACCTTTAAAAAGCTGATTTCTTCAGGACCATTTTAGACTCTCAAAGTAAACCAATCCACCAAACCTCCACAAAAACTCGGCAAAGACGTACAAAAGTATCCAGAAAAACAATGTGGAACACATAACGCACCCATCACATAGTCTCTTCAAGGTAATGCCTTCAAGGAGGAGACTGTGGAATCTACAGGCCAGGTCGAGTCGACTGAAAAACAGTTTCATACACAAGGCCATCGGGAAGCTGAACTCCCTGCCCTCCCTCCCACCCCTCTTCCCCCGCTCCACAAGCAAGGATGAGAGAAATACAATTTCTAACCATGTGAATGGTTTGACAAATAAAATATCTTGTATCTTGTATAAACCACAAATGCAGTTTGCAGAGAAAGGCAAAAAACTCGGCTGCACAAGGAGCGAGCGGGGTCGCTTCCTGTTTTCACGTCGCCATGACAACACATAGTATCTATTGTCATACTCTCACCTTTTGCTTGCCCTACTTCTGTCCAATTTCCCCCTGGCATCTTCTCTGCTCCTCTCAAGTCTCCAGTCTGTTGAGCAGGGGTGTAGCACCAAATTCTGGGCCCTAGGTACAAACTTGAGTTGTGGCCACTTCATGAACACAAAGACTAAAGCTTCAGCCTGTTTTGGTCTTACCATATTTGAATCCTACATTTAGGTGTAGGGGTCACAGGTTTAAAAGGGCAATGGGAGCGTATAAGTGGTGGTGCAATCAATAAAACAAGGGGGTTTAAATAAGAATTAAACCATTTATCACTGGCCAGTTAAAAGGACATTAAAAAGGGTAAAAATACAAGTTAAAAACACAAAGGGTTAAACTACTACAAAAGGTTAAAACACGTTCAGTCACCGACTAGGCCGTGACCGCTTCCCACTATCCCAGGGGTGTGCCTCCGCCGTTTCAGCTGCCGCCACCCGGCCGGGCCGTTCCTTCAGTCATGGTCGTTGGTTTGGTCCCCTCTTCCACTTGGCCGCCGCAGCCCACACCGGGCGCCACCGCCGTGCCAACCGTCCGTACTCCTTCCTCCGTCGCCCGGCGGGGTCCAAGTTTTGTGTTAATGTGTTTTAACTGTGGATTATGGATTTGGTGAAAATTATAGTGGCCTTCAGTGGGTTGCTCAACCCACCCAGACAGCAGTAGATGGGATGGGAGGTAGGGGGTGCTGGAGCAGGCGCTTTTTAGATCTATCTAAAGCTTTTGACACTGTAAACCACGATATTCTGCTTCAAAAACTGCATAAATACGGATTCAGGGACAATGTCTATATCTGGCTCTATAATTATTTAACTAACAGAGAACAGTATGTCAGTATAAAAAATGAATAAAAAAATAATTCCGTGGAGTATGTTGTACCACAAGGTTCAATTTTGGGACCACTATTTATTGATATTAATGATTTTGCTTCCGTTTCTACGACCACCTTTCCAGTTCTTTTTGCTGATACCAATCTGTTTATTTCTAACAGGGATTTAAAGGCTTTGATTCAAAATTTAAATCATGATCTTCAAAATTATTCAGAATGGTTCCGAGCGAACAAATTGTCATTAAATGTTAAAAAAATCTAATTTTATGTTATTTGCTGGTAATAAAAAATGTGAAAGATCAAATCAAAATTCACATTAATGAAAAAATAAACATTGGGTCTACATGTTTTTTAGGAGTTCAGATTGACGATAAATTGTGCTGGAAGGAACAGGTCGAAAAAGTTTGCATGAAGATAAGTCTATTGGAATCATAGGTAAAATTAGAAACCTAGTAAATCATGAATGCGTCTTAACACTTTACTAGTCTTATTTATCCCTATTTAAATTATGGCAATGTTTTTTGGGGAAATACCTTCACTTAAACAAAATTTTTCTACAAAAGTAGAAATGCTCCAAGTGCACCTTTGTTTTTCGAATTAAGCGCTTGAATATTTGATAATATTCCTATGACATGTACTTTTGTATTTAGATTACTGTATGATTGCCTTCTCATACAAATTATTTTATGTATAACCATCAGGTTAATTATTCTACAAGGCAGGCTGTAAAACGGCACCTTCATCTTCTATAATATAAAACCTCTCATGGACAATTAGATTTCATGGAGTTAAAGTATGGGACATACATATGTTCTGGATACATCCACCGCATTATACATGTATAAAAACTAAAACATGAAATGGCTAGTATGTGCCAATACAGAGCAAATTGTATGAGTTTTATATATTGACAGGCATTTGTATTTAGTATGTAGTTACCGATTGTTTACTGGGAGTGGTGTTATAAGCCAACTTACCTTCTCTACCATGCACATGCTATTAATTTGGTATATTCATACATCCGAATGGCTGCTTGTGTCTTTTTCCCCCCTATGGCTAGCCTATAGTGCCAAATAAAAAAGGCGGAGTGTTGGGGCCATGGGCCTTTTATAGGCCATAGGTTTCACGGGCATGTGCCATGCCCTAGGCTGGATTGGCATGGCCAAATCCTTTTGTCTCAATGCTCTTGCTGCGCTAGGAGAGATCACCCATAGCGAAGCCTGTAGGTAGGCTTAGCCCACATGAACGCTCAGTTCTTATGCTACTGGACAAAGGAACTTTAGAAATGGTTACCGTTTTGACGAAGGATTTAACATTTCTTAGACATGGATAAACCGGACATTTATCACACATTCCATAAGCGATTGAGGGAGAGGCGGCGGCTCCAGCATGGATTTGTTCGCTCCTTTCCCCACAGGTAAAATATGTACAGTGGGGGCCCTTATTTGATAAAACTTTTCATGTGTAACCTTGACAGATGGATGTAGTCTACCACACAAGTTAACGCACTGAAATGACACCACACAGCCAGAGTTAAAAATGCAGGAATATTTATTAAGAATGGACTTCGTTAGGCATCAGTAGGAGGGGTCCAGATGAAGTCTTAGCCAGCCGACCTTTACTCCTTTGCTCTGAAAAAACACAAGCCTAGTTACTAAACGCACTTTGGACACACAGATGGCCATGTTCAGTGTAACATCCTAGTATTAGTATGGGTTATATCCCTCATCTCCCACTGCAAAACTCCAACTTACAGGCAAGGGATATTCCCCTTATGGAAGACCAAAGTCTGGCCCACCACACAGGGTTAATTTGTGCCAATTCGGAGAAATTGATATTCAGTGTTTGATGGTCGATGGTTAGCCCATAGCTGATTAACCTCCACCATTTTGATCAAGTTTTATCCCAAACAGTTATTATACCCCGAAGAGGGTGGGACTTTTAAACCAGGTCTTCATCGCAGAAGGCTCTATTTGACAAGGGTAGTGTTAAAAGATTGAGGTAATGCATGTCAGTTTCCAGGTCACTAAATTAACCCAACACTGGTCATGTTTGAACTCACTCCTCTCTCGTTCTCGGCTCCAGGATTTCTGGGTGTTTGAACACTGCCCCTTGCAGGCGCCGTCTGTGCGGTCATTGGCGTTACAGATCACGGTGTCACAGTGAAGGTGGATCTGGCAAAACAGACAAGATCACCCAGAGTTATGAACCAAATTACCCTTGATATGAGATTTCATATACAGTCAACACGGCACAGGCTGGAGAATACAGAACATATACAGAGAGAGAGTTCAATAGATGATTTTAGGAGTGACTTGGAGACAAAGGGAAATCATTCCTCTGCAAATGCATCACGTCTTGCGGTCAGTTTTAAGGCTGAATACCAGTTGTATAGGCTTTGAACTAAGACAATTGTTCACCATGTGGAGCTGAATACCTGGTCTGAGAGAATGCTCTCCTCGTGCGTGAAGGTGAACATCTTGATGACAAAGCGTTTGATGTGAGCAGGGATCCTCCCTCGGACATCACTCAAAACAGGGAGCAGCTCCGTCAGGTACAGGTCCTCTGGATTTGCACAGCTACAAAACAGTGAAACATTACTTTGAGTAAGGGCATTTACCAGGAGCAGATGTTTGCACATTTGAATTAACAAATAAACTCAATGGACCCCATTATTTAATGCTCAAAGACCCCCAATTTTAATGTGCCTGATTGCAGGCGCTGATCTAAACTCACCGGCTTAAGTTTAAGTTCAAGGCTAGTATTTTCGAAGTTCACTGTAGGACACCTCAGCAGAGTTCATTTGGATTGTCAAATATGGCCACTGGAAAATGCCCCTAAACCTTTTGATTTTTATAGTTTTACATGAGACTGAAGCCAATCACATCAGGGAAAGAGTAAAATAAAACTAGCTTCTTCCTCCCCATTCTGGTTGTCGGTGTGTGGGCTGGGATCCATTTGATAATCTCATGATTCTGAGGGAATGTTGGAGCCTTACGTGTCCACGATGAGGTCCCAGCGCGGCAGAGAGCTGCGGTCTGGACTATTCGTGGCCCAGCAGTTCTGCAGGAGCAGTTCCAGTCTGGGGTCTGAGGACGACAGGCTGACTTCCACAAACACAGGCTCCTGGAGGACCTTGGGCAACGGGAAGTCTTCGAGGCCATAGGACCAACTATAGGATGCGTCTGTCAGGGAGAACACACTTAATGCATTAGTTTGTGCCGTTTAATACAAGTTTCCCAGAAGGCCACAATATTTGTCCATGACTATTAACTCTGGAGAAACGGTGCCAACACTTTGCCATTTCTCCATTAAATCATATTGAAGCTTATCCAGACAAATCAGTGTTGCAACCTTATACTTTATCAGTTCCGTTTTCTGCATTTGACCCATCCACAAAGCCGTAGGGCCAACCTGTAGGAGCAGCCAGCGAAGGCAGGCGCTCGGGGACTTGTTTCCAGATGTGGAGCCAAGCTAATAGTCAGAAACACCTGGCTGGAGGATTAACCTATTGTACATGTTTTTAACCTAGTTGTGACACACGGGCGCCAACCACCCCGATATTCACCTTTAGCGATGGTCATGTGGACGTCCAGCTGCCCGTTCCCCACCTCTGTGGCTGGAGCGCTGCTCAGGCCGAGTCCGAACCCCACCAACACACTGTGGTCCACTTTGTAGTAGCAGGACACATGTTGCCTGGGAGAGAGGGAGCAGTGTTCATTTTGACATTTTAGTCCTGATGAAAATGTCATTGAGTTTGTTGACTAAAACTTTGCATTTATCATTTATTCAAGGTCCTCTGCCAAAGGAACATCTGAAGGTTGTTCATGTGGGAGAAGCTCTATAAAGCAGAGCGGTTAAATGATCTGAAGCCCTTTCAAAACAGTCATTGGAAGTTTGGATGATTTTAGTCTTCAGATTTGAAAACATTAGCCCGTGTCTAAACAATTTAGTTGGCAAAATGATGACTAATTTTAGTCGAAATTAACGTTGGTAGGGAGGAGGGGAAGTCTCATGGGGTGATCACAAAGTGTCAGATTACCTGTACTCGGGGTCTGTGGTGGGGGCACGGGGCACTCTGTTGCCCCACCCTCTGTAGGCCTCTCCTGCGCTGTTGTCCAGGCTGATCTCGTTCTCATACACCATGTAGTTGTCCACAAACTGAACACAAAGTGATATTTACCGCATACTCTGGTGGTAAGCTACTATTGTAGCCACAGCTGCCATCTGCCCCTTCCACACAGTGGAGTTGCTAAAGCCATGACCCCTTGAGGAACTTCTACAGGACTCGGCTCATTCCAAAGCAGACATTTGTTTTGATCATTTTAATGTAGATGCAATTACATTAGAAAATGGCCTCGAAAACCTGCTGTAGGAGAACCGTTTAAACTGTATACAATATGTTTCAGATGCCCTTCCGCGGGCCGTTTCATGCTCTTGAAGGAGGAATGTCTAAGGCCTGAGGAACTAACCATCTGCCTCATTGTTTAATGAAATGGACATAAGTAAATTTTGCGATTTTAAAAGGTTTAGTGCGATTCATATCCAAATTGATCACTTTCCTCTAGTGGCACAGATTTGAGAATGATTTTTAAATAAAACTGCATCCGTCTTTGAAATCACATCGGCACCAAAATCCGTTAAAAGCACAAAAATATAACAAAAAATTTAAGACAAAAGGCCATAACTCGATTAAACATGTACATCCAAGTGGTGAGTCCCGATTAAAATGTATAGTTTCATTAAAGTCAAGCTAAATAAGACTGTTCTTGTACTGCCCTGTGAGGAGACATGCTCCTTTGAACATTACTACACATTTGTCTGGACCCTTCAGGAGGAGGAGAGAGCCCATGTGGGGTGTGAGGTAAAGAGATCAGGACGTGTAATAAAAACCTGCACTTTTGAATTATAAAGACTTCAACAGGATAACTGGACTTGTGTGAAAAGCTATAAATGCATTAAACGTTTTCACACCGACCTTCCTGCTGGTGCCGCAGGAGTCCACCGTGAAGGAGAAGAGGGCCGAGCGCTCAGAGGTGAGGAGGGGTTTGCAGCTTCTGTCCCTCAGCCTCAGTCTGTCCAGCTGCAGCGTCGGAACAGACTCCAGCTTTAACGCCACCGCAGACACCGAGCCGTTCGGAAAGCACTCTGCAACAGTCACGAATTAGCAAGTTAGCTTGGATTTCATGGACTAGTCAAATTGCTTACGTATTGTGAGGAGGGGGAAGTAGCAGATCAGGGACAGGTCTCCCACGGGCCACTTGTTTGTGGGGTCCCACAGGAGGACGTCCAGTCGAGCACGGACAGAGTCGGACGTTGCCATCTGCCCAGAAACAAAGGTATCACATTCATTAGATTTACTACAGTTGACCGATATCTGTTAAAGAGCCAATGCTGCTTTTGAAAATATTAAACCTTTGAAGCCAAGCTCATAACAGGCGTAGTAACTGAATAATGCAAACTGGTATGTAGCACTGTGGTCATCTGCAATTTCACTCCAATAGATGCATTAAATGATCAAAGTTCTGCGTTTGTGGCTTTGAAGCATTTACATCCAGTTTAGACAGAATTTAGTCTATTGTAAATATTTTACGAGGCGATTTAGTTTGAGTTTAATATTTGGTGCGTTCACTTTTATCCATTTGACCCCATTAGAAAATTACCACAGTATTTATTGGAAAAGAGGTATAACGGTAAACTAAATTTTATAAAGCCAGATTGTTTTCAAAGGCGATAACATTGTACAGTGATGGTCCGGAATTGCTTGCATTGTGATTTCAGGAGTCATGTCTGAAAATCTAGGAGTAAAGTTTAGTCCTTTCTCATGACTGACAGTTCTTGTTGTATCATAGCTCTCCATCTGTAAAAACACTCCCACCCATCTAGGCTGATCAAAATGAGGCTATACTAAGCCAATGATCAGCCAACACCAGCGTTACCTCAAAAGCAGTATTTAGGGCCGAGTATGGCACTGAAAAGGCAAAGTGCGTGGCATTCTCCCTGAAGTAGTACTGGCCGGCGTTCTCCGCTGTCAGGGTTTGGCTTCCCACCCGAGTCTCAAAGGCCTCAAAGTTGGAGCCCTGGTTCCCGTAGGTCACAGTGATGTCGAACATCTCCTGGTCACATTCGCCCGACAGACTGGGCATCACTGGACACAGTGGGGTTAGTGTAGACATTTTTAATTCCATTTGGTTAGACGGCCACCAAATCAGGCTCGCCTCCAGTGATTAGAGTAGAAAGATTCAATACTGTTGGCACTCCTAAAATCCCAACAGACCAATCAATCCCGAAGAACCAAGTGAGGCCCTTGAGCAAGAGGCAGACAGACTCACCGACATCGGGTAAAGACGCCACCAGCTCCACCGAGAGGGAGAACGGGGACAGCTCTGGCAGGACCATGAAACCCAGCGTGAGGGGCAGAGAGTACAATGTCACCAAAGGCTCCGGGTTCTACCAAAAAAAAAAAAACATGAGAACGTCAAAACTCATTTTACCATTTGTATTCTTATATTTCAGGACAGGAATGAATCTCATGGGCCTAAAAAGCTTCAACACTGACTGGCAGTGATCACAAGGGTGCATGCATTCTGCATTTCCATTTGTAGACACTGCCACCTCACTGTAGAGGCAGCAGAGTATTGTACTTCTAAATTACACATTCATAAATGTTCTGCTAGAAAAACACGATTCTGTATTTTAAGTGTTGTCACATGTGTTCAGAAACCAGTGTGAACATGTGGGATGTAGCTTGTTGGTAGTGCAACTCACGCGTCTCCTGACCACGTCCTCGTCAAAGCCCAGCTGCACAGAGAAGCTGCGTGTGCCGTTGGGATAGTCCTGATGGAGCACCTTGAAGCCCCTCTTAATGCACTCTTTCACAGAGAAGGTCCCCGAGAGGAAAGTGATGTTCTTCAACTCAACGTCCTGAAGAAACGTCCCTGCGAGCATCGAGAAGACCCGCGACTCTGCCACCGTCTCTGAGGAAATTATGGACACTTGAATATGTGGACACTATGGGAAACAGTAACGTTTTTTCCATACTGAGATGTTCTTAACCAAGTCGATATGTACCCGTCTGGCCTTTGAGCGTGTCCTCAGTCACGCAAAACGACCAAAGTTGTGGTTAGCATTAGGCCTCTCCCAGCATATTCCTATAGCTCCAAGCAGGGCAAAGTTAGAAGCGCCAAGCTCTCGTCTGAGGTCAGAACATCTCCGTATGGAAAAAAACTGGCCTATTCCTTTGACGAGTAAAGTCTAAAATGGGCAAGTTTAGAATATAATATTTCTTTCAATACTAGCAAGTTGCTCTTGCCTGGCCAGCCAGATGCTCTTTTGTACAAAATAACCAGGTGGGCAGCTGCTCTCAGCCAATAAATTTTGGCTTCATCTCTTAATGTGGAGACCGCATTAAGAAATGAAGCCGTCACCACAGCAAAACTAACAATGGTGGCTCCCAAAAGAGTTTTCTGCTCGGTTTTAAATCATTTGGAAAATATAAAATTCCTAAGACTTGAGCAAGAAACAGCACTGGAAGTGCTCCTTGTGAAAAAGGACGTTTTAAAAGTCTGTTGCTTGCTCGAGAAACATGTATCCATCGTTCCTCTAAATAGTTGATCCTTTGTCAATCACACCCACCGGAAACAAAATCACTGATCAGGCTCGTTCCCAGACTACACGTCTTTACCTGGGCTGCCAATACACTCTCAGCTTTGGCCCTTTGCACAATGTGAGAAATGTGCAGTTGAAGTGGACGCCAACAGGGAATCAAGGCCAAATGACTTTGAATTAGGCACACTGTAGGCGTGACAGGCCCGGGGAGGTACTCACGGTCGAAGGCCTGAGGGGTTCTGGCCATCAGAGGGGTGGTGATGGGGAACAACACTTTGTAGCGGGTCTCCAGTCCATTGCTGGCCTTCCACAGGACTTCCAGCATGGGCTCCACACTGAAGGTCACATGGTACTGCTGCTCTGGGGCGTGGCTCTGCAATCACACACTGTTACCAGGGGGCACCCTGATCGGACATCTGTCCCAATCGTCCAAGTGAACTGCCATTCTGACAACTTTGCTTCAGTCCTGGTTAAGCCCCGGCATTTAGCTTAGATTAAGGCCACTAAACATTACTTTGGTCTCAAAGTCATTAACTTTAAATTTCTAGGATTTTATTCTGATATTTACAATACAGTCAAATAC
Source organism: Proterorhinus semilunaris (assembly GCA_021464625.1). Lineage (NCBI taxonomy): Eukaryota > Metazoa > Chordata > Actinopteri > Gobiiformes > Gobiidae > Proterorhinus > Proterorhinus semilunaris. The sequence continues at coordinate 8,067,489 of CM038359.1, forward strand.
CTTGTAGTAGCCATCAGGAGCGCCCACAGGGATGTCCACCACGATGTGGAAGTCTCTGGTGGTCAAGGAGTACCCGCGGGCTGACAGATGGCTCTGGTCCAGCCTCTGCCCGTTCATGCCCAGGAACAGCTCAGTGATCCTGGCGCTGCTGTCCACTAGGGGGGTGAGTGAGCGGGGCATGTGCCACGAGATCGCCTCAGCGGAGAACAAGACGCCGCCTGGAAAGGGCAGACCCACCACACATAAAACTAGGTCCACATGGATGATTTTGCAGCAACTCGTTCAGAAGGTAAAAACCAACACTTAAACTAGCGTTAGCATTCTCATGCGTTTATGGCCTGCTGAACCACTTTGCTCCTCCAGGTCTCTACCTTTATTTGGTAGAAATTGTCAGCAGTAATGACGGAGAAATGGGAATTTTGCCTCTTTGATTTCCTCTCTGGCTGCTTTTAACACCATTTATGGGTTACAGACAAAACGCAGTCAGTTTTTATTTCATGTGGCTAGGCCCAGTGAGTTTATGGCTAAACTATTGTCAAGTAGACTAAAGTAATTTAATAATGATGTTTAAAAGTATATTTAATCTTTGTGTGATGTTGGCCAGTTGAAGACTAAGGTTTGGACCTTATTCCACAAATAATGGCCAGGGAAAAAACAGTTTCTCTCCCAGTTGTATTCAACCCTCCAGCGGAGACGGATCAAATTCTAAAAACGTGAACCCAACCCATTTATCAGCTGTAGTACATTTTATACTTATCACTGTACGGTACCCAATTGTGTATACAGCAGCCAACAATAGATCTTTTAAGTGCTGGATCCATGCATGTCTTTAATATATCAGCTACATTTACATTGTCCCTCCCATTCACACACACGAAGAGGCCAACTGTACTGTGGTGTAGTGTCTCACCGATGGGACAGGCTGCAGACAGGTCGATCACACGGAGACCTGCAGGGGCGCTGTAGTACACACCGACTCGGAGCACCTCCATGGGGATCCCCGCCACCTGGACACCACAATCACATGAACAGACCAGACAAGGTTTCAGTCTTGTAGACTTTATGAACAAGGCACAGGTGGAAAAATACCAGGCCGGCATGTCCAGAAGGATTCCCCCTGCATTTCTCATACAGGGAGATCAGTCTAGACAGGCCGTCCTCATTCTTCGCTCGAGCCAAACTCAAACGGACCCATCCAGATTGCTTTATTTGCGGTCACATGAGCAGAGTCACTGACATCCCCCCCAGACTGGAGCACAGGAGAGCTTTTTCCCCATCAGAGCTTCGAGATAACTAAAGTGATCAGGATGTGATAAGTGAAGTCCTGACCTCCTCAGAGTAGGTCTCTGGGCGCTGGTAGGGGCTCCGAATGACCAGGCGCTGGGCTGTGGTCTGGGCTCTGTACCCGGCCTGCTCAGCCTCTTTCCGCACCATGGTGATGGGCTCGGGGGTGTAGAATGTCAGCTTCCAGATGCCGCCGTTTGCTGAGCTCTGCAGAGAAACACATTTTAGAGGTGGGACCAATGCTTTATGACCACGACACTAGAGGCGGCCATTGCTGTAGTACCTCCATATAGTCGCTAGTCCATTAGAAATTACATTTTAAAAACTTGAGCCTGGTGCCTAATTTTGGGGAATTTTCTACAGCTAGACATTTCCTTGATAATGCTGGGTTAGTTAGTTAAGGAAACCAGGCTTGTTTATGCAAGGAACATTTTAGAACTCTTGTACTTAATGAGGGCCAGACGTGTAGTATTGGAGCTGTGCGAGCTACATGTCACTACAGTAAGATCCCGCCCTTATGTCCTTTTTAGGAACATGCTTTGTAAGAGCTGGGGATGACGAGTATTTAACTCCACCATGATTTCCCCCTCGAATGTGGTCATTGTAGCAAATGGGGAGTTTTATCATTTTTTAGTCAATGGGTGTGATGGCAATTTACTAAAGGTTTTGCGGGAGTTTATTCTCTAAATTTTTACTAAACGTTTCAACACAGTACATTGGGAAAACCTAAGCCGTGGGACCATGCATTGGTTAGCGCGTGCGGAGGGACAAGATTGGCCCAAAAATGCTTTGTGCCAATTTAAGATGCACAGCCAACACAATAAGTCAACATTTTTATTCCCCTTACATTTGCCAAAAACATGTTTAGAACCAAAATAATCTAAAATGGGAAAAAAGCGGCACAGATGTAGGCAGACACTCCCGTGGAAAGAGAGAAACAAGTTTAAGATGCAAGACCCCTGTGATTGTGTTAGAGTTGTAAGCTCTTGAGCAATAGTTGATTTTGATGTGGCACTTGGAAGGTCAACTCTTCATACAGAGATCAAATCAGACCAGAACTAATTTAGGATGTAAAGTGCAAATGACCTGGAGAACCACCTGAAGAAACTCAAGTACCACCAGTGAGTCGCATACTGTGCCCCTGTACCCCTCGAGTCACTCATCTACACTCCGAGTAAAAGACTTTATGGATCTCACAATGGAGTACCTCCCAACGTTAAGATCTTTAGTATTTTAGGGTTATGTTCTGGCCTTTACCAAAAATTAAAAACTTGTTTCAGTATTATTCCTGTACCCCTGGTTGGGAAACACTGGTCTTGAGTGGGCCGACTCAATACGGAAGAGTCACATTGAGGTAGGAGCGGCTTAGGGTGATCTCCCATTAAACGGCATAGGACACATACGGTCTTGGACAAGGCAAAACAGTGACTTACCCCAGGGAGGGCATTCATCTGCGGGTCATCTTTGCCACTTGAGCCTTTAGGAGCCTTGGAATCAGTTGGAGAGTCGGGTTCAGATAACAGTTGAGACACCTGAGGATGAAGGTCAAGGGTCAAGTCTTTTAAGGCCGTTCTTTAGAGACTGATCAGAAACCTGCATATTGGACAGCCCTGGTTTAGACTAATTACTTTTTATGTTTAATATCAATATTTATTGTATTGTGTCGTGATTATGTTGCATCAGGATGAAAGCGCAAGGACAATATAGAACTTTATTTGAAAATAAAAAACATTTTGCGCAATTGATGCAGTGGCTGGTTATCATGGCCCCTTTACAACACTCGAGGGTCAAGTGTTTTGTAGGTTCTGGTCATACTGGCACTGGGTCACAGCAAGTATGTGATTAAAATAACCATAATGCACTTTTAAGATTAAATTACATTATTGCACACAGGCCAATTATGGTTATACTTTGTGACCGAGTGCCCTGTATTTGGAGGGTCCTCATGTCATTGATGCAGATTAGCTGAAGATCAGAATGAGCAGCACAAGCGCAGCAGAGTACCTCCATGTAGTTGCGGTCACACAGCACCTCCCTCTGCGCCCAGCGGGAGTAGCTGCACGTCTTCTGCACGTTGTGGGAGATGATCTCAGGGGACGTCGGGTTAAACATATCCAGCTTCAAACCCACGTGGAACGTAGTGTCCTGTGACAAAGGCCAAAACCAGTGGATGTGTCAAATTCATTTGGTCATTGATTAACATGCATTACAAAAATATACTTAATCACTTTTAAAATAGTTTTGAATAGGCTACAAAAGAGCAGGAAAAAAAATCCCATTTCCCCCCAGAGTCTTTTTTTTTTTTAACATTTAAAAATATAATTCCCCCAAGTAGAGTTTGTGTCATAAAAATGTACACAAATGCTTTATAATTAGTGTTTTGTTTTTCCCGCAAGTGTCAGCGTTTACAGCACACCAAAAGGACAAAACTAGGGCAATAATGCAAAACCAAAACTAGAAATCCCAGAGACCTCCCAGGGATCCGTGAGCCCAGAGAGACTCACCGTGTTGTGGACGTAGCAGCCCAGCAGGGAGGTGTAGATGCGGGTGTTTCCCCAGGGGTCAGACTCCATACTGTAGCCACACTGAGCAGCCAGCGCCGGGGTCAGCAGCACACGCTGACTGCCATCTGAGGACACAGTCATACTTTAGCTTTTGTAACGTCAGAAATATAGTTCTGTCATTTACCATTCATTGTTAAACAGCTGGAGTATGCATGCATGCAGCGCTATGACCACAGTAGTCGGGTCATGTCACAGATAAGGGCCGTGCTATCCCAAGGCCTAGGCCTTGGGATAGCACGGCCCGGTATGCAGAGATACAAATATGTTTGCGCTGGGGTATCTCTTGTCAATCGGATGTGTACAAATTTCTGTATAAATATTCCACCAAGTAGGTCAGAGGGGAGAACACTGAGCCCGCTGTGTGCTCCCTTTGTTTAAAGACAATCACCGCAACTCTTCTCCATGTTTTATTACATATACACAAAAAAACCATAACACTTTGGAGACCACACGGCCTTTGAGTGGATTGATAGAAAACAGACATTTGATCGGCAGTTAAGAGTGGAAAACGCTAAGACTAATTACAGTCGACCAACCACAGGGTGATGGGAGTGAAGTAAAGATGCCAATTAAACCTACGATGATGCCAATGACACTACGATAACCATTTACTACTTTTAATGCGGGCCTGGAATAATATTTTCTTTCTGTGGTCTGAGTAGGCGGGTTAGTTGAAAAACAGCGGTCGGGTACGGGCTGTTTACACATGGACAGTCAACTACAGTGTGATTGTGAAGTGAAGACATGGCAACAGATCGTTTGTCTCTGCAGTCGATTCTTAACACTAGAACCCTCTACAGGGAACTGCATTTTAAACAGGAACACTCCTTCAGAAAACTACACATGTGACAGCCATCTTGCAATTGTCCAAGTTCTAATTGAAATAAACATTTCCAATAAATAAAAAAAATAAAAAGGCTGCAGTCATTTTAAGTTTAACACAGGAGTCCATATAAATTCACTGACACATGAAAGTGAAAAATACTGCCCTGAGCTGTGTTTTACAGATTTGTGTCACACTGCTTCCCATTAGAATGATCCAACAGGGAAACAAATACAAGTCAAATGTTAACGATTTTTATTTGTTTCAATCAATCAATCAATCTCGATTATAGCTCTGCGGTCACTTCTTACAGTTGCACCGATAATGTCGGAGTCTTGACGATTAGAGTAAAGTCGCTCATTAGTTTGTGTTTGCACCTTCCCGGGACACAGCTCAGAAAGGGTCACTCTGACCTCATTCTGAACGTGAGGATGTATAGGGGTTTATTTTTTTTATTTTATTCATTTTTTATATTGAAGACACAGATGGAAAGACTTGATTGTGTAGAAAGACCCAATCAGGAATTGGAGATGAAAATTGGCACTATAGAAACTGAACTATGCCCCTGTCCAATAAAAATAGTGTAAAAACCTGCAACGTTCTGCACTGTGGTTTTAGTTTGAACAGAGAATAGAGACCGATCACTGGTTCAGAGTTACTCACTGATTGCCTCCACCTCCAGCTGGTTGCCCACTGCTAAAGCTTTATCCAACGACAGGCGCATCAAGTTCCCCATACACTCAGACCTCAGACCAGCGCCTGGAACAGACAGCACGTTAACATCACAGATAAGCCTACAAAGATAACACTCTCTTACCTGTCTTTGAGTCGAGCTGTGTGTTTGGCCGAGCCTGACATACAAGAATCACTGCAGCCAGCAACGTCCACATCAAACTAGGACAAAAAGGCATGTTGTCAGGGCCCTGCATGTTGGGCATGAAGACGGGATGAGCTGCACACAGGCCCAGACAAACCACTGGAGTGAGGAGCAGGACCAGTGCTGGGAACACGACTGATATTAATGATCTGTCAGTCACACAGGTGCAGCTCATCACCTGGGCACGCAGAGCCCGTCCCCCTCACAGGGCCCCTCCCCCTCACAGAGCCCCTCCCCCTCACAGGGCCCCCCCCCCTCACGCAGAGCCCGTCCCCCTCACAGAGCCCGATCCCTCTCACAGAGCCCCTCGCCCTCACAGAGCCCACTTCCCCTCACAGAGTCCCTCCCCCTCACAGAGCCCCTCCTCTTCACAGGGCCCCTCCCCCTCACAGAGCCCCTTCCCCTCACAGAGCCCCTCCCCCTCACCGCCCCCCCCCCCCCCCTCAAAGAGCCCCTCCCCTCACAGAGCCAGTCAAATGTAGTGCTACATTTAATGTCCAGGTGCAATATTTCCAATCAATTGTAGAAAACTGAAGGGATGATGGAAATGTGGATGTTGAAGGTAGATTCCACAAAATAAGTAACTTTTTGATACGATGTAGGCGATTGTGATTTAGACCAGTGGTTCCCAAAGTGGGGGTCGCAAGTTGATTTTGAACAATATATATATATTGAATTTGATGTATTTTTGATTCTAAACAGCAGACTAACATCAGTAAAACTGATTTTAAATTATGCAATTTACACTACAGGCCAAAGGTTTGGACACACTTTTTTTGCCTTTCATTTCAAAACAGTTTCAAACAAAAACGTCGACATAAATTCTTCCAAATGGCCGCCTCTCGTTTTGTTTACTGCTTTATACTTTTGACATTTCTCAGTGAGCTTCACGATGTGGAAAACTTATTTCAAAAGACGACCTTATGAAGCTCATGGAGAAAATGCCAAGAATAAAGGGCGGCAATTTTGAAGAATTTAGAATATGAAACATATTTGGAGTTATTTCACCTGTTTTTGTTTCCTTCATAATCCCATGTGTTCATTCATAGTTTAATCTTTGGCGCAGATGCTAGAGCGGGTCGTCTCATGATTGAAAGGTCGGGGGTTTGAATTCCGCCTCCTGAAGGTGCACATTGTCGTTGTGTCCTTGGGCAAGACACTTCACGAGTGTTGAATTTCTGTTGTAATAAAGATTGTAAATGTGAACGTTCTCCTGACGAGCCGCTTGGTTCATAAGGTAAGATAGCTTTTATTGATCTCACAATGGAGAGTTTAGTGATGGAGTCTGATATTCAGACTTGGCTCCAACTCCTCCTGTTTCACCTGAACGCCTCACAAATCCCCAGACAAGCCCAGGGTCAACTAAGCCCACTCATCCAGAAGCTCCACCAGCTGCGACCTCAGCTCCTTTATCTTTATTTATGGAACCATGACTGTTTTAAAAACAGGAAAAGGAAATGGGAACAAAAGTCAAGGATGTAGCACTAGGGCAAAAGGATTTTATTACAGATATGATTTAGTAATCCAGAAGTGGCTTAGCTACTGTGGTTATTCACTTATTGGAAAATCAAAAACAAGTCAGTTACTTCATATTCTTAATATGGAAGTAAATGTATTGTATAAATACATGACATAGAAGGTGCTGTTAAGTATGAGATTCAGTGACAGTGACATAAAGGATGCTTCCAAAAATGTATACAAGTTATAATGCTATGTGTCTGGCTTTGTCTAAATACAAAACAACACATGGTTCATTCTGTCAAAGTCCAGTTTCACAAGAAGAACCCACACATCACTGGCTCCTATTCCAAAGGAGCCATGACTGGAAGCCCACAGGCTCCTGTTCAGACGGTTCTGATCACGCTGAACGGTGACACACTCATTTTGGCTTGAGGAGCTATGACGTTCCTACTCATTTGACGTATTTGGAAATAGCCCGACTCTCTGCGATGCTTTCACATGTACGAACAAGCCGACACCGCTCATAGAGGGCATCATTTTCACTCTTTCCCTAAAGAGTGCTGTTCTTCCACTAGAGGGCCCCCTTCCCCTGATAATGTAAAGCATTTCTTCATTCACAGACACAGATGTGGTGCGGGGGTCAGAATCCTCGCTCCATCCGCTGCTGCTGATCCTTCAGAGTCTGGCGAAGACTCACTTTGGCCTCTTCAAAGTCCGGGTTCAGCTTCAGCGTCTGCTCAAAGTCCTTCTTGGCCTCTTCAAAAAACCCTGAAACATCCCATACAACTATTAGCATGATCTCTTTAATGTCTGGTCTGATCATGTGACAAGCAAGGTCTGTAGGTTTCAAAATAGAAAAACATGAACTGGGAGATATGAAGTAAACTTGTTCAAAATACATATTAATTTACAGGAACCTTTTATGCGAAACAGCAAAGGAAAGGCTTCAGTGCTGATGTTTGTGTAAGTAGTGTCACAGTAGTTAGGGCCTACACGTTTGAGAGAATCCGGTGCCTGTGAAAATGCAGTCGGACAGTGCTGCTCTAGACGACGGTGAATGTGTTGGCCTTGTAGATCCTTTTGGGGGCATTTGGAAAGTCATCTCTAAAGCAGGCCTAGACTCTGTGGGCCAAACGTGAGCGAGTCCTCACCCAGCCTGTAGCGAATGAGCCCTCTGTTGTAGTACGGCACGGGGAAGTGGGCCTGGGCTCGGATGGCGCATGTGTAGTCCTCCAAGGCCTCGGTGAAGTCCACGCGCAGGTACCGGATCTGCCCGCGGTTATTGAAGGCTGTGGCCAAGTCGGTGGCGTCACAACTGAGACAAAAACACAGGGCGTTATTTAGGGGGGAGCGGAGGGCGAGGTCACGAAAGACATTAGCTTCACTGCCAAGGCTTTGAAAACATTTGGCCAAGACACCGAGTCCACACACTCTCCACAACAATGAGTAGACATCTCTGAGTCATGAGGCTTTAATATTCAATAGAAACAGAATTATACCAATTTTAGTTCCTGCAATGATTTGACCCAACCCTCCCTGTGACCAAACTAGGGTGACCCACTTTTGGTTGCATTGCATTTAGGCCTGGCTGTCCCACCGATTTCAATAATGTCCCTTTTTCCAGTGTTGCCAATTGAAATGTACAGTATAAGCTTTATATAGCTTTACATAGAGACTGGCATATCATTAAGAATAATTGCTCAGAATAAGTAGGGATGGGCCGTATCGTTATCGCAATACAATGTTTTAATATAGTAGTCATTTTTTATATCGTATATATATGTAAACTGCTTGACTAGATCATATTTGCGAGGAAATTAGTATTCCGTTAAAAAAATAAATTAATCAAATATCACTGGATTAATCTTCCCAATAGGCGTAACGTTGGGATTTTGAAGTAATTTATCCATTGTCAAATATATCATCAAATACCTGTATGTCGTTTTCGTGATATTTATTTTTTATATCATGATGTAGATTTTAGGCCTGCTAGTTCTAAGTAGCCTTCTGGTAGAACGCCTGAGAGAATTCTGTGACCTATTGCTCGCCCAGTGCAAATGTAACCCTTCTACGTCGGTCTTCATAGCATATCGAAGTTGTAATTTCCAAGTCCGTCGAGAACCAGATAAAATTGCTTGGGGGGCTGGATCCGGGTCACCGGCCTCATGCTGCCTTCATGTGCATTGTGTTCAAGTGCTTTTGTGTCGTTTCAAAGTGAAACATTAAAAACAAATACACACACACACCAATGTACTATAAACAAATAAATCCACGTGAGAAAGTCCTCTGTAGACCACTGAACTACTGCTTTGTATCTGTGTTGATTGAAAAAACATAAAGTGTTGCTTTTTTTTTAACAAGATGATAAAGAGATATTAAAATAGCGTTGCTAAATAGTGAAATGCATAAGAACAATCACCTATTAGACATAAAAACGTATCATTGCTGCTCTCTGTTGTATTGAAAGGTCAAAGGTTATCTCATCTCAGGAACTGGGGCATCATAAAATCTTCCCAGTGGAAAATAGGAGATGAGGCGCCATGTATCATGTCGCATCCGCGGCGCATAGCTGTGTTTATGCGGCTCCGCTACCATCTCTTCAGAGCCGAAATGTAAACATGGCTCTGTAAATCGGTGCAAAACGGCTAAACCACGAAGACAAGAGGCTTATCGTTTGACGGACTGACAAGAGTTTGACCAAACCAAAGCACAAGGACACTCGAGCGTCGTGTTTTAGGAGTTTTTCCCGGAGTATCAAATGAAGGAGCAGGACTCTTCGCGGTCCTCGGTAGGTGGACAGCGTGTTTTCCCTCTCCATCGGTAAGGGCCTGACCAGTAACTTTAAGGTAAGGAACATCAGTTTTGGATGTGTTTAAAAGCGGTCGGTGAAGCTGATAGCGTGAGTGAGGGGAAACTGCACCGGGCTAGCGCGAGTGTTCCACCGTAGCCTGATAAACTACACCCGCTTATTTTCTGCGCGAAAAAAGGTGGGTCTGGACATACACGTAAACAAGTGTCTGATTGGCGGCTAACGCCGAGCCGAACCAATCACGACCGTCACAGAGAATTGACAAGGTTACGTCACTCGCGGCGCCACCATGTCGTTAGTTCAATTAACGTTAACATTAGCCAAACCTTGTTGATTACCGCCTGCGGTAAAACAAAATCCAAACCTATACTAGATACGGTGGTGTTCTTGTGCAATTTCCCACTCGGCAAGTGGTATATATTTACCATAATTACCAGACCACATGAAGGCGACATTACTTGGCCCACCCCGCTCTCCCCTGTCACACCATGGACCTATTATAATATCACACTCACACAGTGGATCATGACCCTTTAGCTGTTATCGCTGAGGGCAAAGTACCTGCTCCGTGAACAGAGGCGAATGAAGCGGGAGTACAGCTGCTCGGCCATTACGAGGTTCCTCCGCTTAAACTCTGTGTGCGCGCGCTGCAGAGTCTGACTCACGTCATCCCCGCCCTCCATCGGTTTACCTGCGTTTACGCTGGTTTCTTTTGTTTGTTTAGCTGTTAGCTGTTTGTGGTGTAGGAGTGCGGAGGTGCGGACAGTCCACGGTAAACACGGAAGTGAAGCTGCGTCACGAGGAGCGCGCTGGCCAATTGGAGCTCCGTGCGTCTAAGGGGCGTGGTTTGCATCTGTTGTCGTCGTTTATCTATCTATCTATGGATTGATTTTTTATTTCATTGTATTGTTTCATTTATTTTACAAGGCAAGACAACTTTTTTTTTATTGTCAGAGACAACAAAACCAAGAAACAAAGTGTGTGATGGGTGTATTGCAATGACAAACATAAAGAAAAGGTGACTTTATACTTGCATCTGTAGAACACAGAGAGTTAAATGCTGAACAACAAATAAAAAAGTAAAGGCTGGCTACATTTACATTACACATACATTGATATCAGTTGTAGTATTCATATTATTTATAAAAGTCCTTCAGAGAACAATAAAATAAACTGTTCTGTAGTTTGACCATACACACTTTGTACCAGTAGGTGGCAGCAGAATGCAGCCAATGGCTGGACTGTAGCAAGTTCAATTGTAGAAAAAACTCCAACATTGTTTCTAAATGTTAGAAGTAAAAACAGAAGAGTAGATGAGGGAAACACATCCACATCCAGGTCAGGTCCTAGGGGTCAGAGTTTGTGATTGGCTGAGGACTCAGTGCTGGGAGCCTTATGGACAGGGTAAAGAGTGGGACATTCTGGGCAAATGCAGGTGAAAAATGCCCCTGTAGAGGTCAGAGGTCAGTGGTGTTTACAGCCGCTGGCCCTGGAGACCGGGCTGCGCATAGAAAACGGCAATAACACCCAGGCCCTAACTTCAAAAAAGAGAGTGACCTTGAATATGTTTTTGGACTTCCAGCCCAGATTGTAAACAAAACAACAAACCTTCCTGGATTTAAAAAAAAAAAACTCTTCTGAAAACAAATGAATGCAAAACAACAATTATGTATATTTTATTTACACATAGGCTATTAATTAGTGAGTTAATTATTCATATTCATAAATCTGTATATTTAACAGTACATTATGTATTATAAGATAAGATAAGATAAGCTCTCAAGAAACCCTGGGTGTGCAAAATAGACAGGCAATGTGCAAACAATTAAATAGTCAATAGAGATATCTTATATACAATGAGTGAAAAAAAGTACTTAAAATTAGAACAGACAATACATGTAATATAATGTATAAGAATATCAAAATCTCAGCAAATTATACAGTATACAGTTGAGTTCAAAACTGTTTAAAGTATCCTTACCAAAAGTGTTTTTATTTTTCTCATGTTTGTTCTAAATAAACAATAGTTAAGGGTTTAGGCTTCACATTAATGTGTGTGAGACTGTGGGACCTTCTGATGAGGAGCTGTGGAGGAGCCCTGGTCTCCCCTAGTATTATTTGAAAAGCTGCATTTTTAAACAATCTTTGATGAATCTGGAATCAAACGTAGCAGAGACGTTGACAGCCCTCAGGTTCAGGGCTGGGTCTGGTCCACGTCTGGTCCACGTCTGGTCCACGTCTGGTCCACGTCTGACTGGCTCCACTGTGTTGACTGTGACTGTGGGTAATGTATGGAGTGGAAAGTGTCTGTGTGCTGACAGACCTCACACCTCAGCACCACTTCACCCAGGTCTACAGAGCCGGGACACGGTCAAAAACAAGTCCGGGCCAGGTTCAAGTGTGCTGCTCAGAGGCACAACCACAGAGCCTTAGAACCGTAGATTTACAGACAAGTCCAGATCTTTAAAACCAAGTCCAGTCCTGGTCCAAGCCCATTTAAGAGAAGTGTTCGTGTTATTGTAACAACCTAAAAAGAACATCGTTTAAAAGCTGGTTTATAAAAGTGAGTTCAGAGGTCGGTCGTGCCAAGGACTTGAGAGATAAACCAGTCAGGTCTAAGCCCGAGTCCTCGAGGCGAGTCCCCTTTATTATTTTATGAAAAAACAATATAGGCCCATTTTGATTGAGATCGGATTACGTTTACTCCATGAAACAGAATGTTCAACCAATAGAAAAAATCAATGACAGAATGAGAGGTGGATATTTCCTTAAGCAAAGACTGACTTACTTTGGAATTATGTCCTACCCCATTTTCCCAGAAGTTTTAAACAGAATTTCTTTGTCAACGAGAAAATCCTCCTTGACGGGAAGTGATGATGACCGTTGCAGAAGCGTCCAGGGCCTAAGACAGAGAAGGTAGATAAAGGCAACCGATCACATTCTTCAAGTGATCGCGATTAGTGCAGCCAACGATTACAAAAGTGTTGGAACAGGGAGAACAATGATTATTGTTACATTCTGTTAAGCTCATATAAACTAGGCCAGATGACCACCTGAAGAAACTCAGGACACTGCCACACCTGGACAACTGAGAGCTTCCACAAAGGGCCGGGCGATACCTCAATATTTGTGGGGACGTTCTCGATGACAATAATTATACGATATTTTACAAAAATGCGCTGGCAAATATCTCAACAACATTTTCAGAGACACATAAGTATTTTTTTTTCTTTATACTATTTCAGCTTTTTTTCTTTTCTAGACATTGGAGATATACATATATATTGTACTAATATATTGTACATTTGCAAATCTTCCAAACAACTATTGCAATATCATATAGTTGATCATTATTTATCTATTGATTTGATATATTTGTGCTTATAGCAGGAGCTCATTAATAAACAGATAAAAGTATAAAAGACACTGAACTGTACATGCAAAAGAAGACAGACACATCTCTGGGAACAAGGTGCTACAACTCACTGTGGAGTCTCAAATCTGTCCCTGCTCCATGAAATGTATGATCATTTCAGAAGGGACGTTCCGGAAGCCTCCATCCTGGCCTGGCCCTCAGCCAGGGGGCCCTGGGGTCAGGGAGCAAGGGCCGCTTCGGTCTGCAGTGTCAGTGTGAGGAGAGGGTCAATATTAGCCTCTGTCTGAGCAGACCAGCTCTATCTATCTCCTGTATCTACAGTATCAGTCTGTTCTGTCTTCTCTATCCACACACCCCTCTCTCTTTTCTCTTCATTTCCTCGCTCTCTCTCCGCTCCCCTCCTCTCTCCCTCTCACCCTCCTCTCTCCTTCTCTCTCTCCACCTCCTCTCGCCCCCTTCTCTTTCCCTCTCTCTCCGCCTCCTCTCTCTCTCTCCCCCTCTTCTCTCCTTCTCTCTCTCTCTCTCCCCTCTCTCTCTTCTCCTCTCTCCCTCTCCCCCTCCTTTCTCCTTCTCATCTCTCCATCTCTCTCTCCCCCTCCTATCGCCCCATCCTCTCTCCCTTTCTCTCTCTCTTCTCCTCTCTCTCTCCCTCTCCTTCTCTCTCTCTCTCCCCATCCTCTCTCCTTCTCTCCCCCCTATCTCCCTCTCTCTCTCCCCCATCCTCTCTCCTTCTTTCTCTCTCCCCCTCTTCTCGCCCCCTTCTCTCTCCCCCTACTCTCTCCCCCTCCTCTCTCCTTCTTTCTCTCTCCTCCTCCTCTCTCCTCTCTCTCTCTCCTTCCTCTCTCCTTCTTTCTCTCTCCCCCTCCTCTCTCTTTCTCTCTCTCCACCTCCTCTTGCCTCCTCCTCTTTCCCTCTCTCTCCGCCTCCTCTCTCTCTCTCCCACTCCTCTCTCCTTCTCTCTCTCTCTCCCTCTCTCTCTCCCCCTCCTCTCTCCTGTAAGGACTTGGTTCTTACAGGAGAGAGGAGGTTGATGCCAAAAAAAACTGTCACTGTATTTAGATGTTTGTCAGTGAAGTGTGGGCCATTGTCACTCCTAATGGTCTGAGGTATTCCATATCTGGGGACCAGCTCCCTCAGCATTTGCTCGTCTGGCAGGTATTGCTTCGACCCACCGAGAGAACGTGTCAATCGCTACCAATATATATCGGTAACCTTGCACCCTGTTGCTCCCATATCCACAAAATCAATGACCACCTCCTTCCAAGGATAGTCAGGTACCGGAAATGCTCCCATTCCCGTCTTTAACGTCCCTCTCACATTGTATTTCATACATCACAAGTATTCACAAAGTATTTACAGATATCTTCAAGGAATGGATGCCACCAGTTTTGTCCGATTAGTTTGATCATTTTTTTCCAACCAAAATGGCCTCTAAAATGGGTTTCTTGACACAAAGTGGTTAGCAACCCAGCCGGGGCTCCACCTTCCCATTATGGGCCCTCCAGACTCCATCATACAGGCTCCTCATTGCACCTTTGTCCAGCCATGTTTGTTTTTCAGAAACATAAACATATAACGCATAACTTGGATTGTCCCATCATAATAAGCAAATAGAGAATTCAAAATGTAAAATATAAAAGCATACTACAGTGTGACAGATGTACTGTACTTACTCCACAGCTCTTCTCCTTATTTTTAAAGTAACTTTTAGCTAACAATCTATTGGCTAGCTCCTTCTCAAATGTATTCATGAAATAAAGAAACAAATAACCTTTATTCTATTATTGCCATAGTTTGAACTTTTACCTTGTTGCACATTTTCTAGTTGAGAGTTTTTACAGTTTTTGCCTGTTGAGCACACTTTGCAAAATTTCGCTCATTGTGCCCAAACTCTACACACAAGTAAACATGACACAACACTGGGAAATATACCATTCACATCTGTGTCAAATTGAAATTCTACTATCAAAACCTAACATTCCTTTGTGAAAATGTAACTCTGATGACAAAATGACACATACTTGCATCATATGCACACACTTTCAGATCAGGGGGAACACACTAGTCTACTTTATAAAAAAACACTGCAGTCTTTGATTTTCACTGTTTATTCAGAAGGCACATTTTCAAACAACCAAAGAAGCAAATAGGCCTACTCAGCACTGTACACTGCAGTAACATAAATTCAGATAAAGCAAAAAAATCTAAATTAAATACTGTAGTAGAAAAAACACTATACTGTAAACACAGAAAATCCTGGCAATTGTGTTCTCATGGTCCACTAAAGTTGCTCCTATATGCATGGCCTCTTCGACCTTGACCTTGTCCTCCTCTTTTACCTCTTGCTCTACCTCTGCCTCTCGCTCTCCGTCCATCCATGTTTGCAAAGTTGTTGAAATGGCTAAACTGAGGCTTTTTGTAGCTGGCTGTTTGGTGTTCAGTTTTGCAAGTCGGTGCCTTCAGGTGTGTATTTGAGTGGTTGCAATTACGCGATGTGTGTTGTATTTTGGATACATGTGTTTTCCAAATGGCATGAGATTAAATTTTTGAATGAAGTGTCTTATGTATAAAATATAGTGTAGTATGCAGGACCAAGTGTGTTGCATAAATGTTACAGAATTGCAACTAGAGTTTACCTTAAACAGAAGCAGCGCACACGTGTTTGAGGTATGGTAACAAAAGCTTCAAGTTGTGCTAATTTAGTCTAAGCATGGGTCTATAGTGTTCAAGCAACGGGCACAAACTGTAAGAGCTAGCCAATAGACTGTTTTTAGCTAAAAGTTACTTTAAAAATAAGGAGAAGAGCTGTGGAGTAAATACAGTACATTTTGAATTCTCTATTTGCTATTTATTATGTTGTAACAGGTGAGATCAATAAAATTGTATCATATTATATAAAAGAGTGAGAAAGCAGGATTTTGATTTTACTTGGAGCGCCCTCAGCAGGCAGTAGTTGGAATGACACATTACAAAATAGTAAAAACATCCTTTCATATTCAGCTAAAACGACATGCTAACAAATCCCTTTGAGCGCAGAATGAATCGGGGGACAATTCCTCCCTTCCGGAAAACGGGCTTAGTCGAGTTAGAGACAGCTACTTGGAACATAAACAGCATTTTAAACACCACAGCAGCAGATGCAGAATTATAACCCTCACAGTGACAGACACATGCTGTTTCAGTCTTACTGGCGTATTGACGCACTCCCAGTTCGCTTGTATTAATTTGAAAGGTGGAGACGTGCCCGGAGCACATGGCTACTTAATATGCGAGTCTGACTCTGCTCGGGAGCTGACATAAGGCAGTGCAGAGGTCAGTCTTTCCCCACAATAATGATGTTTCAGCAGGAGCAGTGTCTTTTCAGTGAGTGTATATATAAGCTGCTGTGGACGTTAGCACTAGCCGCATTAGCATTAGCCTATTTATTTATTATTGAATTCTGACTGTTGTCATAATACCAATACCATACCGGCCTTAAGGCATACCCCAATATGATGAATTAAGACGCTTTTAGACGCAAATGCTTCTACAGTTCTGGCTGTTTTCCACAGCTGTTGACGGCAGAGGTCTGTGAAGAGACGGGGGCGTGGCAGAGGAAGCCCGGTCTGGTGCTTCGTTCCTGGGTAAACAAACAGAGGGGTCAGCGGGTCAGCCAGTGGAGGCCCACTGTCCCAGGGGTGAGATGGGTCACACTTACCCCGGCGATGGAGTGTCTTTAGCCCTGTCCTGCCAGGCTCTCCAGGGCCTCTATCCTCCACGACACATCGGCGAGTGGCACAGAGGTTAAGGTTCAAAACCTGCTAATACGAAGGCAGTAGCATGACCTTTTGACCTAGCATCTGCTTCAGGACCAGATTTACATAGCACACCAGACATTAGTGCATCGAAACTATGGGAGCCTTGTAGGGACATGTCTGTGAGCACGTCCACAAGAAGAGTACATGCACTGTCAGAAAAGGTTCAGCAAACTCATGAAAACAATCGTGACATGATGCAGGTTGACAGGTCCTAAACCCTCCTAAACTCAGATAAGCCATGCAAAGTGGACAGCTGTATTTAGTGAGTGGATATTGTTGGTGGTGAGCTGCTGCAGAGCTGCCTGGGTCTGCTTCTGGAAGGCCAGACGGGCCTCACACTTACAGGGGTCCTGGATCACCTCCACCTTCACCTCTGTGGACAAAGAACACACACTTCAGACACATTCTTAACACCCCCCTGAAGAACATACACTTAAGCAAGTTTTACACCTTTCTTACAGTCAGGCAGAAGGTCTGTGTAACTGCTGAATCGTTTCTTTAAAGGTGCAACATGTCTCTGCGTATTTGGTCTGTTAGTGACCAACGGCTGTGGATTAGCATAGCGCCTTTCCATCATGGTGGCCTTTATGACGCTCCGGGATCAGCTGTTTTTCGGGTTTCTGGAAGGTTTTCATTACAACAACCACCCTCTCTTTGGGGAAGCTGTGTTTTTTGCCTTTTTCTGTGATCTGCATTTGTAATTTCTGTTCCACATTGTTTTACTGGATGCTTTTGTAAGTCTTTGCCGTGTTTTTGTGGAGATTCAGTGGATTTTTTTTTACTACGGAGAGTAACTAACCCAACACCTGTACCACATTTACACTGTACAATGACAAATAAAGCACTGACTTACTGATGGAACTCATACAGTCCTTCCAGAAAACCAATCAGAAACCCTAAAAAAACGATTAATCCTGGAGTGTCATAGACGCATACATCCTAAACATCAGCGTCCTGGATAAAAAATCAGAAAAAAAACATGTCATGTGACCACTAATGATCACGTGACATTCATCATCAAGTCATGTATATGCAGATCAGTCAGAGCCTCTTTCTGTCTGATGAGGGGCCGAGGGGTTAGTTTCACACGAAACACGATATGTTTCGTCACACATCGCCATGCTTACCACCTGTACAGACGCAGGGTCACTAACGGGCAGTGTTTGGAATAACGCCGTTTTAAAAGAACGGCGTTAGGTAACTTTCCTAACGCCGTAGCTGGTTTACACTAGGGATGGGACGAAACACTTAAACTCACGATACGATGCACCTCGATATGTCAGAGTCACGAAACGATACGTCACGATACGATATCAAAAAAGAATTAAATATTACTGTATAATAACAACTTGTTTATTTTTGTTTCAGTTGAACACAGGGAAACACAACAAGAACACTCCCTTAGTGCTGCTCTAACCCTAGGTTAATGTATCTCAGGACTGGTTCTTCTTAAAAAAACTAACATATCATTCCTGTGACTTTGACATGACGACGCACTGCACCATTCCCCGGATATATATATATTTTTTTCATTTAATAATAATAATAATAATACATCGAACTTGTATAGCGCTTTTTGGACACTCAAAGACGCTTTACATGAAAAAAATTAAAAATTAAAAATTATTTAAAAAAAAATTAAAAAGATTTGCGATCCATTTTTTTTTTTTTACTCGATGCGTTTCGTCACGCTTTGTATCGCGATATTTCGCCAAACGATATTTCGTCCCATCCCTAGTTTACACTACTGTAAACCAGCCCACCTGAGTGATTTTTTTTTTTTAAATACTAACGCTAAAGAGCCACGAAAAGTAAGACATCCACATCTGTATTATTGTACCGTAGTTGTCCAACAAGTTCTTCTCTTTAAAGTAACGAAGAGCACGTTGGTTGTGAGGCAGTGAGTCAGAGCCAGGTGAAGCCCAGCGCTAACTGTAGCCTTCTGAAGCGTTAGCATTAGCTTAGCAGGTGGTTGGCGACCGGTCCTTACGTTTGAGCGAGCACGTTTTCTTGTCTGCGTTGAGGATATAGCCCACGCGGCACTTGCAGTAATACGAGGCGTTGCTGTTGACGCAAATGTGCTGACAGTCATGTCCCATGGCGCAGGGGTCCACACCTGCAATACAGCGGACACAGCAGCAGCTAGCGCACCCAGGCTGGCTAACCCTGAGCAAGGCTGGCTACAAGCTACAGGAAGCGTGCACAGGTGGTTAAAGAAAGAGAACTTGTCACATGAAATGGTAGAGTTTGGGAATTCTTCCCTTTGTGATGTAACACATTGTATTTATTTGGGCTTGAGGTTAGTTAATCTGCAGATTGTCAAATGGTTCCTGAGCTAATGCTGTGATCCAGTTTTCCTCAAACTTATTAATCATTTTGGATTTCTGAGTAGGATTTTCAAATCCGTGTGTTCCATTTGAAATGTACAGGTAAAACAAATTCTAACTTCCTGGATCGCAGCATGAATTCAATACGTTTGTTAAGTGTGATCTCACACACAAAAATAAGCTACTTCAGATGTTTTGAGGTTTACATTAGCCAAATTGTTCTAAAGAAGTAATATGAGCCACGGAACCTGTGTTAATTTCGAGGTTTTATGTGAACCGTGTGCCACAAATCAGCAGTTTTGGCAACACAATCCCAAGCGCTATGATTACTTTCTGTCATTTTCGATATGTTTCAGAAGAAATCTCATCCACCCTTCATCACATCTCAGCCAAGGTGCTCTGCATGTTGGACAACATCGGTGAAATCATTTCTCACGTCACACAAAAAGGAGAATGAATGGAAATTAGTAGGCTTTAAGGATATGCATAACAAATGATTCACTCCGATTATAGTTGTTGCCCGTTGCTTGAGCACATTTTGCAAAACTTCACTCATTGTGTCAAAACTCTACACAAAAGTAAACATGACACAACACTGGGAAATATACCATTCACATCTGTGTCAAATTGAAACTCTACTATCAAAACCTAACACTCCTTTGTCAAAATGTAAGTCTGATGACAAAATGACACATACTTGCATCATATGCATAAATTTTCAGATCAGGGAAACACACTAGTCTTTATATAAAACACTGCAGTCTTTGATTCTGGAAGTGATATCAGACAAAAAAAGATTTGGGGTGAAAAATTTAAGTTTTTTTTTTGGATGAAATATAAAAAAAACACTTTTTGTTTTCTTCCTTTTTTTATCTCGGGGAATGTGATTTGTGGTTTATTTATGGTACGAGTACATGTGTTGTGAGGTACGTTAACAAAAGCTTCAAGTTGTGTTACTTTAGTCTAAGCATGGCTCTAGTGTTCAAGCGACGGGCACAAACTGTAATTATTCCTTATTCATCATATAATATTATGATAATAAGAAAAACAAGCATTGAAACATAAAATAAATACAAAAATACAAGGCAAGACACACAGACCTCTGCAGTCACATCAGTATATATGAATAAGTAATTAGTATGAGCAAAAAAAGGAGAGAAGTAAATGTTATTTAAACTTTAAACGCAACACTTTTGTTTTCACTCTCATTGAACATGAATATATAAAAAAAATCTAAAGAACACAATCGACCCATTTCTCTCAAACATTGTTTACAAATCTCTATCTCCTTCACAGCTGTGGCTTTCAAGATGCTGATTAGACCTCATGGTGCCTTAGACTGTCTACAATAAAATGACACATTTTCATTTTACACACAGCACAGTGCCACAGATGGCACAGGTTTGGAGGGAGCGTTTTCATGCTGACCAGAGCTGTGTCCGTGCATATGATATGCCACACCTGAGGGGGATGGAGTCTCTGACAAAGAAGAAGTCAGAGAAATGGGTCTATTGTGTGTATGGAAAATTGTATACATCTATGTCATATATCTTTGAGTTCAGCTTATGAAACATTTGAAAAAAAAGTGTTGCATGTATATTTTTAATCAGAGTATCAGCCTGAGGGCTAGATACAAATGACGGGTGATTTCTGATTGGACTTTCCACTCCCGTTATTTTGAATATGATTTTAATAAAATAGCGACTCACACAAATGAATTAATATTTCAACATTCTGAGGATAATGGCTAGTGTTACTGAAAAACACTGAGGTGTTTCAATACGTCATATATTCATATTTTTTTTAACACATTTCCAGTGACTGTCCCTCCGTAACTGACCACAAAGAAATGTTCAAATATTTATTTGTGTGAGACTCTGTGAATCCCTCATAGGAATAAACAGGTGTGGTTCCTGTGCTTACAGCCCATATTATAAGAGGGCACTGTACAATGTTACCAAGTCTCCACAGTGATTGTAAGTACATTTCCTGGTGGATTCTGACAAAGTTTAGGGTCAGGAAACCTCCAAACTTCACAGTGTTTTTTCAGGGAGGCGAAAGCCGTAGTCACACATCTGCAGTCTATGTGCCGGTTCCACTAAGTACAATGGACACAGTGATGAGGCGAGTGCAGGCAGCAGGTTTACATGATGAACTCACAACTAGAATGTCTGACTAGATTTGATTTTTGTTGTTGTGTCAAAATCCAAAACAAAGTAAATATGTTTGTTCTTTTGCGTTTTGAACTAAATGTAACAGTGGGCGGTGGCACATAACTGTACACAGGTGAAACATTTCACTGTCACAGTATAATTATTAATGTATCACCAATCCAGCCCTGAAGAAGCTACATGGTAGGGAAACATTAACTCTGAATCAAGTAAATCCACCATTTTCTAACTCTTAGAATACAACCCTGATGGATATTTCTTCCACGTAAACCCACTGCTTGTTAGTGAAGCCGCTCTTGAGCACTTTTTCCTACCACACAGCGTTTGCCTGAACTTGGAGGTGAGCTTCTCAATGACTCCGTAGGTCTCCACATAGAAGACGTGCTCCTCCAGCGGGATACTGGCCATCTGCTTGAGGGATTTCATGTCTGCACGGGCCACCCCAACCGCGTAGATCTCTATCCCGGAGCCTCGTGCTTCCGCTGACACCTCCTCCACGCTATCCTGGGGCCGTCCGTCCGTCACAATAATAGCCACCTTGGAGATCTTCCTGGCTTTGGGTCTGGCTCCCGACTCTTCCGTGAAGGTTTCGGTCATGGCGGACTTGATGGCCAGTCCCGTCATAGTGCCGGCGGCCAGCGGTTCGACGCGGGAAATGGCTTTCTTCAGGTTGAGCTTGTTGAAGTGGTCTTTGAGCAGGAACTCGATCTTGACCGTACTGGCGTAGTTAACCACAGCGACGCGTGTGCCCTCCGCTCCCACGTCCAGGGTGTCCACCATGTCGGCCAAGAAGATCTTCACCTTCTCGAACTCGCCGGGCCGAACGCTGCGGGAGCTGTCGATGATGAAGACCAGGTCCAAAGGGCGGCTCCGGCACTCGGAGTCCGTCTCTGTGAGGGTCAGGTCACAGACTAGTTCAGACTGGTTGCAATTTGATTCAGACTGGGCTAGACTAGTTCAGACTGGTAGAAATGTGGTTCAGACTAGTTCGAATGAGTTCACACTGGTTTAAGACTGGTTCAATTTGGTCCTGACTGGATGAAATTTGGTCCAGGCTGATTTAAATTTTGTTTAGACCGGGTTAGACCAGTTCACACCGGTTGAAATTTGGCTCATACTAGTTAAGACTGGTCTAAAGTTAGTTCAGACTAGTTAAAACTAGTGCAGACTGGTTCAAATGAGTTCAGACTGGTTCAGACTAGATCAGACTGGTTCAAACTAGATCAGACTGGTTCAGACTTGTTCAAGCTAGTTCAGAGTGCTTCAAACTAGTTCAGACTGGTTCAAACTATTTCAGACTAGATCAGACTGGTTCAAACTAGTTCATACTAGTTCAGTCTAAATCAGACTGGTTGAAAGTTGGTTCAGACTTGTTCAAGCTAGTTCAGAGTGCTTCAAACTAGTTCAGACTAGATCAGACTGGATCAGAGAAGTTCAGACTAGATCAGACTGGTTCAAACTATTTCAGACTAGATCAGACTGGATCAGAGAAGTTCAGACTAGATCAGACTGGTTCAAACTATTTCAGACTAGATCAGACTGGTTCAAACTAGTTCATACTAGTTCAGACTTAGTCAGACTAGTTAACTGGTTGAAAGTTGGTTCAGACTGGTTCAATGTGGTTCAGACTGTTCACCAACATGGCCGCTGCGTTCATCAGTGAAACACTGGTGAAGCACTAAGTTAGAGAGTGGACAGCACCGCAGAGCCATGTTGGACACTCATCCTTTCTTCTCAAATGAAAGGATGATCACAAACAGGACATTCCCACAGAGACAAAGACAGTGGACAAATGACAATCCAATATCTAAACAAGCTCAAATCATTTGCATTCAGAACACTCCCTTGGCAGTTTTGCCAAGTAATCAAACCAATATCGAAGTAGAGTCATTGTTATTTAATTTCCTACAAGATTTCAAAGTGGGCGGTCACCTTTCACAGTCCCCTTTCTATGAATACAGAGAGTGACTGACTGGTGGGGGTGTGTAGCCATATTGCCGTCAGCCAGCCCTTGGGCAGGTATGGCTACCAAACGTTACCACCACCAAATAGTAAACGGAATGAAGCGAGTAAGTACTATATTAGACTAATATCATTCATATCTTTCAAATCGAAAGGATCGCAGTTAGGAAAATGCAAATAAATATATTCAAGCCACACCGTAGAACAGTCAAAGAAAAGGTAAATAAATGTATCTCCATGGAGACAGGAATAGAAGCGAGGGTTAGGCCATTTTGACCAACAAAAATGATCACATTTGAGTGTATTTATTGAGTGAAAGGTTATGTAGTGTGGCTTTAACAAATCAAATAATACAAAACAAATACGTAAATATATTCTGGATGCAATAATTTAATGTATTTATTTATTAGTTTATTTGACAGGGACAGTACACATGACTGAACATTTCTGTAAATGTGTCCGTATTAGCTGCAAAGCTAGTTTTCAACTGTTGTCCCTGGGCAAGGTGTATAATGCCAACAACAATTATAAAACAATTTAAAAGTTGGGGCTACATACTTACATAACAAAAGTTGATCAAATTCATACATTAATAACATCTGAATGTTCGTTCTGTGACTTGCACAATAGAATGGAGATTTTGGTGCCAGGGCAGGTCATACAGTTCAAACAGACATTATAAGGATAAATATGTACAATTATTATTTACAAAGCAACACCTGTGCAGAGGATCCTGACACTCGGCTCAGTCCTGCAGGAGATCTGTACAGGGTCTAATGAGCACATCGTTGATTGGATTTCAACCAGTTTTTTAAATGAGTCCTAAATGTGTTAAACGTGGGGCATTCTCTTATAGTGAGAGGGCTGCTGTTCCAGTATGGGTGATTCTTTCGGGTATGTTTGTAAATACAAGTGACTGGTCATTCCGGTAGGTTTATCTATAAGCTGGGTTAGGCTGCAGTAATCAGTAATTGTTTTAAGATTTTTTTATGTCGTCATTTTTGTCCCAGTTTATGTTAAAGTCGCCGACTATAATTATTTATTTTTTGTGATCACATGAATTAAGAAGCTTTTTGAATTGATCATAGAAATCTGCTTTGCTTGTTGTTTTTTAGATATATACAAATAACAGTAAAGGACATGCTTGTAGAAAGTGTAATATTTACACCAATACATTACAATTGAGTCTCCGTTGGTAGTTCAAGTTGATTTTAGATTACTTTTAACATATAAGAGAACACCTCCGCCTTTCCCCATGAGTCTGTCTTTTCTATAAACATTATAACCAGGCATTGTAATGATGGCTTCAGGAGATGAGGGTGACAACCATGTTTCAGACAAACCCAGAAAATCAATATTAGAGTTGATTAGTAAGTGTTCCATTTGTTCCCTTTTGGAGGCCAGACTCCGAACATTTAAGTGACCTCCAAGTAATCCTTTGCTACAGTGAGGATCCCATATTCTCTCAGCCTGATTTAAAGTTCGAAATCATTTTAAGGATTGACATTTTTGAATAGCTGGGTTTCAATTTTAAATTTTGCATTTGTCATTTTTTTTGTGGGTTGTAGTAAAAGGTATTGACTTAATAGTGAGATGGTGACCCCATCCGTGGTCCGGTCAGCTGAGGTGAAGGTCCGGTCCTTGGTCATTGGTCCGGTCAGCTGGCCACCCCAGCTGACCGGACCAATATCTTCTAATAAAGATATTGAAGACAGGTTTGAGAGGCCCTAGAGCAGGGGTGTCAAACTCATTTTGGATGGTGGGTCAAAATTAAGCTGCCACAGCAGGTCGTGGGCCGCATATAATGTAAAGAGGAAAATGCTATTGACAAAACATTTGCAATGAATTAATAATAATGAGCTGTGATTTCAAAATAAAGGCCCATCAGGACTGTAACCTAATAAATAATAATAACGGCTTACACTTGTATTGCGCTTTGCAAGCCTGTCCCACAAGTTTCGGTTACATTGTCGTCATTATTCATTCGCTCCACACTTGGTGGTGGTAAGCTACAATTGTAGCCACAGCCGACTGATCAATTACCACTTGGCTATAATGTGTTGTTTATATCCTGATTTCTTATTATATCAGGACCCTCTGCTGGACACGTGTGAAATTCTTTCCTTTTTTTTATTTAAGCTGCCCCCTAGTGGCTGGAGAGAGCACTCAGGGCATTGCTTTAAAAATGCATAACTCCGCACAGGAATGGGCTAGAGACTTACATTTTGTGTGTGTGGATATACTGAAGAATTTGTGCTCTACATGTCGCCGGATTGAATCATGTCTAGCCGGCCCGCGGGACTTGTGTTTGACACATGTGCCCTCAAGCTAAAAGCTGTTAAAAAAATAAAAATAAATGTGGATTACATATATAACATTTGCAGGTATGCCTTTTATAACCTGTGCCATCTCAGGTAAACATTACAGGAGGATGGGAGGGCATCTGGCACACAGGGGTATCAGGTAATGTAAACCTATGTAGCACTGGGACAAACCTGACTGTAATGCATGTTCTACCTGTCTCCACTGGACTGATGGTGGTGTTGAGCCCGCTTTGGGTACTGACCGGTAGAGTCACCGCCGCAGAGGTCAGTGGGAGCGTGGTGCAGGGCGGCGCCGGCGCGGTGGTGGGGGCCGCGGTGGTCGTGGTCACGGGGGTTGTGCTTGTAGGGGCTGGTGTGGTAGTCGTAGTGGTTGGTGAAGTCGCGGTTGTAGCCAATGGGGTG
This sequence comes from Proterorhinus semilunaris, assembly GCA_021464625.1. Taxonomy (NCBI): domain Eukaryota; kingdom Metazoa; phylum Chordata; class Actinopteri; order Gobiiformes; family Gobiidae; genus Proterorhinus; species Proterorhinus semilunaris. The sequence continues at coordinate 8,093,666 of CM038359.1, forward strand.
GTCGGGGCAGTAGGAGGAGGTCTGACCACAGGCGGGGGCGGGGCAGTGGGGGCCGCTTTAGTCAGACAGGGGCCTTTGGTTTTGGGATAGACGGGGCCTTTGAACACGTGTGGGTGGGGCGGGGCGTGGTGGTGGTGATGGTGATGGTGGGAGACAGGAGGGCCTTTGAACAGGGGATAGGAGTGGTGCCCCTGCTGGTTGAAGGGGGGCAGTGCGGCGATGATGGGAGGCCTGTGGTGCGGGGCGGGTGGGTACAGGTACACAGGCGCAGGTATCCCCGGAGGAGGAGGAGGCTGGTAGTGGTACGCATACCCCCCTCTATACGTGTAATCACTCCTGGGCACTAGAGGGCACCAGAGAGGAGAGCGGTAGAACAACATTAGTGGGTTAAACAGGACAGCTATAGAAGAAGACACTTACAGGTACATTAAAGCAACATGATCTCTCTAAGCATCCGCGTGGGCTCATGTTCCACTATCTAATAAGGCCATAACCTCCCTAAATAATAATAACAGGGCATGGTGGTCAGTGATACATGTCGGCCCAGGCCTGGTATTGACAAGCGGACTCCCACTGATTCACAGGAAAGAAAACTCACAATTTTTGGATCTCAATATAGTTTAACGAGGATTGCTCCAATCGTCTACATAATAGTATCCCCTCGCTGCTCGTATTCACACTGACCAGCCACAGTTCTCCCTTAATAAGAACTACAGCGAGATCCTGCAGTGCAAACACGCCTTCTCCATCTGAGAAAGACTTTATCAAACTGTAGAACATGAACATCTGCCCACTGAGACACGGATCGTGATGCTTTTTCAGAGGAACTGAGTAAGCAGCTGAGAATACAACAAACTTTCTAATGCTCATCCTGACTCTATGTCGTCTGTGGCCGGGCTGTTCATCAGAGCCTCTGGATGGTGACGGGCGGACATAAAGGGTGTACTCTCTGCAGAGGGTGGACGGTCTCTGTCCTGCATTCTGTCTCTCCAAGTCAACCCTGCGTGTGTGTGTAACAAACAGGCTGTATATGCTCGGACAGTGATTAGTAAAAGTCGTGTTTGAGCCGAGCTCAGGTCAAACAGCCAGCGGTCCATGCAGGCGTTTTCAGAAAGAGCATCGATGTTGGATCCAACATCGAAACGACAGGAAATGAGATAAACTGTCTGCCATCACTGAATGACTTCCTACTGGCCTGTCGCCCGTAAACCAGTGATCACCAAACACTGAACCTCCATCTGGCCCTCAACACTTCCATCTTTACTTTAAACTAGTTTAGAAACAAACTAGTTTAATGTTGAACAAACCAGCTCCAGTTATTTAGATATTACATATTTGTTCTAATAGGGCAGAAAATAGATTTAAATGAATGTCCCATAGTAATTCTATATTAAGTTTGGAGCTGCTGGCCCCAGTTGGTAAGTCAGTTATATATGTGTGGCTATGAGGCCACTGTTGTTGGATACAAAAACAACTACATTTGATATGGCTGGGTCTATTAACATCCGTGTAAACTTGCCTTCCCGATGAAAACGTTTTTGTATTGGGGTTTTTTGGGGCCACAGAGCTGGAAGTATGGAAGACAGAACACGAGCACCAATGCAACGGAGAACGACTCAAGGTTTTTAGAAAGAATGTACTTCAAATGTCATTTTAATGCAGTGTAGGAAGGCACAACCATGAGCTCTAGCCGCTCTCTTTCTGCACAACCATTGCAATGTCCCTGTCAAATCAATCAAAGTAACACTATCATCTGAATGAAGGTCAGGGAAGATGCATGGTACAGGCGGATGTTTATAAATGTAGGGAAAGTGGCTTTTTTGCCTCCGTAAAGTATCAACAACTCTGCTAGTTTTGTAATGCACACTCCCAGGTTTTAGGTTTAGGAATCGATGTGCCAGATGTGCTTAGGTCGCTGACTGTCTCCTGCAAAGCCAATATCACTCTGACATCTTCCCTCTTTGCTTTAAGGCCAACATTTAATAACACCCACCTGTACCGTCCAGATTCCCCCCCCAAAAAAGATCATAGACGCTGTCGAAATCTGCAACAGCTCTCCTTTGTCCAAGCTTCAACGTGTTTGGTAAAGGTTTCCTCCTGATCAGAATGCCACTGACCGTACATCAGTGTAAAGACATTAGTTCCAATGCACTAGGTTCAGCCGTGCAATGCTCGTGTTCTGACGGGATGTTGTGTTGTTCACCAACAAAGAAAGACGACTAAAAATTGTCCGTACCCACTGCAGCTCTTGAAAAAGTGTGCACACGCTACATTTATTTCTCTCGTCTTTAGGGGCTCTGTAAAAAAAAAAAAACTATCCATTTAAGGGGTTTTGTTTGTTATTAAAAACCTGTTCATAGCCCACTCTCCTGTAAATATCCCTCTCTTCTCTGAAGTAGAGATCCTAAAGGCCGCAGACTGACCCTGCGGGGTGATACTCACTGGCCGGGTTGAGCATCCGCAGCGGGGGCCGTCCGTTGTGGCGGCTCTGCGCGTAGCTCTGCGCGGCGATCGCGCGCGGTTCCAATGCGCCCGTGTGCGTGTACGTGTGCGTGTACGTGGCCAGGACGTCCCAGACCAGCAGGCACGCGCTGTACACGAGGCTGACGAGCACACGCTTCATGGTGAGGCTGCTAGTCCCGGATGGTCCTGGTCTCAGTCTGGTCTGAGCGCGGTCTGTCCTGCATAAGAGGCGCGTGCAGTGCGCACGTCAGAGGTGGGACTTGGAGAGTCCAATGGTATTGACTCTCCAGTGACTGTCAGTCACTCTTTCTTCATTATCATCCTTCTCGCTGCACTAAAGCCAACATTAATCACTACATTTCAAAGTCAGGCCCCACACGTGTGATTTACTTTGCTCCTCGTTTCATTTGTACGGAGCCCCTTAAGTGTATTTATTTTTCCAACAACACACAACATCTGGTCAGAAAACGAACACGGGAATTGCATGGCTGGACATAGCCCAATGGAATCAGAACAACTTTGTTCTACTATCATCTTGGAATGCTTGGTGACTACAGTTTATAGAAAACACTTTTGCCTTCTTGTGTTTGTGTCTAACGCTATATTTGATACTCTGAATGAGAGTTGTCTGTAACATTGTTTCTGCTGCAGCAGATCTGATAGTAATAAATGTATACCCAACACATTTGCACTGTGCAACAGCACCACCTAGAGTTTACATCACCAGCCGCCAATTTTATTCAATGATATTGGCCAACTTTCACCATTGTTACACGGCATGGCATTGTGAACAGCAGGAAACGGTTACTACGCATTTTTAAGGACAACAGACTTGGATGATGGTTTTTCACGGAAAGTGAACACATACAAAACTAGCAGCGACTCAAGAGTTATTGCAGGATACTTTGTAGAGGCTCTGGAGACGCTGGGAGCTGCCTGGTTGGTGTGCACGGACCGTGGACTGTGATCAGATCCACCTCTACCATGCACAGTGGCGTAGCGAGGGTACCTAGGGGCCCCAAGCAAGACTGTTGGTAGGGGCCCTCTGGCGGCCGCTCGGTGTACTGCACTCTGGGAGAGAGGACGTCACAAGGGCAGGAGCTGGTCACCTGACAACTCCCATAATGCAGTTCTCTGCATAGGTTTCCCTCAGAACAGAAGGTTATTAAAGGTCATGATGAGTGTTACAATAAACTGGTTTCACTATTGGAAATATAATCTGGTGGAGCAATGAGTAAAAAAGTATGTACTGCTTAACATTAGGGAACTCACTACAGCAGCAGCAGCAGGATGGGGATCAACAGCGCCACAGCGCTTGAGGAGAGATGGTGGCAAGACCATAGTCATTAGGAAACGTATGAATGTTAACATGTTGCTACGTGCCAGTGACTGTTGGGGGAGAGGACAGTCAGCCAGGTTTCTTCCGAGTGCTACAGTTTCCCCGACTTCCAAGGTCATGCGGGTCAGGTTGACACACAGTGGCAGCGCGGCTCAGCTGCAGCAGCTCAGGACTAACACCTGAACACTATTTCGTTGTACATTTGTGCAATGACAATAAAGCACTTACTTACTTACTTATATTATACATTTTTCTTCTTGCCCTGCTGTGTCCTAATTGTTGGTTCCACATTGTTATGGTTCAGCCTAGAGAGAGCAAGAGGAGAGCATGTGCGTGTCGGTTGAGTTGGTTGAGCTACGTGAAATAAAGTACGCTGAACTGTCCTGCTGTGTGGTCCTTCGTTAGCACGGAAGATTACAAAATATTCTCTAAAGGTAACCCGCCTGACGATCATCCAGTCAACAACATTTAAGGGTTACAATAGTAAATTATTCTGCCTCCATTGGGCTAGGTCCAGCCACGTAATGCCGGTGCTTGTGTTCAGATGAGATGTGTGTTGTTCTATCCATCCATTTTCTTCCACTTGTCCGTTGCCGGGTCGTGGGGGCAGCCATTGGAGCTGCACAAATCCCATTGCACCAGCCCCTCTGGCTCCTCCTGCAGGTGGTGGGTCCACAGAAGGGCCTCATGGTTCTAACCGGGCCTGTTGGTCTCTCATAAGGGGCTTCTGAACCGCTCTTTGTCTGACCCATCAACTAGGACCTGTTTGCCATGGGAGACCCTACCAGGGGCACGAAGCCCCCGACAACATAGCCCCTAGGATCATTTAGGCGCTCAAACCCCTCCACCACGTTAAGGTGGCGGTTCCAGGAGGGGTGTGTGTGTTCACAATAATAATAATATATATATATATATATATATATATATATATATATATATATATATATATAGATTTTTTTTTTTTTTTTGTCAATTGTCTTTTGCTAACACAATATTTCTTTTTTCTCCCTTTAGGAAAGTGAAGGGGCGCCATACATTTGTGCTTCTTCAGGGTTTGGAAATGAAATGAATTATAATTAGGCATAATTTAAATAGATAATTCAGATTTTGATGAGACTAAGTTTAAACATATTTTGTTATTCATACATTTACATAGTCACTGTGAGCCTTTCTGAAACTGTGCCTAGGATAATAACTTGGACTCAAGTACTGAAGTACTTTGACTTGCTTTGTATCACTTATAGACAGAAGTACAACGGCAGCCCCACCCCCCACAAGAACGATCCAAGACAACAGTGATGGTTCAGAACGTTTTACTCAAGTCAAAGGTTATCCCACAAACTAAAGTTTTACAGGTCAAAGCAATGGGAGCATGCAGCGTCTGGTGTCACACAGAACAGCAGGGCGGGACGGGAGCACACACGCCCAGCCCTCCGCACCCAAGTGGGACGGGAGCACAGATGCCCACCCCTCCCCACTCGAGCAGGACAAGAGCACAGACGCCCAGCCCTCTCCTTGTGAGCGGGACGTGAGCGCAGACGCCCAGCCCTCTCCTTGTGAGCGGGACGTGAGCGCAGACGCCCAGCCCTCTCCTTGTGAGCGGGACACTTTGCAGACGCAGCTTTTTTAGCAGCAGATGTGGGCCAAAGTATGAGAGCAGTCAACTAAACTACAACAAAGCTAAATAAATAAGCGCTCAACACCCAGACGGAAAAGGCAAACAAGGCAACACAAGGTTTCAAACTGGAAGTGGATTGTCTAATTTTTACTTCACATTTCACACTAGAGATGGTGCTGGATGGTAGGGTCACATACGGCATGTTCAGAATACATAAAGAGAGGCTACACTTTCCTTTCCTTCTGTAGAGTTTAGACAGACTTTACTTGTCCTCCGCATCAATCCAGGAGGAGCACCCGCCCCCACATCGGGAGCCAAGGGCGTGGCCAGGTGCACCTACGTTGATTTGATATCAGCTGCAAAGAGTGGATCTAGTGCATATTCACACTGTGCCCTTATATCCAAACTATAGCTGCGCAATAGATCAGCAAATTATAATTAGTGCAGTATTCGAGTCGAAAACCAAAACACACGGGAACTTCAAAATGTGGATAAAAGTTCAGTTTGTCATAATTTTCCAATTTCCACTTTTTGATACAACCAAGTCACTTCCTTGTCCCTGGACCAACTGCATCAAAACTGTATTTTTTTTCTCTGTACCTGCTTTCAGATATTTGTTATCATTTAACAGTACCCAACCCAAGACTGGAGTAGAGGATTATTATAAATATCAAGACAGTCCTGGATTATTACTACTTCTTCCTCATGTGGTGCAGCCCTAGTCTATAGGGATTCCCCTTGTGTAGTCTGAACATGGCCCTTGTGTCGTCTGAACGTGGCCAACAGCTCCTGCGGATCCCTCCTCTCTCGAATGGAGTATTTACACTCTGGTTCCGTGATGTGGCGGCTCAGAAAGGCGTGCGGTGGTAAGGAATGGCGATCAGTGATGGGAAGGGTGTACGTTGGGAGCGGGTTGCACTAAGCGGGCATGTACGGAGGGGGGGGCTCCTTCTCGGGCATCTTCACCGCCATCTCGTAAGTGGGCAGGATATACTGGAGAGAGAAAGGCTCAAAGTTAGGTTGGATTCCACACAAGTTCAGATGAGCTCCATTTTACATCTTTTGTTGATTCATTAAGGCAATTGAAAGCAGCAGTTCATTATTTTGGTATTTCCCTGAAAATAAGTCTCCTCTCTGCACCCCCTCTCTGCACCCCTCTGCTCCAACCTGTGTCCCTGACCTGCGCCTTGTCCCGCAGCGTTGATGCGCGAAATGTTTTCTTCTTCCTATGAGTGGAGCCGCCAAAAATGATTGAGAAGCGCTGTACTAATGTAACCTAAAAGCCCAGCATGTAGCCAAGGATATTTAGTGTAGAAAAGTCGGTTAATGTCGGATATCAGATACTCAAACCCCCAGTATCGGTGCTTCTCTAACTCGCAGTACTGCGATACTTCATACCTGGGGAGGGGTTTCGAAGGCGGGGTACACGGCAATCTCTGGCATGTTCCTGTTGTTGATGTACTTGTAGCAGTTCCACACACAGTTCATTAGGTAGGCCTGGGCAAATAGAGGACAGGAGCACTTTAAAGCCACACTGCGAAGCGTTCCAGAATTCCTATGTTATACTTTGTAATGCCATTTAAAGGGCCAAACCACAAACCAATCTGTGAAGCTTTCCTTTAAGATTAACATTCCATGAAACAGAGGAATGAGGGAAATCTCCATGCTCCAAAGCCAAAAAAACACAACGGGAAACGTTTGAGCAAAACAAGAAATTTAGATTTAATGCCATTTTTAATCCCACTAAATGCTTTTCATAATTGCGTCTGGAGCCAAAAATGAAGATTACCCAAGTAAGAGTTAACCGGTTAACTAGAGTGGACCTCTGTCAGCAATCCAGTACCTTGAGGAGGATGAGGAAGGCGAAGAACACCAGGACGAACATGAGCAGGCAGCTGGAGTCCATGGACATCAGGTTGTCCTTGTAGGGGAAATCAGGCTGCAAGCACATACACACCTTAAAAAAGAAGGAATAAGAAAGGCGACTGGGACAGTACAGTATGAAACTCCCCGAGTCAAAATCCTATTCACAATCTCAAAAGACAGAATAAAAGAGTCAAAACCATTTGCCGTATTTTTAAGTATTTGGTATTTTCTTTCTTGTGAACCATGCGCAAAGTAAAGTACTTCTCTGTCATTTAGTTTAAATTAAATTATAGAAGTGCCAAATCCGCTAATCAAAAACAGCTGATTTTTCTGGATTTTTTCATCTCTCACGCAACATGATCAGCTGTAGTAGTAGTAGGAGTAGTACCAGCTGGTCCAGGTAGTCCTTGATGCGGGGCAGGTAGGTGAGGGAGCTGATAGCCACCAGGCAGCTGAGAGCGAAGTCAAAGAGCTGGTAGCAGAAGAATGGGATGAGCCAGCCGGCGCGGTGCTGAGACAAACACAGTCAGAACAAGACAAGAGTTACAGGACTATCACCACAACTACTGCAGTAACATGATACTGTAACTACTGCAGTAACACTATACTGTAACACTGTAACTACTGCAGTAACACGATACTGTAACTACTGCAGTAACACGATACTGTAACTACTGCAGTAACACTACTGTAACGACTGCAGTAACACTATACTGTAACACTGTAACTACTGCAGTAACACGATACTGTAACTACTGCAGTAACACTACTGTAACGACTGCAGTAACACTATACTGTAACACTGTAACTACTGCAGTAACACGATACTGTAACTACTGCAGTAACACTACGACTGCAGTAACACTATACTGTAACTACTGCAGTAACACTATACTGTAACTACTGCAGTAACACTATACTGTAACACTGTAACTACTGCAGTAACACTATACTGTAACTACTGCAGTAACACTATACTGTAACTACTGCAGTAACACTATACTGTAACTACTGCAGTAACACTATACTGTAACTACTGCAGTAACACTGTAACTACTGCAGTAACACCAACTACTCCTACGGAGGTGTAAAGCTTACAAGCTTTGGGAAATACCTCATTAATGTATCGGACAATTACAAAACATACCTCATAGTTTGTTAGCAGTGTAAATGTTGTCATAGCTTTAATCAATGAAATATTTTGCTGCCCAAAATTAGACTAAAATAGACTAAAGGTTGTTTATAAGACTAAAACTATTACTAATATGTCCAGATATTTTTATTTTATTATAACATCTGACTAAATAGAAATGAAACGAAGAGAACTTGTAAGTCAAGTTCACTACCAAAGGAACATCAATCAAATCAATCAAATTTTATTTGTATAGCGCCTTACAACAGCCAGAAGGTGCCCAGGGCGCTTTCCAGAATAGAAATAAAAGATATAATAGACATCAATAAAAACACAAATGTACATAAAAACAGCAGTCGAGTCAGTGGCTATGCATCAAAAGCTCGTCTGAAAAGATGTGTCTTCAACTGTGATTTAAAAAGACTCAACTCAGTGATGTTTTGAAGCTGTACCGGAAGTGCGTTCCACAGCTTTGGGCCTTGGACGGCAAAAGAACGGCCTCCAAACTTTATGTATTTGAACTTGGGGATGACCAGGGAGGTGTGTTCAGAGGAGCGCAGAGTTCTGGCTGTGCCTGTGCTTTGTTCATGTGGAGAATAAACATGAAGCGGAGGACCTTGATTAAAATGTAGTATGATAAATATTATAAATCAAAGGTTGAATAAATGCATCTTAGATTTTGTCGACTAAATTTACACGACGACTAAGACTAGGCTAAAGCTGAAGAGAATCATTTGACTAAAACATATTTTAGTTTAGTTTTAGTCTTTTGACGAAAATGTAACACAATTTTAGTCATTTATAAGCACAATTATTATCCTTAAAGCTCAGATCATGAATATGTTTAAGACAACAAGCCCAAACCCTTGACCTTAATGATAACCCCACTCGTGTTACTACAGCAACACATTCAGCCTCTATTTACATCTATTTATGCACTCGTACAGGGGCATTTCCTGGGATTGACCATCAATTGCTTAGCTGCTAAGGCAAACACGAGCGCTGAAACAGGACATTGCACAGCTGACGTTTACGGGCATCAAAAAGGCTGCAGGTCCTAAAGCCCAATTGGATTGTTCATAACAAACGTGACTTGTATGTGTGTACCGTCTCAAAGGACACGTCTTGGTGGCAGAAAGAAGTTGGGAGCGCATTTCTGAGTGGCCAGGAAAAATCAGATGTTCAGTCGTCCATGGAAAGAGGCGCCTTCAGCCTCAGAACATACACACCGATGTAAATCCCATTTTAATGTGACTCATATTCTGGCGTTTTCCTTTTAGATAAAGTAATATTTTTGCAGAGTAAACTAGACGAAAAGTACACACTTAGACTTAAACTAGGACCAAATCTGCAGGTTTTTCATTAAATTAAACTAAATCAAAAAGTAAAACCAGGGATTAAAACATGTGAACTTCAGTGACAAGTTACATGAAGCACAAAATATCACAAAAAATATTTGATATCAATAGTGTAAATGCATATGCAATAGTCGCCATTTGATAACTTTGATATTTATTAAAATAATGACAAAAACTACATTTTTGTCAAAAGAATATGTTACCAAATGAACACTGCTAAACGTGGATATTTTTCATATTATAACTTAAATATGCTTATGGCGCGCTGACAAATCAAGGGTGATATTGGGATATTTTTGGTGGGATTTCATTTTGACAAGTCACTTTCTCCAGGGCAGGAACTCAAGTCATGATGGTTCAGAACCACAAGCTTCAACTGTGCAACTGCCTGAGCCTACCACCACATACGCTCAAACCTGTGGGTGCTCCCTCTAGTGGTCAGTCCTGTGAGGCGAAGAGAGACCACACGATGATGAATGCACATAATTGTTGGACCGGTGGCTCGATGGATGACCACAGCTCGGCCCGACTTACCGTGATGGCTCCGTACACCAGCATGGCACTGATGGTGAGCATCAGCAGGGAGATGGCAAAGCCCACACAGGCGTTCTCTGAGGAAACACGGGGAGGCACAGGGAGTCATTAGAAGACTACAGTGTTTGACGGGAACATTTCATGGCCTTAAAAAAGGAGGATCTTTCAGACCCTGTTGCAGCGCGACTAGTCCAAACATGATTCAGCCATCCTCTTAACACATGCAGTAGAGTTGGGAAATCCAGCCTAGTTATTTGAGAGTGTTTTTGCATTTTGTGTAATGTTTGAATCTTCAGCAGTAACTATTCAAAGTGATCCATGTCAGGAATCCTGTTTAGGCTTATGACAATGCATATGGTTGTGTAACCGAAGAAGAAAAAATAAACAAATCAGGCCATGGGATGTTATGTAACCAAAAAAAAAAAGAGCTACATTAGTTTGGACAATAAAAGAGTCAGCATTAGAAGATTGTATTAGATTGGAAGCTCAGATAAACAGATTGGGACATCCTTAAGATTAAGCTTCAACTGCAATAGAGGTCAAGTAATATATTGGGCCAATATCAGGCCAGTTGTTTTGGAATCTACTGATTTTTGCCTTTCAAACGAGCTTCCAAATACACATGAAAGTCCTGAAGAAAATCAACCTTATCCCCTTTATAAAGCACCCTCTGCTGTCACACTTTAAACAGTGACACATTTTACAGTTTAGAAGCTTCACACACAGGATTATAGACCAGAAATCTTAAAACATGGGCCAAAAATATCAGCCAATCAAAATCCCCAAAATAGGCCTGAGAAAACCCCACATCAGTCGACCTCCAGACTGCAGTAACAGTTTGAGCTTCACCAGCTCTCTCTAAATTCTTTAGAGGAGCTGAAGAAGAGGTGGCACTCACCGGACATGCGGTCGGAGGCGAAGTAGTGGTCAATGACCTCGTACTGCAGGTCGATGGTGGGCACGTTCCCAGGGTGGCTCACTGCTACAGTCAGCAGGATATCCATCAACAGGTTCACCACCTGAAACAGCCACAGTATGAGAGCGGTGTATCAAATCAGCGAATATGGAGGATAATGTCATTATAACTATATTCGCAGAAGATCTACAAGGCCTTCAATGACAGATTTACACATTTGTCTTCTTTACAGTCTAAAGTCTAAAACAAAAATGCAGGACAACTTTATCAGACTTAAAAGGCAAAAAAGGTCCACAATCGAAATTATGGCTGCATTAATTAAAATATCTGTTTTTAATCCGATTGACTTTCACCTGTTTTTATTCATTATTTGAGAGTGTATCCCACAGATATATCTGATCAAAACCACGTTATTCAAACCAAGGTCCCACTGAAGTTTTAATAAATAATTATATTATGTATATTCATTCCGAGGGACTTCAACTACTGAGTACTTCAACTACTGAGTACAGAAGATGAATCAAGTACCTTAATTGAAGATGTATATTCATTGTTATTTTTTCGATACATTAAACTTTTTAAAATCTTTTTATAGAACCATCCCACGGCTATAAACACTATTTGCTTTTGTGTGTTCTACTTATGTGTAAAAACATGTTTATTTTATTGTTGTAAAGATTCCGGGCTTAGCTGGAGGCAGGAAGTTGGATTCCTATCCATTTCCATGTAGCTGTTGTCATAGTAACAATAAACAAATGTCTAACTGTTTTTGGAAATATCAGATAAATCTTATTTTATCATCTCAAATGTCATTCCTCTTGTTCTTGCACCTTAAGCCACAACAGGACCACATTTTTGTTGTTTTAGTTTAATCTTATTTCTCTTGATCACTTCCTGCCTCCAACTGATGTCACTGATCGCTAGGCATTATAGGATTAGCAGCAATTGTAAACTAAGAGATTTTAAAAGTTAAAATACTGGAGTTATTGTTCACATTAAAACACTTGGACACCACAGTGTGTTAGATGTATTTATCAGCAGTAACACAGCAGCTAAGGGAGTTGTTCCACGGCTTTTTATACTGTTTTTAGCTAATGTTAGTCAATGGAAATATATGCTAACAGCTGCAAAGATGGCACATCTCCATGGTAACTGTGCAATTCCCCGAACTCTAATAATAGAATGAGGAGTTAAGACAAACTTGATTTTAAACTGTCTCCTAGCCCTAGTCTTAACCAGTTTCGATTTTGTCCATATCAAACACATGTGACAGTAAAACAACATCGTAAATAATAGAAATAGTTCAAAAACTGTACACCTTGATGACAATTAAAATACATGTACTGTAAAATAACTTTGTAAAGGTTTGTGTGCGAAGGGAAGTTGGTGAAACGATGTGCGTCATGCTAACTATCAGCTCAATGTGGCCCGTGTCAGCTGAAATGTCCATTAGTTATTTATGCCGAGTTAATGTTTGACACTTCCGTTTTATCGGCATCTGTCAAAGTAGCTCAGCCGATATAGTTTAAAAAACGTCATACGCATTTTCTATTCGAGTGGCAATGGTAAGCTTTCAATAAAAATACAAGCCTTGAAGTTAGAATTAACCAGTAACACCCGTAACGTTACATCAAAAGTACGTTAGTGAACTCAGCTAAAGCTACACTAGCGCGAGCAAGATGACGTATGGCTGGTATTTTAAGCCAAATACCGATATATCACACAAAGTGACAGGACTACAAGCATCGCCATGGCTAACATAAGACACCTACAGACATAAGACATGTGACCGGTCACCTACGGAGAGAAAACATGAAGTAGCCCTCAGTGTTTTTAGCAGCATTAGCCGTTAGCAGTAGCATCAATGTTCTTACCATGTACCATGTCCCCAGGATAATCGTGCCCGTGCGGACATGGCAGCAGCCGCAGCAGCGGGTGGTGTACAGTCGGTCTCGGAAGGGTTTGATGTGATGCATGTCTTCTACTGAAGTGGGGAGAAACATCGAGAGCTGAGGCCCAGGAGGAAGAAAACCTCTGAGCATCCACCAGCGGAGAGCGACTACAGGATCCAAACTCAACACAGCTATGTTTCAGCGACAGCGGTCGTCTTCTTCTGTAGGTGTTAAAGCACACTACCGCCACCCTCTGGATGCACCATGAACCATCATCAGCTTCACGTACGACTTTCTTCTTCTTCTTCTTCGGGAGGATGGGTCAAACAGCAAGCTCACACTCTAATACCCCCGACTTACGACTTACTTACGACTTTAGGAAAGGAAAAGAAACACAAACAAAATAACCTATTTTCTGTCACGAAGCTGAACTCAAAACAAAAGGCACAGCATTATTTGTTCACTCCAGAGGTGGGTGGTGCAGTTACATTTACCCAAGTACATACTGAAGTAACTTTTTAAAGAAACTGTACTTTTCACACAGTACTTTTTACATCTACTTTAATAATATAACTAAGCATTCGTTTCTTACTTGAGTAAAAAAAAAAGTAACTCTTGTCTGAGTAAATCTTTAAGACAAATCTTCAATCAATTTTGACGAGTAAAATGTATGTATTTTGTTACTTAATTCTTTGTAATGATTTCTTATACTTGCATGGTATTTTCTTTGGAAATATAATTTTCACATAATTTTGTGTTTTGTTTCTCATAATTTATAATATGATGAAACTTTTACGATTTCTCAGACAATATAGCTCCTGTAGAGTTGTTTTGACCTCATGCCTTCCTATTGACTGTTGCACAGCACAACAGGTCTAGTGGTCTAGTGGGTAAGGCTTCTGCACATATGGAAGAACACTTTCTTCACCTCCTTTTCACCCTGCGTCGTCTTCTCCAATAAAAGACTATGAGCCAAAAATCATGAAAATTAATCCACATTTTTTATTTGTGTTTTACCACACAGGCTTAATATTTGGTGCAAAGTAAATCAAAGTGACATAAAAAGCCAGATCATCAAAAAGAGCGGAAACAGTCCTTATTCAAGTGTTGACCACATTCTGTTTCTATAACTCTGCCATGTTTCAAATTCAAACCACATTTCACCTGCATCACTTTGTTTTTTATGTTATTTGAAAGCACCGTACAATCTTTCTAGTGTTAAAACTTAAAGTCAAATAAACACTACAGTTTTTCCATATTTGTACTAAAGGTACATGACACAAATCATACTACTTTCAGATACTTTGAGCACATTTCATTAGAATGCATGTTCCATATTATTATGGCCACCTATTTCTACAAAAATATAAAGTCTTTACACATGATATAAGGATAAAACATAATGCATTTCAATCAAAAGATACATTTTCTTTACAAATGATACATAATTCTCTCATTAGTGTTTGGGTATGGGGACCTGAGCGTTTTCCATTGGTTTACATGAGTTCTTGAGCCAAACGGAGAATCCGAACCTGGCCACCAGAGCGGGACATTACTCCCAATGGATGGAAAACCCTTTATTGGTATATCTGTGATTATGATGAGCGTGTGTGTGTGTGATCCTGGGTCATACGAGCACCACGTCCTGCCCCTGCCTTTGGCCCTGTGTGTATCCAGACGCGTCCTTCTTCTGCCATCTGTAGATGAGGAGTCCACCCAGCAGCACGGCTAACACAAGTCCACCCACTCCTCCAGCGATCACTCCTGAACACACACAACAGTCCACATTCAGGAGAGATTAGAATACGGAAATCCTATCTGTGATGTTTACAACACATCACACTGGGGTAAGTGCGGGAACGGTGTACTAAGTCCAAAGGTTGAATGCTCAGGGCCCAGTGTTTAAGCAGAAGCCCCCAGGATTAGGGCTGGTGACCGTTAAACGATACCACTCTGGCATTGGAAAAAGAGTTTAGGTACTACTGGGTATCAAAAATTAAAGTATCAAAAGCAGGAACCGAAGAAAAATATTTAGATCCAAGTTTTGATGCTGCTGGTCCAGAGAAAGCATTTAGGGAAGTCATTGGTTGTTTCAGCTCAAATAGATAAATGGATTAATAAATAATAAATCATTATTTTCCCCAAATGATTCCTCCTGACCTAATCTTTCTTATCTCTCTCACTTCATTTTGATTTGACACTCATTAAAGCTCCAGTGTCCCTCTGTGGCTTATGCTCTTATTGTCCGAGTGAACATGAATAAAGATAGTACGGACCTGCCAGGACTTCTTTGCTCTCCATGAAGCTCTTGGATTCTTGTATGATGATGGGTTCTCTGTCCCATGGGTCGACCTCCTGTGAACACAAAGCAGAAAGCAAAAAAAATTACCAAATGATCGCTGACGCAACTGTCCAAACGCATCACAAGAAGCCACGATACATATAAAATAATACTGTTATCCCAATATTCTGCGCTTGTGTTATGGCCTGCTCCTCCACTGGCTCCTTTCTCGAGCCAAGGTCGTTCCTAAGGGATTTTTTGGTCACCTTCACCTTCTTTTATTAATTAGAGGTCATTCCAAGTGGCATATGTTCAAGGACCTCCTGGGGTCTCCGTACCCCAGGTTGGGAAACACTGTAGCCAAGATAAATATAAATTAAATCGCTCCCATTCTCGCTTGCAGTATATTGTAAATTGAGTCCGTCCAAATTAGCCACGTGGACTTGCAGTTTTGTTTATAAGGGAAAAACAAAATTCAAATTTTATTTGTATAGCACCTTACAACAGGCAGGAGGTGCCCAGGGCGCTTTCCAGTATGAAAACAAGAATCACAAAGCATCAATAAACTTCAATAAATAAAAACACAAATGTACATAAAAACAGCAGTCGAGTCAGTGGCTACATATCAAAAACTTGTCTGAATAAATGTCTTTAACTGTGATTTAAAACCACTCAACTCAGTGATGAATTATAAAGGTGTACCAGAAGTGCGTTCAAAACTAGGCAAAGCTGCTTTCATTTAGGCCATATGGTTTGTTGTCCTGTTTAACCTGCGCCTCTGTTACACGCCGTGCTGCTCTCCCTCCAGCCTGTCGCTGCTCACTGCCCTCTCCATCGGTGTATTCTAACCATTTGGAGCGTGAGAGAAAACAGTGATTCCTACGAATGCTGGAATGCTCCAACGCTGAATTACAAATCACCACTAATCATCACCAAAGAAGATGCTCTGGTGCAACCTCCACGAACTGAGGCTGAATCGTGACATCCGTGAAAGACTTTATAACTAAAAACATCCTCCTCACGAATGTCACAAACCGACGTGTTTGTTTACTCACCTTAAAGACATTCTTTGGTGATTTGTGGTCAATAGTGCCGTCTTTACTGCTGCCCAAATGAGTCCACTCCTCATCCAATATCACTGCAACGAAAAAGAACATTAGACTTCCACAGAGAGCCCAGACTCGGACATGAACATGGCAGTTCATGGGGTAACTGCGGGCTACAGACCAATGCAATCTAGCAATGATGAAGAGTCCCAAGAGTATTACGCTCTACTCCTCTCTGGGGGGCGCTACAGGACAGCTAAAATCCAACTGCTGCTACCAACTAACATCAGGCTTGTACAATCAAATTTGCAATCAAAGTCTGCAATTATTTAGGCAATTAGGCAAGTCTTCTGCAAAGAACAGAAAGTCTGTAGGAAAATAACCATTGGTAATAAGTGAAGGGCCCAGACCTCGTGCAGAAACTCTTTGTCCTCCTTTAGCAGGTACTGTAAACTCTTTCCTCATTTGTGGGAAAAACACAGTGCAGCTAATAATGCATTTGCCTCCATTTCCTGAATTCACAGGTTAGTTTTGAAGCATTTCTGTGACGGTGACCCTGAAAAGTAACTCTCCAAGTTGTGGAACTCGTCCCTGTGAAGAACTGAGAGGCTACAAATATGTGAGGAAAGCAAGAACTAACCAACATCTTACTTTAGTGGCTTCCTCTTTCATTGTTTGTAATAACATATCAGGTCCTTTTAATACTTATAAAAGGGTGTGTTTTCAGCAGATGGTGACTGTCCTACCTTCAGGTGGCCCTCCTCCGGACCCCGAGCCGTCCAGGTCATCTCCAGATGCTTCCAGATCTTCAGGAGGCGGAGACAACTGCAGAGAAAATGTATAATAAAAAAAACGCTGTCATTTCTGAAATATTCAGGCTCCCCCAGAGGGCTCTCTTCACACCCCGAGACGATCTAAATCACTCAATCTCTCATACTCAACTGTAGTTATAAGGTTTGTTTTAGCAGGACAATATTTATACTCCGAAAAACAAGGCACAATATATCCTATAGATCATAAATCACCAAGGTCTTCAGATTACTGAGATTTACAAAGGAACAAAAAAATCAATCAATTAAAAAAAATAAAATCCAACGGTCCAGTGCTTTTCCTAATTCATACTATTTTAACCTGGTTTTGGATTTTGTTTTGGCACAATTTGATGAAATAAAAAAAAACAGAGTCAGAGTCAGGGCAAAGCTGACAGAGTCCCATTTCAAATCTGGACAAAAAGCCAATTAATCGTCCTGTAGGCGGCTTTGGATTATTCAGGGGACTCATATCCCGATATATTTAGGTTAAACATCGATATACATCCCGTTATTTTTTTCCGCAAAGTTAGAGCTGTGAAATTACATTATGTCAAAGCCAAATACGAGTAGCTTTATTGAAAACTCTATAAAAAATGTAAACATAAACACTGTACACAGTATAACAAAGCTCCGAAAGGTGCACATTTACATAAAAAAAAAATATCTTAAATAAAAATAGCCTATAAAATAAAATTGGTCAATCTTTTTCTGGAGGGCAGCATTTACATATAGAGATAACTAAATAAAGTGTTCATAAACATCAGGCTTGGGATTACCCGTTTCTTTTTGTTAACTTAATAGCTTATCTGAATTTGAACTATAATCGATAGTGACATGGTCCAATTCCATATCGCATGTCGCCACTGCAGCAGCAGAACATGCCCAAAACCTCAAAGTCAGCATTTGCCAAAAGATTCCTAAAATATGTTCATTTGTTTTCTACAGACAGATCGGAGTGAAAGCAAAGCTGATGTGACAATGATCCTGAAAACCACAGCAGAAGTAGTGAGACGTCTGGTCCACAGCGGCACAAATATCAAACATGTACAGTCAGAGCCAAGCGTACTGAACTGTAATGACACTGTAATAAACGTGTATCCCGAGTGCAGAGAAGTGGTCTCAAATCAAAGACATTTCGCTAAAACAGTACTTTAAAAAAAAAAAAAAAAAAAGAGTAGTTTGATCTCAGTCTGAATACTTTAACTGTAGTGAAACATTTGATTATTCTACAGTCACAGGGTTAAGTCATTATAATGCCCGAATACCACATATGTATTTACTGCTTCGAAAGATTTGCAAAATTACACTAAAAGCGAGGAAAGAAGGTAGGGCTGGGCGATATGGCCTAAAATCTATATCACGATATAAAAAATAAATGATCACGATAACGATATATTTGACGATATCATTGACAATGGACAAATCGTACTTCAAAATCCCAGCCTTACACCTATTGGGAAGATTAATTCAGTGATATTTTCTTTTTTTTTATGTCATACTAATTTCCCCGCAAATATGATCTACTCAAGCATCCTTAATCTCATTTGACTTTTTAAGCACCTGTCCCCGTGTTCTACAGTCAGTGTTTATGCTGCTCTGATAAAGCCGAGCGTAACATGAATTATATCGCGTCCACAACGATAAAAAAAATTACAACGATATCAAATAATTATATTGCAATAACGATATGCGATACGATATGGCCCACCCCTAAAAGAAGGATAATGTGGATAATTGAAAATAATCTGTGCAAACTCTGAGCTCAAAGTCAAGAAAAGGCATTTATTGTAGAGCACATTTCAGACAAAAAAAAAACAACAACCTGCAATTCAATGTCCTTCGCTTAATAGGGCTGTGCGATATGACGATATTAGACCGTCTTACGATCTCCAGAGCTGACGATCTGTCATTTTTGTGGGATCGTTTTATCACGGTTCTAAGCCCTTCTGCACAGTTGCCTCTTTTCACCGTCAGTGACGTTTCTGTGCCTGGCGCAGCATCTGGCGCCGGAGCTGGCCACAGTGTCAGCCGGACTCAATGTGAGTGGTAGTTTGGGGGGAAACCGGACTGGATCAGGACCGAAACCGGACCGGATTCAGTGTGAGCCGGCGTTAATGTTGCCATTTTACTTTTATTGTCTGGAGTTTTATTGTGTTTTTTAATGTATAGAGTCAGTTTGCTGCAGTTCCAAGTCTATTTTTGCTTTGTTGATTATCACAAAGTTGAATAAATTAGTATATTAATTCAATATTTTTCTTCTTCAGTGTGTAATTTAAGTTATTTTAGTTACTATAAAAAAATCGTGATAAAATCTAAATCGGGAGTTTATAATTCAATAATCGTGATATTCTATTTTTGTCATTCCTTACTTCGCTATGGAGAAAAAAAAAATGTGATTCAAAATCTGACAAAAAAAAAAGTCTTTATTTCTATTTGTTAACGCTTTGAATGCATTTCACCTTATTGGAGCCTACACAATCTTAAGAATTTGTTTTTTATAATTCAAATTATGATGTAATAATAAGAAATGTGCCGTTTGCGGGTTTCCTGGTGGCCTAACAAACACTCACACCTAACCACTTCAATGACGAGCCACTTGTTTTTCCTGCTTGAATAAAATTATTTCACTTTGACATTTCTCTGACTTAAGCGAATACTGTGACTGCACTACACTGGCAATAATTCTAATCTGATAGGAACTGTATCCAAGCCTGTTTGATAGGCTGCACGTTCATTAGGGTCGTTGTAATTTGATTAGGAAACAATTAGCCCAGTGTCCGTTTCTCAACAGACTGATGCAAATGAAAAAGATAAAGTATTTTATTTAATTTTTTTCCATCATTTTGGCCACTTACTACCAATCAATGAATCCACATCCAAATATCGTTGCTTTGACCAAACAGAACAGTTCGTGTCTCATTTCAATCAGAGATTCACAAGTACCTGCGCCAAAGCGGAAGTAACCACGTAGTAAGACGCAACTTTAAATCGACAATAACACGGTTTTTCCGTCCGAATAAAAGCATGAACATGACGCTGACGGCCTTACCTGTCGATCTATAATAATGTCGGACTTACCGCGTCAGACGCTGGACATAATATGAAGGGAATAAGGAGGAAAAGTGCCTTTAGAAGAGTCCTCAGAGTCCTCATGGCGGCGGACTTTGGCTCGCGCTGTTGTTGTGCCTGTCCTCGTGCGCAGGTGTGCTTGTCCACGCGCGCAGGTGTCTCAGACCCCGCCCCTCAGAGGGGAGGAGTCTCAGAGAAAAGGGAAAACTATTACAATCGTAGTTGTTACTGATCTTTGACCCAAGAGTGTTATAAAAGGCAACACTCATTTTTAGATGGAATGGATTAATTGGCTATAAAATGGTAACAAAATGGAAACTGTGTAGTGTTGTGCAGACCTGAAAAGGAATAACATATTTAACATGAATAGTTATGGACAAATTAAAAGTGAACATTGGCTTAAAAGTGTCATAAAATGCCCCAACGGTTCACATTTCTGACAAGGGCGGGTAGTACTCGGTTACATTTACTCTAGAAAATATATTTTCAACTGAGTAATTATTTAAGTGACAAATACTTCATTTGGACCCAATATAAAACAGATGTAGCACATCCCGTGCCCCTCGTTCTTTAAAATTATCTTTTTAGTTTTTATGTATTTTCAGTGAATTTTCTTAGTAAATATCAGGATTTCCACAGGATTTTATGTTGCAACTTATGGCGTCATTGAAAGTAAATCAGACTTTTTGCCTCAGTTACTCACTGTACTCAACGTTTAACTTTTTTACTTTTAAATTGGGATCACTACTTTTTACTTGTGAAAATGACTTCAGAGTAATGTTACGTCCTTCAGTAAATATTGGAGAGTAAATAGGCCAGTGCTGGGTTCACATTTTTCAGGCTCACTGCTGTACTAGATGAAGCTGTATCACTGTGATAAACTTCCTTTATTGTGTCACACTGAGACACACCTCGAGGAATCATCTGCCCGTCACTATAACCCTGTAAAAACATACACTTATATTCCCAAGTGGATTAAACATTGCACCTTATAATAAGTAGGAGGCGTGCTCAAATGTTAGAGAACAGTTTAATTGTACATAGTCACAATTCTGTTTGGAAAAAAATGATCCGTTTCTTCATCTAACATCTGTAAAATGTACATAAGGCCACCTGAAAATGTACACGACTGACGGTGTGACAAACTCATATCTTCATATTTATAAATGCACAATATTTTACAATGCTTTTGCTTTTACAAGGTTTCGGCGACTGCTTTCAAAAAGAACAGCGCGTGAATTTATCTGTACAAAAATATTATATCATCATCGTTTCTTATGAAGAGGTCATTGAGCAGAGCATCAAATTCAAGAGAAATTTTTTTTTACCGTCACACTTGGGAAAAGACTATCAACAGGAGATGTTACAAAGAGAGGCCGGCCTTTCAAAAATCATTAAAAAAAAAGAAGAAGAAAATCCATGCCAAATCCATAAATTCTTTTGAAATAAAAACTGTTTACATTATATTCAAAGCAGGGGAGGGGTCAAAAGGAGTGATGAATATACACACATCGAAATGCACAAATTTAGCCATTTTCTCCCCCCCAAAAAGTGTAATAAAAGACCATTTACAGCAACATCGTTTACAAATGTACAACTGTACAAAAAAAACAGAGTCAAAGCGTCACTACAAAGTCTCATATATAAGCAAGGCCTGTCAAAACACCACGACTAGAGTTTTCAACTATTATAATTACACTTAATACTTGCACATATACTACATGTATTCTACACTTATTCAGAAGGATAAAAAAAAACAAAAAAAAACAAACAAAGCCATTGATTTTTCAAAAAAAGAGCGAGCGTGCAATGGTCCCCACCTGCCTCCCACCTCAGCACTTTCTCACACCATTTTGACAGAGTTAAAAATGCGCTTAACTTCCCGCTCACGTTTCCGTAAAAATAAAAAGTCTCCCAGTCCAGGCGGTGGGGTGGTCCATCTTCGTCCCCCCTCCCCAAAAAGTGACAATTACTGGTTACATAAAGAAGCTATACAACACTAAAGCTACAACACATCAGTATCATCTTAGTAAACTTTTTTTCTTTTTTTTTTTTTGCTAAAAGGGGCGAGTGCGTCCCGTGCCCAGAAAACTACAAGATTGGACAAAACATGATAAAAACGAAGGAACTCGGAATCATTCCTGCAAGTTTAAAAAAATAAAATAAAATTAAAAAAAATTAAAAACCTCGTCACAGCATGCACGTAAACTTGCACAATCTCCACCCCCCACTCCCCCTCCCCCCGAAAATGGTCGTTCCCCCGCAAAACTGTACAACAAACCTTTCGCAGCGCTGATTAGCAAGTTTTTCAGAATTATTTTTTTTAGTAGCAAATGTAGTTCAAATAAAAGCTAGCTGCTCCGAAAAGGTAATGCGAGACACGGCTAGGCGTTAGCGCTCGTGTTAATTAAAGCACCATTGTTAAAAGTCCAGCAATTAAAACGTTTTGTTTGTTTCTTTTTACACATAGTGCTAATTGTTCAGCTGCTTTGGCATGGCCTTGCTTTCATCATGCACAAATCCACATATAAATAGAGCGATTTTGAACACCCGCTTCGATAGAAAACATGGAATTGTTCAAAGTCACTTGCTGGTGTGTTAAAATGTAAAGAATTTCACCAGATATTTTACCAACTTTCTACAGAGAATTTACATTTCGGTCATAAGAAGAAAAAAAAAGGAAAAAAAAAAGAACACACAAATGTACAATAATATTATGCAAAACCAGTCAGTTCGATGAGTTACAGTGTGCTTTAGCCACAGCGGAGGGAGGGCAGGTCACAGCGTGGAGAGGCCAGTAGGCGGTTTCACATCAGGCCGTTAGCGGGGCCCCCGATGGGCCCCAGCTCAGAGCCACTCTTCATGTAGTACTTCTCCAGCTTGGCCAGGATGTGCTTCCCGTACGTGTACTTGCGCAGAGTGGCGATGTGGGGTCGGATCTGAGAGCGAAGGAAAGAGGGCGAAGGGTTAAGGAACAGGAATCTGACATCATGTGGATCGGCTGCCCAAAAAGAGCCGGCTCTTTTGGCTCCTAAATGGCTCCTAAATGGCTCTTGACTTTTGATTCATGGCCTGTAAACCCCCACCTAAACAGAGCACATTTTCTCAAGTTTGGCTTTACCCAAATCTTAAAGCTTAAAAAAAGAAAAGAAGAAAAAATTGCGACGAGAACGCAAATTTTTTTTTACAAGAGCACAAAAAAAGAGGCTTTTAGATTTGGGTACAGCCAAACTGGAGAAAATGCGGTCGGTTCAGACGAGGGTAAGAGGTTAAATGAGTCTTTCGACTTCTCCCTGCACAACACAATAACTAAAATCAAGAAATAAAAAAAAGGAACAATTGGATAGAAACCTTAACTATAATAATAAATGTTTAACTAGAGGCTATTTGAGAAAAAAAAAAGAAAACAAATTAAAGGCGTAACATTTTGGATTCTACAAAACATGCTCCTAATGAACAGATCGACACAGAACTCCATTTCTAACCTATTCTAATCTCATATTTGGCTGCCTTTAGTCACATCTCCACGGAGAAGAGCTGGAGACGTCCCCGCTCCCGGTAAAGTTAGTCAGGTCTTATGAGAAGTGCTCACAGCAAACTCATGTTTGTTTAATAAATGCTTGTGTTTATATTCTATTTATTAAGTGAAATGTTTACGTGGTGTGGCTTTAAATTACTTTTAGTAGTTATGGCTAAATTTGCAGCTAGCTAATGGAGGCTGGTATCATGTATGTGACAAATGGAGTCTACCTATGTTCCATTGTAACCTTCTACTCATAACCCCCAAAATAACTTTAGGTGCAGATGTGCCCACAGTGAGTGACATTTTTATTTTGTTTAGGTGAAAGCACAAAGAGCAGAGTGGCCTAAAACCTAAAAAGGTTAGATAGATATATTAAAAGAAGACCTTGTGCATGATGATTTTGCGCTGCGCCGGCTCAGCCATGTCAATCATCCTTTGTACCACGTAGTTGGCGTACTGGTCCTTCATCATGCTGTAGAGGGCACTGTGGGGCCCGTCCTTCTGACAGCACACCTCATCGATGAGCAGAGCCCTCTCGGCCCGCGACGAGTGGATCACACACTTCTCCACCACATTACTGAGGCAGAGAGGAAGAGAACGGTCACTAAATCAGGTTTTTAGCATTTCCCTCTCCAGCCAAAACCCTGGAGGACCAAAGAGGCGCTCAGGTCTGTGTACTGGCTCCTGTGAGCTGCAGGATAGCTCTTAATGGTCTAAGTCCTATTTATTTTTCTGATTTGCAATTAACCTATGAGCCTCTGGGACCCTCAGGTCCTCGGGCAAGTCTTTTCACTGGTCCTCGAGTTGAAACGAAGGCTGCATCTAAAAAGTGGCGAGATAGCTCCTTTCTCCTTAACCTTTGAAGTTTAAGCAGAAACCCTCAAAAGTTGAGAAAGGGTCATTCAGCTCCTAAGTGAAACAGTCTGAGGGTCTAGAAACAAATTTAAAACGCATCTGTAGGACAGTGCGAGGTTGCTGAATTGTCCACGTTATTGTGTGAAAAGTGCTATATAAAATAAAGTTGTGATTGAACCTTACAACATTTTCACACACACAAAAAAACAAAACAAAAAAAGAAATACATTGGGTTCAAAAGGGAATAGCTCCAGTGCTAGATCTGAGGGATGTATGAGAATGGTCCGTAGTGTAAATGGCGTACAGTCCGAGCAGCGGAACTTTAATGAACCCAGTACCGTCGACTATTACTCGGACATCAGTACTGACCTTGCGAATTTGTGCTGGCTCAGCAGCAGCACTTTCCCTCGGACCTCGGCCACGATCTTGCTCTTGTCCTCCGGCCGGCCGTGCTCCAACACGTGCTGGATCACATAGTTCCCGTACTGGTCCTGCAGGGGGCAGCGTGGGACAGGTTCAATCACAGTTACACGCTGAGGGCAGAGGTCATGCGCTACACGGAGGAGGCGTGAGAGCAGGCAGAGCATGCACAGTACAGGAGGGAGGCCTTTGACAAAACTCTAGGAGGACATCGCCATAGCAACACACTGGAACCAACGGCAAGCTCTGGCGGCCATATTGTGATTGTCCTTTCGAACCTAGTGCAACGTGAACCAATAAGAAACACCGCTCATTTTTAAAAGAATTCTACTCATTTCATAATTACTGATTAAACACCTATATTTACATTTATGTAATACTTTATTACAGGACTGTATGTATGGACATCATATATATATATGCATTTTAGTACATAACATTAAAGTAATAGTCTACGTTTGCAAAATGAGGAGAGCAGGAAAGAGCTCGTCCCCCTTTTCCTGACTGGACCCGACAGGCTGGTTCACAGGAAAAGCTCGTGTCATTGGTCGTCATGGTCATGGTCTTTACAGCTAGAAGGTCCCGGGTTCGATTCCCACCTGGACAGGGCCTTTCTGTGTGGGGTTTGCATGTTCTCCCCGTGTCTGCGTAGGTTTCCTCCGGGTACTCCGGTTTCGCCTACCACTAAAAACCTGTACAATAGGCCGGGATGAATGATGTGAGTGAGTGAGTGGTTGGTGGAGGTCGGAGGGGCCGATGGCGCAGATTGGCTGCCTCGCTTCCGTCAGTCTACCCTAGGGCAGCTGTGGCTACAATAGTAGCTAACCACCACCACCAAGTATGGAGTGAATGAATAGTGAATGTAAAGCGTCTTTGAGTGTCCAGAAAAGCGCTATATAAAACTGATGCATTATTATTATTATTTACAGTTTAAAACATTTGTAAAACATTTACACTTCCAGACTATCACTTTAAAAGCTCCCCTTCCCAAACAATCCTTCAGTTTGTCTGACACCTGTGAGACAAGAAAATAGAGAGAATTTGACACTTCACTTCAATCAATGAAAATCCTGTTCCCGTTTTGACTCGCTATGAGCATTAGCCTCACTGGCCAATCACACGATGGCTGCCACGTCCGTCCTAGAGTTTTATCAAAGGTCTTTGGTGTGGGCCGTACAGAGGTGTGGACAGGTGTGCAGGAGTGACACCCCGTTTAGATGGTTCCAGTGGCTTGAGCTCATCACTGCAGAAGGTCAGACAACAGTGGAGCTGCTGGTTTCCCCACAGTGTACAAACCAGCAGCGCCTTTGCCCCTTCAATACCAGCTGACAGGAAACACGGCGAGATGGACACACGAAAACGGGAAAATGGAGCCACGATTGAGGCGAAGCCGAGCATTTGAAACGTGAAACGGGGGCCATTTGTCGGCCCACTTAGTCCAATTATCGGGGAATATCGAACTCCTCAGAGGAGATTCGGTTTTGCATTGCCGGTTTTTTTGTGTCCATCTTCAAAGTAAAGTTATTGCTTCCAAAAAACATCTCCATTCGATCCGTTGCACCATCTTAATGAAGACATGTGGATGGCAATCTCTTTGTGCGCTATAAAACAAAAGTGGCGGCAGACGGAGGAGGAGGTGCCTTGTGGAAAGCTTCAAACGAATGGGGAAAATGAAAAGTAAAGCAGCGGTGAATCTGGAGAGACGGCAAAGAGGGAAAGGGGGTTTGTCGTCCAAAAGGGGAAGGACGCGCGGCCTGTCACAGAGCCACATTTTCAATAACGATAATTGTGATATCAGCGAATACATTAGCCTTTTCAGAAATAAAGTTTTACCGCTCAGATCAAAGCAGAGGTTTACGGTTAGGGTTGGGTACCGTTAAACGACACCAGTCTGGTATCAGAAAAAAGGTTCGGTTCCAACGGTATCGACAAAATGAAAGGATAAAAAGCAGGAACCGAAAAATGTTTTATCTTATTATTTAATTAAAGGAAGTATTGCAGCTCAAATAAATTACTTTTTTCCCCCACCATTTTTATTATGTTTTTCAACAGCAACAAAAACCCAATGTTTTTTTTTTTTATTATTATTTTTGCCCCAAATTTTTCCTCGTTTTTTTTATAACTCATATTTTCCCTATTTATTTATTTATTTTGTACACAATTTTTCCCCAAATTCTTCCAAATTGTTCACACATTTCTTGACATTGCAGATGAACCTGATATTGTAAATGTGCAGATGTTCCACACATTATCGTTCCGTTTTCCGGTTCTAGACGACAGATATTTTCTATGTATCGGGAAAAAGTATCGGTATCCAAGCATGGTTAAAGTCGGAAAAATATGTACCAGTACCCAGCCCTAATCACCGCTCAGACCGAAGCAGAGGTTTAGCAGAAGCAGGTCACTTTGTTAAGTTTAAGGCTCTTTGTGCCTCCTGCCAACTTTTTCTTTTCAGTTTGGAGTCACTGATAATATCTGCAGATTTACTCAGTCTAATTGTAGCCAAATGCTTTCTTTTTTATCTAGTTTTTATATCGTTTTCATTTGCAGAAATTGTAGGTTGAGGTCAAGGCAAAGCTGTAAAACATATGCCCATATTGAACAGAGTGTCCCTAAGGCAGGGGTAGGCAACATCCGGCCAAAACTCTAAATCAAACATTTATTTGAAAGGAATTATTAGAGGTCGACCGATATTGGATTTTCTAAGGCCGATGCGGATATGCTCGGCCAATTTGTTTTTGCCGATATTTCCAAATGTCTGGTATAATCCAGTAAAAACAAACACAATTTTACTTTATTACTTAAGGTGCATAGCCGACATTGTAAAATCCCCAAATGTCAACCTCTAAATATTACACAAATCACAGATCAAGTAATTCCTTTAAAACATTGGCATTTGTAGAAAGTAATGCTTTACTTCATCAATCGGTCTTCAGAGGACGTGCCTAACCCCTGCCTAACCCCTGCCCTACAGCGTCAGTGTGACAGGCCGAGCAGCTGTGAGTAAATGAAAACACTAGAGAAGAGCAGAGCAGTGCAGAGGGGAGAGGTCCGGCCGCCCGCCCCGCCACAGAGCACATGTGCTGACCTTGAACAGTGCGTCACGGGACACTGAATAATATGATTTGGGGGTCATCTCCAATGAAACGCCTTGATATTTCTGATGGGATAAGTGAAGGGGAGTGTGATGACAGCTACACAGCACATTTACAACAAACAATGGGTCTATGTACACAGGAGTAATGCTGCACAGTGGAGGACATGCAAATCCAGGCAAACGGAAAGGGACAAACGGGCCGTCGTTCTTATGCAGGGTCCCGTCATAGCAGGACCCGCCCTTTTCAACTCCATACCGGTCAATTCCAGCACTCTGGGGCATTTTCTACAGATCGGGATTTCTATTTTTGCTCAAATGACGCTCACGTTTATTTCAAGATACAAAGATAGGAAATGACGCACTGATGTTATACAATACGATTCATTTTCACAGGGTTTCTACAGGTGGAAGCAAGTCGGATTTAATGCTTTTTAATGCCCAAATACTCCAGTAAATTCTAATGCATGGAGGATGAAGGTAGAATTTAAGAGAATTTGCCAAATCGGCTAAAGGCTGTGAGTATCGTGTCTGGTGTCAATTATATCGCCAAACATATTGCGATAATTCTTTTTCATACTGTGATCTAATTCTTTGGCCATATCGCCCTGCCCATATTTAATGTTTAAGATCTGCAAAAAGAGAAGAGAATTGGACTTTTAAGCAAATTTGGTCATTTTCACAATCATTTATTTATAATACCAGTTTGAATCCAATTGAATGCTTTTCAAAGTCCTGGTCTAAACTTAAAGTGAACAACCTGCAAACAAACATCACCTTCCTCCTCGTTCTTAGGTACAGGTGGAGGATTTTTTTTAATGTTCCTCTTTTTCCACTATTTGGGGAAATTCTAAAACCAAGTGTCAGCTTTGATACCACAGGCTGTTGGAAGTAGAACTACAGTGAGCCCTCAGGGGGTTCCCGGCTCACTTCCACACGGCCGGTGTGTGTCTGACCTGTCCCAGCTGCTCAGAGTGTTGGTGCAGCTCCTCCAGGATGGGCAGGGTCTGCTCCTGTGTGCAGTGCTCCAGGATCCGCTGGATCACTCTGCAGCCGTACGGGTGAGTGGACAGCACAAACACCTGTGACACAGGACGGACCACACGCCAACTTAGACACCTTTTAACTACGAAGCAAGATTAAACATTTAAGGAAGATCTCAGCAGGCTGGAATATGAACAGCCCCGCCATGAATACAAATATTTAACTGCCATCAAATGATCTCAAAACAAAACTAAATGAGGTTCAAAACAAGGCTAAAAAAAGATAAATGAGGAACAGCAGAACTGAAACTAGAGTTGTTGTGATACAGCGGGTTTTACAGGCACCGGCGAGCACCTAATCCGGGGGTTCTGCCCAAACTAAAACATTTTACAGGACTAGTGTCGCCAAACGGCCCGTGCAGTGGCGCACACGCACTCCCATGTGCACACGAGCATGAGCCGCCTCGGCTTCATCCACTGGACGCAAGCGGCAGCGAGGTAACAATGGGAAAGTGACTTCAAATATTTATTACACATTTTGGTTTATAGTTGTATTTTAGATGCGTCTAAATGTGTTAAACTTCATTTTGAAATAAATCAGGAAAATATATATTATTGTCTTTTAAAGTAGCGATAAGAGACTATTCGAGTACCGGATCGATAAGAGTATTGATAAGAGGAGTATTGATAACCCTTAACACTACCCATCCCTACGGATGACTTGTGATGTATGGATGTTTGTACTGTACGTATATGTACATACTTTATGTATGTGCGTTTGTGTGTACAGTATGTATACATGTACGTATGTTTGCGTATACGTGTCTGTATGTAGTCCCAAACCTACCTGTCCCTGGAAGGCGTCGATGATGAACTGCAGGGCCTGGGGCTGCACACACTCGATGCACTTCTGCACCACGTGGTTCCCGTTCTGATCCTTCACACACTTGAGCACGTGTCCGTCTAACTCCCGCACGATGTCGCTCTGCAGGAGAAAGCCCAGGGTCAGCCACACCGTCTGCTCCTCCACTAGACCTACTGTACCTGAGGAGAAGAGAGCCTCACTTACAATTACCTGCTGCTCAGAGGAGATGGACTCCAGCGCCTTCTGGATGACTCTGCAGCCGTACATCTGCAGGGCCAGCGGCAGCACGTGGCCACGGATACGAGTGGCCAGGGCGTGCTTCTGCTCCGCGCTGCCGAACTGAGGGACAGAGCCAGAGAGGTCGGTCACAGAAATGGATTAGTCAGTGACAGCATTCAGTATCACTGGGGCTTAGCTTTAAATCAGACCCAAACTACACCCGAGTGAGTTCAGAACCTCCAGAACTGATGGACATCATAGACTGGTCACGTTTGTGGACATTAAGCATTTTGAGATCCTGTACTTACCCACCGGGAAAGTGGCTCGTACTTTTTACAAAGACAAAAACAAATAGAGTGTCTCTTAAATTAAGATGAAATATTTAAAATTTACTTTTTCATATGGATACAAATGTAACTCACATCAGGATGTTTTAGCAATATTCCTCTCTAATTTTGTTTGTTAGAAGTAATAAATCATTAAATCAATCAATAAATCATGTTAATGAAGAAATGTTGGGTAGACAAGTGATTTTTGCTGAATGTTTAAGCTACTGACAGGAAGTGACATAGATGGAGGTAAACAGCAGTTTGAATATAATGGCATGCATCTGATTGTAACCTGCTGTAGATCCGACTACAGGCTCTTTTTAAACATCTGAGCACAGAAATATCAGTTTTTTCTGGCATGAATTATAAAAAAAAAATCCATTCACAATGAAGGCTTATTTTAAAGATAAAAAAATATTTTTCCCACCGTAAAAAAAACACAAAAACAAAAGTGTGTGTTGTTATTTCAGCAGGAGATTTAGATAAAGGGCAGATAAAGTTGTGTTTTTGCTGTTTGTCTCTGAAACTGTCAAAAGTTTGGACCTGAAGTAGATTATTGTGTTTGACGTCATACTTAAGGCTCATTCATACTCCATGAAGTCGGGTGTACACTGTGCATGTGGACCAAGTTCAATAGGTCCCGGGCTGAAAAGAATCTGTACCTCGAAGAACTTCTGAATGACGTAGTTTCCAAAGACGTCAGTCATGAGCTGATAGGCCGCCTGCAGGATCTCCCCAAACACCATCTGCCTCTCCGCAGGAGTGGCTCGCTCCAGCTTCTGTTGGATAAACCTACACAGGAAAAAGCCCACAACTGTTAGTGTCAGACCCAGGCAGAACAGTTGGACCGTCCCAGGCCCAGGGAACTCTCCGGAACTTGTGGGTTTCTGACTTGCTGTTATCGTTACATTAGCTCTGCTAAAAACAAGATATTAAGTCTGATCACTCTTAGAAGTGGTCCATATCGTTATCGTGATATCATTTTTTGATATTGTCGTCATTTTTTTATATCATTGTGGACACGATATTTTATGTTACGCTCGGCTCCATCAGAGCAGCATAACCACTGACTGTAGAACACGGGGACAGGTGCATCACATGTCAAATGAAATGTGATGTAAACGGCTTGAGTAGATCATATTTGCCAGGAAATTAGTATGCCGTTATCACTGAATTAATCTTCCCAAGTAAAGTAAGAGTAAGGCAGAGATGTTATCATGATATTTCTTTTTTATATCGCGATATAGATTTTTTGCCACATCGCCCTGCCCTAGTCACCTGGAGCCGTGCTGGTCCTGGGAGAACTCCACCATGTGTCCGGGCAGGTCTCGGAGCTGCAGGTTGGGGAAGCGGTTGTTCCTGAAGTCCTCCAGCAGACGGCTGCGACCGGACGGCATGACGTCTGAGCGGCTGTAGCGCGGTCGGGACGGGGGGAACAGCTGGCTGCTGGAGCTGAACAGGCTGGACGTGGCGCCGGCGCTGCGGAACTTGGCCTCGGCGCCGGGGGCCGCAGAGATGTAGCGCCCGCTGCCGTTCGTTAGACCGCCTGACAGGGAGGGGGGGGGTGACAGGGGGGGGGGGGGGGAACGGACGGACGGGACATGTGGAGATCAAAAGACGACACTCCGGTTACACAACAGCAGAAGCAGTGCACGTATGACACCCGCAAACGATCGAGGCGGGTCAATTTAGAAATTAACCTCTAACCGAAACAGACAAAAAATGTTAAAATTTAAAAAAGCAATAAAAAGAAAAACATGACAAAACAAACCTACAAAAACACCTCAAAACGCTTAAAAAATGTGACAAAAAAGCAACGAAAAAGAAAACCAGATGAAAAAGCAACAAAAACATGACAAAAAGCAACAACAAAAATGATGAAAAAGCAATAACAAAAAATAAACATGACAAAAAAAAGTGATGCAAACACAACGAAAACGCTTCTGAAGATACACTGATTTTTGCGACCAATTTTAGCACAAGTATGAAAGAAAATCAACTGTATGCTTTTTTGTTAAATGTAAAGCTTAAGGCCTTACATTTGGCATGATCAAATGTAAAACTTTATAGATTTAAGACTCAAA
Source organism: Proterorhinus semilunaris (assembly GCA_021464625.1). Classification (NCBI taxonomy): domain Eukaryota; kingdom Metazoa; phylum Chordata; class Actinopteri; order Gobiiformes; family Gobiidae; genus Proterorhinus; species Proterorhinus semilunaris. The sequence continues at coordinate 8,126,364 of CM038359.1, forward strand.
GTCATGTGACTCACCGAGGTGCAGGCTGGAGGACGAGCCGTGTGAGGAGGGCAGTGAGGGCGGAGGGGTGAGCGGGGAGTGTCCTGGGGTCAGGCCGATGGGACTGGGGGAGGAGGAGTAGCCCAGGCTGTTGTAGAAGGGCTGCCCGATGGGCGTCAGGCTGCTGCCCCCGCGCTTGTACAGGTCTGAGGTGGCCAGCAGAGAGTCTCGCCTGGACATGCTGCTGCTGCTCGAGCTGGACACTGCAGAGGGAGTTACAACAGCGGAGTAAATGAAAGCAAAACAACAGGTGTGGCCGTCAGTACCACTGCGTTTTATTTCTATACATTTATTTTGTTTTAAATGTGTTCCAGCCATTTAATAAAAAGGTGTTAACAATGAAAAACCCCTTTCGCGTCTGTCAGTGTAACGGAGGGGCGGCACGCGCTGGGGTTGGTTAGTGCGCACACTAGGGATGTAACGATTCACTCAAGCCCCGATTCGATTCGTTTTCCGATTTGAAGTTCCCGATTTCTCCCGATTTTTTTAAACCTTTTTTTTTTTTTTTTTGTAAAGAATGACTCCTTCATACCAATGTTTCTTTTGTTTTAACATCTGTATTTTTGTCCTTGTAACAAATTGCAACTGTCTCAGTAAGATAACTTTACATTAGCTTGTTTTCTTCCCACTCCTTTTCGAGCTAAAATGTTAATTATTTTGTATTTATTTTTTCTCTCTTATTATGTATATATATTTTCTGTTCTTCTTTCTTGGCTCTTGTGTGTGTAGCTCGAAATAAAAACTCAACAACAACATTACAAAAAATTACAAGACATGAAAATGAACTATAATAATTTTGACATAATTTTGAGTGCTTGTAAATTTACATGTTTTCAGCATAAGTAAACTATGTAGCAAAGCAAACATTTTGAGATTATATTTATTTTACCAAACCTTTACTTTTAATTTTTGTAGTTTGAACATAATACTACCATTTAGAACTAATTTTACGCATTGAGTTGCCTTGTGTAGGAAATGTGCGGTATAAATAAAGTTGCCTTGCCTTGCCTTTACAGTGCAGTTTTTTTCACACTCAAACGCCTCACTGCAGCCTTTGTAAACATAAGGAGGAAAAAGACATGGCAGCTCCTGTAGGTATTGGATTATTTGACAGACGGACATTTGATGAGGATTTCAGCAGAATCAGAGCAGGTTGGTCAGATGTTTGTCAGTTTACGATCTTTGGTAAACTTCTGTCAAAATGCTAAACTCTGCGTTAGCCGCTAACGCTAATCTCGTAGCTGCTAACTTTAGCTGCGTCTGTTGCTTCGATGCCTCCACGTGTATGTGTTTACGTGGTGTGGCGTGTGTTGGGGGTGAGGCGGGGAGGGTGTGGAGCTGGTCTTGAGAAAAGGTTAACGTTGTTAGAAACAACGAGCTAGTATGTTCCGGTCTATTTTGGTCACGCAAAATGGAGTAGCTGAGGGTGGCTTTAAAATCGATTATTTAATTTTTTACATTGATTCACATTTTACGCGTATTAAATCGATTTTAAAATCGATTTTTGATGAATCGTTACATCCCTAGCGCACACTAATGGTTAACCGCCAAGGGCCTCGGTTAACGGTTAATGAAAAACTTGAAAACGTGCAGCCCATATCGGTCGAGCTCTAGTTCTGCCTGACCTTTTTTGACCTGAGAGTCATCACATGGTGTCACTGTTCAATCAAAAGACTGAAGGTGGTGTTCCTGTCACACTGCTCTATTGGGTCTAGTATGTATTTACTGGAGTAAATGTAATAAAGAGCACTGACCGGAGGAGCCGAAGCCCCCGAGTGCAGACCCCAGGCCCACGCCCAGGGAGCCGCCGGTGCTGCTGAAGCCCAGGGAGGAGCTGTGAGGCGGGGCAGAGTTGTGGGAGAACAGGGAGCTGCTTTGGGAGGTGTTGGGCACAGAGCCGGAGCCGTAGAAGGACGAGGACAGGCCGCTGCTGGGAGGAGGTTGCTGCTGCTGCTGCTGCTGCTGCTGCTGCTGAGGCATAGAGCGGTACAGGCCGTTGGCTGGAGGTCCCGACATGTTGTTTCCCGAGCCCGACGCAGACACTGCAGCTGGGGACGACACGGCAGAGTGAAGATTATTTGGGGTTAGATTCCCTCTGTGTTTGTTCAGGCTTGGATCAGCACACATACACTAGTTTATTATGTTAAGCTTTGGTCATACAGTAAGTTATTAGCAATTGTGTTGAAGTCAGGCTCGAACCAGGGCGTTTGATGCTTAGGTGTAAAGCTGTAACCTTGGCCCTTGCCTAAGCACTAACACTTGAGAAGCTCTATCCGAAACAGACTGAGCAGCGAGGCTGCAGTTTGCCCCCCTCTGGTAGAGAGTACAGCACAGTGGCAATGGCAGAAAGGACAAGTCAACTAATTAAAGCCACAGTTTTCCTGATTCAAAGTTTTTAGTGGATGCAATAATAAGTGCAGTCCAATCGTGTCTCGCAGTGAGCTGCTTCAGCCCGAGGTCCTGGAGTCACACTCACCGGCCTGTGCTGCCGCCGCAGGATTAATAAGCAGGGGCGTCTGCACCAATCGGACCGGACCTCCCAGACCGCCCCGGGCCCCAGGCCCCATCACCAGCGCCCCCGTCTGGTCATAGTACGCTGCAGGAGCCAGTACCTGGTAACCTGGAGGAGAAGGAGAAGGCATTACTCAGAGGACTGTCATTTAAAGAAGATCCAGCTCTTGAAACATTTTTTAAACTATTCTGTTGCCATGGGAACCACATAGCCTTCATGACCAGAGGTTTACTGATTTTTCGAATGAAGAGCGGCCGTGAGCCGATGGTTGATATTCTGAATATACACAGTATTTAAATTAATCACTTTTATCATAAATTATCATGGTTTACGTTTTGGCCGTTTTTGGCCGCTTTGAAACGCTAATTCAGGAGCAAATAACAAGTAAGATGGGCTACAGAACAAACTGAACCGTGAACTGTGTGACGAGCTTAGCTATATTGCGTCATGTGCAAGACCTTTCATTTGTGGAAGTAGATCGGTATGTCTGTGTTTTTGACTCACACTCAAGTGTGTGTGGAGCAGCTTCAAAAACGCCGGCTCCGACGCAAACTTCTAAATATTGTCCCGTTCACCCACCGTTTCTTAAACATTATGTTAAAACTGAGCAAATGCAAATAATGTATAGATCATACATAGTGGGATAAGAGCCTTGTTATTGAGGAGCAGATGACGCTCTGAATAAGTCGTTCTCCCGAGACTTTACGCAAGTTTTCGGAACTTTTTCTTTTCGGATCAAGTTTAGTTTAGATCCATTTATCCTGCAATCTCACATTTTTCCTAAAAATGCAGCCTATATATATATATATATGCTACATAAATGTCTTTTAAAAATGCTTATAATGAGAGTTGGACGATATCGTCCATCACGATGGTTCACTGTAAACATCATCAACTGCCAATTAAGCGGACATCGCCCAACCCTAGTGTAGCGTGCCATAAATGTAAACTATGAAACAATATTCATTCAATTATAATTAAAATTAATTCTCATTAATGGCCGACATTTTGCGACCCAGCCGACCAAATAGCAGAACCTCTGTAAAAGAGATGAAATCATGATGAACTTGAATAATGCCAGTCCAGAGCACGGCTGCACATTAACATGCCATTATAAGGGAAAGTAATATTAAAGAAATGAATCTAAAGCTTGCTTTTTTTAAATATAATACTAAAATAAAATATATATATATATATATATATATATAGAGTTAGTGTTGATTTTCAATGTCCGACGTTTGTTCAGTACATTTCTACAGAAAAGTCCCGAGCTCAGATCCTGATGGATCGGGGACTGTAGTTCCAGCTCTGCTACATTACACAGTGTACTGTGACTAGATAAAGTAGAATAGCGTTAGTAGCACTGACCAGACATGCCTGCGTAGGCCAGGGCAGGGTTGGCAGCAGCTGCAGCCGCTAAAGACTCCTGCTGGCTCTGCTGGCCCTGCCCCGGGGTGAGGGGGCGCTGGTTCGCTCCACCGCGCATCACCTGGAAAACAAACACGAGCCGGGAGAGTGAGTTTCAACTTATCACTAAAGTCTTGATGTTACAGATCAATCATTTTCATTTGGTCAGTGCTATAATGTGTGTAAATACATGTATGAATGCGTGTAAATGTATGCAACTGTATATTCCTGCTTTTTGTAAAAGAGATTTTCCTGGTTTAATAACAGTTTATGAAAAATAAAATAAAAATAATAGAAAATCATAAAGGATCACTGGACTTTTCTTCACTAAATATCCTCAGCTACAACTCGTTTAGGTTACATTAATATAAACAATAAAGTGATCTGACCATTACAAACATGTTAGCTCAGTTTTTCTTTAACAGCATTTCATAAACTAAAAAACACTTGGTAAATATTATTCAATTACTTTAAAATTACCCAATCATAGTTTTTGCTGGGCTCCGATAACCGACACCAGTATGGGATGGGTACATCCTTGGAATAACGCGAGCTCCCAGTTACCTGTTGCTGCCCTTGGCCTGGCCCCTGATTGGACGCCTGCTGGTTGGCTGAGTGATTGGCATTGGAGGCAGCCTGCTGCTGAAAGAGGTTTGCTGGATACACTCCCCAGGGGACTCCATAGTACTGAGGTGGGACCACTGTGGGGCCTGTCAACAAATCAACCATCAAAACATCTTATAATGACACACGGGCTCCACTCAGATGAAGTCAGCGAGACCAAGGTACAGTAGGAAACACAATTGAGTCTGAAAGCTTTGGGACAGGGCAGTAACGACAGGAATAGATCTTAAAGTGAGGTTTGGCACACAGACAGCCCTGCCAAGCGTCACGATGAAAAATAGTCAGGAGCTGACCTGCGAGTGTAGCTGCTGCAGCCAGTCCAGCTGCAGTGTAGGGGTCAGTTCCAGGGGGCCCCGTGTTGATGATGTACGGATTTGGCACAAAGGCAGGAGTGAGGCCAGCTGAACGAGAGTAGCAGTGTGGGTTATTTTTACTTCCATGTTTGTGGTTTAATCTGAGGAGCAAAGAGGAGACTGACCCAGGTGCTGCTGCTGCGCGGCCGCCAGGGCGTACTGCTGCTGCTGTGTCAGCTGCTGCAAGGTGAGCTGGCTGGGCCTCTGGAACAACTGAAACACAAGCACAAGAAATACACATCAAGAGGGTCATTTACTAAACTTTTGCTCATGTGTAAAGTGTGCACTAAAGTGGAGCAGAAAGCAAGTGCAGTGGAGATTTAAATTACCTCCAAAAACAGGAAAAGTTATGGGCACATTCAAAATGGCACCAAGGGGGTTAAACGGGTGGGTTATTTGGGAGATTAAAAAAAACTAACCCTAACTGGTATTTACATTAAATTATAGTCAATATATTGGCTATGGGCCTGTCAGTATTGGTATCAACTATCGGACAGGCCCTAGTAGTAATAGATGTGGCTGTAAAGGTTTAGTACAACGTTAAGGAGGAAAACATGAGCTCTACATATGAACCCGCCCCTTCACCTGTTGCTGGGAGTTGTAGTCGAACAGTCCCACTGGTGTCCCTGAGGAGTCCACTTGGATGTGGTTCCCGCTGTAGTCAAACTGCAGGGACTCCACCCCCTGTTGCTGCTCCAGACCCATGCTCTGGGCCTCCTGGCTCTGGAAGTCCTCCGTGGGCGGTTTGTTCTGGACTGGGTTGGGCAGCTGCATGGCGTGAGGGTGTGGCTGACCCATCATCTCCAGACCAGGCTGAGGTCCCATCCTCTCCACGGCTTCAGTGGGGGAGGCCTGACGACTGCCCGGAGTGGGACTGCATCACAGAACACATTCACAACATCACATATGACCACAGCGACAAAATATAAATAATGGATAGACACAGGTTCAAATGTATGGTTATATTTTGTTTATATATATTTTTTCAGAGTGATTTTGGATTGTGTTTAGTTTTTGAATAAGCTAATCATAACTGAAAAACATATATATGATAATAAGGGAATTAGATATACACAATAAAAATAACGTCAAAATCATATTAAAGTCCAAGCCTGTAAACTTTGGAGTCTGTAGGAGCGACTGTGGTGAGGAACAAAAATCTGATTTTCAGAAAACTGTCCTGAAAGTTTTGGAACTTGTGTGCGAGAACATTTCTGTCGCATTTTGCCTGCGGGTTCTCCCAGAAAGGAAATGACCATATATTTGGATTATAGGGTCATCTCGGGGAACCTTCAGGATACGTCGTGGATATAAAATCTGTCAATATTTGTGAATGAATGCGTGAGGGAAAGTCGGGTTAGTGAAGTGACATTGTAGCTACTTCCAGGATATCTCCACCTCGTACTATGGAGGATTGCAAGTGCCATAATTAAATAGATAAAGACGCAATTAAATCATTAAATAAAAGTGTCATTAATTAAATATGGAATAAATAAATAAATGTATTATTAAATGTTTCATTAATTAATACAATTACCAATGATTCTGTGTAAAAATGTATATATAATTGTTTATCTATTTAATTAACTATTTCATGGTCCTGTGTTGCAGTGTTTCATTAATTAATTGTATCAGTTAAAATCTCGTCTAATCCATTGCTTTGGCCTGAAGTGTTTTGAAACGTGGCGGCTACGATGATGGAGGATGACCTTCATGAGTAGGGATGGGAATTGATAAGATTTTATTGATATCAATGCCATCAATAATTTTACCTATCGATTCAATTCTTTATCGATTCTCTTATCGATACCCGACTTTTCTGTGTTGGGGAAAAGCAGGGAATGAATGTGCTTTTGATAAACTATCAAAAAAGACACATTGTTAGTTTTCCCAAGAAAAAATATTTATATTTAATATATTTAAGCAAGTTTCCAAATATCCTGTGGCTCCTGCTGGCACTCAGCCTGCCTGGCATCCTCTAAAACATAATGGTAACATTTGTACTTTTCACCAAGTGTCTGTAACTTGTAACAGACTGATGCGGTTTTGTAACACAGCGGCACGGGGAGACATGGGGCGCAGCAGCGAGGCACTGAACCCTGTGTCATGTCAATAGCGACGTATCGAAAGTTTGGAAAGAAACAGCAATACAGCAAATAAACGGAGCGTTCGCAGCAGCAAAGCGAAAACGTCGAACTGACACGTTTATAACAATGGACTGTTTTAAGTGACGACCCTTTCGTCTCATGAACCTGCAAAACAGAGGGGAAGGGGTAGAATTGAGATTGGGCCGATGTTTCCCTGCTTAATTCGAAGCAGCGTCAGAACGGAGAGCTATGTCATTATGCATGTGCGTCGAGCTCGGAAGCGCAAAAAGAGTGTTTTCAGAGCGGGAGCATCGATAAGAAGGATCGATAATGACGAAGACGTACAGTTCCTTTGCCTTGACTCGATGAGCAGGGTGACCAATCAGGTGTTAGGACCTACCCCTCAAACTTTGATGGGCGAGTTTGACAGATAAAATTAATTCATGAAACACTGCAACACAGGACCATGAAATAATTAATTCAATAGATAAATAATTCTATATACATTTTTACATGTATATAGTAATTGTGGCACTTTCAATCCTCCATATCGTACAGGTAGTGCTGGGCGATATGACGATGCATATCGTGGGGACGATAGAAAAGTGTCTATCGTGGCATTTCTCTTTTATCGTTTATAACCTAATTTCATCAATTATTAAAGCAAATATTACATTAAATAGGCCACAAAGAATGTATTAGTGTTTTCTTGTCACTATGCATCCTCTAAGTTTATATTAAGTGATTATAAACAAGAATAAAAAAGAACTTTTTCGCAAAGAAACTCCGTCTTGTTGTTTTGCGACACCTGCTTTACGATATTGCTGTCCGCCGCCCGCCACACCTGCTTGGCAACGGCGACATCTAATGGACGTACACCCCTACTACTACACTCAGCATTCTTATTTCTGAGTTAAATGTCACTTCATAACAGAGGTTACATTAACCGAAAATTCTCCGTCATTTGCGTAATATGTTTAGCTTTGACGCAGCGCTGATCCGTCTCTGAGCGCGCGGGGCTCTCTCAGCTACTTCCCTAAACACCGCGTGGTTTCGCTCTGCTTCACGTACGGCAAATAAACAGCTTTTTAGTGATGGATCTCACAACGGAGCTGACTGATAGGCAAGGCAACTTTATTTATACCGCCCATTTCGTACACAAGGCAACTCAATGCGCCTTGATAGTGCATGGATCTGGATTAAACACACGAGAGAGAAGAGAGGAGAGGCTGGTGCAGGAGGTAAGAGACGGATCGGGCAGCGCGTAGAGCAGCTAAAGACGTACAATGCAAACTGCTCGCCCACTGTTTCTTAAACATTACGTTAAAATTGAGATATAAGCTCCAATTTACATTTGTATTAGTGTAATATGAGCCTTGATATTGAGGAGCAGATGAAGCTCTGAATAAGTCGTTCTCTACGCACGAGTTTACACATTTCTGTTGTTAAATTGGTGTCAGGACTCAGATGTTCAGATCATGTTTAGCCCATTTATCCTGCTGTCTCACCTTTTTCCTGACATAAACAATAAAGGCTATATAAATTATCCATAGCGAAACCACTGCTTCAAAATAAAGTAAAAAAAAAAGTAAGTAAGATATTTTTGTTAAACTTTTGAAAGAATAACTGAAAACGGACTATATTATGGTATATCGTGATATATATCTTTATCGTGATATGGAAAAAACGTATATCACGATATGGATTATTTTATATCGCCCAGCACTACGTACAGGGTAAGTTTTGTCTTTTTTATACGCGCTAAAGAAAATCTATGTTTTCACCTGCTGTGTCTTGCCTTAAAAGAGTTTAGTAATTTTCCTTTGGCAGGAGAAAGCACCCTTTCTACGTCTTCTCTGAGTTTGATTAGTTATTTTTCGCGCCATGACTGGATAATCTGCTTGTAAGAAAGCATGGAGACCGGCACAGACCAAGTCAAAGTACTACTGGTATCCAAAAGTACAAGAACAGGGCCTTAATCTGAACTTTTCACCAGTCGGCACGGGCAGCTGTGGCTAGAGAAATGGCTTAGCACCAGCAGTGTTTCGGAAACTAAAACTGAATCAAATTAAAGGGTGATTTCAGTGAGCAACTGTCCAATAATCAGAGAAAGCCAAAGTATAAAAAGTCCTTGTTTGCACTGATATGAATAGCACAGTGGGTAAATGGGATGCAGATGGTTCATGTTTACTGCATCTCTCAGTAGAAACAACAGACGCAGCCTCACTTGAAGTCTTTGCAGTCCCGGTCCATTCCATTGAGCAGGCCTCTCCCGTTGGCATTCGGATCCGTGTCCTCTCCGGGCTTTAGCTCTGGATTTTTGTCCTCTTCAAACGGAGACACTTTCTCTGGAGCATCACTCGTCTCTCTGCCGTCCGGGTCTGCATCCCCTCCGCCCTGAAACATGCCAGAACACTACTCTCTCATTCATTTGAAATACTTTGGGACAGTTCAGTAGCGGGATTCAGGCGTTGGAACTTCTAATGCAGTCCATTTCTAAAAGGAAACGCAAATTGAGCCTAAGTTTCATTGCGTACAGTGATGTCATTTTGCTCATGTAGCACACGATAATACTCTACAATAACACTCTGTAACAAAGAGTACGTTGGAGGAGCCACAGCAGAAACATGACACAGGGCTGCAATACGCTCCATGAAAACCAAGAGGTGAACGCTGGAATAATGACACCCTTTGATGGAGTTTAAACCGGTGTACTATACACTGTGCGATTTCTTTTGTTGTATATGATTTTTAGATGTCACGTTGCACAACGTGGGGATTGTAAAATCGTGAGCTGCACTCGTCTCCACTGCGCGGTGGTTCAAAGAGAGAATCGTAGCTACGACCAAAGTTAATCGTAGAGAATATCAGGCAACAGACGGTGTGTGTTTAGCTGAGGCAGGTGCCGCATGAGAAAGGGGATTTATTTCCACAGAAAAGTGCAGGGAAAGTCCTGTAAAATGCGGAGTCAGACCCGCTCATTCCTGGCCTCTGGCGGCGTACGTTGTTGACGGCTCACTCTGCGACTAGCCTTCCAAAATATCAGACACTGCCTGATGTCAGCAGCAGCTCGTCTTTGGTCGTACGACTGTCCCATTTTAAATCTTTGTCCCCGTCTCACTGTACGACCTACGATTTTAAGCCAAGATTCTCCCCACAAAGAGTGATCGTTCACTCAGACGGCCAAAATCGCAGAGTACACCCAGCTTAAAACCTTTTGAGCTTTCGTTGACTAAAACCAAAACTAAAACTAAAATGTGACTAAAACTAAAAGCGTTTTTGCCAAAAAGACTAAAACTAACTAAAGGACAGCATGCACCTTCAGGAGGCGGGATTTGAACCCCCAACCTTCCGATCATGGGACGACCCGCTCTACCATCTGCGCCACCGTCGCCCAATCCCCGTTAACGGACTGGACAAACGAGGTCAGGACGGTTCATGTGCCTCTTCTCATCTGAACGTCGTATACAAATTACTCTACACCACTGGAAGGCAGCACATACCTAGCCCGGCGTGTTAAAAGAGTCGATCGCAAGCTCCTGATCTTAAAAGGCAGTGTCGTGTTTTATCAGTTTGAGAACCTATGTTTCTAAAAATACTTTAGAAACTTTTTAGTCGATGACAAAACACGTACACCCACTATCAGTTTTGCATCCCTGGCCTAGACTGAAAAAAGTATACAACATACATGCAGAGCCTTTAAAACTAAAGAACGGCGACTTACGTATCCCCCGTTCCTGTAGCGGCTGTCGATCTTGTCGCCGGGAGACGAGCTCAGGACGTACTCCACCATGCTGACTCCCAGGCCTCCACCTTCTGAGCGAGGCGAGAGCACAGAATTGGCATCACCGTTGCCATGGAAACTCGGGCCTGGCCGCCGCTGGACCATGATTGGCTGAGACACTGAATGATCTGAACGAAAAGGCCAGGGTTTCAAATCTCTAGGATCGAGTTTTAGTCCGGCCAATCCAACTGAATTTCTACGGCTAATCCGACATACAGATGTGAGCCACAGCCAGAATGATCAAAGTACATGATTCCCTACATCTTTAGAGTGGAAGCAGAACTTAAGCAGAATTGAGCAATGTAGCGACTTGCCGCACACATTTTTGCATAATTAGCCATGTGCTCTGGGGTTTAGTGTTTTTATTCAAACGCCATAGTCTCTGCAGCTACCCTGAACAATGGTATGGGAACAACCCTGTGTGAAGAGGCAGAGGAAGGTGAACTTACAGGAGCATTTCACTGTGATGGAGATGAAGGTGCAGCAGTTATTGTAGCAATGTTATTTTATCTTATCTTCTGTTTTCCCCCCAAATGGAGGTAAAGATTTAGGTGAATTTAGATGAATAAAATAGCTGCAGATGAATTTTCCCCATCGGCTAAAGGCTTTGAAGTATTTTGCCAGGTGTAAATTACATCACCAAATACATCGTTATTGTGATATTTCTTTTTCATACTGCGATATAACTTTTTGGCCATATCCCCCTGCCCTACTGCACACATCACTCACCTGGCCTATTGTACATGTTTTTAGTGGTAGGGAAAAGCGGAGTACCCAGAGGAAACTCCACAAAAGAGCTCTGGGATCGATCCCGGGAAGCGCTAACCGCTGCGCTGCCGTGCCACAGTCCCCCCAGAACAGCTGGACGAGGTGTGCGTGGATCGGGAAGTCTGGGCATCTCTGCTGAGACTGCTGCCCCCGCGACCCAGTTTTAATTTTAAAATATCATTAAACAGCTTTCCCTTGGAACAATATTAAACGTAAGTTTTGATCTAAAATAACAATCCCGTTTGGGAAAAAATGGTTTCGACCCATGCAAACATGTTCTGAAATGCTGATGTCTAATGCTCCATGGCATGTTAAAACATCTTAGTATTGGTCTGAATACATGTTTTCTAAAGGGTTAAGCCCTAACATGAAAATACTTGACACAAACACATAACAGTTCTTACGGGATGAGCCCCAAGCGTTGTCTCTCCACTCCTCTCCCAGCAGCATCCCCTTCCTCCCGTCTTTGGCCTGTTCATCAGAGTCCCAAAGCTTCTTAGCTGGTAAAAGCTTTGCAAAAAGGAAGAGACTGTTGACAATCGCTCAATAATGAATGAATCAATGTTAATCAGAAGTAGGGCTGCACAGTTTTCACAAAAAACCTAATACTACGATTTTAATAATATGTAGCCCGTTTACGATTTATTTGTCAGGCAATCGAGCCGCTTCTAAAACTGCTGCTAAACATTACGGTACATTTATTATATTTCAGCGTCACAAGATGCAAAGGGTTAGAAAAACATCCCTAGTTTTTATCATTCTGGTGTCCTCGCCCTCTCTCTTCATCTGACCTGAAGTGCTGTGTTTCTGGAGCAGACGTCCGGTAAAACCAACTCATGCACAGAGGGTTTGATTGTTGACACTGTGACTATTCAGCTACATAAAAGCGTCCTCTGAATCACAAGCTGCAAAACGCTGCTCGTTTATGAAAATCTGCTTCATATTACTGTCAGAAACCTGCTGTAAGAGGTTAGCTAGATTCGGCTTAATCCAATGATGCATCTACGTACGATGAAGAGTGGAGGCACCGCCCCCACAACCCGCTCTGCAAAATGTAATGAGAATTGTGTGGTTCTAACCAACCCGCAGGTCGGTTTGTTTTAATGTTTGCACCGTCACACATGGAGTTTGTTTATAGCGACTGCAGACAAACGTGGTTCTCCAGCAGCCAAAGGAAGTGCGGCTCGATAATTGAGATCTGTGGACATGTCTATCACTGAAACAGTCGAGCAAAACCCTCAGACCTCAATGCGATAAAGGTTAACCATGCAGCCCTCATCAGAAAAACCATCCAGATGAATGAAATACTCACTTCTCCCATTCCCCGTGACTCCAACGCCAGAGCTTGGAAGTCATAGTTCATGTCATCAATGGCACGGACCTGGAAGAATATAAAGAATATATAACTGTCATTTTTTACCCAGTGGAAACGGGCAAACGGGTGAGAACGCAGCGTCAGACGGGGAACCTGCCCTCCATAGGCCCAGACTATCACCTCCACCTAACCAGTTCAGCCTGTGGAATATTGTCCCATCATTTATGGGACCAGTACCCATAAGTCCCTCCAGAGGGACGAGGCGATTTGCCGGATCAAGAACGAGAAAAATTACTGGGAATTTACCAGACAGTGTGAACGAATGCCAAAAACTTGCCAGAACTGGCACTGCAATGTCATTCCATGTTCTAATAATGCAGCAGGAGCTGTAGCCCTACTATGAACCTCATGCCTACAGCATGAGCCATAAAAGAACCATCAGATGGGCCTGAAGTGTACACGAAGTGGAGAGGAGCAGCATGTGGTCACTGGACCTGAAGCAGAGAATATACAATCAAACCATTCAAGTACCAAAACAACAAGGTGAGTGGAACTAGAGGTTGATCACCGATCACGGCCTGATCCATGTGATCGCAAACATTTGCCAATCAGACGGACCGATCAAACGTAGGTCCTATATCATGCAAAATCAACTTTTCGGAGCTTTTAACCATGTTGTTATGCCATTTCCTTATCAAAAACAGTGTTTTTTGGCTTCATTCACGCAGTTGTAAGTAATCCTCCTGAATCCTGCTGTCTGAGCAGCGGCTCCGTCCTCTCCTGGAAAATGACTGAGTTGTGACACCGACGTATTTTACGTCATGTGTCAAACCAGAAGGGCCAAACCTCTGTGGTTTTTGCTCCGTTCATGTACTTTGAGTTGCTGTTCCGGTCACCCCTTACCCCGAGCGTCTTGGCTGTATTCCTCATAGTGATCACCAGTGTTAATTCTGACAAGATATTTTAATTTAGTTTTAGTCTTAGTCTTTTGACGAAAATGTAATTCAATTTTAGTCGAGATTTAGTCAAAAAAATACCTTACATTTTAGTCGAGTTTTAGTCGACTAAAATTGCAAGTCAATTTAGTCGACTAAATTTAAGACACATTTAGTCGACTTTGTATTTATAATATTCATTATAATCATATTTAATCGAGGTCCTCTGCTTCATGGAGCTGCTCCCTCATGAACAAAGCTCAGAGCTGTTCCTTTGGCAGTGAATTTACATGATATGAGGCTCTTTCAGACGGTCAATAGACGTTTGGATGATTTTAGTCTCTCCTTTTCATTTTTATTTAGTCTCATTTTAGTCGACTAAAATATCTGGACATTTTAGTCATAGTTTTAGTCGCACGAAAAACTTTTAATTTAGTTTTAGTCCAATTTTAGTCGTCAGAAAAATCACTGACTAAAATTAAGACTAAATATTTTAGTCGACGAAATTAACACTGGTGATCACTAAACTCAGGGATATTCGGATTTAGTTCAGTGTCGTGTTCTACTGGACGCTTGGCGCCCTTATTCTACACTGTACTGCAATCTTCATCGTCCCCAAAAAGCCGCCGCCAGGGGCTTTTGTTTGTTACGTTAACATGCGTCGGTCGCTGCGCGTTCTCTTCCTGTTACTTTGTCGTGGCGCTCATTTGGTCCAGGTCGCTCTCCCTTTGCCGCCCGCTGTCTCCTGGCCTCGCCAGCAGCGTTTTCCTGCCTCGTGTCTCTGCCTCGTCGGCCACCGTGCCCCGGCTTCACCGCCCGCGTCACCCTCTGCCTGGCAAGGTCGCCGTCGGATTCCGTGTGCCGTTCCATTTGCTATTCTCTGCTCGCCGGTCTTTTGGGGCCAACCCGGCTCGTTTTTGGGGGGGTACCATCTCCTAGGCTCCATCAAGCGCTAGATTACCTATTGATCTTTTACCAAGCGCAAGACAAATCTCAGAAGAAATGGAAGCTTATTCCTCTTCCAATTATGACATTAAAATCGTGTCTCAAACATTCCTAATTGGCCATCACATTGCCGAAAATTTTTATGCAATCCAGGGTCCCGTCTTCATAGTTCAGCTCAGGTCTGTCAGGCCTGGTCAGACAGGTGCCGCATCTTAGCTGTCACTCTAGGTGTATCACAGCCTCCCTAAAACAGCTGGGCCGCTGATCAACCTCAGCATTTGCTCCATACATTCCTCCAGTATCCGCTCAACGTTCTTTCATTCGTAGCAAGCTACGCACAAATAACTGGTGGTAGTTTCGTCTGTTTAATAACATGTTTCTATGTCATTATGGTTCCGCCTCTCTGCGCCTCCCACAGGCTCTCATCTCTCCGGGTAAGCTATTAGCCTTCCTGTAAAAGATATCATACAATCATTTAGGGCACCTGTGTCTCTTTTCAATCTGCATTGGCTCAACCCCGGCATCCTCTTTAGGGGGAAGACATCTCTAACTCCAAGCTGTTCATCTACACTGACTTATATCAAATCAAACTTTATTTATAAAGCGCTTTTCATACCCAAAGGTATCACAAAGTGCTTTACAGATAACAGACAGACACACAGGTGCATGTGCACGCGCACACGCAAAATATTTCATTAGGACTAACTAAATAGATGTCAGTTAAAAGCTAAGCTAAAAAGGAGGGTCTTGAGCTTGCTCTTAAAAACATGAACGTTCTCTGCGGTCCTGAGCTCCTCCGGCAGGTCGCTCCAGAGCGAGTCTTTCTGTTGACTTTATGAATAACTAGGAGACCCCTGCCGGAGGAGCGAAGGGGCCGTGAAGGTTCATAAGGTAAAAGCAGTTCTGAAAGATAAGAAGGACCAAGACCATTAGGACATTTAAAAACCATTAAAAGAACTTTAAAATCGATCCTGAAACACACGGGGAGCCACTGCAGCGACTCTAAAACCGGTGTAATGTGGTCCCGCCTCCTGGTCTTCGTCAGGACACGAGCTGCTGAATTTTGTAAAAGTTGTAAACCCGAGATACTCTTTTTGGGAAGACCAGAAAGCAGGGCATTACAGTAGTCAATACGACTGGTGATAAAAGCATGCATTAGCGTCTCCGTGTTGGCCCGAGAGAGAATGGGACGGACTCTGGCTATGTTCTTTAGATGGTAAAAACCCTATTTTTGTGATATTCTTAATGTGTGGAATTAAAGTCAGCTCAGAGTCAAAAATCACACCCAGGTTCTTCAAATGTGAGGAAGGATTAAAAGACAATGACTGTAGTTTGGGTAAAAGTTTCTCTCTCTGGGCCTCAGGACCGATGACTAAAACTTCAGTTTTGTCCTGGTTAAGCTGGAGAAAGTTTTTTGCCATCCAGGATTTGATATCTAAAATGCAGTTAAAAAGTGCATCCATTGGCCTGGTGTCCTCAGGAGACATGGAGATGTACAACTGTGTATCATCAGCGAAACTATGAAAGTTGACTCCATGTCCCTGATGACATCACCAAGAGGGAGCATATACAGGTTAAAAAGCACTGGGCCTAAAATCGAACCCTGGGGCACACCACATGTAATGTTATGGACCTTAGAGGAGCAAGTATGGTAAAATGGTAAATTTTAAAACAAACCATTTGTGGACAGCAGCAGAGAGGCCGATGTGTTTTAAACAAGTTAAAAGAATAGTGTGGTTGACTGTATCAAAAGCGGCGCTCAGATCCAGTAGAACCAACACTGTGACCTTCTGTGAGTCCTAATTTATTCTAAGATCATTTAAGATCTTTAAAAGGGCTGTCTCGGTGCTGTGGTTTACCCTAAAGCCAGACTGGAATTTCTCAAGGACATTATGTCCGCGCTGTATATTAACCCAGAAAATAAGCTGTAAAACCTGCTTGTTGTGAACCTACATTATTACATGACGTATTTGGACTTGTAAATGAGGCGTTATTCCTCAGCTGAAGACACGGGTATCACGCTTTTATCGCTCTGTTTGTTTTTGTACTTCATTAGCACAAGGGAATGACAGCGTCAGTCAGTCAGCCCCTCCCCTTAGTGTTACCATGGAGACATTACTCACACCACATTTGACTAAATGATATAAAAAATAAAAGCTTATAGGCCTGTGTAGACCTTACAATCATTAGATAACATGTAAATTCTTATTTAGGCATATAATATTTTCTGTATTTTAATTTAATTGAAGATTGTTTTAAATATACCCATGGAAACCCATTTCCATGGGTTTTTTGACATTTTGTCCTCACTTTTGAGCTCCAGTGTTCTACTTTTTATTGTTATAGAACAGGTCTCCGTACTTCTGGTACTTTTTTCAACAATTTAACCGCTAATTAATTTTTTTCTTTGTCCTCAATGGTAAACAGAATAACATTGAATATTAAAGAAACGTGATTTCCAGCACAAGTTTCCTTCATCGGGTAAATGCAAAGTCAAAAATTACATTAGGGCTAAACGATGTGGACAAAATTTCATATCTCGATATTCATGCAAGATATCTCGATACAATATAACTATGGGTTAGGTGAAAACTAAGCATTTTTCAGAAAAATAAAATCATAATACAAAAGAGTGCAGTTTCATTGATGAAACTCTATATCGTTTATATTTTGCTTTTTCGATTTAAATATCTTGAATGTTCATATCTCGATATATCTTTCAGCTCTAAATGACATCAACAATTACACACTCACCTGGCACGACACAGATGAGAAAAAATCTCCCTATTTTTCACAACCCAATGTTGGCAAGTATGCTAGTCGACTCGACTTCGACTATCTTGACTATAAAGTCGATCTCTAAAAATCAGTAGTCGTTAATGCCCTAGTGTGGACATCAGATTTTAGGAGCACCATTTCCTTTGTTCTCCGCTTGGTGAACGCACTCCACCTGAAGAGCCACGACAAAGGTAGTACTAATCTGGCAAAAAGAGGAAAAAGTGGGCAATGGCTGCGCTGTTAAGTGCACACACAATCTTGTTAATGAACAAACAGATGTGTTAGCATGACACAGCAGTTCTGTGATAGAGAGTGATTCAGCGCAAATAAAAAGGTTTACATACAGACCAGTCACTAAAGTTACTATGCTGGTAGAAGAATTATTACAATTTTAAAGCCCATCGTTATGCCCTACGATCTTTCATAAAGAGGACATGTGTATAATTATGGCTTTTGGACACCTCAGCACTCTTCTAGAATTGAAATGAATGTGTGTTTGGGAAAAACATAGTACATGATGTGCCAGGGCAGCTCGTCTTAGCAATAAGCATGTTAAGTGTTGCTCGGACCCCCCCCTTGGCAGCAGGGGAAATTAACTTCAGTAATACAAGCCTCCATTATCAAGCCCCGAGCTGACACGTGTGGTGCTGTGGTTAAAAGGAGTCCCATGTTTTAAATAATCAACATGGTAAATAAAAGGAAGACCTATATCACTAGCTTTATTTAAAATATTTAATGTACAAAAGGTTAAACAAAACCTAAGTGCAAGCTAACCAGAACTTTCAAAACAAAATGTGGTCCATATCACATAACTCATTGTTAAAACAAATGCAGCGGTAAAGGTGATAACAGAAGTGGCCTCATGCAAAACTCGGCAAACAACTGTGTCATTAACGGCGCAGCTATCTCTCCGTGTCAATATTCCCCATAAGGTGACCGAACAGACAAGAATTTGGTTTTGTTCCTCATTATTGGTGTTTAGCAAAAAATGAATTGGAAAAATACAAAAATAAAAAATAAATCAGCAGCTAACATTATAGAACACATGTTTATGGCTTAGTTTTAATGCAGTATTAGGGCTGGGGACCAGTGATACATACGTCCTTTTTCCTGCAGACGTTGTTTAGGGACGAACACAGCTTAAAGCCAAAAACTATTTTACTGTCAAACACACAGTTAAGTCGACAAACTTATTTAAAAAAGATAATTCTCCAAAATAAGTCAAACTGCGTCTGTCTTCGTACCTGGTCCACATGATTGGCATCCCCAGTGGGCCAGCGGTGCTTGTTGGGGGCACACCCTCCGAGCTGCTCCCCAGCCTGCCTCTGAAAGAAGTATCCCACTGTGGCATCATCCTGCGAGCGCCCACTGAGCGGGGGCTGTGGGGTCCCCAGGGGCACGGCACTCTGTCCCCTGTCCAGGCCCTGCAGGTGTGGCCCTCCAGGAGCCTGCGCCGGGCTCGGCACTGTGGCTCCGTGAACTCTCACCCCTCCAGTGTCAGGAGCACCGTTGGCATGCAGCATCCCACCTCGCGTCTCCTGCCAGCCCACGTCATTCATACCTCGGATGCTGCATGGAATGCTCATCCCACGGGAAAACCTGTGCACAAAGAGGAAGAACAGATAAGAGATGTCACTTATCTTCATGACTCACTCATTATCTCTTCTGTTGTTCTACCATCTCCCTCTCCCTGTCATTATTCATTTATATCTTAAATCTATTTGTCCACTACCCCATTTATTTTATGTTTTTCGTTTCTGTAATTTGGCAATTTACTTAAAGTACCTATGTATCTCTGTATTGACATTCCTTTACAGCTGTCCCACCATGTTGCCTCACATTAGCTAACCCACAAGACAAGCCACCTAGCTGCCCATAATGCAAGAACTGCATTACCGAGGACTCTCAAATGTATGCAGAATTACACTACACACCTCCACACATGTCTTGTCAACGCAATGTTTGTTTTGTAATGTCATATATGTAAACGCAAAAAAATATATAATAATAATAATAATAATTTAAAGAAATGCCAAGCACTGCCTTTCACAATATATAACAATATATCAAAATATAAGGGATGAACCCATACGGATGCTGGCATCAGAAAACTGTGCTGATTGGGTCCAAAATCTGAACTATACCCGTTTCAAAAACACTACTGTACACAAAATACTGCCGTTAGCAGAGGCATTGCTAATGCTAACGGCTCCCAATGTAATCAGATCTCCGTTTGGTCAAGTGGATTCATTGATTGAAAATGTATTCATTGCATTTTAATGTGAAACAAGTTAAATCAAGATCTGCAAAGATTATTGTATTTCTTTGTCAGAGTGACAGCACTTATAAAGTGTAATTAGCAGTAGCGCCGTTTTTGAAAATAAGAATCTTGATTAAAAAAATAAATAAATGTAACACATCTGAGACACGGTCAAGGAACTCAACAGGTTTCTCTCTCAAAACAAATGTATCAATGAGGGAAATTTTGTGTATATGGGTTTTTTGGATGACTACGGTGGCCTGAAAAAGTATCTGAAGCTTTTGGAATTTCTCACATTTCTGCCTAAATTGGTCACTAAATGTGGTCTGATCTTCATCTAAATCACAGGAATGATTAAACAGTGTCTGCCTGAACTAACTGTTCAACTTTGTGTGCAACAGTCCACAGCATATTTATCCAGTAGTGCAGTGGAGCATCCATGTGCTCTTTCGCAAACCAAAGTTGAAACGTTTGGGAGGAACACACAACATCATGTGTGGAGGACAAATGGAACAGCACATCAACATCAAAACCCTACGCTCATTGTGTATAGAGCAGGGGAAATCATGGTGTGGGGCTGTTTTGTTGCCTCAAGGCCTGGACAAAGTGATATCAATAGAAAAAAATAATTCACAAATTTATCAAGACATATTGCAGAAAAACCCGAGACATTCACAACATGCATGGAATAAATAAGTACACCCCTGTATTAAATAGCTGGCTGATTTTTCTTTTGCAGCAATAACTGCTTTTCTGTAGTTGCAGATTAGACGGTCACAACGATCAGGATGAATCTTGGACCATTGCTCTTTACAAAACTGCTGCAGTTCAGTGAGATTCCTGGGTTCATTTACTTTTTCCTCCCTGTCCTGTGAATGTTTACATGTTATGGTCTTTAAAAATATGATAACATGTAATTGTTTGGGTGGTATTCGTTCAGGCAGACACGGTTTAATCATTCTTTTGATTTTGATGAAGATCAGACCACATTTAGTGACCAATTAAGGCAGAAATGTGAGAAATTGCAAAAGGTTCAGTTACAGTGGTCTGAAAAAGGATGTAGGTATTTTCCAAATGCCTTGTCTATAATCCTGTGTATGGTGCTTCTAAACTGTAAAACGTGTCAGTGTGGAACTGTGAGAGCGGGGGCGCTTTATGAGGGACATAGGGCTGTTTAGTAGGTACCTCAGAGTGAGTTTGTTTGAAAGACAAAAACCAGCAGATTCCAAAACAAGAAACGGAAAGTCTCCATCTCTTATGGTTCCGCTGACAGTAGCAGCATTAACCTACCAGCCTGAGCCTTCAAAAATTATATTTTATTGGTGATCATCTCTACCAGGGAGCACAGGTTGAAGACTATATTGCTTAATTTTATGTTCACGATAAACATAAAATAAAGTCGTCTTTACTACTCTGTGACAAGCCAAAAAAAAGACAATAGAAGGTAAAAATGTAATAAATTGGAAAGGAATGAAACTGTAAATTTACTTGGAGATTAATTGTACAGTAGTGTTGACTCGTAATTATGCTCCTGAAAATTGTTTAAATAGATGATCCTCGTTGGACTCGAATTCAGAAAATACAATTTAATCCCATCTTGAATAAATACTAAAATATGTAAACCAAATTCCCACGAAAAGCACGGACTCTGCTGCTCTGCCATCAGATAGTTCATAAAGGCTCGGTGTAGAGACTGTCCCTCGACCTAGAGCTCTAGTGTCCCTGGATGTACATTTGGTTGAGAGATAATAGACATGTTCATGTACAATAAAAAAAAATACCAGGGTGTCCATATGATAAAAAAAAATAAAAAAAAACAGTCGCTTTTGGATATAAACGCGACAGCGGCCAAAACAAAGCCACAATCAGCCCAGTGACTCCAGGATGCTAGTCATCAACAAAGCTGTCGTTAGCTGGACTCTTGTCAAAGCTAATTCATTACAAGTCACACTCTGCCGCCCCCCAGAGAGACGATAACGAGCCTACCGTGTCTGTGTGAAAAGGTTTTACGACAAAATCTCCATTTTGCCTGGTCTTTTTTGTACTGGCAAATGTTTACAGCGCTAACGAAATTATGCGGCCCCAGCGAGCGAGCATATTAGCCGGCTAACAAAGCTACAGCTCATGTCAGCGGCTCTGGGTTAGCTTTAACAGCAGATACCAGTGAATTTACACGCTCGGGGGGGCTAACATGACTGTGCCCCAATACAACTAGCTATGCTGTGCGGAACATGCCAGGCCAGTTCCTAAAATAAATCAAACAAACAATCAACACAAGCTAACAATGCTAATGTCATGTCTACTGTAATTGATATTAGCATCGGGGCTAATAGCTGCGGGCCGATGTGTTTATCATCAGCAGGCAGGCGGTGCTACACTTCAAAGATAGATTGTGGCCGCTTGTTTTTTTTGCCCCCAGCGAATTCCCCCTCCGCGATCACACAAAAACGAGCAGACCTGGTCCAAAAACAACACCCGACGCTGACGCAATTGTTCGCTAGCCGCGGTTGCCAAGTTGCGGAGCTAAAACATCATCCAAACTAAACAACATGGCCCCCCTTCAAGTTGCAAACAGAGGGCCCTCAGCGGCGCTAAACAAAAGGGAACCACTCAACGCCGCGGCTGCACGGCTCCACGGCAGATGTACCGTGCGCAGGGACCGGTGTACTTACGCGCTGTGGGTCGAGGAGGCTCTATTCTTTCCGCACGGTGCCGTTTCAGAGCCAGGGGTGAATTGTTTTGTTTCGCCCGTGGACAGTGGAGTGGGCTCGGGCTCGGGCTCAGGCTGGTGGTGCTGCTGCTGCTCGGTGCTGGGGGTAGGAACAGGGCTCAAAAATAGTCGCTCCGTGCGCTACTGCCCCCTCCAGGGAAATAGCGTGAACTGCGTAGACGTGTGTAAAAATTAAAGCACATTTTCTCCAGTTTGGCTTTACCCAAATCTAAAAAAAAACAAGAAATATGCAATAGGGTTATTTATTGACCTAAGTAAAGCATTTGACACAATAAATTATGACATATTAATTAATAAGCTAGACCATTATGGGATTAAGGGGGTAGCACTACAGTGGGTTACCAGTTACTTGATAAATAGAAAACAATGTGTGAAAATAGGTGATTATCAGTCGAGTTGTCAAGAAATTGTGTGTGGTTTACCTCAAGGCTCCATTCTGGGCCCAAAATGGTTTAATATGTACATAAACGACATTTGTAAAACTTCTCAAATACTTAGATTCATCTTATTTGCAGATGATACAAATATGTTTGCATCAGGTGACGATTTACAACAACTGTGTCAAATTGTTAACTTGGAACTCAAAAGTGTCAATAAGTGGTTCAAACAAAACAAATCTTTAAATCTGAGTAAAAGCAAAATTATAATATTTGGCAACTGTAATTCCAATGTTCAGGAAGCAATTCAGATAGAGGGTGTTGTTATCGAGCAAGTGCATGAAATCAAATTCCTTGGAGTTATTATAGACGATAGAATTACTTGGAAATCTCATATTAAATATATAACTACTAAAATGTCTAGAAGCATTGCCGTAATAGCAAAAGCGAAGATTTTAAATATCAAAGCTCTACATATCTTATACTGTTCTCTTATACTGTCCTATTTAAATTATTGCACTGTGGTTTGGGGTAGTACTTATAAAAGCACATTAAAACCAAGAGTAATGCTACAAAAAAGAGCTGTTCAATTAATTAATAGAGTTGGGTTTTTGAACCCCACAAATTCATTATTTTTAAAATAAAAAATCATGAAGTTTTGTGACATTGTTGAGTTCCAAACTGTACAGATGTTATTCAAAGCAAGGTATAAATTGTTACCGGGCCAAACACAAAGAAGGTTCCAGGAACGCACTGGTCGTTATGAATTACGTGATGAATTGAACTTCAGGATTCAGAAACACAGCACAACAAAGTTTTAGCCCGACAGTTCATGGGGTACAATTGTGGAATAATTTGGACGTGGAGATGAAACAAAGTCCAAACATCAACCTGTTCAAATATAAATACAAACGAAAGAGTTTTGAAAAGTACAGAGAAGAAGAAACAAATTGTCACTAGGGGGAGCAGTAGGATTAATTTGTATTCAATTAATTAAGGAAGAGTGTTGTCGCTCTGAACAGTTGTCATTCTATTGCTCAAAATCGCGTAGCATAGGAACATCATCTACCAAAGCAGCTAGTTAGGGCAGCTGGGTGGGGGTTTGTTGATGAGGAGCTACTGCCCTCTTCAATGGACCCGCTCTACACCCTGGCTTTTTAACGCACTACACTATGCAGGGCTTACATATTACATAATTCATTGTATAAAAAAAATCAATCCATATCAAGGATGGAATTGACAACTGGGAAGTAGCAAGATCACGGATAATATGTGTTTAATGTTCTTTTTAACACAAAGCTAGTGACTTTCGGCAATGTTGACTGTGTTTGGCATTGATAACCATCGGTGACTAAGTAATGGCCTTTTGTCACTTGCTTTGTACCAGACAAAAGGGTACGCTGTGTGTACGTGTGCATGCTGTGTCCCCAGGCTCTTGTATCTTGTACTTTGTAATATGCTCCCTGTACCACTGGGATATGATTTCATGTTTTTATTGCAATGATGTCGGGGGTGGGCGCTTATAAGCTTTTGCTTCAGCCCACCCATTTTGAGCAGAATTTTAACTGCTCAAATAAACGAAACTAATAAACTTCTTGGTAAAAATGGTCAAAATATAGTGACAAAAAGTGAGACAAAACGAGGATGATAATGCGACAAAAACGTGACGAAAACAGATGGAAAAAGTGACAAAAATGTGTGCCGAAAACTTGAAACAAAATGGCCCGAAATGAAAATGTGACAAAAATCCGTCAAGAAAAAATGACGACGCAGCAACAACGCGAGGAAAAAGCTCCATTTAGGCGAGTTTCGTAGGTCTTAGCTTTCAAATGAGGCGTTACACTGGCCTATAGGCTCCGGTTGAGGAGCTTTTAGATTTGGGTAAAGCTGACCCGGAGAAAATGCACTCGGTTAAGAGATCTAAACGGAACGATTTAAAAAGCATTATTACTCACAATGTGCTCATTCATACGTGTATCCGGTTATGATAGTTTGAATTCTAATCAACGGGGTTGACGACAGGTTATTTTATTGAATTTTTCCCTCACAATTTATGTACACAGACTTTGCATCGCCTTTTAGGTAACAAAAAACATTCTTTTCTTTTTTTTATTTGTGTTGAAAGCGGCATTAAACAAGGAAAACAGTGAGATGTGTTGGGAAAACCATAAAAGGCAGGTTGCTGTACACTATGGGCTAGCCTTACATTTTCACTCACTGTGGAAGGCGGTTACGTTTAATAGCTGTGTGTTAGTATTTCAGAAATATCACAGACCTACAAACAATACAATAGGCCCACTGACCTATATCCAGACTTTTCACAGTGCGGGCCAATGACAACACACAAAAGTACAAATACAGCCATCCCAGTGTTGATGTTTATGTGACGAGTAAACAGGTGTAACGTAAGAACGATAACGTAATCATTATTACATTAGCCTATTGGCCTGACAAGAAAAAAAAAAAAATCAGCTAATAATGTAAGGCCACATTAATCTGACTTTATTTTACAAATCTAACACAAGGCCGCCGGTTCGAGTCCCTGCTCCCACAGGTCGCCCTTGGGCACGGCCCCCTCACCCCCCTGCCTGTGAATGTGGTGCCTGTGTGAGTGGTCGGTGTTGGTTGGAGGGGCTAAGGGCACAGTTTTTCCGGCCTCGCTTCTGTCGGTCTGCCCGAGGCGTCACCTTCTGCTTGGGTTTGATGAGCTCAGGTTCAACTTGTTCCTCTGGTTTATGATAATGAGTCACCCTCAGGTGTAACATGCGGTAAGATGTTACGCCTTAATCTGAACGTGAGACGTCATGGGTAGTTTTATTTTACTTCTACTTGGGTAAAATTATAATGAAGTATCTGTTTCTTACTCGATAATTGTAACTTTTTTCCGCTATGAGTAAATATTTCAGCGGCAAATGCTTCATTTTGATCAAATATAAAGCAGGTGGTTCGCTTCGAGCCCCTTGTGCTTTAGAATGATTTTGTTTTTCTGTATATTCTGTGAATTTCCCTTGCAAATATCACGATCTCCACAGGATGTTATGTTTTGTTTCTCGCATTGTGTGGCGTCATTGAAAAGAAATCGAGTAACATTTACTCCAAGTACTTTTTTACTTGAGTAGCCTAATCGTTTGGATCATTGCTTTTTCCTTGTGCTCGCGTAAAATGATGGTATCTTATATACAATGACTATCAAAAACTTCAAGGAGCAAAAAGTATATCATAAATAAAATTAAATAAACATACGGTAGTAAAAAAAAAAAAACATAAAAAAATGAAAAAATACAAAATAAACACATGTACTAATAATATTGTAACCTCATGTACACCAGTGTGCCTGTCTCTGTCTAATGTTTCCCAGGACAGCTGTGTGGCCCCTGCTGCTCTTTGTCCCGGACCCTCCTCTGCTTTGGGAAAATCCCGCTCGGGTCCAATCAGCGCCGGGCCTGCGCCGCTGAGCTCACCCCCCCTGTCTGCGATTGGGCCGCTATATTTAGGAAAGTCTGTACGCTTTATAAAGAGTCCTCCGCGGTGCCTGGAAAGGGCTCGCCGCTGGGAGACGCGCACTGTGCTCGGCATCGTACATAAAGTCCTGCCCTCGGCCTCAGCCTCCGAAGTGAGCGTGTCTTGCGCTTCGTCTTGCATGGTCCGCGTGTGGGACGGGACAGCCCGAGGAGGACGCAGCGCATGGCGGACATACGGAAGAAGCTGGTGGTGGTGGGAGACGGCGTGTGCGGGAAGACGTGTCTGCTCATTGTGTTCAGCAAAGACGAGTTCCCGGAGGTCTACGTGCCCACGGTGTTCGAGACGTACGTGGCGGACATCGAGGTGGACAACAAGCAAGTGCAGCTGGCCCTGTGGGACACGGCGGGGCAGGAGGACTACGACCGGCTGCGGCCATTGTCCTACCCCGACACCGACGTCATCCTCATGTGCTTCTCGGTGGACAGCCCCGACTCGCTGGAGAACATCCCGGAGAAGTGGGTGCCCGAGGTGAAGCACTTCTGCCCCAACGTGCCCATCATCCTGGTGGCCAACAAGAAGGACCTGCGCCACGACGAGGACGTGAAGAGGCCGGTGAAGCCCGAGGACGGCCGCGCCATGGCGACGCGCATCGGGGCGTACGACTATTTGGAGTGCTCGGCCAAAACTAAAGAGGGGATCTGGGAAGTTTTCGAGGCGGCGACGCGGGCGGCGCTTCAGAAACGCACCACGCCGCAGGGGGACTGCGCGAACTGCTGCGTTTTAATGTGAGGGGAAGTACGGGGACAAAGTCTACGGCACAGACGCGGAGGTTTACTCGGTAACCCGGACCTGGCTGCGGTTTTTCGACGCGACAGGCCTCATGGAACTGAACGCGTAAAAACGGCCTGAATGCCAACTTTTTTTTTCTTTTTCCCCTCCTCTCCTGAACCTTTCTGCCGTGGTTTGTGGACTAATTTGATCACCATGGATACGCACAGGCCTGGGATAACTTTTCTTTCTTAACAAGGACACACACAAAAAAGGCCTTCTAACCATTGACGTAAAAGACTGGACATTTTTATTTACCAGTGTCCCTGAACTGGACACATTTGACACTGACTAACCTGACTTTCTCAGGCTTAGCGGGAGTTCCGTTATTTTGAGTTTGAACTTATTTATGCATCAGAATATTGTGTAGTATTTATGTCGTAATCTGTTGTGTTCACGTTCTATAATGCACTGTTGGGGAGTAACTAAAACATATATTCAGAATACTCGTGTTTAGTAACTGTATTCGGGTACAGTTGCACTTTCATTTGACAGTATTCATTTAGAATACAGTTACTTTAATCAAAGGAATTCATCACTACATATGGCACAACAATATTAATACATCTCCTAAAATGAAATAAAGATTTGAAACGCCTTACGCCACAGTTCATGCAAACCCTGCACACGTGCATTTGCCAGGAGCCTTTTTGAATTCCTAATTATTGGTGAATACAAGTGTAGCCTGCGTTTTTGTAACTATACACAGTATTTCTGCGTCGATATGCAACTCAATGTGAAAGTATCAGAATGCAGTGCTCTGACTGGACAAAGTAACGGCATACGTTTACAAAATACATTTTAACGTGAGTATTCTGTCACTAAATGCAATCCCAGCACTGCTAGAATGTGATGGTGTCAGGTCTGCTCCGTTTGTGAAAGAAACCTCCAAACTAAATCCATGTTTTGGTTCCACTTTTCGGACGTAACTTTAACTTTGAGTCAGCTGCGCCGACAAAGACGCCGAGCTTTGTGACCGTTTTTTTTTGTTTTTCATGCGGATAGGCCCGGGACTGACGGGGATATTCACCAAAAACCGGCGGCGTTCTCACAGTTACAGGCTTTACAATCGGAAGCACAGCACACCAACGTCTGCTTCAAAACTCATTTGATTCCAGGAGAGACATCGGCACGTGGCCTGTAGGACTGCTGTCATACCAGATGACTGACAAAGATGTAGATCTCTGCAGCATTTCCCACAAATATCCCATTTTTCAGAGCAGTTTAAGGAGTTTGTGCCGTGTTCATGTGTAGAGCTGGGTACCGTTAAATGATACCAGTCTGGTATCGGTAGGTGGGTGGGGGGGGGGGGCTTGTTTCAGCTCAAATACTCAAATCCATTTTCCATGTTCTTCCACTTGTCCGTTGCCGTGTCGTGGGGGCAGCTGTTGGAGCTGCCCAAATCACATTGCACCAGCCCCTTATGGATATTCAAAATCTGTGTCCAGTTTTTGGTTTGTCCCCTAGTTTTTCAATTCTTTTCTTATTTTTGCCCACATTTTTTTCCACGTTTTCCCTATATGTTTCCCTAATTTAGCCTCATTTTTTATTACTAATATTTTCCCTATATCCAGAATTTTTTTCCCCTATTTATGCCCCATTATTCCCCTGCAATCTATCCCTAATTTCTCCCCCATTTTCCATCCTAAAAATGGCCCCCAATTTTTTTTCCACATTTCTTGACAATGGAGATGCCCCCCAATATTGTAAACGTGCAGATGTTCCACACATTATTGTCCTGTTTTCTTGTGGTAAAAGTATTGTTTTTCCGGTATCGGTATCGAAAAACCAAGTATCGAAACAAAAATGTAGCAGTACCCAGCCCTACGTGTCATGAGTCATTGCAAGCGCACACCAGGGGCATTACGGATCACCATGAATTGTGCGGCCCTAGAGTGTGGGGTGGTACGGTGGGCGTGAATGGGCAGCGGCACGCCCCACTGGTCGCCTCTGCCCAGGTCATGTGGGATCACGAGACGGGGCCGACGTAACAAAATGACAAGTTGTTAATGAGACTAAAATGTCCAGATATTTTCGTAGACTAAAATTCGACTAAATAAAAATGAAGACACTAAAATCATATCACTTAAATTCCTAACTTGAACTACCCAGCCCCGGTCTGCCCTACGAGACTGCGCATGCTTTCAAAGTCACCTTCTTGCAGACTAAAAGGAAATGGAAAGTAGTGAATGTGACTAAAACTGTGACTCGTATCCTTTCAGTCCACTGTGCTCTGTCCGTGAAACAATATTTAAATCAGTTTGAATTCAAAATGGGATTGTGAAGGTGACTGGACGATTTTATTTTCTCCGACTGGTCCGAGGTAACGCCTGTACGGGCTCTTTTATGGAGTTTTGTTGAACATTACTCTTTGTTTTCTTGTTGAAATTGAGTTTTTTCTCACACATCAGTGTTAAAGTTATGATCAAAGTCCTGGTAATGAACAAATACCCGGCGCCTGTGTGTCCCGGACCATCCCCCCCCCCCCCCCCCCCCCCCCCCCGCTGTATTCAAAGGACTAAGTGCTGGACGTTGGGAGCTGGCTCTGACTAACAACAAGACTTTGTTCATTTTGTACGAGACCGACAAATTGCACTTGTTATTTAAATGTGGGATAGTATGTTTTTTGGGAAGTTGACTTGCCACTACAGTGTGAAACACTTTTATAAAAAGATTTGATTGAAAATGCTCTGGGGTTGCGTGTCTCTTATTCAGGAACGTCAGAGTTTGCTCGACTTATTTTTGGCAGTGTCAGGAATTTAGGCTAAAAAAGCTGATTGCAACTGAAAACCAGATTTTTACATTCAGTTCCACTTTGATTCAGAACCTTCTGTCAAAGCGAAATATCAATCAGTGATGGAGAATTCAGGGAGTTAATGAACTTCTGATATAAAACATTTGCCATCACTAAAAACTAAGCTATTACTGTTTCTCAGTATTATAATAATAATACATTTGATTTGTTTGGTGTCTTTCTAAGCACTCAAGGTCGCCTTATATCAGGGCAACATATTAAAAGTACAAAGCACAAACATTAAAGAACAATAAACTATTCAAAAATGCTTAATAAACATGATATAAAAAAACAATAACAAGACAATGTAAAGTACAGGATGCATCTGCACTTATGGGAATGCATCAAGCTCCTCTATGGCAATAAAACGAACAGCACAGAGGCACCACCGGGTTTGAGAAGGCCTGAGCTATAGGCTGCATTCACATGACGTCACAACATTCTAAAGAGTTTATAGTTTGAGGAGGTAAGACTTCCATCATAGGGACTATGGGAACTGTCAAAATGCAGATTTCGTTTCTTAGTTTTTGGAAAATATAATATATATATATATGTGTGTGTGTATGTATATGTAATTACTGAGACAATTCACATGACACAAAAACGGTCTTAAAGTTCAATCTTTTCTCTGTCAGCATATATAAACTCTGGTCCAATTATTTTCTCTTAAAGGAGTCCAAAAATGTATAAACCTTTATGCAGGACAGAATGATACAGTTTGCTGGGGCTTTAAAATATTTTCAAATGTTTGCATTTGGCTCTATTTTAAAGACAGAAGAGGATAAAAGGCAAGGCAAGTTTATTTTGTAGAGCGCAATTCATACACAAGGCAATTCAAAGGGTTTCAAAGTTGCAGAAAATTACAAGAAAACAGATAAAATCAATCAATAAAACATCAACATAAAATGTATCAATTAGGCAAGAGTGCAGATAAAATACTTTCAGTTTTCATATACTCGGGTAAAAAGAGCTGTTTTCAGCCTAGATTTGAACATTGTCAGAGTTGAGGCCTGTCTCACATCCCCATGAAGACTGTTCCAGATTTTAGCTGCATGAAACTGAAACGCAGCCTCACCGTGTTTATTATTGACTCTGGGAACCACCAGGAGACCCCTCCCTGAAGTTCTCAGGGCCCGAGATGGTTCATACGGCTCTAACATGTCAGAGATGTACTTTGGTGCTAAACCATGAAAAGATTATATTTGTGTTGTTTTGACGGTGTAGTTATTCAGAAAGCACCTACGACACTCCGTCTGTCTCCTTTTGAACGGGAGTGGTTCACAGGATCAGAGCAGTCCTGGACAACGTGCAAACTCCACATCAAAGATTTGATTACACAATATGACATGGCTATGGTAATAGGTTGGAACGAATGGCAGTTCTGGCGGCCATCTTGTGACTGGCCCTTCTATCCCAGTGCAATATAATCTAATGGAAACACCACTTATTTCCTTGATACTAAGATACATACATAGATACCGTTATCTTTTCCATTTCATGAATATCCCGTGTTATATCTCCCCAACATTAAGTTATTGTTAAGATAAATACATGTTCTAAGAGCGGGCCTGTTTACCCTGGAGTTCCCCTGCCCTGTCCACTCAGTTTACAGCGCACAGGGCCGTGTGTTGCTGAGCTGTGCTGACGTTCCACACTGGAATGCATTGTGCCGTGTGGGGCTGTCCGTCCCTCTCACTGGGCCTGAGAGAGAGAGTCACACATCCAGGTTTGGAAATCTTTGGAAGCCACATGACGAAAACAGGTTAATTCTGTTGAGTTTAAAAAAAAAAAAATCTTATTTGGAATCAGATGTGGCAGCCTCAGAGAGAATACAGATAGTTTAAGTGAAAGCCTTCATATTTTTCTAACTGCCTGATGGAATGAAGCCTGAGCGAAGTCTATTTATAAGCAAAGGCGGGTAGTACTCAGTTACAGTTACAAGTACTTGTGTAACTTTTTGAAGAAACTGTACTTATTAGAGTAGTTGTATCTTTCAGTACTTTGTACTTCTAATGAAGTATCTTTAGTGTTAGAGTTTAAGTTACTTGTGCCTCTGAGTATATTTAAAACATTTTGTGTTTCATGCCCCTTTTTCTTCAGAAATGTTTTGAATAAATCTTTATGGATTTTTTTTGTAGAAGTACTAGGATTTCCACAATATCACAAGTGTAGCTTTTTACTTTTACTTGAGTAAAATCATTTCAAAGTAACATTACTCTTACTTGAGTAAATATTTTTGGCAGTTCTACCTAACTATAGTGGGTATTTATATATAGTGCAATATTTGGGTTGAATATTGTGTTAATTATATTTTACAAACCCATTTCCAGTTTAAGTATTCATTTTACTCCTATTACTATTAATAATAATATTATAATCAAGTAAATGCTGCACTTCTCTGAGAATGAGTGTTTCAAGGACCTTATTTACCAAGCTTCTTTCTAAGCTTCGTAATTAAATGAGAGGGAACTAAACCGGGCCTACGAAAAGGTCTAATCTAGGACTAAACCAAGTCTACAAAATAAGAGATGAAAAAAATCTCCCAGATGGAGCCTACCATGTTTGAGAACCGATAGTCTGAATACAGAAATAGACAAAGACATTGTTGCAGTACAAACTCTCTTTATTGATCTGACACATTGTTTTTAAATAATACAATACACAAATACAACCGCTACAATTGCAGATGGGGGAAAAGAATAATTAAACTTTTAAAAAAGGAGTTAGCTTCATGTCATTGCGGAGCAGCCATGTTGGAGTTTGAAAGTTGCAACCGGGAGGTCCCTTAGTTCACAAATGGGAGCGGTATATCGATTTCCATATTTCTGTCGCCCACTTTGACATATGGTTCAATGAATTTAGTCTCTTCCTTCAGAGTTTCAACGACATTATTTTGGAAAGCATTTATGTTTTTGATCATTCTGTCCATCCAGGCTGTCAAGTCGTCTTTAAGCTGCTCGGCGGAGAACTCGTCGAGCACAGCCTGGACTTTTGTTTCAACCGTTCTGTAATAATCCAGCAGAATCAGGTACATTTTCTCCCACTGCTTTACAATATTTTTTAGCGCCTCAGAGTTCACCGCGTCTCTGTAAACGTTGCTGCAAAAGTTGGTAATTCCATCCACGTCTGTGTATCGGATGGCTTCCAGAAGCCTCTCGCCTTGGGCCATAATAAAATGCAACAGGTTTTTAAAGTGGTTCATTATTTTTTCCGGAGATCTAATTTGATTAACTATGGTTTTAATTTGAGCTCGGAGTCTGTTAGAGGCTACAGTAAAGTCCGCAAAAATTTCGCTCCCCCTCATTACATTGTTAGAAAACTGAAATTCAAGTGAATTCAGATAAGTATATAACGGATAGAAGGAGTTATAAAATCTCTCATCGATTTCTGCTGAGAGATCAATGGCAAAGCGGACGCAAACTTCGTACAGCTGAAACACGGTCGTCTTCCCCTCTTTGCCGGGGATTTGGAATTTTGTTTCTCTAAGGAATTTGAAAACAGCGTCAAAAATCGCATCTACCGTGCTACGGCAATTTCTAAGTGTCAAAATGGCGTTGTCGGCTAAAGTGGTCATGAACTCATTGGGTTCCATTGAGGCGATAGTTTCAACAACCTGTCTAAACGTAGCCTTTCCGTTTTTCATAGTCCCCTCAATGCTATAAATCACATGCATGCCCAGATTGCCAATAATATATTGCACGTCATCGAAAATGATACCAGCTCTCTCGACAAAAGTGGCCACAGCGTTTGGCATTCGCTCTTTAACGGTAAGCATTGTGTTGTAAGGCATCTCCATGTTCCAGTTGGTCTGCATGTTCAGGCTTTTCCCCATAGACACCTGCAGGGCTACAATGTCCATTTCCTCTTCAGACTGGAAAAAAAGGATACAAATAAGCGAGACGTTAATTCAGTTGTACAACCAAACACTTACTAAGCAGGATAAGACCAACAGAGAGCACTTAACAACAGTGCTATTACTATAACTACAACTACAAGCAACACTACTGTAAAAAAAAGCAAATCAATTCTATTTTTGATGATGATAGGAACTTCTCTGTGAATCAAAAACAAACTTGCGTGCCTGATCACAGAGGTCAAATTATGTATATTTTGTATATCTGATAGTTTACACCAGTGCATGGTCTGTATGGAATGGAAGCTTATACAGTAGTGGTCAAAATAATAGCAGTCCAACATCACTAACCAGATTATTCACAGTTTTTGGTATAAATCATAGAGCTACGTGACCAACAATTTACCAGACGGTGCAGTAGATTCTTAGAAACACAGACAGACCCAGCATTCATGGTATGCATGCTCTTACTTCTGTGTAGTTGAATATTCAATTGAAAGGGGAGTGTTCAAAATAATAGCAGTGGGGAGTTGAATTGGTAAGGTCAATCATTCTGTGGAAACAGGTTTGAATCAGGTTTTGTCAAAGCATGTTGGGCTGGTGTTGACAGGTGCCAGAAGTTGGTTGACTCTATGCAACACAGATGTGAAGCAGTTCTAATAAACTGTGGTCATACAACTAAATAAATCCTACAGGGAATATTTATTTATGTAGTACATACTGAGCGTGTACAGACAAATGCGGACACTGCTATTTTTCTGAACAGCCCAATGGTCATTTTTTGCAATTTTCTGTAAAGTACTTGAAGAAATTAAACATTTCTCTTCATGTTTTCATTTAGAGAACCATGGGCAATGCTCCCAATGCATTGAAATAAAATCTATTATGAAAATGGTGTGCTTAACTAACATTTTTGAACACACTGCTATTATTTTGACCACAACTGTATGTATTCAAGTCACACACAAACAATGAATGATGCACACATGGCGGCTGGAGCCCTATGGAAAACGTACTGAATTCAGTCTAAATGAGGGGTTAGTCAATTAAAGTTTATAGAAATTATAACCTCTACTCTTGACAGTCACTAACGTACAATTACGTTGCATTAAAAACCTATGTCATTCTGATAAACTAATGGATAGTTAGTGAAGGAATGTCTCTTACCGGGTATTGTCCGTAGACTCTTGCCTTCATGTTGGTCAGGGACTTGGGGACGACCTGAGCTCCGATGAGTCCAGATGGAATGGACAGAGACACCAGCATTCCTGTGTTTCTGTTCACCCTCTGCGCCATTTCATAGATTCCAGACTCAAACTTCACTGAGTTGGTCATGTCCATGTCCACATCCATAATGGGCAACAGAATCATGGCGTTGTTGTGGCTCCACTGTGCCACGCCGTGAGTCATCACCAAGTTGGAATCCACTCTTAGCCCATCATTTGTCTTGATGGCAGCACTGCCTTCAACATTCCCGGACAGGAACTCAAATTCAGAGGTGGAGGAGGCATCCAGCTTCATGCTGATCGCTTCTTCGTTGTTGATCATTTCTGCATTGGTTTTTAGAGTGAGCATTGCGGTCTTCATAGAGAACTCATAAGTCATATCTCCCAGACGTGGGATCTTGATGGTGTTGATTCTGGGCAGGGTGACTTTGGGGATGGTCAATTTGCTCAGAGCAGATGGAATGTGGAAAGAGGGCATTTTGACCAGAGTGGCATCAGGCAGGGGGATGGTGTAGGTGGACATTTCGACATTCATCACTGGGATTCTGTAAGCTGGGATCGAAATACCCTTGGGAAGCTCCACACTGTATTTCTTATACTCATCCTTTGCTTTACCATAAGTTTGAGCGAGAAGGGCAGTAGCTTTGTCTTTCCCGATTAGCATACGCTTGTGGAGAGCCTTGGCATTTGTGTTGATGGCATTGATGACTGGATCCATGTTGACGTTGATGACAATCATGTCTGGGTTTTTCACATATTTCAAGTTGGAGTTGACATCCAGAGTTTGCTGAGTGGTGATGAAGAAATCGCCAAGACCTGCATCTTCCCACAGTGAAACATCCTCCATCCTTGGAATTCGCATATAGACGTACGGCAGATCAATTCTGGGGATGGTGACTCTTTCCATCAGCATATCGAGATTGGCCTCTCCGTTGATTTGGTACATAATGTTAATCTCTCTCTCTCCATTGTCCATGCTAAACAGGTGGGAGTATTTGTACTGATTGAATCTTGCAAGGCTTGTCCAGCTAGCCTTCTGCTCCGTGGGATTCAAGCTGAAAGAAAAGTCATTCTGGAGGTCTGTTTTGCCCGATAGCTTGAATGGAAGGGCAACCTTTGCATTGGCCTTGTTTTTAGCTTCCAATGTGACATCATCTGGAGTGACAGAAGCTACGACAGAGTTAGCAACAC
This sequence comes from Proterorhinus semilunaris, assembly GCA_021464625.1. Taxonomy (NCBI): domain Eukaryota; kingdom Metazoa; phylum Chordata; class Actinopteri; order Gobiiformes; family Gobiidae; genus Proterorhinus; species Proterorhinus semilunaris. Next base: position 8,162,633 of record CM038359.1, read on the forward strand.
TTCCTTCGACCTTGCCAACCAGCTCTGCATTGTGGGATGCAGAAAAGTCAATTGTCAAGTCCTCAAGCTTGGCCTGAAAGTTAGCTTCTGCAATGCTGTTTTTAAGGAAGGGAGCTTCAGTTTCCATCTTGGCAGCCACAATAAAGTGTTGGAAGATGAAAATGTCTGCATCAAACGTCTGGGATACTTTGATGTCATTGACCCCGGTTGCTCCAGTAAATGCAATCTTAGCCGTGTGGAGATCAAATACAGCTTCCATGTCACTTTTGTGGCTAGCTTCATGACTGTTCAGTTTACCATTAGCAGCATTTTCCGTTTTCAAAGTTGCGCTGCCATCCTGAAGCTCCAAAGTTGTAATTTGGTTAAGGGCCATGTTACTTTCAAAATTCAGCGGTCTGAATTGGAGGTCGTGCTTGTAGTTTGTCTCAACTTTGGAAGATATGCCATTCTCCATAGTGAGGGATGCCTTATTGATGAACTCTCCGTTGTACAGCTCAGTGTCTGCCTTTGCAGTTGTTTCGGCAGATGCCAAAGCAGAGTGCCTGTAGATGTTCATGGATTCCTGGTGGTCCAATTGGAATGTGTAATGGTCAAACTTGATGCTTTCAGTAAAGGCTAAGTGGCTCATTCTCGGCAGGGCGACATTAGTAGAAGCCTCTAAGGAATATTCTAGTGGTTTCAAAAGGGAGTCGGCGTTCGATTTTAAACTGAAGAGGAAGTCTGGTGTGTCAGAGCTAACAGTGTTGTTCTCAAAGTTGACAGTGGTCTTCATCTTGTAATGTGGGGTTCTGGCATTGACCTCTCCAGTCAGCTTTCCCAGACATGGAATGGCACTCATCTCCTTCAGTGTCTCGGTCAGCTCATTTGAGAACGTCTCGTAGTCAAAAGAGCGGACTTTCTGTAGCATTCTGAGGACATAGTCATTGAAATCCTCCACAAACTGCTTGAAGTCAACAGCGTATAGTTCGTTAACGAGACCTTGGATTGGCAGAATCACTCTCTTGACAATCGGCTTGATGTTGATTGACCTGATGGCTGTGAACACGGCTTGTATCTTCTCCCTCACCTGGTACTGCTTCATGATCTTAACAACTTCATTCATGAAGGCGCCGATAATTTTCTCCACCTCATAATTGGACAGAATCTCCTCCATTTTGCCATAGATAATGTTAACCCTTTCAATTATGTTGTACTTCTTGATCCAAGTCATGATCATCTCCTTGACGGACTTCAGCATAGCCACAACTTTATCTGTAGGGAACTTTGTGGTCAGATTGATGATGCTGCTTTCAATGGAGCTGAGGAACTTCTTGACGTCTTGGATGAAAAGGTTGACGTCAAAGTTGTCAATGACCTCTTTCAGCTCAGCAATTTTGTTGGTTAGCCTTGCGCTAATCCTGTACTTGTTGTTTATGTCTGTAATGCCGTTGATGCCTTGGTCCAAAATGTGCATCATGAAGTTTCTGATGTTTTCAACCACAGCTGGCAAATGCTCCACAAATGGAATCATAATATGGCTTTCCCCGTTCTTTTCGTAGATCACGAAGCCAGATAGGCTGTAGTCTTCGCTTCTCTCTGCAAACAAAGGAGTCGATGTACCTGTTGACATCTTAATACCGACTTTGTCTTTGTTGTTGAAAGCGTTCAGCTCGTGATTGAAAGTATGCTCATTCATATTGGATGTCACTTTGAGGTTCAGGCTTTGCTCTTTCAGTGTAAGCAAGCTGTCACATTTATTGTCAATGCTGCTCTGGAAGGTGTCACCTCTATTGTTTTTCATACTGGCAGAAGCTCTCTGTTCAAATGAGTGGGTGAACATCAGCGGCTCGGCTTTCATCAAGAATTTGCTGTACATTTGGCCATTTTTCTCCCCAAAGAGGTAGAAATCTGCATTGGAGTTACAGATGGCATCTACATTCACAGAGAAGGGTTCTGCACTGGCTTTGATGGTGCTATCCATTCGGAAAATTGGGGAGTTCAGGTTAGCCACGTCATTGAACTTCATCGTCAGACCGGACATCTCCATATCGGCAGCATGTGTGATATGGTGGTTAAACAACTTGCCGTTGGTGTTGCATTTGGCGGAGAGGATCATGTCCACAAACTTGAGTTCATACGTGTGACGCACCTCCTCATTAATGTATTTGCCCATGGTGGTACCCACCAGCTCCATTGTGTAGGGCCGTGCTTTGAACTGGGCGTCATTGTTGAAGTCAACATTCATGACCTTCATCTCATTCTTCATAATCATGTTGGTGGCAAAGCGTTCAACATTGACTGTGACATCGTGCATGTAGGTGTTTTGGCTGTTCAAGAAATTGTCCGTCTTGGATTGCAAAGTGAAAGACCTCATGGTCAGAGAAAGAGTATGGGAGTTCTTTGTGCTAATCTCGTTGTAAGAGGCCACCATGTTGTTTGAGGCGATCAGCCCATCGTCGTTCAGCCTCAGGTTAACCCTGTTCCTTCCATTTAAATCAAAGACGTTGCCTTTCATAATGCTGTTGAGGTAGACTTCGGAGCTTGCGATCTTGCCTTCGACATTCAGCTCAGCTTTGTTCTCTCTGATGCCTCCCTTTGTGGTCAGAGACATTGTTGCCCCAGTGGTATCTGCTCCGGCGTGGAACACATTTTCAAAGGTAAATGGGCTAAGCTGGGCAGTTGTGGTGCAGCTAGTGATCAGGCCATTGCTATTAAAAGTCAGGGTTGCCTTGTGAGACGCAAGGCTTGCAAAGATGTTGACCGAAGCGTCTGAGTTGACCTCCAAACCGAGTGGATTCAGGGAACCAGTAAGTAGGGAGTAGACACGATTTGAGGAATCGTCTGCTTGGTTTTCAATTCTTAGAGTGACCTGCTCTCCGGATGCAAGCAGCTCCATCTGGCTACGCAGCATTTTCTCCCCGCTGGCCTTGGTCATAGAGTCGGACTGGATGCTGAGCTTGACATCCTTATAGATTACGTTGATTTTGGTGGTGTGCTTAAGTGGCTCGCTGTTCATGTTGGTGTTGGAGTCGATGACCAGCTCACTGTTGGCATAGGACATCTTGATCTTGTTGGAAAGCTTCACAATGTCGGAGTTGAACCTCACAGTACTTTCGGCCTTGGCTTCCCTCTTAGCCGGCTCAAAGGAGAAGGTGTTCTGGGACGTACAAGTGGTTTCTATTGTTCCAACGGTCATGGTGGCGTCAGAATTCACATCTCCAGAGAGCATGGCTGGTTCCAGGGTGAACTGCGCAGAGGTGCTTAGGGAAGTGTCCAGCCCCGGGCCTTTGGCGGTCATGACGATCCTGCCTCCAGACCAGATGTTGTCAGTAATGCCAAAGTTGTTGCGGACTTTGATCTCAGAGCGGAGAAGCTCGTGCCTCAAGCCGAAGAAGAGGGATGTGGTAACGCCGTTGAATTCTTCGAAGAGCTCAGCAGTTCCTGTTAAAGACAGAAAATAAGGAAACTCCTAATTAATAAAGTGTAAAATAGTGAGCGGTACTATCAAGCTTCTTTGAAACAAGTGATGCTTCTGATAATAAGAATAGATTTTACCACTATCACAATTATATATAACATTTCTCAAGTCTGAAACAGTAAAATGGATGTGTGTAAAACGAAAAAAAAGTGATTATAGTGATTATTTGATTTAAGGTTTTTTAATGTTTGTGGTAGGTTTTAACAATGGAGACAGTTTCATCAGCAGTGAAAACCTACCAGAAACCCTAAAAACAATTGGTCCTGGAGCGTCCTAGAGGCCACAGTGAAAGAAAATAAAGGCGCCATGTGACCCACCCATACAGCCGCTGGGTCACTGAGAGGTCAAATAAACACTAATATCAATTATTTTTTCACATTAAAAAGTTCCATAATGCACCTTTAATGTGAGATGTTTAAGTAAATAATGTTTGAAAAGTGTGGGTAAGCCAGATTCCAGCCTTAAAAAACATTACACATGCGTTAATGCCACATTATACTGATATATTCTTTATATGTCACAATTCAATTAAAAATAACAAAGGCTGTCATTATTTTGATAAAACAACATAATCTGAGAAAATATAAAAAAAACATTTATCATTATTTAATATTAAAAACAAAGGCGTGTGTGGTTTACCTGCATTAGTAAAGGACAGCAGCCTGATAGGACTCTCTCCCTTGACGCTGTATTCGGCCTTGTAATTCGGCGAGTCCACGGTGTGGTTGCCCACAGACACCACAGCCTCCCAGTTGTAGAGGTTGGTCTCTGCTTTGGTGTTCATCTCCATCGACCCCAAGAGCGGGACGAGGATTTCGTACTCCTCTGGGAGGGTGAATGCAGGGAGATGGATGGTCTTGGGGTTGACGAACACTTTGAGTTGTGGAACGCTGATGGGAGGGGTGATGAATTCTGTTGGGATCCGCAGCTCCTCTGAGGACATGCCGCCGTAAGGCACGGGGAGGTAAATGATCATAGTGTCTTTGTTGAAGTTGTATTTTAATGAACTTTCACTGGAGAAAAAAACAAATAAATCAAATTAAATTCTTCTTAATCACCATTGTAGTAAGAGGGATAGTAGTGGTGGAAGAAGTAACAGTATGAGTGGTAAAAGGAAGTGCTTTTTATGGAAGATAATTATTGTGTCATCAGATTTTTCTGATTTGGACTTTTTAAACACTAACATAACATGTTTGAATATTTGCCCACGAATTTCAGGCACTGAATAGTCAATACACATTATTCAAAGTGCTTTAAATTCAAAATGATAAAATTACTTTTAAATATTCACTATATTGTTTTTCAATATTTCAAATTCAACACTCTAAATTCTGTGTAAAAGTTGCAGTAGAAAACAAAATATAAATGGAAAAAATTCAACTGTAAAATATTAAATACTTAAAAGATCAAGCCCATAAATACAACAGTAGAAAATCAGGGAGCGAAATTCACAGTAAGAAAATCCCACAGAACATCCTGGACATCGAGGCCTGAGCAATCGATCCAGAGTCATCAGCAAAAAGGGCAAAGAACCATTCAAAACGCTTAGATTTGACTCGTCGACTCCTGTTGCCTGTAAGTCCCGCCCACAAAAGACACAAACCAATAGGAAACACTCTGTGTCTCGGCTCTCAGTCATCCACGATCGATTAATCATGCCTTGATGTCCAGGACGGTCTGTGTTTAGTTTTTTTCCACTGTGGATTTCCCTCTGCATTTCAACTTTTGAATATATTTTATGGGTGAATTCATGTATTTAAATTTTTTTTAAAGCTAATTTCACACTGTGAATATAGACGGTTAAATTGTAGGTGTTGAAAAATATTACAGTGAATGTTTAAAAGGTAAACTCTGCACTTTAAAACTGATTTTAAATTTAAAACACTTTGACAAAAGAGTAATGAATATTCACTGACATTCAGGGACCAAAAAAAGTTTTAAAAAGTTTTAAAACCTTTACAGCCAGGTCTAATGAGTGGGAACTTTTGAAAAACACTGGTAACATAGTGAATGCTCAAATTGGATCATATTAAGATAAGACTTTAAGTACAATAATAATCCCAGAGGCAAAGTGGGCAATAATAGTAGTTGTAGAGTTAATAACAGTTAGTAGTAGTCTGAGTTCAGGCAGGAGGGTGAGTTGTAGTATTAGCATTAGTAATCGCAGTATGTGCGATAGGAGCAATACTTACAAGTTCATGAACAGGTTCTCAGGCAGTGCTGGCATCTCCATGTTTGCGATGCTGTCCCTCAGAGTCTCCACGTACGGGAAATCACCCTTGAACTTGTCCATCCAGATGGTGCTGGCCTGAAACCAAACCAAAAACACGCTTACTTCAAGGTGAATCCTTCACTGGATTTACTGGTTTTCTTGTTTTTCTAATTATTCCTTGGGATGACGGGATTATGCCTGTGGTGAAAGGTAAGTGTGCAAGCAAGTCATAACAGAATGTAGGTATCTTTGGGATCGGTTCATTTCAAAGAGCCGTTCAAAAGACTCACAATATCACAAGACGTGATCGATGAAATACACTCTTTTTTTATGTAAATCCTCTAAAATGACAAAGGGACTGATATCTAGGCTTTGGAAAACGTGTGTTTCGATCAAATCTAATAAAAACAGGCTGTAACTGTCTGACTAATGATTTTTAGTGCATTTAGCTTTGACTTTAGAGCAGAAAGCGTTCACTTGTGTGGCCTGTTCCGTTGTTGGGCTGATTCTTGTGTTCGTTCGGGGAAAAAAGATCAGTCTATTTTCACAATTGAGATCGAGCCGTTCACTTTAAAGAGCCATTCAAAAGAGCCGCTTGCTCAGGAACGTCACACCACTAGATTCATGAGCTTTGTATTTGTTGAGTTATTTTCATTAATGGCCAACGAAAAGGTCGTACAAATGGGGTCCGTACTAGAGTCAGGTCACTTCGATGTAAAAACGTCGCCTGTCACAGTGTAAGATGCCGCTCTACACTCAGGCCCGTGTGACAGTGATGCGTTTGTACCTCCAGCCCCTTGTTGACGATGTGGCGCACTTTCATGTCGGTGTTGACCACCCTCTGGTCCATCACGCCGCTCACGAACAGTCCGAGCAAGTCCTGGGCAGCATCACTGTACTCCACCAGCATTTTAGTCTCCGCATTGACATTGGACATCAGCTTCACCTCGGCTTGCTCCTCACCTGAAACATACGCCGCAGACAGGGTCAGCTGCTGCTGCTGGAGGGCCACGCCGGGGTCCCAAAACATTTCTCAATCATTTCTATTCGGGGCAACATTTTCTTTTAGGGAACCTGCATTTGAATTAGAATGACTGAAGTAAGTGCCTGTTATAGACTTGTGTTAAATTGCTATTACCAACAGCACAGCTTGAATCAAGGCAAAGAAGTTCAAAGAGTGAACGGCAACATTTGAAACTAATGCAAGAATTATGCTTTTCAGATTGTTTTCAGAAGTCTGCTGATGAACCTTCTTGGCTTAGATGCGAATAGTCCTACTCTTAAACTACTTTGCAGAGCACAGGACCGTTTGTCTACGATGGGAAACTACTCTGAAGCCAAATGTCCTGTCATTGTTCATGCCCTATTCTCACTTGTCCACCGAAGCGCCGAAGCCGGACGTACCCATTTTGAAGGTGATGCTCTGGAGGGACGTGGTCTCGGGCAGTTTGACGTCACTCTTCAGCTCCAGCATCAGCCCATCCGCTCTGTTGATGTGAGCGGTGAGGGAGGCGTCGGTCCGGACAGAGGGCACCAGCATCTGCAGCTGCAGCATCCCGTCTGAGAGGCCCTGCAGCCTGCGGGCGCAAGGACAGGTCCATGTCAGACACAGACAGAACAAGTCTGTGGCCAAGGACACCACAATTCACAAATAACAGGATAATCATAAGGATTCTGGAAACAACAGTGTATGGTTCAAAGCCTGTAGATTAAGATTTTAGCCTCGGTATATATAGTTTTGGTAACCCAAAAGCATAAGACTGTGTGGGCTTTCTGACAAGACAATTGGCAGTGGATGGGCTTACGTGGAGACACTACAGGCAAAATTCCAAATTGGTCTTTTAACATATAAACGTTCACCTGGAAACAAAAATATGTTTGCACTGATTCATTGTTTCTCACTGATTTATTTGGGAAACAGTAAGGGCCAAATGTATTATTCTCACATTGGTGCGACAATATCTCCAGTCTTGGACTCAACATACAGGTTCGCATCAACTCGCCTGAGCTCAGGTAAGAATATAACTCAGTATGGAAAAACTGTGGCCTGTTCCTTTAAAAGGCGTATATTCTAGGTAAAATGCCTTTATAGCTGTCAGCAGGTTTAGATAAATCATGTGTAGGACTCACTTGGCGCGTCCGATCAGAGAGAGCTGGGGTACGTTCTTGTTGGAGATCTCCAGCAATAGGGCCTTTCCTCTGGAGCTGCTGTCGCTCATCCCGATTTTCACTCCAGCCTCCACGTCCATGTCCGGAATCTGCAGCTGCGAGGTCAGCACATTCCTGTTGCGGTTGTACTTGAGCAGCAGACTGGCCTCCGTGGGCTCACCTTTGGTATCTACATGGATGGACGCCAAAGTCACTGATTACATTCTTTTATACAAGATCAACCTCCATTAAAACAAAACATACCTGGGTTTTGGATCATTTACCCTGTAACTAACTATTTCTTCTGTAGTAGTGTAAAATATATTGTATAATAAAAAAGCAGGAGTTTGTGACTGCCACGATCTGTCTGCTTTGTATATAAACCATTTTGAGTGATGACAAAAGTGCCCATGTCCTGGCACTTGAGGATGAGAAGAATCAGAGCGTGGAAATGTTTGTGAAAGCGAAACATGAGACATGAGCCGAGCTAACGATTTAAATCCCTCATCCTCCCCCTGTTTGAAAATGGAAGATTTTTAAGGTTATGGTGCACTTTAAGGTCTCTGCATTTGGCCCATTCCTCACTTCAGTGACGGTGGGACGACCTGTTTGGAGCACGCTCTGTACAAAACGAACTTCCTCAACTAACAACCATAGAAATAACAGTTCTGCCTTTAGCTCTGAGCCTGTTTCACGCAGGGTTTGAGACACTGTGTAAACTCAAAATGCTTTCAGCTTCCTCCACCTACTTCAACTCCTTGCACTTTGTGATTTTCGAAGTGTAGTTTTGTGTGCGATTAATCCTGAAGTCCTCTATCAGCCGCAAATACAAGTACTCGTGATTAGTACAAGCTACTGTTGCTGTTACTGTCACTATCATTACGCCAAGGATAAGATATCACACTTACCGCCTTCTACTCTCAGCACCACTTTGACGGAATCCACTTTCTGTCGGACATCTTTGCTCTCACTGGAGAGACTGTAGCTGATGGTAGCCGAGTACTCAGCGGCTTCGTCTCCTGGCCTGACCTCCACGAGGTACCTAAGGTCACATCAGCTACGATCAGCATACAGGTGTTGCAGTTGAGCACTGCTGCCACATTAATATATATAATATGCATAAAGTTGTGAATTAATGCACATGATGTCATCAAAGACAATGATATCGGAATCAGACGTATCGGTGTCGTATCATGCTGCAAAATATCGTTATATCACAAAATCAATACACAGTCACACCCGTAGTAACAACAGGTCGTAACTGAAATACAGAGAGTACAAAGAAGTATTTCCAAAAGTTGGACAATACTCAATCGAGGACTTTCAAAGTAATAAGTATGGTGCTCACTGCGAGGTTCCACTGAGGGGGAAGTACGGCTGGTTGGGGCGGCTCTCGGCTCCGGACACGGTGAAGCACAGTTCCATGCCAGGCATGCGGTGTGGGCAGCTCACTTCTGTTTGCGTGGGCTGAATGAGCTGGGCGTTATTGAGGCCAATGATCCTCACCTCGTTCCTACAACAGAGCGCACATTTGGTGAAAGGGATAACAACGGTAGGTAATATTAACAAAGGACATTTATGGCATACTACAAATCAAAAACGTCACTACAAGTCACATCGTTTTTGTGTGGTGGGCCATCACTTTAATTCTTTTCATACTCATTGTTAGATATTGCGTCTACAGCTGCGTACCTGATGTTGAGGAGCTTGATGTTGTCAGTGGGGGAGGACATGGACACTTTGATCTGGTCCTCCATGGAGAGCCGGGCGTTAAAGGAGCTTTCGTGGGAGACGGTGGTGCTCATCTCAACGGAAGATTCCACCAGCTCAGGAACATGGACGCCCATCTTGGTCATGAATTCAACTCCGGCGGACGGCCTGAAGAGCAGCTCCTTCTGCGAGGAAACAGAAACAACAGGGATGAGAACACGAAACTGCAGGTCTGGTCAAATCCACTTTAATCTTGGTTTGGTTGTGGTTTAGTGCTTGTTTTTCCCTGGTTTAGTCCCGGGTTGCACCTAGTTTCATTATGGTTTAGTCTATGTTTAGCCTTGGTTTATTACACCTCTTCAAGTTCCACAGTGGTCAGTATTTGTCAATATCAGTCTAAGGACAGAACAGTGGCATAAAGTTTATGCTAGTTCTGATACATCTACGAATCCGCCTAATAGACAGGTGGCCACTTGCTGAGATCCATAATCAAATGGTAAAATGGTCTTATTTCCGTTTACCATCTTGGGGTTGAAGGTGACTTTGCCCTTGAGTCCGGGAGTGAAGGTGCCGGTCATGTGGAACCTCAGAGGCAGACCAGAGGCGGTTGGAAGAGAGAACTTGTTATCCATGAACATGTAGTGGGCAAACAGGTCGTCGTCTCCGTTCATGAAGCTCTTGATCTGCGGAGAAGAACGCATTGTTAAACTGACACAGAACGAATGATCTGGTAACAGCGGTACAAATCAAAAATCCAGCAAACAGCGCTGAGCAGATGTTTGTGCGGAGTTGCTGCAGAGCGTGACGGTGTGATTACGCACCATGTCACGTGGCATGAGGTACACGAGGATCTCCGCGTACATCGCTGCATTCCTCGCGACGGACTCCAGCTCGTTGGTTTTGATGTAGCCCAGCTCGGTGCCCATAAGGCGCAGGTAGGCCATGGCGTCGGGAGCGTCGGTGTTCTGCAGGTCATTCATCAGCTTGTCGAAGTTACGGACGATTTCTCGGATGAGATTGTCAGACACCTGTGTAGACAAAATTTGGGTTGGATTGAGTTACGATCTGCTTGACTCTACTGAGACAATCAAGGCCTTTTAGAGCCCACTCACCGTCTGTCCCCGGATTTTGAGAGGAGCGGCCCACTTGTTGAGGAGCTCTCTGATGGAGGGGTTGACCTTGTCCTCAGCCCAGTACAGCGCTTTGGAGATGGTGTCGGGGAAGAAGCCGTTCGGTCCAAACAGGGCCTCCACGGTCGGCTCAAAGCCCTTGCCTTCCATGCCCAGCTGCAGTTACAACAATGGACGTTATCGTTAGTTTCTTGTGTAGATGTCGACAAATATAATGGTGCCAATTTAAACCTCGCACGACGTTTATCGACGTATATACTGTAGATGAATAAACTAAGTCTGTGGGTGTGGGTGAAAATATGATAAAAACACTGGTGTCTTCATTCTAACCAGACCCCCAGGATTTTGCAGGCAAGTTTTGTGATTGCTGTGGGATAAAATGCCTGATTTCGTGGGCCGTTTTTCCAAAGGTTGCAATGAAAAGTTGTGATTTTTGTTTAAATCAGTTTTTTACACCACTTCCGACGTGCAAATAAGACAAGTAAAATGGATTGAACTGGTCAGAAACTGTCTCTTAAATTTTGGTTGCAGAGTTAAGGAATAGTTGCGAAGGAAATCGTGGGTATTTGCGCTAATCGCTGCGAGTCTAACTGGCTTAAAATTAGCAGCTGGATTGTCCTGGATGAATTTATATTGGCGTGGGCTTTTCTTTTGCCATGAACCACTAAATGAAAGTCCCATAATGGCGCATGCGTTTACCTCAAGCAGATCCATCTTGTATCCAAAGGCCTCCAGGGTGGTCTCCAGCAGCACCTCTCGGGGCAGCTGGCTGCTAGGGTCAAAGATGAGGTTCCCCTGGATTCCGGGCAGTCTGAAGTTACGAGAGTCCATCCTGTACTCATCGGGCATGGCTGTCCCCTGCAGAGCCTCCGCCAGTTTAGAGCGCAATCTGAGGGTTTACAGCGCATCGGTCAGCATAATTCACTGCACTTACCCCAAAACAAGCTGTGTGCCCTCTGATAAGGCAATGAAAAATAAGCAATAATGCTTTCTCTGGAACAAAGAAAGCTAGAAAACAGAATCTGAAATGTGTGGCACAGAGTCCTGGTTTGGTCAGGTTCTCTCCTGTAGTTGAGATGCAGAGTGTCCTTACTCTTGCACGCTGGCATCTGAGGAAGTGAGGATGTTGTAGACGTGGGAGACGATGAAGGATTTGACCTGGGTGTTCTCCTCCTTCTCTATCAGTTTCTTGACGAGCTCGATGTCACTGTCCTGGTAACTCCTCATGAGCAACAGGTAGGCCACCAGACGCTTCTGCACTGCGCCCTTGTGATACTGGCTCACCTTCTGCAGGTTGGCGCGCACCTGCGGCACAAAACAAAACTTGTGGCATCGTGGAGGCAATAGACAAGCTCGCAGGCAAGCCAAGGACATAATGTCAGTCATCCTTCATATTTAGTCTGTCTCTCTTCCACTTTCGTACTGCAAGGCGTCAGCATGTGGTATTAAACATGCTAAAAACAGTATAGGAGCATCTATTTTTGCCCAGCGGCACACTAATAAACCAATGGCGCTGTGCTAAATGCAGTTTGTGTCCAGAATGTTTCCGGTGATGTTTTATGGGTGTTAGTCAATGGGAAGAAACGACCAAAGTGACTCACTCCAGCCCAAGGAACAAAGTTCTAAAATGGTTAGTCTAGAGCAGATATGGGCAACGTTTTTGACTCAAGGGCAACATTGGGTTTTTGAACTTTCCACAAGGGCCAGACCAGTTGTGAATTTGGTTGTTTTAAACAATTACAATTCTCAAATTGACTGTAATCACTTAAACGCATTAAACGATTATCTTTCTGTATGTCAATGAAAACATTGGTGTTTCTCCCCCTTATTAGGCAATGCATATTGGGCTAGGTCATGTTTTAGGGCCGGATTGAATGACTAGGCGGCCCCGGGCCTTAGTTTGCCCATGCCTGGTCTAGAGTCAGTTTTCCCCTTTAATGACCTAACAACTGAACCAGACTAGGCACCTGTTCTACAACCGGGCCACGTTAGCCACTTGGCAGCCTTAGTGTCAACCTCTAACACTTCAAAAAGCCCTAAAGGAATGGGCATAATTTTTACAACAACAGTTCATGGGGACCAGAGGGGATCCTATTGTATGTGCTTTAATGAGAAACCTACACAGGCACTGGGAGAAAGACCCCATCCAGCCCAGGATTCAAACCTGTGAGCCAAACATGACAGTTTTGAAGAAGTACCTCGTCGGAGAGCTCCATGTGTCTGAAGGCCTGGATGGCGGCCATCTGCACGGACAGAGTGGTGGCTGGTTGTCTCATGCACTTTAGCAAAGTGCCCTTGATGGCTGGGTCCACGGCCTCCAGAACATCCCCCATGTTTCCGACCACCTGAGTGACGACAGGAGGAGAAACATGGCAGCGTTAGCGCACTGCGAAGATGCAGATGGACGGTGTAACTGCGCGTGTCGTACCCTCAGAGCGAGGAAGGTGAGATCCTTCTCTCCAGCGCAGTCGGTTCCCAGGAAAGACATGAAGAAGTCGTACACGGCCCGTACCTCAGGAACAAGGCCTTCTGCGCTGGCCACTCTGGGAGGAGCAACAACATCCACGGTTAGATCAAGCATCAAAGACGAAGGGTAAGCTTGGACCTCTTTTTTTAAATTTCTGCTTTGTTATTACATACAAAATGTAATTACTAGAAAATGACTAATGAAAGGAATGGATTATTTTTCATTGGTTGTGGCGTTTAATAAAAGCCTTATACAAAGAGTAAATTACAGGCCATATGGGACCGGCATAAATAAGTGTATAAATTGTAAAAAAGTTTTTAAACCCACATTGCGGAACATTTCAGGTGATATGTTGCTCTGTCACAATAGCAACTATAATGTACAAAAATTAACAGCTTTTTGTGGTAAATGGACAATCTAAAGTGTTTTGAACAGTTATTGTCAGAGGTGATAGACTCGCCAAAATATATACTCAAGTAAGAGTAACGTTACTTTAAATAATTTTACTCAAATACAAGTAAAAAGTAGTGACCCAAACAATTACTCAAATAAAAGTAATAAAGTACATGGTGAAATGTTACTGTGAGTAACTGTTTGAGAGACAAAAAAAATCTGATTTAATTTCAATTAAGCCATAAATTATGTGAAACAAAATCCTGTGGAAATCATGATATTTATGAAGAAGATTCCAGAAAATGTCAGAAAATACAGAAAAACTAAATCATTCTAAAGAATAAGGAGCGCGAGACATCTGTTTTATATTTTTAAGTATTTACTCACTGTGGAAAAAAGTAAAACATTTTTTTACTCGAGTAAGAAACAAATACTTCATTATAAAAAGTACAATATGATAAAACTACTCTAAGAAGTACAATTACTTCAGAAGGTTATTCAAGTATGTACACCGATTACCTAGTAATCTGTATTTTGTCCATGCACAATAAAGGCTTATTTCAAATATAAAAATATCTTCATTTTTCCTTGAGAAATAATGAGTTATATGGTAAATGGTCTCAACTTATATAGCGCTTTCCACCTACATTAGGCACTCAAAACGCTTTACAGCAAGGAACCTCTCACCCATTCATACACCAGTGTACGCAGACACTATATAATTCTAATTAGGAGTAAGCTGAAGATTCAGATAAAGATGTGTTTTTTGCTGTGTTTGTCTCTGGAACTCTCAACAGTTTGGACCCGGAAGAAGCTCGGTTATTATTTGGTAGGTTTTCTCTACTGATGGAACCAGTTATGCCTACGTTCCATCCAGAAAACCTACCAGAAACCTGACGGTCGCTGTGAAAATAACCCACACAGCCACTGGGTCAATGAAAGGTTTCCTATATGCAGTATCTGCACTGTTTTTCTGTTGCAAATGTCGCGTTTACAATGTATACTGTTTTCAATGAAGGTACTTGAGTCATCTTCTGTACTACAGAAGATGACTCAAGTACCTTCATTGAAGATGGACAACTCCTGTACGACTGAGAACTTACACAAACAATGTGTACTGTTGTGTGTCAAAATATAGTGCATTTTCCTCCCGCGCGAATCAGGAAGTTAGAGGTTAAATTAGCACAGTGTTAGCTCCGCCCTGTTCACGTCTCAACTCTGTCTCGCTATGAACTCCGGCTGAGACGAGCTTCTAATGACCTCAAGTGAACCATCGGGATGTGGAGGATTTTACTCAGCTACCCCCCCGACTTTCCCGGTTTGATCCAGAGGAGCGTGACTCACTTCTTGGCGGCGTTCCCCAGGGCGTACATGGTGGCTTTGCTCTGCTTGTACTTGGCCATCTCCAGCAGGTCGCTGAGCAGGCTCGGCGAGGGGTGGGGCAGCATCCCGAGACCGTACACCAGCGCGTCCACCTCCAGGGAATCGTGAGGGAAGGTCCTCAGCACCTTCAGCAGGGCGCTCAGGCACTCCGGGCTGCCGCACTGCACCAGGGCCTGGAGGCTCACCCGCTGGGAGAGCTGGAACATGTCCTGGGCGGCGGCGGAGGCGGCGGAGGCCTTCAGCCCGCGCAGCTCCAGCAGCAGGCGGCGGAACAGCACGGGGCGCTTGTCTTCTTGGGCAGAGGATTTGAGAGACAGCAGCTCCTGGAAGGTGGTCATAGCGGCGTCCTTGGTCTGAACGGGCGACTTGTCCTCCACCGCCTCCATGAGCAAAGTCTCCATGTTGTCGCTGTCTGTGGGAAACATAAGATTAGGAGAGTTTAAAGGCGGGTTCTGGCCGTTTTTCATAGCCATTCTTCTGATCAATGTTTGGATTTACACCAAACAGATCATGCTTTAGACTCGAACTATACTACAAAGCTGGATCAGAGGGTAAGACTCTAACTCTCTGATCCAGCTTTGTAGAACCAAACTTGAATCTAACCGTTAGAGTCAAGTTTGATTCTACAAAGCTGGATAATTTTGTATCAGGGCAGATCTCCATGGAAACATGCCCTTAGCCATAACCTGCTCTGGACCAGGTTTCGTTCCTTTTTAGATCAGAAGACCAATCAGAGAAGAGAGAAGCAGAGAGGGAAGAGGAGGAAGCTCCTCGAGCAGCGGAGAGAGAAGTCCTTTATTTGAGCCGCATGGATTTTATAAAGGAGTGACATTGTGATGGAACATTTCCAAGTGGCTGACGCAGATTTTAAATGACGACATGGAAAAGGCTTAATAATAACACTAATAATACTGTGAGTGTTGCATTAAAGTTTTAATAAAGATTGTTAATGTGAGCGTTCTCCTGACGAGCCACTCTGTTCATGGCTCTGTAGAACATATTGGTCATGAGTTTAGTGATAGAGTCTGATATTCGGACTCTCTGCTGTGATTGGCCGCTTGGTGCTGACTCCTCCTGTTTCACCTGAATGCCTCACAAATCCCCAGACAAACCCAGGGTTAACTAAACCCACTGATCTAGAAGCTCCATGTCTGGGTTTGTTGACCCGTTCCTCCGGGTCAGAGGAACTAATCCAGGACAAGTTCAACCAGCTTCGCAGTATAGGTCAACAATGAAAGAGGAAATCACTAAAGTTTTGCATCCATGTGTGTAGGCTTTCTAAAGGGTTTGTGGCCAATATTTGAAATAACCGCATCTTTCTCGATGAATGAATGATCTTTACATAAGGTATGGTGACAATTTTCTTAAATATTGAAAGAAACGTGTCTCTAGGAACCCATGTTATGATTTAAAGTGGCTCCTGTTGAATACCACTGCTCAATGGCGACCTCTGGTGGTCTTGACGCAAAATGCAGTTCCGCAAGTAACAGACACACAAAAAGAATAAATGCTTAAATGATTTAAAAAGTAAGGCACAATTATGCCCATTACATTGCACTTGTGAACTTCTAAAGTATCAGTTCACACAGTGCACATTTAAAGCAGATCCAAGAGCATTGTTTATAAGAGAAGAAGCTAAACTAAAGAATTACAGCTCAGTACAGCCGAGGGTTGTAAATAATTGCAACCCTTCAGCGCTCGCATGGCAAAAAACATAAATCAAAAACTGTCCACGTACTGTATTCAAATACTCTGTCGTTGATCTTGGCCACTTCCCTCAGGCTCATGGAGGTTTGCACCTGAGTCGAGATTCCATATTTGTTGCTGTTGAAAGACAGAAATACATGATCAGATACACTTTATCCTAAACATTTCTGAGTTTGTCATGATCTAATCAACACTTGGCCCTCTGCGTGTGACGTGATGTTACTCACCGCAGCGGCACAAATGAACTAATCAATGCACTTTAGCGGTTTGCTCATTCAAATTGTGATTTGTAGTTATTGTAGTTATTGTGCTTACTCGTGGGAGAAGGGCAGGAACAGGTGTGTCTCGGTGCAGCTGACGCTGCTCATGTGCCTCTTCTGGTTGTCAAACCTGTAGTCGCAGATCTGCTCACTGCTCATCAGCTTGGACAGAGGGTAGTTCTGAACAAACAAGTGACAGAACAAGAGTCTGAACCAGGACTGAGCAGGAGGATCTAATCAGTTAGAGTCTACATCATGGTTTATGTCAGGGTCTACATCATGGTTTATGTCAGGGTCTACATCAGGGTCTACATCAGGGTCTAAATCAGGGTCTACATCAGGGTCTACCTCAGGGTCTACATCAGGGTCTACATCAGGATCTATATCAGCGTCTACATCAAGGTCTAGATCAGGATCTATATCAGGGTCTACATCAGGGTCTACATCAGGGTCTATATCAGGGTCTAAATCAGGGTCTAGATCAGGGTCTAAATCAGGGTCTACATCAGGGTCTAAATCAGGGTCTACATAAGGGTCTAAATCAGGGTCTACATTAGGATCTATATCAGGGTCTACATCAGGATCTATATCAGGGTCTAGATCAGGGTCTACATCAGGGTCTACATCAGGATCTACATCAGGGTCTACATCAGGGTCTAAATCAGGGTCTACATCAGGGTCTAAATCAGGGTCTACATCAGGGTCTACCTCAGGGTCTACATCAGGGTCTACATCAGGATCTATATCAGGGTCTACATCAGGGTCTAAATTAGGGTCTATAGCAGGGTCTAAATCAGGGTCTACATCAGGGTCTAAATCAGGGTCTACATCAGGGTTTAAATCAGGGTCTACATAAGGGTCTACATCAGGGTCTAAATCAGGGTCTACATCAGGGTCTACATTAGGATCTATATCAGCGTCTACATCAAGGTCTAGATCAGGATCTATATCAGGGTCTACATCAGGGTCTACATCAGGGTCTATATCAGGGTCTAAATCAGGGTCTAAATCAGGGTCTAAATCAGGGTCTACATCAGGGTCTAAATCAGGGTCTACATAAGGGTCTAAATCAGGGTCTACATTAGGATCTATATCAGGGTCTACATCAGGATCTATATCAGGGTCTAGATCAGGGTCTACATCAGGGTCTACATCAGGATCTACATCAGGGTCTACATCAGGGTCTAAATCAGGGTCTACATCAGGGTCTAAATCAGGGTCTACATCAGGATCTACATCAGGGTCTAAATCAGGGTCTACATCAGGGTCTACATTAGGATCTATATCAGGGTCTAGATCGGGGTCTACATCAGGATCTACAGTATATCAGGGTCTACATCAGGGTCTAATTCAGGGTCTACATCAGGGTCTAAATCAGGGTCTACATCAGGGTCTACCTCAGGGTCTACATCAGGGACTACATCAGGGTATATATAAAAACTTATTTGTGACATAAACAGAAATAAAAAGGTGACGAGACTCTCTGAGAAAACAATTCACTCGCGACCACCACACGGCATTTGAACGGAGGCCTACTAAACATACACAGACATTATGCACACGTGCTCTGGGCAGCTGTCGGGCTCTGTTTGGGGTTCAGGAGCTTCAGTGCAGATGCTTCTCTGAGCAGGTGAAACGGAGCAGATGAGCGGAGCAGGGCCAGGTTTAGACTTGGACTTTAGACCTGGACTAAGTCTTACCATGCCGGACAGCAGGGCCAGGGGGCTGGTGTGCTGCGTCAGGATGAGTCCCGCACACAGGCTCAGGTCTCTGCGGACGGTGAACTCTGAGGAGCTCTCGTCCCGGTTCTTCTCTGTCACCTCAGACATACACTGACCGTGGGCTGTGGGCTGGACAAGATCACAAGATTTAACATCATCGTCTCAGGTCATATTACTGATGGGTTTCATAACATAAGACATTGCAGGGGAATAAGGGGAAACATCCAGATCATTGACATAAAAAAATCAAGTTTTTACAAAGATTTGCTGAGAGGATCTTCTTTAGCTTTTGAATAAACTAGCTGTTAATGAACATCATGTAAAAAATCAAATTTGGTCTTGGTTTTGGAGGTTTAAAGCTCAATAAGACTGTAAAGGGTGGAATTTGTAGGAGCTACTTAAGTGGAATGAAAACCCTAAACGTGTGTGTTTATATCTCTGTGTTCTGTGGCGGCTGGCATCTTCCACAAAGCAAATGATCATATTTGGTCACAGAGTGTTGTTGGGGGATTCAGTGAACCACATGACTCAACATTATCAAGAAAAACAGAACTAAACCTGTCCTAAAGTAGTTCTAAACCAGGACTAAACTAAAGTAGCCAAAGCAGAAATGTCTGGCACTCTTGTCCCTCTTGTGTTTTTAAGGTTTTTGTGATTGTTTATTTTTAAGTACTAGAAGTACTTATTGACTAAGTATTTGTCGTTGCTGGGTTGTCCTGACAGCAGCTGATGTCTGATAACGTTATCTGGGACTTTGGCCTGCCGCGTTGGAGTGTTTTTCAGTACAGCGGGTGAACCGTTACACCGAGCGGCTTATCGAGAGACATTGCTCAACATTGACCCTTATCAGTGTATGACGCCTCACCAAAACACCATCGTCTATGTCACCTGAATCCACCGGACACACGCTAATATCTGCTCTACTAAAAGAATAAAGATCATGTTTACTGTCAAGGTGAAATAAGGACATGCTGCAAAACAGTCTTCATTTTGACCATGCATCTGAATTCAGTTCATGTCTGACAAAAATGTGATTTAGTTGTAATCAAGATTTAGTCAAATATAAAACTATTCTCAAATTTGGAAATACTTTTTGTATGCTTTTCTTTATGTCCATCGTGTGATCCTCACTGAAGACGTTAAACTATGAACAAGCTCATGGGATCATAGAGGAAATAACTCCAACTGTCGCTGACGTTTTATGAGTCGACCCAAATATCTGCCCATTTTAGTCACGGGTTTAGTCTCATTAAACACTTTTAGTCACAAAAAATATCACTTTGACTGAAATTGTGATGATGACATATTTTATTCCACAAACTGTACACTGAATCGGGACTAATTCAGGTCTAAACCGGTTCTAAACACAGTGAACTAACACCTATTTGAATCAGGCCTAAGTTTATTAGGACTAAACCTTTTTACCAAGACTAAACCAGGTCTAAAGGAGAAGAAAACAGGTCTAAACTTAGTCTAACGTAGGACCAAACCAGGATTAAAGTTGGCCAATAGTGGGACTAAAGTTGTTCCTAAACCAGGAGTGTTAGCAATGTGTCCTCACCATCTCCACGACGGGCAGGTCCTCTCTGGGGGGCACCAGCAGCGCAGAGATCATGCCTCTCTTGATGTTCAGGATGTTCTTGGATTCGTCCTTCTCGGGGTACAGGTACGGGCCCATTTCGTGCACGTGGAACTTCAAAAGGTTCCTGGTTAAAACACACAATGAGCAGGATGTACATTACGTTTGTTTATGTGGTATTTTGAGGATCTGCACTTCACTTTAATATAATAATAATGCCTTACACTTGTATTGCGCTTTACAAGCCTGTCTTACCAAGTTTCTCAAAGCGCTACACTGTGGTCATTATTCATTCATTCCATTCATTCCATACTCTGTGGTGGTAAGCTACTGTCGTAGCCACAGCTGCCCCAGGGGTAGACTGACAGAAGCGAGGCTACCAGTCTGTGCCATCAGCCCCTCCGACCACCAAACACTCCCTCACTACATTCATTCAGGCTTCCTGGTGTTCCCGAACGGTCTCCCATCCAAGTACAGACCAGGCCCTTCCTGCTTAGCTTTGAGATCTGACCGGATTGGCAGAACAAGGGCCGTATAAACCATACGACGGACCAAATTATCTCTACATTTTGAAAGTTAATGTCATCGTCACATCATGGTTTTGTATAATGACACCATGATATTTACCACCAGTCCAGGAGATTTCTTCAATGATTTGAACTGAACCTTTGTTTTTCTTACTTGGCCATTTCGTCCCTGAAGACTTCAGCTCCTGGTGCTGGGACGTAGATGGTGTTTCCACTGGAGTCCAGTCCAGAGATCTCCATCAGGGAGCAGTCTGTGGTCTTCATGATGAAACTGCAGGCCTGAGGAACGTCGAGCTCCACCTGGAACACAGCCCGGGTCTGGTCAGTGCTCGGCCGAAATATCTCACTGAGTATTATTATTACTATTGCTCACTCATATGTGAATAATGCGCCTGGACATTTCTAAGATGCACGCAGTGTAGTGAATCTTGATTGTTAAATATATGTACATCACTATTGTTAGCAATAATATCAATCTCTTCACTCAGAGAACCATGGTCAACGCACACTAACTGTGACAATAGGTTGCGATCACATCTGAAAATCCTATAATAGTAACTATGGTAACTGTGAACAAGCATTGATTTGCTTAAGATTAGATACAGTAAATGTACTCGTACACAAAAAGTCAAAGGTAAGAAAAACTGTAAGACTGTCCAAATCTACTCCAAATCAGCACACATTTTTCCCAGGGTATAAATGTTAAAGGCATTCATAAAACAGGCCGCACTTTGCAGGTGATCTTGGGTCCACTCTTCTGGTCACTGGCTCCATTCACCATGTTCACCGATGTTGCTTCGTAGTCGTACACATAGCGGCGGAAGTTCTTGTATCGCCTGGCCACTAAAGTTTGGTGAAAAAGAGAACAAATTTATATTGTTGCTTCCCCCCCCCCCCCCCCCCAATACAAATGATAAAACTGTGCACAATATAAAGTCGCGGGCACTTACGGCGGCAGGAGTATTCATCAGGACTTCCTGTATCTTGTTCTGCACGTTCGAAACACACACAAATGAATGCATTCGGACTGAAAGTGGAATTTTACTGCTCATTAATGTGTTGTTGCTGTTCAAAGGAGCATTATAGAACTGTCTATGGGGAAAATAAATTGGATATTATTTGACCTTTTAGTAACTGAGTGCTTTATGGGTGGTAATCATGGTGCCTTTACTCCGGGATGGATGGTTTTTTAGGGTTTCTCTGCTAACCATGGAGATGGTTCCATCTATAGAGAAAACCGACCAGAACCCTAAAAAAAAAATGGACCTTTTGCAAACCCTTCAAAACGGTCACTATCAAACCAGTGTGCTTTCCCCCTTTCAAAGTCTAAAACAAAATAGGAGCGATGCCTGCTCGCTTATTTTTTTTTTACTTATTCTGTCCAAAAATCCATCAAAGGCTGACCCTCTGAAACTGCCGCTGAGACTCACTGCTGTAAAGCACACCTCTTCTCCCTGGCCTTCAATACGAGCTAGTTGAGTGTATCTTGGCATGTTATCTTTTACTTGGATTTTATTTCTATGTGACCTGCTATTACTGTGAAGCACTTTGGTCAACCGCAGTTGTTTTAAATGTGCTTTACAAATAAACTTGAATTGAATTGAATTAAAGCAGTTTTTTTTAATATGATGGTCGGAATTTGTCTGTGATTTTTATCAGGGGAAAGAAAAGTATTTTGATCAAGTGATAAGAATGTTATGAGGAGTTACATTTTATTTCTCTAAGATTTCACTCAAAATATACAATTCCAAATGAATGTGGGTTCTATATTTAGTTCGACTTCATCAACATGCACTAATACCGAGTTGTATTCTTTATTCTTTCTTAGACAGTCAAGCATCTCATTTTTGAGGGAGTCCGCTTGACCAGATTTAATTGTATTTTTTGGGGTCGGACTGTGTAAAAAGAAAAAGAAACTTTTTGAGCCAAAAATAGCTCTATAACATTCAAATTCCTGAACTGGATATTATTTGGAGTATTTGGTGACTGCTAAAGGGTCGAAGGTTAGTGTGGGTGATGTTTTTGAGAAATTATACTGATATGAAATGATATGTTGATGATCCTTTAGGGTCATTTATAACCCCAGCAGAATCCCATTCACTTCATTGAAGAAGTGTCAAGCCCGCATGTCTTTTCTGTGTTTGCTCTTTCGTACAGACTCAATTTGTGCTTCAGACATGAAACCATTATTATGTATCCAGTCACCAGATTTTGATTCACATATTTCTCCTAATAGTTATAGGGATCAAAGACCGATGACAGCAGCAGCTCTCGTCATCCCACATTTATTTAATGTTGATTCAATAGGTTTGTCATTTATGCGCCTGCTTCAGGATCCCAATAGCTTTAGCCAACTGCAGAAAGTGAATAAAGTCTATAGTTTTAGTAATAATGTGGGCAGTACTCACGGGCCAGAGCGTAGGAGCCCAGCAGCAGCAGCAGGCAGAGCTTGGTTCCCCCTGTTACAGACGTCATGTTGACGGCCGTCGGCTCTGTTGGCTCTGGGCAGTGCGAGTCCTTCTCCCTCCAGGGGCCTAAGACTGGTCCTGGGCCTCAGCTGTGCTTCTTTTATAGCGCGGGGTGTGGGCTTGCTCCTCGGAGGTGACTTGAGATTATAGCCGCTCCGGTACACTGAGGGACCTGTGAGTGTCGTTTGGATTCCAAAGTCTGTTGTGGCTTTGTGGAGGGCCAAAGGTACGTGTTTCACAAACTGAGGACAGCCCTCATGGTAACGCTCCAACTTCTCCTGAAAACACGACTGAAACAAATCACTCAGCAAAAACAGGGTCAAGTCACATTCGTTAGTAAATGTACCTTTTTCATCCAGTACTTTTTACCTCTGCTTGAGTAATATTACAATCTGTTTCTTACTCGAGTAACTTGCAACACTGAGTAAATCTTTAAGTGAAAGATCTTCATTTTTGTGTCTTGTTACTTAATTCTTCATAATGATTTATATGTATATGTGTTTTTTTATGGGATTTTATTTGAATTGCTTTTATGACTGAAACATAACTCAAACTTTGTTGGTACTTGAGTAAAATGATTTGAAAGTAGTGTTACTCTTACTTGAGTACATATTTTGGCTCCTCCTCTCTATGGCTTACACTTGACAGGCTTTTCAAAGTACTGCACTGGTATTGATTCCCTACATACTCCAGGGGCCACATGAGAAACCAGGGCCACACCAACGATAACTTGGGCTTAACTCTCTTGACCCTCGTGCACCGTCGGGGAATTTCACTTTGAATTTGCCCGTAACATTTTCTGTTTTGGAGGTAATTCTGTGATTTTTGGCGAAAAACCTTGATTTGACTTTGAATGCCCAGAGTGGCTTTTTCACGGCTAATGGATTTTTTTTTTTTCAAACTTTTTTCACATTCATTTGTAATTCCACTTCAGTTCTGCACACAACTATTCATTAATATACATATATATATATATATATATAAAGGTGCACTGTGCAACCTTTTATGCAAAATAACATCGACATGAGTGTGCATGTGACCTCTCAGTGACCCCTCAGTGACCCGACTATTTTGAAAATGAACAAATAAATAACACACAAATGGCATAGTTTCCATATAAAAAGTGAGTTTGGGCTGAAATAGTTTTGACCTTTTCTCACACTCTTGGGTATGTCAGGGATCAGTAACAACTTTGATTTTTTGTTTTTATGTTAAGTCATGTTTTCTCCCAAATGTTACTTCCATTAAACACACTTTAAAATCATCAGTTCTTTATTAACATAAGTGTTGTTTATAGTTCAAACTGAAATGAGAGCATTTTTCTTGAAAAGTCTGGTCCATTAATATTGGGACATCGACTCAATTCTCATCTTTGGCTCTATAACCCACCACAAAAGAAATGAAATGAAACAACCAAGATGTGTTGAAACTGCAGACTTTCAGCATTATTTGAGGGTTTTTACATCCAAATCAAGTGAACGGTGTAGGAATTACAACAGTTTGTATACGTGGCTCCCACTTGTCATGGGACCAAATGTAATGGGATAAAGTAATAATTATAAATCAAACATTTTCCTTTATAATACTTGGTTGCAAATCATTTGCTGTCAATTACAGCCTGAAGTGTAGAAGGCATAGACGTCACCAGACGCTGGGTTGAGTCGATGTCCCAAAATGTATGGACCTGTGGCCTGGCTGTATTTCCCAATGCGTTTCTATGGGAATAACATCATAACCATCCATCCATTTTCTCCCACTTGTCCATTGCCGGGTCGTGGGGGCAGCTGTTGGAGCTGCCCAAGTCACATAGCACCAGCCCCTATGGCTCCTCCTGCAGGTGGTGGGTCCACAGAAGGACGGCCTCATGGTTCCAAACGGGCCTGTTGGTCTCTCATAGGGGGAACATCATCACCATAACATCATCATAACGTGTTGATTTTTTTTTCTGAATTTAGTCGTTTTATACAGAACTTTATACAAAAATGCTGTCAGAGAACAGTATTTCACTGTCAGTCCAAACGCAGACTGAATGGAGGCTAACTCTGTGGCCTGTGTTTAAGCAGCAGAGGATGGTGCTGTCAATATGACGTCAGTAGATTATGGATCACATACACAACTCTGGTGCTGTAATGTCATTGTTTTGGGAAAGGTTGTGGAGACGCCGTAACGATGGCGCCACGTAAACAGCATTTTGAGATCTTTCCACTTTGGGACATATAGCTAGCAAGAAAATGACGGTTTACAGCGGCACAGTGGTACAGCGGTTAATGCTCGTGCTTCACAGCTAGACGGTCCGGGTTTGATTCCCACCAGGGAATTTGCATGTCCTCCCCGTGTCTACTTCGGTTTCCCCTACCACTAAAAACATGTACAATACGCCAGGATTTTTGGATGTAGCATTATGACTTCAACCACTGGAGATGGCATTGCTTAACGATTACATGTTCCCACTAAGTCACATTTAAGAAATAAGGATTACCTGTGCCTCCATGTCTCAGCAGACAACCATGGGAAACACTGAAACGTCCCAGAGTCCTGCCACCTCTCCTCAAGTTACGTTTCACACGGACCTCAATGAATGAAAAGCAACAGTTCTGGAAAATGTGTATTGTTCTTTCAGGTTTTTGACACTGGTTTTGTTCATGACTTTTAGACAATTCCCGTGAAGAGCTGAATCGTGTTTGGATGGAGCGATGGACATTAATACAGACAGAGAGCTACTGTGGAAGAGTGATCGCTGTCATGAGGCTCGAGGGACGAACAGAGAAAAGAAAAGGAAACGTGCTCCTCCAATCCTTCCTTATTACATGTTATTCCATCAGGTAAAGCCACAAACATGAGTCAGTGCGACCTTTCGAGCGCATGAACTATGAGTCACCCTGGATTGGAATCTGAAATATCACCTGGACAGTTTCTCCGAGGAGCAGCGTGACATTCGTTTTCTGCAGTGACTTCGCTCAACCGGAAAATAACCCTTATTTTTAAAACCAAAACTCGACAGGTATAGTACAGGCGGGACTCAGTCAGACGAAGCAATGCTATTTCTGCAGTGGTTGTAAAATGAAGCGTTTGACAGGACACTGCTGACCGGGACATAAAGGGGACTGTGCGGTGATTGTTTTAACCTTTCCCCTGGTCTGCAGCCGAGGAAGACTGATAAGAGAATTACCTCGAAGACGCTGCTGTTACGTAAGAGTCCAGAGAAATATGAATGTGCCGTTATAGAGCAAAAAGGGACCAAAGGGCCTGTTTCCAGAGCCCATTCTGAATCAAAGGGCCTAATGTGTCTCCAAAACAGGGCTGAACATTAACACTAACATTAAAGTGACAGTCTGCAAGTTTAAATGTTCTACAAATGTCATAGATTGTGCGTAATTGAGCGTCTGGGTTTTCAATTTGACGCAACTTAAGCAAAATGACCTCATATTCTTGTTCCCAAAGTCCCTCCCTTTGCTGAGCTCAGTAACCGAATCTGCAGGCCGTCACTTTTGACCAATGAGACGAGCGTTCCTGTGAAGCGGACCAATCGGGGGAGGAGGGAGCGCGATCGTGTGTACTTTTGAAAGTTTGTTCTCCTCATTTTGCAAACTATAGTGGTTTCCAGGTCTTTGATCTGACTTTAATTAAACTTGGTCTATTGAAGGCCTCCCACTTTTTGTTTTTTTTCATTTTGTTAATCTTTGAGATTGTTCAAGCTAAAATGGCTGATTACATTGTCTTAAGGACAGAATTGATAAAATGGCAGTAGATCGTCAAAGATTCACTTTTCAATTGAACTGTATGAGACGACCACAGTGAGCAGTAGGGATGAGACGACCACAGTGGGCAGTAGGGATGAGACGACCACAGTGAGCAGTAGGGATGAGACGACCACAGTGGGCAGTAGGGATGAGACGACCACAGTGGGCAGTAGGGATGAGACGACCACAGTGGGCAGTAGGGATGAGACGACCACAGTGGGCAGTAGGGATGAGACGACCACAGTGGGCAGTAGGGATGAGACGACCACAGTGGGCAGTAGGGATGAGACGACCACAGTGAGCAGTAGGGATGAGACGACCACAGTGGGCAGTAGGGATGAGACGACCACAGTGGGCAGTAGGGATGAGACAACCACAGTGGGCAGTAGGGATGAGACGACCACAGTGGGCAGTAGGGATGAGCCAAGTTTCGTGAGATAAAATTGAGAATTCTCGTCACAGTGTAAAGTAATCATGTGATTTTTTTATGCTTTTTCTTTTCTTTCATATGCTGCAATTTAGATCTAGACCTACTTATTGTTGACTGCTTATGGGGCTTAAGGGAATATTTAGGCAATAGTTATCTAACTGTTTGTAATTAACATGCTGATTGGCACTTGTAGTTTTGACGGTGATTGGCGGTGTGCACTGGCCGCGTGGGGGGGTCCGCCCCCTTTCCTCTGAAATGAGTTGTGCTAGTGGCAGGCCGTGATATTGCACCCTACGGCTCAACAGCCTTTTTTGGAAGAGGAGAGACACGCACATCCGACGTTCTAAACCAGTGTGCCGGATCCAAAATAGCACATGATAAGAAAAGGAAAAGATCCGCACAACTGAGGTTTGCTCACCGATT
The DNA here is from genome assembly GCA_021464625.1 of Proterorhinus semilunaris. NCBI lineage: Eukaryota > Metazoa > Chordata > Actinopteri > Gobiiformes > Gobiidae > Proterorhinus > Proterorhinus semilunaris. The sequence continues at coordinate 8,190,388 of CM038359.1, forward strand.
TATTGTTCACCGAAGGTGGTGGTTACGTTTCGGGTCTAGCCCTTCATCAGACTTGTCTGATGAAGGGCTAGAAACCCGAAACGGTTTATCAACAGCCTTTTTTGCCATAGACAATAATGTAAAAGGAGCAGCCTGTAAAATGGTCCACGGGGCATCTGGAGTTTCAGACTAAGGCAAATATATTTATTTAAAATGGCATTTTTAGGACATTGTAAAGCATCACAAATAATGTTTAAAAGGTTTTCCAATGACGTGACGTCACCAGTGCTGTGGACGTGCGCGAGCGTGTGCGTGAAGACTCATGAACGAGCAGAGGTCTTCCCCGTTCGGTCTAAGCATTGAGAGCCAAACCACTGAGCCAGACGGACAATACGGTCATTTTTGTGTCCGTGATTTAGGCAGATTAACTTGCACATATGTCAGGGCCCATTCTTTGAGGTAGGATCACGTTGTTTTGTTTTTGTGATTTTTTTTTCTTGTTAAATGTGTTCTTTGTATGTCAGTGTGCATGCGTGTCCCTCATCACACTGTTCAAACCCACCTGCAGTGTTAAGTAACTGAATACATATATCTAGTCTAAAACAGCAACAGTTACTGACATTTAACAGCACATTCCTCCAGAGAATCAACAGTTGTTAAACTGTTTACATACTTTTAAATGTCTGATTATTTTTACTTAACCAACACTAGAAATTGAATACTGTTGGACTATAAAGTCATACATTCTTATCTGCAACCTGTACCTAGATAAAAAAAGAAAATTATTGCAGACAAAAAAATACACATAAGCAAAAATAAAAAGAATTATACCTTTAATTCCAATACATTTTCAAGTTGTACAGCACCGTTAACTTTTTTTTTTGCTAAATGTCTGGACTTTTTCCCAACATAAATAAATATTGAGTTAATATTATGAGAATATAATGATTAAAAAGCCTCTAGTCCCAGAGCTGTAGAGCCTTTTACACGAATTGAGTTAGTTTGGGTTAGGGTTAGGGTTAGGGTTAGGGTTAGGGAATATACCTAACTCTTTGGCATGAGCTTAAAGTGTAGATATTTTACAAGAACTTACCTTGGATGTGTATGAAGGACCATCTCTGAACTAAACCCCTGAGCAGGTCTGCCTCTGGGGGGCTCAGTCCTGTCTTAGGAAACACTGTCATCCTCCACAAACTTCTTTGTAAATAAACAAAATTAAAAAAACAAATGGTAAATCATTTAAGTTGCTTCAGTGGTGATGTTTATACTTTTCAGATAACGTAGCTACAGTACCAATAAATCCTATATTGAAACATAACAAAATATGCATAATTTCTGCACCTGCCCTGGATCCAGTACAGATAAATGCTGTATAAAAACAATATTTCAAATTATATTAATGACAATGCAATATAGAACAATTTTGTAGTGCTCCTTCTTTGTATTTCAGCCAAACAATTCTAGTTGTGAGATTATACTAGCAAATACAGTGAAGTAAAAACTAAATTTGTATCATTTCTATCGCAATATGAAGACGGCACTTACGAAACTTCTCAGAAAAGTGGCCGAGCGGAGACGTACGTTCGAAGAGCCGCTGCTACGGTTGTTGTACAAGAGCGGGGATATCGAGCTTATTAAGCCCCGCACTGACAAACTGCCCCCCCCCCTCTCCCCCCCTCTCCCAATTAATCTTAACATAGTAGCTTCATCGCCTGAAATGGCCTTAAACGTTCATTTTATTATAGGAAATCTATGAACGTAAGGTAACATTACACACTTTTGTTTACACTTTACAAGAGCAAAGCTTAAGCCTCATAGATCATTTGCATAAGACCCGCTGTGAATGAACAGGTGACCAGGATCTGGTTAACACCACTGTTAATTGAACAGTGATGTTTGCAAGAGTTGTTTATTTAAGACACTCTGACATTTGTGCAAGTGCTCAGATATAATGTATTTCTACTGTTGGTACTAACGTTACATTAGTTGCATGAGGATATGGAGCGTACATTGTACAACATAACTTCCTGGTTGTTCCGATGTTCAGATTGTCCTGACGCAGAAGAAGCAGCTGAAGCTCCTGTTTCAAACTGCAAAGGTTTCCTCAAGGTCGACCTGGTGATGTCGCCTCAGGGGTTAATGAACAGGAGAAAGGAGCTTTCTTTTACCACTTTTTAGATGTAGCCTTTCTCCCAATTTGCCCTGACTCCCAGTTCCTTTTTTGTATCCATTTGAAAGGTTTTTACTTCTTTATTGTTCAAACATGACTGTACCTATATAACACTTAGATTCTCGTTACATGAGCTTTAGAAATAATATCCATAGTAAGGATCTGTGTGAGTACCTTTTTACTGGAATACTGGGAAGTACCAGTTCTGACTAGTACTCTGAGTAATTGCTGACACACTCTACTCAGAGTGAATCTAATACGTGCTTTTGATTGAAGCATAAATGCATTACATAAAGGCTTTATGGTTCTGCGCTGGGATAAACACGGAGCTGATAGGGCAGTATCTCAGAGAAGTGATAAAGTGTCCCAATACTTCTTCCCTTCATCAGCCACAGGTCAAAGATCACCTCTACTGCCAGGGTTACTGTGAAACATCCACCTGGACACTGTTGTGACCAAGGGAGTGAGGGCCGGCGATATTTATCTATTTATGGACATATTTTTATTAGAGATTTTGATTTGATTTATTTGAGCTATTATTTACAGTGCATTATTATTTACAATATTTATCATTACATTTACATTTTCACAAAAAATTAAATAAATAAATAAATTATAACTCAAAAGGAGAAGCCGAAGCAAGAAAGAAGTGCCTGCCCCAATTTCAAAGTACAATACAATACAATACAAAATATAAAAAGTTTGAGTTCTGAGTGTTTTTACTTAGTTTTATAATGTTCTTATTATATATATATATATATATTTTTTCATTGCTTATATTATCATTTATCATTGCTCATATTACCATTATGGTCACCATTCTGTTGATTTACTTATTGTTTATGTAGTCATAGTGTAGATATACATATATATATAGACATATGTATACATATATCTACATACACATACATTACTAGCGCACATAATTATTGTACATATATTATCATCACCATAATAACAGCATTCTCAAAAGTATCATTCTCAAAAATATCATCTTCAAATTTATCATGTTTCTCATTTCTAGCATACCTGCTTCCACTGTAATAATGTTGGTGAAGATTGTTCTGTCAGTGGTTTTTGATTGTTTTCCCCATATGTGAGGTGCGTTAAAAATCCAGGGTATTATGTGGCTCGCTGGTAGAGGGCGGTAGCCCCCCAACAGCATTTTTAATGCTTGTAAATTATCTCAAGTTCCTTTAATACAGATCAAATAGACTTGGTTGATAGAGTTGGTGATAATTGATTATATCAGCAATGATGTGGTATTTCACAAGTTCATTAATACAGATTACTTAGGAAGAGTGACTGAGAAACAAGGTCACATGTCTTCAGCATACTTCTCATACACAGTATGCCCTAGCTCAACATTGTCAGAATAAATGCAACTGTTTCTGATTTTTATTTGATTATTATATTTGATACTTCTGTGCTGGTTTGACGGCACAGGTCCGGACAGATGCCTTATCGGTGGTAAGTAATGTTTAACACTGGTTACCACTGGTAGTGCTGATCCTGCTTGTTGTGGCGTGGTCCTTGCTTGTGAAATGGAGTTAATGTTGTTGACTACGTTCAGGAGCAGGACCACGCCTCAATCATTCATCCTCCGCATACCAACCAATCCTGCCTTCACCTCACCACGCCTCTAATTAACCACGAGCTATATATACTCACCAGGCCAAGCCTTCATTCCTGTCGACCCCACCCTCCCTCCCTCTACATCTGTTTTATTTTCAGCACTGATTCTCCTGCTTCGAGGGGGGGTCTGAAGAGCTGGGCTTTATCGAGACGGAGTCCCCCACTCACAGTCTCGCCCAGTACACTCTACAATCCTTAACTAATTATTTAATTATTTAATCGCACTTTGTTGTGGCGTGGTCCTTGCTAGTGAAAATATATTAAGTAGGGTATATATGTATATATACACAGGTGCTCGTCATATAATTAGAATATCATGAACAAGTTCCATTATTTCTGTAATTCAGTTGAAAATGTGAAACTAATATATGATATAGTCTCACGTTACACGTTATGTAACGTGACATATGTCAAGTCTTTATTTGGTTTACAGTCCATTTTCAAAACATTCTAATTTTATGAGATTTTTAACTTGGGGTTTTTACAAGCTGAGCCAAAATAATCAAAGTTATAACAAATAAAGGCTATACATATCTCACTTTGCATGTAATGAGTCTATCATAATTTTGTTTCACATTTTAAGTACCTGTGTGTGCGTAATATATATATATATATATATATATATATATACACACACACACACAGTGCCGTGTGATTGTACTAATATACCTTGAACTTTTGCACATTTTGTCATGTTTACGACCATAAACAATGAATTTTTTACTGAAAGTTCACACACAAGTAACAGACAACTGTGCAAAATGATACATGATTCTGTTTTTCAAAAAATAGAAAAGTGAAAAGTCCGGCGTGCACAAGTATTCATACAGCATGACTAAATACTTTGTGGAACCCTCTTTTTCTGCAATAACAGCAGCAAGTCTTCTGGGGTTTGACTCTACAAGGTTTGCACATGTAGAGACTGACATTTTAGCCCATTTCTCTTCACAAAACAACTCAAGCTCTGTCAAATTAGAAGAGGAGCGTTTGTGAACAGCAGTTTTCAGGTCTTTCCACAGATTTTCAATAGGATTTAGGTCAGGACTTTGACTGGGCCGTTCTAACACATTAATATGTTTGTTTTTAAACCATTCCATTGTAGATGTTTGTGTTTAGGGTCATTGTCCTGCTGGAAGGTGAATCTCCGCCCCAGCCTCAATTCTCTGACTCCAGCAGGTTTTCTTCCAAAATGTCTCTGTATTTGGCTCCATCCATCTTCCCAACTATTCTTACAATCTTCCCAGTCCCCGCTGAGGAAAAGCAGCCCCATAGCATGATGCTCCCCCACCATATTTGACACTGGGGATGGTGCACTCAGGACGACGAGCAGTGTTAGGTTTGCTCCATACATAACGTTTTGCATTTGGGCCAAAAAGTTACATTTTTGTCTCATCTGACCAAGGCACCTTCTTCCACATGGTAGCTGTGTCCTCCATATGACTTCTAGCAAACTTCAAACAGGATTTCTTATGGCCTCCTTTCAATAATGGCTTTCTTCTTGCCACTCGTCCATGAAGGCCAGATTTGTGTAGAGTACGACTTATAGTTGTCCCATGTACAGATTCCCCCAGCTCAGCGGCAGGACGTCGCAGCTCCTCCAGAGTTATCTTGGGGCACTTGGTTACATTTCTGACCAGTGCTCTCCTTGTTCGGTCTGTTAGTTTAGGTGGACGGCCGTGTCTTGGTAAGTTCACAGTGGTGCTATACTCTTTCCATTTCCCAATGATGGATTGAACAGTGCTCCGTGAGATGTTTAAATCTTGGGAAATCTTTGTATAACTTAACGCTGCTTTAAACTTCTCCACAGCTTTATCCCTGACCTTTCTGGTGAGCTCCTTGGCCTTCATGATGTTGTTTAGTGACCAATACACTCCGACCATAGCTCTGAGGCCCTCACAGAACAGCTGGAATTATACTGAGAGTAGATTACACACAGGTGGCCTCTATTTAATGGTTAGGGCAAGGTGTGAACATTCTGCAGTCATTAGGAATGTTATATAATGCTGTATGAATACTTATGCACACCCCACTTTTCACTTTTCTTTTTTTAAATAACAGAATCATGTATGATTTTGATTTCACTTCACAGTTGTCTGCTACTTGTGTGTGAACTTTCAGTAAAATGTGCACAAAATGTCCAAAAGTTCAAGGTGTATTAGTACTTTTGAGAGGCACTGTATGACTATTCCACATAGCGCGACTCGACCGCGCAAGCCACGATCTACGTGTACGCATCAACTCTACCCTTCTGTTTCCACCACACACACACACACACCACACATTCCTTGTGGGCGGCGTCCCCACAGAGGAGCACGCTGTACAGATCATTAAAAGTTTAGTAAGCTGCAATGAGAACAAATGTGGACAAATGCTGTCTTCTGGTGGGGAAGAGAACAAAACAGAAATGCAACAAAACATTAACTATGAAGTTATACAACATGCAAATGTTATGCTAACACCAGCTAAATGCTAATGTCGGCAAAATCCCCTTTTAGAACAGCGGTATGATGTTGTGTAATATTATATTGTGTTTTCACTCTCCCGTTTGCCTATCAGCAGCCAGCAGTCTGTTCACGTCACGTTAGTACGATTCAGCGCTTTGGCCACAGTCAGAGGTCGGACCCAAAACTTATACCTGGTCAGACCGGTTTGAGGAGGCAACTGAGGAGTGCTAGGATCCCAAAACAGCTGCACTAAGGCCCATCAGCCAGTGACGTGAGGGGAGGTTTGTTGCTGGTGAGGCAATGCGAGTAGAGCAGGCGCGCACATCCAACTTCCTACACGAGCGTGCTGGACCCAAAAAGATGAATAAGCAGACAAAGAGAAAAAAAGAGTTCCGCACAGCTCAAGTTTGATCCCACAGTTTATTTTCTTGCACCAAGTCGTAACGTTTCGGGCGTCAAGCCAGCCCTTCCTCAGACAAGAAGAGTGGGGACACACCTGTTTTTATTGCGTCTCTAATGAGGTCACATGATCTCAAAAAAATTTACACACACACACACACACACACACACAGTGTGTGCGAACCCAAGGATGAGTATTAACTAGTTGTACAGAATATTGTATAAAAGGACATCAAAGGTACCTTTGTTACACTTGAGTAGTTAAAAAGCATTGTGTAACGGGGTCTAAAGGGACGTTATTGTAAATCCCTGAAAGTTGGGTGTGGTGCTACTGCTGCGCCGCCAGGAGGGGCTGTGACCTCGCCGCTGACGCACATGGTATTCGTGGAGTAGCACACAGAGTATGGGAACAGTCGGGACTATATGCATGCATGTCCCTATTTGTTGTCGTATTGTGATGGTTAGTGTACCTGGCAGTGTGGTAGCCCATGTACGTCCTTTATTTTGGTTGTCTGTCCCAATGTTTCCGGTTTGCCGGTATATAGGGTAGGCTCCGCCTCTTCCCCTTTCTCTGTACATCTGAAGAGAAAGGTTAGCTGGTTCTGTATCTGGAGGCATCGTGTTATTAGAACTGGCATCCATGTAGTTTTATCTGGGCTGTGTCCGAATGTCCACACTATTCCCTATATAGTGCACTATATAGTGATCACGCCATTTTGTAGGGGTGTCCGAATGTCCAGAGAGAAAAAAGTAGTGCACTCAAAATTTCCCACAATGCATTCTGAAAAGTAGTGAGCATCAGCGGTCACTAAACGGGTCAATATAGCCCACAATGCATTGCGAGAGTCGGAGAAGAATGCCTGACAGCAACAGGTCTTTGAACTAAACAACACGACGGAATGAAATCAGCTGTTTCAATCGTGTGTTGCGTATTTATCATGAATAAATGACTTAAATATAAACAGTTACGGTGAAAAATGCTAGCGTTAGCTGCTTACCTTTAGCTCGAGCTGTTAAATGACCGATAGCTTCCTCTCAAATAATCCAAGCCATTCATGTAAAATCCATGTTAAATATATCTGACTCGTATTTATCCATAAATAGTCCCCTGTTTCATGAGTTTGGTTGATCTTTATCGCAGAAATATTTTTTTTCCGGAGTTTAGCGAACTTTTAGCAGATGTAGTGCACTCATTCTGCTGGCGCTTCGGACACCGGGCTGACCTACTTTCTGCACGTCTTTGAGCTAACGCTGGAGTGTTTTTTTTTTTTTATATGATAGTTTTAATTTTAATTTAAATGTCAAATAAAACGCCTCTAAAAGTGCCAAAACTGTCATTCTGTTTCATAAAATAAACGTTTGTAACAATAAATAAATTCAGAAGAAAAAAAAAGAGGAAAAAAAATCTGCACGCCGCAGCGCGCCTGACGTCACGCAGCTCGGAGAAAGTAGTGGGCTTCTGTCCGAATTGCCAACAGAATCAGTGGACTATATAGTCAACTATATAGTGCGGGCCTATGTAGTGAATGAGGGGTTAGGGAATAGTGTGGACATTCGGACACAGCCCTGGTCTTTTATGTTATTTAGTACTGACGTGTTTTCTGTTCCCTTTTTCTGTTCTTAGGCCGCGTTGGGCATATGTGTCGGGCTAACGCCACATTTTTGATTTCCTCTGCCAGGAATAAATGGGCTTCTGGGCGTTGCCCTAACCCAACTTCAGCAAAGTCTCTTTTTATGGGTCAGAGCACAACTTCATAACGACATAGGTCACAAATGCATAACATCAGAGAAGTATCATCATACAGTAAGGCTTATATTGGGTGTATCCAGACTTAAGACAAGGAGGCAAGTGCCCACAGTGTGATGGTATTTTTTAAAAGAAAAGCCACACTCAAATGTGTGGCACAAAAAGAATATTTACACATTATATACAAACCTGTTGGGAGGAATGACACAATTCTACCAACAGTATCACAGTGACAATATGATACAAACAGGACCTGTGGTAAAGATGTCAGGACTGTTGAAATTGTCACAGGTAGCTTAGATGAGAGGTGGTTGTAACCAAATAAAAAAAGGAAAAAATGAACTATTTTTTCCTTTTGGAAAAAATAGGTGGGAATTATTTAAAAAAAAAAAACACAGGAAACAATGGGCCCATAAAAGATTAAAAGGTAAAACTTGTTAAAAGAAAACTAAAAGTTAAAACAGTGCGTCCGTTCACGCCGCGTCCACGCGCCTCCTTCGGCACGCCGAGTCCACGCGCGTCTCACCTCCCCGGCTGAGGCACGATCCCCTCCTCCAGCTGGATCGCGGGGCGTCTCCGGCTCCTTCCACTTGGGGCGTCTCTCCGTTGGCTGGGTTGCGGGGCCTCTCACCGCTGCAAGCTCCAGTGGGGTCGTCTCACCACGGATCGGTAGCAGGGCACCCCACCGGTACCAGCCGGTCGCAGGGGTGGTTCTCAGCGTGGGGGTGGTGCTCCGCCGCCACTGCATGTTCCTGCGTTCACCTCCTCTGCCACATAGCCTGCTGCCCCAGGCACACGACCCTTCCCCTTGCCGGGGACGGCAGATACATAGAGGACGGCAAGGGGTGCCTCCGTCCTCTATGTATCTTTTTTTTTTTTCCCTGACGTCTTCCTGCTCCCTCCTTTTATGCACCATGTCCATTTAAGCGCAGGTGTGCTGATCGGGGCATCAGTCACAGTTACGTGGGAGGTTACAATTAAAAGGCATGCACCATGGCAAACTGAATACAAATAAAATTACAAAAACGCACACAATAAAAAGCAAACCATCCCACTGCTGTCCATGACACTCTAATAATGTCACAGGTTCGTGTTCGATTGGAGTATGTTGGTGTGGTGTAGCCAATAATAACAGTTAAAAGGATAAAAAAAAATACTATTTAATGTAGGTGGTTAAAAGGGGACAAACTACAATAAAACAACCGGTTGCAACATAAAAAAGCCCGTTTAAAAGTGGAAATAAAACATCACAGGGATTCCTAATATTTCTGACTGACAACAGTCTTTGACAGGAACTAGTTCGCATTTAGAAAGGTTGAGTTTGAGACCCGAGGCTAATGAAAAAATATCTAATAGCTTTATAAGGCCAAAAAGTGGAAATATTGGCTGAACGCATGTCAAAAGAACAACACTGCCCCCTTGTCGCGGCTTACAAGAACGTCAGTAAACGTCACTCAAACACAGCGTTTATTACGTGGCTGATATATTATTATTGAAATATTGGGAAATAAAACGTGTTGTAGCACGTTTTTAAACCATATTTTCTTTTTTTATGACGATGGTATAAAATGCATGGCTTATATTGGCCACAAGATGGAACCCTGCGGTTAAACCTGCCTCCTGTGTCCTGCCCAAGAGCACAACAACAGCCTGTCCAAGAACTGAAGGTCAAACATTTACATTTATACATCATTTTAAAGAAAGAATACTGACTCTGGGGAAAGGAAGTTCATTTCATCTAATATTTTATTTTATTATTTCTTTAATAGATGGGATTGTAATGTAACTATTTGGCTCAGTTTAAAAACGGTCACATTACTTTATTTTTCAGGAGTTTCATCTTTATATTGATTCACTTCTTTGAAGGTTTGTTCCACTAAAACTTGACTAAAAATATAACCAATTGTTTGTGTTTTACTCAAGATCTACCCATTTTCATTTCAGACTAGACTTAAAAACTAAAATGCTTTCAAAATGAATAGTCCACTGGCGGGATTTCACAGTATAGTGGCAAGAACAAAATGGTACAAAACGCTGATTGAAATTCTTTGAAAAACAATATTTTATTCTAATAAAAACGGTTTTATAATGAAGGTGCTGAAACCTTTTATGAAAAAGCAACAAAAAATTGACAACTTGGCAACAAAGTCTTTGATCAGTTTTTTAGGTCTTAGCTTTCAAATGACTTCTTGACTGTAACCTCCAGTCAAGAAGCTTCTAGATTTGGGTAAAGCCGAAGTGATTTTTTTTTTTCTTGGTTCATGTGGGGGTTAAGAGGTTAAAAAGTGAAATAAGCGTAAAGCTTTACATTCCATCAACACTAAAACATCAGCAAGTCTGAAACATTAGTTTGAAATGGAGTCAACTCAAAACACATCCGGAAAACAGCACAAGGGAATGATGAGACTATTTAAAGGATCATTTTTAGAGTGCGCAAAACAAAGATTTGTTTGGACAACCATTTTCTTTTCAAAATGTGAATTCTGGGCTTGTAACATTTCCACTGCGCACACAAAACACCCTTGTCCTGCACTTCTGAAGGTGACAAATATAATCCCATATTTGTGGGGGGGGGGGGGGGGGGTCTCTGAACTACACAGACATGTTAATTGCACATGCACATTTGATCTTAAAATATCTGAAGGTCTGACCAAACTCAAAGCGGTTTCTCTCCAGTGTGGATCCTTTTCATGTGTCTTTTGAAGCTGGATGACTGAGTAAAGGTCTTCTCACACTGCTCACATCTGTATGGCTTCTCTCTAGTGTGGGTTCTCATGTGATATTCAAGATGCTGTGACCAACTGAATGTTTTCCCACACTGCTCACATTTGTACGGCTTTATTTCATCATGGACTCTCTTGTGATGTACGAGACCCGAGAGCTGAATAAATGACTTCCCACACTCTTCACAGCTGTAATCCTTTTCCCCAGCATGTATCTTCATGTGTTCTTTGAGGCTGGATGACAGAGTAAAGGACTTGTCACACTGCTCACAGCTGTATGGCCTCTCTCCAGTGTGGATTCTCGTGTGATTTTTAAGACTTCTAGACTGAGAAAACACATGTCCACACAGGCCACACTCAAAGGGCTTTTCCCCCGTGTGGATCCTCATGTGTGCTTTGAGGCTGGATGACTGAGTAAAGGTCTTGTCACACTGCTCACAGCTGTATGGTCTCTCTCCAGTGTGGATTCTCATGTGATTTTTAAGACTTCTATAATGAGAAAACACATGTCCACACAGGCCACACGCAAACGGCTTTTCCCCAGTGTGGATCCTCATGTGTGCTTTGAGGTTGGTTGACTGAGTAAAGGTCTTATTACACTGCTCACAGCTGTATGGCCTGTCTCCAGTGTGGATTCTCATGTGAATTTTAAGACTTGCAGAGTGAGAAAACACATGTCCACACCGGCCACACTCAAAAGGCTTTTCCCCAGTGTGGCTCCTCATGTGTGCTTTGAGGTTAGATGAGTGAGTAAAGGACTTGTCACACTCCTCACAGCTGTATGTCTTTCCCTGTGTGCAGGGAGTCTGCAGAGGCTGAGCTGGGTCCATTTCTCTGCAGACAGAAACAGGAGTTAGTGTTGTGTTACACACATTATTCTGTAAAACACTAAATGTAGTTTTCTGCAGACCTGGTGTGACCCTCCCCCTCCCTCTGTTCTTATTCACACATACAGTATCACCCCTCGCCCATCAGCTCACTGTGAATCAGCAACAAATCTGTTTATAAATCACTGTCTGAGCCAGTGGGTGAGGAAAGCCCTTCTCTTTGGTCCTCATGGGGCTGACATTGCTGCAATACCACCCCCTGGTGGATGGCGACTCCAAAAGACACTTTGGAAACAGGATTCCTATGTAGCTTTGGTCCTTGTTTAAACTGCTTTAAAGTCTGGCTCCAAAGAGTTTTTTTCTTTTTCTAAAAATGTCAATCATCCATGAATCAACGCTGGGATGAAAATGTATGTGAACACGTTGGACTTTCTCACATTTCTGTTGGGACATTTTCATCCCACTATAGTTTTAACCACAGCAAAAAAAAGTGGAAGCTTAAAACTATGACTGACAGGCTCTGGAGCTCTGTGGAGGCTCGTAGCCATGTAAATTTCACAGACCACCCGGGACCATTGCTATAAATGGGGCTGAATGGGATCCACCGATCCCTATTATTTAGATCTATGGTCTGAGTGCTGGAGCTGCAAGTAATAAGTCCAGTCAATTTTTCATTGTAAAACGCTTCTTGATTTGACCTTCTCTCGCTGATGTGAGTGTGTCTTTGTGCTGTGCAGATCTTCCTCACCTGTGTGCAGACAGACTCCTGGAGGGGCAGCAGCAGCACAGACTGTGGAGCCGCTCAGGCTCTATATCCTCCAAACCAGCGGAGTCCTCCGAGGCTTTCTTGTCGTCTTTGTGGCTCTTCCTCCCAGCTCACACAGACAGGGTCACACACAGGTCCAGAGTCCAGCTGGAAGTCACTGGGGGCTTTTATAGCTCTGTGTGGAAAGCCACTCCCCGAAGGAGCCCTTCTTCACCTCTGTGGATGAAACCTCTGCTGCCCCCTCCTCCTCATCTTTCCAGCTCATTGTTCCTGCTCCACACCTAAAGCTTTTCACATTCAAATGCTCTGAGCCCACTCTGATTGTTCAGGCCTTTTAGTCAATAGTCGCCTTGCATATTCAAAGTTAGCCTTCTCTTCACACATTTAAACCAGGCTGCATCTGATTGTAGATCTAATTTGGCCCATTATCTCCACATAGACTATTATTTCCTCCGCTTGAACCAATATGTCTGCGTGGATTAAATCCCTTCTCTCTCTCCTCCGTAGCACGGTAGCTCGCTGGCTAGCTTAGCCCGCTAGCCTAGCCCGTCTACTTCTGCCTCTTTCGCGCTGTCCTGCTCAGTTTGCCGTATGTCGAGTCAGAACCCTGCCTCCTTCACAGATGATAGTAGTTGCGTTAAGTGTAGTGGTAGCTTTCGAGGACAGGGTGTCCGAGTTAGAGAAGCGGATGTCCGGTGTTTTAGTGAAGACTAGTGTTAGCTAACGTCAGCTAGTGGCAGGGACCGCAGTCCAACAGTGCTAGAGAGGTTTGTCAGGGGCTGTTTCCCAAAGCCTACGTACCTTGCCTCCAAACTCACTTCCTTCCAGTCCAAGGCTTTGGTCCTGCCTTGGTCCAAAAAGCAGTAAGGGCAAGCACTATTTGCGACTCACGGCAACTTCCGGTGACTCGCGTGACTCGCGAGTCATGAGTCGCGACTCACCAGTGCCTTACACAGCTTATATTGTTTTTAATGACACTATATGGATCTGGATGAACAGTTTACATGTTATCAGTGCCTTACACAGTGCCTTGTGAAGCACTTTGAATTGCCTTGTGTACGAATTGTGCTCTACAAATAAACTTCCCTTGCCTTGCCTTACACACGCTTTATCAGCTATTATGTGTTTGTATTGCTCTCCATATATTGTTAACCAGTGACTTGCGTGACTCGCGAGTCACTACTCGTCTAATACCACCAGAGGGCGCCGTCTAATTTCAGGTGAGGTATTTTTGTTTCCTTTGTATGTCGGTGTTTTCATTATTTTGTGAAAATTTGAAAAGCCATGATACTCTGACATTGAAACAGAAACAACAAAACATAAAATAAACACTAGTTCAAAGTTTTGACTTTCGCTACGTGTTTAGACTTCCCGTGGTCAATTTGGGAGGTCAATCTGGAATGGATTATTGCATTGGGCAATTATTATTATCATTATTATTATTTAGTAGTGGTAGTAGTAATAGTAGTAATAGTTGTAGTAGTAGTGGCAGTGGTAGTGATTTACACACAAGTGTAGGCTTAGTTAAGGCTGTATTTTTCAGCATAACCTACTCTACTCAACCAATCATAAATTATTTTTTATTTAACCGTAACTCTGTAAATAAACAAACGTTAGTTTATGTTTAAGTTTATGTTTAATCATAATCACCTAAAATGGTTTTAATTCTGTAGCTTCAACGAACGCACAAAGTGTGCAGATACAGAGCAGAGTGTATACTTCAAACACAAAAGATGAAGCAAAGTAATATTCTGGTTTTAGTTACAAAAGAAATTCATTACAGTAAAAACTAAACTAAAAATGTATTTGCCTCCAGGCCCTTGAAAAAAAAAACTAACACAATTATAAAAGCCACCTGTACCAGTGTGTCCATAGAGGTTGTAAATATAGTAAATAGCGAATTAAAGAGAACAAAGTTAATGACATCATCCAATACCATCATGTCACCTACTCCAGATGCTCAAAATACAGAATTCATTACCCAAAATCTATCATATTACCTTAAAGTGCACTAAGGAACTTTTTTGGTAAAAAAAAAAAAAGAGAAAACAATAAAAAAAATATATTTGTGCTTTGGTGGCCCAGTGGCTGTATGAGGGCAGCATGGCACCTGCACTTTCTATCATAGCTGCCTCCATGACGTGCCAGGATCAAATCAAAGAGTTTCCAAAAAGTGTAGATCCCCATACTCTTAAAAACATTTGATCCTGGTGCATCATACAGACCACTGCCATGATTAATTAAGGTGCCACACTGCACCCATCAAGATGTTTTTTTCTCCTTAATGCCCCTTTAATGAGATTGTTGTGGACTTTCTTAGAGCACGGGTCCAGCATGCTCCTCTAACAATCAATGGTGCTGCAGTGGAGAGGGTGACCAGCACTAAGTTCCTGGGTGTGCACATCACAGAGAACCTTTCCTGGACCTTTCCTGGACCATGCACACTACATCTCATGGAGAGCAATACAAACGCGTAATAGCTGATAAAGCTGTGTAAGGCACTGGTGATGACTCGCGAGTCACTGGTTAACAATACATAGAGAGCCATACCAACGCATAACAGCTGATAAAGCTGTGTAAGGTACTGGTGAGTCGCGACTCATGACTCGCGAGTCACGCGAGTCACTGGTTAACAATACATAGTGAGCCATACCAACGCATAACAGCTGATAAAGCTGTGCAAGGTACTGGTGGGTCGCGACTCATGACTCGCGAGTCACGCGAGTCACTGGTTAACAATACATAGAGAGCCATACCAACGCATAACAGCTGATAAAGCTGTGTAAGGCACTGGTGAGTCGCGACTCATGACTCGCGAGTCACTGGTTAACAATACATAGAGAGCCATACCAACGCATAACAGCTAATAAAGCTGTGTAAGGTACCGGTGAGTCGCGAGTCACGCGAGTCACTGGTTAACAATACATAGAGAGCCATACCAACGCATAACAGGTGATAAAGCTGTGTAAGGCACTGGTGAGTCGCGAGTCACTGGTTAACAATGCATAGAGAGCCATACAATCACATTACAGCTGATAAAGATGTGTAAGGCACTGGTGATGACTCGCGAGTCACTGGTTAACAATACATAGAGAGCCATACCAACGCATAACAGCTAATAAAGCTGTGTAAGGTACTGGTGAGTCGCGACTCATGACTCGCGAGTCACGCGAGTCACTGGTTAACAATACATAGAGAGCCATACCAACGCATAACAGCTGATAAAGCTGTGTAAGGCACTGGTGAGTCGCGACTCATGACTCGCGAGTCACTGGTTAACAATACATAGAGAGCCATACCAATGCATAACAGGTGATAAAGCTGTGTAAGGCACTGGTGAGTCGCGACTCATGACTCGCGAGTCACGCGAGTCACTGGTTAACAATACATAGAGAGCCATACCAACGCATAACAGGTGATAAAGCTGTGTAAGGTACTGGTGAGTCGCGACTCATGACTCGCGAGTCACGCGAGTCACTGGTTAACAATACATAGAGAGCCATACAATCACATTACAGCTGATAAAGATGTGTAAGGCACTGGTGACCCGCGACTCATGAGTCACGCGAGTCACTGGAAGTTGCAGTGAGTCGCAAATAGTGCTTGCCCTCTCTCCCAAAAAGAGCTGCTGAACACGCTTAAAAGCTAAAGGAAGTGACATCACAAAATAAAACCGGAAGATGTGTTTCATCCAGGGGAGAGGGGAGCGCCTGCTAAGGAGGGGGGATTCTGAAGCGCTGGTGGTTGAAAGTATAATTATATTTTTACAGACTAAAAATAAATAAATATTAAGCAGTAAGAGATGATGAAACCTATCTGAAAATACAAGTGTGATGGAAACACAATGAATGCTGCAAAGTGAAATGTGCTCCTGTATGAATAAGAATACATTTTCACACAACCGTTGAGCATGACTGAACTAGGTAAACACAAGAAACACAAATAACTATTCCCACAAGGGGAACATGGAAACACACGGGAATAATGTCTTCCCTGTAGCTGAGCCTTTAACCAAATCAAACTTACACTAGAGTGTTGCTAACAAGTTGAAGGGCAGTGTAGTTGGAAGATATGCCATGTCACTGTCTGAATTGGCTTCACATTAACTGTGACTGGTGACCGACCAAGAGCAGCCTGTTTTTAAAGTAACATTAGCCTACTAGCTCTGGACGTTTAACTGGCTAGCCAGCAAGTGTTTTCTAAAAAATTAAAAATTAAAATAAACTGGTACTGGTATTTTAACAAACAACACGCTTCTATACTTACATAGAACCAGGGTTCGAAATTAACACCCGCCAACCCGCCAAATGCGGGTTAAAAATCATTTTGGCAGGTACTAATAAAAAAACTTCCAGCCAGTTTGGCGGGTGATGCATGAGCCAATCATGCAAATCATGTCAGAGACGCTCTGGGTGGTGTGTCCCCTCCGTCCTTCATTTCCCATGAACACTACTGGTGACGTTTTAGATACCTATTGGCAGATTGGCTGCAGCGCGCAGATACGCGGAAATATCGGATGAGAGGACTGAGCTGGACAGCGAAATAAACTAAAATGTTGCGGTGTTTAGAACAAACGTCAGGATCAGGAAGAAGTGAGAAGAGGAAGGAGCCAGAAGATGAAAATGTTGACAGAATGTGCAAAACAAAGAGAAGGAAGTTCAGTTGTAAATGGCAGACAGGTCGTCACTGGTTAGTGTTTGATAGTAAAAATTCGGTCATGTTTTGTCAGATTTGCCGTGAGTACACGAAAGAAAACCAACAGTTTCGTTGTTGGTACCAGTAATTTTAAAATCGAGGCAGTGAAGGACAGCGAGAAAGCTAGGAGTCACCGGGAGAGCCTTCAAATAAAAACTGCGAAGACGGTTCCCGTTGAAGACAGTGTTGCGGGGAGAAGCCTCACTTCACTGAAGACTTCGGAGTTGGAGAAGATGCAGCTTCTTTTTAGAAATGCCCATGCCATCGCAAAAAAGGGCCAACTTCGCATGGATGTGTGAGTAAGTGAATCGACCATTTTATTTACATGTTCAAAATCAGTGCATTTAAAATGATACAGTGACGTAAAAACCCCACTGAAACGTAAATATACTCTGTAGGCACTAACTTTGGCTTTATTCACATGATAATTAATTTAGAGTGGACAGGAAGAAAGGCTTGAAGATAGGAGAGACATATACAAATGACCACCAAGCAAAAGAGTTCATACACTACATAGCAGAGGATGAGAGGAGAAAGATGAAAGCAAGATTATCAGACGGCAAGTTCATCTCAGTCATGTCAGATGGATCCCTGGATAGTGCAGTGATGGAAGAAGAAATGGTTTATGTCAGGAGTGCTAGTGAGGGAAAAGTCAAAGTTGATTTTGTTGGGGTTAAAGCTGTCTCAAAGCCAGATGCTGCAAATATATCTGGAGCTGTGTGCAGTATAATGGACAGTGATGTCAGCACTGATTGGAAGAACAAGCAGATGGAGCATCTGTAATGACAGGAGTAAACAGTGGTGTAGTTACAAAACTGCGTGAAGACAGATCAAGTGTGCTTGGGATCCACTGCATGGCCCATAAGCTTGAACTCGCCTTTTCGGACGGAATAAGGAAGAATGTGATGGTCAGGAAAGTTGAGGACCTGTTAAGTGGACTCTACACCTTATATCATAAGAGTGGTGTAAACAGGGCCAGCCTAAAGGAACACTTCAGGGAGCTCCACATGAAGGCTTTGATGCCAACCAGAATAGGTGGAACCCGGTGGTTACCACATCTCTTCAATGCACTTTTTTTTCTCAGGGGATATGCTGGCATTGTCCACCACTTAGAGGAGAAGGTATGCTAATTTATAGCCTAATAAAATTAGTAGGGTTTCCATTTTAAATGTTGTCTATGATATGATTATAGTTGTTTTGTTTGTAGTCCCAGGATACCACACACACCAATGCTGTTCTGAGGGCAAAGTTCAAGGGGTTCCTCAACATAGCCAAGGATGGTGTAGTGCTCAGGTTTTGCTGCCTTCTCCATGACACCATCTATCAACTTAGCAACCTCTCCAAGTCACTGCAGCGCTCCGTGTCAACCCTGGCTGAAGCTCAGAGATGCCTGTCTTCCACTCAGGCTGTTATAGAAAAGTACAAGTCAAGGTATGAATCCTACCATGTATGCTTTGATTTTAGGTTGTGTTGGTGTGTTTTCAAATCGATACATGGATGCATGGATGAAAAGACACCCATCCATTTATCTGCACAACTTTAGACCTGGGCCAAAGCTGAGATCAGTGGTGGACACAGACACCTATGAGGGAGTCCTCCTGAAGCCTTCTGATGCCGGCCAGCATGACAAGGCAAAGAATGAGCTGATCGATTCTCTGTGCCAATGCATCACTGCAAGATTTAGTGATGTGAACAGTGGTGTCTTGCATGCTATGCGACTGGACAGTTTCCAGTGCTACATGCAACTTTGCCATAAACAACTACACTATAAATACAAAAATAACATAATGCATAGCCATTTGAATAGACAATTGAATTAAGGTGCCATTAGTCTTCCATAGAATGCTATGAAAAAGTGAATTTCTGTGATATTTTTTAAAACTAAAAAAACTAACTTTCAGCTTGTGAGAGATGCTAACAATTCATTTAAATGATTAGCTCAGTGAAGCGCTAATCAATGATAAATGACAGCAGAAAAAACACATGAACACAAACAAACTGGGGCAATGACGTCACAACTCGGGCAAAACAAGCATCTTTTAGGTAGATGCTTTCCAGGTCAATACACCAGGTCTGAAGAAGAATCTTCAGAAGAAGAATCTTCAGAGGAAAAATCTGCAGACTCAAAAGGATCCTCTGAGCCGCTCACCCCACCCTGCATCAAACCGTACACTCCCGACAGTCTGAGAGAGGCCACAAACGCAGTGAGGGACATTCTGGAGCAGGAGGCTGAGGAGCTGAAAGGAGGGGACCAGCTGGAGGTTTCAAAGTGCTGGGACCAATACAGTGAAGACACTGCATCTGACGTTGTGACCATTATTGTGGTAAATTTGCCCGTTGTGATGACGCCTCTTTACCTGCCACCCCTGTAGCAGCTAAGGCGGCACAAGAGAAGATCAAATCCTACTTTGTTTGCCGTTACGCCAAAAGCTCATTTAAAAACCTGGTGAGTAAACTGTGTTGTCAGCAAACCAACGTCACGGATAATGTCCTGGAGGAAGCATCTCCTCTCCTGAAGGAGCTGTAACAGCCTGCTCAGCTGCTGTCTAAAGCAGAGCCGCCTGACGAGGAGTGCCTGTATCGGCGACTGTCCCAAGACATCGATAACGGACAATATGAGGAGCTGAGCGAGAAGCTGTCAGAGATCCTCTCTACGAACATTGCACCACAGGCAACACAGCCACACCTCAAAAGCAACATCCGTGCACATGTCGACTCCTTCATGTGGCACATCAGGGACTGGCTCCACCTCCAGCAGCATCAGAATCCCAGATCAGACCCAGTGCAGAGGACTCTGTCAAGGATCAGTCAACTGTCCTTTCCAATGGCCTCACAGTCCCCGCGATCCCACCGACTGTCTCCAACCTGCCTGAGGAAGGGGGCTGAGATCTTTGAATATGCCTCACCAATGCCTCTGACCCAGTCTGTCCAGTGTCTGCATAAGTGGGACACAGAGCACATCATCAACTTGGTGTATGAAGTGGTGTCCCGGGTCATGCAGTGTAAGAGAATCCCTGAGTTGAAGGATGTGTCTGTGGACCTGACGCAGGAGCTGGAGTCACAGATGAGCCAGTGGAAGAGCACGGTCTCCCCAGATGAGCACAACATCCAAAGGGTTGCCAAAGCTGTGCCAAGGCAGGAAGAAGAACTGGGTGACACTTCATGTCATGGTGTGCAAAGAATACATCTCCACCATCGTTGAGCACATCCATCAAAATGTCACACCTCCAGGAGGAAAGCTTGCAGTGAGCTTCTTCCGCAGGCGTTTCTAAACCCGCACCACCGCCTTTCACTCTGTCACCAGTGAGTGATGCAGCATTAAAAAACTCAATAAAAATATGAATAACTAGCTAGTTTGATCTCTTTGATTTTTTGAATTCACTGTTGAACTTAAAATCATAAGTCTACTCGTTTTGGGCATTGTTGTGTTTCTTTTCTTTTTTCTCAATAACTGTTCTCCTGGCGCTTGAAAACCGCTCAAACAGTTCAAATTAAGAAATAAAATAAAGAGTTACCGGTGCTGGTTGAGGCGCGGAAGAAACAGCTACATCCAAATAAAGTCTGCATACGTTAATTGCCTATAGTTTAAATCCCAAAGATGATCAGGACGCACATTCGAAAGGTGCAGACAAATGATATGAAAATAGATCCAATTCTTGCTGTAAGTGTTTCCATGTCGAGGTACAAGCAGATTGGAAAGTGGAAAAAAGATCCGCACAACTGAAAAATGCTCACCAGTTTTTATTGCTCACACCAGAGTTGTGAGCAATAAAAACTGGACTTGTGAATACGAAAGAGTTAACTAAGGAGAGAGTGTTCAATTATTTGTAAAAGCTACATTCATTTCATAGAAAGGGGGATGTGGTGTAATCTGTTTTATTGTGAAATGCCTTCACAGGAAGTGCCGGAACTACGGGGTGCTAACGGTATTTGAAATGGCTTTCTTTATACAGTCTATGGATGGAACGACGCAAATAAATGCTGTCCAGTTGCTCTACCAAGTAATACGACAACTTGAATATATTTTCTCTTTTATAAAGTACTTTTATACTTATTATCTATAGCAGTACTGTTCTGACGTCTTCCTTACACAAGGCAAAATCGTTTAAACTGCTCCGTGGCTCCTCTGCGTTCACGTTGTGAAGGGAGACTGAAGGAGTTTTTCGTCTCCTCGTTTTGCGTATGGACCAAACACAGAGCTTTCGTTCTCCAGCACTTTGACGTGAAGTCACATCTCGCAGGAGGGTTAAAATGAAAATACAGATTATACAGAAGGCAGCCAGATGCTCTTGGGACCTCTGGCAGTGAGGTTTGATGTGTCTTTATATATACTGTAAATGCGCTGTTTACTTGTATTTCTTATGTTATCGCGTGAAAAGCGCGTAGTTTTGTGAGGGCTCTACATAGTACACTAACCGCACACTGAAGTGTAACTATGGGGGGGCCAAGGGGGTCCAGTTATATTACTGGGCAGGACCGAGCCAGGACTAAACCAGGACTTACACCGGCTGTGAAACCCAGAGCTAAACTAAACCAGTTATAAACCAGGACTGAATAAGAAACTTGAGTTTTTTGGCAAATTGAAAAACAACACAGAGCAGTGACAACAAGAAAGACGTCTTTACCTTTAGACCCGAGGCTGAGTTTACAGCTGTTGTTTACAACTTTACAAGCAGCTGCAGCGAGGGGAATATCAAAGATTGTTTGTGGAAAAGTGAGCGCTCACTCTGTATTAGACATTTTTGGTACCGTTTTTGTAGATTATTAGTGGCAGAGTGAGCGCTCACACCATGTAAGGATCTTTGAAGGGAAAGTGCTTTCGCTTCGTCAAAGCGCAGTGTGTTCCGAAAGAAACCGTGTCATGATGTGGATCTGTCTC
This sequence comes from Proterorhinus semilunaris, assembly GCA_021464625.1. Taxonomy (NCBI): domain Eukaryota; kingdom Metazoa; phylum Chordata; class Actinopteri; order Gobiiformes; family Gobiidae; genus Proterorhinus; species Proterorhinus semilunaris. The sequence goes on from CM038359.1 coordinate 8,212,652, forward strand.
TGCAGCTCAGGAGGTAACAATGTCCTTTATTTCTTTTTATCACTGGTTAAGTGGAAATTGTGCTCAAAACACGAAGTTACAGGTGACTCTGCTGCGGCCTGTTGAGCTTCTCTTTTGCTGTTTTAGGACTTTTTCCTGAACGACACTTTTTTATACACGTTATTTTGATTGAATTAAAATGAAATAGGCACCGAAAAAAGTACAGTTAAGGCACCGGCACCGAAAAGCAGGTATCGTTAAAGTAGTGGTATCGGGAAAAAACGAACAGTACCAATCCTTAGTCATGTCTGAGAATATTCTGAATAAAATGTTGATTCCAGGGGGGTGCTAGTCGGAATGTACCGTTGCCTCAATGCCCCGGTCGCAATGTACCGCTGCCCCGGTCGCAATGTACCGCATCCATTGGTCTCAATGTACCGCCGTGTGGTCTTAATGCCCCGCAATTAAACAGCTGTTTTATCGGAGACTTTTGCGTCACATTTGGCAATTACACAGCTGTTTTTTATATTAATTACATGTACGCGTTTTATGCGTCACATGTATGCGGTTTATCAACATTTTGAGATAAACGTAAAACGTGCAAAATAAGTCTACAACGACGAGAGAGTTTGTCTGTATTACATGATCCCGCCCGCGTGAAGAACCAACTAAGTGTGGTTGCCTAGTTACACTAAAGACATTAGTGTAATAAGTGAACATGTTTTGGAGCTACCGTTGTGTTTTGCCATATATGTACATTATTTAATGTATTATTTAAAGCTAGATAACCAGTTACCCAGCTAGCAAATGTACATTGTATTGAAAACTGTTGAATGAAAAACATTTAAACAAATACAGATGGTACCATAAATGACATTTTATTGACTTTGTTTTTCTTTAGGTAGAAATATGATTGGTTAAAGCTAGATAACCAGTTGGCTATGTTACAGTTTTCTATATCCTCCACCCTCTGCGATGTGATCTGGAAAGGTTCAGCAAAAGATGGATACATCATGTGTGGCCAATGATTCACAATGATTCATTTATTTCTGTTTTTATTTGTTGAAATTTATTTCAGTTTAAGGCATCTAAAATATTACTAATGACAAAATAGAAAATTACTTGTACTGAGAATGGACATGCAGTGTGAAATGACAGAATCAGTACATAACATGCATTGCAAATGTTGATGTTTTGTTTTTTTGTTGGTAGAATCACCTTTTATTCATTCAGATTATATACATGCTTATATAGACATAACATCTCAAGTGTTCTACTTTGGATCCATTCAGGGTTGGGTAACTCTGTCTTTACACTTGCATAATATGCTAACTAAATGACATGTGATCAGTGAGACAATGAGGCAATGATCACTCTCTGAATGGAGAGACATAACTGCCAGTTCTTTCTTTACATTTTACACTGAATGGGTTTGGATTAACATAAGGCAAAAGTTAATCCAAACACACAGATCACTAGGTACTCAATGATCACATGTCATTTAGTTAGCATATTATGTAAGTGTAAAGACACAGTTACCTAACCCTGAATGTATCAAAAGTGGAACACTTGCAAATACAGGTGAAATACAAATGAAATTACTTGTGTGAGTATTACATAATGAAAGAAAAGATTCTACAACTAACTAATCTTTTTGGGACAGCCTGTGATAGATGTAACTATTTTTATTTAAAGCAAAATGTTAAACACAACAACACACAATTTGCAACGCTGTAATACCCAATGTATGAAACCTCATTGAAACTAAGCCAACAACGGACAGCTTAAAGGCCCTGTACCTGGGGTGGCGCATTGGCGCAGTGGGGGCATTGAGGCAACGGTACATTCCGACTATGATTCTAGCAGGGTATCTGCAAGGGCGGACAAGTCAAATTTAAGACTTTTTAAGACCACGAAATGTCAAAAATAAGACACGTTTTAAAAGCGCAATGTAAATAGAATGAAAAGAAAATCACAGTCACAAAAATCAAAGTGTCAAACTGTTGTTAATTGATATCACAGTAGAATGTAAAAACTTAAGAACTTAATTTTTTCCATTAGGCATTTTAACATGCTAACAACCCTAACCCATAATAAAAGTAGAGCAGAGCAATCATACTCTATTTGCATGGGCTAGGGGTGTCACGATGAAAACATTGTGAGTCATGATTATTGTGGGAGAAAATATTTGATTTCTGTTACGATTATTCACAATTATCGACCGAATGAAAGGAAACAACAGATTTTTATAGTTTTTATCATAGGCGAGGCTGACCCATTTTTATGTCAAGCACCCCTAAAATGATAGGCAAAAAACAAATGACACACATTCAGATGTTGATTATTACATCTTTATTAAAGTACGCTGTAAATGCAAATGTTTCGATCCATTTAGAAAATGCCTTTTAATACTTGAACTATAGTAAACATTCACCGTTTCTAAAAATGAAAAGGCTTTAAGACTCCTGTGCATTAAAATAAATACATTGAAATTTTAAACTTTACTCCTTTATAATATTTTTTATTATGTCTGTGTACGCTCTCAGTCGTACAGGAGATGTCCATCATCAATAAAGGTACTTGAGTCATCTTCTGTACTCAGTAGTTGAAGTCTCGAACGTTTCGCCTCTCATCCAAAAGGCTTCGTCAGCAAACTAAGGTTCAGCTCAGCCCGCAGCTTCGATCATTTTTGTAATAAATATTTGTATTATATCATTATGAGGCCAGAATCTAGTCTAGGTTGTATGTTAACAAAACTTGCCCGGCTTAATTCTTTGTCAGATGTTTTGATGAACAGACTGAGGAAACGTGTTTCTACAGATTGTTTTCCAAGATGTTGTTTCATATTGGGTTGGGTCAGAGACTCAGGCCATCACTGAATCTTCTGTGAAGGTCTCTGCTGTCTCCAAGCTTCTCCAGATGTCTTCATGGCTGCCTCTGCCGAGTTGTACTGGCTCTGGTGAGTGAAGGAACACTTTAAATACTGCACGGCATGATGTCCTCACAGCGTCACCTTCTTTTCAGGTATCAACGACTGTGATAGAGGCCAGTCTGGCAGTTTCTCCTGAATAAGTAGTCCATTTACATACAAGCCATCAACAAACTCTCTTATGCAGATATCTACCACATACATGTTAAATGCACAAAGAAGGAAGTGATGAAGAAAATCTGAACAACACAATTCATGCTTTTTGTTTTAGAGCCTGAAACATTACCCCAAGAAAAAGTATTTTAAGATAAAGCCAGTGTGTCTCCTTAGGGTGATGATACTGACAAACACTCTGATATATTCAGTTGTAAATTAGTGCAGCCAGAAACAAAGGCAGTCTATGGATAACTGTTTGAATTGCAGACAATTATATTTGGCACAGCTTGTTAGATTTCTTCTGTAAAATTATGATTTGTGAACAACTTGCTGACAAGAGAACCCCAAAGAGGAGCACTTATGAGCATAAAGAAGCACAAGTGTCTCCATTTGAAGTGATCTTGGAGCAATTCAAATCATACCTTACATTCGCAGCGGCTGCTTTGTCAAACACAACTACCCCAACAGGAAGCACTTACTGAATTATAACAACAAGTTAGTGCTCAGGTTAGGGAAATAGCAATGACTTTCTGAAGCTGGTGGTAGAATGGCCAAAAGATCAAATGATCAAAAATGATCAAAAGGCGTTATTGAGGAAATCCATGTGAGTGTAGACATCAACATTACCCCAACAAAAAGCACTTTCAGCATGAAACATCACGTTAGTGCTTTTTCCAGGGTATTGTGAATGACCAATGAAAACTACATTTTTACTTTTTGGATGAAATGGTCTTGTAGTAGTTATGGAAAGAGGACCAAGTCACAACCAAGAGAACCTCAAAGAGTAGCACTTATGAATGAAGACGCCATGAGTGATACTATTTGAGGTCATCTTAATGTGTTTAATCACTAAGCAGTATTCAGTCTGATGTCGTTTGGTGATAATACTGACAAAGACGCTGATATATTCAGTTGCAGCTTAGTGCAGCCAGAAACACAGGCGGTCAATGGATAACTGTTTGAATTGCAGACAATTATATTTGGCACAGCTTGTTAGATTTCTTCTGTAAAATTATGTTTTGTGAACAACTTGCTGACAAGAGAACCCCAAAGAGGAGCACTTATGAGCATAAAGAAGCACAAGTGTCTCCATTTGAAGTGATCTTGGAGCAATTCAAATCATATCTTACATTCGCAGCGGCTGCTTTGTCAAACACAACTACCCCAACAGGAAGCACTTACTGAATTATAACAACAAGTTAGTGCTCAGGTTAGGGAAATAGCAATGACTTTCTGAAGCTGGTGGTAGAATGGCCAAAAGATCAAATGATCAAAAATGATCAAAAGGCGTTATTGAGGAAATCCATGTGAGTGTAGACATCAACATTACCCCAACAAAAAGCACTTTCAGCATGAAACATCACGTTAGTGCTTTTTCCAGGGTATTGTGAATGACCAATGAAAACTACATTTTTACTTTTTGGATAAAATGGTCTTGTAGTAGTTACGGAAAGAGGACCAAGTCACAACCAAGAGAACCCCAAAGAGTAGCACTTATGAATGAAGACGCCATGAGTGATACTATTTGAGGTCATCTTAATGTGTTTAATCACTAAACAGTATTCAGTCTGATGCGCAAATCTTGCAGAGCCACCACAACAATTAGAACTTACGGCAATGGAACGAAAAACACCAGTTGGGTCAGAGACTCAGGCCGTCACTGAATCTTCTGTGAAGGTCTCTGCTGTCTCCAAGCTTCTCCAGATGTCTTCATGGCTGCCTCTGCTGAGTTGTACTGGCTCTGGTGAGTGAAGGAACACTTTAAATACTGCACGGCATGATGTCCTCACAGCGTCACAGCGACACCTTCTTTTCAGGTATCAACGACTGTGATAGAGGCCAGTCTGGCAGTTTCTCCTGAATAAGTAGTCCATTTACATACAAGCCATCAACAAACTCTCTTATGCAGATATCTACCACATACATGTGAAATGCACAAAGAAGGAAGTGATGAAGAAAATCTGAACAACACAATTCATGCTTTTTGTTTTAGAGCCTGAAACATTACCCCAAGAAAAAGTATTTTAAGATAAAGCCAGTGTGTCTCCTTAGGGTGATGATACTGACAAACACTCTGATATATTCAGTTGTAAATTAGTGCAGCCAGAAACAAAGGCAGTCTATGGATAACTGTTTGAATTGCAGACAATTATATTTGGCACAGCTTGTTAGATTTCTTCTGTAAAATTATGATTTGTGAACAACTTGCTGACAAGAGAACCCCAAAGAGGAGCACTTATGAGCATAAAGAAGCACAAGTGTCTCCATTTGAAGTGATCTTGGAGCAATTCAAATCATATCTTACATTAGCAGCGGCTGCTTTGTCAAACACAACTACCCCAACAGGAAGCACTTACTGAATTATAACAACAAGTTAGTGCTCAGGTTAGGGAAATAGCAATGACTTTCTGAAGCTGGTGGTAGAATGGCCAAAAGATCAAATGATCAAAAATGATCAAAAGGCGTTATTGAGGAAATCCATGTGAGTGTAGACATCAACATTACCCCAACAAAAAGCACTTTCAGCATGAAACATCACGTTAGTGCTTTTTCCAGGGTATTGTGAATGACCAATGAAAACTGCATTTTTACTTTTTGGATGAAATGGTCTTGTAGTAGTTATGGAAAGAGGACCAAGTCACAACCAAGAGAACCTCAAAGAGTAGCACTTATGAATGAAGACGCCATGAGTGATACTATTTGAGGTCATCTTAATGTGTTTAATCACTAAGCAGTATTCAGTCTGATGTCGTTTGGTGATAATACTGACAAAGACGCTGATATATTCAGTTGCAGCTTAGTGCAGCCAGAAACAAAGGCGGTCAATGGATAACTGTTTGAATTGCAGACAATTATATTTGGCACAGATTGTTAGATTTCTTCAGTAAAATTACGATTTGTGAACAACTTGCTGACAAGAGAACCCCAAAGAGGAGCACTTATGAGCATAAAGAAGCACAAGTGTCTCCATTTGAAGTGATCTTGGAGCAATTCAAATCATATCTTACATTCGCAGCGGCTGCTTTGTCAAACACAACTACCCCAACAGGAAGCACTTACTGAATTATAACAACAAGTTAGTGCTCAGGTTAGGGAAATAGCAATGACTTTCTGAAGCTTTTTTCAGGGTATTGTGAATGACCAATGAAAACTACATTTTTACTTTTTGGATAAAATGGTCTTGTAGTAGTTACGGAAAGAGGACCAAGTCACAACCAAGAGAACCCCAAAGAGTAGCACTTATGAATGAAGACGCCATGAGTGATACTATTTGAGGTCATCTTAATGTGTTTAATCACTAAACAGTATTCAGTCTGATGCGCAAATCTTGCAGAGCCACCACAACAATTAGAACTTACGGCAATGGAACGAAAAACACCAGTTGGGTCAGAGACTCAGGCCGTCACTGAATCTTCTGTGAAGGTCTCTGCTGTCTCCAAGCTTCTCCAGATGTCTTCATGGCTGCCTCTGCTGAGTTGTACTGGCTCTGGTGAGTGAAGGAACACTTTAAATACTGCACGGCATGATGTCCTCACAGCGTCACAGCGACACCTTCTTTTCAGGTATCAACGACTGTGATAGAGGCCAGTCTGGCAGTTTCTCCTGAATAAGTAGTCCATTTACATACAAGCCATCAACAAACTCTCTTATGCAGATATCTACCACATACATGTTAAATGCACAAAGAAGGAAGTGATGAAGAAAATCTGAACAACACAATTCATGCTTTTTGTTTTAGAGCCTGAAACATTACCCCAAGAGTATTTTAAGATAAAGCCAGTGTGTCTCCTTAGGGTGATGATACTGACAAACACTCTGATATATTCAGTTGTAAATTAGTGCAGCCAGAAACAAAGGCAGTCTATGGATAACTGTTTGAATTGCAGACAATTATATTTGGCACAGCTTGTTAGATTTCTTCTGTAAAATTATGTTTTGTGAACAACTTGCTGACAAGAGAACCCCAAAGAGGAGCACTTATGAGCATAAAGAAGCACAAGTGTCTCCATTTGAAGTGATCTTGGAGCAATTCAAATCATATCTTACATTAGCAGCGGCTGCTTTGTCAAACACAACTACCCCAACAGGAAGCACTTACTGAATTATAACAACAAGTTAGTGCTCAGGTTAGGGAAATAGCAATGACTTTCTGAAGCTGGTGGTAGAATGGCCAAAAGATCAAATGATCAAAAATGATCAAAAGACGTTATTGAGGAAATCCATGTGAGTGTAGACATCAACATTACCCCAACAAAAAGCACTTTCAGCATGAAACATCACGTTAGTGCTTTTTCCAGGGTATTGTGAATGACCAATGAAAACTACATTTTTACTTTTTGGATAAAATGGTCTTGTAGTAGTTACGGAAAGAGGACCAATTCACAACCAAGAGAACCCCAAAGAGTAGCACTTATGAATGAAGACGCCATGAGTGATACTATTTGAGGTCATCTTAATGTGTTTAATCACTAAACAGTATTCAGTCTGATGCGCAAATCTTGCAGAGCCACCACAACAATTAGAACTTACGGCAATGGAACGAAAAACACCAGTTGGGTCAGAGACTCAGGCCGTCACTGAATCTTCTGTGAAGGTCTCTGCTGTCTCCAAGCTTCTCCAGATGTCTTCATGGCTGCCTCTGCTGAGTTGTACTGGCTCTGGTGAGTGAAGGAACACTTTAAATACTGCACGGCATGATGTCCTCACAGCGTCACAGCGACACCTTCTTTTCAGGTATCAACGACTGTGATAGAGGCCAGTCTGGCAGTTTCTCCTGAATAAGTAGTCCATTTACATACAAGCCATCAACAAACTCTCTTATGCAGATATCTACCACATACATGTTAAATGCACAAAGAAGGAAGTGATGAAGAAAATCTGAACAACACAATTCATGCTTTTTGTTTTAGAGCCTGAAACATTACCCCAAGAAAAAGTATTTTAAGGTAAAGCCAGTGTGTCTCCTTAGGGTGATGATACTGACAAACACTCTGATATATTCAGTTGTAAATTAGTGCAGCCAGAAACAAAGGCAGTCTATGGATAACTGTTTGAATTGCAGACAATTATATTTGGCACAGCTTGTTAGATTTATTCTGTAAAATTATGTTTTGTGAACAACTTGCTGACAAGAGAACCCCAAAGAGGAGCACTTATGAGCATAAAGAAGCACAAGTGTCTCCATTTGAAGTGATCTTGGAGCAATTCAAATCATACCTTACATTAGCAGCGGCTGCTTTGTCAAACACAACTACCCCAACAGGAAGCACTTACTGAATTATAACAACAAGTTAGTGCTCAGGTTAGGGAAATAGCAATGACTTTCTGAAGCTTTTTCCAGGGTATTGTGAATGACCAATGAAAACTAAATTTTTACTTTTTGGATAAAATGGTCTTGTAGTAGTTACCGAATGAGAAACAAGTCACAACCAAGAGAACCCCAAAGAGTAGCACTTATGAATGAAGACGCCATGAGTGATACTATTTGAGGTCATCTTAATGTGTTTAATCACTAAGCAGTATTCAGTCTGATGTCGTTTGGTGATAATACTGACAAAGACGCTGATATATTCAGTTGCAGCTTAGTGCAGCCAGAAACAAAGGCGGTCAATGGATAACTGTTTGAATTGCAGACAATTATATTTGGCACAGATTGTTAGATTTCTTCAGTAAAATTACGATTTGTGAACAACTTGCTGACAAGAGAACCCCAAAGAGGAGCACTTATGAGCATAAAGAAGCACAAGTGTCTCCATTTGAAGTGATCTTGGAGCAATTCAAATCATACCTTACATTCGCAGCGGCTGCTTTGTCAAACACAACTACCCCAACAGGAAGCACTTACTGAATTATAACAACAAGTTAGTGCTCAGGTTAGGGAAATAGCAATGACTTTCTGAAGCTTTTTCCAGGGTATTGTGAATGACCAATGAAAACTAAATTTTTACTTTTTGGATAAAATGGTCTTGTAGTAGTTACCGAATGAGAAACAAGTCACAACCAAGAGAACCCCAAAGAGTAGCACTTATGAATGAAGACGCCATGAGTGATACTATTTGAGGTCATCTTAATGTGTTTAATCACTAAGCAGTATTCAGTCTGATGTCGTTTGGTGATAATACTGACAAAGACGCTGATATATTCAGTTGCAGCTTAGTGCAGCCAGAAACAAAGGCGGTCAATGGATAACTGTTTGAATTGCAGACAATTATATTTGGCACAGATTGTTAGATTTCTTCAGTAAAATTACGATTTGTGAACAACTTGCTGACAAGAGAACCCCAAAGAGGAGCACTTATGAGCATAAAGAAGCACAAGTGTCTCCATTTGAAGTGATCTTGGAGCAATTCAAATCATACCTTACATTCGCAGCGGCTGCTTTGTCAAACACAACTACCCCAACAGGAAGCACTTACTGAATTATAACAACAAGTTAGTGCTCAGGTTAGGGAAATAGCAATGACTTTCTGAAGCTTTTTCCAGGGTATTGTGAATGACCAATGAAAACTACATTTTTACTTTTTGGATAAAATGGTCTTGTAGTAGTTACCGAATGAGAAACAAGTCACAACCAAGAGAACCCCAAAGAGTAGCACTTATGAATGAAGACGCCATGAGTGATACTATTTGAGGTCATCTTAATGTGTTTAATCACTAAACAGTATTCAGTCTGATGCGCAAATCTTGCAGAGCCACCACAACAATTAGAACTTACGGCAATGGAACGAAAAACACCAGTTGGGTCAGAGACTCAGGCCGTCACTGAATCTTCTGTGAAGGTCTCTGCAGTCTCCAAGCTTCTCCAGATGTCTTCATGGCTGCCTCTGCTGAGTTGTACTGGCTCTGGTGAGTGAAGGAACACTTTAAATACTGCACGGCATGATGTCCTCACAGCGTCACAGCGACACCTTCTTTTCAGGTATCAACGACTGTGATAGAGGCCAGTCTGGCAGTTTCTCCTGAATAAGTAGTTCATTTACATACAAGCCATCAACAAACTCTCTTATGCAGATATCTACCACATACATGTGAAATGCACAAAGAAGGAAGTGATGAAGAAAATCTGAACAACACAATTCATGCTTTTTGTTTTAGAGCCTGAAACATTACCCCAAGAGTATTTTAAGATAAAGCCAGTGTGTCTCCTTAGGGTGATGATACTGACAAACACTCTGATATATTCAGTTGTAAATTAGTGCAGCCAGAAACAAAGGCAGTCTATGGATAACTGTTTGAATTGCAGACAATTATATTTGGCACAGCTTGTTAGATTTCTTCTGTAAAATTATGATTTGTGAACAACTTGCTGACAAGAGAACCCCAAAGAGGAGCACTTATGAGCATAAAGAAGCACAAGTGTCTCCATTTGAAGTGATCTTGGAGCAATTCAAATCATACCTTACATTCGCAGCGGCTGCTTTGTCAAACACAACTACCCCAACAGGAAGCACTTACTGAATTATAACAACAAGTTAGTGCTCAGGTTAGGGAAATAGCAATGACTTTCTGAAGCTGGTGGTAGAATGGCCAAAAGATCAAATGATCAAAAATGATCAAAAGACGTTATTGAGGAAATCCATGTGAGTGTAGACATCAACATTACCCCAACAAAAAGCACTTTCAGCATGAAACATCACGTTAGTGCTTTTTCCAGGGTATTGTGAATGACCAATGAAAACTACATTTTTACTTTTTGGATGAAATGGTCTTGTAGTAGTTATGGAAAGAGGACCAAGTCACAACCAAGAGAACCTCAAAGAGTAGCACTTATGAATGAAGACGCCATGAGTGATACTATTTGAGGTCATCTTAATGTGTTTAATCACTAAGCAGTATTCAGTCTGATGTCGTTTGGTGATAATACTGACAAAGACGCTGATATATTCAGTTGCAGCTTAGTGCAGCCAGAAACAAAGGCGGTCAATGGATAACTGTTTGAATTGCAGACAATTATATTTGGCACAGATTGTTAGATTTCTTCAGTAAAATTACGATTTGTGAACAACTTGCTGACAAGAGAACCCCAAAGAGGAGCACTTATGAGCATAAAGAAGCACAAGTGTCTCCATTTGAAGTGATCTTGGAGCAATTCAAATCATACCTTACATTAGCAGCGGCTGCTTTGTCAAACACAACTACCCCAACAGGAAGCACTTACTGAATTATAACAACAAGTTAGTGCTCAGGTTAGGGAAATAGCAATGACTTTCTGAAGCTTTTTCCAGGGTATTGTTAATGACCAATGAAAACTACATTTTTACTTTTTGGATAAAATGGTCTTGTAGTAGTTACGGAAAGAGGACTAAGTCACAACCAAGAAAACCCCAAAGAGTAGCACTTATGAATGAAGACGCCATGAGTGATACTATTTGAGGTCATCTTAATGTGTTTAATCACTAAACAGTATTCAGTCTGATGCGCAAATCTTGCAGAGCCACCACAACAATTAGAACTTACGGCAATTGAACGAAAAACACCAGTTGGGTCAGAGACTCAGGCCGTCACTGAATCTTCTGTGAAGGTCTCTGCTGTCTCCAAGCTTCTCCAGATGTCTTCATGGCTGCCTCTGCTGAGTTGTACTGGCTCTGGTGAGTGAAGGAACACTTTAAATACTGCACGGCATGATGTCCTCACAGCGTCACAGCGACACCTTCTTTTCAGGTATCAACGACTGTGATAGAGGCCAGTCTGGCAGTTTCTCCTGAATAAGTAGTCAATTTACATACAATCCATCAACAAACTCTCTTATGCAGATATCTACCACATACATGTGAAATGCACAAAGAAGGAAGTGATGAAGAAAATCTGAACAACACAATTCATGCTTTTTGTTTTAGAGCCTGAAACATTACCCCAAGAGTATTTTAAGATAAAGCCAATGTGTCTCCTTAGGGTGATGATACTGACAAACACTCTGATATATTCAGTTGTAAATTAGTGCAGCCAGAAACAAAGGCAGTCTATGGATAACTGTTTGAATTGCAGACAATTATATTTGGCACAGCTTGTTAGATTTCTTCTGTAAAATTATGATTTGTGAACAACTTGCTGACAAGAGAACCCCAAAGAGGAGCACTTATGAGCATAAAGAAGCACAAGTGTCTCCATTTGAAGTGATCTTGGAGCAATTCAAATCATACCTTACATTCGCAGCGGCTGCTTTGTCAAACACAACTACCCCAACAGGAAGCACTTACTGAATTATAACAACAAGTTAGTGCTCAGGTTAGGGAAATAGCAATGACTTTCTGAAGCTGGTGGTAGAATGGCCAAAAGATCAAATGATCAAAAATGATCAAAAGGCGTTATTGAGGAAATCCATGTGAGTGTAGACATCAACATTACCCCAACAAAAAGCACTTTCAGCATGAAACATCACGTTAGTGCTTTTTCCAGGGTATTGTGAATGACCAATGAAAACTACATTTTTACTTTTTGGATGAAATGGTCTTGTAGTAGTTATGGAAAGAGGACCAAGTCACAACCAAGAGAACCCCAAAGAGTAGCACTTATGAATGAAGACGCCATGAGTGATACTATTTGAGGTCATCTTAATGTGTTTAATCACTAAGCAGTATTCAGTCTGATGTCGTTTGGTGATAATACTGACGCTGATATATTCAGTTGCAGCTTAGTGCAGCCAGAAACAAAGGCGGTCAATGGATAACTGTTTGAATTGCAGACAATTATATTTGGCACAGATTGTTAGATTTCTTCAGTAAAATTACGATTTGTGAACAACTTGCTGACAAGAGAACCCCAAAGAGGAGCACTTATGAGCATAAAGAAGCACAAGTGTCTCCATTTGAAGTGATCTTGGAGCAATTCAAATCATACCTTACATTCGCAGCGGCTGCTTTGTCAAACACAACTACCCCAACAGGAAGCACTTACTGAATTATAACAACAAGTTAGTGCTCAGGTTAGGGAAATAGCAATGACTTTCTGAAGCTTTTTCCAGGGTATTGTGAATGACCAATGAAAACTACATTTTTACTTTTTGGATAAAATGGTCTTGTAGTAGTTACCGAATGAGAAACAAGTCACAACCAAGAGAACCCCAAAGAGTAGCACTTATGAATGAAGACGCCATGAGTGATACTATTTGAGGTCATCTTAATGTGTTTAATCACTAAACAGTATTCAGTCTGATGCGCAAATCTTGCAGAGCCACCACAACAATTAGAACTTACGGCAATGGAACGAAAAACACCAGTTGGGTCAGAGACTCAGGCCGTCACTGAATCTTCTGTGAAGGTCTCTGCAGTCTCCAAGCTTCTCCAGATGTCTTCATGGCTGCCTCTGCTGAGTTGTACTGGCTCTGGTGAGTGAAGGAACACTTTAAATACTGCACGGCATGATGTCCTCACAGCGTCACAGCGACACCTTCTTTTCAGGTATCAACGACTGTGATAGAGGCCAGTCTGGCAGTTTCTCCTGAATAAGTAGTCCATTTACATACAAGCCATCAACAAACTCTCTTATGCAGATATCTACCACATACATGTTAAATGCACAAAGAAGGAAGTGATGAAGAAAATCTGAACAACACAATTCATGCTTTTTGTTTTAGAGCCTGAAACATTACCCCAAGAAAAAGTATTTTAAGGTAAAGCCAGTGTGTCTCCTTAGGGTGATGATACTGACAAACACTCTGATATATTCAGTTGTAAATTAGTGCAGCCAGAAACAAAGGCAGTCTATGGATAACTGTTTGAATTGCAGACAATTATATTTGGCACAGCTTGTTAGATTTCTTCTGTAAAATTATGTTTTGTGAACAACTTGCTGACAAGAGAACCCCAAAGAGGAGCACTTATGAGCATAAAGAAGCACAAGTGTCTCCATTTGAAGTGATCTTGGAGCAATTCAAATCATATCTTACATTAGCAGCGGCTGCTTTGTCAAACACAACTACCCCAACAGGAAGCACTTACTGAATTATAACAACAAGTTAGTGCTCAGGTTAGGGAAATAGCAATGACTTTCTGAAGCTGGTGGTAGAATGGCCAAAAGATCAAATGATCAAAAATGATCAAAAGACGTTATTGAGGAAATCCATGTGAGTGTAGACATCAACATTACCCCAACAAAAAGCACTTTCAGCATGAAACATCACGTTAGTGCTTTTTCCAGGGTATTGTGAATGACCAATGAAAACTACATTTTTACTTTTTGGATAAAATGGTCTTGTAGTAGTTACGGAAAGAGGACCAATTCACAACCAAGAGAACCCCAAAGAGTAGCACTTATGAATGAAGACGCCATGAGTGATACTATTTGAGGTCATCTTAATGTGTTTAATCACTAAACAGTATTCAGTCTGATGCGCAAATCTTGCAGAGCCACCACAACAATTAGAACTTACGGCAATGGAACGAAAAACACCAGTTGGGTCAGAGACTCAGGCCGTCACTGAATCTTCTGTGAAGGTCTCTGCTGTCTCCAAGCTTCTCCAGATGTCTTCATGGCTGCCTCTGCTGAGTTGTACTGGCTCTGGTGAGTGAAGGAACACTTTAAATACTGCACGGCATGATGTCCTCACAGCGTCACAGCGACACCTTCTTTTCAGGTATCAACGACTGTGATAGAGGCCAGTCTGGCAGTTTCTCTTGAATAAGTAGTCCATTTACATACAAGCCATCAACAAACTCTCTTATGCAGATATCTACCACATACATGTTAAATGCACAAAGAAGGAAGTGATGAAGAAAATCTGAACAACACAATTCATGCTTTTTGTTTTAGAGCCTGAAACATTACCCCAAGAAAAAGTATTTTAAGGTAAAGCCAGTGTGTCTCCTTAGGGTGATGATACTGACAAACACTCTGATATATTCAGTTGTAAATTAGTGCAGCCAGAAACAAAGGCAGTCTATGGATAACTGTTTGAATTGCAGACAATTATATTTGGCACAGCTTGTTAGATTTATTCTGTAAAATTATGTTTTGTGAACAACTTGCTGACAAGAGAACCCCAAAGAGGAGCACTTATGAGCATAAAGAAGCACAAGTGTCTCCATTTGAAGTGATCTTGGAGCAATTCAAATCATACCTTACATTAGCAGCGGCTGCTTTGTCAAACACAACTACCCCAACAGGAAGCACTTACTGAATTATAACAACAAGTTAGTGCTCAGGTTAGGGAAATAGCAATGACTTTCTGAAGCTTTTTCCAGGGTATTGTGAATGACCAATGAAAACTAAATTTTTACTTTTTGGATAAAATGGTCTTGTAGTAGTTACCGAATGAGAAACAAGTCACAACCAAGAGAACCCCAAAGAGTAGCACTTATGAATGAAGACGCCATGAGTGATACTATTTGAGGTCATCTTAATGTGTTTAATCACTAAGCAGTATTCAGTCTGATGTCGTTTGGTGATAATACTGACAAAGACGCTGATATATTCAGTTGCAGCTTAGTGCAGCCAGAAACAAAGGCGGTCAATGGATAACTGTTTGAATTGCAGACAATTATATTTGGCACAGATTGTTAGATTTCTTCAGTAAAATTACGATTTGTGAACAACTTGCTGACAAGAGAACCCCAAAGAGGAGCACTTATGAGCATAAAGAAGCACAAGTGTCTCCATTTGAAGTGATCTTGGAGCAATTCAAATCATACCTTACATTCGCAGCGGCTGCTTTGTCAAACACAACTACCCCAACAGGAAGCACTTACTGAATTATAACAACAAGTTAGTGCTCAGGTTAGGGAAATAGCAATGACTTTCTGAAGCTTTTTCCAGGGTATTGTGAATGACCAATGAAAACTACATTTTTACTTTTTGGATAAAATGGTCTTGTAGTAGTTACCGAATGAGAAACAAGTCACAACCAAGAGAACCCCAAAGAGTAGCACTTATGAATGAAGACGCCATGAGTGATACTATTTGAGGTCATCTTAATGTGTTTAATCACTAAACAGTATTCAGTCTGATGCGCAAATCTTGCAGAGCCACCACAACAATTAGAACTTACGGCAATGGAACGAAAAACACCAGTTGGGTCAGAGACTCAGGCCGTCACTGAATCTTCTGTGAAGGTCTCTGCAGTCTCCAAGCTTCTCCAGATGTCTTCATGGCTGCCTCTGCTGAGTTGTACTGGCTCTGGTGAGTGAAGGAACACTTTAAATACTGCACGGCATGATGTCCTCACAGCGTCACAGCGACACCTTCTTTTCAGGTATCAACGACTGTGATAGAGGCCAGTCTGGCAGTTTCTCCTGAATAAGTAGTTCATTTACATACAAGCCATCAACAAACTCTCTTATGCAGATATCTACCACATACATGTGAAATGCACAAAGAAGGAAGTGATGAAGAAAATCTGAACAACACAATTCATGCTTTTTGTTTTAGAGCCTGAAACATTACCCCAAGAGTATTTTAAGATAAAGCCAGTGTGTCTCCTTAGGGTGATGATACTGACAAACACTCTGATATATTCAGTTGTAAATTAGTGCAGCCAGAAACAAAGGCAGTCTATGGATAACTGTTTGAATTGCAGACAATTATATTTGGCACAGCTTGTTAGATTTCTTCTGTAAAATTATGATTTGTGAACAACTTGCTGACAAGAGAACCCCAAAGAGGAGCACTTATGAGCATAAAGAAGCACAAGTGTCTCCATTTGAAGTGATCTTGGAGCAATTCAAATCATACCTTACATTCGCAGCGGCTGCTTTGTCAAACACAACTACCCCAACAGGAAGCACTTACTGAATTATAACAACAAGTTAGTGCTCAGGTTAGGGAAATAGCAATGACTTTCTGAAGCTGGTGGTAGAATGGCCAAAAGATCAAATGATCAAAAATGATCAAAAGGCGTTATTGAGGAAATCCATGTGAGTGTAGACATCAACATTACCCCAACAAAAAGCACTTTCAGCATGAAACATCACGTTAGTGCTTTTTCCAGGGTATTGTGAATGACCAATGAAAACTACATTTTTACTTTTTGGATGAAATGGTCTTGTAGTAGTTATGGAAAGAGGACCAAGTCACAACCAAGAGAACCTCAAAGAGTAGCACTTATGAATGAAGACGCCATGAGTGATACTATTTGAGGTCATCTTAATGTGTTTAATCACTAAGCAGTATTCAGTCTGATGTCGTTTGGTGATAATACTGACAAAGACGCTGATATATTCAGTTGCAGCTTAGTGCAGCCAGAAACAAAGGCGGTCAATGGATAACTGTTTGAATTGCAGACAATTATATTTGGCACAGATTGTTAGATTTCTTCAGTAAAATTACGATTTGTGAACAACTTGCTGACAAGAGAACCCCAAAGAGGAGCACTTATGAGCATAAAGAAGCACAAGTGTCTCCATTTGAAGTGATCTTGGAGCAATTCAAATCATACCTTACATTAGCAGCGGCTGCTTTGTCAAACACAACTACCCCAACAGGAAGCACTTACTGAATTATAACAACAAGTTAGTGCTCAGGTTAGGGAAATAGCAATGACTTTCTGAAGCTTTTTCCAGGGTATTGTTAATGACCAATGAAAACTACATTTTTACTTTTTGGATAAAATGGTCTTGTAGTAGTTACCGAATGAGAAACAAGTCACAACCAAGAGAACCCCAAAGAGTAGCACTTATGAATGAAGACGCCATGAGTGATACTATTTGAGGTCATCTTAATGTGTTTAATCACTAAGCAGTATTCAGTCTGATGTCGTTTGGTGATAATACTGACAAAGACGCTGATATATTCAGTTGCAGCTTAGTGCAGCCAGAAACAAAGGCGGTCAATGGATAACTGTTTGAATTGCAGACAATTATATTTGGCACAGATTGTTAGATTTCTTCAGTAAAATTACGATTTGTGAACAACTTGCTGACAAGAGAACCCCAAAGAGGAGCACTTATGAGCATAAAGAAGCACAAGTGTCTCCATTTGAAGTGATCTTGGAGCAATTCAAATCATACCTTACATTCGCAGCGGCTGCTTTGTCAAACACAACTACCCCAACAGGAAGCACTTACTGAATTATAACAACAAGTTAGTGCTCAGGTTAGGGAAATAGCAATGACTTTCTGAAGCTTTTTCCAGGGTATTGTGAATGACCAATGAAAACTACATTTTTACTTTTTGGATAAAATGGTCTTGTAGTAGTTACCGAATGAGAAACAAGTCACAACCAAGAGAACCCCAAAGAGTAGCACTTATGAATGAAGACGCCATGAGTGATACTATTTGAGGTCATCTTAATGTGTTTAATCACTAAACAGTATTCAGTCTGATGCGCAAATCTTGCAGAGCCACCACAACAATTAGAACTTACGGCAATGGAACGAAAAACACCAGTTGGGTCAGAGACTCAGGCCGTCACTGAATCTTCTGTGAAGGTCTCTGCAGTCTCCAAGCTTCTCCAGATGTCTTCATGGCTGCCTCTGCTGAGTTGTACTGGCTCTGGTGAGTGAAGGAACACTTTAAATACTGCACGGCATGATGTCCTCACAGCGTCACAGCGACACCTTCTTTTCAGGTATCAACGACTGTGATAGAGGCCAGTCTGGCAGTTTCTCCTGAATAAGTAGTTCATTTACATACAAGCCATCAACAAACTCTCTTATGCAGATATCTACCACATACATGTGAAATGCACAAAGAAGGAAGTGATGAAGAAAATCTGAACAACACAATTCATGCTTTTTGTTTTAGAGCCTGAAACATTACCCCAAGAGTATTTTAAGATAAAGCCAGTGTGTCTCCTTAGGGTGATGATACTGACAAACACTCTGATATATTCAGTTGTAAATTAGTGCAGCCAGAAACAAAGGCAGTCTATGGATAACTGTTTGAATTGCAGACAATTATATTTGGCACAGCTTGTTAGATTTCTTCTGTAAAATTATGATTTGTGAACAACTTGCTGACAAGAGAACCCCAAAGAGGAGCACTTATGAGCATAAAGAAGCACAAGTGTCTCCATTTGAAGTGATCTTGGAGCAATTCAAATCATACCTTACATTCGCAGCGGCTGCTTTGTCAAACACAACTACCCCAACAGGAAGCACTTACTGAATTATAACAACAAGTTAGTGCTCAGGTTAGGGAAATAGCAATGACTTTCTGAAGCTGGTGGTAGAATGGCCAAAAGATCAAATGATCAAAAATGATCAAAAGACGTTATTGAGGAAATCCATGTGAGTGTAGACATCAACATTACCCCAACAAAAAGCACTTTCAGCATGAAACATCACGTTAGTGCTTTTTCCAGGGTATTGTGAATGACCAATGAAAACTACATTTTTACTTTTTGGATGAAATGGTCTTGTAGTAGTTATGGAAAGAGGACCAAGTCACAACCAAGAGAACCTCAAAGAGTAGCACTTATGAATGAAGACGCCATGAGTGATACTATTTGAGGTCATCTTAATGTGTTTAATCACTAAGCAGTATTCAGTCTGATGTCGTTTGGTGATAATACTGACAAAGACGCTGATATATTCAGTTGCAGCTTAGTGCAGCCAGAAACAAAGGCGGTCAATGGATAACTGTTTGAATTGCAGACAATTATATTTGGCACAGCTTGTTAGATTTCTTCTGTAAAATTATGTTTTGTGAACAACTTGCTGAC
This sequence comes from Proterorhinus semilunaris, assembly GCA_021464625.1. Classification (NCBI taxonomy): domain Eukaryota; kingdom Metazoa; phylum Chordata; class Actinopteri; order Gobiiformes; family Gobiidae; genus Proterorhinus; species Proterorhinus semilunaris. The sequence goes on from CM038359.1 coordinate 8,232,310, forward strand.
AAGAGAACCCCAAAGAGGAGCACTTATGAGCATAAAGAAGCACAAGTGTCTCCATTTGAAGTGATCTTGGAGCAATTCAAATCATACCTTACATTCGCAGCGGCTGCTTTGTCAAACACAACTACCCCAACAGGAAGCACTTACTGAATTATAACAACAAGTTAGTGCTCAGGTTAGGGAAATAGCAATGACTTTCTGAAGCTGGTGGTAGAATGGCCAAAAGATCAAATGATCAAAAATGATCAAAAGACGTTATTGAGGAAATCCATGTGAGTGTAGACATCAACATTACCCCAACAAAAAGCACTTTCAGCATGAAACATCACGTTAGTGCTTTTTCCAGGGTATTGTGAATGACCAATGAAAACTACATTTTTACTTTTTGGATGAAATGGTCTTGTAGTAGTTACGGAAAGAGGACCAAGTCACAACCAAGAGAACCTCAAAGAGTAGCACTTATGAATGAAGACGCCATGAGTGATACTATTTGAGGTCATCTTAATGTGTTTAATCACTAAACAGTATTCAGTCTGATGCGCAAATCTTGCAGAGCCACCACAACAATTAGAACTTACGGCAATGGAACGAAAAACACCAGTTGGGTCAGAGACTCAGGCCGTCACTGAATCTTCTGTGAAGGTCTCTGCTGTCTCCAAGCTTCTCCAGATGTCTTCATGGCTGCCTCTGCTGAGTTGTACTGGCTCTGGTGAGTGAAGGAACACTTTAAATACTGCACGGCATGATGTCCTCACAGCGTCACAGCGACACCTTCTTTTCAGGTATCAACGACTGTGATAGAGGCCAGTCTGGCAGTTTCTCCTGAATAAGTAGTCCATTTACATACAAGCCATCAACAAACTCTCTTATGCAGATATCTACCACATACATGTTAAATGCACAAAGAAGGAAGTGATGAAGAAAATCTGAACAACACAATTCATGCTTTTTGTTTTAGAGCCTGAAACATTACCCCAAGAAAAAGTATTTTAAGGTAAAGCCAGTGTGTCTCCTTAGGGTGATGATACTGACAAACACTCTGATATATTCAGTTGTAAATTAGTGCAGCCAGAAACAAAGGCAGTCTATGGATAACTGTTTGAATTGCAGACAATTATATTTGGCACAGCTTGTTAGATTTCTTCTGTAAAATTATGTTTTGTGAACAACTTGCTGACAAGAGAACCCCAAAGAGGAGCACTTATGAGCATAAAGAAGCACAAGTGTCTCCATTTGAAGTGATCTTGGAGCAATTCAAATCATATCTTACATTAGCAGCGGCTGCTTTGTCAAACACAACTACCCCAACAGGAAGCACTTACTGAATTATAACAACAAGTTAGTGCTCAGGTTAGGGAAATAGCAATGACTTTCTGAAGCTGGTGGTAGAATGGCCAAAAGATCAAATGATCAAAAATGATCAAAAGACGTTATTGAGGAAATCCATGTGAGTGTAGACATCAACATTACCCCAACAAAAAGCACTTTCAGCATGAAACATCACGTTAGTGCTTTTTCCAGGGTATTGTGAATGACCAATGAAAACTACATTTTTACTTTTTGGATAAAATGGTCTTGTAGTAGTTACGGAAAGAGGACCAATTCACAACCAAGAGAACCCCAAAGAGTAGCACTTATGAATGAAGACGCCATGAGTGATACTATTTGAGGTCATCTTAATGTGTTTAATCACTAAACAGTATTCAGTCTGATGCGCAAATCTTGCAGAGCCACCACAACAATTAGAACTTACGGCAATGGAACGAAAAACACCAGTTGGGTCAGAGACTCAGGCCGTCACTGAATCTTCTGTGAAGGTCTCTGCAGTCTCCAAGCTTCTCCAGATGTCTTCATGGCTGCCTCTGCTGAGTTGTACTGGCTCTGGTGAGTGAAGGAACACTTTAAATACTGCACGGCATGATGTCCTCACAGCGTCACAGCGACACCTTCTTTTCAGGTATCAACGACTGTGATAGAGGCCAGTCTGGCAGTTTCTCCTGAATAAGTAGTCCATTTACATACAAGCCATCAACAAACTCTCTTATGCAGATATCTACCACATACATGTGAAATGCACAAAGAAGGAAGTGATGAAGAAAATCTGAACAACACAATTCATGCTTTTTGTTTTAGAGCCTGAAACATTACCCCAAGAGTATTTTAAGATAAAGCCAGTGTGTCTCCTTAGGGTGATGATACTGACAAACACTCTGATATATTCAGTTGTAAATTAGTGCAGCCAGAAACAAAGGCAGTCTATGGATAACTGTTTGAATTGCAGACAATTATATTTGGCACAGCTTGTTAGATTTCTTCTGTAAAATTATGATTTGTGAACAACTTGCTGACAAGAGAACCCCAAAGAGGAGCACTTATGAGCATAAAGAAGCACAAGTGTCTCCATTTGAAGTGATCTTGGAGCAATTCAAATCATACCTTACATTCGCAGCGGCTGCTTTGTCAAACACAACTACCCCAACAGGAAGCACTTACTGAATTATAACAACAAGTTAGTGCTCAGGTTAGGGAAATAGCAATGACTTTCTGAAGCTGGTGGTAGAATGGCCAAAAGATCAAATGATCAAAAATGATCAAAAGACGTTATTGAGGAAATCCATGTGAGTGTAGACATCAACATTACCCCAACAAAAAGCACTTTCAGCATGAAACATCACGTTAGTGCTTTTTCCAGGGTATTGTGAATGACCAATGAAAACTACATTTTTACTTTTTGGATGAAATGGTCTTGTAGTAGTTATGGAAAGAGGACCAAGTCACAACCAAGAGAACCTCAAAGAGTAGCACTTATGAATGAAGACGCCATGAGTGATACTATTTGAGGTCATCTTAATGTGTTTAATCACTAAGCAGTATTCAGTCTGATGTCGTTTGGTGATAATACTGACAAAGACGCTGATATATTCAGTTGCAGCTTAGTGCAGCCAGAAACAAAGGCGGTCAATGGATAACTGTTTGAATTGCAGACAATTATATTTGGCACAGATTGTTAGATTTCTTCAGTAAAATTACGATTTGTGAACAACTTGCTGACAAGAGAACCCCAAAGAGGAGCACTTATGAGCATAAAGAAGCACAAGTGTCTCCATTTGAAGTGATCTTGGAGCAATTCAAATCATACCTTACATTCGCAGCGGCTGCTTTGTCAAACACAACTACCCCAACAGGAAGCACTTACTGAATTATAACAACAAGTTAGTGCTCAGGTTAGGGAAATAGCAATGACTTTCTGAAGCTTTTTCCAGGGTATTGTGAATGACCAATGAAAACTACATTTTTACTTTTTGGATAAAATGGTCTTGTAGTAGTTACCGAATGAGAAACAAGTCACAACCAAGAGAACCCCAAAGAGTAGCACTTATGAATGAAGACGCCATGAGTGATACTATTTGAGGTCATCTTAATGTGTTTAATCACTAAACAGTATTCAGTCTGATGCGCAAATCTTGCAGAGCCACCACAACAATTAGAACTTACGGCAATTGAACGAAAAACACCAGTTGGGTCAGAGACTCAGGCCGTCACTGAATCTTCTGTGAAGGTCTCTGCTGTCTCCAAGCTTCTCCAGATGTCTTCATGGCTGCCTCTGCTGAGTTGTACTGGCTCTGGTGAGTGAAGGAACACTTTAAATACTGCACGGCATGATGTCCTCACAGCGTCACAGCGACACCTTCTTTTCAGGTATCAACGACTGTGATAGAGGCCAGTCTGGCAGTTTCTCCTGAATAAGTAGTCAATTTACATACAATCCATCAACAAACTCTCTTATGCAGATATCTACCACATACATGTGAAATGCACAAAGAAGGAAGTGATGAAGAAAATCTGAACAACACAATTCATGCTTTTTGTTTTAGAGCCTGAAACATTACCCCAAGAGTATTTTAAGATAAAGCCAATGTGTCTCCTTAGGGTGATGATACTGACAAACACTCTGATATATTCAGTTGTAAATTAGTGCAGCCAGAAACAAAGGCAGTCTATGGATAACTGTTTGAATTGCAGACAATTATATTTGGCACAGCTTGTTAGATTTCTTCTGTAAAATTATGATTTGTGAACAACTTGCTGACAAGAGAACCCCAAAGAGGAGCACTTATGAGCATAAAGAAGCACAAGTGTCTCCATTTGAAGTGATCTTGGAGCAATTCAAATCATACCTTACATTCGCAGCGGCTGCTTTGTCAAACACAACTACCCCAACAGGAAGCACTTACTGAATTATAACAACAAGTTAGTGCTCAGGTTAGGGAAATAGCAATGACTTTCTGAAGCTGGTGGTAGAATGGCCAAAAGATCAAATGATCAAAAATGATCAAAAGGCGTTATTGAGGAAATCCATGTGAGTGTAGACATCAACATTACCCCAACAAAAAGCACTTTCAGCATGAAACATCACGTTAGTGCTTTTTCCAGGGTATTGTGAATGACCAATGAAAACTACATTTTTACTTTTTGGATGAAATGGTCTTGTAGTAGTTATGGAAAGAGGACCAAGTCACAACCAAGAGAACCCCAAAGAGTAGCACTTATGAATGAAGACGCCATGAGTGATACTATTTGAGGTCATCTTAATGTGTTTAATCACTAAGCAGTATTCAGTCTGATGTCGTTTGGTGATAATACTGACGCTGATATATTCAGTTGCAGCTTAGTGCAGCCAGAAACAAAGGCGGTCAATGGATAACTGTTTGAATTGCAGACAATTATATTTGGCACAGATTGTTAGATTTCTTCAGTAAAATTACGATTTGTGAACAACTTGCTGACAAGAGAACCCCAAAGAGGAGCACTTATGAGCATAAAGAAGCACAAGTGTCTCCATTTGAAGTGATCTTGGAGCAATTCAAATCATACCTTACATTCGCAGCGGCTGCTTTGTCAAACACAACTACCCCAACAGGAAGCACTTACTGAATTATAACAACAAGTTAGTGCTCAGGTTAGGGAAATAGCAATGACTTTCTGAAGCTTTTTCCAGGGTATTGTGAATGACCAATGAAAACTACATTTTTACTTTTTGGATAAAATGGTCTTGTAGTAGTTACCGAATGAGAAACAAGTCACAACCAAGAGAACCCCAAAGAGTAGCACTTATGAATGAAGACGCCATGAGTGATACTATTTGAGGTCATCTTAATGTGTTTAATCACTAAACAGTATTCAGTCTGATGCGCAAATCTTGCAGAGCCACCACAACAATTAGAACTTACGGCAATGGAACGAAAAACACCAGTTGGGTCAGAGACTCAGGCCGTCACTGAATCTTCTGTGAAGGTCTCTGCAGTCTCCAAGCTTCTCCAGATGTCTTCATGGCTGCCTCTGCTGAGTTGTACTGGCTCTGGTGAGTGAAGGAACACTTTAAATACTGCACGGCATGATGTCCTCACAGCGTCACAGCGACACCTTCTTTTCAGGTATCAACGACTGTGATAGAGGCCAGTCTGGCAGTTTCTCCTGAATAAGTAGTCCATTTACATACAAGCCATCAACAAACTCTCTTATGCAGATATCTACCACATACATGTTAAATGCACAAAGAAGGAAGTGATGAAGAAAATCTGAACAACACAATTCATGCTTTTTGTTTTAGAGCCTGAAACATTACCCCAAGAAAAAGTATTTTAAGGTAAAGCCAGTGTGTCTCCTTAGGGTGATGATACTGACAAACACTCTGATATATTCAGTTGTAAATTAGTGCAGCCAGAAACAAAGGCAGTCTATGGATAACTGTTTGAATTGCAGACAATTATATTTGGCACAGCTTGTTAGATTTCTTCTGTAAAATTATGTTTTGTGAACAACTTGCTGACAAGAGAACCCCAAAGAGGAGCACTTATGAGCATAAAGAAGCACAAGTGTCTCCATTTGAAGTGATCTTGGAGCAATTCAAATCATATCTTACATTAGCAGCGGCTGCTTTGTCAAACACAACTACCCCAACAGGAAGCACTTACTGAATTATAACAACAAGTTAGTGCTCAGGTTAGGGAAATAGCAATGACTTTCTGAAGCTGGTGGTAGAATGGCCAAAAGATCAAATGATCAAAAATGATCAAAAGACGTTATTGAGGAAATCCATGTGAGTGTAGACATCAACATTACCCCAACAAAAAGCACTTTCAGCATGAAACATCACGTTAGTGCTTTTTCCAGGGTATTGTGAATGACCAATGAAAACTACATTTTTACTTTTTGGATAAAATGGTCTTGTAGTAGTTACGGAAAGAGGACCAATTCACAACCAAGAGAACCCCAAAGAGTAGCACTTATGAATGAAGACGCCATGAGTGATACTATTTGAGGTCATCTTAATGTGTTTAATCACTAAACAGTATTCAGTCTGATGCGCAAATCTTGCAGAGCCACCACAACAATTAGAACTTACGGCAATGGAACGAAAAACACCAGTTGGGTCAGAGACTCAGGCCGTCACTGAATCTTCTGTGAAGGTCTCTGCTGTCTCCAAGCTTCTCCAGATGTCTTCATGGCTGCCTCTGCTGAGTTGTACTGGCTCTGGTGAGTGAAGGAACACTTTAAATACTGCACGGCATGATGTCCTCACAGCGTCACAGCGACACCTTCTTTTCAGGTATCAACGACTGTGATAGAGGCCAGTCTGGCAGTTTCTCTTGAATAAGTAGTCCATTTACATACAAGCCATCAACAAACTCTCTTATGCAGATATCTACCACATACATGTTAAATGCACAAAGAAGGAAGTGATGAAGAAAATCTGAACAACACAATTCATGCTTTTTGTTTTAGAGCCTGAAACATTACCCCAAGAAAAAGTATTTTAAGGTAAAGCCAGTGTGTCTCCTTAGGGTGATGATACTGACAAACACTCTGATATATTCAGTTGTAAATTAGTGCAGCCAGAAACAAAGGCAGTCTATGGATAACTGTTTGAATTGCAGACAATTATATTTGGCACAGCTTGTTAGATTTATTCTGTAAAATTATGTTTTGTGAACAACTTGCTGACAAGAGAACCCCAAAGAGGAGCACTTATGAGCATAAAGAAGCACAAGTGTCTCCATTTGAAGTGATCTTGGAGCAATTCAAATCATACCTTACATTAGCAGCGGCTGCTTTGTCAAACACAACTACCCCAACAGGAAGCACTTACTGAATTATAACAACAAGTTAGTGCTCAGGTTAGGGAAATAGCAATGACTTTCTGAAGCTTTTTCCAGGGTATTGTGAATGACCAATGAAAACTAAATTTTTACTTTTTGGATAAAATGGTCTTGTAGTAGTTACCGAATGAGAAACAAGTCACAACCAAGAGAACCCCAAAGAGTAGCACTTATGAATGAAGACGCCATGAGTGATACTATTTGAGGTCATCTTAATGTGTTTAATCACTAAGCAGTATTCAGTCTGATGTCGTTTGGTGATAATACTGACAAAGACGCTGATATATTCAGTTGCAGCTTAGTGCAGCCAGAAACAAAGGCGGTCAATGGATAACTGTTTGAATTGCAGACAATTATATTTGGCACAGATTGTTAGATTTCTTCAGTAAAATTACGATTTGTGAACAACTTGCTGACAAGAGAACCCCAAAGAGGAGCACTTATGAGCATAAAGAAGCACAAGTGTCTCCATTTGAAGTGATCTTGGAGCAATTCAAATCATACCTTACATTCGCAGCGGCTGCTTTGTCAAACACAACTACCCCAACAGGAAGCACTTACTGAATTATAACAACAAGTTAGTGCTCAGGTTAGGGAAATAGCAATGACTTTCTGAAGCTTTTTCCAGGGTATTGTGAATGACCAATGAAAACTACATTTTTACTTTTTGGATAAAATGGTCTTGTAGTAGTTACCGAATGAGAAACAAGTCACAACCAAGAGAACCCCAAAGAGTAGCACTTATGAATGAAGACGCCATGAGTGATACTATTTGAGGTCATCTTAATGTGTTTAATCACTAAGCAGTATTCAGTCTGATGTCGTTTGGTGATAATACTGACAAAGACGCTGATATATTCAGTTGCAGCTTAGTGCAGCCAGAAACAAAGGCGGTCAATGGATAACTGTTTGAATTGCAGACAATTATATTTGGCACAGATTGTTAGATTTCTTCTGTAAAATTATGATTTGTGAACAACTTGCTGACAAGAGAACCCCAAAGAGGAGCACTTATGAGCATAAAGAAGCACAAGTGTCTCCATTTGAAGTGATCTTGGAGCAATTCAAATCATACCTTACATTCGCAGCGGCTGCTTTGTCAAACACAACTACCCCAACAGGAAGCACTTACTGAATTATAACAACAAGTTAGTGCTCAGGTTAGGGAAATAGCAATGACTTTCTGAAGCTGGTGGTAGAATGGCCAAAAGATCAAATGATCAAAAATGATCAAAAGACGTTATTGAGGAAATCCATGTGAGTGTAGACATCAACATTACCCCAACAAAAAGCACTTTCAGCATGAAACATCACGTTAGTGCTTTTTCCAGGGTATTGTGAATGACCAATGAAAACTACATTTTTACTTTTTGGATAAAATGGTCTTGTAGTAGTTACGGAAAGAGGACCAAGTCACAACCAAGAGAACCCCAAAGAGTAGCACTTATGAATGAAGACGCCATGAGTGATACTATTTGAGGTCATCTTAATGTGTTTAATCACTAAACAGTATTCAGTCTGATGCGCAAATCTTGCAGAGCCACCACAACAATTAGAACTTACGGCAATGGAACGAAAAACACCAGTTGGGTCAGAGACTCAGGCCGTCACTGAATCTTCTGTGAAGGTCTCTGCAGTCTCCAAGCTTCTCCAGATGTCTTCATGGCTGCCTCTGCTGAGTTGTACTGGCTCTGGTGAGTGAAGGAACACTTTAAATACTGCACGGCATGATGTCCTCACAGCGTCACAGCGACACCTTCTTTTCAGGTATCAACGACTGTGATAGAGGCCAGTCTGGCAGTTTCTCCTGAATAAGTAGTCCATTTACATACAAGCCATCAACAAACTCTCTTATGCAGATATCTACCACATACATGTGAAATGCACAAAGAAGGAAGTGATGAAGAAAATCTGAACAACACAATTCATGCTTTTTGTTTTAGAGCCTGAAACATTACCCCAAGAGTATTTTAAGATAAAGCCAGTGTGTCTCCTTAGGGTGATGATACTGACAAACACTCTGATATATTCAGTTGTAAATTAGTGCAGCCAGAAACAAAGGCAGTCTATGGATAACTGTTTGAATTGCAGACAATTATATTTGGCACAGCTTGTTAGATTTCTTCTGTAAAATTATGATTTGTGAACAACTTGCTGACAAGAGAACCCCAAAGAGGAGCACTTATGAGCATAAAGAAGCACAAGTGTCTCCATTTGAAGTGATCTTGGAGCAATTCAAATCATACCTTACATTCGCAGCGGCTGCTTTGTCAAACACAACTACCCCAACAGGAAGCACTTACTGAATTATAACAACAAGTTAGTGCTCAGGTTAGGGAAATAGCAATGACTTTCTGAAGCTGGTGGTAGAATGGCCAAAAGATCAAATGATCAAAAATGATCAAAAGACGTTATTGAGGAAATCCATGTGAGTGTAGACATCAACATTACCCCAACAAAAAGCACTTTCAGCATGAAACATCACGTTAGTGCTTTTTCCAGGGTATTGTGAATGACCAATGAAAACTACATTTTTACTTTTTGGATGAAATGGTCTTGTAGTAGTTATGGAAAGAGGACCAAGTCACAACCAAGAGAACCTCAAAGAGTAGCACTTATGAATGAAGACGCCATGAGTGATACTATTTGAGGTCATCTTAATGTGTTTAATCACTAAGCAGTATTCAGTCTGATGTCGTTTGGTGATAATACTGACAAAGACGCTGATATATTCAGTTGCAGCTTAGTGCAGCCAGAAACAAAGGCGGTCAATGGATAACTGTTTGAATTGCAGACAATTATATTTGGCACAGATTGTTAGATTTCTTCAGTAAAATTACGATTTGTGAACAACTTGCTGACAAGAGAACCCCAAAGAGGAGCACTTATGAGCATAAAGAAGCACAAGTGTCTCCATTTGAAGTGATCTTGGAGCAATTCAAATCATACCTTACATTAGCAGCGGCTGCTTTGTCAAACACAACTACCCCAACAGGAAGCACTTACTGAATTATAACAACAAGTTAGTGCTCAGGTTAGGGAAATAGCAATGACTTTCTGAAGCTTTTTCCAGGGTATTGTTAATGACCAATGAAAACTACATTTTTACTTTTTGGATAAAATGGTCTTGTAGTAGTTACGGAAAGAGGACTAAGTCACAACCAAGAAAACCCCAAAGAGTAGCACTTATGAATGAAGACGCCATGAGTGATACTATTTGAGGTCATCTTAATGTGTTTAATCACTAAACAGTATTCAGTCTGATGCGCAAATCTTGCAGAGCCACCACAACAATTAGAACTTACGGCAATTGAACGAAAAACACCAGTTGGGTCAGAGACTCAGGCCGTCACTGAATCTTCTGTGAAGGTCTCTGCTGTCTCCAAGCTTCTCCAGATGTCTTCATGGCTGCCTCTGCTGAGTTGTACTGGCTCTGGTGAGTGAAGGAACACTTTAAATACTGCACGGCATGATGTCCTCACAGCGTCACAGCGACACCTTCTTTTCAGGTATCAACGACTGTGATAGAGGCCAGTCTGGCAGTTTCTCCTGAATAAGTAGTCAATTTACATACAATCCATCAACAAACTCTCTTATGCAGATATCTACCACATACATGTGAAATGCACAAAGAAGGAAGTGATGAAGAAAATCTGAACAACACAATTCATGCTTTTTGTTTTAGAGCCTGAAACATTACCCCAAGAGTATTTTAAGATAAAGCCAATGTGTCTCCTTAGGGTGATGATACTGACAAACACTCTGATATATTCAGTTGTAAATTAGTGCAGCCAGAAACAAAGGCAGTCTATGGATAACTGTTTGAATTGCAGACAATTATATTTGGCACAGCTTGTTAGATTTCTTCTGTAAAATTATGATTTGTGAACAACTTGCTGACAAGAGAACCCCAAAGAGGAGCACTTATGAGCATAAAGAAGCACAAGTGTCTCCATTTGAAGTGATCTTGGAGCAATTCAAATCATACCTTACATTCGCAGCGGCTGCTTTGTCAAACACAACTACCCCAACAGGAAGCACTTACTGAATTATAACAACAAGTTAGTGCTCAGGTTAGGGAAATAGCAATGACTTTCTGAAGCTGGTGGTAGAATGGCCAAAAGATCAAATGATCAAAAATGATCAAAAGGCGTTATTGAGGAAATCCATGTGAGTGTAGACATCAACATTACCCCAACAAAAAGCACTTTCAGCATGAAACATCACGTTAGTGCTTTTTCCAGGGTATTGTGAATGACCAATGAAAACTACATTTTTACTTTTTGGATGAAATGGTCTTGTAGTAGTTATGGAAAGAGGACCAAGTCACAACCAAGAGAACCCCAAAGAGTAGCACTTATGAATGAAGACGCCATGAGTGATACTATTTGAGGTCATCTTAATGTGTTTAATCACTAAGCAGTATTCAGTCTGATGTCGTTTGGTGATAATACTGACGCTGATATATTCAGTTGCAGCTTAGTGCAGCCAGAAACAAAGGCGGTCAATGGATAACTGTTTGAATTGCAGACAATTATATTTGGCACAGATTGTTAGATTTCTTCAGTAAAATTACGATTTGTGAACAACTTGCTGACAAGAGAACCCCAAAGAGGAGCACTTATGAGCATAAAGAAGCACAAGTGTCTCCATTTGAAGTGATCTTGGAGCAATTCAAATCATACCTTACATTCGCAGCGGCTGCTTTGTCAAACACAACTACCCCAACAGGAAGCACTTACTGAATTATAACAACAAGTTAGTGCTCAGGTTAGGGAAATAGCAATGACTTTCTGAAGCTTTTTCCAGGGTATTGTGAATGACCAATGAAAACTACATTTTTACTTTTTGGATAAAATGGTCTTGTAGTAGTTACCGAATGAGAAACAAGTCACAACCAAGAGAACCCCAAAGAGTAGCACTTATGAATGAAGACGCCATGAGTGATACTATTTGAGGTCATCTTAATGTGTTTAATCACTAAACAGTATTCAGTCTGATGCGCAAATCTTGCAGAGCCACCACAACAATTAGAACTTACGGCAATGGAACGAAAAACACCAGTTGGGTCAGAGACTCAGGCCGTCACTGAATCTTCTGTGAAGGTCTCTGCAGTCTCCAAGCTTCTCCAGATGTCTTCATGGCTGCCTCTGCTGAGTTGTACTGGCTCTGGTGAGTGAAGGAACACTTTAAATACTGCACGGCATGATGTCCTCACAGCGTCACAGCGACACCTTCTTTTCAGGTATCAACGACTGTGATAGAGGCCAGTCTGGCAGTTTCTCCTGAATAAGTAGTCCATTTACATACAAGCCATCAACAAACTCTCTTATGCAGATATCTACCACATACATGTTAAATGCACAAAGAAGGAAGTGATGAAGAAAATCTGAACAACACAATTCATGCTTTTTGTTTTAGAGCCTGAAACATTACCCCAAGAAAAAGTATTTTAAGGTAAAGCCAGTGTGTCTCCTTAGGGTGATGATACTGACAAACACTCTGATATATTCAGTTGTAAATTAGTGCAGCCAGAAACAAAGGCAGTCTATGGATAACTGTTTGAATTGCAGACAATTATATTTGGCACAGCTTGTTAGATTTCTTCTGTAAAATTATGTTTTGTGAACAACTTGCTGACAAGAGAACCCCAAAGAGGAGCACTTATGAGCATAAAGAAGCACAAGTGTCTCCATTTGAAGTGATCTTGGAGCAATTCAAATCATATCTTACATTAGCAGCGGCTGCTTTGTCAAACACAACTACCCCAACAGGAAGCACTTACTGAATTATAACAACAAGTTAGTGCTCAGGTTAGGGAAATAGCAATGACTTTCTGAAGCTGGTGGTAGAATGGCCAAAAGATCAAATGATCAAAAATGATCAAAAGACGTTATTGAGGAAATCCATGTGAGTGTAGACATCAACATTACCCCAACAAAAAGCACTTTCAGCATGAAACATCACGTTAGTGCTTTTTCCAGGGTATTGTGAATGACCAATGAAAACTACATTTTTACTTTTTGGATAAAATGGTCTTGTAGTAGTTACGGAAAGAGGACCAATTCACAACCAAGAGAACCCCAAAGAGTAGCACTTATGAATGAAGACGCCATGAGTGATACTATTTGAGGTCATCTTAATGTGTTTAATCACTAAACAGTATTCAGTCTGATGCGCAAATCTTGCAGAGCCACCACAACAATTAGAACTTACGGCAATGGAACGAAAAACACCAGTTGGGTCAGAGACTCAGGCCGTCACTGAATCTTCTGTGAAGGTCTCTGCTGTCTCCAAGCTTCTCCAGATGTCTTCATGGCTGCCTCTGCTGAGTTGTACTGGCTCTGGTGAGTGAAGGAACACTTTAAATACTGCACGGCATGATGTCCTCACAGCGTCACAGCGACACCTTCTTTTCAGGTATCAACGACTGTGATAGAGGCCAGTCTGGCAGTTTCTCTTGAATAAGTAGTCCATTTACATACAAGCCATCAACAAACTCTCTTATGCAGATATCTACCACATACATGTGAAATGCACAAAGAAGGAAGTGATGAAGAAAATCTGAACAACACAATTCATGCTTTTTGTTTTAGAGCCTGAAACATTACCCCAAGAAAAAGTATTTTAAGGTAAAGCCAGTGTGTCTCCTTAGGGTGATGATACTGACAAACACTCTGATATATTCAGTTGTAAATTAGTGCAGCCAGAAACAAAGGCAGTCTATGGATAACTGTTTGAATTGCAGACAATTATATTTGGCACAGCTTGTTAGATTTATTCTGTAAAATTATGTTTTGTGAACAACTTGCTGACAAGAGAACCCCAAAGAGGAGCACTTATGAGCATAAAGAAGCACAAGTGTCTCCATTTGAAGTGATCTTGGAGCAATTCAAATCATACCTTACATTCGCAGCGGCTGCTTTGTCAAACACAACTACCCCAACAGGAAGCACTTACTGAATTATAACAACAAGTTAGTGCTCAGGTTAGGGAAATAGCAATGACTTTCTGAAGCTTTTTCCAGGGTATTGTGAATGACCAATGAAAACTAAATTTTTACTTTTTGGATAAAATGGTCTTGTAGTAGTTACCGAATGAGAAACAAGTCACAACCAAGAGAACCCCAAAGAGTAGCACTTATGAATGAAGACGCCATGAGTGATACTATTTGAGGTCATCTTAATGTGTTTAATCACTAAGCAGTATTCAGTCTGATGTCGTTTGGTGATAATACTGACAAAGACGCTGATATATTCAGTTGCAGCTTAGTGCAGCCAGAAACAAAGGCGGTCAATGGATAACTGTTTGAATTGCAGACAATTATATTTGGCACAGATTGTTAGATTTCTTCAGTAAAATTACGATTTGTGAACAACTTGCTGACAAGAGAACCCCAAAGAGGAGCACTTATGAGCATAAAGAAGCACAAGTGTCTCCATTTGAAGTGATCTTGGAGCAATTCAAATCATACCTTACATTCGCAGCGGCTGCTTTGTCAAACACAACTACCCCAACAGGAAGCACTTACTGAATTATAACAACAAGTTAGTGCTCAGGTTAGGGAAATAGCAATGACTTTCTGAAGCTTTTTCCAGGGTATTGTGAATGACCAATGAAAACTACATTTTTACTTTTTGGATAAAATGGTCTTGTAGTAGTTACCGAATGAGAAACAAGTCACAACCAAGAGAACCCCAAAGAGTAGCACTTATGAATGAAGACGCCATGAGTGATACTATTTGAGGTCATCTTAATGTGTTTAATCACTAAGCAGTATTCAGTCTGATGTCGTTTGGTGATAATACTGACAAAGACGCTGATATATTCAGTTGCAGCTTAGTGCAGCCAGAAACAAAGGCGGTCAATGGATAACTGTTTGAATTGCAGACAATTATATTTGGCACAGATTGTTAGATTTCTTCTGTAAAATTATGATTTGTGAACAACTTGCTGACAAGAGAACCCCAAAGAGGAGCACTTATGAGCATAAAGAAGCACAAGTGTCTCCATTTGAAGTGATCTTGGAGCAATTCAAATCATACCTTACATTCGCAGCGGCTGCTTTGTCAAACACAACTACCCCAACAGGAAGCACTTACTGAATTATAACAACAAGTTAGTGCTCAGGTTAGGGAAATAGCAATGACTTTCTGAAGCTGGTGGTAGAATGGCCAAAAGATCAAATGATCAAAAATGATCAAAAGACGTTATTGAGGAAATCCATGTGAGTGTAGACATCAACATTACCCCAACAAAAAGCACTTTCAGCATGAAACATCACGTTAGTGCTTTTTCCAGGGTATTGTGAATGACCAATGAAAACTACATTTTTACTTTTTGGATAAAATGGTCTTGTAGTAGTTACGGAAAGAGGACCAAGTCACAACCAAGAGAACCCCAAAGAGTAGCACTTATGAATGAAGACGCCATGAGTGATACTATTTGAGGTCATCTTAATGTGTTTAATCACTAAACAGTATTCAGTCTGATGCGCAAATCTTGCAGAGCCACCACAACAATTAGAACTTACGGCAATGGAACGAAAAACACCAGTTGGGTCAGAGACTCAGGCCGTCACTGAATCTTCTGTGAAGGTCTCTGCAGTCTCCAAGCTTCTCCAGATGTCTTCATGGCTGCCTCTGCTGAGTTGTACTGGCTCTGGTGAGTGAAGGAACACTTTAAATACTGCACGGCATGATGTCCTCACAGCGTCACAGCGACACCTTCTTTTCAGGTATCAACGACTGTGATAGAGGCCAGTCTGGCAGTTTCTCCTGAATAAGTAGTTCATTTACATACAAGCCATCAACAAACTCTCTTATGCAGATATCTACCACATACATGTGAAATGCACAAAGAAGGAAGTGATGAAGAAAATCTGAACAACACAATTCATGCTTTTTGTTTTAGAGCCTGAAACATTACCCCAAGAGTATTTTAAGATAAAGCCAGTGTGTCTCCTTAGGGTGATGATACTGACAAACACTCTGATATATTCAGTTGTAAATTAGTGCAGCCAGAAACAAAGGCAGTCTATGGATAACTGTTTGAATTGCAGACAATTATATTTGGCACAGCTTGTTAGATTTCTTCTGTAAAATTATGATTTGTGAACAACTTGCTGACAAGAGAACCCCAAAGAGGAGCACTTATGAGCATAAAGAAGCACAAGTGTCTCCATTTGAAGTGATCTTGGAGCAATTCAAATCATACCTTACATTCGCAGCGGCTGCTTTGTCAAACACAACTACCCCAACAGGAAGCACTTACTGAATTATAACAACAAGTTAGTGCTCAGGTTAGGGAAATAGCAATGACTTTCTGAAGCTGGTGGTAGAATGGCCAAAAGATCAAATGATCAAAAATGATCAAAAGGCGTTATTGAGGAAATCCATGTGAGTGTAGACATCAACATTACCCCAACAAAAAGCACTTTCAGCATGAAACATCACGTTAGTGCTTTTTCCAGGGTATTGTGAATGACCAATGAAAACTACATTTTTACTTTTTGGATGAAATGGTCTTGTAGTAGTTATGGAAAGAGGACCAAGTCACAACCAAGAGAACCTCAAAGAGTAGCACTTATGAATGAAGACGCCATGAGTGATACTATTTGAGGTCATCTTAATGTGTTTAATCACTAAGCAGTATTCAGTCTGATGTCGTTTGGTGATAATACTGACAAAGACGCTGATATATTCAGTTGCAGCTTAGTGCAGCCAGAAACAAAGGCGGTCAATGGATAACTGTTTGAATTGCAGACAATTATATTTGGCACAGATTGTTAGATTTCTTCAGTAAAATTACGATTTGTGAACAACTTGCTGACAAGAGAACCCCAAAGAGGAGCACTTATGAGCATAAAGAAGCACAAGTGTCTCCATTTGAAGTGATCTTGGAGCAATTCAAATCATACCTTACATTAGCAGCGGCTGCTTTGTCAAACACAACTACCCCAACAGGAAGCACTTACTGAATTATAACAACAAGTTAGTGCTCAGGTTAGGGAAATAGCAATGACTTTCTGAAGCTTTTTCCAGGGTATTGTTAATGACCAATGAAAACTACATTTTTACTTTTTGGATAAAATGGTCTTGTAGTAGTTACCGAATGAGAAACAAGTCACAACCAAGAGAACCCCAAAGAGTAGCACTTATGAATGAAGACGCCATGAGTGATACTATTTGAGGTCATCTTAATGTGTTTAATCACTAAGCAGTATTCAGTCTGATGTCGTTTGGTGATAATACTGACAAAGACGCTGATATATTCAGTTGCAGCTTAGTGCAGCCAGAAACAAAGGCGGTCAATGGATAACTGTTTGAATTGCAGACAATTATATTTGGCACAGATTGTTAGATTTCTTCAGTAAAATTACGATTTGTGAACAACTTGCTGACAAGAGAACCCCAAAGAGGAGCACTTATGAGCATAAAGAAGCACAAGTGTCTCCATTTGAAGTGATCTTGGAGCAATTCAAATCATACCTTACATTCGCAGCGGCTGCTTTGTCAAACACAACTACCCCAACAGGAAGCACTTACTGAATTATAACAACAAGTTAGTGCTCAGGTTAGGGAAATAGCAATGACTTTCTGAAGCTTTTTCCAGGGTATTGTGAATGACCAATGAAAACTACATTTTTACTTTTTGGATAAAATGGTCTTGTAGTAGTTACCGAATGAGAAACAAGTCACAACCAAGAGAACCCCAAAGAGTAGCACTTATGAATGAAGACGCCATGAGTGATACTATTTGAGGTCATCTTAATGTGTTTAATCACTAAACAGTATTCAGTCTGATGCGCAAATCTTGCAGAGCCACCACAACAATTAGAACTTACGGCAATGGAACGAAAAACACCAGTTGGGTCAGAGACTCAGGCCGTCACTGAATCTTCTGTGAAGGTCTCTGCAGTCTCCAAGCTTCTCCAGATGTCTTCATGGCTGCCTCTGCTGAGTTGTACTGGCTCTGGTGAGTGAAGGAACACTTTAAATACTGCACGGCATGATGTCCTCACAGCGTCACAGCGACACCTTCTTTTCAGGTATCAACGACTGTGATAGAGGCCAGTCTGGCAGTTTCTCCTGAATAAGTAGTTCATTTACATACAAGCCATCAACAAACTCTCTTATGCAGATATCTACCACATACATGTGAAATGCACAAAGAAGGAAGTGATGAAGAAAATCTGAACAACACAATTCATGCTTTTTGTTTTAGAGCCTGAAACATTACCCCAAGAGTATTTTAAGATAAAGCCAGTGTGTCTCCTTAGGGTGATGATACTGACAAACACTCTGATATATTCAGTTGTAAATTAGTGCAGCCAGAAACAAAGGCAGTCTATGGATAACTGTTTGAATTGCAGACAATTATATTTGGCACAGCTTGTTAGATTTCTTCTGTAAAATTATGATTTGTGAACAACTTGCTGACAAGAGAACCCCAAAGAGGAGCACTTATGAGCATAAAGAAGCACAAGTGTCTCCATTTGAAGTGATCTTGGAGCAATTCAAATCATACCTTACATTCGCAGCGGCTGCTTTGTCAAACACAACTACCCCAACAGGAAGCACTTACTGAATTATAACAACAAGTTAGTGCTCAGGTTAGGGAAATAGCAATGACTTTCTGAAGCTGGTGGTAGAATGGCCAAAAGATCAAATGATCAAAAATGATCAAAAGACGTTATTGAGGAAATCCATGTGAGTGTAGACATCAACATTACCCCAACAAAAAGCACTTTCAGCATGAAACATCACGTTAGTGCTTTTTCCAGGGTATTGTGAATGACCAATGAAAACTACATTTTTACTTTTTGGATGAAATGGTCTTGTAGTAGTTATGGAAAGAGGACCAAGTCACAACCAAGAGAACCTCAAAGAGTAGCACTTATGAATGAAGACGCCATGAGTGATACTATTTGAGGTCATCTTAATGTGTTTAATCACTAAGCAGTATTCAGTCTGATGTCGTTTGGTGATAATACTGACAAAGACGCTGATATATTCAGTTGCAGCTTAGTGCAGCCAGAAACAAAGGCGGTCAATGGATAACTGTTTGAATTGCAGACAATTATATTTGGCACAGATTGTTAGATTTCTTCAGTAAAATTACGATTTGTGAACAACTTGCTGACAAGAGAACCCCAAAGAGGAGCACTTATGAGCATAAAGAAGCACAAGTGTCTCCATTTGAAGTGATCTTGGAGCAATTCAAATCATACCTTACATTAGCAGCGGCTGCTTTGTCAAACACAACTACCCCAACAGGAAGCACTTACTGAATTATAACAACAAGTTAGTGCTCAGGTTAGGGAAATAGCAATGACTTTCTGAAGCTTTTTCCAGGGTATTGTTAATGACCAATGAAAACTACATTTTTACTTTTTGGATAAAATGGTCTTGTAGTAGTTACGGAAAGAGGACCAAGTCACAACCAAGAGAACCCCAAAGAGTAGCACTTATGAATGAAGACGCCATGAGTGATACTATTTGAGGTCATCTTAATGTGTTTAATCACTAAACAGTATTCAGTCTGATGCGCAAATCTTGCAGAGCCACCACAACAATTAGAACTTACGGCAATGGAACGAAAAACACCAGTTGGGTCAGAGACTCAGGCCGTCACTGAATCTTCTGTGAAGGTCTCTGCTGTCTCCAAGCTTCTCCAGATGTCTTCATGGCTGCCTCTGCTGAGTTGTACTGGCTCTGGTGAGTGAAGGAACACTTTAAATACTGCACGGCATGATGTCCTCACAGCGTCACAGCGACACCTTCTTTTCAGGTATCAACGACTGTGATAGAGGCCAGTCTGGCAGTTTCTCCTGAATAAGTAGTCCATTTACATACAAGCCATCAACAAACTCTCTTATGCAGATATCTACCACATACATGTTAAATGCACAAAGAAGGAAGTGATGAAGAAAATCTGAACAACACAATTCATGCTTTTTGTTTTAGAGCCTGAAACATTACCCCAAGAGTATTTTAAGATAAAGCCAGTGTGTCTCCTTAGGGTGATGATACTGACAAACACTCTGATATATTCAGTTGTAAATTAGTGCAGCCAGAAACAAAGGCAGTCTATGGATAACTGTTTGAATTGCAGACAATTATATTTGGCACAGCTTGTTAGATTTCTTCTGTAAAATTATGTTTTGTGAACAACTTGCTGACAAGAGAACCCCAAAGAGGAGCACTTATGAGCATAAAGAAGCACAAGTGTCTCCATTTGAAGTGATCTTGGAGCAATTCAAATCATATCTTACATTAGCAGCGGCTGCTTTGTCAAACACAACTACCCCAACAGGAAGCACTTACTGAATTATAACAACAAGTTAGTGCTCAGGTTAGGGAAATAGCAATGACTTTCTGAAGCTGGTGGTAGAATGGCCAAAAGATCAAATGATCAAAAATGATCAAAAGACGTTATTGAGGAAATCCATGTGAGTGTAGACATCAACATTACCCCAACAAAAAGCACTTTCAGCATGAAACATCACGTTAGTGCTTTTTCCAGGGTATTGTGAATGACCAATGAAAACTACATTTTTACTTTTTGGATAAAATGGTCTTGTAGTAGTTACGGAAAGAGGACCAATTCACAACCAAGAGAACCCCAAAGAGTAGCACTTATGAATGAAGACGCCATGAGTGATACTATTTGAGGTCATCTTAATGTGTTTAATCACTAAACAGTATTCAGTCTGATGCGCAAATCTTGCAGAGCCACCACAACAATTAGAACTTACGGCAATGGAACGAAAAACACCAGTTGGGTCAGAGACTCAGGCCGTCACTGAATCTTCTGTGAAGGTCTCTGCTGTCTCCAAGCTTCTCCAGATGTCTTCATGGCTGCCTCTGCTGAGTTGTACTGGCTCTGGTGAGTGAAGGAACACTTTAAATACTGCACGGCATGATGTCCTCACAGCGTCACAGCGACACCTTCTTTTCAGGTATCAACGACTGTGATAGAGGCCAGTCTGGCAGTTTCTCCTGAATAAGTAGTCCATTTACATACAAGCCATCAACAAACTCTCTTATGCAGATATCTACCACATACATGTTAAATGCACAAAGAAGGAAGTGATGAAGAAAATCTGAACAACACAATTCATGCTTTTTGTTTTAGAGCCTGAAACATTACCCCAAGAAAAAGTATTTTAAGGTAAAGCCAGTGTGTCTCCTTAGGGTGATGATACTGACAAACACTCTGATATATTCAGTTGTAAATTAGTGCAGCCAGAAACAAAGGCAGTCTATGGATAACTGTTTGAATTGCAGACAATTATATTTGGCACAGCTTGTTAGATTTATTCTGTAAAATTATGTTTTGTGAACAACTTGCTGACAAGAGAACCCCAAAGAGGAGCACTTATGAGCATAAAGAAGCACAAGTGTCTCCATTTGAAGTGATCTTGGAGCAATTCAAATCATACCTTACATTAGCAGCGGCTGCTTTGTCAAACACAACTACCCCAACAGGAAGCACTTACTGAATTATAACAACAAGTTAGTGCTCAGGTTAGGGAAATAGCAATGACTTTCTGAAGCTTTTTCCAGGGTATTGTGAATGACCAATGAAAACTAAATTTTTACTTTTTGGATAAAATGGTCTTGTAGTAGTTACCGAATGAGAAACAAGTCACAACCAAGAGAACCCCAAAGAGTAGCACTTATGAATGAAGACGCCATGAGTGATACTATTTGAGGTCATCTTAATGTGTTTAATCACTAAGCAGTATTCAGTCTGATGTCGTTTGGTGATAATACTGACAAAGACGCTGATATATTCAGTTGCAGCTTAGTGCAGCCAGAAACAAAGGCGGTCAATGGATAACTGTTTGAATTGCAGACAATTATATTTGGCACAGATTGTTAGATTTCTTCAGTAAAATTACGATTTGTGAACAACTTGCTGACAAGAGAACCCCAAAGAGGAGCACTTATGAGCATAAAGAAGCACAAGTGTCTCCATTTGAAGTGATCTTGGAGCAATTCAAATCATACCTTACATTCGCAGCGGCTGCTTTGTCAAACACAACTACCCCAACAGGAAGCACTTACTGAATTATAACAACAAGTTAGTGCTCAGGTTAGGGAAATAGCAATGACTTTCTGAAGCTTTTTCCAGGGTATTGTGAATGACCAATGAAAACTAAATTTTTACTTTTTGGATAAAATGGTCTTGTAGTAGTTACCGAATGAGAAACAAGTCACAACCAAGAGAACCCCAAAGAGTAGCACTTATGAATGAAGACGCCATGAGTGATACTATTTGAGGTCATCTTAATGTGTTTAATCACTAAGCAGTATTCAGTCTGATGTCGTTTGGTGATAATACTGACAAAGACGCTGATATATTCAGTTGCAGCTTAGTGCAGCCAGAAACAAAGGCGGTCAATGGATAACTGTTTGAATTGCAGACAATTATATTTGGCACAGATTGTTAGATTTCTTCAGTAAAATTACGATTTGTGAACAACTTGCTGACAAGAGAACCCCAAAGAGGAGCACTTATGAGCATAAAGAAGCACAAGTGTCTCCATTTGAAGTGATCTTGGAGCAATTCAAATCATACCTTACATTCGCAGCGGCTGCTTTGTCAAACACAACTACCCCAACAGGAAGCACTTACTGAATTATAACAACAAGTTAGTGCTCAGGTTAGGGAAATAGCAATGACTTTCTGAAGCTTTTTCCAGGGTATTGTGAATGACCAATGAAAACTACATTTTTACTTTTTGGATAAAATGGTCTTGTAGTAGTTACCGAATGAGAAACAAGTCACAACCAAGAGAACCCCAAAGAGTAGCACTTATGAATGAAGACGCCATGAGTGATACTATTTGAGGTCATCTTAATGTGTTTAATCACTAAACAGTATTCAGTCTGATGCGCAAATCTTGCAGAGCCACCACAACAATTAGAACTTACGGCAATGGAACGAAAAACACCAGTTGGGTCAGAGACTCAGGCCGTCACTGAATCTTCTGTGAAGGTCTCTGCAGTCTCCAAGCTTCTCCAGATGTCTTCATGGCTGCCTCTGCTGAGTTGTACTGGCTCTGGTGAGTGAAGGAACACTTTAAATACTGCACGGCATGATGTCCTCACAGCGTCACAGCGACACCTTCTTTTCAGGTATCAACGACTGTGATAGAGGCCAGTCTGGCAGTTTCTCCTGAATAAGTAGTTCATTTACATACAAGCCATCAACAAACTCTCTTATGCAGATATCTACCACATACATGTGAAATGCACAAAGAAGGAAGTGATGAAGAAAATCTGAACAACACAATTCATGCTTTTTGTTTTAGAGCCTGAAACATTACCCCAAGAGTATTTTAAGATAAAGCCAGTGTGTCTCCTTAGGGTGATGATACTGACAAACACTCTGATCTATTCAGTTGTAAATTAGTGCAGCCAGAAACAAAGGCAGTCTATGGATAACTGTTTGAATTGCAGACAATTATATTTGGCACAGCTTGTTAGATTTCTTCTGTAAAATTATGATTTGTGAACAACTTGCTGACAAGAGAACCCCAAAGAGGAGCACTTATGAGCATAAAGAAGCACAAGTGTCTCCATTTGAAGTGATCTTGGAGCAATTCAAATCATACCTTACATTCGCAGCGGCTGCTTTGTCAAACACAACTACCCCAACAGGAAGCACTTACTGAATTATAACAACAAGTTAGTGCTCAGGTTAGGGAAATAGCAATGACTTTCTGAAGCTGGTGGTAGAATGGCCAAAAGATCAAATGATCAAAAATGATCAAAAGACGTTATTGAGGAAATCCATGTGAGTGTAGACATCAACATTACCCCAACAAAAAGCACTTTCAGCATGAAACATCACGTTAGTGCTTTTTCCAGGGTATTGTGAATGACCAATGAAAACTACATTTTTACTTTTTGGATGAAATGGTCTTGTAGTAGTTATGGAAAGAGGACCAAGTCACAACCAAGAGAACCTCAAAGAGTAGCACTTATGAATGAAGACGCCATGAGTGATACTATTTGAGGTCATCTTAATGTGTTTAATCACTAAGCAGTATTCAGTCTGATGTCGTTTGGTGATAATACTGACAAAGACGCTGATATATTCAGTTGCAGCTTAGTGCAGCCAGAAACAAAGGCGGTCAATGGATAACTGTTTGAATTGCAGACAATTATATTTGGCACAGATTGTTAGATTTCTTCAGTAAAATTACGATTTGTGAACAACTTGCTGACAAGAGAACCCCAAAGAGGAGCACTTATGAGCATAAAGAAGCACAAGTGTCTCCATTTGAAGTGATCTTGGAGCAATTCAAATCATACCTTACATTAGCAGCGGCTGCTTTGTCAAACACAACTACCCCAACAGGAAGCACTTACTGAATTATAACAACAAGTTAGTGCTCAGGTTAGGGAAATAGCAATGACTTTCTGAAGCTTTTTCCAGGGTATTGTTAATGACCAATGAAAACTACATTTTTACTTTTTGGATAAAATGGTCTTGTAGTAGTTACGGAAAGAGGACTAAGTCACAACCAAGAAAACCCCAAAGAGTAGCACTTATGAATGAAGACGCCATGAGTGATACTATTTGAGGTCATCTTAATGTGTTTAATCACTAAACAGTATTCAGTCTGATGCGCAAATCTTGCAGAGCCACCACAACAATTAGAACTTACGGCAATTGAACGAAAAACACCAGTTGGGTCAGAGACTCAGGCCGTCACTGAATCTTCTGTGAAGGTCTCTGCTGTCTCCAAGCTTCTCCAGATGTCTTCATGGCTGCCTCTGCTGAGTTGTACTGGCTCTGGTGAGTGAAGGAACACTTTAAATACTGCACGGCATGATGTCCTCACAGCGTCACAGCGACACCTTCTTTTCAGGTATCAACGACTGTGATAGAGGCCAGTCTGGCAGTTTCTCCTGAATAAGTAGTCAATTTACATACAATCCATCAACAAACTCTCTTATGCAGATATCTACCACATACATGTGAAATGCACAAAGAAGGAAGTGATGAAGAAAATCTGAACAACACAATTCATGCTTTTTGTTTTAGAGCCTGAAACATTACCCCAAGAGTATTTTAAGATAAAGCCAATGTGTCTCCTTAGGGTGATGATACTGACAAACACTCTGATATATTCAGTTGTAAATTAGTGCAGCCAGAAACAAAGGCAGTCTATGGATAACTGTTTGAATTGCAGACAATTATATTTGGCACAGCTTGTTAGATTTCTTCTGTAAAATTATGATTTGTGAACAACTTGCTGACAAGAGAACCCCAAAGAGGAGCACTTATGAGCATAAAGAAGCACAAGTGTCTCCATTTGAAGTGATCTTGGAGCAATTCAAATCATACCTTACATTCGCAGCGGCTGCTTTGTCAAACACAACTACCCCAACAGGAAGCACTTACTGAATTATAACAACAAGTTAGTGCTCAGGTTAGGGAAATAGCAATGACTTTCTGAAGCTGGTGGTAGAATGGCCAAAAGATCAAATGATCAAAAATGATCAAAAGGCGTTATTGAGGAAATCCATGTGAGTGTAGACATCAACATTACCCCAACAAAAAGCACTTTCAGCATGAAACATCACGTTAGTGCTTTTTCCAGGGTATTGTGAATGACCAATGAAAACTACATTTTTACTTTTTGGATGAAATGGTCTTGTAGTAGTTATGGAAAGAGGACCAAGTCACAACCAAGAGAACCCCAAAGAGTAGCACTTATGAATGAAGACGCCATGAGTGATACTATTTGAGGTCATCTTAATGTGTTTAATCACTAAGCAGTATTCAGTCTGATGTCGTTTGGTGATAATACTGACGCTGATATATTCAGTTGCAGCTTAGTGCAGCCAGAAACAAAGGCGGTCAATGGATAACTGTTTGAATTGCAGACAATTATATTTGGCACAGATTGTTAGATTTCTTCAGTAAAATTACGATTTGTGAACAACTTGCTGACAAGAGAACCCCAAAGAGGAGCACTTATGAGCATAAAGAAGCACAAGTGTCTCCATTTGAAGTGATCTTGGAGCAATTCAAATCATACCTTACATTCGCAGCGGCTGCTTTGTCAAACACAACTACCCCAACAGGAAGCACTTACTGAATTATAACAACAAGTTAGTGCTCAGGTTAGGGAAATAGCAATGACTTTCTGAAGCTTTTTCCAGGGTATTGTGAATGACCAATGAAAACTACATTTTTACTTTTTGGATAAAATGGTCTTGTAGTAGTTACCGAATGAGAAACAAGTCACAACCAAGAGAACCCCAAAGAGTAGCACTTATGAATGAAGACGCCATGAGTGATACTATTTGAGGTCATCTTAATGTGTTTAATCACTAAACAGTATTCAGTCTGATGCGCAAATCTTGCAGAGCCACCACAACAATTAGAACTTACGGCAATGGAACGAAAAACACCAGTTGGGTCAGAGACTCAGGCCGTCACTGAATCTTCTGTGAAGGTCTCTGCAGTCTCCAAGCTTCTCCAGATGTCTTCATGGCTGCCTCTGCTGAGTTGTACTGGCTCTGGTGAGTGAAGGAACACTTTAAATACTGCACGGCATGATGTCCTCACAGCGTCACAGCGACACCTTCTTTTCAGGTATCAACGACTGTGATAGAGGCCAGTCTGGCAGTTTCTCCTGAATAAGTAGTCCATTTACATACAAGCCATCAACAAACTCTCTTATGCAGATATCTACCACATACATGTTAAATGCACAAAGAAGGAAGTGATGAAGAAAATCTGAACAACACAATTCATGCTTTTTGTTTTAGAGCCTGAAACATTACCCCAAGAAAAAGTATTTTAAGGTAAAGCCAGTGTGTCTCCTTAGGGTGATGATACTGACAAACACTCTGATATATTCAGTTGTAAATTAGTGCAGCCAGAAACAAAGGCAGTCTATGGATAACTGTTTGAATTGCAGACAATTATATTTGGCACAGCTTGTTAGATTTCTTCTGTAAAATTATGTTTTGTGAACAACTTGCTGACAAGAGAACCCCAAAGAGGAGCACTTATGAGCATAAAGAAGCACAAGTGTCTCCATTTGAAGTGATCTTGGAGCAATTCAAATCATATCTTACATTAGCAGCGGCTGCTTTGTCAAACACAACTACCCCAACAGGAAGCACTTACTGAATTATAACAACAAGTTAGTGCTCAGGTTAGGGAAATAGCAATGACTTTCTGAAGCTGGTGGTAGAATGGCCAAAAGATCAAATGATCAAAAATGATCAAAAGACGTTATTGAGGAAATCCATGTGAGTGTAGACATCAACATTACCCCAACAAAAAGCACTTTCAGCATGAAACATCACGTTAGTGCTTTTTCCAGGGTATTGTGAATGACCAATGAAAACTACATTTTTACTTTTTGGATAAAATGGTCTTGTAGTAGTTACGGAAAGAGGACCAATTCACAACCAAGAGAACCCCAAAGAGTAGCACTTATGAATGAAGACGCCATGAGTGATACTATTTGAGGTCATCTTAATGTGTTTAATCACTAAACAGTATTCAGTCTGATGCGCAAATCTTGCAGAGCCACCACAACAATTAGAACTTACGGCAATGGAACGAAAAACACCAGTTGGGTCAGAGACTCAGGCCGTCACTGAATCTTCTGTGAAGGTCTCTGCTGTCTCCAAGCTTCTCCAGATGTCTTCATGGCTGCCTCTGCTGAGTTGTACTGGCTCTGGTGAGTGAAGGAACACTTTAAATACTGCACGGCATGATGTCCTCACAGCGTCACAGCGACACCTTCTTTTCAGGTATCAACGACTGTGATAGAGGCCAGTCTGGCAGTTTCTCTTGAATAAGTAGTCCATTTACATACAAGCCATCAACAAACTCTCTTATGCAGATATCTACCACATACATGTTAAATGCACAAAGAAGGAAGTGATGAAGAAAATCTGAACAACACAATTCATGCTTTTTGTTTTAGAGCCTGAAACATTACCCCAAGAAAAAGTATTTTAAGGTAAAGCCAGTGTGTCTCCTTAGGGTGATGATACTGACAAACACTCTGATATATTCAGTTGTAAATTAGTGCAGCCAGAAACAAAGGCAGTCTATGGATAACTGTTTGAATTGCAGACAATTATATTTGGCACAGCTTGTTAGATTTATTCTGTAAAATTATGTTTTGTGAACAACTTGCTGACAAGAGAACCCCAAAGAGGAGCACTTATGAGCATAAAGAAGCACAAGTGTCTCCATTTGAAGTGATCTTGGAGCAATTCAAATCATACCTTACATTAGCAGCGGCTGCTTTGTCAAACACAACTACCCCAACAGGAAGCACTTACTGAATTATAACAACAAGTTAGTGCTCAGGTTAGGGAAATAGCAATGACTTTCTGAAGCTTTTTCCAGGGTATTGTGAATGACCAATGAAAACTAAATTTTTACTTTTTGGATAAAATGGTCTTGTAGTAGTTACCGAATGAGAAACAAGTCACAACCAAGAGAACCCCAAAGAGTAGCACTTATGAATGAAGACGCCATGAGTGATACTATTTGAGGTCATCTTAATGTGTTTAATCACTAAGCAGTATTCAGTCTGATGTCGTTTGGTGATAATACTGACAAAGACGCTGATATATTCAGTTGCAGCTTAGTGCAGCCAGAAACAAAGGCGGTCAATGGATAACTGTTTGAATTGCAGACAATTATATTTGGCACAGATTGTTAGATTTCTTCAGTAAAATTACGATTTGTGAACAACTTGCTGACAAGAGAACCCCAAAGAGGAGCACTTATGAGCATAAAGAAGCACAAGTGTCTCCATTTGAAGTGATCTTGGAGCAATTCAAATCATACCTTACATTCGCAGCGGCTGCTTTGTCAAACACAACTACCCCAACAGGAAGCACTTACTGAATTATAACAACAAGTTAGTGCTCAGGTTAGGGAAATAGCAATGACTTTCTGAAGCTTTTTCCAGGGTATTG
This sequence comes from Proterorhinus semilunaris, assembly GCA_021464625.1. Classification (NCBI taxonomy): domain Eukaryota; kingdom Metazoa; phylum Chordata; class Actinopteri; order Gobiiformes; family Gobiidae; genus Proterorhinus; species Proterorhinus semilunaris. The sequence goes on from CM038359.1 coordinate 8,261,453, forward strand.
TGAATGACCAATGAAAACTACATTTTTACTTTTTGGATAAAATGGTCTTGTAGTAGTTACCGAATGAGAAACAAGTCACAACCAAGAGAACCCCAAAGAGTAGCACTTATGAATGAAGACGCCATGAGTGATACTATTTGAGGTCATCTTAATGTGTTTAATCACTAAACAGTATTCAGTCTGATGCGCAAATCTTGCAGAGCCACCACAACAATTAGAACTTACGGCAATGGAACGAAAAACACCAGTTGGGTCAGAGACTCAGGCCGTCACTGAATCTTCTGTGAAGGTCTCTGCAGTCTCCAAGCTTCTCCAGATGTCTTCATGGCTGCCTCTGCTGAGTTGTACTGGCTCTGGTGAGTGAAGGAACACTTTAAATACTGCACGGCATGATGTCCTCACAGCGTCACAGCGACACCTTCTTTTCAGGTATCAACGACTGTGATAGAGGCCAGTCTGGCAGTTTCTCCTGAATAAGTAGTTCATTTACATACAAGCCATCAACAAACTCTCTTATGCAGATATCTACCACATACATGTGAAATGCACAAAGAAGGAAGTGATGAAGAAAATCTGAACAACACAATTCATGCTTTTTGTTTTAGAGCCTGAAACATTACCCCAAGAGTATTTTAAGATAAAGCCAGTGTGTCTCCTTAGGGTGATGATACTGACAAACACTCTGATATATTCAGTTGTAAATTAGTGCAGCCAGAAACAAAGGCAGTCTATGGATAACTGTTTGAATTGCAGACAATTATATTTGGCACAGCTTGTTAGATTTCTTCTGTAAAATTATGATTTGTGAACAACTTGCTGACAAGAGAACCCCAAAGAGGAGCACTTATGAGCATAAAGAAGCACAAGTGTCTCCATTTGAAGTGATCTTGGAGCAATTCAAATCATACCTTACATTCGCAGCGGCTGCTTTGTCAAACACAACTACCCCAACAGGAAGCACTTACTGAATTATAACAACAAGTTAGTGCTCAGGTTAGGGAAATAGCAATGACTTTCTGAAGCTGGTGGTAGAATGGCCAAAAGATCAAATGATCAAAAATGATCAAAAGGCGTTATTGAGGAAATCCATGTGAGTGTAGACATCAACATTACCCCAACAAAAAGCACTTTCAGCATGAAACATCACGTTAGTGCTTTTTCCAGGGTATTGTGAATGACCAATGAAAACTACATTTTTACTTTTTGGATGAAATGGTCTTGTAGTAGTTATGGAAAGAGGACCAAGTCACAACCAAGAGAACCTCAAAGAGTAGCACTTATGAATGAAGACGCCATGAGTGATACTATTTGAGGTCATCTTAATGTGTTTAATCACTAAGCAGTATTCAGTCTGATGTCGTTTGGTGATAATACTGACAAAGACGCTGATATATTCAGTTGCAGCTTAGTGCAGCCAGAAACAAAGGCGGTCAATGGATAACTGTTTGAATTGCAGACAATTATATTTGGCACAGATTGTTAGATTTCTTCAGTAAAATTACGATTTGTGAACAACTTGCTGACAAGAGAACCCCAAAGAGGAGCACTTATGAGCATAAAGAAGCACAAGTGTCTCCATTTGAAGTGATCTTGGAGCAATTCAAATCATACCTTACATTAGCAGCGGCTGCTTTGTCAAACACAACTACCCCAACAGGAAGCACTTACTGAATTATAACAACAAGTTAGTGCTCAGGTTAGGGAAATAGCAATGACTTTCTGAAGCTTTTTCCAGGGTATTGTTAATGACCAATGAAAACTACATTTTTACTTTTTGGATAAAATGGTCTTGTAGTAGTTACCGAATGAGAAACAAGTCACAACCAAGAGAACCCCAAAGAGTAGCACTTATGAATGAAGACGCCATGAGTGATACTATTTGAGGTCATCTTAATGTGTTTAATCACTAAGCAGTATTCAGTCTGATGTCGTTTGGTGATAATACTGACAAAGACGCTGATATATTCAGTTGCAGCTTAGTGCAGCCAGAAACAAAGGCGGTCAATGGATAACTGTTTGAATTGCAGACAATTATATTTGGCACAGATTGTTAGATTTCTTCAGTAAAATTACGATTTGTGAACAACTTGCTGACAAGAGAACCCCAAAGAGGAGCACTTATGAGCATAAAGAAGCACAAGTGTCTCCATTTGAAGTGATCTTGGAGCAATTCAAATCATACCTTACATTCGCAGCGGCTGCTTTGTCAAACACAACTACCCCAACAGGAAGCACTTACTGAATTATAACAACAAGTTAGTGCTCAGGTTAGGGAAATAGCAATGACTTTCTGAAGCTTTTTCCAGGGTATTGTGAATGACCAATGAAAACTACATTTTTACTTTTTGGATAAAATGGTCTTGTAGTAGTTACCGAATGAGAAACAAGTCACAACCAAGAGAACCCCAAAGAGTAGCACTTATGAATGAAGACGCCATGAGTGATACTATTTGAGGTCATCTTAATGTGTTTAATCACTAAACAGTATTCAGTCTGATGCGCAAATCTTGCAGAGCCACCACAACAATTAGAACTTACGGCAATGGAACGAAAAACACCAGTTGGGTCAGAGACTCAGGCCGTCACTGAATCTTCTGTGAAGGTCTCTGCAGTCTCCAAGCTTCTCCAGATGTCTTCATGGCTGCCTCTGCTGAGTTGTACTGGCTCTGGTGAGTGAAGGAACACTTTAAATACTGCACGGCATGATGTCCTCACAGCGTCACAGCGACACCTTCTTTTCAGGTATCAACGACTGTGATAGAGGCCAGTCTGGCAGTTTCTCCTGAATAAGTAGTTCATTTACATACAAGCCATCAACAAACTCTCTTATGCAGATATCTACCACATACATGTGAAATGCACAAAGAAGGAAGTGATGAAGAAAATCTGAACAACACAATTCATGCTTTTTGTTTTAGAGCCTGAAACATTACCCCAAGAGTATTTTAAGATAAAGCCAGTGTGTCTCCTTAGGGTGATGATACTGACAAACACTCTGATATATTCAGTTGTAAATTAGTGCAGCCAGAAACAAAGGCAGTCTATGGATAACTGTTTGAATTGCAGACAATTATATTTGGCACAGCTTGTTAGATTTCTTCTGTAAAATTATGATTTGTGAACAACTTGCTGACAAGAGAACCCCAAAGAGGAGCACTTATGAGCATAAAGAAGCACAAGTGTCTCCATTTGAAGTGATCTTGGAGCAATTCAAATCATACCTTACATTCGCAGCGGCTGCTTTGTCAAACACAACTACCCCAACAGGAAGCACTTACTGAATTATAACAACAAGTTAGTGCTCAGGTTAGGGAAATAGCAATGACTTTCTGAAGCTGGTGGTAGAATGGCCAAAAGATCAAATGATCAAAAATGATCAAAAGACGTTATTGAGGAAATCCATGTGAGTGTAGACATCAACATTACCCCAACAAAAAGCACTTTCAGCATGAAACATCACGTTAGTGCTTTTTCCAGGGTATTGTGAATGACCAATGAAAACTACATTTTTACTTTTTGGATGAAATGGTCTTGTAGTAGTTATGGAAAGAGGACCAAGTCACAACCAAGAGAACCTCAAAGAGTAGCACTTATGAATGAAGACGCCATGAGTGATACTATTTGAGGTCATCTTAATGTGTTTAATCACTAAGCAGTATTCAGTCTGATGTCGTTTGGTGATAATACTGACAAAGACGCTGATATATTCAGTTGCAGCTTAGTGCAGCCAGAAACAAAGGCGGTCAATGGATAACTGTTTGAATTGCAGACAATTATATTTGGCACAGCTTGTTAGATTTCTTCTGTAAAATTATGTTTTGTGAACAACTTGCTGACAAGAGAACCCCAAAGAGGAGCACTTATGAGCATAAAGAAGCACAAGTGTCTCCATTTGAAGTGATCTTGGAGCAATTCAAATCATACCTTACATTCGCAGCGGCTGCTTTGTCAAACACAACTACCCCAACAGGAAGCACTTACTGAATTATAACAACAAGTTAGTGCTCAGGTTAGGGAAATAGCAATGACTTTCTGAAGCTGGTGGTAGAATGGCCAAAAGATCAAATGATCAAAAATGATCAAAAGACGTTATTGAGGAAATCCATGTGAGTGTAGACATCAACATTACCCCAACAAAAAGCACTTTCAGCATGAAACATCACGTTAGTGCTTTTTCCAGGGTATTGTGAATGACCAATGAAAACTACATTTTTACTTTTTGGATGAAATGGTCTTGTAGTAGTTACGGAAAGAGGACCAAGTCACAACCAAGAGAACCTCAAAGAGTAGCACTTATGAATGAAGACGCCATGAGTGATACTATTTGAGGTCATCTTAATGTGTTTAATCACTAAACAGTATTCAGTCTGATGCGCAAATCTTGCAGAGCCACCACAACAATTAGAACTTACGGCAATGGAACGAAAAACACCAGTTGGGTCAGAGACTCAGGCCGTCACTGAATCTTCTGTGAAGGTCTCTGCTGTCTCCAAGCTTCTCCAGATGTCTTCATGGCTGCCTCTGCTGAGTTGTACTGGCTCTGGTGAGTGAAGGAACACTTTAAATACTGCACGGCATGATGTCCTCACAGCGTCACAGCGACACCTTCTTTTCAGGTATCAACGACTGTGATAGAGGCCAGTCTGGCAGTTTCTCCTGAATAAGTAGTCCATTTACATACAAGCCATCAACAAACTCTCTTATGCAGATATCTACCACATACATGTTAAATGCACAAAGAAGGAAGTGATGAAGAAAATCTGAACAACACAATTCATGCTTTTTGTTTTAGAGCCTGAAACATTACCCCAAGAAAAAGTATTTTAAGGTAAAGCCAGTGTGTCTCCTTAGGGTGATGATACTGACAAACACTCTGATATATTCAGTTGTAAATTAGTGCAGCCAGAAACAAAGGCAGTCTATGGATAACTGTTTGAATTGCAGACAATTATATTTGGCACAGCTTGTTAGATTTCTTCTGTAAAATTATGTTTTGTGAACAACTTGCTGACAAGAGAACCCCAAAGAGGAGCACTTATGAGCATAAAGAAGCACAAGTGTCTCCATTTGAAGTGATCTTGGAGCAATTCAAATCATATCTTACATTAGCAGCGGCTGCTTTGTCAAACACAACTACCCCAACAGGAAGCACTTACTGAATTATAACAACAAGTTAGTGCTCAGGTTAGGGAAATAGCAATGACTTTCTGAAGCTGGTGGTAGAATGGCCAAAAGATCAAATGATCAAAAATGATCAAAAGACGTTATTGAGGAAATCCATGTGAGTGTAGACATCAACATTACCCCAACAAAAAGCACTTTCAGCATGAAACATCACGTTAGTGCTTTTTCCAGGGTATTGTGAATGACCAATGAAAACTACATTTTTACTTTTTGGATAAAATGGTCTTGTAGTAGTTACGGAAAGAGGACCAATTCACAACCAAGAGAACCCCAAAGAGTAGCACTTATGAATGAAGACGCCATGAGTGATACTATTTGAGGTCATCTTAATGTGTTTAATCACTAAACAGTATTCAGTCTGATGCGCAAATCTTGCAGAGCCACCACAACAATTAGAACTTACGGCAATGGAACGAAAAACACCAGTTGGGTCAGAGACTCAGGCCGTCACTGAATCTTCTGTGAAGGTCTCTGCTGTCTCCAAGCTTCTCCAGATGTATTCATGTCTGCCTCTGCTGAGTTGTACTGGCTCTGGTGAGTGAAGGAACACTTTAAATACTGCACGGCATGATGTCCTCACAGCGTCACAGCGACACCTTCTTTTCAGGTATCAACGACTGTGATAGAGGCCAGTCTGGCAGTTTCTCCTGAATAAGTAGTCCATTTACATACAAGCCATCAACAAACTCTCTTATGCAGATATCTACCACATACATGTTAAATGCACAAAGAAGGAAGTGATGAAGAAAATCTGAACAACACAATTCATGCTTTTTGTTTTAGAGCCTGAAACATTACCCCAAGAAAAAGTATTTTAAGGTAAAGCCAGTGTGTCTCCTTAGGGTGATGATACTGACAAACACTCTGATATATTCAGTTGTAAATTAGTGCAGCCAGAAACAAAGGCAGTCTATGGATAACTGTTTGAATTGCAGACAATTATATTTGGCACAGCTTGTTAGATTTATTCTGTAAAATTATGTTTTGTGAACAACTTGCTGACAAGAGAACCCCAAAGAGGAGCACTTATGAGCATAAAGAAGCACAAGTGTCTCCATTTGAAGTGATCTTGGAGCAATTCAAATCATACCTTACATTCGCAGCGGCTGCTTTGTCAAACACAACTACCCCAACAGGAAGCACTTACTGAATTATAACAACAAGTTAGTGCTCAGGTTAGGGAAATAGCAATGACTTTCTGAAGCTTTTTCCAGGGTATTGTGAATGACCAATGAAAACTACATTTTTACTTTTTGGATAAAATGGTCTTGTAGTAGTTACCGAATGAGAAACAAGTCACAACCAAGAGAACCCCAAAGAGTAGCACTTATGAATGAAGACGCCATGAGTGATACTATTTGAGGTCATCTTAATGTGTTTAATCACTAAGCAGTATTCAGTCTGATGTCGTTTGGTGATAATACTGACAAAGACGCTGATATATTCAGTTGCAGCTTAGTGCAGCCAGAAACAAAGGCGGTCAATGGATAACTGTTTGAATTGCAGACAATTATATTTGGCACAGATTGTTAGATTTCTTCAGTAAAATTACGATTTGTGAACAACTTGCTGACAAGAGAACCCCAAAGAGGAGCACTTATGAGCATAAAGAAGCACAAGTGTCTCCATTTGAAGTGATCTTGGAGCAATTCAAATCATACCTTACATTCGCAGCGGCTGCTTTGTCAAACACAACTACCCCAACAGGAAGCACTTACTGAATTATAACAACAAGTTAGTGCTCAGGTTAGGGAAATAGCAATGACTTTCTGAAGCTGGTGGTAGAATGGCCAAAAGATCAAATGATCAAAAATGATCAAAAGGCGTTATTGAGGAAATCCATGTGAGTGTAGACATCAACATTACCCCAACAAAAAGCACTTTCAGCATGAAACATCACGTTAGTGCTTTTTCCAGGGTATTGTGAATGACCAATGAAAACTACATTTTTACTTTTTGGATGAAATGGTCTTGTAGTAGTTATGGAAAGAGGACCAAGTCACAACCAAGAGAACCCCAAAGAGTAGCACTTATGAATGAAGACGCCATGAGTGATACTATTTGAGGTCATCTTAATGTGTTTAATCACTAAGCAGTATTCAGTCTGATGTCGTTTGGTGATAATACTGACGCTGATATATTCAGTTGCAGCTTAGTGCAGCCAGAAACAAAGGCGGTCAATGGATAACTGTTTGAATTGCAGACAATTATATTTGGCACAGATTGTTAGATTTCTTCAGTAAAATTACGATTTGTGAACAACTTGCTGACAAGAGAACCCCAAAGAGGAGCACTTATGAGCATAAAGAAGCACAAGTGTCTCCATTTGAAGTGATCTTGGAGCAATTCAAATCATACCTTACATTCGCAGCGGCTGCTTTGTCAAACACAACTACCCCAACAGGAAGCACTTACTGAATTATAACAACAAGTTAGTGCTCAGGTTAGGGAAATAGCAATGACTTTCTGAAGCTTTTTCCAGGGTATTGTGAATGACCAATGAAAACTACATTTTTACTTTTTGGATAAAATGGTCTTGTAGTAGTTACCGAATGAGAAACAAGTCACAACCAAGAGAACCCCAAAGAGTAGCACTTATGAATGAAGACGCCATGAGTGATACTATTTGAGGTCATCTTAATGTGTTTAATCACTAAACAGTATTCAGTCTGATGCGCAAATCTTGCAGAGCCACCACAACAATTAGAACTTACGGCAATGGAACGAAAAACACCAGTTGGGTCAGAGACTCAGGCCGTCACTGAATCTTCTGTGAAGGTCTCTGCAGTCTCCAAGCTTCTCCAGATGTCTTCATGGCTGCCTCTGCTGAGTTGTACTGGCTCTGGTGAGTGAAGGAACACTTTAAATACTGCACGGCATGATGTCCTCACAGCGTCACAGCGACACCTTCTTTTCAGGTATCAACGACTGTGATAGAGGCCAGTCTGGCAGTTTCTCCTGAATAAGTAGTCCATTTACATACAAGCCATCAACAAACTCTCTTATGCAGATATCTACCACATACATGTTAAATGCACAAAGAAGGAAGTGATGAAGAAAATCTGAACAACACAATTCATGCTTTTTGTTTTAGAGCCTGAAACATTACCCCAAGAAAAAGTATTTTAAGGTAAAGCCAGTGTGTCTCCTTAGGGTGATGATACTGACAAACACTCTGATATATTCAGTTGTAAATTAGTGCAGCCAGAAACAAAGGCAGTCTATGGATAACTGTTTGAATTGCAGACAATTATATTTGGCACAGCTTGTTAGATTTCTTCTGTAAAATTATGTTTTGTGAACAACTTGCTGACAAGAGAACCCCAAAGAGGAGCACTTATGAGCATAAAGAAGCACAAGTGTCTCCATTTGAAGTGATCTTGGAGCAATTCAAATCATATCTTACATTAGCAGCGGCTGCTTTGTCAAACACAACTACCCCAACAGGAAGCACTTACTGAATTATAACAACAAGTTAGTGCTCAGGTTAGGGAAATAGCAATGACTTTCTGAAGCTGGTGGTAGAATGGCCAAAAGATCAAATGATCAAAAATGATCAAAAGACGTTATTGAGGAAATCCATGTGAGTGTAGACATCAACATTACCCCAACAAAAAGCACTTTCAGCATGAAACATCACGTTAGTGCTTTTTCCAGGGTATTGTGAATGACCAATGAAAACTACATTTTTACTTTTTGGATAAAATGGTCTTGTAGTAGTTACGGAAAGAGGACCAATTCACAACCAAGAGAACCCCAAAGAGTAGCACTTATGAATGAAGACGCCATGAGTGATACTATTTGAGGTCATCTTAATGTGTTTAATCACTAAACAGTATTCAGTCTGATGCGCAAATCTTGCAGAGCCACCACAACAATTAGAACTTACGGCAATGGAACGAAAAACACCAGTTGGGTCAGAGACTCAGGCCGTCACTGAATCTTCTGTGAAGGTCTCTGCTGTCTCCAAGCTTCTCCAGATGTCTTCATGGCTGCCTCTGCTGAGTTGTACTGGCTCTGGTGAGTGAAGGAACACTTTAAATACTGCACGGCATGATGTCCTCACAGCGTCACAGCGACACCTTCTTTTCAGGTATCAACGACTGTGATAGAGGCCAGTCTGGCAGTTTCTCTTGAATAAGTAGTCCATTTACATACAAGCCATCAACAAACTCTCTTATGCAGATATCTACCACATACATGTTAAATGCACAAAGAAGGAAGTGATGAAGAAAATCTGAACAACACAATTCATGCTTTTTGTTTTAGAGCCTGAAACATTACCCCAAGAAAAAGTATTTTAAGGTAAAGCCAGTGTGTCTCCTTAGGGTGATGATACTGACAAACACTCTGATATATTCAGTTGTAAATTAGTGCAGCCAGAAACAAAGGCAGTCTATGGATAACTGTTTGAATTGCAGACAATTATATTTGGCACAGCTTGTTAGATTTATTCTGTAAAATTATGTTTTGTGAACAACTTGCTGACAAGAGAACCCCAAAGAGGAGCACTTATGAGCATAAAGAAGCACAAGTGTCTCCATTTGAAGTGATCTTGGAGCAATTCAAATCATACCTTACATTAGCAGCGGCTGCTTTGTCAAACACAACTACCCCAACAGGAAGCACTTACTGAATTATAACAACAAGTTAGTGCTCAGGTTAGGGAAATAGCAATGACTTTCTGAAGCTTTTTCCAGGGTATTGTGAATGACCAATGAAAACTAAATTTTTACTTTTTGGATAAAATGGTCTTGTAGTAGTTACCGAATGAGAAACAAGTCACAACCAAGAGAACCCCAAAGAGTAGCACTTATGAATGAAGACGCCATGAGTGATACTATTTGAGGTCATCTTAATGTGTTTAATCACTAAGCAGTATTCAGTCTGATGTCGTTTGGTGATAATACTGACAAAGACGCTGATATATTCAGTTGCAGCTTAGTGCAGCCAGAAACAAAGGCGGTCAATGGATAACTGTTTGAATTGCAGACAATTATATTTGGCACAGATTGTTAGATTTCTTCAGTAAAATTACGATTTGTGAACAACTTGCTGACAAGAGAACCCCAAAGAGGAGCACTTATGAGCATAAAGAAGCACAAGTGTCTCCATTTGAAGTGATCTTGGAGCAATTCAAATCATACCTTACATTCGCAGCGGCTGCTTTGTCAAACACAACTACCCCAACAGGAAGCACTTACTGAATTATAACAACAAGTTAGTGCTCAGGTTAGGGAAATAGCAATGACTTTCTGAAGCTTTTTCCAGGGTATTGTGAATGACCAATGAAAACTACATTTTTACTTTTTGGATAAAATGGTCTTGTAGTAGTTACCGAATGAGAAACAAGTCACAACCAAGAGAACCCCAAAGAGTAGCACTTATGAATGAAGACGCCATGAGTGATACTATTTGAGGTCATCTTAATGTGTTTAATCACTAAGCAGTATTCAGTCTGATGTCGTTTGGTGATAATACTGACAAAGACGCTGATATATTCAGTTGCAGCTTAGTGCAGCCAGAAACAAAGGCGGTCAATGGATAACTGTTTGAATTGCAGACAATTATATTTGGCACAGATTGTTAGATTTCTTCTGTAAAATTATGATTTGTGAACAACTTGCTGACAAGAGAACCCCAAAGAGGAGCACTTATGAGCATAAAGAAGCACAAGTGTCTCCATTTGAAGTGATCTTGGAGCAATTCAAATCATACCTTACATTCGCAGCGGCTGCTTTGTCAAACACAACTACCCCAACAGGAAGCACTTACTGAATTATAACAACAAGTTAGTGCTCAGGTTAGGGAAATAGCAATGACTTTCTGAAGCTGGTGGTAGAATGGCCAAAAGATCAAATGATCAAAAATGATCAAAAGACGTTATTGAGGAAATCCATGTGAGTGTAGACATCAACATTACCCCAACAAAAAGCACTTTCAGCATGAAACATCACGTTAGTGCTTTTTCCAGGGTATTGTGAATGACCAATGAAAACTACATTTTTACTTTTTGGATAAAATGGTCTTGTAGTAGTTACCGAATGAGAAACAAGTCACAACCAAGAGAACCCCAAAGAGTAGCACTTATGAATGAAGACGCCATGAGTGATACTATTTGAGGTCATCTTAATGTGTTTAATCACTAAACAGTATTCAGTCTGATGCGCAAATCTTGCAGAGCCACCACAACAATTAGAACTTACGGCAATGGAACGAAAAACACCAGTTGGGTCAGAGACTCAGGCCGTCACTGAATCTTCTGTGAAGGTCTCTGCAGTCTCCAAGCTTCTCCAGATGTCTTCATGGCTGCCTCTGCTGAGTTGTACTGGCTCTGGTGAGTGAAGGAACACTTTAAATACTGCACGGCATGATGTCCTCACAGCGTCACAGCGACACCTTCTTTTCAGGTATCAACGACTGTGATAGAGGCCAGTCTGGCAGTTTCTCCTGAATAAGTAGTTCATTTACATACAAGCCATCAACAAACTCTCTTATGCAGATATCTACCACATACATGTGAAATGCACAAAGAAGGAAGTGATGAAGAAAATCTGAACAACACAATTCATGCTTTTTGTTTTAGAGCCTGAAACATTACCCCAAGAGTATTTTAAGATAAAGCCAGTGTGTCTCCTTAGGGTGATGATACTGACAAACACTCTGATATATTCAGTTGTAAATTAGTGCAGCCAGAAACAAAGGCAGTCTATGGATAACTGTTTGAATTGCAGACAATTATATTTGGCACAGCTTGTTAGATTTCTTCTGTAAAATTATGATTTGTGAACAACTTGCTGACAAGAGAACCCCAAAGAGGAGCACTTATGAGCATAAAGAAGCACAAGTGTCTCCATTTGAAGTGATCTTGGAGCAATTCAAATCATACCTTACATTCGCAGCGGCTGCTTTGTCAAACACAACTACCCCAACAGGAAGCACTTACTGAATTATAACAACAAGTTAGTGCTCAGGTTAGGGAAATAGCAATGACTTTCTGAAGCTGGTGGTAGAATGGCCAAAAGATCAAATGATCAAAAATGATCAAAAGACGTTATTGAGGAAATCCATGTGAGTGTAGACATCAACATTACCCCAACAAAAAGCACTTTCAGCATGAAACATCACGTTAGTGCTTTTTCCAGGGTATTGTGAATGACCAATGAAAACTACATTTTTACTTTTTGGATGAAATGGTCTTGTAGTAGTTATGGAAAGAGGACCAAGTCACAACCAAGAGAACCTCAAAGAGTAGCACTTATGAATGAAGACGCCATGAGTGATACTATTTGAGGTCATCTTAATGTGTTTAATCACTAAGCAGTATTCAGTCTGATGTCGTTTGGTGATAATACTGACAAAGACGCTGATATATTCAGTTGCAGCTTAGTGCAGCCAGAAACAAAGGCGGTCAATGGATAACTGTTTGAATTGCAGACAATTATATTTGGCACAGATTGTTAGATTTCTTCAGTAAAATTACGATTTGTGAACAACTTGCTGACAAGAGAACCCCAAAGAGGAGCACTTATGAGCATAAAGAAGCACAAGTGTCTCCATTTGAAGTGATCTTGGAGCAATTCAAATCATACCTTACATTAGCAGCGGCTGCTTTGTCAAACACAACTACCCCAACAGGAAGCACTTACTGAATTATAACAACAAGTTAGTGCTCAGGTTAGGGAAATAGCAATGACTTTCTGAAGCTTTTTCCAGGGTATTGTTAATGACCAATGAAAACTACATTTTTACTTTTTGGATAAAATGGTCTTGTAGTAGTTACGGAAAGAGGACTAAGTCACAACCAAGAAAACCCCAAAGAGTAGCACTTATGAATGAAGACGCCATGAGTGATACTATTTGAGGTCATCTTAATGTGTTTAATCACTAAACAGTATTCAGTCTGATGCGCAAATCTTGCAGAGCCACCACAACAATTAGAACTTACGGCAATTGAACGAAAAACACCAGTTGGGTCAGAGACTCAGGCCGTCACTGAATCTTCTGTGAAGGTCTCTGCTGTCTCCAAGCTTCTCCAGATGTCTTCATGGCTGCCTCTGCTGAGTTGTACTGGCTCTGGTGAGTGAAGGAACACTTTAAATACTGCACGGCATGATGTCCTCACAGCGTCACAGCGACACCTTCTTTTCAGGTATCAACGACTGTGATAGAGGCCAGTCTGGCAGTTTCTCCTGAATAAGTAGTCAATTTACATACAAGCCATCAACAAACTCTCTTATGCAGATATCTACCACATACATGTGAAATGCACAAAGAAGGAAGTGATGAAGAAAATCTGAACAACACAATTCATGCTTTTTGTTTTAGAGCCTGAAACATTACCCCAAGAGTATTTTAAGATAAAGCCAATGTGTCTCCTTAGGGTGATGATACTGACAAACACTCTGATATATTCAGTTGTAAATTAGTGCAGCCAGAAACAAAGGCAGTCTATGGATAACTGTTTGAATTGCAGACAATTATATTTGGCACAGCTTGTTAGATTTCTTCTGTAAAATTATGATTTGTGAACAACTTGCTGACAAGAGAACCCCAAAGAGGAGCACTTATGAGCATAAAGAAGCACAAGTGTCTCCATTTGAAGTGATCTTGGAGCAATTCAAATCATACCTTACATTCGCAGCGGCTGCTTTGTCAAACACAACTACCCCAACAGGAAGCACTTACTGAATTATAACAACAAGTTAGTGCTCAGGTTAGGGAAATAGCAATGACTTTCTGAAGCTGGTGGTAGAATGGCCAAAAGATCAAATGATCAAAAATGATCAAAAGGCGTTATTGAGGAAATCCATGTGAGTGTAGACATCAACATTACCCCAACAAAAAGCACTTTCAGCATGAAACATCACGTTAGTGCTTTTTCCAGGGTATTGTGAATGACCAATGAAAACTACATTTTTACTTTTTGGATGAAATGGTCTTGTAGTAGTTATGGAAAGAGGACCAAGTCACAACCAAGAGAACCCCAAAGAGTAGCACTTATGAATGAAGACGCCATGAGTGATACTATTTGAGGTCATCTTAATGTGTTTAATCACTAAGCAGTATTCAGTCTGATGTCGTTTGGTGATAATACTGACGCTGATATATTCAGTTGCAGCTTAGTGCAGCCAGAAACAAAGGCGGTCAATGGATAACTGTTTGAATTGCAGACAATTATATTTGGCACAGATTGTTAGATTTCTTCAGTAAAATTACGATTTGTGAACAACTTGCTGACAAGAGAACCCCAAAGAGGAGCACTTATGAGCATAAAGAAGCACAAGTGTCTCCATTTGAAGTGATCTTGGAGCAATTCAAATCATACCTTACATTCGCAGCGGCTGCTTTGTCAAACACAACTACCCCAACAGGAAGCACTTACTGAATTATAACAACAAGTTAGTGCTCAGGTTAGGGAAATAGCAATGACTTTCTGAAGCTGGTGGTAGAATGGCCAAAAGATCAAATGATCAAAAATGATCAAAAGACGTTATTGAGGAAATCCATGTGAGTGTAGACATCAACATTACCCCAACAAAAAGCACTTTCAGCATGAAACATCACGTTAGTGCTTTTTCCAGGGTATTGTGAATGACCAATGAAAACTACATTTTTACTTTTTGGATGAAATGGTCTTGTAGTAGTTATGGAAAGAGGACCAAGTCACAACCAAGAGAACCTCAAAGAGTAGCACTTATGAATGAAGACGCCATGAGTGATACTATTTGAGGTCATCTTAATGTGTTTAATCACTAAGCAGTATTCAGTCTGATGTCGTTTGGTGATAATACTGACAAAGACGCTGATATATTCAGTTGCAGCTTAGTGCAGCCAGAAACAAAGGCGGTCAATGGATAACTGTTTGAATTGCAGACAATTATATTTGGCACAGATTGTTAGATTTCTTCAGTAAAATTACGATTTGTGAACAACTTGCTGACAAGAGAACCCCAAAGAGGAGCACTTATGAGCATAAAGAAGCACAAGTGTCTCCATTTGAAGTGATCTTGGAGCAATTCAAATCATACCTTACATTAGCAGCGGCTGCTTTGTCAAACACAACTACCCCAACAGGAAGCACTTACTGAATTATAACAACAAGTTAGTGCTCAGGTTAGGGAAATAGCAATGACTTTCTGAAGCTTTTTCCAGGGTATTGTTAATGACCAATGAAAACTACATTTTTACTTTTTGGATAAAATGGTCTTGTAGTAGTTACCGAATGAGAAACAAGTCACAACCAAGAGAACCCCAAAGAGTAGCACTTATGAATGAACACGCCATGAGTGATACTATTTGAGGTCATCTTAATGTGTTTAATCACTAAGCAGTATTCAGTCTGATGTCGTTTGGTGATAATACTGACAAAGACGCTGATATATTCAGTTGCAGCTTAGTGCAGCCAGAAACAAAGGCGGTCAATGGATAACTGTTTGAATTGCAGACAATTATATTTGGCACAGATTGTTAGATTTCTTCAGTAAAATTACGATTTGTGAACAACTTGCTGACAAGAGAACCCCAAAGAGGAGCACTTATGAGCATAAAGAAGCACAAGTGTCTCCATTTGAAGTGATCTTGGAGCAATTCAAATCATACCTTACATTCGCAGCGGCTGCTTTGTCAAACACAACTACCCCAACAGGAAGCACTTACTGAATTATAACAACAAGTTAGTGCTCAGGTTAGGGAAATAGCAATGACTTTCTGAAGCTTTTTCCAGGGTATTGTGAATGACCAATGAAAACTACATTTTTACTTTTTGGATAAAATGGTCTTGTAGTAGTTACCGAATGAGAAACAAGTCACAACCAAGAGAACCCCAAAGAGTAGCACTTATGAATGAAGACGCCATGAGTGATACTATTTGAGGTCATCTTAATGTGTTTAATCACTAAACAGTATTCAGTCTGATGCGCAAATCTTGCAGAGCCACCACAACAATTAGAACTTACGGCAATGGAACGAAAAACACCAGTTGGGTCAGAGACTCAGGCCGTCACTGAATCTTCTGTGAAGGTCTCTGCAGTCTCCAAGCTTCTCCAGATGTCTTCATGGCTGCCTCTGCTGAGTTGTACTGGCTCTGGTGAGTGAAGGAACACTTTAAATACTGCACGGCATGATGTCCTCACAGCGTCACAGCGACACCTTCTTTTCAGGTATCAACGACTGTGATAGAGGCCAGTCTGGCAGTTTCTCCTGAATAAGTAGTTCATTTACATACAAGCCATCAACAAACTCTCTTATGCAGATATCTACCACATACATGTGAAATGCACAAAGAAGGAAGTGATGAAGAAAATCTGAACAACACAATTCATGCTTTTTGTTTTAGAGCCTGAAACATTACCCCAAGAGTATTTTAAGATAAAGCCAGTGTGTCTCCTTAGGGTGATGATACTGACAAACACTCTGATATATTCAGTTGTAAATTAGTGCAGCCAGAAACAAAGGCAGTCTATGGATAACTGTTTGAATTGCAGACAATTATATTTGGCACAGCTTGTTAGATTTCTTCTGTAAAATTATGATTTGTGAACAACTTGCTGACAAGAGAACCCCAAAGAGGAGCACTTATGAGCATAAAGAAGCACAAGTGTCTCCATTTGAAGTGATCTTGGAGCAATTCAAATCATACCTTACATTCGCAGCGGCTGCTTTGTCAAACACAACTACCCCAACAGGAAGCACTTACTGAATTATAACAACAAGTTAGTGCTCAGGTTAGGGAAATAGCAATGACTTTCTGAAGCTGGTAGTAGAATGGCCAAAAGATCAAATGATCAAAAATGATCAAAAGACGTTATTGAGGAAATCCATGTGAGTGTAGACATCAACATTACCCCAACAAAAAGCACTTTCAGCATGAAACATCACGTTAGTGCTTTTTCCAGGGTATTGTGAATGACCAATGAAAACTACATTTTTACTTTTTGGATGAAATGGTCTTGTAGTAGTTATGGAAAGAGGACCAAGTCACAACCAAGAGAACCTCAAAGAGTAGCACTTATGAATGAAGACGCCATGAGTGATACTATTTGAGGTCATCTTAATGTGTTTAATCACTAAGCAGTATTCAGTCTGATGTCGTTTGGTGATAATACTGACAAAGACGCTGATATATTCAGTTGCAGCTTAGTGCAGCCAGAAACAAAGGCGGTCAATGGATAACTGTTTGAATTGCAGACAATTATATTTGGCACAGATTGTTAGATTTCTTCAGTAAAATTACGATTTGTGAACAACTTGCTGACAAGAGAACCCCAAAGAGGAGCACTTATGAGCATAAAGAAGCACAAGTGTCTCCATTTGAAGTGATCTTGGAGCAATTCAAATCATACCTTACATTAGCAGCGGCTGCTTTGTCAAACACAACTACCCCAACAGGAAGCACTTACTGAATTATAACAACAAGTTAGTGCTCAGGTTAGGGAAATAGCAATGACTTTCTGAAGCTTTTTCCAGGGTATTGTTAATGACCAATGAAAACTACATTTTTACTTTTTGGATAAAATGGTCTTGTAGTAGTTACGGAAAGAGGACCAATTCACAACCAAGAGAACCCCAAAGAGTAGCACTTATGAATGAAGACGCCATGAGTGATACTATTTGAGGTCATCTTAATGTGTTTAATCACTAAACAGTATTCAGTCTGATGCGCAAATCTTGCAGAGCCACCACAACAATTAGAACTTACGGCAATGGAACGAAAAACACCAGTTGGGTCAGAGACTCAGGCCGTCACTGAATCTTCTGTGAAGGTCTCTGCTGTCTCCAAGCTTCTCCAGATGTCTTCATGGCTGCCTCTGCTGAGTTGTACTGGCTCTGGTGAGTGAAGGAACACTTTAAATACTGCACGGCATGATGTCCTCACAGCGTCACAGCGACACCTTCTTTTCAGGTATCAACGACTGTGATAGAGGCCAGTCTGGCAGTTTCTCTTGAATAAGTAGTCCATTTACATACAAGCCATCAACAAACTCTCTTATGCAGATATCTACCACATACATGTTAAATGCACAAAGAAGGAAGTGATGAAGAAAATCTGAACAACACAATTCATGCTTTTTGTTTTAGAGCCTGAAACATTACCCCAAGAAAAAGTATTTTAAGGTAAAGCCAGTGTGTCTCCTTAGGGTGATGATACTGACAAACACTCTGATATATTCAGTTGTAAATTAGTGCAGCCAGAAACAAAGGCAGTCTATGGATAACTGTTTGAATTGCAGACAATTATATTTGGCACAGCTTGTTAGATTTATTCTGTAAAATTATGTTTTGTGAACAACTTGCTGACAAGAGAACCCCAAAGAGGAGCACTTATGAGCATAAAGAAGCACAAGTGTCTCCATTTGAAGTGATCTTGGAGCAATTCAAATCATACCTTACATTAGCAGCGGCTGCTTTGTCAAACACAACTACCCCAACAGGAAGCACTTACTGAATTATAACAACAAGTTAGTGCTCAGGTTAGGGAAATAGCAATGACTTTCTGAAGCTTTTTCCAGGGTATTGTGAATGACCAATGAAAACTAAATTTTTACTTTTTGGATAAAATGGTCTTGTAGTAGTTACCGAATGAGAAACAAGTCACAACCAAGAGAACCCCAAAGAGTAGCACTTATGAATGAAGACGCCATGAGTGATACTATTTGAGGTCATCTTAATGTGTTTAATCACTAAGCAGTATTCAGTCTGATGTCGTTTGGTGATAATACTGACACAGACGCTGATATATTCAGTTGCAGCTTAGTGCAGCCAGAAACAAAGGCGGTCAATGGATAACTGTTTGAATTGCAGACAATTATATTTGGCACAGATTGTTAGATTTCTTCAGTAAAATTACGATTTGTGAACAACTTGCTGACAAGAGAACCCCAAAGAGGAGCACTTATGAGCATAAAGAAGCACAAGTGTCTCCATTTGAAGTGATCTTGGAGCAATTCAAATCATACCTTACATTCGCAGCGGCTGCTTTGTCAAACACAACTACCCCAACAGGAAGCACTTACTGAATTATAACAACAAGTTAGTGCTCAGGTTAGGGAAATAGCAATGACTTTCTGAAGCTTTTTCCAGGGTATTGTGAATGACCAATGAAAACTACATTTTTACTTTTTGGATAAAATGGTCTTGTAGTAGTTACCGAATGAGAAACAAGTCACAACCAAGAGAACCCCAAAGAGTAGCACTTATGAATGAAGACGCCATGAGTGATACTATTTGAGGTCATCTTAATGTGTTTAATCACTAAGCAGTATTCAGTCTGATGTCGTTTGGTGATAATACTGACAAAGACGCTGATATATTCAGTTGCAGCTTAGTGCAGCCAGAAACAAAGGCGGTCAATGGATAACTGTTTGAATTGCAGACAATTATATTTGGCACAGATTGTTAGATTTCTTCAGTAAAATTACGATTTGTGAACAACTTGCTGACAAGAGAACCCCAAAGAGGAGCACTTATGAGCATAAAGAAGCACAAGTGTCTCCATTTGAAGTGATCTTGGAGCAATTCAAATCATACCTTACATTCGCAGCGGCTGCTTTGTCAAACACAACTACCCCAACAGGAAGCACTTACTGAATTATAACAACAAGTTAGTGCTCAGGTTAGGGAAATAGCAATGACTTTCTGAAGCTTTTTCCAGGGTATTGTGAATGACCAATGAAAACTACATTTTTACTTTTTGGATAAAATGGTCTTGTAGTAGTTACCGAATGAGAAACAAGTCACAACCAAGAGAACCCCAAAGAGTAGCACTTATGAATGAAGACGCCATGAGTGATACTATTTGAGGTCATCTTAATGTGTTTAATCACTAAACAGTATTCAGTCTGATGCGCAAATCTTGCAGAGCCACCACAACAATTAGAACTTACGGCAATGGAACGAAAAACACCAGTTGGGTCAGAGACTCAGGCCGTCACTGAATCTTCTGTGAAGGTCTCTGCAGTCTCCAAGCTTCTCCAGATGTCTTCATGGCTGCCTCTGCTGAGTTGTACTGGCTCTGGTGAGTGAAGGAACACTTTAAATACTGCACGGCATGATGTCCTCACAGCGTCACAGCGACACCTTCTTTTCAGGTATCAACGACTGTGATAGAGGCCAGTCTGGCAGTTTCTCCTGAATAAGTAGTTCATTTACATACAAGCCATCAACAAACTCTCTTATGCAGATATCTACCACATACATGTGAAATGCACAAAGAAGGAAGTGATGAAGAAAATCTGAACAACACAATTCATGCTTTTTGTTTTAGAGCCTGAAACATTACCCCAAGAGTATTTTAAGATAAAGCCAGTGTGTCTCCTTAGGGTGATGATACTGACAAACACTCTGATATATTCAGTTGTAAATTAGTGCAGCCAGAAACAAAGGCAGTCTATGGATAACTGTTTGAATTGCAGACAATTATATTTGGCACAGCTTGTTAGATTTCTTCTGTAAAATTATGATTTGTGAACAACTTGCTGACAAGAGAACCCCAAAGAGGAGCACTTATGAGCATAAAGAAGCACAAGTGTCTCCATTTGAAGTGATCTTGGAGCAATTCAAATCATACCTTACATTCGCAGCGGCTGCTTTGTCAAACACAACTACCCCAACAGGAAGCACTTACTGAATTATAACAACAAGTTAGTGCTCAGGTTAGGGAAATAGCAATGACTTTCTGAAGCTGGTGGTAGAATGGCCAAAAGATCAAATGATCAAAAATGATCAAAAGACGTTATTGAGGAAATCCATGTGAGTGTAGACATCAACATTACCCCAACAAAAAGCACTTTCAGCATGAAACATCACGTTAGTGCTTTTTCCAGGGTATTGTGAATGACCAATGAAAACTACATTTTTACTTTTTGGATGAAATGGTCTTGTAGTAGTTATGGAAAGAGGACCAAGTCACAACCAAGAGAACCTCAAAGAGTAGCACTTATGAATGAAGACGCCATGAGTGATACTATTTGAGGTCATCTTAATGTGTTTAATCACTAAGCAGTATTCAGTCTGATGTCGTTTGGTGATAATACTGACAAAGACGCTGATATATTCAGTTGCAGCTTAGTGCAGCCAGAAACAAAGGCGGTCAATGGATAACTGTTTGAATTGCAGACAATTATATTTGGCACAGCTTGTTAGATTTCTTCTGTAAAATTATGTTTTGTGAACAACTTGCTGACAAGAGAACCCCAAAGAGGAGCACTTATGAGCATAAAGAAGCACAAGTGTCTCCATTTGAAGTGATCTTGGAGCAATTCAAATCATACCTTACATTCGCAGCGGCTGCTTTGTCAAACACAACTACCCCAACAGGAAGCACTTACTGAATTATAACAACAAGTTAGTGCTCAGGTTAGGGAAATAGCAATGACTTTCTGAAGCTGGTGGTAGAATGGCCAAAAGATCAAATGATCAAAAATGATCAAAAGACGTTATTGAGGAAATCCATGTGAGTGTAGACATCAACATTACCCCAACAAAAAGCACTTTCAGCATGAAACATCACGTTAGTGCTTTTTCCAGGGTATTGTGAATGACCAATGAAAACTACATTTTTACTTTTTGGATGAAATGGTCTTGTAGTAGTTACGGAAAGAGGACCAAGTCACAACCAAGAGAACCTCAAAGAGTAGCACTTATGAATGAAGACGCCATGAGTGATACTATTTGAGGTCATCTTAATGTGTTTAATCACTAAACAGTATTCAGTCTGATGCGCAAATCTTGCAGAGCCACCACAACAATTAGAACTTACGGCAATGGAACGAAAAACACCAGTTGGGTCAGAGACTCAGGCCGTCACTGAATCTTCTGTGAAGGTCTCTGCTGTCTCCAAGCTTCTCCAGATGTCTTCATGGCTGCCTCTGCTGAGTTGTACTGGCTCTGGTGAGTGAAGGAACACTTTAAATACTGCACGGCATGATGTCCTCACAGCGTCACAGCGACACCTTCTTTTCAGGTATCAACGACTGTGATAGAGGCCAGTCTGGCAGTTTCTCCTGAATAAGTAGTCCATTTACATACAAGCCATCAACAAACTCTCTTATGCAGATATCTACCACATACATGTTAAATGCACAAAGAAGGAAGTGATGAAGAAAATCTGAACAACACAATTCATGCTTTTTGTTTTAGAGCCTGAAACATTACCCCAAGAAAAAGTATTTTAAGGTAAAGCCAGTGTGTCTCCTTAGGGTGATGATACTGACAAACACTCTGATATATTCAGTTGTAAATTAGTGCAGCCAGAAACAAAGGCAGTCTATGGATAACTGTTTGAATTGCAGACAATTATATTTGGCACAGCTTGTTAGATTTCTTCTGTAAAATTATGTTTTGTGAACAACTTGCTGACAAGAGAACCCCAAAGAGGAGCACT
The DNA here is from genome assembly GCA_021464625.1 of Proterorhinus semilunaris. Lineage (NCBI taxonomy): Eukaryota > Metazoa > Chordata > Actinopteri > Gobiiformes > Gobiidae > Proterorhinus > Proterorhinus semilunaris. Next base: position 8,284,020 of record CM038359.1, read on the forward strand.
TATGAGCATAAAGAAGCACAAGTGTCTCCATTTGAAGTGATCTTGGAGCAATTCAAATCATACCTTACATTAGCAGCGGCTGCTTTGTCAAACACAACTACCCCAACAGGAAGCACTTACTGAATTATAACAACAAGTTAGTGCTCAGGTTAGGGAAATAGCAATGACTTTCTGAAGCTTTTTCCAGGGTATTGTGAATGACCAATGAAAACTAAATTTTTACTTTTTGGATAAAATGGTCTTGTAGTAGTTACCGAATGAGAAACAAGTCACAACCAAGAGAACCCCAAAGAGTAGCACTTATGAATGAAGACGCCATGAGTGATACTATTTGAGGTCATCTTAATGTGTTTAATCACTAAGCAGTATTCAGTCTGATGTCGTTTGGTGATAATACTGACAAAGACGCTGATATATTCAGTTGCAGCTTAGTGCAGCCAGAAACAAAGGCGGTCAATGGATAACTGTTTGAATTGCAGACAATTATATTTGGCACAGATTGTTAGATTTCTTCAGTAAAATTACGATTTGTGAACAACTTGCTGACAAGAGAACCCCAAAGAGGAGCACTTATGAGCATAAAGAAGCACAAGTGTCTCCATTTGAAGTGATCTTGGAGCAATTCAAATCATACCTTACATTCGCAGCGGCTGCTTTGTCAAACACAACTACCCCAACAGGAAGCACTTACTGAATTATAACAACAAGTTAGTGCTCAGGTTAGGGAAATAGCAATGACTTTCTGAAGCTTTTTCCAGGGTATTGTGAATGACCAATGAAAACTACATTTTTACTTTTTGGATAAAATGGTCTTGTAGTAGTTACCGAATGAGAAACAAGTCACAACCAAGAGAACCCCAAAGAGTAGCACTTATGAATGAAGACGCCATGAGTGATACTATTTGAGGTCATCTTAATGTGTTTAATCACTAAACAGTATTCAGTCTGATGCGCAAATCTTGCAGAGCCACCACAACAATTAGAACTTACGGCAATGGAACGAAAAACACCAGTTGGGTCAGAGACTCAGGCCGTCACTGAATCTTCTGTGAAGGTCTCTGCAGTCTCCAAGCTTCTCCAGATGTCTTCATGGCTGCCTCTGCTGAGTTGTACTGGCTCTGGTGAGTGAAGGAACACTTTAAATACTGCACGGCATGATGTCCTCACAGCGTCACAGCGACACCTTCTTTTCAGGTATCAACGACTGTGATAGAGGCCAGTCTGGCAGTTTCTCCTGAATAAGTAGTTCATTTACATACAAGCCATCAACAAACTCTCTTATGCAGATATCTACCACATACATGTGAAATGCACAAAGAAGGAAGTGATGAAGAAAATCTGAACAACACAATTCATGCTTTTTGTTTTAGAGCCTGAAACATTACCCCAAGAAAAAGTATTTTAAGGTAAAGCCAGTGTGTCTCCTTAGGGTGATGATACTGACAAACACTCTGATATATTCAGTTGTAAATTAGTGCAGCCAGAAACAAAGGCAGTCTATGGATAACTGTTTGAATTGCAGACAATTATATTTGGCACAGCTTGTTAGATTTCTTCTGTAAAATTATGATTTGTGAACAACTTGCTGACAAGAGAACCCCAAAGAGGAGCACTTATGAGCATAAAGAAGCACAAGTGTCTCCATTTGAAGTGATCTTGGAGCAATTCAAATCATACCTTACATTCGCAGCGGCTGCTTTGTCAAACACAACTACCCCAACAGGAAGCACTTACTGAATTATAACAACAAGTTAGTGCTCAGGTTAGGGAAATAGCAATGACTTTCTGAAGCTGGTGGTAGAATGGCCAAAAGATCAAATGATCAAAAATGATCAAAAGACGTTATTGAGGAAATCCATGTGAGTGTAGACATCAACATTACCCCAACAAAAAGCACTTTCAGCATGAAACATCACGTTAGTGCTTTTTCCAGGGTATTGTGAATGACCAATGAAAACTACATTTTTACTTTTTGGATGAAATGGTCTTGTAGTAGTTATGGAAAGAGGACCAAGTCACAACCAAGAGAACCTCAAAGAGTAGCACTTATGAATGAAGACGCCATGAGTGATACTATTTGAGGTCATCTTAATGTGTTTAATCACTAAGCAGTATTCAGTCTGATGTCGTTTGGTGATAATACTGACAAAGACGCTGATATATTCAGTTGCAGCTTAGTGCAGCCAGAAACAAAGGCGGTCAATGGATAACTGTTTGAATTGCAGACAATTATATTTGGCACAGATTGTTAGATTTCTTCAGTAAAATTACGATTTGTGAACAACTTGCTGACAAGAGAACCCCAAAGAGGAGCACTTATGAGCATAAAGAAGCACAAGTGTCTCCATTTGAAGTGATCTTGGAGCAATTCAAATCATACCTTACATTAGCAGCGGCTGCTTTGTCAAACACAACTACCCCAACAGGAAGCACTTACTGAATTATAACAACAAGTTAGTGCTCAGGTTAGGGAAATAGCAATGACTTTCTGAAGCTTTTTCCAGGGTATTGTTAATGACCAATGAAAACTACATTTTTACTTTTTGGATAAAATGGTCTTGTAGTAGTTACCGAATGAGAAACAAGTCACAACCAAGAGAACCCCAAAGAGTAGCACTTATGAATGAAGACGCCATGAGTGATACTATTTGAGGTCATCTTAATGTGTTTAATCACTAAACAGTATTCAGTCTGATGCGCAAATCTTGCAGAGCCACCACAACAATTAGAACTTACGGCAATGGAACGAAAAACACCAGTTGGGTCAGAGACTCAGGCCGTCACTGAATCTTCTGTGAAGGTCTCTGCAGTCTCCAAGCTTCTCCAGATGTCTTCATGGCTGCCTCTGCTGAGTTGTACTGGCTCTGGTGAGTGAAGGAACACTTTAAATACTGCACGGCATGATGTCCTCACAGCGTCACAGCGACACCTTCTTTTCAGGTATCAACGACTGTGATAGAGGCCAGTCTGGCAGTTTCTCCTGAATAAGTAGTTCATTTACATACAAGCCATCAACAAACTCTCTTATGCAGATATCTACCACATACATGTGAAATGCACAAAGAAGGAAGTGATGAAGAAAATCTGAACAACACAATTCATGCTTTTTGTTTTAGAGCCTGAAACATTACCCCAAGAGTATTTTAAGATAAAGCCAGTGTGTCTCCTTAGGGTGATGATACTGACAAACACTCTGATATATTCAGTTGTAAATTAGTGCAGCCAGAAACAAAGGCAGTCTATGGATAACTGTTTGAATTGCAGACAATTATATTTGGCACAGCTTGTTAGATTTCTTCTGTAAAATTATGATTTGTGAACAACTTGCTGACAAGAGAACCCCAAAGAGGAGCACTTATGAGCATAAAGAAGCACAAGTGTCTCCATTTGAAGTGATCTTGGAGCAATTCAAATCATACCTTACATTCGCAGCGGCTGCTTTGTCAAACACAACTACCCCAACAGGAAGCACTTACTGAATTATAACAACAAGTTAGTGCTCAGGTTAGGGAAATAGCAATGACTTTCTGAAGCTTTTTCCAGGGTATTGTGAATGACCAATGAAAACTACATTTTTACTTTTTGGATAAAATGGTCTTGTAGTAGTTACCGAATGAGAAACAAGTCACAACCAAGAGAACCCCAAAGAGTAGCACTTATGAATGAAGACGCCATGAGTGATACTATTTGAGGTCATCTTAATGTGTTTAATCACTAAGCAGTATTCAGTCTGATGTCGTTTGGTGATAATACTGACAAAGACGCTGATATATTCAGTTGCAGCTTAGTGCAGCCAGAAACAAAGGCGGTCAATGGATAACTGTTTGAATTGCAGACAATTATATTTGGCACAGATTGTTAGATTTCTTCAGTAAAATTACGATTTGTGAACAACTTGCTGACAAGAGAACCCCAAAGAGGAGCACTTATGAGCATAAAGAAGCACAAGTGTCTCCATTTGAAGTGATCTTGGAGCAATTCAAATCATACCTTACATTCGCAGCGGCTGCTTTGTCAAACACAACTACCCCAACAGGAAGCACTTACTGAATTATAACAACAAGTTAGTGCTCAGGTTAGGGAAATAGCAATGACTTTCTGAAGCTTTTTCCAGGGTATTGTGAATGACCAATGAAAACTACATTTTTACTTTTTGGATAAAATGGTCTTGTAGTAGTTACCGAATGAGAAACAAGTCACAACCAAGAGAACCCCAAAGAGTAGCACTTATGAATGAAGACGCCATGAGTGATACTATTTGAGGTCATCTTAATGTGTTTAATCACTAAACAGTATTCAGTCTGATGCGCAAATCTTGCAGAGCCACCACAACAATTAGAACTTACGGCAATGGAACGAAAAACACCAGTTGGGTCAGAGACTCAGGCCGTCACTGAATCTTCTGTGAAGGTCTCTGCAGTCTCCAAGCTTCTCCAGATGTCTTCATGGCTGCCTCTGCTGAGTTGTACTGGCTCTGGTGAGTGAAGGAACACTTTAAATACTGCACGGCATGATGTCCTCACAGCGTCACAGCGACACCTTCTTTTCAGGTATCAACGACTGTGATAGAGGCCAGTCTGGCAGTTTCTCCTGAATAAGTAGTCCATTTACATACAAGCCATCAACAAACTCTCTTATGCAGATATCTACCACATACATGTGAAATGCACAAAGAAGGAAGTGATGAAGAAAATCTGAACAACACAATTCATGCTTTTTGTTTTAGAGCCTGAAACATTACCCCAAGAGTATTTTAAGATAAAGCCAGTGTGTCTCCTTAGGGTGATGATACTGACAAACACTCTGATATATTCAGTTGTAAATTAGTGCAGCCAGAAACAAAGGCAGTCTATGGATAACTGTTTGAATTGCAGACAATTATATTTGGCACAGCTTGTTAGATTTCTTCTGTAAAATTATGATTTGTGAACAACTTGCTGACAAGAGAACCCCAAAGAGGAGCACTTATGAGCATAAAGAAGCACAAGTGTCTCCATTTGAAGTGATCTTGGAGCAATTCAAATCATACCTTACATTCGCAGCGGCTGCTTTGTCAAACACAACTACCCCAACAGGAAGCACTTACTGAATTATAACAACAAGTTAGTGCTCAGGTTAGGGAAATAGCAATGACTTTCTGAAGCTGGTGGTAGAATGGCCAAAAGATCAAATGATCAAAAATGATCAAAAGACGTTATTGAGGAAATCCATGTGAGTGTAGACATCAACATTACCCCAACAAAAAGCACTTTCAGCATGAAACATCACGTTAGTGCTTTTTCCAGGGTATTGTGAATGACCAATGAAAACTACATTTTTACTTTTTGGATGAAATGGTCTTGTAGTAGTTATGGAAAGAGGACCAAGTCACAACCAAGAGAACCTCAAAGAGTAGCACTTATGAATGAAGACGCCATGAGTGATACTATTTGAGGTCATCTTAATGTGTTTAATCACTAAGCAGTATTCAGTCTGATGTCGTTTGGTGATAATACTGACAAAGACGCTGATATATTCAGTTGCAGCTTAGTGCAGCCAGAAACAAAGGCGGTCAATGGATAACTGTTTGAATTGCAGACAATTATATTTGGCACAGATTGTTAGATTTCTTCAGTAAAATTACGATTTGTGAACAACTTGCTGACAAGAGAACCCCAAAGAGGAGCACTTATGAGCATAAAGAAGCACAAGTGTCTCCATTTGAAGTGATCTTGGAGCAATTCAAATCATACCTTACATTCGCAGCGGCTGCTTTGTCAAACACAACTACCCCAACAGGAAGCACTTACTGAATTATAACAACAAGTTAGTGCTCAGGTTAGGGAAATAGCAATGACTTTCTGAAGCTTTTTCCAGGGTATTGTGAATGACCAATGAAAACTACATTTTTACTTTTTGGATAAAATGGTCTTGTAGTAGTTACCGAATGAGAAACAAGTCACAACCAAGAGAACCCCAAAGAGTAGCACTTATGAATGAAGACGCCATGAGTGATACTATTTGAGGTCATCTTAATGTGTTTAATCACTAAACAGTATTCAGTCTGATGCGCAAATCTTGCAGAGCCACCACAACAATTAGAACTTACGGCAATTGAACGAAAAACACCAGTTGGGTCAGAGACTCAGGCCGTCACTGAATCTTCTGTGAAGGTCTCTGCTGTCTCCAAGCTTCTCCAGATGTCTTCATGGCTGCCTCTGCTGAGTTGTACTGGCTCTGGTGAGTGAAGGAACACTTTAAATACTGCACGGCATGATGTCCTCACAGCGTCACAGCGACACCTTCTTTTCAGGTATCAACGACTGTGATAGAGGCCAGTCTGGCAGTTTCTCCTGAATAAGTAGTCAATTTACATACAATCCATCAACAAACTCTCTTATGCAGATATCTACCACATACATGTGAAATGCACAAAGAAGGAAGTGATGAAGAAAATCTGAACAACACAATTCATGCTTTTTGTTTTAGAGCCTGAAACATTACCCCAAGAGTATTTTAAGATAAAGCCAATGTGTCTCCTTAGGGTGATGATACTGACAAACACTCTGATATATTCAGTTGTAAATTAGTGCAGCCAGAAACAAAGGCAGTCTATGGATAACTGTTTGAATTGCAGACAATTATATTTGGCACAGCTTGTTAGATTTCTTCTGTAAAATTATGATTTGTGAACAACTTGCTGACAAGAGAACCCCAAAGAGGAGCACTTATGAGCATAAAGAAGCACAAGTGTCTCCATTTGAAGTGATCTTGGAGCAATTCAAATCATACCTTACATTCGCAGCGGCTGCTTTGTCAAACACAACTACCCCAACAGGAAGCACTTACTGAATTATAACAACAAGTTAGTGCTCAGGTTAGGGAAATAGCAATGACTTTCTGAAGCTGGTGGTAGAATGGCCAAAAGATCAAATGATCAAAAATGATCAAAAGGCGTTATTGAGGAAATCCATGTGAGTGTAGACATCAACATTACCCCAACAAAAAGCACTTTCAGCATGAAACATCACGTTAGTGCTTTTTCCAGGGTATTGTGAATGACCAATGAAAACTACATTTTTACTTTTTGGATGAAATGGTCTTGTAGTAGTTATGGAAAGAGGACCAAGTCACAACCAAGAGAACCCCAAAGAGTAGCACTTATGAATGAAGACGCCATGAGTGATACTATTTGAGGTCATCTTAATGTGTTTAATCACTAAGCAGTATTCAGTCTGATGTCGTTTGGTGATAATACTGACGCTGATATATTCAGTTGCAGCTTAGTGCAGCCAGAAACAAAGGCGGTCAATGGATAACTGTTTGAATTGCAGACAATTATATTTGGCACAGATTGTTAGATTTCTTCAGTAAAATTACGATTTGTGAACAACTTGCTGACAAGAGAACCCCAAAGAGGAGCACTTATGAGCATAAAGAAGCACAAGTGTCTCCATTTGAAGTGATCTTGGAGCAATTCAAATCATACCTTACATTCGCAGCGGCTGCTTTGTCAAACACAACTACCCCAACAGGAAGCACTTACTGAATTATAACAACAAGTTAGTGCTCAGGTTAGGGAAATAGCAATGACTTTCTGAAGCTTTTTCCAGGGTATTGTGAATGACCAATGAAAACTACATTTTTACTTTTTGGATAAAATGGTCTTGTAGTAGTTACCGAATGAGAAACAAGTCACAACCAAGAGAACCCCAAAGAGTAGCACTTATGAATGAAGACGCCATGAGTGATACTATTTGAGGTCATCTTAATGTGTTTAATCACTAAACAGTATTCAGTCTGATGCGCAAATCTTGCAGAGCCACCACAACAATTAGAACTTACGGCAATGGAACGAAAAACACCAGTTGGGTCAGAGACTCAGGCCGTCACTGAATCTTCTGTGAAGGTCTCTGCAGTCTCCAAGCTTCTCCAGATGTCTTCATGGCTGCCTCTGCTGAGTTGTACTGGCTCTGGTGAGTGAAGGAACACTTTAAATACTGCACGGCATGATGTCCTCACAGCGTCACAGCGACACCTTCTTTTCAGGTATCAACGACTGTGATAGAGGCCAGTCTGGCAGTTTCTCCTGAATAAGTAGTCCATTTACATACAAGCCATCAACAAACTCTCTTATGCAGATATCTACCACATACATGTTAAATGCACAAAGAAGGAAGTGATGAAGAAAATCTGAACAACACAATTCATGCTTTTTGTTTTAGAGCCTGAAACATTACCCCAAGAAAAAGTATTTTAAGGTAAAGCCAGTGTGTCTCCTTAGGGTGATGATACTGACAAACACTCTGATATATTCAGTTGTAAATTAGTGCAGCCAGAAACAAAGGCAGTCTATGGATAACTGTTTGAATTGCAGACAATTATATTTGGCACAGCTTGTTAGATTTCTTCTGTAAAATTATGTTTTGTGAACAACTTGCTGACAAGAGAACCCCAAAGAGGAGCACTTATGAGCATAAAGAAGCACAAGTGTCTCCATTTGAAGTGATCTTGGAGCAATTCAAATCATATCTTACATTAGCAGCGGCTGCTTTGTCAAACACAACTACCCCAACAGGAAGCACTTACTGAATTATAACAACAAGTTAGTGCTCAGGTTAGGGAAATAGCAATGACTTTCTGAAGCTGGTGGTAGAATGGCCAAAAGATCAAATGATCAAAAATGATCAAAAGACGTTATTGAGGAAATCCATGTGAGTGTAGACATCAACATTACCCCAACAAAAAGCACTTTCAGCATGAAACATCACGTTAGTGCTTTTTCCAGGGTATTGTGAATGACCAATGAAAACTACATTTTTACTTTTTGGATAAAATGGTCTTGTAGTAGTTACGGAAAGAGGACCAATTCACAACCAAGAGAACCCCAAAGAGTAGCACTTATGAATGAAGACGCCATGAGTGATACTATTTGAGGTCATCTTAATGTGTTTAATCACTAAACAGTATTCAGTCTGATGCGCAAATCTTGCAGAGCCACCACAACAATTAGAACTTACGGCAATGGAACGAAAAACACCAGTTGGGTCAGAGACTCAGGCCGTCACTGAATCTTCTGTGAAGGTCTCTGCTGTCTCCAAGCTTCTCCAGATGTCTTCATGGCTGCCTCTGCTGAGTTGTACTGGCTCTGGTGAGTGAAGGAACACTTTAAATACTGCACGGCATGATGTCCTCACAGCGTCACAGCGACACCTTCTTTTCAGGTATCAACGACTGTGATAGAGGCCAGTCTGGCAGTTTCTCTTGAATAAGTAGTCCATTTACATACAAGCCATCAACAAACTCTCTTATGCAGATATCTACCACATACATGTTAAATGCACAAAGAAGGAAGTGATGAAGAAAATCTGAACAACACAATTCATGCTTTTTGTTTTAGAGCCTGAAACATTACCCCAAGAAAAAGTATTTTAAGGTAAAGCCAGTGTGTCTCCTTAGGGTGATGATACTGACAAACACTCTGATATATTCAGTTGTAAATTAGTGCAGCCAGAAACAAAGGCAGTCTATGGATAACTGTTTGAATTGCAGACAATTATATTTGGCACAGCTTGTTAGATTTATTCTGTAAAATTATGTTTTGTGAACAACTTGCTGACAAGAGAACCCCAAAGAGGAGCACTTATGAGCATAAAGAAGCACAAGTGTCTCCATTTGAAGTGATCTTGGAGCAATTCAAATCATACCTTACATTAGCAGCGGCTGCTTTGTCAAACACAACTACCCCAACAGGAAGCACTTACTGAATTATAACAACAAGTTAGTGCTCAGGTTAGGGAAATAGCAATGACTTTCTGAAGCTTTTTCCAGGGTATTGTGAATGACCAATGAAAACTAAATTTTTACTTTTTGGATAAAATGGTCTTGTAGTAGTTACCGAATGAGAAACAAGTCACAACCAAGAGAACCCCAAAGAGTAGCACTTATGAATGAAGACGCCATGAGTGATACTATTTGAGGTCATCTTAATGTGTTTAATCACTAAGCAGTATTCAGTCTGATGTCGTTTGGTGATAATACTGACAAAGACGCTGATATATTCAGTTGCAGCTTAGTGCAGCCAGAAACAAAGGCGGTCAATGGATAACTGTTTGAATTGCAGACAATTATATTTGGCACAGATTGTTAGATTTCTTCAGTAAAATTACGATTTGTGAACAACTTGCTGACAAGAGAACCCCAAAGAGGAGCACTTATGAGCATAAAGAAGCACAAGTGTCTCCATTTGAAGTGATCTTGGAGCAATTCAAATCATACCTTACATTCGCAGCGGCTGCTTTGTCAAACACAACTACCCCAACAGGAAGCACTTACTGAATTATAACAACAAGTTAGTGCTCAGGTTAGGGAAATAGCAATGACTTTCTGAAGCTTTTTCCAGGGTATTGTGAATGACCAATGAAAACTACATTTTTACTTTTTGGATAAAATGGTCTTGTAGTAGTTACCGAATGAGAAACAAGTCACAACCAAGAGAACCCCAAAGAGTAGCACTTATGAATGAAGACGCCATGAGTGATACTATTTGAGGTCATCTTAATGTGTTTAATCACTAAGCAGTATTCAGTCTGATGTCGTTTGGTGATAATACTGACAAAGACGCTGATATATTCAGTTGCAGCTTAGTGCAGCCAGAAACAAAGGCGGTCAATGGATAACTGTTTGAATTGCAGACAATTATATTTGGCACAGATTGTTAGATTTCTTCTGTAAAATTATGATTTGTGAACAACTTGCTGACAAGAGAACCCCAAAGAGGAGCACTTATGAGCATAAAGAAGCACAAGTGTCTCCATTTGAAGTGATCTTGGAGCAATTCAAATCATACCTTACATTCGCAGCGGCTGCTTTGTCAAACACAACTACCCCAACAGGAAGCACTTACTGAATTATAACAACAAGTTAGTGCTCAGGTTAGGGAAATAGCAATGACTTTCTGAAGCTGGTGGTAGAATGGCCAAAAGATCAAATGATCAAAAATGATCAAAAGACGTTATTGAGGAAATCCATGTGAGTGTAGACATCAACATTACCCCAACAAAAAGCACTTTCAGCATGAAACATCACGTTAGTGCTTTTTCCAGGGTATTGTGAATGACCAATGAAAACTACATTTTTACTTTTTGGATAAAATGGTCTTGTAGTAGTTACGGAAAGAGGACCAAGTCACAACCAAGAGAACCCCAAAGAGTAGCACTTATGAATGAAGACGCCATGAGTGATACTATTTGAGGTCATCTTAATGTGTTTAATCACTAAACAGTATTCAGTCTGATGCGCAAATCTTGCAGAGCCACCACAACAATTAGAACTTACGGCAATGGAACGAAAAACACCAGTTGGGTCAGAGACTCAGGCCGTCACTGAATCTTCTGTGAAGGTCTCTGCAGTCTCCAAGCTTCTCCAGATGTCTTCATGGCTGCCTCTGCTGAGTTGTACTGGCTCTGGTGAGTGAAGGAACACTTTAAATACTGCACGGCATGATGTCCTCACAGCGTCACAGCGACACCTTCTTTTCAGGTATCAACGACTGTGATAGAGGCCAGTCTGGCAGTTTCTCCTGAATAAGTAGTCCATTTACATACAAGCCATCAACAAACTCTCTTATGCAGATATCTACCACATACATGTGAAATGCACAAAGAAGGAAGTGATGAAGAAAATCTGAACAACACAATTCATGCTTTTTGTTTTAGAGCCTGAAACATTACCCCAAGAGTATTTTAAGATAAAGCCAGTGTGTCTCCTTAGGGTGATGATACTGACAAACACTCTGATATATTCAGTTGTAAATTAGTGCAGCCAGAAACAAAGGCAGTCTATGGATAACTGTTTGAATTGCAGACAATTATATTTGGCACAGCTTGTTAGATTTCTTCTGTAAAATTATGATTTGTGAACAACTTGCTGACAAGAGAACCCCAAAGAGGAGCACTTATGAGCATAAAGAAGCACAAGTGTCTCCATTTGAAGTGATCTTGGAGCAATTCAAATCATACCTTACATTCGCAGCGGCTGCTTTGTCAAACACAACTACCCCAACAGGAAGCACTTACTGAATTATAACAACAAGTTAGTGCTCAGGTTAGGGAAATAGCAATGACTTTCTGAAGCTGGTGGTAGAATGGCCAAAAGATCAAATGATCAAAAATGATCAAAAGACGTTATTGAGGAAATCCATGTGAGTGTAGACATCAACATTACCCCAACAAAAAGCACTTTCAGCATGAAACATCACGTTAGTGCTTTTTCCAGGGTATTGTGAATGACCAATGAAAACTACATTTTTACTTTTTGGATGAAATGGTCTTGTAGTAGTTATGGAAAGAGGACCAAGTCACAACCAAGAGAACCTCAAAGAGTAGCACTTATGAATGAAGACGCCATGAGTGATACTATTTGAGGTCATCTTAATGTGTTTAATCACTAAGCAGTATTCAGTCTGATGTCGTTTGGTGATAATACTGACAAAGACGCTGATATATTCAGTTGCAGCTTAGTGCAGCCAGAAACAAAGGCGGTCAATGGATAACTGTTTGAATTGCAGACAATTATATTTGGCACAGATTGTTAGATTTCTTCAGTAAAATTACGATTTGTGAACAACTTGCTGACAAGAGAACCCCAAAGAGGAGCACTTATGAGCATAAAGAAGCACAAGTGTCTCCATTTGAAGTGATCTTGGAGCAATTCAAATCATACCTTACATTAGCAGCGGCTGCTTTGTCAAACACAACTACCCCAACAGGAAGCACTTACTGAATTATAACAACAAGTTAGTGCTCAGGTTAGGGAAATAGCAATGACTTTCTGAAGCTTTTTCCAGGGTATTGTTAATGACCAATGAAAACTACATTTTTACTTTTTGGATAAAATGGTCTTGTAGTAGTTACGGAAAGAGGACTAAGTCACAACCAAGAAAACCCCAAAGAGTAGCACTTATGAATGAAGACGCCATGAGTGATACTATTTGAGGTCATCTTAATGTGTTTAATCACTAAACAGTATTCAGTCTGATGCGCAAATCTTGCAGAGCCACCACAACAATTAGAACTTACGGCAATTGAACGAAAAACACCAGTTGGGTCAGAGACTCAGGCCGTCACTGAATCTTCTGTGAAGGTCTCTGCTGTCTCCAAGCTTCTCCAGATGTCTTCATGGCTGCCTCTGCTGAGTTGTACTGGCTCTGGTGAGTGAAGGAACACTTTAAATACTGCACGGCATGATGTCCTCACAGCGTCACAGCGACACCTTCTTTTCAGGTATCAACGACTGTGATAGAGGCCAGTCTGGCAGTTTCTCCTGAATAAGTAGTCAATTTACATACAATCCATCAACAAACTCTCTTATGCAGATATCTACCACATACATGTGAAATGCACAAAGAAGGAAGTGATGAAGAAAATCTGAACAACACAATTCATGCTTTTTGTTTTAGAGCCTGAAACATTACCCCAAGAGTATTTTAAGATAAAGCCAATGTGTCTCCTTAGGGTGATGATACTGACAAACACTCTGATATATTCAGTTGTAAATTAGTGCAGCCAGAAACAAAGGCAGTCTATGGATAACTGTTTGAATTGCAGACAATTATATTTGGCACAGCTTGTTAGATTTCTTCTGTAAAATTATGATTTGTGAACAACTTGCTGACAAGAGAACCCCAAAGAGGAGCACTTATGAGCATAAAGAAGCACAAGTGTCTCCATTTGAAGTGATCTTGGAGCAATTCAAATCATACCTTACATTCGCAGCGGCTGCTTTGTCAAACACAACTACCCCAACAGGAAGCACTTACTGAATTATAACAACAAGTTAGTGCTCAGGTTAGGGAAATAGCAATGACTTTCTGAAGCTGGTGGTAGAATGGCCAAAAGATCAAATGATCAAAAATGATCAAAAGGCGTTATTGAGGAAATCCATGTGAGTGTAGACATCAACATTACCCCAACAAAAAGCACTTTCAGCATGAAACATCACGTTAGTGCTTTTTCCAGGGTATTGTGAATGACCAATGAAAACTACATTTTTACTTTTTGGATGAAATGGTCTTGTAGTAGTTATGATGATGTCGTTTGGTGATAATACTCGTTTGGTGATAATACTGACGCTGATATATTCAGTTGCAGCTTAGTGCAGCCAGAAACAAAGGCGGTCAATGGATAACTGTTTGAATTGCAGACAATTATATTTGGCACAGATTGTTAGATTTCTTCAGTAAAATTACGATTTGTGAACAACTTGCTGACAAGAGAACCCCAAAGAGGAGCACTTATGAGCATAAAGAAGCACAAGTGTCTCCATTTGAAGTGATCTTGGAGCAATTCAAATCATACCTTACATTCGCAGCGGCTGCTTTGTCAAACACAACTACCCCAACAGGAAGCACTTACTGAATTATAACAACAAGTTAGTGCTCAGGTTAGGGAAATAGCAATGACTTTCTGAAGCTTTTTCCAGGGTATTGTGAATGACCAATGAAAACTACATTTTTACTTTTTGGATAAAATGGTCTTGTAGTAGTTACCGAATGAGAAACAAGTCACAACCAAGAGAACCCCAAAGAGTAGCACTTATGAATGAAGACGCCATGAGTGATACTATTTGAGGTCATCTTAATGTGTTTAATCACTAAACAGTATTCAGTCTGATGCGCAAATCTTGCAGAGCCACCACAACAATTAGAACTTACGGCAATGGAACGAAAAACACCAGTTGGGTCAGAGACTCAGGCCGTCACTGAATCTTCTGTGAAGGTCTCTGCAGTCTCCAAGCTTCTCCAGATGTCTTCATGGCTGCCTCTGCTGAGTTGTACTGGCTCTGGTGAGTGAAGGAACACTTTAAATACTGCACGGCATGATGTCCTCACAGCGTCACAGCGACACCTTCTTTTCAGGTATCAACGACTGTGATAGAGGCCAGTCTGGCAGTTTCTCCTGAATAAGTAGTCCATTTACATACAAGCCATCAACAAACTCTCTTATGCAGATATCTACCACATACATGTTAAATGCACAAAGAAGGAAGTGATGAAGAAAATCTGAACAACACAATTCATGCTTTTTGTTTTAGAGCCTGAAACATTACCCCAAGAAAAAGTATTTTAAGGTAAAGCCAGTGTGTCTCCTTAGGGTGATGATACTGACAAACACTCTGATATATTCAGTTGTAAATTAGTGCAGCCAGAAACAAAGGCAGTCTATGGATAACTGTTTGAATTGCAGACAATTATATTTG
This sequence comes from Proterorhinus semilunaris, assembly GCA_021464625.1. Lineage (NCBI taxonomy): Eukaryota > Metazoa > Chordata > Actinopteri > Gobiiformes > Gobiidae > Proterorhinus > Proterorhinus semilunaris. Next base: position 8,299,257 of record CM038359.1, read on the forward strand.
GCACAGCTTGTTAGATTTCTTCTGTAAAATTATGTTTTGTGAACAACTTGCTGACAAGAGAACCCCAAAGAGGAGCACTTATGAGCATAAAGAAGCACAAGTGTCTCCATTTGAAGTGATCTTGGAGCAATTCAAATCATATCTTACATTAGCAGCGGCTGCTTTGTCAAACACAACTACCCCAACAGGAAGCACTTACTGAATTATAACAACAAGTTAGTGCTCAGGTTAGGGAAATAGCAATGACTTTCTGAAGCTGGTGGTAGAATGGCCAAAAGATCAAATGATCAAAAATGATCAAAAGACGTTATTGAGGAAATCCATGTGAGTGTAGACATCAACATTACCCCAACAAAAAGCACTTTCAGCATGAAACATCACGTTAGTGCTTTTTCCAGGGTATTGTGAATGACCAATGAAAACTACATTTTTACTTTTTGGATAAAATGGTCTTGTAGTAGTTACGGAAAGAGGACCAATTCACAACCAAGAGAACCCCAAAGAGTAGCACTTATGAATGAAGACGCCATGAGTGATACTATTTGAGGTCATCTTAATGTGTTTAATCACTAAACAGTATTCAGTCTGATGCGCAAATCTTGCAGAGCCACCACAACAATTAGAACTTACGGCAATGGAACGAAAAACACCAGTTGGGTCAGAGACTCAGGCCGTCACTGAATCTTCTGTGAAGGTCTCTGCTGTCTCCAAGCTTCTCCAGATGTCTTCATGGCTGCCTCTGCTGAGTTGTACTGGCTCTGGTGAGTGAAGGAACACTTTAAATACTGCACGGCATGATGTCCTCACAGCGTCACAGCGACACCTTCTTTTCAGGTATCAACGACTGTGATAGAGGCCAGTCTGGCAGTTTCTCTTGAATAAGTAGTCCATTTACATACAAGCCATCAACAAACTCTCTTATGCAGATATCTACCACATACATGTTAAATGCACAAAGAAGGAAGTGATGAAGAAAATCTGAACAACACAATTCATGCTTTTTGTTTTAGAGCCTGAAACATTACCCCAAGAAAAAGTATTTTAAGGTAAAGCCAGTGTGTCTCCTTAGGGTGATGATACTGACAAACACTCTGATATATTCAGTTGTAAATTAGTGCAGCCAGAAACAAAGGCAGTCTATGGATAACTGTTTGAATTGCAGACAATTATATTTGGCACAGCTTGTTAGATTTATTCTGTAAAATTATGTTTTGTGAACAACTTGCTGACAAGAGAACCCCAAAGAGGAGCACTTATGAGCATAAAGAAGCACAAGTGTCTCCATTTGAAGTGATCTTGGAGCAATTCAAATCATACCTTACATTAGCAGCGGCTGCTTTGTCAAACACAACTACCCCAACAGGAAGCACTTACTGAATTATAACAACAAGTTAGTGCTCAGGTTAGGGAAATAGCAATGACTTTCTGAAGCTTTTTCCAGGGTATTGTGAATGACCAATGAAAACTAAATTTTTACTTTTTGGATAAAATGGTCTTGTAGTAGTTACCGAATGAGAAACAAGTCACAACCAAGAGAACCCCAAAGAGTAGCACTTATGAATGAAGACGCCATGAGTGATACTATTTGAGGTCATCTTAATGTGTTTAATCACTAAGCAGTATTCAGTCTGATGTCGTTTGGTGATAATACTGACAAAGACGCTGATATATTCAGTTGCAGCTTAGTGCAGCCAGAAACAAAGGCGGTCAATGGATAACTGTTTGAATTGCAGACAATTATATTTGGCACAGATTGTTAGATTTCTTCAGTAAAATTACGATTTGTGAACAACTTGCTGACAAGAGAACCCCAAAGAGGAGCACTTATGAGCATAAAGAAGCACAAGTGTCTCCATTTGAAGTGATCTTGGAGCAATTCAAATCATACCTTACATTCGCAGCGGCTGCTTTGTCAAACACAACTACCCCAACAGGAAGCACTTACTGAATTATAACAACAAGTTAGTGCTCAGGTTAGGGAAATAGCAATGACTTTCTGAAGCTTTTTCCAGGGTATTGTGAATGACCAATGAAAACTACATTTTTACTTTTTGGATAAAATGGTCTTGTAGTAGTTACCGAATGAGAAACAAGTCACAACCAAGAGAACCCCAAAGAGTAGCACTTATGAATGAAGACGCCATGAGTGATACTATTTGAGGTCATCTTAATGTGTTTAATCACTAAGCAGTATTCAGTCTGATGTCGTTTGGTGATAATACTGACAAAGACGCTGATATATTCAGTTGCAGCTTAGTGCAGCCAGAAACAAAGGCGGTCAATGGATAACTGTTTGAATTGCAGACAATTATATTTGGCACAGATTGTTAGATTTCTTCTGTAAAATTATGATTTGTGAACAACTTGCTGACAAGAGAACCCCAAAGAGGAGCACTTATGAGCATAAAGAAGCACAAGTGTCTCCATTTGAAGTGATCTTGGAGCAATTCAAATCATACCTTACATTCGCAGCGGCTGCTTTGTCAAACACAACTACCCCAACAGGAAGCACTTACTGAATTATAACAACAAGTTAGTGCTCAGGTTAGGGAAATAGCAATGACTTTCTGAAGCTGGTGGTAGAATGGCCAAAAGATCAAATGATCAAAAATGATCAAAAGACGTTATTGAGGAAATCCATGTGAGTGTAGACATCAACATTACCCCAACAAAAAGCACTTTCAGCATGAAACATCACGTTAGTGCTTTTTCCAGGGTATTGTGAATGACCAATGAAAACTACATTTTTACTTTTTGGATAAAATGGTCTTGTAGTAGTTACGGAAAGAGGACCAAGTCACAACCAAGAGAACCCCAAAGAGTAGCACTTATGAATGAAGACGCCATGAGTGATACTATTTGAGGTCATCTTAATGTGTTTAATCACTAAACAGTATTCAGTCTGATGCGCAAATCTTGCAGAGCCACCACAACAATTAGAACTTACGGCAATGGAACGAAAAACACCAGTTGGGTCAGAGACTCAGGCCGTCACTGAATCTTCTGTGAAGGTCTCTGCAGTCTCCAAGCTTCTCCAGATGTCTTCATGGCTGCCTCTGCTGAGTTGTACTGGCTCTGGTGAGTGAAGGAACACTTTAAATACTGCACGGCATGATGTCCTCACAGCGTCACAGCGACACCTTCTTTTCAGGTATCAACGACTGTGATAGAGGCCAGTCTGGCAGTTTCTCCTGAATAAGTAGTTCATTTACATACAAGCCATCAACAAACTCTCTTATGCAGATATCTACCACATACATGTGAAATGCACAAAGAAGGAAGTGATGAAGAAAATCTGAACAACACAATTCATGCTTTTTGTTTTAGAGCCTGAAACATTACCCCAAGAGTATTTTAAGATAAAGCCAGTGTGTCTCCTTAGGGTGATGATACTGACAAACACTCTGATATATTCAGTTGTAAATTAGTGCAGCCAGAAACAAAGGCAGTCTATGGATAACTGTTTGAATTGCAGACAATTATATTTGGCACAGCTTGTTAGATTTCTTCTGTAAAATTATGATTTGTGAACAACTTGCTGACAAGAGAACCCCAAAGAGGAGCACTTATGAGCATAAAGAAGCACAAGTGTCTCCATTTGAAGTGATCTTGGAGCAATTCAAATCATACCTTACATTCGCAGCGGCTGCTTTGTCAAACACAACTACCCCAACAGGAAGCACTTACTGAATTATAACAACAAGTTAGTGCTCAGGTTAGGGAAATAGCAATGACTTTCTGAAGCTGGTGGTAGAATGGCCAAAAGATCAAATGATCAAAAATGATCAAAAGGCGTTATTGAGGAAATCCATGTGAGTGTAGACATCAACATTACCCCAACAAAAAGCACTTTCAGCATGAAACATCACGTTAGTGCTTTTTCCAGGGTATTGTGAATGACCAATGAAAACTACATTTTTACTTTTTGGATGAAATGGTCTTGTAGTAGTTATGGAAAGAGGACCAAGTCACAACCAAGAGAACCTCAAAGAGTAGCACTTATGAATGAAGACGCCATGAGTGATACTATTTGAGGTCATCTTAATGTGTTTAATCACTAAGCAGTATTCAGTCTGATGTCGTTTGGTGATAATACTGACAAAGACGCTGATATATTCAGTTGCAGCTTAGTGCAGCCAGAAACAAAGGCGGTCAATGGATAACTGTTTGAATTGCAGACAATTATATTTGGCACAGATTGTTAGATTTCTTCAGTAAAATTACGATTTGTGAACAACTTGCTGACAAGAGAACCCCAAAGAGGAGCACTTATGAGCATAAAGAAGCACAAGTGTCTCCATTTGAAGTGATCTTGGAGCAATTCAAATCATACCTTACATTAGCAGCGGCTGCTTTGTCAAACACAACTACCCCAACAGGAAGCACTTACTGAATTATAACAACAAGTTAGTGCTCAGGTTAGGGAAATAGCAATGACTTTCTGAAGCTTTTTCCAGGGTATTGTTAATGACCAATGAAAACTACATTTTTACTTTTTGGATAAAATGGTCTTGTAGTAGTTACCGAATGAGAAACAAGTCACAACCAAGAGAACCCCAAAGAGTAGCACTTATGAATGAAGACGCCATGAGTGATACTATTTGAGGTCATCTTAATGTGTTTAATCACTAAGCAGTATTCAGTCTGATGTCGTTTGGTGATAATACTGACAAAGACGCTGATATATTCAGTTGCAGCTTAGTGCAGCCAGAAACAAAGGCGGTCAATGGATAACTGTTTGAATTGCAGACAATTATATTTGGCACAGATTGTTAGATTTCTTCAGTAAAATTACGATTTGTGAACAACTTGCTGACAAGAGAACCCCAAAGAGGAGCACTTATGAGCATAAAGAAGCACAAGTGTCTCCATTTGAAGTGATCTTGGAGCAATTCAAATCATACCTTACATTCGCAGCGGCTGCTTTGTCAAACACAACTACCCCAACAGGAAGCACTTACTGAATTATAACAACAAGTTAGTGCTCAGGTTAGGGAAATAGCAATGACTTTCTGAAGCTTTTTCCAGGGTATTGTGAATGACCAATGAAAACTACATTTTTACTTTTTGGATAAAATGGTCTTGTAGTAGTTACCGAATGAGAAACAAGTCACAACCAAGAGAACCCCAAAGAGTAGCACTTATGAATGAAGACGCCATGAGTGATACTATTTGAGGTCATCTTAATGTGTTTAATCACTAAACAGTATTCAGTCTGATGCGCAAATCTTGCAGAGCCACCACAACAATTAGAACTTACGGCAATGGAACGAAAAACACCAGTTGGGTCAGAGACTCAGGCCGTCACTGAATCTTCTGTGAAGGTCTCTGCAGTCTCCAAGCTTCTCCAGATGTCTTCATGGCTGCCTCTGCTGAGTTGTACTGGCTCTGGTGAGTGAAGGAACACTTTAAATACTGCACGGCATGATGTCCTCACAGCGTCACAGCGACACCTTCTTTTCAGGTATCAACGACTGTGATAGAGGCCAGTCTGGCAGTTTCTCCTGAATAAGTAGTTCATTTACATACAAGCCATCAACAAACTCTCTTATGCAGATATCTACCACATACATGTGAAATGCACAAAGAAGGAAGTGATGAAGAAAATCTGAACAACACAATTCATGCTTTTTGTTTTAGAGCCTGAAACATTACCCCAAGAGTATTTTAAGATAAAGCCAGTGTGTCTCCTTAGGGTGATGATACTGACAAACACTCTGATATATTCAGTTGTAAATTAGTGCAGCCAGAAACAAAGGCAGTCTATGGATAACTGTTTGAATTGCAGACAATTATATTTGGCACAGCTTGTTAGATTTCTTCTGTAAAATTATGATTTGTGAACAACTTGCTGACAAGAGAACCCCAAAGAGGAGCACTTATGAGCATAAAGAAGCACAAGTGTCTCCATTTGAAGTGATCTTGGAGCAATTCAAATCATACCTTACATTCGCAGCGGCTGCTTTGTCAAACACAACTACCCCAACAGGAAGCACTTACTGAATTATAACAACAAGTTAGTGCTCAGGTTAGGGAAATAGCAATGACTTTCTGAAGCTGGTGGTAGAATGGCCAAAAGATCAAATGATCAAAAATGATCAAAAGACGTTATTGAGGAAATCCATGTGAGTGTAGACATCAACATTACCCCAACAAAAAGCACTTTCAGCATGAAACATCACGTTAGTGCTTTTTCCAGGGTATTGTGAATGACCAATGAAAACTACATTTTTACTTTTTGGATGAAATGGTCTTGTAGTAGTTATGGAAAGAGGACCAAGTCACAACCAAGAGAACCTCAAAGAGTAGCACTTATGAATGAAGACGCCATGAGTGATACTATTTGAGGTCATCTTAATGTGTTTAATCACTAAGCAGTATTCAGTCTGATGTCGTTTGGTGATAATACTGACAAAGACGCTGATATATTCAGTTGCAGCTTAGTGCAGCCAGAAACAAAGGCGGTCAATGGATAACTGTTTGAATTGCAGACAATTATATTTGGCACAGCTTGTTAGATTTCTTCTGTAAAATTATGTTTTGTGAACAACTTGCTGACAAGAGAACCCCAAAGAGGAGCACTTATGAGCATAAAGAAGCACAAGTGTCTCCATTTGAAGTGATCTTGGAGCAATTCAAATCATACCTTACATTCGCAGCGGCTGCTTTGTCAAACACAACTACCCCAACAGGAAGCACTTACTGAATTATAACAACAAGTTAGTGCTCAGGTTAGGGAAATAGCAATGACTTTCTGAAGCTGGTGGTAGAATGGCCAAAAGATCAAATGATCAAAAATGATCAAAAGACGTTATTGAGGAAATCCATGTGAGTGTAGACATCAACATTACCCCAACAAAAAGCACTTTCAGCATGAAACATCACGTTAGTGCTTTTTCCAGGGTATTGTGAATGACCAATGAAAACTACATTTTTACTTTTTGGATGAAATGGTCTTGTAGTAGTTACGGAAAGAGGACCAAGTCACAACCAAGAGAACCTCAAAGAGTAGCACTTATGAATGAAGACGCCATGAGTGATACTATTTGAGGTCATCTTAATGTGTTTAATCACTAAACAGTATTCAGTCTGATGCGCAAATCTTGCAGAGCCACCACAACAATTAGAACTTACGGCAATGGAACGAAAAACACCAGTTGGGTCAGAGACTCAGGCCGTCACTGAATCTTCTGTGAAGGTCTCTGCTGTCTCCAAGCTTCTCCAGATGTCTTCATGGCTGCCTCTGCTGAGTTGTACTGGCTCTGGTGAGTGAAGGAACACTTTAAATACTGCACGGCATGATGTCCTCACAGCGTCACAGCGACACCTTCTTTTCAGGTATCAACGACTGTGATAGAGGCCAGTCTGGCAGTTTCTCCTGAATAAGTAGTCCATTTACATACAAGCCATCAACAAACTCTCTTATGCAGATATCTACCACATACATGTTAAATGCACAAAGAAGGAAGTGATGAAGAAAATCTGAACAACACAATTCATGCTTTTTGTTTTAGAGCCTGAAACATTACCCCAAGAAAAAGTATTTTAAGGTAAAGCCAGTGTGTCTCCTTAGGGTGATGATACTGACAAACACTCTGATATATTCAGTTGTAAATTAGTGCAGCCAGAAACAAAGGCAGTCTATGGATAACTGTTTGAATTGCAGACAATTATATTTGGCACAGCTTGTTAGATTTCTTCTGTAAAATTATGTTTTGTGAACAACTTGCTGACAAGAGAACCCCAAAGAGGAGCACTTATGAGCATAAAGAAGCACAAGTGTCTCCATTTGAAGTGATCTTGGAGCAATTCAAATCATACCTTACATTAGCAGCGGCTGCTTTGTCAAACACAACTACCCCAACAGGAAGCACTTACTGAATTATAACAACAAGTTAGTGCTCAGGTTAGGGAAATAGCAATGACTTTCTGAAGCTTTTTCCAGGGTATTGTGAATGACCAATGAAAACTAAATTTTTACTTTTTGGATAAAATGGTCTTGTAGTAGTTACCGAATGAGAAACAAGTCACAACCAAGAGAACCCCAAAGAGTAGCACTTATGAATGAAGACGCCATGAGTGATACTATTTGAGGTCATCTTAATGTGTTTAATCACTAAGCAGTATTCAGTCTGATGTCGTTTGGTGATAATACTGACAAAGACGCTGATATATTCAGTTGCAGCTTAGTGCAGCCAGAAACAAAGGCGGTCAATGGATAACTGTTTGAATTGCAGACAATTATATTTGGCACAGATTGTTAGATTTCTTCAGTAAAATTACGATTTGTGAACAACTTGCTGACAAGAGAACCCCAAAGAGGAGCACTTATGAGCATAAAGAAGCACAAGTGTCTCCATTTGAAGTGATCTTGGAGCAATTCAAATCATACCTTACATTCGCAGCGGCTGCTTTGTCAAACACAACTACCCCAACAGGAAGCACTTACTGAATTATAACAACAAGTTAGTGCTCAGGTTAGGGAAATAGCAATGACTTTCTGAAGCTTTTTCCAGGGTATTGTGAATGACCAATGAAAACTACATTTTTACTTTTTGGATAAAATGGTCTTGTAGTAGTTACCGAATGAGAAACAAGTCACAACCAAGAGAACCCCAAAGAGTAGCACTTATGAATGAAGACGCCATGAGTGATACTATTTGAGGTCATCTTAATGTGTTTAATCACTAAACAGTATTCAGTCTGATGCGCAAATCTTGCAGAGCCACCACAACAATTAGAACTTACGGCAATGGAACGAAAAACACCAGTTGGGTCAGAGACTCAGGCCGTCACTGAATCTTCTGTGAAGGTCTCTGCAGTCTCCAAGCTTCTCCAGATGTCTTCATGGCTGCCTCTGCTGAGTTGTACTGGCTCTGGTGAGTGAAGGAACACTTTAAATACTGCACGGCATGATGTCCTCACAGCGTCACAGCGACACCTTCTTTTCAGGTATCAACGACTGTGATAGAGGCCAGTCTGGCAGTTTCTCCTGAATAAGTAGTTCATTTACATACAAGCCATCAACAAACTCTCTTATGCAGATATCTACCACATACATGTGAAATGCACAAAGAAGGAAGTGATGAAGAAAATCTGAACAACACAATTCATGCTTTTTGTTTTAGAGCCTGAAACATTACCCCAAGAAAAAGTATTTTAAGGTAAAGCCAGTGTGTCTCCTTAGGGTGATGATACTGACAAACACTCTGATATATTCAGTTGTAAATTAGTGCAGCCAGAAACAAAGGCAGTCTATGGATAACTGTTTGAATTGCAGACAATTATATTTGGCACAGCTTGTTAGATTTCTTCTGTAAAATTATGATTTGTGAACAACTTGCTGACAAGAGAACCCCAAAGAGGAGCACTTATGAGCATAAAGAAGCACAAGTGTCTCCATTTGAAGTGATCTTGGAGCAATTCAAATCATACCTTACATTCGCAGCGGCTGCTTTGTCAAACACAACTACCCCAACAGGAAGCACTTACTGAATTATAACAACAAGTTAGTGCTCAGGTTAGGGAAATAGCAATGACTTTCTGAAGCTGGTGGTAGAATGGCCAAAAGATCAAATGATCAAAAATGATCAAAAGACGTTATTGAGGAAATCCATGTGAGTGTAGACATCAACATTACCCCAACAAAAAGCACTTTCAGCATGAAACATCACGTTAGTGCTTTTTCCAGGGTATTGTGAATGACCAATGAAAACTACATTTTTACTTTTTGGATGAAATGGTCTTGTAGTAGTTATGGAAAGAGGACCAAGTCACAACCAAGAGAACCTCAAAGAGTAGCACTTATGAATGAAGACGCCATGAGTGATACTATTTGAGGTCATCTTAATGTGTTTAATCACTAAGCAGTATTCAGTCTGATGTCGTTTGGTGATAATACTGACAAAGACGCTGATATATTCAGTTGCAGCTTAGTGCAGCCAGAAACAAAGGCGGTCAATGGATAACTGTTTGAATTGCAGACAATTATATTTGGCACAGATTGTTAGATTTCTTCAGTAAAATTACGATTTGTGAACAACTTGCTGACAAGAGAACCCCAAAGAGGAGCACTTATGAGCATAAAGAAGCACAAGTGTCTCCATTTGAAGTGATCTTGGAGCAATTCAAATCATACCTTACATTAGCAGCGGCTGCTTTGTCAAACACAACTACCCCAACAGGAAGCACTTACTGAATTATAACAACAAGTTAGTGCTCAGGTTAGGGAAATAGCAATGACTTTCTGAAGCTTTTTCCAGGGTATTGTTAATGACCAATGAAAACTACATTTTTACTTTTTGGATAAAATGGTCTTGTAGTAGTTACCGAATGAGAAACAAGTCACAACCAAGAGAACCCCAAAGAGTAGCACTTATGAATGAAGACGCCATGAGTGATACTATTTGAGGTCATCTTAATGTGTTTAATCACTAAGCAGTATTCAGTCTGATGTCGTTTGGTGATAATACTGACAAAGACGCTGATATATTCAGTTGCAGCTTAGTGCAGCCAGAAACAAAGGCGGTCAATGGATAACTGTTTGAATTGCAGACAATTATATTTGGCACAGATTGTTAGATTTCTTCAGTAAAATTACGATTTGTGAACAACTTGCTGACAAGAGAACCCCAAAGAGGAGCACTTATGAGCATAAAGAAGCACAAGTGTCTCCATTTGAAGTGATCTTGGAGCAATTCAAATCATACCTTACATTCGCAGCGGCTGCTTTGTCAAACACAACTACCCCAACAGGAAGCACTTACTGAATTATAACAACAAGTTAGTGCTCAGGTTAGGGAAATAGCAATGACTTTCTGAAGCTTTTTCCAGGGTATTGTGAATGACCAATGAAAACTACATTTTTACTTTTTGGATAAAATGGTCTTGTAGTAGTTACCGAATGAGAAACAAGTCACAACCAAGAGAACCCCAAAGAGTAGCACTTATGAATGAAGACGCCATGAGTGATACTATTTGAGGTCATCTTAATGTGTTTAATCACTAAACAGTATTCAGTCTGATGCGCAAATCTTGCAGAGCCACCACAACAATTAGAACTTACGGCAATGGAACGAAAAACACCAGTTGGGTCAGAGACTCAGGCCGTCACTGAATCTTCTGTGAAGGTCTCTGCAGTCTCCAAGCTTCTCCAGATGTCTTCATGGCTGCCTCTGCTGAGTTGTACTGGCTCTGGTGAGTGAAGGAACACTTTAAATACTGCACGGCATGATGTCCTCACAGCGTCACAGCGACACCTTCTTTTCAGGTATCAACGACTGTGATAGAGGCCAGTCTGGCAGTTTCTCCTGAATAAGTAGTTCATTTACATACAAGCCATCAACAAACTCTCTTATGCAGATATCTACCACATACATGTGAAATGCACAAAGAAGGAAGTGATGAAGAAAATCTGAACAACACAATTCATGCTTTTTGTTTTAGAGCCTGAAACATTACCCCAAGAGTATTTTAAGATAAAGCCAGTGTGTCTCCTTAGGGTGATGATACTGACAAACACTCTGATATATTCAGTTGTAAATTAGTGCAGCCAGAAACAAAGGCAGTCTATGGATAACTGTTTGAATTGCAGACAATTATATTTGGCACAGCTTGTTAGATTTCTTCTGTAAAATTATGATTTGTGAACAACTTGCTGACAAGAGAACCCCAAAGAGGAGCACTTATGAGCATAAAGAAGCACAAGTGTCTCCATTTGAAGTGATCTTGGAGCAATTCAAATCATACCTTACATTCGCAGCGGCTGCTTTGTCAAACACAACTACCCCAACAGGAAGCACTTACTGAATTATAACAACAAGTTAGTGCTCAGGTTAGGGAAATAGCAATGACTTTCTGAAGCTGGTGGTAGAATGGCCAAAAGATCAAATGATCAAAAATGATCAAAAGACGTTATTGAGGAAATCCATGTGAGTGTAGACATCAACATTACCCCAACAAAAAGCACTTTCAGCATGAAACATCACGTTAGTGCTTTTTCCAGGGTATTGTGAATGACCAATGAAAACTACATTTTTACTTTTTGGATGAAATGGTCTTGTAGTAGTTATGGAAAGAGGACCAAGTCACAACCAAGAGAACCTCAAAGAGTAGCACTTATGAATGAAGACGCCATGAGTGATACTATTTGAGGTCATCTTAATGTGTTTAATCACTAAGCAGTATTCAGTCTGATGTCGTTTGGTGATAATACTGACAAAGACGCTGATATATTCAGTTGCAGCTTAGTGCAGCCAGAAACAAAGGCGGTCAATGGATAACTGTTTGAATTGCAGACAATTATATTTGGCACAGATTGTTAGATTTCTTCAGTAAAATTACGATTTGTGAACAACTTGCTGACAAGAGAACCCCAAAGAGGAGCACTTATGAGCATAAAGAAGCACAAGTGTCTCCATTTGAAGTGATCTTGGAGCAATTCAAATCATACCTTACATTAGCAGCGGCTGCTTTGTCAAACACAACTACCCCAACAGGAAGCACTTACTGAATTATAACAACAAGTTAGTGCTCAGGTTAGGGAAATAGCAATGACTTTCTGAAGCTTTTTCCAGGGTATTGTTAATGACCAATGAAAACTACATTTTTACTTTTTGGATAAAATGGTCTTGTAGTAGTTACGGAAAGAGGACTAAGTCACAACCAAGAAAACCCCAAAGAGTAGCACTTATGAATGAAGACGCCATGAGTGATACTATTTGAGGTCATCTTAATGTGTTTAATCACTAAACAGTATTCAGTCTGATGCGCAAATCTTGCAGAGCCACCACAACAATTAGAACTTACGGCAATTGAACGAAAAACACCAGTTGGGTCAGAGACTCAGGCCGTCACTGAATCTTCTGTGAAGGTCTCTGCTGTCTCCAAGCTTCTCCAGATGTCTTCATGGCTGCCTCTGCTGAGTTGTACTGGCTCTGGTGAGTGAAGGAACACTTTAAATACTGCACGGCATGATGTCCTCACAGCGTCACAGCGACACCTTCTTTTCAGGTATCAACGACTGTGATAGAGGCCAGTCTGGCAGTTTCTCCTGAATAAGTAGTCAATTTACATACAAGCCATCAACAAACTCTCTTATGCAGATATCTACCACATACATGTGAAATGCACAAAGAAGGAAGTGATGAAGAAAATCTGAACAACACAATTCATGCTTTTTGTTTTAGAGCCTGAAACATTACCCCAAGAGTATTTTAAGATAAAGCCAATGTGTCTCCTTAGGGTGATGATACTGACAAACACTCTGATATATTCAGTTGTAAATTAGTGCAGCCAGAAACAAAGGCAGTCTATGGATAACTGTTTGAATTGCAGACAATTATATTTGGCACAGCTTGTTAGATTTCTTCTGTAAAATTATGATTTGTGAACAACTTGCTGACAAGAGAACCCCAAAGAGGAGCACTTATGAGCATAAAGAAGCACAAGTGTCTCCATTTGAAGTGATCTTGGAGCAATTCAAATCATACCTTACATTCGCAGCGGCTGCTTTGTCAAACACAACTACCCCAACAGGAAGCACTTACTGAATTATAACAACAAGTTAGTGCTCAGGTTAGGGAAATAGCAATGACTTTCTGAAGCTGGTGGTAGAATGGCCAAAAGATCAAATGATCAAAAATGATCAAAAGGCGTTATTGAGGAAATCCATGTGAGTGTAGACATCAACATTACCCCAACAAAAAGCACTTTCAGCATGAAACATCACGTTAGTGCTTTTTCCAGGGTATTGTGAATGACCAATGAAAACTACATTTTTACTTTTTGGATGAAATGGTCTTGTAGTAGTTATGGAAAGAGGACCAAGTCACAACCAAGAGAACCCCAAAGAGTAGCACTTATGAATGAAGACGCCATGAGTGATACTATTTGAGGTCATCTTAATGTGTTTAATCACTAAGCAGTATTCAGTCTGATGTCGTTTGGTGATAATACTGACGCTGATATATTCAGTTGCAGCTTAGTGCAGCCAGAAACAAAGGCGGTCAATGGATAACTGTTTGAATTGCAGACAATTATATTTGGCACAGATTGTTAGATTTCTTCAGTAAAATTACGATTTGTGAACAACTTGCTGACAAGAGAACCCCAAAGAGGAGCACTTATGAGCATAAAGAAGCACAAGTGTCTCCATTTGAAGTGATCTTGGAGCAATTCAAATCATACCTTACATTCGCAGCGGCTGCTTTGTCAAACACAACTACCCCAACAGGAAGCACTTACTGAATTATAACAACAAGTTAGTGCTCAGGTTAGGGAAATAGCAATGACTTTCTGAAGCTGGTGGTAGAATGGCCAAAAGATCAAATGATCAAAAATGATCAAAAGACGTTATTGAGGAAATCCATGTGAGTGTAGACATCAACATTACCCCAACAAAAAGCACTTTCAGCATGAAACATCACGTTAGTGCTTTTTCCAGGGTATTGTGAATGACCAATGAAAACTACATTTTTACTTTTTGGATGAAATGGTCTTGTAGTAGTTATGGAAAGAGGACCAAGTCACAACCAAGAGAACCTCAAAGAGTAGCACTTATGAATGAAGACGCCATGAGTGATACTATTTGAGGTCATCTTAATGTGTTTAATCACTAAGCAGTATTCAGTCTGATGTCGTTTGGTGATAATACTGACAAAGACGCTGATATATTCAGTTGCAGCTTAGTGCAGCCAGAAACAAAGGCGGTCAATGGATAACTGTTTGAATTGCAGACAATTATATTTGGCACAGATTGTTAGATTTCTTCAGTAAAATTACGATTTGTGAACAACTTGCTGACAAGAGAACCCCAAAGAGGAGCACTTATGAGCATAAAGAAGCACAAGTGTCTCCATTTGAAGTGATCTTGGAGCAATTCAAATCATACCTTACATTCGCAGCGGCTGCTTTGTCAAACACAACTACCCCAACAGGAAGCACTTACTGAATTATAACAACAAGTTAGTGCTCAGGTTAGGGAAATAGCAATGACTTTCTGAAGCTTTTTCCAGGGTATTGTTAATGACCAATGAAAACTACATTTTTACTTTTTGGATAAAATGGTCTTGTAGTAGTTACCGAATGAGAAACAAGTCACAACCAAGAGAACCCCAAAGAGTAGCACTTATGAATGAAGACGCCATGAGTGATACTATTTGAGGTCATCTTAATGTGTTTAATCACTAAGCAGTATTCAGTCTGATGTCGTTTGGTGATAATACTGACAAAGACGCTGATATATTCAGTTGCAGCTTAGTGCAGCCAGAAACAAAGGCGGTCAATGGATAACTGTTTGAATTGCAGACAATTATATTTGGCACAGATTGTTAGATTTCTTCAGTAAAATTACGATTTGTGAACAACTTGCTGACAAGAGAACCCCAAAGAGGAGCACTTATGAGCATAAAGAAGCACAAGTGTCTCCATTTGAAGTGATCTTGGAGCAATTCAAATCATACCTTACATTCGCAGCGGCTGCTTTGTCAAACACAACTACCCCAACAGGAAGCACTTACTGAATTATAACAACAAGTTAGTGCTCAGGTTAGGGAAATAGCAATGACTTTCTGAAGCTTTTTCCAGGGTATTGTGAATGACCAATGAAAACTACATTTTTACTTTTTGGATAAAATGGTCTTGTAGTAGTTACCGAATGAGAAACAAGTCACAACCAAGAGAACCCCAAAGAGTAGCACTTATGAATGAAGACGCCATGAGTGATACTATTTGAGGTCATCTTAATGTGTTTAATCACTAAACAGTATTCAGTCTGATGCGCAAATCTTGCAGAGCCACCACAACAATTAGAACTTACGGCAATGGAACGAAAAACACCAGTTGGGTCAGAGACTCAGGCCGTCACTGAATCTTCTGTGAAGGTCTCTGCAGTCTCCAAGCTTCTCCAGATGTCTTCATGGCTGCCTCTGCTGAGTTGTACTGGCTCTGGTGAGTGAAGGAACACTTTAAATACTGCACGGCATGATGTCCTCACAGCGTCACAGCGACACCTTCTTTTCAGGTATCAACGACTGTGATAGAGGCCAGTCTGGCAGTTTCTCCTGAATAAGTAGTCCATTTACATACAAGCCATCAACAAACTCTCTTATGCAGATATCTACCACATACATGTTAAATGCACAAAGAAGGAAGTGATGAAGAAAATCTGAACAACACAATTCATGCTTTTTGTTTTAGAGCCTGAAACATTACCCCAAGAAAAAGTATTTTAAGGTAAAGCCAGTGTGTCTCCTTAGGGTGATGATACTGACAAACACTCTGATATATTCAGTTGTAAATTAGTGCAGCCAGAAACAAAGGCAGTCTATGGATAACTGTTTGAATTGCAGACAATTATATTTGGCACAGCTTGTTAGATTTCTTCTGTAAAATTATGTTTTGTGAACAACTTGCTGACAAGAGAACCCCAAAGAGGAGCACTTATGAGCATAAAGAAGCACAAGTGTCTCCATTTGAAGTGATCTTGGAGCAATTCAAATCATATCTTACATTAGCAGCGGCTGCTTTGTCAAACACAACTACCCCAACAGGAAGCACTTACTGAATTATAACAACAAGTTAGTGCTCAGGTTAGGGAAATAGCAATGACTTTCTGAAGCTGGTGGTAGAATGGCCAAAAGATCAAATGATC
Organism: Proterorhinus semilunaris; assembly: GCA_021464625.1. NCBI lineage: Eukaryota > Metazoa > Chordata > Actinopteri > Gobiiformes > Gobiidae > Proterorhinus > Proterorhinus semilunaris. The sequence continues at coordinate 8,315,908 of CM038359.1, forward strand.
AAAAATGATCAAAAGACGTTATTGAGGAAATCCATGTGAGTGTAGACATCAACATTACCCCAACAAAAAGCACTTTCAGCATGAAACATCACGTTAGTGCTTTTTCCAGGGTATTGTGAATGACCAATGAAAACTACATTTTTACTTTTTGGATAAAATGGTCTTGTAGTAGTTACGGAAAGAGGACCAATTCACAACCAAGAGAACCCCAAAGAGTAGCACTTATGAATGAAGACGCCATGAGTGATACTATTTGAGGTCATCTTAATGTGTTTAATCACTAAACAGTATTCAGTCTGATGCGCAAATCTTGCAGAGCCACCACAACAATTAGAACTTACGGCAATGGAACGAAAAACACCAGTTGGGTCAGAGACTCAGGCCGTCACTGAATCTTCTGTGAAGGTCTCTGCTGTCTCCAAGCTTCTCCAGATGTCTTCATGGCTGCCTCTGCTGAGTTGTACTGGCTCTGGTGAGTGAAGGAACACTTTAAATACTGCACGGCATGATGTCCTCACAGCGTCACAGCGACACCTTCTTTTCAGGTATCAACGACTGTGATAGAGGCCAGTCTGGCAGTTTCTCTTGAATAAGTAGTCCATTTACATACAAGCCATCAACAAACTCTCTTATGCAGATATCTACCACATACATGTTAAATGCACAAAGAAGGAAGTGATGAAGAAAATCTGAACAACACAATTCATGCTTTTTGTTTTAGAGCCTGAAACATTACCCCAAGAAAAAGTATTTTAAGGTAAAGCCAGTGTGTCTCCTTAGGGTGATGATACTGACAAACACTCTGATATATTCAGTTGTAAATTAGTGCAGCCAGAAACAAAGGCAGTCTATGGATAACTGTTTGAATTGCAGACAATTATATTTGGCACAGCTTGTTAGATTTATTCTGTAAAATTATGTTTTGTGAACAACTTGCTGACAAGAGAACCCCAAAGAGGAGCACTTATGAGCATAAAGAAGCACAAGTGTCTCCATTTGAAGTGATCTTGGAGCAATTCAAATCATACCTTACATTAGCAGCGGCTGCTTTGTCAAACACAACTACCCCAACAGGAAGCACTTACTGAATTATAACAACAAGTTAGTGCTCAGGTTAGGGAAATAGCAATGACTTTCTGAAGCTTTTTCCAGGGTATTGTGAATGACCAATGAAAACTAAATTTTTACTTTTTGGATAAAATGGTCTTGTAGTAGTTACCGAATGAGAAACAAGTCACAACCAAGAGAACCCCAAAGAGTAGCACTTATGAATGAAGACGCCATGAGTGATACTATTTGAGGTCATCTTAATGTGTTTAATCACTAAGCAGTATTCAGTCTGATGTCGTTTGGTGATAATACTGACACAGACGCTGATATATTCAGTTGCAGCTTAGTGCAGCCAGAAACAAAGGCGGTCAATGGATAACTGTTTGAATTGCAGACAATTATATTTGGCACAGATTGTTAGATTTCTTCAGTAAAATTACGATTTGTGAACAACTTGCTGACAAGAGAACCCCAAAGAGGAGCACTTATGAGCATAAAGAAGCACAAGTGTCTCCATTTGAAGTGATCTTGGAGCAATTCAAATCATACCTTACATTCGCAGCGGCTGCTTTGTCAAACACAACTACCCCAACAGGAAGCACTTACTGAATTATAACAACAAGTTAGTGCTCAGGTTAGGGAAATAGCAATGACTTTCTGAAGCTTTTTCCAGGGTATTGTGAATGACCAATGAAAACTACATTTTTACTTTTTGGATAAAATGGTCTTGTAGTAGTTACCGAATGAGAAACAAGTCACAACCAAGAGAACCCCAAAGAGTAGCACTTATGAATGAAGACGCCATGAGTGATACTATTTGAGGTCATCTTAATGTGTTTAATCACTAAGCAGTATTCAGTCTGATGTCGTTTGGTGATAATACTGACAAAGACGCTGATATATTCAGTTGCAGCTTAGTGCAGCCAGAAACAAAGGCGGTCAATGGATAACTGTTTGAATTGCAGACAATTATATTTGGCACAGATTGTTAGATTTCTTCAGTAAAATTACGATTTGTGAACAACTTGCTGACAAGAGAACCCCAAAGAGGAGCACTTATGAGCATAAAGAAGCACAAGTGTCTCCATTTGAAGTGATCTTGGAGCAATTCAAATCATACCTTACATTCGCAGCGGCTGCTTTGTCAAACACAACTACCCCAACAGGAAGCACTTACTGAATTATAACAACAAGTTAGTGCTCAGGTTAGGGAAATAGCAATGACTTTCTGAAGCTTTTTCCAGGGTATTGTGAATGACCAATGAAAACTACATTTTTACTTTTTGGATAAAATGGTCTTGTAGTAGTTACCGAATGAGAAACAAGTCACAACCAAGAGAACCCCAAAGAGTAGCACTTATGAATGAAGACGCCATGAGTGATACTATTTGAGGTCATCTTAATGTGTTTAATCACTAAACAGTATTCAGTCTGATGCGCAAATCTTGCAGAGCCACCACAACAATTAGAACTTACGGCAATGGAACGAAAAACACCAGTTGGGTCAGAGACTCAGGCCGTCACTGAATCTTCTGTGAAGGTCTCTGCAGTCTCCAAGCTTCTCCAGATGTCTTCATGGCTGCCTCTGCTGAGTTGTACTGGCTCTGGTGAGTGAAGGAACACTTTAAATACTGCACGGCATGATGTCCTCACAGCGTCACAGCGACACCTTCTTTTCAGGTATCAACGACTGTGATAGAGGCCAGTCTGGCAGTTTCTCCTGAATAAGTAGTTCATTTACATACAAGCCATCAACAAACTCTCTTATGCAGATATCTACCACATACATGTGAAATGCACAAAGAAGGAAGTGATGAAGAAAATCTGAACAACACAATTCATGCTTTTTGTTTTAGAGCCTGAAACATTACCCCAAGAGTATTTTAAGATAAAGCCAGTGTGTCTCCTTAGGGTGATGATACTGACAAACACTCTGATATATTCAGTTGTAAATTAGTGCAGCCAGAAACAAAGGCAGTCTATGGATAACTGTTTGAATTGCAGACAATTATATTTGGCACAGCTTGTTAGATTTCTTCTGTAAAATTATGATTTGTGAACAACTTGCTGACAAGAGAACCCCAAAGAGGAGCACTTATGAGCATAAAGAAGCACAAGTGTCTCCATTTGAAGTGATCTTGGAGCAATTCAAATCATACCTTACATTCGCAGCGGCTGCTTTGTCAAACACAACTACCCCAACAGGAAGCACTTACTGAATTATAACAACAAGTTAGTGCTCAGGTTAGGGAAATAGCAATGACTTTCTGAAGCTGGTGGTAGAATGGCCAAAAGATCAAATGATCAAAAATGATCAAAAGACGTTATTGAGGAAATCCATGTGAGTGTAGACATCAACATTACCCCAACAAAAAGCACTTTCAGCATGAAACATCACGTTAGTGCTTTTTCCAGGGTATTGTGAATGACCAATGAAAACTACATTTTTACTTTTTGGATGAAATGGTCTTGTAGTAGTTATGGAAAGAGGACCAAGTCACAACCAAGAGAACCTCAAAGAGTAGCACTTATGAATGAAGACGCCATGAGTGATACTATTTGAGGTCATCTTAATGTGTTTAATCACTAAGCAGTATTCAGTCTGATGTCGTTTGGTGATAATACTGACAAAGACGCTGATATATTCAGTTGCAGCTTAGTGCAGCCAGAAACAAAGGCGGTCAATGGATAACTGTTTGAATTGCAGACAATTATATTTGGCACAGATTGTTAGATTTCTTCAGTAAAATTACGATTTGTGAACAACTTGCTGACAAGAGAACCCCAAAGAGGAGCACTTATGAGCATAAAGAAGCACAAGTGTCTCCATTTGAAGTGATCTTGGAGCAATTCAAATCATACCTTACATTAGCAGCGGCTGCTTTGTCAAACACAACTACCCCAACAGGAAGCACTTACTGAATTATAACAACAAGTTAGTGCTCAGGTTAGGGAAATAGCAATGACTTTCTGAAGCTTTTTCCAGGGTATTGTTAATGACCAATGAAAACTACATTTTTACTTTTTGGATAAAATGGTCTTGTAGTAGTTACGGAAAGAGGACTAAGTCACAACCAAGAAAACCCCAAAGAGTAGCACTTATGAATGAAGACGCCATGAGTGATACTATTTGAGGTCATCTTAATGTGTTTAATCACTAAACAGTATTCAGTCTGATGCGCAAATCTTGCAGAGCCACCACAACAATTAGAACTTACGGCAATTGAACGAAAAACACCAGTTGGGTCAGAGACTCAGGCCGTCACTGAATCTTCTGTGAAGGTCTCTGCTGTCTCCAAGCTTCTCCAGATGTCTTCATGGCTGCCTCTGCTGAGTTGTACTGGCTCTGGTGAGTGAAGGAACACTTTAAATACTGCACGGCATGATGTCCTCACAGCGTCACAGCGACACCTTCTTTTCAGGTATCAACGACTGTGATAGAGGCCAGTCTGGCAGTTTCTCCTGAATAAGTAGTCAATTTACATACAAGCCATCAACAAACTCTCTTATGCAGATATCTACCACATACATGTGAAATGCACAAAGAAGGAAGTGATGAAGAAAATCTGAACAACACAATTCATGCTTTTTGTTTTAGAGCCTGAAACATTACCCCAAGAGTATTTTAAGATAAAGCCAATGTGTCTCCTTAGGGTGATGATACTGACAAACACTCTGATATATTCAGTTGTAAATTAGTGCAGCCAGAAACAAAGGCAGTCTATGGATAACTGTTTGAATTGCAGACAATTATATTTGGCACAGCTTGTTAGATTTCTTCTGTAAAATTATGATTTGTGAACAACTTGCTGACAAGAGAACCCCAAAGAGGAGCACTTATGAGCATAAAGAAGCACAAGTGTCTCCATTTGAAGTGATCTTGGAGCAATTCAAATCATACCTTACATTCGCAGCGGCTGCTTTGTCAAACACAACTACCCCAACAGGAAGCACTTACTGAATTATAACAACAAGTTAGTGCTCAGGTTAGGGAAATAGCAATGACTTTCTGAAGCTGGTGGTAGAATGGCCAAAAGATCAAATGATCAAAAATGATCAAAAGGCGTTATTGAGGAAATCCATGTGAGTGTAGACATCAACATTACCCCAACAAAAAGCACTTTCAGCATGAAACATCACGTTAGTGCTTTTTCCAGGGTATTGTGAATGACCAATGAAAACTACATTTTTACTTTTTGGATGAAATGGTCTTGTAGTAGTTATGGAAAGAGGACCAAGTCACAACCAAGAGAACCCCAAAGAGTAGCACTTATGAATGAAGACGCCATGAGTGATACTATTTGAGGTCATCTTAATGTGTTTAATCACTAAGCAGTATTCAGTCTGATGTCGTTTGGTGATAATACTGACAAAGACGCTGATATATTCAGTTGCAGCTTAGTGCAGCCAGAAACAAAGGCGGTCAATGGATAACTGTTTGAATTGCAGACAATTATATTTGGCACAGATTGTTAGATTTCTTCAGTAAAATTACGATTTGTGAACAACTTGCTGACAAGAGAACCCCAAAGAGGAGCACTTATGAGCATAAAGAAGCACAAGTGTCTCCATTTGAAGTGATCTTGGAGCAATTCAAATCATACCTTACATTCGCAGCGGCTGCTTTGTCAAACACAACTACCCCAACAGGAAGCACTTACTGAATTATAACAACAAGTTAGTGCTCAGGTTAGGGAAATAGCAATGACTTTCTGAAGCTTTTTCCAGGGTATTGTGAATGACCAATGAAAACTACATTTTTACTTTTTGGATAAAATGGTCTTGTAGTAGTTACCGAATGAGAAACAAGTCACAACCAAGAGAACCCCAAAGAGTAGCACTTATGAATGAAGACGCCATGAGTGATACTATTTGAGGTCATCTTAATGTGTTTAATCACTAAACAGTATTCAGTCTGATGCGCAAATCTTGCAGAGCCACCACAACAATTAGAACTTACGGCAATGGAACGAAAAACACCAGTTGGGTCAGAGACTCAGGCCGTCACTGAATCTTCTGTGAAGGTCTCTGCAGTCTCCAAGCTTCTCCAGATGTCTTCATGGCTGCCTCTGCTGAGTTGTACTGGCTCTGGTGAGTGAAGGAACACTTTAAATACTGCACGGCATGATGTCCTCACAGCGTCACAGCGACACCTTCTTTTCAGGTATCAACGACTGTGATAGAGGCCAGTCTGGCAGTTTCTCCTGAATAAGTAGTCCATTTACATACAAGCCATCAACAAACTCTCTTATGCAGATATCTACCACATACATGTTAAATGCACAAAGAAGGAAGTGATGAAGAAAATCTGAACAACACAATTCATGCTTTTTGTTTTAGAGCCTGAAACATTACCCCAAGAAAAAGTATTTTAAGGTAAAGCCAGTGTGTCTCCTTAGGGTGATGATACTGACAAACACTCTGATATATTCAGTTGTAAATTAGTGCAGCCAGAAACAAAGGCAGTCTATGGATAACTGTTTGAATTGCAGACAATTATATTTGGCACAGCTTGTTAGATTTCTTCTGTAAAATTATGTTTTGTGAACAACTTGCTGACAAGAGAACCCCAAAGAGGAGCACTTATGAGCATAAAGAAGCACAAGTGTCTCCATTTGAAGTGATCTTGGAGCAATTCAAATCATATCTTACATTAGCAGCGGCTGCTTTGTCAAACACAACTACCCCAACAGGAAGCACTTACTGAATTATAACAACAAGTTAGTGCTCAGGTTAGGGAAATAGCAATGACTTTCTGAAGCTGGTGGTAGAATGGCCAAAAGATCAAATGATCAAAAATGATCAAAAGACGTTATTGAGGAAATCCATGTGAGTGTAGACATCAACATTACCCCAACAAAAAGCACTTTCAGCATGAAACATCACGTTAGTGCTTTTTCCAGGGTATTGTGAATGACCAATGAAAACTACATTTTTACTTTTTGGATAAAATGGTCTTGTAGTAGTTACGGAAAGAGGACCAATTCACAACCAAGAGAACCCCAAAGAGTAGCACTTATGAATGAAGACGCCATGAGTGATACTATTTGAGGTCATCTTAATGTGTTTAATCACTAAACAGTATTCAGTCTGATGCGCAAATCTTGCAGAGCCACCACAACAATTAGAACTTACGGCAATGGAACGAAAAACACCAGTTGGGTCAGAGACTCAGGCCGTCACTGAATCTTCTGTGAAGGTCTCTGCTGTCTCCAAGCTTCTCCAGATGTCTTCATGGCTGCCTCTGCTGAGTTGTACTGGCTCTGGTGAGTGAAGGAACACTTTAAATACTGCACGGCATGATGTCCTCACAGCGTCACAGCGACACCTTCTTTTCAGGTATCAACGACTGTGATAGAGGCCAGTCTGGCAGTTTCTCTTGAATAAGTAGTCCATTTACATACAAGCCATCAACAAACTCTCTTATGCAGATATCTACCACATACATGTTAAATGCACAAAGAAGGAAGTGATGAAGAAAATCTGAACAACACAATTCATGCTTTTTGTTTTAGAGCCTGAAACATTACCCCAAGAAAAAGTATTTTAAGGTAAAGCCAGTGTGTCTCCTTAGGGTGATGATACTGACAAACACTCTGATATATTCAGTTGTAAATTAGTGCAGCCAGAAACAAAGGCAGTCTATGGATAACTGTTTGAATTGCAGACAATTATATTTGGCACAGCTTGTTAGATTTATTCTGTAAAATTATGTTTTGTGAACAACTTGCTGACAAGAGAACCCCAAAGAGGAGCACTTATGAGCATAAAGAAGCACAAGTGTCTCCATTTGAAGTGATCTTGGAGCAATTCAAATCATACCTTACATTAGCAGCGGCTGCTTTGTCAAACACAACTACCCCAACAGGAAGCACTTACTGAATTATAACAACAAGTTAGTGCTCAGGTTAGGGAAATAGCAATGACTTTCTGAAGCTTTTTCCAGGGTATTGTGAATGACCAATGAAAACTAAATTTTTACTTTTTGGATAAAATGGTCTTGTAGTAGTTACCGAATGAGAAACAAGTCACAACCAAGAGAACCCCAAAGAGTAGCACTTATGAATGAAGACGCCATGAGTGATACTATTTGAGGTCATCTTAATGTGTTTAATCACTAAGCAGTATTCAGTCTGATGTCGTTTGGTGATAATACTGACACAGACGCTGATATATTCAGTTGCAGCTTAGTGCAGCCAGAAACAAAGGCGGTCAATGGATAACTGTTTGAATTGCAGACAATTATATTTGGCACAGATTGTTAGATTTCTTCAGTAAAATTACGATTTGTGAACAACTTGCTGACAAGAGAACCCCAAAGAGGAGCACTTATGAGCATAAAGAAGCACAAGTGTCTCCATTTGAAGTGATCTTGGAGCAATTCAAATCATACCTTACATTCGCAGCGGCTGCTTTGTCAAACACAACTACCCCAACAGGAAGCACTTACTGAATTATAACAACAAGTTAGTGCTCAGGTTAGGGAAATAGCAATGACTTTCTGAAGCTTTTTCCAGGGTATTGTGAATGACCAATGAAAACTACATTTTTACTTTTTGGATAAAATGGTCTTGTAGTAGTTACCGAATGAGAAACAAGTCACAACCAAGAGAACCCCAAAGAGTAGCACTTATGAATGAAGACGCCATGAGTGATACTATTTGAGGTCATCTTAATGTGTTTAATCACTAAACAGTATTCAGTCTGATGCGCAAATCTTGCAGAGCCACCACAACAATTAGAACTTACGGCAATGGAACGAAAAACACCAGTTGGGTCAGAGACTCAGGCCGTCACTGAATCTTCTGTGAAGGTCTCTGCAGTCTCCAAGCTTCTCCAGATGTCTTCATGGCTGCCTCTGCTGAGTTGTACTGGCTCTGGTGAGTGAAGGAACACTTTAAATACTGCACGGCATGATGTCCTCACAGCGTCACAGCGACACCTTCTTTTCAGGTATCAACGACTGTGATAGAGGCCAGTCTGGCAGTTTCTCCTGAATAAGTAGTTCATTTACATACAAGCCATCAACAAACTCTCTTATGCAGATATCTACCACATACATGTGAAATGCACAAAGAAGGAAGTGATGAAGAAAATCTGAACAACACAATTCATGCTTTTTGTTTTAGAGCCTGAAACATTACCCCAAGAGTATTTTAAGATAAAGCCAGTGTGTCTCCTTAGGGTGATGATACTGACAAACACTCTGATATATTCAGTTGTAAATTAGTGCAGCCAGAAACAAAGGCAGTCTATGGATAACTGTTTGAATTGCAGACAATTATATTTGGCACAGCTTGTTAGATTTCTTCTGTAAAATTATGATTTGTGAACAACTTGCTGACAAGAGAACCCCAAAGAGGAGCACTTATGAGCATAAAGAAGCACAAGTGTCTCCATTTGAAGTGATCTTGGAGCAATTCAAATCATACCTTACATTCGCAGCGGCTGCTTTGTCAAACACAACTACCCCAACAGGAAGCACTTACTGAATTATAACAACAAGTTAGTGCTCAGGTTAGGGAAATAGCAATGACTTTCTGAAGCTGGTGGTAGAATGGCCAAAAGATCAAATGATCAAAAATGATCAAAAGGCGTTATTGAGGAAATCCATGTGAGTGTAGACATCAACATTACCCCAACAAAAAGCACTTTCAGCATGAAACATCACGTTAGTGCTTTTTCCAGGGTATTGTGAATGACCAATGAAAACTACATTTTTACTTTTTGGATGAAATGGTCTTGTAGTAGTTATGGAAAGAGGACCAAGTCACAACCAAGAGAACCTCAAAGAGTAGCACTTATGAATGAAGACGCCATGAGTGATACTATTTGAGGTCATCTTAATGTGTTTAATCACTAAGCAGTATTCAGTCTGATGTCGTTTGGTGATAATACTGACAAAGACGCTGATATATTCAGTTGCAGCTTAGTGCAGCCAGAAACAAAGGCGGTCAATGGATAACTGTTTGAATTGCAGACAATTATATTTGGCACAGATTGTTAGATTTCTTCAGTAAAATTACGATTTGTGAACAACTTGCTGACAAGAGAACCCCAAAGAGGAGCACTTATGAGCATAAAGAAGCACAAGTGTCTCCATTTGAAGTGATCTTGGAGCAATTCAAATCATACCTTACATTAGCAGCGGCTGCTTTGTCAAACACAACTACCCCAACAGGAAGCACTTACTGAATTATAACAACAAGTTAGTGCTCAGGTTAGGGAAATAGCAATGACTTTCTGAAGCTTTTTCCAGGGTATTGTTAATGACCAATGAAAACTACATTTTTACTTTTTGGATAAAATGGTCTTGTAGTAGTTACGGAAAGAGGACTAAGTCACAACCAAGAAAACCCCAAAGAGTAGCACTTATGAATGAAGACGCCATGAGTGATACTATTTGAGGTCATCTTAATGTGTTTAATCACTAAACAGTATTCAGTCTGATGCGCAAATCTTGCAGAGCCACCACAACAATTAGAACTTACGGCAATGGAACGAAAAACACCAGTTGGGTCAGAGACTCAGGCCGTCACTGAATCTTCTGTGAAGGTCTCTGCTGTCTCCAAGCTTCTCCAGATGTCTTCATGGCTGCCTCTGCTGAGTTGTACTGGCTCTGGTGAGTGAAGGAACACTTTAAATACTGCACGGCATGATGTCCTCACAGCGTCACAGCGACACCTTCTTTTCAGGTATCAACGACTGTGATAGAGGCCAGTCTGGCAGTTTCTCCTGAATAAGTAGTCAATTTACATACAAGCCATCAACAAACTCTCTTATGCAGATATCTACCACATACATGTGAAATGCACAAAGAAGGAAGTGATGAAGAAAATCTGAACAACACAATTAATGCTTTTTGTTTTAGAGCCTGAAACATTACCCCAAGAGTATTTTAAGATAAAGCCAATGTGTCTCCTTAGGGTGATGATACTGACAAACACTCTGATATATTCAGTTGTAAATTAGTGCAGCCAGAAACAAAGGCAGTCTATGGATAACTGTTTGAATTGCAGACAATTATATTTGGCACAGCTTGTTAGATTTCTTCTGTAAAATTATGATTTGTGAACAACTTGCTGACAAGAGAACCCCAAAGAGGAGCACTTATGAGCATAAAGAAGCACAAGTGTCTCCATTTGAAGTGATCTTGGAGCAATTCAAATCATACCTTACATTCGCAGCGGCTGCTTTGTCAAACACAACTACCCCAACAGGAAGCACTTACTGAATTATAACAACAAGTTAGTGCTCAGGTTAGGGAAATAGCAATGACTTTCTGAAGCTGGTGGTAGAATGGCCAAAAGATCAAATGATCAAAAATGATCAAAAGGCGTTATTGAGGAAATCCATGTGAGTGTAGACATCAACATTACCCCAACAAAAAGCACTTTCAGCATGAAACATCACGTTAGTGCTTTTTCCAGGGTATTGTGAATGACCAATGAAAACTACATTTTTACTTTTTGGATGAAATGGTCTTGTAGTAGTTATGGAAAGAGGACCAAGTCACAACCAAGAGAACCCCAAAGAGTAGCACTTATGAATGAAGACGCCATGAGTGATACTATTTGAGGTCATCTTAATGTGTTTAATCACTAAACAGTATTCAGTCTGATGCGCAAATCTTGCAGAGCCACCACAACAATTAGAACTTACGGCAATGGAACGAAAAACACCAGTTGGGTCAGAGACTCAGGCCGTCACTGAATCTTCTGTGAAGGTCTCTGCTGTCTCCAAGCTTCTCCAGATGTCTTCATGGCTGCCTCTGCTGAGTTGTACTGGCTCTGGTGAGTGAAGGAACACTTTAAATACTGCACGGCATGATGTCCTCACAGCGTCACAGCGACACCTTCTTTTCAGGTATCAACGACTGTGATAGAGGCCAGTCTGGCAGTTTCTCTTGAATAAGTAGTCCATTTACATACAAGCCATCAACAAACTCTCTTATGCAGATATCTACCACATACATGTTAAATGCACAAAGAAGGAAGTGATGAAGAAAATCTGAACAACACAATTCATGCTTTTTGTTTTAGAGCCTGAAACATTACCCCAAGAAAAAGTATTTTAAGGTAAAGCCAGTGTGTCTCCTTAGGGTGATGATACTGACAAACACTCTGATATATTCAGTTGTAAATTAGTGCAGCCAGAAACAAAGGCAGTCTATGGATAACTGTTTGAATTGCAGACAATTATATTTGGCACAGCTTGTTAGATTTATTCTGTAAAATTATGTTTTGTGAACAACTTGCTGACAAGAGAACCCCAAAGAGGAGCACTTATGAGCATAAAGAAGCACAAGTGTCTCCATTTGAAGTGATCTTGGAGCAATTCAAATCATACCTTACATTAGCAGCGGCTGCTTTGTCAAACACAACTACCCCAACAGGAAGCACTTACTGAATTATAACAACAAGTTAGTGCTCAGGTTAGGGAAATAGCAATGACTTTCTGAAGCTTTTTCCAGGGTATTGTGAATGACCAATGAAAACTAAATTTTTACTTTTTGGATAAAATGGTCTTGTAGTAGTTACCGAATGAGAAACAAGTCACAACCAAGAGAACCCCAAAGAGTAGCACTTATGAATGAAGACGCCATGAGTGATACTATTTGAGGTCATCTTAATGTGTTTAATCACTAAGCAGTATTCAGTCTGATGTCGTTTGGTGATAATACTGACAAAGACGCTGATATATTCAGTTGCAGCTTAGTGCAGCCAGAAACAAAGGCGGTCAATGGATAACTGTTTGAATTGCAGACAATTATATTTGGCACAGATTGTTAGATTTCTTCAGTAAAATTACGATTTGTGAACAACTTGCTGACAAGAGAACCCCAAAGAGGAGCACTTATGAGCATAAAGAAGCACAAGTGTCTCCATTTGAAGTGATCTTGGAGCAATTCAAATCATACCTTACATTCGCAGCGGCTGCTTTGTCAAACACAACTACCCCAACAGGAAGCACTTACTGAATTATAACAACAAGTTAGTGCTCAGGTTAGGGAAATAGCAATGACTTTCTGAAGCTTTTTCCAGGGTATTGTGAATGACCAATGAAAACTACATTTTTACTTTTTGGATAAAATGGTCTTGTAGTAGTTACCGAATGAGAAACAAGTCACAACCAAGAGAACCCCAAAGAGTAGCACTTATGAATGAAGACGCCATGAGTGATACTATTTGAGGTCATCTTAATGTGTTTAATCACTAAACAGTATTCAGTCTGATGCGCAAATCTTGCAGAGCCACCACAACAATTAGAACTTACGGCAATGGAACGAAAAACACCAGTTGGGTCAGAGACTCAGGCCGTCACTGAATCTTCTGTGAAGGTCTCTGCAGTCTCCAAGCTTCTCCAGATGTCTTCATGGCTGCCTCTGCTGAGTTGTACTGGCTCTGGTGAGTGAAGGAACACTTTAAATACTGCACGGCATGATGTCCTCACAGCGTCACAGCGACACCTTCTTTTCAGGTATCAACGACTGTGATAGAGGCCAGTCTGGCAGTTTCTCCTGAATAAGTAGTTCATTTACATACAAGCCATCAACAAACTCTCTTATGCAGATATCTACCACATACATGTGAAATGCACAAAGAAGGAAGTGATGAAGAAAATCTGAACAACACAATTCATGCTTTTTGTTTTAGAGCCTGAAACATTACCCCAAGAGTATTTTAAGATAAAGCCAGTGTGTCTCCTTAGGGTGATGATACTGACAAACACTCTGATATATTCAGTTGTAAATTAGTGCAGCCAGAAACAAAGGCAGTCTATGGATAACTGTTTGAATTGCAGACAATTATATTTGGCACAGCTTGTTAGATTTCTTCTGTAAAATTATGATTTGTGAACAACTTGCTGACAAGAGAACCCCAAAGAGGAGCACTTATGAGCATAAAGAAGCACAAGTGTCTCCATTTGAAGTGATCTTGGAGCAATTCAAATCATACCTTACATTCGCAGCGGCTGCTTTGTCAAACACAACTACCCCAACAGGAAGCACTTACTGAATTATAACAACAAGTTAGTGCTCAGGTTAGGGAAATAGCAATGACTTTCTGAAGCTGGTGGTAGAATGGCCAAAAGATCAAATGATCAAAAATGATCAAAAGGCGTTATTGAGGAAATCCATGTGAGTGTAGACATCAACATTACCCCAACAAAAAGCACTTTCAGCATGAAACATCACGTTAGTGCTTTTTCCAGGGTATTGTGAATGACCAATGAAAACTACATTTTTACTTTTTGGATGAAATGGTCTTGTAGTAGTTATGGAAAGAGGACCAAGTCACAACCAAGAGAACCTCAAAGAGTAGCACTTATGAATGAAGACGCCATGAGTGATACTATTTGAGGTCATCTTAATGTGTTTAATCACTAAGCAGTATTCAGTCTGATGTCGTTTGGTGATAATACTGACAAAGACGCTGATATATTCAGTTGCAGCTTAGTGCAGCCAGAAACAAAGGCGGTCAATGGATAACTGTTTGAATTGCAGACAATTATATTTGGCACAGATTGTTAGATTTCTTCAGTAAAATTACGATTTGTGAACAACTTGCTGACAAGAGAACCCCAAAGAGGAGCACTTATGAGCATAAAGAAGCACAAGTGTCTCCATTTGAAGTGATCTTGGAGCAATTCAAATCATACCTTACATTAGCAGCGGCTGCTTTGTCAAACACAACTACCCCAACAGGAAGCACTTACTGAATTATAACAACAAGTTAGTGCTCAGGTTAGGGAAATAGCAATGACTTTCTGAAGCTTTTTCCAGGGTATTGTTAATGACCAATGAAAACTACATTTTTACTTTTTGGATAAAATGGTCTTGTAGTAGTTACCGAATGAGAAACAAGTCACAACCAAGAGAACCCCAAAGAGTAGCACTTATGAATGAAGACGCCATGAGTGATACTATTTGAGGTCATCTTAATGTGTTTAATCACTAAGCAGTATTCAGTCTGATGTCGTTTGGTGATAATACTGACAAAGACGCTGATATATTCAGTTGCAGCTTAGTGCAGCCAGAAACAAAGGCGGTCAATGGATAACTGTTTGAATTGCAGACAATTATATTTGGCACAGATTGTTAGATTTCTTCAGTAAAATTACGATTTGTGAACAACTTGCTGACAAGAGAACCCCAAAGAGGAGCACTTATGAGCATAAAGAAGCACAAGTGTCTCCATTTGAAGTGATCTTGGAGCAATTCAAATCATACCTTACATTCGCAGCGGCTGCTTTGTCAAACACAACTACCCCAACAGGAAGCACTTACTGAATTATAACAACAAGTTAGTGCTCAGGTTAGGGAAATAGCAATGACTTTCTGAAGCTTTTTCCAGGGTATTGTGAATGACCAATGAAAACTACATTTTTACTTTTTGGATAAAATGGTCTTGTAGTAGTTACCGAATGAGAAACAAGTCACAACCAAGAGAACCCCAAAGAGTAGCACTTATGAATGAAGACGCCATGAGTGATACTATTTGAGGTCATCTTAATGTGTTTAATCACTAAACAGTATTCAGTCTGATGCGCAAATCTTGCAGAGCCACCACAACAATTAGAACTTACGGCAATGGAACGAAAAACACCAGTTGGGTCAGAGACTCAGGCCGTCACTGAATCTTCTGTGAAGGTCTCTGCTGTCTCCAAGCTTCTCCAGATGTCTTCATGGCTGCCTCTGCTGAGTTGTACTGGCTCTGGTGAGTGAAGGAACACTTTAAATACTGCACGGCATGATGTCCTCACAGCGTCACAGCGACACCTTCTTTTCAGGTATCAACGACTGTGATAGAGGCCAGTCTGGCAGTTTCTCCTGAATAAGTAGTTCATTTACATACAAGCCATCAACAAACTCTCTTATGCAGATATCTACCACATACATGTGAAATGCACAAAGAAGGAAGTGATGAAGAAAATCTGAACAACACAATTCATGCTTTTTGTTTTAGAGCCTGAAACATTACCCCAAGAGTATTTTAAGATAAAGCCAGTGTGTCTCCTTAGGGTGATGATACTGACAAACACTCTGATATATTCAGTTGTAAATTAGTGCAGCCAGAAACAAAGGCAGTCTATGGATAACTGTTTGAATTGCAGACAATTATATTTGGCACAGCTTGTTAGATTTCTTCTGTAAAATTATGATTTGTGAACAACTTGCTGACAAGAGAACCCCAAAGAGGAGCACTTATGAGCATAAAGAAGCACAAGTGTCTCCATTTGAAGTGATCTTGGAGCAATTCAAATCATACCTTACATTCGCAGCGGCTGCTTTGTCAAACACAACTACCCCAACAGGAAGCACTTACTGAATTATAACAACAAGTTAGTGCTCAGGTTAGGGAAATAGCAATGACTTTCTGAAGCTGGTGGTAGAATGGCCAAAAGATCAAATGATCAAAAATGATCAAAAGACGTTATTGAGGAAATCCATGTGAGTGTAGACATCAACATTACCCCAACAAAAAGCACTTTCAGCATGAAACATCACGTTAGTGCTTTTTCCAGGGTATTGTGAATGACCAATGAAAACTACATTTTTACTTTTTGGATGAAATGGTCTTGTAGTAGTTATGGAAAGAGGACCAAGTCACAACCAAGAGAACCTCAAAGAGTAGCACTTATGAATGAAGACGCCATGAGTGATACTATTTGAGGTCATCTTAATGTGTTTAATCACTAAGCAGTATTCAGTCTGATGTCGTTTGGTGATAATACTGACAAAGACGCTGATATATTCAGTTGCAGCTTAGTGCAGCCAGAAACAAAGGCGGTCAATGGATAACTGTTTGAATTGCAGACAATTATATTTGGCACAGATTGTTAGATTTCTTCAGTAAAATTACGATTTGTGAACAACTTGCTGACAAGAGAACCCCAAAGAGGAGCACTTATGAGCATAAAGAAGCACAAGTGTCTCCATTTGAAGTGATCTTGGAGCAATTCAAATCATACCTTACATTAGCAGCGGCTGCTTTGTCAAACACAACTACCCCAACAGGAAGCACTTACTGAATTATAACAACAAGTTAGTGCTCAGGTTAGGGAAATAGCAATGACTTTCTGAAGCTTTTTCCAGGGTATTGTTAATGACCAATGAAAACTACATTTTTACTTTTTGGATAAAATGGTCTTGTAGTAGTTACGGAAAGAGGACTAAGTCACAACCAAGAAAACCCCAAAGAGTAGCACTTATGAATGAAGACGCCATGAGTGATACTATTTGAGGTCATCTTAATGTGTTTAATCACTAAACAGTATTCAGTCTGATGCGCAAATCTTGCAGAGCCACCACAACAATTAGAACTTACGGCAATTGAACGAAAAACACCAGTTGGGTCAGAGACTCAGGCCGTCACTGAATCTTCTGTGAAGGTCTCTGCTGTCTCCAAGCTTCTCCAGATGTCTTCATGGCTGCCTCTGCTGAGTTGTACTGGCTCTGGTGAGTGAAGGAACACTTTAAATACTGCACGGCATGATGTCCTCACAGCGTCACAGCGACACCTTCTTTTCAGGTATCAACGACTGTGATAGAGGCCAGTCTGGCAGTTTCTCCTGAATAAGTAGTCAATTTACATACAAGCCATCAACAAACTCTCTTATGCAGATATCTACCACATACATGTGAAATGCACAAAGAAGGAAGTGATGAAGAAAATCTGAACAACACAATTCATGCTTTTTGTTTTAGAGCCTGAAACATTACCCCAAGAGTATTTTAAGATAAAGCCAATGTGTCTCCTTAGGGTGATGATACTGACAAACACTCTGATATATTCAGTTGTAAATTAGTGCAGCCAGAAACAAAGGCAGTCTATGGATAACTGTTTGAATTGCAGACAATTATATTTGGCACAGCTTGTTAGATTTCTTCTGTAAAATTATGATTTGTGAACAACTTGCTGACAAGAGAACCCCAAAGAGGAGCACTTATGAGCATAAAGAAGCACAAGTGTCTCCATTTGAAGTGATCTTGGAGCAATTCAAATCATACCTTACATTCGCAGCGGCTGCTTTGTCAAACACAACTACCCCAACAGGAAGCACTTACTGAATTATAACAACAAGTTAGTGCTCAGGTTAGGGAAATAGCAATGACTTTCTGAAGCTGGTGGTAGAATGGCCAAAAGATCAAATGATCAAAAATGATCAAAAGGCGTTATTGAGGAAATCCATGTGAGTGTAGACATCAACATTACCCCAACAAAAAGCACTTTCAGCATGAAACATCACGTTAGTGCTTTTTCCAGGGTATTGTGAATGACCAATGAAAACTACATTTTTACTTTTTGGATGAAATGGTCTTGTAGTAGTTATGGAAAGAGGACCAAGTCACAACCAAGAGAACCCCAAAGAGTAGCACTTATGAATGAAGACGCCATGAGTGATACTATTTGAGGTCATCTTAATGTGTTTAATCACTAAGCAGTATTCAGTCTGATGTCGTTTGGTGATAATACTGACGCTGATATATTCAGTTGCAGCTTAGTGCAGCCAGAAACAAAGGCGGTCAATGGATAACTGTTTGAATTGCAGACAATTATATTTGGCACAGATTGTTAGATTTCTTCAGTAAAATTACGATTTGTGAACAACTTGCTGACAAGAGAACCCCAAAGAGGAGCACTTATGAGCATAAAGAAGCACAAGTGTCCCCATTTGAAGTGATCTTGGAGCAATTCAAATCATATCTTACATTAGCAGCGGCTGCTTTGTCAAACACAACTACCCCAACAGGAAGCACTTACTGAATTATAACAACAAGTTAGTGCTCAGGTTAGGGAAATAGCAATGACTTTCTGAAGCTTTTTCCAGGGTATTGTGAATGACCAATGAAAACTACATTTTTACTTTTTGGATGAAATGGTCTTGTAGTAATTATGGAAAGAGGACCAAGTCACAACCAAGAGAACCCCAAAGAGTAGCACTTATGAATGAAGACGCCATGAGTGATACTATTTGAGGTCATCTTAATGTGTTTAATCACTAAACACTATTCAGTCTGATGCGCAAATCTTGCAGAGCCACCACAACAATTAGAACTTACGGCAATGGAACGAAAAACACCAGTTGGGTCAGAGACTCAGGCCGTCACTGAATCTTCTGTGAAGGTCTCTGCTGTCTCCAAGCTTCTCCAGATGTCTTCATGGCTGCCTCTGCTGAGTTGTACTGGCTCTGGTGAGTGAAGGAACACTTTAAATACTGCACGGCATGAAGTCCTCACAGCGTCACAGCGACACCTTCTTTTCAGGTATCAACGACTGTGATAGAGGCCAGTCTGGCAGTTTGTCCCGATTAAGTAGTCAATTTACATACCTGTTTATTTATGAATTCATGAACTGTGAACCTGTCAATGTGTGTGTGACAACATGTAAATGATGTGCTTAAGCCCACTTACTGCAAACTATATTTTAAATACAAAGAAACCAATACTCCCCTCCTGGAACCGCCACCTTAACGTGGTGGAGGGGTTTGATCCTGGGAGCTCTGGTGTCGGGGTTTTCGTGTCCCTGGTAGGGTCTCCCATCGCAAATAGGTCCTAGGTGACAGGTCAGACAAAGAGCGGTTCAGAAGCCCCTTATGAGAGACCAACAGGCCCGGTTAGAACCATGAGGCCGTCCTTCTGTGGACCCAGCACCTGCAGGAGGACCCATAGGGGCTGGTGCAATGTGATTTGGGCAGCTCCAACAGCTGCTCACATGACCCGGCAACGGACAAGTGGAAGAAGATGGAAGGATGGAGTCCAATGCTAATGATTCACTAAATTAACTAAATTCTTATTCCTGTCTCTGTCCTTAGTTAAGATGAACCTGTGTTGCCTTTTAGCGTGGGGTTACTTTTATTTGCTTAGCCTATTGCTGAGGTGGCGTTGTTGACAACAACTGAACAATATTGAGTTTAGCCAAAGTTATATTGGGGCTTAAATGGTAACATCTTGGTAAGATACTGCACCCTTGCACCCCTGATCTGAAAGGTAGGATAGAGCTAGCCTGGTCTTACCATACCCTCGTACTCATTTCGTACAGAGGGTCTGGAACCTCACAATTGAGCTCCGTTTTCAGGTGGGAGGGATGAACTCCTTTGAAACTATTTGATCTGTTTTCAAACTACAACCAGCACATCCGGTGCAAATGCGTAACGTCACCTACAACACCCGCCTCACCCGCTCGCTGAATGGTAGGGTGGAATTTAAACTGATGAAACGCAGCCACTGAGATCAGGCCCAGACGTACAAGTAGGAAAAAGATCATTGACCGGAGTTTACGGATGGTAAAGACCAGGGTAGGGTAGAGCCAACTCATTCAGACATTTGAAAACCGTCAACAGTATGGAGTTATAAGGGCGGGATCTTCACTGTAGACTCGGCCCTTGTGTGACGTGTAGCTCGTACAGCTCCAATGCTAATAGTCCGACCCTCATTAAGAGATTTCTAAAATGTTTCTTATGAAAACCAGCCTGGTCCCTTTAATTGTAACTAACCCAGTGTTATAACAGGAGAAATATCTAGCTGTAGAAAGTTCCAAACAATTAGGCACCAGGCTCTAAAGTTGTTTTTTATGTGTCTAAAGTGTAATGATTCCTAATGGGAGACTAGCGGCTATATGGAGGTACTACAGCAATGGCGGTGTGTTGTGGTCATAAAGCAGAACAGCCAGCGGCCATTGGGATGTACCAAACATTAAAGCAATAAAACAAAACAGTAAACAAGACCATGTAAATTAATGGCAAATTAGGTATCCAGGCAAACATAATGTCCAAATAAGCGTCAGCAGCAGGTGGTGACGAGTCGCGTGGGATCCCCCATCCTTCCGGCACGGCAAGGAAAAACTCAAAAACCCAACGGGAGAAAAGAGAAACCTCGGGTAGAACCACCAAAGAAATTGTCAAAAGATACTCCACATCTGCATCTGCTCGACCTTCTCCCATCATCTCCTAATGCTGTTTGCCAGTGGAACTAAACACACCTCGGGTAGAACCACAGAAGGAGAGATCCACTCCCATGGACGGACAGGCTATAGGGTCCCACGGTCGAGTCCCTCAGCAGACGTCCTGTCCTTGTTGGAGCTTCAGTTCTTCTTTTCCAATCCCTGTAGGCGGCCCCAGATAGCTAAAGGACATTGTTTCAACATTGATTTAGGGTCAGATGGTTGACTTTTGGTTGAGGTTGAAAAAATAATGTGCTCATACATTTTTAAAGTTTAATTGTCATCTTGGTTGTGATCAGTAAACTAAATGGCCACCGCACGCTGTAGGCTATTTGTCATTTGTTTATTATGAGCTGATGTGTATGCCAAGCTAACGTTACTAGTCTGTGTAAGTTCTCAGTCGTACAGGAGTTGTCCATCTTCAATGAAGGTACTTGATTCATCTTCTGTACTCTTCGTCTTCGTCAGGCAGGCTTCCTCACTGACGAAGCCTTTTGGATGAGAGGTGAAACGTTCGAAGACTTCAACTACTGAGTACAGAAGATGAATCAAGTACCTTCATTGAAGACTAACGTTACTAGCCTATAACTGTTTTCCACCAAAGACAGCTTACATGTTCCACACATCCCAGTAACATAACGGGACATGCTTAATGATTAATTCACGATTCCATAATAAACTAACCTGATAATAATATCAATAGTAAGCCAATAAATGTGTTTGATCTTTCCCCCACTATGTTGCCGTTAGTTTAGTTTGGATTCAGTTGATTTTATGTAGGCTAACTGTAGGATTTGTGAAGCACTTTGACTTGCCTTGTGAATGAACCGTTCTACACAAATAATACATTTGCCTTTAGTCGTGACTATAACTTATCCGATGGTTTAATGAATCATTACTTTAGTATTAGGGTGCTGACCTGGTTCAGAAAAGAGCAAACAGAGACAGTAACACAAATAAACAAATAAAATGATCCCTTAAATGTTTAGTTGCTCCAATAAATTTATTATCAACCGTGATTACTAAACACCACCATTTTTATTTATTTATCATAGGTGCAGCTGCTGAGGAGAGCTCCTCAGCAGATGTAGAGTACCTTTTGACAATTTCTTTGGTTCCTGACCAAAGAAATTGTCAAAAGGCACTCTACATCTGCATCTGCTCGACCTTCTCCCATCATCTCCTAATGCTGTTTGCCAGTGGAACTAAACACAAACTTTTTTTGCCGTTCTAATAATTTTTTCCACTATCCGTATTTTGCCATTTTATCAACTGTAATTTGCCACTTCTGTGACTATACCCTTGGATTTTAGATTTTTGGATTGTTATAATTATTAGTATTAAAAAAAATGTTTTATAGATAACATTTTGCTGCGAAAGAAATAAAGTTATTATTTTCAATTAAAATGTATGACTGAATTGATTGATTGTAACAACTGATTTACATTTATAATTATACTTTTATGAAACAGGGCATTGCACAGTGGTAACATCTTGATAGCTCCAAATTGAGGGAATTCACTGCACAAAAATGAAACATTTTTATTCAATGTTGTGGAGATAACTGTTTTATACTTTAATCTACCCCAATATATCACCTCATACAAAAATAAATATTACGTAATGAGTGTACCTTTTTTTTCTGGTGTTATTTGGTCACAAACTCAAGCTCTTCCTCCATGTCCCATGCTGCTCCAAATGCTTTTTGTTTGTTTAATTTACTGCACATTCTTCACGGAGGCACTGGTTATGGGTTATACTATATTTATGGAAGCAAAGGCTGAAAAAGTTTGGCACTCTGTCAAGTAAATGCAGTATTAGGCTGTAATATCTGTCTTAGGACTGCAGGAGGCACTGTCACGCTAAAGGCACCAAAATAACGATTTAAATGGGACATGAGCTGTAAAGTTTCGTAATGTAAATACCAGGGTAAACTTCTGATTCTGAGTGCTATATGGATGCATAATGTACACAAACAGGAGGAAGTGTATGCCTCAGATTCATAGTTTGGACCGGTCATGCCTGTGGAAATGACTCAACATAATGACCGCGGTGTATGCTGTTTAGAGGCTGATTTATGTGGTGAGCGGTAAGTAGGACCAATAATCAAAATATAGTTTAAAAAAAGGTTGAATCTATGTTTAAAAAACTTTCGATTTTTGAAGTCTATTCAACGTTGTGTTCAACATCTATCATATCGAGCGCTTTCAATCGCAGTTCAACATCTATTCAATCACAGGCCAAAACACTATTTCAATGTTGAAACAATGTCCTTTTGCTATCTGGGGGGGTTCCTCCGTTCGTGTGCTCCTCCTTAGACACCAACGACCCACCATCTGAAACATGCCCTCCCAAGGGGGAGTGGGACAGGGGACACCATGTGAATATTAATGAACAGATTTCAGATAAAAGAAAAATTGTAGGATCAAGAAGGATTTGACTTGATTAACGCTGTATAATACAAGTGCAGTGGAGTAATCAAAAGTTAAAGAAAGAAGTCTAAAGCACTCTGTTAGTTGAAACAAATAGATGTCCTTTAATGGAAAGCCTACACGTTTGGGCCCTGCACTGGCCCAGTCTTGGAAGAGCACCTGTTTGTTAGCGTTCTACAACTACATGGACCCTAAGAATCACTCACGTTTCCTGTTTTGAAAAGAAAAATGGTATCATAATAAGACAAAGTCTGCTTTAAGAAGAACAAGAGGATAGCGCTCAGTGTACCGTATTTACCACAGCAGTGTTTCTCCTCAGTAAGCTTTTCTTCAGGCAGTGGGTTAGAGCTTTACCTAACTGACCTGATCATAAGCCTAGTCTTAAATGTAGAGACTGCTTCTTGGTAGCTAAAGGCTCTACCTCCTACAGGGATTTTAGTAGCCCTGAGTTTTGAGAGCGGAGTGCTCTGGTTGGCTGATATGGAATGATAGCGTCTTGGAGATAGATCGCTGTTGTAAAAATGTGACGGTGCAGCTCTTACTGAAATTAAGTACAGTCCACAATAAGCGGATTACTGTGATTGTTATTATTATCCCGTGAAATGAAATCATGCCAATAGCACTTTAGGAAGATATTGACTGAAAAACAAAAAGGTTCCACTGCCAATATTTTACCCGCAGTACCTTAATGGGAGATGCCAGTATTGCATTAAGTCTTAATAGCATCTTACTGAGCTACATGCCCCGAGAGGCTTTCTAATCTTCACCGCAAAACAATGTAATCCGCAATGTCAATATAATCTGGCCCGTTATTAAGAACGCCTGCCGCACCACTATTTTACCTCCGAGCCACTATGCGCCATCCAAGGGGACACTTGGGCGATAAAACGGATACCTGGGTGTCGCTGTGCAGTTTAATAATGGCAGTTGGGAAGGAGGGGGGTAATCGCTGCATGTAATGGCTTTTTAATCATGCGAGAGGGAAATGGAGAATCGGT
Source organism: Proterorhinus semilunaris (assembly GCA_021464625.1). Lineage (NCBI taxonomy): Eukaryota > Metazoa > Chordata > Actinopteri > Gobiiformes > Gobiidae > Proterorhinus > Proterorhinus semilunaris. Next base: position 8,340,334 of record CM038359.1, read on the forward strand.
AACATGGGCTGGGAAGGGTGAGCAGGGCAAGATATGGGGAAAAGGCATTCAAAGGAAATTGTGGAAGTGAGAGCTTCAGTGGATTGAAGTAGACAAAGTTTAATGTTTAATTCCATACGGAAAGTGTTTTAATGAAAAAGCTTGGTCTGTCACAACAAAAAACGATCAGAGAAGTTTAGGTTTACAGTATGTCCAGAGTCCAATTACTCGATCCAAGTTGTAACGCGTGGAGGTGAATGCGGAGGTAGCTAGCCATGGACGTGTGCGGCTGGATAGCGAAAGGAGCAACCAGGTTTCCACAAGACACTTATTTATTGGCAGGTAAAATAAGTCTGCAGGTCCACACGTCACAGTTGTTAGCACAAAAGTACGAAGAGAAAGGAAGTGGAGGAGTGACCTATTGACCTAACACATGAAGGAGGCGCCACCTTGTGGAGCTATACCAACATTACATAGTCAAAAGTGAGTGTTACAAAGTATAGTTACACTAAATGAAACATGACTATTTTAAAAAAAAGGGGGTACTATTTTGTGAGGCGTAATAACACCTGGAGTACTACGACGTCATGTTTAATTTTGTATAGCTATACTTGGATCGTTTAACGTAACTGTATTTACATAGGGAAAACATGGAACAGCTTGGAAGCTTCTAACGTCACCCCAGTTTGGGGCTATACCTTTGCTGGGAGAGGCTAAACGCTAACAACATTTGTGTGACTGAGCGCACGCACAAAGTCCAGACAGGTACACATCAACTAGTCTAAGCTAAGGTAAGGACATATCTCAGTATGTAAAAATGGCATTTTCCTTTAATAAGATACTAATCTCATCCTGAAATCAGTTTTTACCAAGTTCCCTGAAGCGTTGTAGCTCACACATCCCCAAAACATCCGTGATCCACCTCTGTGTTTCACTGTAGTAATGGTGCACCGCTCATCACAGGCCTAGCCTGGTTTTACCAGACCCTAGTACTCATTTCGTTTCGTACAAGGGTCTGGATCTTCACAACTGAGCTCCGTTATCAGGTGGGAGGGGTGAACTCCTTTGAAACGATTGGATCTGATTTTGGTCGTGACGTATGTAATGCGCCCGAGTGAGTGAAGCAGCTATAACTCTATCATAACTCTATCATAGCTCTATCATAGCTCTATCATAACTCTATCATAACTCTATCATAACTTTATCATAGCTCTATCATAGCTCTATCATAGCTCTATAATAACTCTGTCATAGCTCTATCATAGCTCTATCATAGCTCTATCATAGCTCTATCATAGCTCTATCATAACTATCATAACTTTATCATAGCTCTATCATAGCTCTATCATAGCTCTATAATAACTCTGTCATAGCTCTATCATAGCTCTATCATAGCTCTATCATAGCTCTATCATAACTCTATCATAGCTCTATCATAGCTCTATCATAACTCTATCATAACTCTATCATAGCTCTATCATAGCTCTATAATAACTCTATCATAACTTTATCATAGCTCTATCATAGCTCTATCATAGCTCTATAATAACTCTGTCATAGCTCTATCATAGCTCTATCATAGCTCTATCATAACTCTATCATAGCTCTATCATAACTCTATCATAACTTTATCATAGCTCTATCATAGCTCTATCATAGCTCTATAATAACTCTGTCATAGCTCTATCATAGCTCTATCATAGCTCTGTCATAGCTCTATCATAACTCTATCATAGCTCTATCATAGCTCTATCATAACTCTATCATAACTCTATCATAGCTCTATCATAGCTCTATCATAGCTCTATCATAACTCTATCATAGCTCTATCATAACTCTATCATAACTCTATCATAGCTCTATCATAGCTCTATAATAACTCTATCATAGCTCTATCATAGCTTTATCATAACTCTATCATAGCTCTATCATAACTCTATCATAGCTCTATCATAACTCTATCATAACTCTATCATAGCTCTATCATAGCTCTATAATAACTCTATCATAGCTCTATCATAGCTCTATAATAACTCTATCATAACTCTATCATAGCTCTATCATAACTCTATCATAACTCTATCATAGCTCTATCATAACTCTATCATAGCTCTATCATAGCTCTATAATAACTCTATCATAGCTCTATCATAACTCTATCATAGCTCTATCATAACTCTATCATAGCTCTATCATAGCTCTATAATAACTCTATCATAGCTCTATCATAACTCTATCATAGCTTTATCATAACTCTATCATAGCTCTATCATAACTCTATCATAGCTCTATCATAGCTCTATAATAACTCTATCATAACTCTATCATAGCTCTATCATAACTCTATCATAGCTCTATCATAGCTCTATCATAGCTCTATCATAGCTCTATCATAGCTCTATAATAACTCTATCATAACTCTATAATAACTATCATAGCTCTATCATAGCTCTATCATAACTATCATAACTCTATCATAGCTCTACCATAGCTCTATCATAGCTCTATCATAGCTCTATCATAACTCTATCATAACTCTATCATAGCTCTATAATAACTCTATCATAGCTCTATCATAACTCTATCATAGCTCTATCATAACTATCATAACTCTATCATAGCTCTATCATAGCTCTATCATAGCTCTATCATAACTCTATCATAGCTCTATCATAACTCTATCATAGCTCTATCATAACTATCATAGCTCTATCATAGCTCTATCATAACTCTATCATAGCTCTATCATAACTCTATCATAGCTCTATCATAGCTCTATCATAGCTCTATAATAACTCTATCATAACTCTATCATAGCTCTATCATAACTCTATCATAGCTCTATCATAACTCTATCATAACTATCATAACTCTATCATAGCTCTATCATAGCTCTATAATAACTCTATCATAGCTCTATCATAGCTCTATCATAGCTCTATAATAACTCTATCATAGCTCTATCATAGCTCTATCATAGCTCTATAATAACTCTATCATAACTCTATCATAGCTCTATCATAGCTCTATCATAACTCTATCATAACTCTATCATAGCTCTATAATAACTCTATCATAACTCTATCATAGCTCTATAATAACTCTATCATAGCTCTATCATAGCTCTATCATAACTATATCATAGCTCTATCATAACTCTATCATAGCTCTATCATAGCTCTATAATAACTCTATCATAACTCTATCATAACTCTATCATAGCTCTATCATAACTCTATCATAACTCTATCATAGCTCTATAATAACTCTATCATAGCTCTATCATAACTCTATCATAACTCTATCATAACTCTATCATAACTCTATCATAACTCTATCATAGCTCTATAATAACTCTATCATAACTCTATCATAACTCTATCATAACTCTATCATAGCTCTATAATAACTCTATCATAGCTCTATCATAACTCTATCATAACTCTATAATAACTCTATCATAGCTCTATAATAACTCTATAATAACTCTATCATAGCTCTATCATAGCTCTATAATAACTCTATCATAACTCTATCATAACTCAATCATAACTCTATCATAGCTCTATCATAACTCTATCATAGCTCTATAATAACTCTATAATAACTCTATCATAGCTCTATCATAGCTCTATAATAACTCTATCATAACTCTATCATAACTCAATCATAACTCTATCATAGCTCTATCATAACTCTATCATAGCTCTATCATAACTCTATCATAACTCTACCATAACTCTATCATAACTCTTAGGGGCATTCCTTGCACATTCCAAGGCTTCAATTGTAATACCTGGATATTTGGGAACCAGAACGGATTGAAGAGCTTCCATTACGTTCGTATCCGCCGCCATTGCCAAACTACAGCCAGCAAATGCTTGACGTCACCTACAACGCCCGCCTCCCCCGCTCGCTGAATGGTAGGTTGAAATTCAACCGATGAAACGTTGCCACTGATCAACCCCAGACGTACATGTAGGGAAAAGATAATTGACCGGAGTTTACAGATGGCTACGGCCAGGCTATCCCAGGCCTTGTTGACTCCTCCAAATGTAATGTTTATGGTTGTGGCCAAAAGCGCGTTTTCAGTCGGTTAGTTAACCCCGGGTTTCTCTGAGGATTTGTGATTTTGCGTCTATGTGGAACAGAGGAGTCAGCGCTAAGAGGCCAGTCATGACATAGTTCATCTGAATATCATAATCTATACCTAAACTCATGACGGACATATTCTACAGTGCCATGAACGGCATGAGTCTGAACCGAGCAGCTCATAAGGAGAATGTTCACATTTGTTAACAATCTATATTACAACTGAAATGCAACACTCGTGGTATTAAATGAGATGTATGAGAGATAAAAGCCCAAGAGCAGGGTTTTAAACTTTCATCGTACACAACTGTAGAAACCTTTCCAGAAATATACAGTGATGTGTACAATAAAATAACTTCTTGTGTCCATAAAATAAAGATAGCAACAATATAACAAAAGAAAAGCCAATTTTAAGTGTGAATAAATCAAACTAAATGTGTTTGTTCTTCCATTTACTCATAGCAATGGGCTGAGGTTCAAGCCTAGAAAAAGCGATCATTTTCATAGCTATTCTAAAAGTATAATTTTTAATAGAAAAATATAAGAAATGTATCTAAAGTTGTATGGGAAAATCCAAGATAAAAAAAAAAAAATCTAAAATAACATTAAACTCCTGGACAAGTTTTGATTCAAACAGTGGACCTTTGTGAAATTACATAAAATAAAGTGTCCGAATAGCCAATAATAAACCAGCTTTTTAAATGAAATTATTTGATAAGGCGCATTGAGTTGCCTTGTGTACGAAATGCGCGGTATAAATAAAGTTGCCTTGCCTTGATACGCTATTTACATTTTCAAATAGGGGTTCCTGAGTTGTGGGTCTGGTCATTCTGGGGGTCACGGCCTGAAAAGTCTTTGGGGCCTCAGTCCTGCAGGAGCTCCTAAGATATATACATTTTTAGTTTCCCATTCCAACTCTCTTAGGATTGGACTTGGTGTAATTCTCTGCACTCTCCTGTTGTCGAATTTTGTCGGCATTACTGAAATAAAAGCTCTTTTAAATAATGATGCCTTAGTCGTAGGCATCTCGGCTTGGAAGATCACAGTTCTCCGGTCCTCCAATCAAATGGTTCGGGCCGTGCCCAGGTCCCGGTACAAACAGTGGGGCGATCGTTCCTTTGTCTGCGCCTCTGTCTGTGTCCTCACATATCAGTCCCTTTTTTAAGTCCATGATCAAACTGGCTTTAACTCCTAGAACGCACTGATTTATGTCTAGGATGTAAATCATTTTGTGTTTCTTTTACTGTGCTATATAAACCTTGGATTATTTTCCACATAAAAGGAGTCAAAAAGCTAATCACCCAATTACCAATTTCACCACAACCCCTCCTTCAGGATCACTGCGGGGGTTAATGGCCGTGAGATGTAAAACAGAAACAAAAGATGATAAATGCAGTACAGCTAAGTTACCAGTAGATGTCAGCGTTAGTCCCTCGGTCCCCATAACTGTTCCTTTTTTTTTTCTTTTTTTTTACTTTTCTTCCCCAGTTCAGTGGACAGGTCCAAAGCCGCAGTGCATCAAACATAGCGGGTAAATTGGTATTAATAGGAAGTAGTGGGCCCCGGTGGGACCACCCGCATTAGCTGAGTGCAAATTCTCCAGTTCGCCTTTACCCAAATCTAAACACTTCTCGACTGAAGAGCAACAGTGTAGAGCCTCATTTGAAAGCTAAGACCTACAAAAGTGAATGTAACTTTTTGTCGTTTTCTGTTGCTTTTACGTGTTTTTTTTGGCATGTTTTCGTCGCATTTTTCGGTCCCTTCTTGTGGCTTTTTTCATTCCTTTGTCATTGTGTTTTCTTCACGTTTTTGTCACTTTTTTGTCACTTTGTTTACGGTTTTGTCATGTTTTTGTAGGGGGGGTTTTGTTGCTTTTTCATTGCTTTATTGTTTTGTTTATGTCTCTTTTTTGTTGTTTTTTGTGTTGTCACTTTTTTGTTGCTTTTTCAGCACATTTTTATTCTGTTTCATCCTGGGTTTCGTCGCTATTTTGATGCTTTTCTTTTAAGCTTTTAGATTTGGGTAAAGCTCAGTTAAGGCGGGGGCTAAGAGGTTAAGGAGAAAATTGAGGGGCCAGTCCAGTGGCCCTTCTGTGCTCTTCCAGAATGGACATATGGCCAGTCCGCCCCTGCGTTTGTTAAGTTTGACATCACGCACAAACATAAGCAACTTCCGGGTCCAACTGTTTTTGTCATTATACATGAACTGAAATGTGTCCGCTGCATTTAACCCATCCCTCGACACCACTGGACAGGTGGTCCAGGGAGCAGTGGGCAGCGGCAGTGCGGCGCCCCGGGGACCCCTCTCCATGATGTGGAGTCAGGCTGGAGGTCAGAAACACCTGGCTGGAGGAGTCACCTATTGCACATGTTTTTTGTGACAGGGGAAACCAACGCAGACACGGGGAGAACATGCAAACTCCACACAGAAAGGCCCCGTCCAGGTGGAAATCGAACCCGGGACCTTCTTGCTGTGAAACATGACCTCTAAACGCTGCACTACCGTGCTGTTGAGAGTTCCATTGACCAACACAGCAAAAAACACAACTTTAGTTGAATCTCCAGCTGAAATAGTGTTTTACACCTAATTAGAATAATTTAGCTCACCATTTCTCCAGGCAAAATTAAGATAATTTTAAGACTTGATTATGTATGGAGGAAAAAACATTCATTTGATAATTAACATCAGAAAATACTTACTAAAGAAAATCCAAAGTAAATGTAATATTTCTTTGCTATCAGATGTTTAAAAATAACCTTATAGTCAGCTCTAGAGCACGTAAAAAATAAAATAAAAGAATAAGTAAAAGAAAAATAAAATAAGAAAAGAGAAAAGGAAAAAAGAAAAGAAGAGAGCAGGTTAAAATCAGCTAAATCCCATTATAGTGAATACGGCTAAAGGGAATACGGCTAAAGTAAGTAGACTTTGCTAACGAGGTTATGCAGATTATATTTCTATCTAAATAGAAATGAGGACTTAAATCAATGAACAAATCAAACAATAACATAAGATGAAACATCAAAGGAGAAGAGTCACACAGCAGAGATAGCCACTCAATTTTCTTAAGATATCACACACATAAACTCTGCTAATCTAGAAGACTGAGAACGCTACAGGTCGATATATGAAAGGCATATAACAGAAGGTGTTTACTTTTATTTTGAAAATAAGTTTAAATCATTTTACAGAATAAAATCAGCCTTACACAGTGATGAAAACTATTTACATTATGATTACTTTTTTAAACAAAAAAACAGGAAGAAAGAAAGAAAATATATGCAATTAGACTGCTTTTATTATTTATTCTATTTATGTATTATTTTTTAATCTACTGTAAAAATCCTGTGTAAGTGTTTCCCTGTGGGGCCCCAGTCCCTCTGCTGCCCGTGTCAGCTCCGCCCCTGTTCTTCCTCCGGCTGTAGCTGCTCCTCGCGCTGAGCTGTGTGGAGGGAGACACAGGCTCCAGACAACTCAACGTTAGCCAGGATTCCTGACTCTTTTTTATTTCTTTTTTTTGCCTTTGTGCCGGGCAGTTTCAGAGGATCAGATCAGAAGAAAGATTGTGTGAAAAAGGCCGACATTGTAAACCCCACCACACTGTTTTATCCCCTTTTCTCTTCATTATGCTCCCTAAATTAATCTCTAAAACCGAAAACATGAGGCTGATTGTTGTGAAATAAAAAGTGGGCAAACGCTTGGGAAGAGTAGACGCTGCTTATGTATTAGTTTAAGTCCGTAAAAGTTGATGATTTCATGCTAAATGCTGTTAGACCCGTGCGTACGATGAGCGGACTGTGCTGCTGCCGATCCTACGTGATTATTTCTCCAGTTTCTCTCTGAAGAGTGAACTTCTGTCCAGCGCAGCTTCAACAAATTCACAATAATCCCCATACGCTCTTCTTCTTCTTTGTTTATTTGATGTTGACGATTGATTGATTGATTTTCCTACTACCCATTGTGGCGGGACTCAGTACCAGAGGGTTCCGGTCCACTTAAGCTGTCCTGGGGTGACGGAAGCAAGGCTGCCAATCCCACCTCCATCCGACCTGACAGGCAAACGCACTCTCATTCAGTCTGGCCTATTGTACATGGTTTTAATGATAGGGGAAACCGGAGTGCCTGGAAGAAACCCGGATGCAAAACTTACCATGTGTTTTTTAGGCTGTGTTAGCGAAGCGTGTGTATCTCAGTCAGACAGAAGACCTCAGGGATTTTGCGACAATTTGTGGCTTCCTGCGATTTGAACATTTCAACACATCTTTCTTCAACTCATTGACTGCCGGCCATTTTCCAATCAGAGAGCTCCCACTGCCAGAGGTTTTTCATGATTTTTTCTGTTTTTTCAAGACCCACAGAAACTTGAGTTCTTTGTCTATGTCAACACCAAACCCACCAAAAGAAAGATTAGACTCTCTTCTTTCATCTAAAAAAAACGTTTGTTTGAACCTTGTGACATTTGTCGAATGGATCCCCTGGGGTCCATGAAAATGCTACATTTAAAATATTACAAAACATCATCATTACATATACAAACATTACTCCTATCTGTCCTCTTTACATTGGCCACCAGTTCCTTTTCGAATAAAATTTAAAATTCTGCTGATTGTTTTTAAATGTTTAAATTTGCTGACACCTAAGTATTTGTCAGAGCTGCTGTAGCTCTACTGTCCTTCCAGAGGTCAGCAGACCAGCTCCTTTTGTCTGTCCCTAAATCCAAGCGTGTGTCCAGAGGTGACCGAGCCTTCTCAGTGGCGGCCCCTAAACTTTGGGACTGTCTTCCTCTACGTAGAGTCTGTAGAGGAGTTCAAAACCAAATTAAAAACTCACCTTTTTTCTTTGGCCTTTGGTTCTATGTAGACCAGACACAGTTTGTGCCTTTATATTACCTGTGTTTAAGTTTTATTGACACAGAAGATTCAAATTGAGATCTCTAAAGTTGTTCCTCGTTTCCCTTGCATTGTTTCGCCAGTGCCACATGGGGACCTTATTTGCTCAGACGATTTGAACGGGAAATGGGGCGGAGGCGGTGCAAACACTGTGCGGCGGCAGCGCAATTAGCCACGGATAAAACCTTCAAGACAACCGCCCGTTTCGTCGATCCATCTCAATTTAGAAAAAAGAAGCGGAAGATCCGAGGGGCAGGGGAGGCCATTCATCGCCCTGACAGGAGCGTGTATCTGGGGTCGAGGGGTGGGCAGACGGGGTCGACCTCCTGCCAGGCTGAAGGGGGTGGCATCACACTGGCATTTAACGGCTAATGCGGCGTGATGAGGTAGTATATTCCCACAGTCGGTGATGAGTTTAACAGTGGGGCCGCTAGAATCCAAGGGAATGAGAAGGGCCCGAGGACAGAGGCGCATACAGTTCATGGACGAGTGTCTCGAACGGTAAAGGAACCAACAGTGGGGTCACCAAAGTTTCGGATCAAATGTTCTATTCACTTGAACAAGGGGAAGATGATGAAATGAAAACATCAAATATTTGTTCCAGATCCATGATGAGAAATCCAGGCACTATCATCATTGTCAAATAGTAAGTACGGAATTCTGAATTTTACAAATCAAATGTTCATGGACACTGGGGTTCACTGCACCTCCTAGTTTAAGTGTTTATTTGAGCAGTTAACATTCTGCTCAAAAGGAGTGGGCCGAAGCAAAAGCTTATGAGCGCCCACCCCCGAAATCATTACAATCAAAATGTTCATATCACGCATAGTACAAGGAACATAGGAACACAGCATGCACACATACACACAACATACACATTTATGATTTAGCGTTATCCTACAGTAAATACCATATCAATCATACAATCATATTGTGATTTGCCTCATTGGCAAAAGAGAACCTGTTACACTTCAAGTGGCTATTTTAACACGGACTACACATACAAAGCACTGTTTGAGATGTTCATGTAATTAACAGAAACGAAGCACAACTACAACAGCGGTCTCGTTTCATGTACGATGTCTAGTACAAGCAAGTAACAAAAGGCAACCACTATTTCTTTCAGATGGTTACCAATGTCAAACGTTGTGGAACATTACCGAAGGTCACTAGTTTCAGTTATACTAGTTTTATTATACTCCGTGATCTTGCTACTTCCCAGTTGTCATTACCATCCTCAGTATAATATGAATTTGTGTACAATTTTCCCTTTTTTGTGTGTGTACAATGTATTATGTGAAGCCTACATAGGGTAGTGCATTAAAAAGTCAGGGTGTAGAGCGGGCCAGTTGAAGAGGGCAGTAGCTCCTCATCAACAACAGCACTCACACACTACAGGTGCTTGTCATATAATTAGAAAAAGTTAATTTATTCAACTTAAAATGTGAAACAAAAATATGATATAGCATCATTATATGCAAAGTGACATATGTGAAGCCTTTGATGATTATGGCTTACAGTCCATTTTCAAACTATTCTCATTTTAATTTGGGTTTTATACAAGCTGAGCCATAATCATCAAAATGATAACAAATAAAGGCTATACATATCTCACTTTGCATGTAATGGGTCTATCATATATTAGTTTCACAGTTTAAGTTGAATAACAGAAGTGAAAGCACTTTTGCATTATATTCTAATTATATGACGGGCACCTGTACTCAATCTACTTCAAGAGGAGAATGCAAAATGTAAAACTGCTTTGGCTGAATCTGCCTTCTCTGTGATCGCAATGGGTCAGTGGAATACACGGCCAAAAGAGATTATTGCATGTACTACATTTAAAACATCTGCACATTTAACTTAACAAATGGCTTCTGGAAAATCAAACTGGCACTCATGATCAGTCACGGCGTCATGAGGGAGCGGCCGTTCACCTGGAAATAGGATTTTGTGGGACATTTTATTGTCTGATTTTGAGCACAGACTCCTGATCTAAACGTTATTGAAGATCTGTTGAGAAACTCCAAAAAGAAGTGTGTGGAAAAAAAAAGGACAAATAAATAAAGAATAGGGCCTGTAAGACGTCAGATCAGAGCCAGAGTGAAAATATCAGAATTTATTTTGCTGCGACAGCTTTTTCTCCCGTTTGATCAGTGTTCGAGTTGTTAGCCGAGGCGCTAATTAGTCGTCATTCCCCCGCTCCTCGCGCCTCATTTGTACATACTGTATGTGAAAGTGCAAAGTAACAGACTTTTTCTGACATGCGTGCACTACACAGAGAGGGAGAATATCTGCCGACAGCAGCCACAGTTTGGCCGTGCGCACGAGAAGAATCGGGATGCACAGCAGGCAAAGGTATTGAATAAAACTCTAGATCGGACATGACGCTTGTCGACATGGCAAATGTGGCGGCCATCTTGTGACTGGGAGGCGAGGCTAACCCCTATAGCAACCAATGCAAATCCAAATGTCTCGTTTTTTAGTCGTGTTTTCGCCATTCATTCCCAGGGTTCAGTGGTTAGCATTCTGGTGGTTACCATTATTTTGTATCACGGTTCAATGTTCAATAAATATTGGCCATGTAGTGTTAAATAGTACAGAAATACTATTTAACCTCTTAACCCTCACCTTAACCAAGGACATTTTCTCCAGTTCGGCTTTACCCAAATCTTAAATTTCGCTGTGCGTGGTGTTCTATGGGTCCAGGTAGCTATTGATTCATCCCATCATTCTTAAAGGTACACTGCGTAACATTTTGGACTATGTTGTTGCAGGCAAAACAAAACATGCAGCTAATGACCAGCTCAACACAGAAAATGCTATTACTGCAGTGAGTATTCAAAGAATGGATTTGGATGAGAAACTAACCTGTTTAATTCTCAAATTCTACTGCCTTTAGTCACATCTCCACGGAGACGAGCTGGAGACGTACCCACTCCCGGTAAAGCTACAAACATATCTTAGGAGAGGTGAGCCTCATAAATATTTGTTTGTACATTTATGAGGTATTTTTCAATGATGACAATATCTGTCATAAAATAAATGCTTGTATTTAAATTTTATTTATTGAGTAAAATTCTATGCCGTGTGGCTTCAAATATTGGTTTGGCTGCTAACACGGTTTATTTTTGCATCGCGGGTGGTTGAGAGCCTCAACGCGCACCACTCAATGGCGTCCATTGCTCGCTCGATGTTGTGGTCCGGGGTCAGCTGGGGCCCTTGCATGGTGTGGGTTGCTATTGAAGCACCAGGCTGGCCGAGTAGGGCTTGCAATGGTAGGAGTAACCTTGCCTTGTGGTTAGCCCTTAAGTTTAAAGTTCTCACACTAACCTATTCTATTTACTTTAAAGCAAGTGGAGCCACGCTGCTGTCTTGCTTTGTGTATGTATGTGTATGTGTTGCTTCGTAATTTGGGCAATTGTGACTCAAATGAACTAAATATGTACAAACTCTGTGCATGTTCGTTGGTTCACATTAGCTTTCCGTTGGGACAGACAATGAACCACTAAATGTAACAAAAGCTGTAAAATGAAATGTCTAAATGTGACAAAAGTGAAACAAGAATACGAAAAGATAAAAACAAAAAGATAAAAACGCAACATAGAAATAAACTAAATGTTAAAGGTACATGCTGCCTCTGTCCTAAATGAGTTCTGTAGGTCTTACCTTTCAAATGAGACGTTACACTGGCCTATAGGCTGTAAGCTCTCCTGTCGAGAAGCTTTTAGATTTGGGTAAAACTGGAGACAATCTGCTTGGTTAAGGTTGGGGGATAAGTGGTTAAAGTAGGAAACATGTTGTATTTGATATAAATGGAATGATTTGAAGTGTTTGACAGAGGGAAATCCATGAACAAATGTATCTAAAGTCTATGCAACTGGATTAAAATTGGAACAACTGCAAAAGCCTTATGACAGGTCAGTCACAGTTATCATGAAATAACTCAAAATAGATCAAAACAGTATCGTGGAAATAAGTGGTGTTTTCCATTTGATTACATTGCACTGGGTTAGAAAGGCCAGTCGCAAGATGGAATTGCCATTCATTCCGATGTGCGACTATGGCCATGCCCTATCTGGAGTTTTATTAAAGATCTTTGGCAGAAGGTCTTGTCAGCGCTAGGAATTAGTTGGCTAACAGTTTGACTTCAGCAAACCGTCGCAGGTTGAAAACAAGAGAAATGGCAGGTGCATTAATTTGCAGGTATCCTCACTCAAAAAGCAAGACTGGGAGAACCTGTTGTGCAGCTGGTCCCATCACACTCAGACACACAAATTCATTCTGGCTAACCACGGGAGCCAGCTCGACACCACGCATGACAATTTTAGCACAAATTGTGTTAAACTCGCTGGTGATTTGCCTCATCCTACCAACATCCAAAGAAGCAGGTTTATTTCCACCGCTGAACTGGAGCTCCATTTATTAGTCACATTTTTTCTACTATCATCGTTTTGAGCAGTGTGACAGACAAGCCACAAATCTCTAATGTAACTGTTGCAAGCGTCACATCTATTGGACCAAAATGAGAAACAATGCGCAGTTTAACGCAAACACACACAAATAGGTGACGGATAGACATCATTTCTGTCAGTTCTGTTAGCTTTACTGTCCATTGTACCACATACAAAGCCTTCAAACGCTTGAAGGAAAACAATAGTTAGCATTATATAAGTAATATCTTAAGGTATGTGTCCATGGTGTGACGGAAAATAAAACCCAAAATGCAGAACTGCAACAAAACTGGTGATGTTTAATAAATGAGGAAAACCAAAATAACAAAATCTAGCAACGACAAAACTCAAACAAAGCGGAGCTGACGTTGACAATGACATGACAAGGAAACGGGGCACAGGTGAAACACATCAGGGCGGGGCAGGCAAGCAACACAAGGGAAGTAAATCAAAATCACAAGGACAGAACAGACATGTCAAAATAAAACACAGGACTAGACCAAAGACAACATACAAAAACACGGTAGTACTGTGGTTAGCGCTCGTGCTTGACAGCTAGAAGGTCTGGGTTCGATTCCCACCAGGGACGGGGCCTTTCGGTGTGGAGTTTGCATGTTCTCGTCGTGTCTGCGTAGGTTTCCTCTGGATACTCCGGTTTCCCCTACCACTAAAAACATGTACAATAGGCCAGGATGAATGTGAGTATGTTTGAGAGTGCGCATGGGGGACAAAAGATGGAAATTAGCCCTAGGCGGTGTGGCTTGTTGGGTGGGTCTCATGCATGTAGCATGAGACCCACCCATGTATGTATGTTCATTAACATGCACTGTCCCAAACCAATAAACTAAACTACCAGGCTCGGCTCAAGTCAGTTTGGTGCCCTGGTACCAGCAAACAGATTTATAGATCTTGTAATTTCATCAAAACTATCCATCCATTTTCTTCCACTTGTCCGTTGCCGGGTCGTGTGGGCAGCTGTTGGAGCTCATGGTTCTAACCGGGCCTGTTGTTCTCTCATAAGGGGCTTCTGAACCGCTCTTTGTCTGACCCGTCACCTAGGACCTGTTTGCCATGGGAGACCCTACCAGGGGCACCAAGCCCCCGACAACAGAGCTCCCAGGATCATTCGGGTGCTCAAACCTCCACCACGTTAAGGTGGCGGTTCCAGGGGGGAGTCGCCAAAACTACTTAGATTTATTTATTGGTTTATTTGGTAGCGACAGTGCATGTTAATGAACACACCAAACCGGATTGTGGTGGCCATGGGCTATTTGCATCCGTTGTCCCACACTCGCACACACAAACACACACATTTCAGCTTGACCTATTGTACATGTTCTTAGTGGTAGGGGAAACCGGAGTACCCGGAGGAAACCGATGCAGACAAGGGGACAACAGGCCCTGTCCAGTTGGGAAATCGAACCCGGGACCTTCTTGCTGTGAAGCATGAGTGCTAATCGATGTGCACCTCGCCGCCCCATTTCTGTGATTTCCTCTCCAACGCCGTAAAGAATAAACTACTGGAGATGTTGGAAATGTGAAATCCGTGTCAGTGGTGACCTGGCATCTTTCGGACAATGGTTCTCTTCACTACTTTTGATATCGTCTTTACTTATTATGCAAAAAGTTGATATTTGTGCATATTTGACCCAGTGGCTGTATGAGTGGTCAGCATGGTGCCTTTGCTTTCCATCAATTTTTTTTTTCTCACATGAAATGTTGCATAATGCACCTTTAAAACCTTAGTTATAATGAGTGTTGAAACAGGCGCCCAATGAGTGAAATAAACCGAGTGGCATCTGTTCTTTTCCTCTGTGCCTCGTTCAGGGCTGTGTTTTTTGAAAATATCTCGCAAAATCATGCGTTTTAGCCCGCAACGATGACAACAATTGCCCGCGAATTCCTGGAGGGACGGCTTTATGTCGGCATGGCGCCTTTCCTTTGGATCACGGTGGTCCCTACAACGCTCCAGTTGTTATGGAGATTTTTCAGCGAGAGGGTCCATCAGCAGTGAAAACCTTCCAAACAATTGATCCTGGAGCGTCCTAGAGACCACTGGGATGTGAAGTAAAGGCGCCATGCTGACCACTCATACAGCCACTGGGTAACTTCACGGTCAAATACACATAAATATCAACTTTTGTTTTCCACATCAAAAGTTGCATAACCTTTGAAGATGGTCTCTGGACAAAGTTTACAAGTTCCGCCTTACATGGCCGATTTCTATTGTTTGGTTTATACCATCAAGCCCGAACTCTATTAGGACTTTTTAAATGAGTTCTCAGACATGGAGGACACAAAAAAAGAGTCATAAACATTCTAGCTTCACATGGCCGACATTTCGAAAATCCTCCGTCATCAAAGCCAAGGATGTTAAGTATACCACTAGACTGTACAGTCACCAAGGAAAGCATGAGCCAATTGCTGATTTAATTTAAAAATAATTCTCATTAACCAAGAACGACAAGTAAAGACTTCGATGGTGTACTCTATAATGTAGTGGGCCTACAGTAGAAAAGTCCAGCCGTACTGATTGAGTGAATTTATTCCATAAAGTACGACATTATCCCCTCCTGGAACCGGCACCTTAAAGGAATAGGCCACCGTTTTTACATACTGACATATGTTTTTACCTTACCTTAGACTAGTTGATATGTACCTGTCTGGTCTTTGTCCGTGCGCTCTGTCATGCAAACGGAGCACAAACGCAGCCTCCTCCACATACTGTGTAGTTCCAAATCAGCTCCCGTTAGAAGCTACCAAACTCTTCCACATTTTCCCTATTTAAATACAGTTATGTGACGTGTTACACTACAAAGTATAGTAACACAGAAATGTAACAAGTCTATTTTCTCAGCGGATAAAAAGGGGTACTATATTGAGGCGTAATAATACGAGGAGCACTACGTCCGCGCACTAACTCCTAAAGACTTCTCTCCCGCTCACTTCCGTCAATAGAAGCAGCGTGACTTGTAGTGAGCGGGAGAGAAGTCTTTAGGAGTTAGTGCGCGGACGTAGTGCTCCTCGTATTATTACGCCTCACAATATAGTACCCCTTTTTATCCGCTGAGAAAATCGACATGTTACATTTCTGTGTTACTATACTTTGTAGTGTAACTGTATTTAAATAGGGAAAACGTGGAAGAGTTTGGTAGCTTCTAACTGGAGCTGATTTGGAACTAGACAGTATGTGGAAGAGGCTGCGTTTGTGCTCCGTTTGCAGAGCGCACGGACAAAGACCAGACAGGTACATATCAACTACTAGTCTAAGGTAAGGTAAGAACATATGTCGGTATGTAAAAACGGTGGCCTATTCCTTTAACATGGTGGAGGGGTTTGAGCGCCCGAATGATCCTGGAGCTCTGTTGTCGGGGGCTTGGTGCCCCTGGTAGGGTCTCCCATGGCAAACAGGTCCTAGGTGACGGGTCAGACAAAGAGCGGGTCAGAAGCCCCTTATGAGAAACCAACAGGCCCGGTTAGAACCATGAGGCCGTCCTTCTGTGGACCCATCACCTGCAGGAGGAGCCAAAGGGGCTGGTGCAATGTGATTTGTGCAGCTCCAACGGCTGCCCCCACGACCCGGCAACGGAAAAGTGGAAGAAGATGGATGGATGGATGGATGGATGGATAGAAGTACGACTGTTATGTGCTATGCAAGGACTGGAGACGTTGTCTCCCTCTTGTGTTCGTTCCCCTCTATTCTTTGTTTTTCAGGCTTGGCGCTTGGCTGGTGGGAGTGTCTCTGAGCAGGCAAAGCTGACATCTATCTCCAATCAAGCTCTGCACTTATACTCCTGGTTTTCCTGCACTCACTGCCAAATTATTCCGTCTTCTTCGTGGGTAGTTACCAAGTCCTCTCGTCCAAGTTTTTCGTCACCAGTTTTTGTTACTAAGCTCGTTTTTGCATCTTGCCATTTAGATCACCTGCCTGCTACGGAGACCTCCTGCCAGATCTTGCTGAGCCAAGCCTGTTTAAGTTTTTGTCCTACGAGGAAGTCTGGTATATTAAAGACGTTTTTTGTTCGCCACCGAGCCTCTGTCTTTGCTTTGGGGTCCACTAACTAACCACAACAACGACGTTATGGTTAACGTTTTTAAACACGCAGAGCTTGTGGAAGTTGAAGTCTGCACTTGAAATACCATCCTTTTTGTTGTGATTCGTGCTGGGTGTGAAAACAAAGAGCCCATTGGACTATTGCGAAACACCACCAGCGATTTTACATATCCTCACTTTCAGCGGCTTCCCCTTGACAGATGTTTTGCAAATAGCTGTAAATACCACACCCTTTTGTAAGCGCTGCATTCGCGAAGGCAACTCCCCGCTCCCTTCGCACTCTCTTCTCCCCCGTCAGCATCTCGTTGAGTTATTCCGCGTTGGAGACGTTTTGGGGCCTATAGCTTTTTAAGCTGGCACCCCATTATCGAGCCCTCCGCTCCAGTCGGCGCGCTCACATATCTGCCAGATTGAGAGGAGAACATATGGGCATGGAAAATCACACCAGAGAGGCAGAACACACGCTGCTACGGAGCATAAAATGTGGTGATTAATAAGTTCATTAGCAAGTTTTAGATAACTGAAAGTGATTGAAAGCAACAGCGGAGAAAGTTTTAGTTTTGCGAGATATGGAGGCTTGCTGTCCCGGAAAAGTCGGTAGCTGGGGGTTGTGCGGTATTGAGATATTAGCACTTAAGGAGAGCAGGCTATGATAGAACTTAAAGAGGTTGTAGAAATGTGTAGTGCGCTTGATTTGGATAGCACTATCACTTCACAGCAAGAGAGTCCCATATTTGAAATCTGGACACTGTAGTACGGTGTTTCAGAGCAGGGGTTGGAAAGTTGGCTTGGCTTCAGGACAAATGTTTTCAGCACCGATAGAGGACGAGCCGCGATTATTTTTTATGCAGGATGGCAGTGGAAGCGCGGCCTGCTTCTGATTGGCTAGCTAGTTAAGCTAAGCTAATCTAAACTAAACCTAACCCATAACCTTAAGGATAGTGATGTCTAAAGGAGTCTTGTTGAGATTCCTTTAAGTGAGTCAATCAGAGACGGATGTTGGCTGTGGACTTTGCCTGCTGTCCTGCATTAAAAAATGCAGCTGGCAGGCCTGTGGGGTTTTGTATAAAGACATAAATAAATAAATATTCAATGCATTTTGTATAACCCAAAACTATGAATATGTCAAAATAAAATAAATGTACATCATTAGTTATAATTATATCCAAGGAACATCGAGCTCTCAAGTAGCCTGGTCTAGTTCATTGTTAGCATGATTAATACACATCTTGGGCAGGTGTGTGCCCTCAGCAGTGCCCAAATAAAAATGTATTTTCAAAATACTCTGGTGGGCCCAAACAATTTGACAACGGGCCTAAATGATTCCGCAGGCCTGACCTGCTGACCACTGCTGTAGATTAATTCAAGTGCAGGAGAAAAGCTGTCTTGCCTGTGCTGTATTCTGCGTAAAATAGGCTTAGTTTTGATTATTTCTTGATGAAAAGCACTATTTTGAATGACCAAATGTCACATCCAAGGCTCACAGAGCTGCTTTTTCAGTGAGAGAGGGAGAGAGGGGATTATTATTGGTCACACAGGGTAGGGAATCTTCTTCTTCATTCACACCACACACTGTGGAGGTAAGCTATGTATGGAGCTACAGTTACCCATGGGGTAACGGACCCTCCAACCACCACCATTTATTCACTTACACGCACAAACATAATTCATCCTGGCCTATTGTACATGTTTTAAGTGGTAGAAGAAACTGGAGCACATATGTGCACGTGTTTTTTTGTGAGTGGTTTTTTTTTCATACTTTTGGGCAAGTTTGAGACTTGCCAACCCTACTGGAACATAAAATATGTCCAATTGGCTAAATCCTCCGGCTTGGCACTCCTGACCGTGGTCGTAGATAAAGTTGATACTTTTGTAATTGTAATAATAATTTGCCATATATTATGTTTTTTACTACATATTTTAGTGTTAGAATATGATATAACTCTTATATCCAGCAGAAGTCGGAAGTTCTTTCTAAAGCAGAGTCTCCTTTCACTTCTCTGTCTGTGACTGAAGAGCAATGAGGCCTCAACCTTATTGCTGGAAACAAAGAGCATGTTGTATTTAGCATCATGTTATTGTCACTCATGGTGTCTGACATAAAGTCTAACTCTGAAGAAAGTCAATTCACATAAACACTGAGAAGGTCGGAAGGGCTACCTCCCCTTTTTCCATTCCTTATTGAAAAGGTGCTGCTGAAATTAAGCGGTGAGTCCTCAGCAAGAACCGAGGTCGCACCCGCACCCAGCCAGGTTCCAGTTCAAAACAAACAATTATGTATCTATCTATTATCTAAAATCAGGTTCATTCATAATAGAAGACTTGTTCAGCAGAGAGCGGACATTTAGAAGAGCCATGTTTATTGTGGTTTGTGGAGCTTTGGGCATGGGCTTTAAGAAGTTAATATGGACAGGATGATTGCGTGGAGGGTTGCTCTCGGCTTATGATGACAGGAATGGTTTGTGATGGGGGCGTGGAAACGATAGGAGGGGGTGTGTGATCGACTTATGCCAGAAAATCTGCCAAAACTGGATTGCATTCAAGCGGAACCCGGCATTAATCTCTCTTTAGGTAATCCCCACCAAACCTAGCTCACAATCCGGAGATGCGTCCCTGGGTTGTCTATTGTCCCTGATAGATAGCGATCAAGAGGCCTACAGGAGACGAGGACCAGTGGAGGGTCATCGATGCCCCTTGCCCATTTCGCGAACTTCTCACACACACAACTTTTAAGTGAAAACAGTCGGCTAAAACCACCCACAAACTGCATCCAAACACACACTGGCTTGTTTTTCTTTTATGCAGTCACAGTTTGACGGAGAACGTCGGAATCCTAACAATGTCGAGCTGCAGCGTGGAAGACAAATGGGAGCTTTCGCCACTAACTTTGTGTGCGCAGGTGGGAAATGCAAATAGCCCTAATCCAGAGAAAACACGCGGCCCAAAACAGCGTGTACCCCGTATCCAGCCACCCCCCGGTGCAGTTCTAAAGGCTTTCGTGCGCGACCTGTCAATGGGACAATGGGCCCAACAAAGCTTCGAACGGATTAGTCTCTTACGAAATGGTCCTGGTTGAAGGTGGGGGGGGGGGGTAAATAAGCGATCTTCTGTGATTCGCTTTCATGAGAGCGATTGCCTGTCTGATTTTCGGAGCACGGAGGCCGGATAATCTTTACAAGGTTTATCGCAGGGAGAGATACCGCGCAACATCTCGCAGCCTCTTCAGCCCCGCCGTGAGACGATGCCGGCGCCCACACCACAACATGCCTTTGTAAAGGAATAGAAAAGCAGGTCGTCGGGCCAGATTCACCTACTGCAGGTCCCCGGGTCAGAAATGTATAGTGGAGAAAAAAGTATCCGAGCCTGGAAGTAAAATGACTACTATTGCTACTATGTCTAGGGTCGGGCCGAGATACAAATCTCACGAGACGAGATACGAGATTGAGTCCACGAGAACGAGACGAGACAAGATTTTAACATGATTTAATAATCTTTTGTCCTTATGTTCCCTGTGTGTGGAGTCATTGCATTGTATTGTTTGTAAGAAGATTAGAAACACTTATAAGGATGGGATTTGAAGATTTTACCAAAATCATGCAGGCTCTATTTGTGTGAGTTTAATATTAGAACATGGCTAATGCATTTGGCTCTTTTGACAGAATTTGACAGTATTCTGATCACATTTCCTATATACGTTTGTTATATAGGAACAAACCGTATTCATTATAATGGGATTTAGCTGATTTAAATCTGCTGTAGAGCCGACTACAAGGCTCTTATTAAACATCGGATCACGAAGAAATATTACATTTACTTTGGATTTTCATTAGTACGGCTTTTCTGGCATAAATTATCAAATTATTTGTTTCCATACACGACGAAGGCTTATTTTAAATATAAAAAAATCTTAATTTTACCTGGAAAAATGGTGAGCTATATTGTTCGAATTAGGTGTATAACAATTGTTAGTCTTTTATCTATTTCAGCAGGAGATTCAGATAAAGTTGCGTTTTTTGCTGTGTTTATCAGTGGAACTGTAACAGGTCATGCTGTATCAACCTATACTGCCACTTTAAGTTGGGTGTGATTTTCTTTGTGGGTGTTTCTTTATTTGCAGTGGGCCAAACGCCATGTCTTTCTAAGTTATTATGGGCGGGACTTCAATTATAAAAACCACCTGTGCACCTCTCATACTGTCTCTCCCTTGGTGTTCAGGTCAGTGTCTAACAGCAGCTGCACATTTAAAGGCACAAATAAGAGTAAAACGGGATTGTTAGATTATTAAACTTGTTGTTATTATTATGTCCCTCTCATACGGTTTCTCCCTTGGTGTTCAGGGTCGTCAGGGCTGTCTGAAAACACTTCGGCTGCTCTGCACAGACAAACCCCACCTTGCCGACCAAAGCCTGGACCCCCAAACCAACTGAGAAAGCCATTTCCCCAAGCTCCTCCTTACCTTAAAACCACTGGCCCGTCATTTCCCAAGCTCCTCCTAAACATCTAAAAACCTTCTCTTGTCTTGGTCTTCTTGTACCCTGGTGATCATCATTGTGTGTGATGTCACACTTAACAAACGTATTGTAATAATTGAGCAGAATTATTAGCTTAAAAGCTTGATTTCAGGAGGAGGAGCCAGGCTTAGATTTAGTATCTAAACAGTCTGTGTCCGACACTGACGCACAGGAGGCTTTAAACAGAGAGTGATTCAATCATTTGCGTTGGCGTTCAAGTCAAGTTGAGCTGCATTTTGACTCTATTGTGAGTGTTTCTCCTGTTTTCTACTCTATTTTTATATGGTTTATCGTGTATAATGACCTATGTGAAGCACTTTGGAGTGTTGTTGTAAATGTGCTATACAAATAAAGTTGACATTGACATTCGTTAGACTGACCTCTTTCTCCTTCAACTGTCCAACTGTCATTGTTGCTTCATATTAACTCTTTGTGCGTTCTGCCTTTCCCTCACTGCCCGTGCGACTGACATCCATGTTGTTTTGCTTTTTCCGTGCGCGATAGAGTGCACTTGTACAGTCGCTAAGTAGAAGACAGAACCACCCGGACTCGTCGCAGCGTGCAGCAGTAAATAGTACCGTCCAACAGCGGAGACTTGTACAAAATATGAGAGAAGGTAACGAGGGGCGGGTGTGTATCTGCAGGGGCTCCAGTCTGCAGTTTTAATTGAGTTAAGAATCTTTTATGGTTTTATCTTTTTTGCCTGTTTGTATTCCTTGTATTCTTTTTACCTGTGTGCTCCTAATTTTTACTGTGACTTTTTTCTGTTGTGTTCTGCACTTTGGTCAACTATGTTGTTTTTAAAGTGCATTATAAATAATGTTTATGTCTCTCCCTCTCTAACCTGTCATATGCTTAACCTCACGTGGAGTCAGTCCATAATACAGGTCTGCTGTGTGAGTCAAACAGTCAGCCGACACTTCCTCCTGCACCTCAGAGAAAACGTTGTTGATGCTTTAGTAACCTACACTGGGATGACCACTGGACCCCAGTCTCTCGGCTTCTGCTGTGTTTTGCAGTGTCTGCTCAGTGTTACACGGAAAATCCCATGTGCCTTCGCAACTGATCTGACTTGCCCTTCTTTGTGACCACATCAGAAGCTTTTTTTTTTGTTTACATTTGCAGGCACAACTATGTCAGTCCTTCTTATCCACTGTCTAGGCATTCTGTAAAAGTGTTATTAGTTGTATATAGGGGATGATTGTGTTACAACCCAGCCCACCCCCGTCAGCCATTGTTCAGCTAGCTCTGTAAGCATAGTGGTTTGAAATTAGCTGGGGAAATGTAATCTAATGTAAGTCTTACATTGTGTAAGTTTTATGTGCAATAGTATAAGCACTAAACAAATTATAGTCTTGGTAAAAAAAAAATACTTTCTTACCTCAAAATCATTTTTTATTTTTTGTCTATATAAAATCTGCATGGACCTGTTTCCAGCCTTGCCAATCACCAATTGGGATCAGGGAGGAAGTGGGTAAACACTGATGTAATCATTTGACTCCTATCTTACCCCTGAATGGTGAAATTGGGGGTGTTACAACTCTCCCTATGTTACAACCTACATAAAAAAAAATCTATCAAAAAAAATCCCAAGATTACTTTACATGGAAATGTGATTGGCCTGTATATAGACCTATCACCGATATGGAAGGACTCAAATGCAACACAGGATGGAGTAAAAGGAAACTGAAATATCTGAACAAGCCTGAATAAACGGGCACCAAACCAAACAAAGAAGTATAACCAAGATTTCCCCAACAGGACTTGTTTATTGTTTCTTTTAGGACAGGAACGGAAAACAGATCACTTAACAGAATCAGAATCTCTCAATACATTAACTGAGCTTGAAAGTCTCTCTTCGCAGGTTGACAATCTAGCAAGAGACTGACTGAACTGAGGGAGTTAAATAACCTCCCCCGACATGACGAGGGAATGGGGAGCAGCTGTGGAGAGCAGGAAAACTGGGCAGGCAGGAAAACATGGACAGGAACGGGCAAAACCAAGGAGCAGGGAGTGAATCAGAACGTAAACAATGACTAACTAAACAGAATCATGACATAGACCATTCTCAATCTCTGTCATTTTAGTTGACAAATCAGCCATTTGGAACTTCGCCCACCACTACAGAGTTGTTATTATGAGATTTGTCCATTCACACAAGGTTCCATCCATCCATCCATCCATCCATTTTCTTCCGCTTTATCCGGGGCCGGGTCGCGGGGGCAGCAGTCTCAGCAGAGATGCCCAGACTTCCCGATCCACGCACACCTCCTCCAGCTGTTCTGGGGGGACCCCGAGACGACACCAGGCCAGCTCGGAGACATAGTCCCACCAGCGTGTCCTGGGCCTTCCACGAGGCCTCTTCCCAGTGGGACATGCCTGGAACACCTCCCGAGGTAGGCGACCAGGAGGCATCCGTAACAGATGCCCTAGCCAACTCAGCTGGCTCCTTTCGACGTGGAGGAGTAGCGGCTCGAGTCCGAGCTCCTCCCGGGTAACTGAGCTCCTCATCCGATCTCGGAGGGTGCGCCCAGCCACCCTGCGGAGGAAACTCATTTCGGCCGCTTGTATTCGCGATCTTGTCCTTTCGGTCATTACCCAAATCTCATGACCATAGGTGAGGGTGGGAACGTAGATCGATCGGTAAATCGAGAGCTTCGCCCCCTGACTCAGCTCCCTCTTCACCACAACGGTCCGATACAGCGACCGCATCACTGCTGACGCCACACCGGTCCGTCTACCGATCTCACGCTCCATCCGTCCCTCACTCGTGAACATGACCCCGAGATACTTGAACTCCTCCACTTGGGGCAAGGACTCCCCACCGACCTGAAGCGGGAGAACCACCTTTTTCCGGTGGAGAACCATGGCCTCAGATTTGGAGGTGCTGATCCTCATCCCGCCCGCTTCACACTCGGCTGCAAACCGCCCCAGTGCGCGCTGGAGGTCCTGATTTGATGAAGCCAACAGAACAACATCGTCTGCAAACAGCAGAGATGATATTCTGAGGTTCCCAAACCGGACACCCTCCAGCCCCTGGCTGCGCCTAGAAATTCTGTCCATATAGGTAATGAACAGAACCGGTGACAAAGGGCAGCCCTGCCGGAGACCAACACGCACCGGGAACAGGTCTGACTTACTGCCGGCAATGCGAACCAAGCTCCTGCTGCGGTCATACAGGGAACGGACAGCCCTTAGTAGAGGGCCCCGGACCCCATACTCCCGGAGCACCCCCCACAGGGCACCACGAGGGACACGGTCAAACGCTTTCTCCAGATCCACAAAACACATGTGGACTGGTTGGGCGAACTCCCACAAACCCTCGAGCACCCGATGAAGGGTATAGAGCTGGTCCAGTGTTCCACGACCGGGACGAAAACCGCATTGTTCCTCCTGGATCCGAGGTTCGACTATTGGCCGAATCCTCCTCTCCAGCACCCTGGAATAGACCTTACCAGGGAGGCTGAGGAGTGTGATCCCTCTGTAATTGGAGCACACCCTCCGATCCCCCTTCTTGAAGAGAGGGACCACCACCCCGGTCTGCCAATCCAGAGGCACTGTCCCCGACCGCCACGCGATGTTGCAGAGACGTGTCAGCCAAGACAGCCCTACAACATCCAGAGACTTAAGGTACTCAGGACGAATCTCATCCACCCCTGGGGCCTTGCCACCGAGGAGCTTTCTAACCACCTCGGTGACTTCAGCCTGGGTGATGGACGAGCCCCCCTCCGAGTCCCTAGCCTCTGCTTCCTCATCGGAAGACGTAACGGTGGGATTGAGGAGATCCTCGAAGTACTCCTTCCACCGCCCGACCACATCCCCAGTCGAGGTCAGCAGCCCCCCACCCACACTGTAAACAGTGTTGTTGGAGCACTGCTTCCCCCTCCTGAGGCGCCGGATGGTTTGCCAGAATCTCTTCGAGGCCGACCGATAGTCCTCCTCCATGGCTTCTCCAAACTCCTCCCAAACCCGGGTTTTTGCCTCTGCGACTGCACGAGCTGCAGCACGCTTGGCCTGCCGGTACCTCTCAGCTGCCTCCGGAGTCCCACAAGCCAACAAGGCCAGATAGGACTCCTTCTTCAGCTTGACGGCATCCCTTACCTCCGGGCGCCACCACCGGGTTCGGGGATTGCCGCCGCGACAGGCACCAGAGACCTTACGGCCACAACTACGAGCAGCCGCATCGACAATGGAGGAGGAGAACATGGTCCACTCGGACTCCATGTCCCCTACCTCCCTCGGAATCTGGTTGAAGCTCTTCCGGAGGTGGGAGTTGAAGACCCTACTGACAGAGGGAGCCACCAGACGTTCCCAACAGACCCTCACAACACGTTTGGGCCTGCCAGGTCTGACCGGCTTCTTCCCCTGCCAGCGGATCCAGCTCACCACCAGGTGGTGATCGGTTGACAGCTCAGCCCCTCTCTTCACCCGAGTGTCCGAGACACGCGGCCGGAGATCGGATGACACAACTACAAAGTCGATCATCGACCTCCTGCCTAGGGTGTCCTGGTGCCACGTGCACTTATGGACATCCTTGTGCTCGAACATGGTGTTCGTTATGGACAAACCGTAACTAGCACAGAAGTCCAATAACAGAACACCACTCGGGTTCCGATCGGGGAGGCCGTTCTTCCCCATCACCCCCACCCAGGTCTCACTGTCGTTACCCACGTGGGCGTTGAAGTCCCCCAGTAGAACAATGGAGTCCCCAGCCGGAGCACCATCTAGTACCCCCCCCAGGGACTCCAAGAAGGCCGGGTACTCTGCACCGATGTTGGGCCCGTAGGCCGAGACAACGGTGAGAGACCTGTCCCCGACCCGAAGGCGTAGGGACGCAACCCTCTCGTTCACCGGGGTGAACTCCAACACGTGACGGCTGAGCTGGGGTGCTATGAGCAAACCCACCCCAGCCCGCCGCCTCTCCCCGCGGGCAACTCCAGAAAAATGGAGCGTCCAGCCCCTCTCCAGGAGTTGGGATCCGGAACCCAGGCTGTGCGTGGAGGTGAGCCCGACTATATCTAGCCGGTACCTCTCAACCTCCCGCACAAGCTCAGGCTCCTTCCCCCCCAGCGAGGTGACGTTCCATGTCCCGAACGCCAGAAGCTGCGCACGCGGACCAGGTCGTCGAGGCACCTGCCTTCGACTGCCACCCAGTCCTCTTTGCACCCGACCCCTACGGATCCCTCTGCGGATGGTGGGTCCACAGGAGGGCGGGCCCACGTCGTCCTTTCGGGCTGTGCCCGGCCGGGCCCCGTGGGCAGAGGCCCGACCACCAGATGCTCGCATTCGAGCCCCAACCCCAGGCCTGGCTCCAGGGTGGGGCCCCGGCTGCGCCATACCGGGCGACGTCACGGTCCTTGGTATTAAACTGTCCATAGGTGTCTTCGAACTGCTCTTTGTCTGACCCATCACCTAAGACCTGTTTGCCATGGGAGACCCTACCAGGGGCATGAAGCCCCAGACAACATAGCTCCTCGGATCATTCGGGTGCTCAAACAACCCCACCACGTTAAGGTGGCAGTTCACGGGGTTGCACACAAGGTTCCATTTTAATTTATATTTATATAGGCACAGTTCCAAACAGTTGATTGCCAACCAAAAGTCACAGAATGGGAATGGTTTATGTTCACAGATTTGATGAAGTAATCAAAACTATGCTAAGCTATCTCCAAACCAAGTGACCCCATGACCTTTATCTTTCTTATTATTATTATTATTATTATTACCCCTGCCCATTAGTTATTACCAAAACAATAACTATTCTTCCTGGGGTCCACATAAAACAACAACACAAACATGTACAACAACACGCATCACTAGTCCATATGTAAACAAAAGTAGGTTAACACTAGCAGTTTACAGTTACATCATATGTAAATTGTACAATGTCTTGCATACACACATATACAATTTAAACAGAAACAAGCATGACTTTTGGCAAGTACTTTAAACTTTATATCTCCTCCTTACTGATCTGTATGCATATGGGGAAAGATGATTCCACACTGATACAACTCTATATAGCATTTTCGAGCCATCTGATGGCGCGCAAATGTTTTTAAGTTGCGCTGCTCTCGCCGCTCTGTGGTAATGTGCATGGATGCATGTTTTGCGTGGGCCAGTATGTGGAGACCATCGCACTGTGCGATCTTTCACAAAAACGTTACACAGATGTGGGTACACTGTAAAAAACTGTAATATATAATTAATATATATAATTATACAGTAAAAAGTATGTAAATGGGTTTACAGAGAATTACTGCTTATTTTACAGTGGATAACTATTTCTTCAAAACTGTGACAATACCGTACATTTTACATACATTTGCTGTAAATATTGCTGGTTTACCCTGTTAATATTTAGTAGACTGCTTTTTACAGATCAATTCTGTAATAGTATTTACAGTTAAGAATGTAAACTTCACACCACCGGATTATATTTCTAATTGTGAAACCAGTTTATTGTAACACTCGTCATGACTTAAAGAACGTCATCCTTCTGTTCTGAGGGAAACTTATCCAGAGAACTGCATTATCGTTGTTGTCAGGAGACCAGCTCCTGCCCACATGACGTCCTCTCTCCCAGTGCGCAGTACACAGAGGGCCCCCTGGCAGCTCAGGTTGGCAGTTTTTTACTGTAAAAATTACGGTAATTCACTGGCAGCCACAGTTGGCAGTTTGTTACTGTAAATGTTACGGTAAAATACTGGCAGCTGTAGTTGCCAGTTTTTTTGCCTTGAAATTGACAGTAAAAAACGGCCAACTGTGGCTGCCAGTGAATTACCGTAATTTTTACAGTGTACTTAAGGCGTAGAGAGAGGACTGTCAGCATCAGTACACTTTTTGTTTCGTGTTGATTGGTCAAATATTCAAATCTTCACATTTTCTAATTTAAACTGGGTTACAGTCTGTTTAAATATCACAATATTTGTAAGTAAAGAAATTGAGCGAGTCTGACCATGTACGACAGAGACGAGCTTTTTTCCTGAGCGCTGACGCCAAATCCTCAGACCCTGCTGACATGTAGCGACCGACAGTGCCACTAATAATGGCCGCGAAAAAGGATGAGCGAGCACAAATTACCCAAGATGCACCGAGCTGTAACAATGTGTGTTGATGCATTCTTTTTGGTCTGACACTTGGGGATCCATCTCCGGACATGAGTCATAAAACATGTCGCCAGCTCAAAGGGAAATGAAGCAGCAGGGTGGCGGTACAGCGGAACAGTGTGGCTGTCCAGGGTCTGTAGAGACAGAAAGACACGCGTGGTAAGGACGGAGAGTCAATGCAGAGGAAATAGGCTGTTAGGGTTCGTAAGAAGGCCATGGCTGGGCAGTAAACGAATGATGGGTGCAAGTACACCCACATTACTGTGTTTTCCGCTGACGTCATGACATTCTCAAGGCCTCCTCGTGGGTTTCAATAACATTTACTTTTATCTGTGTCATAGAAATTTTAGATACGGATGTTTTCGACTGTTCCGCATTAACCATTTAGGTGATTTCAAAGCTAAACACAACTTAATGTTAGGTCTAGTTTGTGTGGGGTCAGACTAACGTCTTTTTTAATGCGTTATGGATGAAGGAACCACATACATTTTATAAATGTCATGAAACTGACATGCCACGACATGCACCATGCCATTTATGTTTACAGTGGGAGGAAAAATTAAGTACACCGTGAATTTCTTACATTTGAAGTTGAATAGTTTGGGAGGAACACACAACGGCATGTGTGGAGGACAAATGGAACAGCACACCAACGTCAACCCCCTCTCCTCACTGTGAAGTCTGGGGCAGGATCATGGTGCGGGGCTGTTTTGTTGCCTCAGGGCCTGGACAACGCGTTATCATCAATAGAAACATAAACAAGTTTATAAAGATATTTTGCAGAAGAACCTGAGATTTAAATGTAATGGGTTTGTTTTGCTTATATATTAGTTACTAAGATTTTTTAAGAGTGGATTTTGGATATTAGTTTTTGAACAAGCTAATCATAAGTGAAAGAATTAGCAGTCTGTACGAGTGACTAAAGTGGAGATGTTGTTGGCCCTGATGTTTTGTAACCGGTCTTTCGTACGGGTGGGTCCCAGAAAGGAAATGACCATATTTGGATTCTGTCTTTGCAAGACACGTGGATGTAAAATATGTCAATATTTGTAAAGCAATGTTGTAGCTATCTCCGCCTCGCTAGCGACGAAACTTCATAAAATAAGCGTTGTATGGGGCAAGTGTTGTCATTTTCATACTCTGACATGGAAACTAAGATGTTTCAGGGGGAAAAAACAAGCAAAAAATCTCCACTTTGGCCAGTGCGTGAAAAATCTAAATTTAGATTTCTCGCCTTAACCATTGTTACTGTAAGTCAATGTTCCATAGTATTGGAATAGGAATACACTTTTTGCATATCTATTTGTTTATGAACAGGCTAGACGCATCATTTTATGTTGTGTGATGCCTCCATAGCCACCATGCAATAGGTTTCTACTTGGGACCATTTTAAATTCCCAATTCATTTATAACTTTCCTATCATTCCGCCGTCGTCTGATTTTTACAACAAAGCACGTGCGCGGTCTGAAGTCTTTCCTTTTGCGAAGTGCCAATCTTATCCCGCTGTTCTCTTCCCCCCTTCCCTCAGAGCCCTTTAGCCTGAACTGTATTTAGCCCGCGCCATTGATGCCTGCTGCTCTCATCTGCAACGCTTCATTGGAGTGCGCGGCCCGCTCCCTCTGCCGTCTTATCTGCCTCTTCTCTGTTTGCTTCGGGGCAGTCGTGGGAGCCAAAGACTGATGGTTATGACCTTGGCCTACTTCTCTGCCCCACCCCACCCATTCTCCCCACCCCACCCTCATCCTATCCCCGATTAGCAGGCAGGCACGGGGCAGCGGACGGGAACTAAGTGTCGCACTGCAGAGGGGCTACGGAGGGAGTTTGACAGTGTTTTCTTTTCTCTTTTTTTTTTTTGAAGGAGAAGAGATGGGAAGAAAGAGCTCTCAGCATGTGGGGGAGACGGTTCATCGGCGGGTCAAGGGGAACGCAGTGGCCGGGACGATGTCGAGAGTATTGAGGTCGGCGTTTTCGCTTTGGAGACTCCGGGAGTGTACCTTTTCATTTCCGAGAGTTTGTCGGTGTGACTGTGTGAAAGAGGTTGAAAAGTCACACTGTGTCCAAGTTCTGACCTGAATATAGTCAGGTTTTCGTCCTCAGTCAGTCCTGGTTCCATAGGCCGGACAGGACCGCATTTCACCCTGGGAGTTTTATCGGGCCTCTTTGCCGTTGGAGGTTTAGTTTGTTCAGAAATCCACTTGAGGACATGGGCTGCTACACATACATCATTCTCCACAGTCAGCAGACCAAGTTGTACGGATAAAATATTGTAACCCTGTCTTAAGCATTTGGAAACAAGTCACATGGAACTTTTGGGCCAGAAAGCAAAGGTGCGTTCAGAGATGGGAGGAGCCGGGCCAACCCCAACTCCTCCCTGTTGGTCCATATCTTAAGCTGAGCGGGACTTTTGTCGCTGACGAAGCCTTTTGGATGAGAGGCGAAACGTTCGAAGACCTCAACTACTGAGTACAGAAGATGACTCAAGTACCTTCATTGAAGATGGACAACTCCTGTACGACTGAGAACTTACACAGACTTCAGAGAAGAAAGGTCACGTATTTTTTTACAAGAACATCTCTCCAACTGTTAAGCATGGGGGTGGATCGCTCATGCTTCGGGGGGAGTATTGCAACATTTCAACCTGGATAGACTCACACAGACGAAAGCAGTGATTAGGGAGATTTATTGACGTGTATTAGTTTTGGCGATCAGACCCCGGCGGTAGACATCGAGGCACAAGTCAGTGTAGGTAAACAGCTTGGAGTTAGGGATGTCTTCCCCCGGAGCCTGGACACTGGTGGTGGTATAGGAGATCCGTGGAGGATGCGCAGGTAGAAGCCGTGACGAAAGAGGCGGCGATGGGGTGGAGGTGGGTCGCAGCGCAGCTGGGAAGCGAATGAATCATGATTGCTGGGGCTTAAAAGCAGGACCGATGGCGATGATTGGCTCCTATGGAGGTGCGGCTCTGACGCTGATGTGGAGGTGTGGCCCTTTCGGGTGCGATCATTGGCTGAAGGTTGGTGAGCTGACGTTTGTCTACCAGTCTGAATTAACGCCTAGGCTTCATTTCACAGGTCGGGGGACGAATGGATTCAATCAAATTCCAACCAATTCTGGAAGCAAACGTAACACCGTGCGGGAAAAAGCTGAAGATAACAAGCAAATGGCGTCTAAGGGACAATGATCACAAATCCACGATAGACGACATTGAGAGTAGGTTTTGCAGTCTCCTGACCTGAAACATCATCTCCAAAGAGCAGTGCGTACAAGACAGCCCAGTAATCTCTTAAAATCAGAAGTCTTTGGTAGGGAAGAATGGACAAAAATCCCTCAAACTACAATTGAAAGACTCTCAGCTTCCGACAAAAGAGTTTACTAGCTGCTTCATTGTTGACACCATGTATTGTGCACATTCCCATATTTCATGAACCCACCGTGTACGACACACTACCCCTCCTCTTCCTCCTCCTATACTGGAACTCAACGGTCCAGCCTTTGCCGTACCCTAGTCTATTCTCTGCTTCCTCCACAATATATTGTACATCTCTTCTACACCTCTCCTACCGAGTGATAATGCAGCCTTTTCATGTTGGCAGATGAATATTGATTTAGAGGTTGGCGCGTGGGCTGGTGCGATGTGATTTGGGCGGCTCCAGCAGCTGCCCCCACGACCCGGCAACGGACAGGTGGAAGAAAATGGATGGATGGAAGGTTGGCGCGTGCAAAGCAGCTTGGCCCATTCTCCAGGTGTTAGCGGTAATAAGTAGCTCTCAGTTCAAGTTAAAGTGCTTCTGATCATATAACGTTTGTGTAGGCTCTCACTCACCAAACTTATTTCAATATCTTTAACTGGGCGGGTTAAGTTGGGGATGTTGCAATTCTATCTGCAGAAGCTTCTTCTCGCTCTTGTAGTTAAACTGTAAGACTGGTTAAACACACAAGCTAGACATTTTTTTAAAGGGGAGTGATCTGGCCTGTCATAATCCCAGCACTTTACGTTTTCATTAATTAGAAGAGATTAGCTGCGCTAATGGAAGCTGACCATCGCGTTTGGAGCAGTGCTGTCCTTGCGCCATGTGGAAGATCTGGCCCATTTACGTCTTTGATTTTCCTACATAACACATTATTTGTGATTTTTAAAATACATTTTGGCAACAGGTAAGTCAGACCTTATGTCAGTGCACACACCACTGTCAGTGGAGGGTGCATGAACTGGAGTGAAACACTTTGAACAAGGCATGAAAACAATGGCTACCTGTCAGCAGAAGATGTTTGGTAGCAAAAACTGTTGGAGAGCTAAAAGGCTGCAGTTAATACATATGGATTTTAAAACACACAGTTTTTTGAGTTTGTGAGGGATTACTCAAACATACATGAATAAAGCTAAGCACAACTTTAGGGATGTTTATATGATGGAACCACTTGATAACGTGGTTTAAATTTCCAAGAAAAAGTCATATCATCATGATATAGGTCAGTCCATACATCTTCATCACACTCATGAAAGCGCTCTCATGAAAGTGTCCACCTCTGAGCATTCCACTTGTGTCACTCCCTAATGTGGCCAGAAGAGGGCAGCAGACATTTAATCCAAGCATTAACATGTGTGACAAGACGAGTGGTAGTGGTATTTGCTGGAAAACTGGAAAATTGTGCTTTAAGGCACACAGGTTCGACCCATAAGGACAGAGACAGCATGTTCCTTTAACACAGTTTAGTTTATTTCTATGTTTTATTTTTAGGTTTCTTTTCTTATTTTATACTTTGCAGACATTTCATTTCACAGTTTTGTTACATTTGTCAGCTCACATTAGCTTTCGGTTATCTCACCGTTTGTACACATAAAAAATAAACAAGACAGCAGCATCCGGCCCACCTGAATGTAAATAAAGAGGTTAGTTTAGCAGAGGACTGAAAGACAGCGAACCACGAGGCAAGGTCTATCCTACCGTCCGTCACACGCCCACATCTAGCCCTTCTTGGATAGCCTGGATAGCCCCCGGTTAATAATGTAATAATGTGCATGCTCAATGGGAAAATGTTCACAAACTAAGCAACAACAATGGAGGCTAGCCTTGAACATGTTTAAACCACGGGTGGGCAATTATTTTTTACAAGGGGGGCCACATGAGAAACCTGAATTGAGTCAGATGGCCGCACCAACAGTAACTCAAACTAATTCTGTCAACTTTATTATACCCATCCATCCATCCATCCATCCATTTTCTCCCACTTGTTTGTTGCCGGGTCGTGGGGGCAGCTGTTGGAGCTGCCCAAGTCACATAGCACCAGTCCCCTATGGCTCCTCCTGCAGGTGGTGGGTCCACGGAAAGGACGGCCTCTTGGTTCCAAACGGGCCTGTTGGTCTCTCATAGGGGGCCCATTCACTCTCTCATTCATACACCAGTGTACGCAGACACTGGAGGCAAGGGGGGTGAAGTGTCTTGCCCAAGGACACAACGACAATGTGCACCTTCAGGAGGCGGGATTCGAACCCCCGACCTTCCGATCATGAGACGACCCGCTCTACCATCTGCGCCATTGTCGCCCCTTTATTATACATTGCACTAAATTGTGTATTTTGAATAGCTGGTGCTTGTATTTGGTAGAACTAATAATCGGTAAATATTACACCATATCAGGTCTACACCAGGACTAAGCCACATGTAAAACAGTGTTGTTTTTGTCAGCGATAATAATGACGATAATTTTTTGTATTTATTTGAACAGGGACAGTGTACAATATACATTAGCCTCAGAAAGGAGAGATGCATTGTACCAGGTTATAGCACTTGTGCTAATTTCCACCTGCAGTCCCTGGGCCTATAATGTAACGATGACGATCTAAAAATAGCTCTTAGGTGACTAAAACATGACATTTATGAGTTTACGTCAATGGGACGAGGTGACACGAAAATTGGAGAAAGTGTGAGAAAAACACCTCCGACACATGACATGGAGCCGCGCTGTCAGCCCACAGACTCGCATGCAGCAGGTTTCGTCCCCCTTCCCCTCTCTGTGCTTTTTTATGAAGGCGGAGAAATGTCCATCGCCGCTGTGTCCCGTGAGGAGTCCTGCCTCAGCTAAAGCGATGCACGATGCACCCCCTTCTTTTCCCAGTTTTGTCTCGTACTCCGTTTGACAGAGGCAGAGTCCTGTTTCCATTTGAGCTGGCCCTGACAGTTGATTGTCACGGCGCAAACATACCGCTACTTAAAGCAATGCAAATGCACCACGGAAGCAATTGCATCTTAAAAGCGGTGCAGAGAATGCCTTAAAAAAAAAAAAAAATTAGGGAAAATGAGCAGCGGCATGGATTAGATTGCTTGGAGTGCCAGACCCGGCCCCCGGGGCTGTGGTTTGACCAGGCCTGTGCTAAACCGTACAGGGGAAAACAGTTTGACCAAAGACAGGAGCTTCAGGGATCCTTTGAGCGACGAAGAGGAACTTTAAATATGCGGAATTACTGAAAGATGCATGTAGCAGGGTGATACGCTCTAAAAAAACATAGTCCCCTTAAAATGCAGTACATACAAGAGAAAATGCATCATTCACCCCATGTAAAGGCCAACGTTATTTAACAGTGATAAAAATAATCCACCTGATCTTTCTGACAGCACATGCGTCACACTACATGGTTCCCGGCCTCGTACGCATTCATGTCCGCATATCTCTACTATTTCAAACCCCCAGGCGATAAGAGGGCGGGCCATGAATGACTAACTTGAAGATAGAGCCCCGTACCATGAGATGTATCTAAACGTCTCGAGTTAGCCGTGTACACAGCCAGGCGGGCTGACGGAGCCAAATCAATGCAGTTCATTAAATACAAATCAGTGTGAGACAGAAGACTGGAAATGCCCCTAACAAGCGACTAAACAAGTGGGATACGAGAGGAATCTGCAATTGTACCTCAGTGAAAAACGTCTGTTGTATGTCAGACTGTTAAGCTAGTCTAGAGCGCAACAAACATGTTCTTAAACGCATGTGATTTCTGTATTAGGTTAGGTTCATGTTTCATGTCTTCTTTCAAGTGTTAATTAAACACGAGGGGTGTTTAATTCCATCCTTCCATCTTCTTCTTCCACTTGTCCGTTGCCGGGTCGTGGAGGCAGCCGTTGGAGCTGCCCAAATCACATTGCACCAGCCCCTATGGATCCTCCTGCAGAAGGACGGCCTCACGATTAAATGGTCCTGTTGGTCTCTCACGAGGGGCTTCTGAACCGCTCTTTGTCTGACCCGTCACCTAGGACCTGTTTGCCATGGGAGACCCTACCAGGGGCACCAAGCCCCCGACAACAGAGCTCCCAGGATCATTCGGGTGGTCAAACCCCTCCACCACGTTAAGGTGGCGGTTCCTGGAGAGGAGGTGCTTAATTAGTAAACCTAATCGTGATTGTCATACTTCTCCAAAAAGTAGGATGGTGGCTGAATTATGTATTTACCAATGCATTACAGGCTTGGAACTGGCTATTCTTCGGCTAGTGTGCGACAACTTAACCAATTACACGCCCGCTTCGCTCCCTGCACTCATGAATATATGGCTCAAATTGAAGTAAATGCGCCCGTGGAGAACGTGGCTCTATTGATTTATCGACGGACTTGGCAGACGACGAGGAGGAGGAGTGCCGGCTGGTCCTGATGAACAGCGGCGATTCACACAAAAGGCTAAACTCGTGATGGACACCCTCTGTTCACATTATGAAGAATGAGACCTTTACTCACTCTCCCCCAAATCGGGATCAAGAGTGAGGCCCTGCTTAAAGTCTGTGTCGCTCTGGTGGTAATGGGTCGCACTTTGCAGCACAGTGACAAGGGGAAAAGGAAACGGGGATATTGCATTTTGAAGTCTTATACTGGGCTTTGTGTCCTGTTCACGTGCAATTACCATCATCACCTGCAAAGCAGAGCGCAGTGAGCAGTAGGTAGGGGAAACAAAGCAGCCGTTTCACATGAAGATATATCTGCATCAGTAGTGGCCCACACTGAGAAAAGTGTGGCAAGCACAACTTTGAATACAAGTACTTGTTATTGCAATTTGTGACTTAACATTTAATCTTGTGCTTTTAATATAGGAGAAATTATTTCGATTTACTAATATGAGAACAGTATACCCACAAATAAATTTTTGTGTGTATTGAAATCAAGTTAGAACAAATATTTGGGGCAGCGCTGCACTTCTTAAATCTCAAGCTATTAATATTGATCTTCAATTAAGGTATTTGAGTCATCTTCTGTACTCAGTAGTTGAAGTCTTCGAACGTTTCGCCTCTCATCCAAAAGGCTTCGTCAGCGACAAAAAGTCCCACTCAGCCCGCAGCGCAGATATAGACCAACAGGGCGGAGTTGGGGTTGGCCCGGCTCCTCCTCTCTAATCACAGCTACTCTCAACTGTGGGTAAACAAACTTTGAAGTAGAGCGTCTCTAACGATCTGCTCAGTATAGTCCTGTCCTATTCATAGATGATCACTACCCATTATCTATTCATGGCTGATCACTGCTAATTACCTGCCTATTGTTCTTTTGTTGGCTGAGGTGCCGTCTCCTTGGACTGGCCGTGCCCTTTCAGTTTTCCCCGAAGGAGATTGAAGTAAAGTGACGGAAGATTCAATCTGAGCCCACCAGGATTTTCTTTCTTGACAAAACTAGCTTTTTTTACTCCTCTTTCAAACCAACGTTCTTCTTTAGCTAAAATGTTGACCTCCCCGTCCTCAAAGGAGTGGTTGGAGGCTTTGAGATGGAGGTGCACCGCCGACTGAGGGCCGCTTGTGCTTTCTCTTCGGTGTTGATAAAGTCTCTTTTGTAGAACTTGTTTCGTTTCTCCAATATAATGTTGTTTGCATTCTTCTTCTTTGCATCGAATAGAATAAACCATTGCTTTGTTTGTGGCTCGGAGTTTTGTCTTTGGGATGAACACATTTTTGTCTCAGTGTGTTCACCGGTTTGTGGTTCACTGAAATCCTGTGCTGTCTAAAGATTCTCTGAAGTTTCTCTGAGACCCCGGCTACATACGGCACTACAACTCCCTTTCTTCTAAGCTCCGTAGTCTGTCTGTCTTGTTCTTTGGGTCTTCTTGCCCTTTGTGCTTTAGTGAAAGACCAGTTCGGATAGCCACAGTCTGAGAGGGCTCTCTGGACATCTTGCTCCTCTTTGGTCAGCTCCCTCATCAAGAAGGCCCAGCAGAGGATGTTCTTCCTGCGGCAGCTGAGGAAACTTAAGTTGCCAACCAAGATGCTGGTGCAGTTCTACACAGCCATCATCGAGTCCATCCTCACCTCCTCCATCACCGTGTGGTCCATCCTCACCTCCTCCATCACCGTGTGGTCCATCCTCACCTCCTCCATCACCGTGTGGTTCCCCGGCGCTACAGAACGGGACAGGCACCGACTGCAGCGCATTGTGCGTGCTGCAGAGAAGGTGATTGGCTGTGAGCTCCCATCTCTCCAGGACCTGTTCACCTCCAGGACCCGGAGGCGTGTGGGTCGGATCACAGCTGACCCTTCTCACCCTGGTCACGGACTATTCACCCCTCTCCCCTCAGGCAGGAGGCTACGGTCTATCCAGACCCATAAATCCCGCCACTTGAACAGTTTTTTCCCCTCCGCCATCAGACTCATGAACAAAAACAAGTCTCTGTAGCTTAGTTATGAACTCATGGATGTTTCTGCTCTGTTGCACTGTGCGGTGTGTCCACACTTAGACCCGCTGCTATCACTTATAACACTTAATATCACTTTATATGCCTACACATCTGTATATACAATCCCGCTGTTGTTCATTGTCAAATTGTTGTTGTCTTACCACACGCCACTTTATTTTATCTTATTTATGTAATATTTTTTATGCATGCCCCCATAGCCTTATAGTTTAAAGTTCTTAGCTTATTTTTTATCTTAATTCTCTTAAGGCCCCTCTTTAGCTCTATGTCTGAGCGTCACGATGAACCCTAGTTTGTGCTGGAGTGGATGATTATATTATATTATGATTATATTATTAATATTGATACAAAGTAAATTCCACTGGGCGGGAGTTTGCTTCGGGTTCAGACCGTTTACAACCACCGGCTTGTTGTTGTGGGCGCTGAGCATACACTGTGCCGCTGAGCAAGCCATGGACATGTCTTGTGGTTTCCCGTGAAATCCAG
This sequence comes from Proterorhinus semilunaris, assembly GCA_021464625.1. NCBI lineage: Eukaryota > Metazoa > Chordata > Actinopteri > Gobiiformes > Gobiidae > Proterorhinus > Proterorhinus semilunaris. The sequence continues at coordinate 8,379,561 of CM038359.1, forward strand.
CTCATAGTAGGTTTCCCTCAAGATTTGTTTAATATATTATTAATATGTTAGAATGGCCCAGTCAAAGTCCTGACCTAAATCCTATTGAAAATCTGTGGAAAGACCTGAAAACCTTCCTTCTAAAATGACAAAATGTGCAAAGGTTCAAGGTGTATTAGTACTTTCGAGCGGCACTGTAAATGTGACCATAATACCATGTATTTATTTACAAGAGCGAAAAAGCAGCTTCTAAAGATCGAAGCGTCCCCCAGGCCAGGTGAGGATATCTGGAGTGTCAAATATATTTTGTAGTTCGGTTGTTCAGTCGCATTCACACCGTCAGCCACGTGACAACGATCAGCTGTTTACCGAACCTATTCCCATGACAACGGGCATCCAGGGCTCAGAGCTCTGTCCATGCGGCTACACACACGTATGAACTTCCCTGATGGTACGCGGTGGTCTTTAAAGACATTGAGGCTCAGGCGTGAAACCGAGGAAATATACTTAAAAGTGTTTTTGTCTGAATAAGCCGCTAAAGCTGATCAAAATAGACCACGTTTGCTTTGCCAGGACATTTTTTTTGTGCGAAAACCTTTCACTTGTGGTTCCTGCTATGCTTGCGTGCCGTTTCTTGTATTTGTCAAGTTCCCCATTTGTAAAGGAAACAAACAAACAAACAAAGAGAAAAGAACCGACTATTTTCATCAGTTGGAATAACTCAAAAGAGCCATTCTTACACGTAGTAGGCCGGGTCGTTAGAGGAAGTCTTCAGCTGGAATTTTCCCCACAGTGTGTGTCGAGGGTACTTTTCTTTTTTCCTATTTGGATGTGATTCATCATTTTAACTGAGCAATGAGCCGTGAGTTACGCCACGGCTTATAGCATCTCGGGCTACGCATAGAGAGTCCCTGGGGGGAGCGCTAAATAACACGCTTGTTATTGGTCATTTGTCAAAATAAGATGCCGCGGCAATAAACACTTTTACTACAGACTTTATGGGTTTTTATTAAACTTGGGCGATAAAAAAACGGGTCAATCTGAAGGCGCACCGTAAATGCTAAGAGTTGCGAATAAAACGCGGCACCGCAGGAGCATTTAGGGTCCAGAATTACGCGGGAACAAGATTGTTTATGATTATTTACGCCGCAGATCTTTGTTTTGCTGTTTCGAGACACTTAAGAGAGAGTTAGACTCTGTTCAAAGGGAAATACGTCAAGTGTTCAAAGTACAAAAGTGCAAATCAGTTCGAATACTCGGTACGAAAAATAACTTTGGGGCTTCAAAAATAGTGAAACTGCGGCCGAATTCATGTATTCAAGTATGTCGCCACCTACTGTTCTGGAGTGCGCATGACCAGGCTTTTCAAAGGAACCAAACACATGGCCAAATGTACTTTTTACTTCGGAGCCTTTACAGAAATGTGGTGGAGTAAAATGTCTCGTAAGGATTCGGCTCCAGAGCCTGTCAATCATTCTGGAGCTCTGTGGAGGCTCCGCCCGCCCCGCGAGCGCCGGGCTCCCCGCCTGTTCCCTTTTAAGGAACAGGCTGCGTAGGAGGAGACAGAGCGGCCATTAAGAGTCACACACGACTCGGGAAGCTTTACAATGAATGGGGCTGAATGAGACCCGCTCATCTTTATTATATTATATCTATGGGACAAACGTCATCATTGCGACTCCTCATGAACATGATTGAAGCACCGATACGATCAAATTGATGAGTGCAATAGAAGCTTCAAACAGACGTGTGGCGTTTTCATTATTTGCACAAACAATCGGATGCTGATGTTTGAATCATCAGACCGATGAAAGGCCAATGAGTAAGTGCACATCCTATTTATGTCAGCTCCCGAGGCAGGACCACAGATGTGTTATATTAACAAGGCAGGAGATCAATCTTTTGTATTTCATTCAGTCCGAGCTTATTTAGCCGACTGCTGTAGATCGCGCTGCTTACGTTTCTCACGGTCAAACCTTAGACCGTATGAACACGGTTAAATGGGAAATGCAGCACATTTACTGATCACTTATGAACATCCGTGGTTTAGCTGTCAAGGCGACACTGACACGCTCTGAGCCAGCGAGTCGCTTCGACGAAACCGATATACGACTCGCAGAGTGAAGCACTTTTCGAGACATCTGACACTTGAGTCATGTGACCGGCTGTTTGCAAAACACTTTTGTAGGAACCGATGACTTAATAACGGCCGATAACGTAATAACGATTTACCGGCCGATAATGTAATCATTATTATGTTATTGGCTGGTTCTTACATTATTGGTCTGACAAGATGAAAATCGTTCACAAATGTAATAAATTCAGCCAATAATGTATGTGCTGTAATGGGTGGGTTTTTCATCCGCTTTTGTATTTTACTGCTTTTCATTTGTTTGTAAAGCGGCTCATTTTATGACCGAAAGGTTGCCAGTTCCAGTCCAATCCAGTTCCAATCCATCCCACCAGTGCATGACGTCGCTGTGTCCTTGGGCAAGGCACTTCACCCACCTTGCCTGTGTATGAATGTGGTGCATGTGAGAGTGGTTGGTGGTGCCCCAAGTGGCTGATCGGACTAATAGCAAGTTCCCAGCTCCTGAATCTGTATCCTGTATCTGAGACTTCTTCCACCACTTACTAAAACACAGTTTGGTACAATGGTTTTTATTTTATTTTTTAAACCTATATGATTATGCTTGACAAAATCTTTCCCTTTCTGCTACAGACTACTATTGTAGCCATGGGCAGGCTGCCAAACTGTGCCACTGGCCTCTCCGACCACTACCAACCAGTCACTCATACATGCCCCACATTCATACACGTGAGTGAAGTGTCTTGCCCAAGGACACGGTGACTTCATGCATTTGTTGGAGGAGGGACTCGAACCGGCCACCTTTCCATCATAAGAACCCGCTTTACACTCTGGGCCACCGTCATGGGAAAAGGCATGTGAGGTACGACAAGTTACCGGAAGTGAGAAAATAAAACAGTAAAAACAGCCAAAAACAAAACCTGATGAAAAAGCCACAAAATAACCGGTCTCCAACAATTTAGAGAAAACAGCACAAAAACTGTTTGTGTTAGTTTTTGAAAATGAATTAAAATTGACGTATCATTACATTATTGGCTGAATTTATTACATTTGTGTAAGATTTTCATCTTGTCAGGCCAATAAATAACCAGCCAATAAAGTAATAATTATTACATTATCGGCCGGTAAATTGTGATTATGTTATTGGCTCAACAGAGTTATTACGTTATTGGCTTATTACATTTTGAAAGAGGCCACATTTATTATGCTATCGGCCGTTATCACATTATCGGTTCCTACACGCTCCAACCCAGTGTCTTGAAAACGAATTTATGAATAAGCACGAAATACCAATGATTTTTTCTAACGAAGGAACAATATTATAACACTAGAAAAAAGCTAAACAAAGAAAAGTTTTGTATACTGTAAACACAGCACTAAAGGCCCCATCCCTCACTTGCATTGCTGCGTGTGATGGGAGTACAGTGTATGTGCGCGGCTCTGATGGGCACTTAGGGAGCGTAGTTAAAGTTCAGTCCTCAGAGGAGCGTAATGATCCATCCGCAGTGTGTGACTAATGAAGAAATAGATGCTAACGCTAACGCCGGCTCACTCCATTGCTTCGCTAACGACCGCGCTTATTTGTGAGCATGTGGCCTATACGCGCTGAACACATCAACTCAAACCGCGCGCTAGACATTCTTTTCACAGCAGATTTCAGGAAAGAAAAAAAAAAAAAACAGCCACCTACGTTTGAAGCAGGATAAATTAGAGAAGGGTTTGGGAAGTTTGCGATCATGTTGTAGAGCCAGTTTTTCTGCCGCAAACAAGAGATGATCTTTCAGCTAAGATTGTTTTGTGAATATTTCATGAACATTGGCCATCAATTATTGGTTTTACTGGTAGGTTTATTCACAATTACAAAGACGTTTGACATGAAGTTAATGTAGTCAGAGCCGATGACTAAAACCAGTGTAACCGAGGGGCTACGGTCCCCTTTAATGTACACAAGGTAAGCCTGGTTGAACAATGAACATAGGTGGGCACAGTAGAAAAGTGTTATTTACACATAAAGGCCCTAAACCTGATTATTTAAATACAAACAATAAAAGGGGAAGCTACTAAATTGTTAGTTGTGGTCCAAACGCACCACAACTACATTTGTAGCATCCCAATTCTCCACTGGGATGCGTTTAAAGGTCACTTTTCAGGGTCACTTTCACAAAAATGCTAAAAAAAATGTTTTTTTAAAGTGCATTAAATTGATATGCATACTGTTTTTTTGCTGTGCCAACCATGTTACGTCAATGGGAAATGAGTGAGTCGACTGCTATGGAACTTTACCTGTATCTATGTCACTTCCTGTCAGTAGCTTAAAAATTCAAATAAAAATTACTTTTCTGCCCAACATTTCTTAATTAAAATTGCTGCTTCACAAAAAATAAATGATCATTATTACTTGCAACCGACGTTATCCATCTAAATAAGTTTCAAAAGCATTAAGACCTGTCATGTGCACTTTAAGACCAAAGCAACCTGCTAAATGTGCATGATTCCTCAATAAGCATCCATTAAGAGCGTGTTTCTTCCTCCTCTTGTCTCGAGTGTCCACTCTTCTCTTGTCCTTGTCCACTTCCCTCTGCCTCGCAGTTAACGAGGACATTAACGGCGGCAGTAAGCAGCCACGCCGCCTGCCCCAATCAAAGGCCCGGGGGTCGATGGCTGAAGCCCTCTCTCCTCCTCAGCCTCGTCTGTTCTGGGCCACGCGCACACGCCGCCGCTGAGCTGAGCACCGCATTGTAAAGTGATACGATGTCGGGACGTTCAAGCGCCGCACTTAAAGGGATATTTCTGAATTTTTGACATTGGGCCTCATTGCCTAGTTATCCAGAGTGTTGTTGATTTCTGGAGATATTTTTTTCTTAAATTCATGCAGTTCTTATATTTGAAGAGTCTACTGGCGCTACGCTAGGGCAAGGCTAAAGCATTTCTACGGTATCAGTTGGCCTGCATTAAAAACAGTCTGACCCACTCCACAGTTATAATCACTTATAACGCCAGACTACACATATAAATGTCCATCCATCCATTTTCTTCCGCTTTATCCGGGGCCGGGTCGCGGGGGCAGCAGTCTCAGCAGAGATGCCCAGACTTCCCGATCCACGCACACCTCCTCCAGCTGTTCTGGGGGGACCCCGAGGCGACACCAGGCCAGCTCGGAGACATAGTCCCACCAGCGTGTCCTGGGCCTTCCACGAGGCCTCCTCCCAATAGGACATGCCTGGAACACCTCCCGAGGGAGGCGACCAGGAGGCATCCGGAACAGATGCCCTAGCCACCTCAGCTGGCTCCTTTCGACGTGAAGGAGCAGTGACTCGACTCCGAGCTCCTCCCGGGTAACTGAGCTCCTCACCCGATCTCGGAGGGTGCGCCCAGCCACCCTGCGAAGGAAACTCATTTCGGCCGCTTGTATTCGCGATCTTGTCCTTTCGGTCATTACCCAAATCTCATGACCATAGGTGAGGGTGGGAACGTAGATCGATCGGTAAATCGAGAGCTTTGCCTCAGACTCAGCTCCCTCTTCACCACAACAGTCCGATACAGCGACCGCATCACTGCTGACGCCGCACCGATCCGTCTATCGATCTCCCGCTCCATCCGTCCCTCACTCGTGAACAGGACCCCGAGATACTTAAACTCCTCCACTTGGGGCAAGGACTCCCCACCGACCTGAAGCGGGGAAGCCACCTTTTTCCGGTGGAGAACCATGGCCTCAGATTTGGAGGTGCTGATCCTCATCCCGGCCGGTTCACACTCGGCTGCAAACCGCCCCAGTGCGCGCTGAAGGTCCTGATTTGATGAAGCCAACAGAACAACATCGTCTGCAAATAGCAGAGATGAGATCCTGAGGTTCCCAAACCGGACACCCTCCGGCCCCTGGCTGCGCCTAGAAATTCTGTCCATATAGGTAATGAACAGAACCGGTGACAAAGGGCAGCCCTGGCGGAGACCAACACGCACTGGGAACAGGTCTGACTTACTGCCGGCAATGCGAACCAAGCTCCTGCTACGGTCATACAGGGAACGGACAGCCCTAAATGTCTGTCGATAGAATAATTTTAACCATTTTGTATTTAAAATAACTCATATTTGAGCAGCATCAGCTTCGTGGCTGTAAGCTAACGCAGCGGCGGAGTTATCTGCGAGAAAATAGTCCCTCAAAATGCGGTAATTCATGTGGTACAAGGTCTGTTATATTAAAAAAAAAAATTCTATTAACACAGACATTTATATGGGTAGTCTGGCGTTATAAGTGATTTGCCTCAGGTGCACTGTGGAGTGGGTCAGACTGTTTTTAATGCAGGCTAACTGATACCATAGAAATGCTTTAGCCTTGCCTATAGCGCCTCTAGACTCTGCAAATATAAGAACTGCATGAATTTAAGAAAAAACGATCTCCAGACATCAACAACACTATGTCAAAAATATCCCTTTAATGTGAGTCATGCTTCTCTGTGGCACGGAGCAGAGGCAGGAGCGAGCGCTTTGCTGGTTTTAGCCGAAGCGTCTGGCAACCTAGAGTGTTCATGGGCTCGTTTGGATCTCTGACTGAATGATCGGCTCAAGAACTGAATGAAAGTCAACAAACGACACGGGGAAATGTTTTTTTTTTTTGTGAATGACTCAACATTACAGTAAAAAATATTTGATTTTTAAATACGTTTCCTTCATGTTTGCAGACAGATTGAGCTCCTGTTTACGGCGAGACACTGCAGGCAATTCGATTTCCCTTTCTTGTTCAAAGATATGCTCCTGAAAGCTTTGCTGTAGATCAGGGGTTCACACGACCCCCAAAATCACCAGACTAATATAATTAGTATTTATAATAAATTCAGATGCACAACATTTTAAATTTGCTTTATTATTGTTAGTGTGTCGCTGACGCGCTATCGACAAATCCGGAACCAAGACCAAGTGAAGATGATGTTCTCGCTAATGAAATCTTTCCATCCTGAAGGTGTGGACAGTATCATGTAAAAGTGGGTCCGTGTAACTCAGACCAGTGCACTCCCAGGTCGATGAAGCCGATATGGGCGACGGCACAGATTTAGCCAAATCCTAACAACATCTTTGGTCTTTTTGCGTGACTGAGCGCACGCACAAAGACCAGACAGGTACGCATCAACTCGTCTAAGCTCAGGTAAGAACATTATCTCAGATTGTAAAAACGGTGGCCTGTTCCTTTAAAGTGATGATCTGTAAGTTTGCAAAGTGAGGAGAGGGAAATTTGACGGTAAAAACAGTCAAATTCCTCCCCTCTTGGACCAGGAAGCCACTCCATAGTTTGCAAAATGAGGAGGAGCAGGAACAAACTTCCAAAAGTAAACGATCACGCCTCCTCTCCTGATTGAACCTGACAGGCCGCTTCACAGGAAAAGCTTGTCTCATTGGTCAAAGTGATGGCACCGGGGATTCTGATTAGTTGCCGAAATCAGCAAACGGAGGTACTTTAGGAAAACATATCCTTATTTAATAATACTTATGTTGCGTCAAATTCCAGATACAGAAGGTCAATCATACACAATCGATCTGTAAACATTTGAACTGTCCAGACTTAGACAATACAATCTTAATAATGGATGGTTTTGTTTGTTGGCATGCAAAATTTCAATTTTTCAATTTCAAGTGAAAGTTTGTACACTACAGAGCCAAGAGCAAACTGGCCCAAAAGTTTATAAAAAAGCCAAAGTCTACTTAAATGGCAGTATATTGGTCCCGTGCTTATGCCTGCAACTCCCAACTTCTTGCAACTTCCCACAGTAGGTAACACTTTCCTTTAACCGCATTTGCAAAATAATGAACAATCTCCCGCGCCTCAGCCTCATGTTGTTTATTCATAAGTCTCCCCCTTTCTCTATAGGGAGCACCCCTAAAATCCCGCTCAGCTTCTAAGCACTATATGTATCTCCCTCGTGCACTCCAGAAAGCGTCTAATGAGCTGCACCCTCCCTCCTAAAAAGAAATACACATGTGGTTTTTGGGGCAACAGCGGCTTTGATAGAGCCGTTTGCGGCGCTCACAAACTCTCTCCCTCTCCCCCCCCCCCCCCCCCCCCCCTCTCGCCAAAAGGGGCCTTCAGCAGTGCGCTCGCAAATCGATACCGCGCCGAATCCGTCGAGCTGCCATTCAGTTCTCTCCAGGACTCTCTGTGCTGGAAAAAAAAAAGAGACAGAAAGTAAAACAAGGTGAGGTCAGTGAGTATTGTTCTTATTTATTTCCCGGGTCATTTTGACTGAAATCAGTAAAGAATATTTAAAGGCCCGCTGTTTATTGTTACAGTATTCAGGGGGATCTTCCAAAATGTTTAGGCCAAGGCGTTCCCAAAACTATGGAAGCCGGTTTCCGCCATGTTTGAAAAATAAAAGCCCAAAGGGGAGTCGAAATTACGAGATTTAAAGTCAGAATTATTTGTTTAAAACATGAAATTACGATTTTAAAGCTCTTGCTACGAGTTTTAATCTCGAAATTCTGAGCTTAAATCTCAAAATTACGACTTTAAATCTCGAAAATTACGACTCTTAAAACTCGGAATTTCGAGATTTAAACTCGGAATTACTAGTTTTTAAGATCCGGCATTGCCCTATTTTTTACTTTGAAAGTACGGATGTTGACGGAACTGAAAATAAAGCGTTGCCGCATCTTGGAAGGAGCTCTTGCCTGAAAAACAACTGCTGTTTTGAGGCCAACTAGTCCCTCTTTGCCACTGCCACGCCTTATGGATCTTTAACTATGACCCCATGGTCTACGCCAGGATCTCCCCAGCGTTTAAGCCTATTATCCAGCCCATACGCTTGAACAGAGGCCGATTATACAGGCATCATCAAGGCCCAAACACATTCCCAGCGCAGATCAAGCCACTGAAATAAGTTTTCTTGTCGCCGCTTTCAATCCTGGGTGTTTAGGCAAAAGAAACCCTGATGTGTGTCTTTGCAAAAGGCCCAGAGCTGCTGTCGCTCCGGTTCACAACACGATGTAGCTCCTCCATGACTCTGACTGTTTACATCTGCGCCGTGGCTCCGCTCCAACGTCACTGTTGCCCAGGGTTGCCAGGTCTCGGCAGCTAAACCCGCCCAAAAATATCTGAAAAACCCACTGACAGTGGTAGGCGCATTGAGTTGCCTCGTGTTCGAAATGCACGGTATAAATAAAGTTGCCTTGCCTTACCTGCGGACTTTTCAATATTGTTTACCAGTTAACCGAGCCCATGTGCTCCCGTGATGATGAGAAACTGCCCCTTTTTCCCTCTCCTATTGAAAAAGAGGCACTCAGAGCCTTGGATTTGAGATTTTGTCATTCGAAATAGTAATTTTGATCAAAAAATAAGATTTAGTTTAGTTTAGTTTAGTTTATTTGTTTATTTGAGCAATACACCTTGTGCTCAAAAGGAGTGGGCTGAAGCAAAAAGCTTATGAGCCCCCACCCCCAAGTGCAATAAAATGCAATAAAATAAAAAAGAACATTTCAAAACACTACAAAACATTACAAGCAGCTACATTCGTACAGACCAACTTACAAACTTACAAACTTACAATCTTACAAAAAATATATAATAATAATAATAAAATATATGAACTGTTTATATAATTAATTGTATAAAGTACAAAGGTACATTAATAGATAAAGGTAGATTGTATAAAGGTACATTAATAGATATCAAGATATCAATAGCCCATTGTACATTGAAAACAACAAGGCAAAAATGTCTTAAAAAGCCGCCCAATTCCACAGCAACCCGGCTGTTGCCCCCCCCTGTTCCAACGTCTATGATCACAGAGCTTACAAACTCGTATTTACAAGCATTAAACTGGTAACTTCATGTTTTAAGCTCAAAATTTTGAATTCTGATTTTAAATCTCGTCGTAATTTCGACTTCCTGTTGGGCTTTGATTTTTTTCACATGGCGGAAACCGTGTTATGATATGACTCGAGACAGGAGGGACCCAACTAAAGGACACCAGAACGAGGAGGTAAAGGTTAAGGAAGCATTTTATTGTCCAGGTAGGTGGGGAGCCGGTCCAGGAGGATGAGGCAGATATTCTCAGACAGGTAGTGGTCCAGGAGAACGGACAGCGGCGAGGACTGGGGGAACACAGGAGGCAAGTGAGAAAAATTCCAAGAGCTAAGTAACAAAATACAAAAAATACAATACTGAGCAGCCAACTAGTCGCTGTGTATTGGAAGTACAATCTGGTGGAGTCTGGCAGGTGAGCTGGGTCTTTAACCTGAAGGTCTGATTGCAGATCAGCTGCAGCTCCAGGAGACTCCGCCCAAACATACACACCCACACACAAAGGAAAGGGAGGGGGGCAGTGTCACACAGAGGGGTGTGACAAACAGGCTTCCATACAAAACTGGACCGCAATTGCCATTTTTTGTTAGCATCGCCGTCAACTTGCCACTTCCATGCTAACCATGTGTAGAGCAGGCCTTGGACGTTTACAGAAGGAGAAGGATCAAAGTGATGAAAGATAACTCACTTAAATTTGTGGAAGCTTGAAGTTAGTCAAGCTTCCACTCACGATGGCTAGAGAGCTTTAGTTCTTGAGCCATTATCTGCACTCACAAACCTTTGTCTACAATCTAACTACGAGATTATCGTAACTACAAATGTAGGAGCCATTTTGACTGTCCTGTGTATGTGTGCCTCCTGCCCCTAAGGGGCACTGTGGTTTACCTTTTCTTGTAAGGAGACACACCTGGTATAAGGGACAGGAAATTGGTGCAGAGGCGATATGATTTTTGACTGTGTCAGAGTTCTTTGTTTGTGCTGATTTAAGACAAAAGGTTGAATTGACTGCACTCGAACTCAGGATGCCATTTTCAGTACCACTTTTATTCAGCATGTCAGGCAGTAACTCTAGGCAACAGCGCCACACAGTGGATGGATGGATGCATAGTATCAGCACAAAGGTGAGCTAAAATAAATCATTTTTAATGACTCCACTGGACTCTTTTGGTATTCTTAAAGACACGCATGCTTAAAGAACCTTTGCACACCTTCAACCAATAGTGGCTATTAGCACAGGGCATTTAGCCACTACAACAAATGTGCGCCACAAATAACTATTTAAAGGTAACTCCCAAACACAATATCACGCACTTTGCTTGCACGTCTCGTACTACCTAACCACATCACCAAAGCGTTGGTGGTGTGAGCTAAAATTAGCCCTAAAACAGTGGCCTGGCTGGGTCCCCGGTGGGCCCCTGGGTTATAAGAGAAGGGAAGGGGCTAATATGGACTGGACCCAGAAAATTAATTTGATAGTGTTTCTGCTTAAGCGAAAGTGTTATGTGCCTAATGTTGATAGAAATATGGATATAAACTGTTACCACTTGTGATTGAAGGTTTTTTAGTAATAACTCACACAATGGGGTGAGGGCCCCTCCTTGGGCTCAGATGTTCTGTAAGGGGCCCAAAATACTTATCAAACAAAAAATCAGCTTTGCAAGGAAGATTTTATGTAATTTATTTGCTATTTTGTAAGCAAATGTGAAACACAGTATCATAATTTTGAATAGAATGAATTGATATGATTGCCCCTGTGGGATCCTCACAATCTCAGTAAGGGGGCTGTGATGCTTCTGACTTCGGAAATTACTGGGAAAACAAATTGGTTTTGCACAGTGCCGTGTTCACTATACTCTCATAACGCGCTGTACCAAGTTGTACGCGCTGTTCTCCGAGGGGCACCTCGGTGCGGCTATTTTATTAGCACAGCTTACAAAAAACATGAATATTCAATGAGAACGATGAGAAAGAAGAGCTATAGAAATGTGACCATTGATACAACAAAACAAGGGTTCGAACCCCTGTGTTGAAGATTAGTCCCGACAACCCATTAGTCCGACGTCTCATTATTCCGAAAATGTCCCATTGAGTAGGGGTTGAAAAATAAAATTAGGTTCAGGCAAGAGTCCACTGACCTTAAAGGAACGGGCCACCATTTTTACATACTGAGATATGTTCTTACCTGAGCTTAGACGAGCTGATGCATACCTGTCTGGTCTTTGTGCTGGTCTTTAAGCTCAGGTAAGAACACATCTCAGTATGGAAAAACGGTGGCCTGTTCCTTTAAGGTTGGGGCCAATGGTTATGGCTCTCTAATCCACAACACAACTGGGTTAGAGTGATGTCGGACTAATGGCACCTCTGCTCAATGGTACATATTCGGAATAATGAGACGTCGGACTAATGGCATGGCACCAGACATTCAGCTAACTGTCGGAGGCGGCACTCGAACCCACAACACAAAGAACAGAGCAGTGTTTCAGGAGCATGCCCTCTAGGCAGTGCGCAAAACAGTCATGTATATAATCTTTCCTTGAAAACAAGTCGACTATTCCAAAGTAGTCACAGATGTAGTAGTAGTAGTAGTAGTACTGAATGTGTGTTGTTTGTTTCACAGTGCACATTCTCTTCTCTTTCCACATATTTGTTTCAACTCGGCAGGTGGCACATTGACGCCAAAAGAACACAAAGACTGGAAATGTGAGAGGCGCTTTAAAGTGTGAGAAAAGGTTAGCGTGAAAGAAGCTTTAGACCGAGGAGCTAGGAGCGCTAACGCCGACCGCAGAGAAGCGGCACAGTGAAACTAGGAATCCGAGCGCCAGTCGGAGAAAATGTGTAACGTCAAGTTCGGGTGACACGGGGCCCCAGGGTGTGCAGAGCCGATTTCATTACCATTTTAAAACAGCAGCGCTACAAAGCCACGGGACAAAGGGTGACCCAAATGTTTATTTTGGATACTATAGGTTCTGGAAGCTAAGCTAACACCTTGGGGAATAGCATGGCAGCAAAGGGGGGAAAGTGATCATTGACACTAGGTGGCGGCATCTGTTAAGTATATTTTAATGGAGATGTAAACAATAGACATTTTATCATTTTAACTTGCTCTACTTCCTGCCCACTTCCTGGTCTGACTGGTCCATCACTCCAAAGAAATGGGCAGCAAGTACAGAAAGTGGACTCATTTATATTTAGGTACAAGTTTGGACAACTCTTTCACTCCTCAAAGGTCCACTTTCTGAGGAGGGTTTATCAGTCCATCATTTAAAGCGGACAGAGCTGAAGATTTACTGATGATTCACATAAAAGCTCCCAGAAATATTTGTTATTGTTCACCACCACGGCCATGGTCAAATGTCTTTTTCTAGGTATGTGTGTGTGTGTATAAGTATATTCAGTTAATTATGTAAATAGAGTCATATGGAGGGCTAATCAGTTCAATCAGCTCCTGTATTAAAGCAGTACTAAGTAACTTGTTTACCATAAAAAAATCATTTCCGTAGTCCCTCTGGGGGTAACACAAGTGTTAATGGGATGATTGGGGGGGTTTCATGGTGTCTCTGGCCAGAAAACTACAACCTACGGGTCGGAGCCACCAACACACACTAATGGAATCACGAAGAAGCTGCTAACAGGCTAACGGGCGAAGCTAACTGCTGGCTAGCGCCACTTAAACAGTATTTACAGCCAAGTTTGAGTGAAAAAAATGATCTCCATTGTGTAATTGGATATACAATGCTTTAATGCAAGTGTGTCTTGGAACTTATTTCATTCCTGAAGAAGAGCTATGCCCGAAATGTTGCTTGTGGTGAGCAATCCAAAATATTTCTGGGAGCTTTTTGGCTGTGCGTATCCTTTTTCCATTTTCCATACCACTATAACCATGTTCGATAGAATGAGAATGTGTTTGAGAGTGTGAGTGTGGGACAACAGATACAAATGAGCCCATGGCTACAATACGGCGTGGTGTGTTTGCATGCATGTGTCTCATGTCTGTTCATTAACATGCACTGTCTAGACCAAATAAACGAACAAAAAAAAATGTGGGACCATTACCATGAATGGGGCAGAATGTTTATTTGTTTATTTGTTTATTTGAGCAATACACATTGTGCTCAAAAGGAGTGGGCTGAAGCAAAAAGCTTATGAGCCCCCACCCCCAAGTGCAATAAAATAAAAAAAGAACATTTCAAAACATTTCAAGCAGCTACATTCGTACAGACCAACTTACATCAAACAACAAAAAATATATTAACTGTTTATATAATTAATTGGAACAACGCACAGCTACAACAACAATCTAGTTTCATATACGATGTCTAATACAAAGCAAGTCAAAAAAAAATGTGTTACTTAATATATTGCTTGCAGATTTTTACCCGTGATTACAGAGTTACTTTTTATGGTATAAAGGTACATTAATAGATATTATAATCTGAGATCTTGATACTTTCCAGTTGTCATTACCATTCTCAGTATAATTTTAATTTGGGTTTAATTATCATCATCATTATTATATAATTTATTTAATTGAGTTATATGTGAAGTATGATGAAAGCCCTGCACAGTGTGGTGCATTAAAAAGCCAGAGTGTAGAGTGAGCCAGTTGAAGAGGGCAGTAACTCCCCTTCAACAAACCCCCACACAGCTGCCCTAACAGCTGATTTGTAGATTATGTTCCTATGCTGAGTGGTGCATTAAAAGACAAGGTTTAGAGCCCGTTGGGAGGATTCCTCTCAACAGATCCATAACCTGCCAACCCTAATTCTCCGTTTGTGAACTTGAGCAATAGAATGACAACCGTTCCAAGCAGCAACACTCTTCCTTGAATATAGAGGAAAAATACACATAATTGATCCTACTGCTCCCCCTAGTGGCAACGCATTTCTTCTTGTCTGTATATTTCAAAAGTCTTTTGTTTGTATTTATATTTGAACAGGTTGATGTTTGGACATCGTTTCAATTCCATCTCCAGTTTATTCCACAATTGTACACCATTAACTGTTGGGCTAAAACTTTTCAAAGTTGTGCTGTGTTTCTGAATCCTAAAGTTTAATTCATCACGTAATTCATAACGACCAGTACGTTCTTGGAACCTTCTTTGTATTTGGTTTGGTAACAATTTATACCTTGCTTTGAATAACATCTGTACAGTTTGGAACTCAACAATGTCACAAAACTTCATGATCTTTGATTTTAAAAATAATGAGTTTGTGTGGTCCAAAAACCCAGCTTTATGAATTACTCGGATAGCTCTTTTTTGCAACAATATTATTGGTTTAACTGTGTTTTTATAAGTACTACCCCAAACCACAGTACAATAATATAAGTAGGGCAAAATCAGAGAACAGTATAAGGTATGTAGAGCTTTGATGTTTAAAATGTGCTTTGCTTTTGCAATTACTGAAATGCTTCTAGAAATTTTCGTAGATATATATTTAATGTGAGATTTCCAAGTAATTCTGTCATCAATAATCACACCAAGGAATTTGATTTCATGGACTCGCTCGATAACAACACCCTCTATCTGAATTGCTTCCTGAGCATTGGAATTACAGTTGCCAAATATCATCATTTTGCTTTTACTCAGGTTTAGAGATAATTTATTTTGTTTGAACCACTTGTTGACACTTTTGAGTTCCAAGTTAACAATCCGACACAGCTGTTGCAAGTCGTCTCCTGATGCAAAAATATTTGTATCGTCAGCAAACAAGATAAATTTAAGTACTTCAGATGTGTTACAAATATCATTAATATACATATTAAACAATTTTGGGCCCAGAATAGAACCTTGAGGTAAACCACAGACAATTTGTCGACAACTCGACTGATAATCACCGATTTTCACACATTGTTTTCTATTTTTTAAGTAACTGGTAACCCACTGTAGAGCTACCCCCCTAATCCCATAATGTTCTAGTTTATTAATTAATATATCATAGTTTATTGTATCAAACGCTTTACTCAGGTCAATAAATAACCCTATTGCATATTTCTTGTTATCTACAGCATTAGTTATTTCTTCAGTTATATCAAAGAGCGCGTGTGAGGTTGAGTGATTGTTCCTAAAACCAAACTGATTGTCCGAGAGTAAATTACACTTTTCGATAAAGCTGTCGAGTCTAGAGTTAAAAACCTTTTCTAAGATTTTAGAGAATTGCGGTAACAGGGAAACAGGCCTATAGTTTGTAAAGAGATGTTTATCTCCTGCTTTGAACAGAGGAATCACTTTTGCTACTTTCATACTATCAGGAAAAGTTCCAGTTTGCAACGATAAGTTACAGATGTAAGTTAACGGCTTAGAGATACTTTCAATAACAGTTTTTAAAGTTTTCATGTCCATGTCATGGTAATCGGTCGAAGTTTTATTTTTACACCCTTTAACAATGTCCAGTATCTCCTTTTCCTCCACAGGTTTGAGGAACAAGGACATAGGATTTGCTTCTATCAGATCACAATTATAATTCTCAACGTTTTTGCAGCAAGGTTCGGTCCAACATCTACAAAGAATGTATTAAATGTTTCGACGACTTCATTCATATTATTTAACGTGTTATCCTCATCTTTGAAATATTTTGGATAATTAATCGTTCTTGGTTTATTTCTAATTATACTATTTAAGATGTTCCATAAACCTTTAATATTATTCTTATTACTATCCAACAACTTATTATAATAATCCTGTTTACATTTTCTAATGATACCTGTCAATTTATTTTTATATTTCTTATATTTATCCTCAGCTTCTTTTGTTTGGTTATTTATAAAGTTTTTGTAAAGATTATTTTTTTTCTTGCAAGCATTTAGTAAACCTTTAGACATCCATGGTGTTTCTTTACACTTTCTGTTTTTACAGTATTTCTTCATTGGGCAGTTTTTGTCGTATACCTTTTGAAATACTTGCGTAAACTCATCATAAGCCATATTCGTGTCATTCTCTCTGTACACAATACTCCAGTCTTGAGCTAAAAGCTCCTTTTTAAATGCATCAATAGTTTTCTCTGTTTTTACCCTTCTAAACCAATACTTGTTTTCCTCTTCATCTTTTAAATATCCATTTTTATACATAACGAAAACTGGAAGGTGATCACTAATATCATTTATAATTAACCCGCTGACTGTGTCACTTTCTATTTCATTTGAGAAAATGTTATCAATCAAGGTGGCACTATGGGTTGTTATTCTACTAGGTTTGGTTATTAGAGGAAACAGACCTATACTGAATAAAGTATTTATAAATTCGTCCGTCTTTTTATGTTTATATGGGTTTAAAAGATCGATGTTGAGGTCTCCCCCCACAAACATGACTTTATGATTTAATCCTGAAAAGTGCTCCTCCATCCACTTAGAAAAAACATCTATATCAGAGCCAGGTGTTCTGTAAATAGAACTCACAATAATATTTTTCTTTTTTTGCCTTGTAATTTCAACAGTAAGGCATTCAAGTGTATCATCCACCACCATTGTCTTATTTTCCATTACTTTATAACTATAGTTGGAGTCTATAAACATAGCTACGCCCCCTCCATGCTTATTCTTTCTGTTCATACTTATAAATTCATAACCATTAATAGAAAACTCAAATTCTCTATCATTATTGATCCATGTTTCTGTGATTAGAATGACACTGAATGGTGTGGAAAACTGTTTTAAGAAGCTTTTGATGTGGTCAAAGTTTGCATAAAGGCTTCGACTATTGAAGTGGATTACAGTGAATGCCTTAATGTTCTTACGTTTACTATTGTACAGATCCTCTGTGTAGTATTGACAGTCATTGGTAGCTCTAGAAAAAAAGTTATTTTCCGGGTCGATGTCGATCTCAGTGTTCTGTTGGTCGTATTGAGAGAATGTAAAATCCTGGGAGTTTGCTTCAGCAATTCTCCTTATTGAAAAGTCCAAGTCGGTGCTTCCTATAGAACTGTATGTATTTCTGGACATGTGAAATTATGTGCTTTTACATACCAAAATCCATACGCTTTTCCCGGTGTTTATACTGGATGTGGTGTACTGCTGCGTGGACGTATAATAAGTTTGTCATATCGCAAGAAGGCGATCTCCCCCCTTTCTCGTGCAGCTCTCAGCTCCGGCATCAGTTCTTTGCGTTTTCTTTTTATTGATTCGGTGTAGTCCTCGTTAATGAAGATTTTTGTTCCTTTAAGTCGTTTGGCGCGCTGCAAGATTTCTTCCCGGTCCTTCCACCTCAGTAGTCTGGCGATGATGGGTCTCGGCCAGTCTCTCCCTCCGCCGGGTTTACCTACGCGGTGAGCCCTCTCCACCTCCACCGCGTGATGTAGCTGGAGCTTCTCCTTCAGTATCTCCTTAACTTTTTCCTCAGCGTCTGCCCAGGTCTCCCCAGGCGACTCCAACACTCCCTCAAATACCAAGTTATTTCTGCGGCTCTGCCCCTCCAGATACTCCAGTTTGTCCGTGATGATGTGTAAATTGTCACATACTTTGTAAAAGTCCGTTTGTAAAGTGTTTGTGCGCTCCGTGAGTTTCAGATTTTGTTCTTTCAAAATGGTGCTCATGCATCTCTGAATATGAATCCTATGGGGAGAACATGCAAACCCCACCCGGCTCGGGAATCGTACCTGGGTCGCTGCACTATCCAATGACAACAACTAACCCTCAACTGGTTTATTATTACGGAACGCCGGAGAAATCCCGTAAATCTCTCTGAAAAGCTGGTTATTGTCACTGTCTGTGCAGTGGCCAAGTGTCAACGAGGCAACACACAAACGGCAGACCGGCACACGGACAGGGGAGGAGAGTGAGGGGACACTGACGGCAGGTGAACAGGGGCCTGTAGGTACACTCTGTCACTGCATCGAACAGATCAGTTTGTGGATGCAAAAAAACAGCCTCCTAAACTCAGACAAAACTGAGATCACTGTTTTTGGCCCACAGACACAAAGACAAAGTGTTATCAGTCACCTTGAGTCTCTCTCTCTAAAACCAACAAATCAGGTTAGAAATCTAGGAGTAATCATGGACTCAGACCTGAACTTAAACAGCCACATTAAAGCAATAACATCATCAGCTTTTTACCATCTGAAAAACATTAAGATCAGAGGAATAGTGTCAAAACCAGACTTAGAGACACTCATCCATGCATTTGTCTCCAGCAGGTTAGACTACTGTAACGGCTCACTGGCCTTTCTAAACGAGCTGTTAGAGCTGCAGAACATCCAGAACGCTGCTGCTCGAGTCCTGACAAGAACCAGGAAATATGACCATATTAGTCCAGTGCTCCGGTCCCTGCACTGGCTTCCTGTCACTCAGAGAATAGAATTTAAAACAGCTCTGCTTGTGTACAAGTTGTTTCATGGTTTAGCACCAAAGTACATCTCTGACATGTTAGAGCCGTATGAACCATCTCGGGCCCTGAGAACTTCAGGGAGGGGTCTCCTGGTGGTTCCCAGAGTCAGGACTAAACACGGTGAGGCTGCGTTTCAGTTTCATGCAGCTAAAATCTGGAACAGTCTTCATGAGGATGTGAGACAGGCCTCAACTCTGACAATGTTCAAATCCAGGCTTAAAACGGCTCTTTTTACCCGAGCATATGAAAACTGAAAGTATTTTATCTGCACTCTTGCCTTTTACTGTAATTGATACATTTTAAAGTTGATGTTTTATTGATTCGATCTGTTTTCTTGTAATTCTATGCAACTGTGAAGCACTTTGAATTGCCTTGTGTATGAATTGTTCTCCACAAATAAACTTGCCTTGCCTTGCAGGATGAAGCAGGGATGATATGTAGGATTGGGGTTGATCCTCACAAGTTACAGATGAACTGGTTCCGCAGAGAGAGGTACGTAGAGTCTTGCGATTTTAAAATGTCTTTCATATAAATGTGTTGTAATTGGCCCACAAAAACGGTATAAATATCATGGCAAATCCTTAATGTGTGATGTTTCACTGAGTGTGTGTGTGTAGGTGTGTTTGTGTAAAAAAAAAAAGAAGAAAATTAACAAAAACGCTATGTTGCTATGGAAACTATGACAGGAAAGAGGGGAAAGAATGGAGGTGGTGGGAGGCTTTGTGCGTTTGCAAATCAACAGGTGCAAATTGGCCAAAGCAATATAGGGCTCCCAAATGGGCTGCGGAATTAGATTGGGCCTGGCGTGACACGGGCCCGGTTTAGGCGGCGCGCTGATGCAGATTGTGTCGAGCGCGGCCGACTTATTAAAACCGAGGCGCCGTCGTTATTGTCGCTGCGCCGCAGATGGACCTCATTATAAGGAGATTAGTTTGGGCGCGCACAAAAACACGGGCGTAACGGGGAAACCAAACAACTTGTTGCGAAACTGTCAAGCTGTCAGCTGAAAAAGTCTTGGGTTGGATTCCTGGAGGAGGTGGTAAATTGCCGTTGTGGGGGTTGTCCCGTGTCTATGGATGGCCTGATCTCCATGGACAAATATAGATGGGTGTCTTTACTCTGTAATTCAAATATGGTAATTTCCTTTCTGGGAGAAAGCCGTGACTAAAATGGCAGTGATATGCACGCGCTGTATTTCTACAGTTTTCTCAAAATTAGGTTTTTGTTCAACTCTTGCAACATCTCCAAATTTTCCAGTGCTGTACTAGATTGTTTGTGTTGGTTTCTTTGTAGAGGGATTTTCAATATATTATTCCTAGCCAGTCAAATTCAATGGACTAAAGCTCAAGACAACGTCCACTCATCTGAAATCTGTGCTCGACATGGACTGCTCCAGTTCAAAGTTCTGCACAGGCTACACCTCTCCAAAGTTCGGCTTTACAAAATGTTCCATGGTGTGAACACAGCTTGTGACCGGTGCGGCCGGGAACAGGCTTCACTGGCTCACACTTTCTGGAACTGTCCTAACATAACAGCTAACCATCCATCCATCCATCCATTTTCTTCCGCTTTATCCGGGGTCGGGTCGCGGAGGCATCTCTGAGCAGAGATGCCCAGACTTCCCAATCCATGCACACCTCCTCCAGCTGTTCTGGGGGAACAGATGCCCTAGCTACCTCAGCTGGCTCCTTTCAATGTGAAGGAGCAGCGACTCTACTCCGAGCTCCTCCCGGGTAACTGAGCTCCTCCTAAAAACGTAATTTTTTTAATCACGAAACTAGACACTCTAATACACCTTGTGTGTGATTTTGGTATCTCTGTGATGAACAGAACGGAAATAAATGATGATCAAAAACTTGTGAAAGGTCACGACTTGAACATTTCATATATATTATTGCATTTCTTTTCTCTTTCTTGTCCGACGGGGCGTGGTGTTGCGCAGCGAACAGCTGTAGAGCCGACACTTCTCTCTCGCTTTCTGGAGCGCAGTTGAGATTTGAACGTTTCTCAACTGACCTCCAGCCAATGATCGCTCCTGAGAGGGCCACACCTCCTCCTCAGCCATCAGCGTAAGAGCCGCACCTCCGTAGCAACCAATCATCGCCATCGGTCCCGCTTTTAAGCCCCAGCAATCATGGTCCGTTCACTTCCCAGTTGTGCTGCGACCCACCTCCGCCTCTTTTGTCCACGGCTCTACCTGCTGCATATTTACGGGTCCTCCATACCACCACCAGTGTCCAGGCTCCGGGGGAAGACATCCCTAACTCCAAACTGTTCATCTACACTGACTAATACATCGATGTCTACTGCCGGGGTCTATCCAGGTTGAAATGCACACGCGATCATTACCGAAAGCGATCGATCACGTGTTTCAAAACATGTCTACAATGTTGTCCTTGAAATTCTACTTGAAAACGGTGATATTTAGGAATTTGCCTCTTCCCATAACGTTAGCCCCTGTCCAGAGAGGAGAGAGGAGTTAATCAGAAGGGAGTGTTTCATAAAACACGCAATATCTCAGTTTCTAGAAAAAACTGTGATTTTGATCCAAACTAGCTTCTGTTTAGCTTAGATTTCTCAGGATCCGAGGGATGTAGAATTAAACGGTTTTCATGTGTCCATAACGCTGTGGTGCTACAAATATCATGAAAAATGTTTTGTTGATACTCCATCCATTGGCCCTATTTATGACTTAATAATAAAATAGGGCCAAAAAAAATGTGACATCCTTGAAACAATCGGTCAATAACTTTTCCTTAGGAAATACTTGCCACATCTAAGATTTAAAGATTGAATATTGAAGGCCTCGAGGCTTGGGCTAACCAAACTTGCCAGTCCTCACACAACACTATTCTGAATTCAGCTGGAGGAAGAAAAGAAAAAAAAGTCTGAAAAAAGGTTTCTGATATATTTTATTTTCCAGGTCCAGGTTATTTTTTTCCTTCTTCTCCAAAACATACAGCGCAGGAATCCTCCCTCTCTCCTTCCCTCTCTCCCGTAGATCAAATACAGAGGATATGAATATTGCAGCCGCCCGATCCGTGCTTACTTTTGCCAAAAGCCTAACATGGACTCCATAAAACATTTACGAGAGCATGAGAATGAGAGGGAGAAGAGAGAGGGGGGAAGAGTAGTAAATACGTGATTAAAATCTGCCTGAGAAATACATCAAAATCAGTAAAAAAGATATTTTCGACCTTAAATAACGGCTCTTCAATTCGGGTGTCGAATCCTTTCAGTGTTCAGCATGGTCTATGGCGAATCAAAGGTTTTGGGAGGAAGTTCGTGTTTTTTTTTTACTCAAAGCTGCACTGTGTAATATTTTAGTCAATAAATAAATAGATTTTTTTCAGAGGGCATGCTGGATCTGTTTATAAGTGAAATAAATTGGAACAAATTATGCCTTTTATTGCGGTTCAACTTTAGCTTGGACATTTTGGGAGATATCTTTGCATTTTTTTGTTGTTGAATAAATTGGTGAACTATTAGCTACCACTTAATTATGTTTTTGAATCATAAAACATGTATTTGAGTGTGTTAGACAAGAAGTGTGAGGGCCTTATTGGCCAAAACATAACACAACTTTTAAAACAATAAAATATTGTAATTCTGCACAGCTGTATTACAATGATGAATGTAATGAATACAAAACACAGAATGAGTCTGTTACAGTGGGAACCAGATGTTTACATACACTATATGTAAAAAGACACATATGCATTTTTCTGACATGAAACCAGAATTAACTTTTAAATTATTTCTATTTATTAAATGCCAGAAAAGATAGGATTGTATACACAGTTGTATACTTTTTACAAAGCCAATGATTTACATACATTTCATTAATATTTGGTAGCATTGCCTTTAAACTGTTAACTTGGGTCAAACATTTTGGATTTCGTTCCACAAGCTTCTCACAATAGTTGACAGGAGTTTTGGTCCATTCCCCATTACACAGAACTGGTGTAACTGAGCCAAGTTTGTAGGCCACCTTGTGTGCCTATGCCTTTTCAGCTCTGCTCATACATTTTCAGCTGGATTGAGATCAGGACTTTCTGATGGTCACTTAAAAACATTGACCTTGTTATCCTTAAGCCACGTTGTAACCAGTATTGGCCGTATGCTTTGGGAATTGTCCATTTGGAAGACCCATCTGCGCCCAAGCTGCGCTATATAAATAAAGATCTTCTTCTTCTTCTTCTTTAACTTCCTGGCTGATGTCTTGAGATGTTGCTCCACATAGTGTTCTTTCTTCATGTCATCTATTTTAAGTGCACCAGTCCCTCCCGCAGTAAAACAACCCCACAGCATGATGCTGCCACCCCGTATCCCGTTGGGATGGTGTTCTCAGGCTTTTTCCTCCAAACGTGATGATGGTCATCATGGCCAAGGCCGTGGGAACCCAGGGTGCTGAGGGCGCTGCAGCACCCCCTGGTGGATAGTTTGCAATGGCAGGCAATATTCATTCATAGTAAATATGCACAGAAAAAGCATTTTTAGGGTACATTTTGTCCCTCAGCACCCCCCCAACTAAAATGTCTTCCCACGGCTCTGATTATGGCCAAACAATTTGTATTTTTTATTTTTTTGTCAGACCACAGGCTATGTCTCCAAAAATTAAAGGCAGAGTACCCTCTCAGCCCTTGTCGGTACAGTACTTGTTTCACTCTGGATAATGACAAACTCTTACCAGTTTCAGCGAGCATGGGTCACTGAAGCAGTGCACGACTTTCAAACTTGTCCCAATGGCTACTCCGCTTCCAGTTTGGAAATTCTGTCCTATCTGCTGTTCACACACAACAGCAATGCACTGGACAATCAGGCCAAATAAGTAAACTAAAACAATAACCGTATGTTCTTTAAGGACTTTACAGATGAGCACTCCCTGCATGACATCAGCAGGTGGAATGGACGGTTTTGTGCTCTTGAAATCAAAACCAATTGAATATGTAGGATTACTCAAACATGGATGAAGCACAACTCCAGGGCACAGTATTTTAACATGTTATTTACCAGAACTGGCAGATCCTATTTTTCACACGGAGAGAGCCCTCATCCTCAGGGTCGCTGTGTGTGTCGAGGGACCTCATTGTCATCCCTCACACAAACCCTGGAAACCCCCATTCGAACCGGCATCAGTCTTCCCTGTGGCGCCATTACCTTTACATGTCTGCGGATTTACGAGGACACTTTGGTTCTGCATTGTTGCGTAATAAGTTAGAAGGCTTTGACAGGAAGCAATGTAGCAGACTTCTACGGTGTCCGGGGAGTTGAATGTGAAACAAAGAGCCATAGGGATATACAAGATAAGGATCAAACTAGAAAACCCAGGACGATACATAAACAGACTCCACTAAATATCTGGAAATTGGACAAATTTAGTTTTGCCAGCATTGGTCAATTTTTTAGCTAGTTAATGTCAGTACCTATCCTTTCCAATGCTTATTTTGTCTCTAGCGAGCTGGAGATTTCCAGGAAGTAACTACAACATCACGCCGCAAAAGCCGGCTTCCTACACGAGTTCATTCACAAATATTGACAGGTTTGGTATCCGTGTGTAGCACGAAAGGCGACAGAGATGACGCTCTAATCCAAATATGGTAATTCCCTTTCTCGGAGAAAGCCACGGCTAAAGACGGGAGAAATATAGGCGCGCATGTGCAGAAAGAAGGATTTATTGAACTTTAACTTATGTAATTCCTGCCTGATTTATTCAGCCTTGAACCCAAAAAAACAAGACCAAATTTTTACACTTATAAGCAGCTTATTCAACAACAAAACAAGATCCGAAACCCCCTCATAGAAAATCTTTGTACCTAATACATTAACAAAATAAAATGTGTTGAATGTTGTGAGCAGGGATGACTCGTGCGTCAGTTTGATGTTCCATTCACCTGAACGTGCATCCATCACGCTGAAGTATTGCGCTCTGGCCAGCTTTGGGGTCAATCAATCAATCAATCAATGGTTTTGTATAGCCCAATATCACAACAGGAGTTGCCTCATAGGGCTGCCTCATAGGGCTGCAACAAACATTAAGGCAATAAAACAGAGCAGTAAATAAGACAATGTAAAGTTCCGGCGAATCAAATATCCAGGCAAACATAATGTCCAAATAAGCGTCAGCAGTGGGTGGCGACGAGCGGCGCGGGTGTCCCCTGTCCTTAGACTCTCCAGCACGGCAAGGAAAAACTCAAAAACCCGGTGGGAGAAACGAGAAACCTTGAGGAGAACCACAGAAGGAGAGATCCACTCCCATGGACGGACAGGCTATAGAGACCCAGGGCCGAAGGAGTCCCTCAGCAGACGGGCCAAGATCACAGACCGTCCAGTCCTTGTTGTCAGTAGGCAGGGTTCCTCCGTTCAGCCGGGTTCCTCCGTTCGATCTAGACAGGCACTCCCAAGGGGGGTAATGTTGTCCAATGTAGGAAGAGGGTAGTGTGGTCTTTAGATTGCTTTTTTTTGGTCACGAGGGTCAAGACAAACCCTGAGCTTCCCATTATGGCGTTTCTCAGCGACAACAAGTCCTCTGACCTGTTCTGTGGGTGCTCATTTACTTCGGTGATGATGTCATTTCTGTCCATGTCATGTCCATGGCTCTTATGGGCTCTACTGACATTACCAACTATAGGTTAAGGTCGAGGCATACCCTTAGCCCTAAAATAACCATGTCAAATGTGAATGTATGGCGACTGCCTTTTCTGCTGCAGTTTAGCTCACATGTGCCTTTGATGTCTAGTCTCGCTCCACCATAGCCTGACAGAGCGTGAGTGGCTGGTCTCAGTTTGATTTGTTTGGAAGGTCTGTTAAAAAAGGAACAGAATGACGTTGGCGAGTTGAATCGGATACTGTGTGACTGTGATCCTACCTCCCTCATTTGTTTTAGTGATAGAGTCAATAAACAGTTCATCTGTGCCACTTGAATTGTCTTGTCCGACTGTGTACACTTTGTTTGACTTGTGATGTGATGACTGACAAACTGGTTCATTTTCTGACACTTTTGGAGGACGCTATTTCATATGAGCGTGCAACGGCAATTGCTTTATCCAGTGGTCCAGGTCTGAGCCTTGATTTAGCAACTTCTCTCTCACTCGGGGCGTGTTTGTGGCGAATACGATCCTATCGCGCACCATCTCGTCACTGATAGCATAGCCGCATTGCTTCATGAGTAGCTTTAACTCAGGGATAAAATACTCCAATGATTCCCCCCTCGCCTTGCAACCTCTCATTGAACTTGTACAATTGCAAATATCGTGTTTAATTTGGGCATGAGATACTTAAACTTGCCATAATATGTGTCCAGCTTCTTGGCTTAATCGGCTGTCAGTGTCCAAGTATTAAACATATCTCAGCCTCTTTCTCCTACCAACAAAAACATGAGCTTACGTGCAGCACGAATCTCCGCCACGCATCGGGAAGGTTCGCCAAATCCCAATCCCCCACGGTGTAGGCACACGGATGGATCCATCTTTAGCTCTTTTTAGAAGCGTACGGTCCGACGAGTCTCTGACACCGTGAAATGTTCTTGCATTAAATAATGACACCTCTGCTCGCATTGACGTTACATTGACAACAGATCTAAACAGCAATTCCCAGCATGCTTAGCTACTCCCGCTTGAACTACGGTAAGTGTTGAGGGTCACATCGGACAGTCTCACCTGTTGCCGCTGCCGTCAGTTTATCTGCCTCTGGTGTCGGGGCCAAACCGAGCCACTTCCTGGTTCTGTGTCTGTGGTGCGTTCTTGGCAACCAGCTGACCACGGACTGAACTACCGTTTTCAATTGTTTTCTGGTGTATTTTGTTAACTTCCTTAATACCCCGTCAATTATTTGTTGGTCTGCCCGAGGGGTGGGGCTGGGGGGTATTTAAAGGGCTCTGCTAGTTAGTTGGAGTTGGTCTTGGATTCGGCCCTGTGTGGCTGCCATGATTCATTTATATGTAAGTCTGCTGTAAATAAATGTTTTCTTACTCGTTGTGCTGCACTGTAAATATTTTTCACGTGGATCTGGGAAAATAAAAGTCCGGTTGTGTGAAATTGTCAACATTATTTAATTTAAATTTTAATACATTTTAATATTCTTTATGCATTCCCCGATAGCCTTATAGTTTAAAGTTTTATAGCTTCTTTTTATCTAAATTCTATGTTGCACATAGAATGTCTACTTTGTGAACCTGTTTTCAAACAATGGCAATAAAAACTATTCTGATTCTGAAAAAAATCTATTCTGACCTTTGCCATCATTTTTAAACTTTGAGGAAACTAACCCATGACTTACTATTTAGTTACTATTTATCTGTGTGCACATGAGCTGATGTAACAAATGAATTTCTCCATTGTGAGATCAATAAAGACTTATTTTATCGTTTGTAATTTATCCTAAAGCTGCGGTAACTGATTTTGTTATTTGCCCCAAACTCGCTTCTAGCACTCACAATCCCTCTTGCATGTCCGAATTGTTCAAGCAAATTGTTTATATGCACATTATATATGGAAAGGTGTATAAGGGGTTACCACTCATGTAGAGTGGTATTTCCATCTTCTATCGCTTAATAAATAAGTAGGTGAAGACAATTTAACAAGATCTGTTTTTTGCTGTGTTTACAACTGACTCTGAGGTGGATAAAACAAATGTACTTTTCAAAAACGAAAAGTCAGGTACCCAGCTTTAAAGTACGGACAATGTCAACCGGGAATCTAACGTTAGCTTCACGCTACATGTGCTGACGTTAGCAACAAGTGCAGTTTTTCCACGCTACTTCATTGATGTGTCACAAATATAGTCTGCCAGGAAAAGGGCTAAAAACTGTGGAAAATGGAGATTCCCATGACAGGTATTCTCGGCTGATAACATAGTATGGCAATGTCGAAATCTCTGTATGAGTATATCACGTACAAAGTTTCCATACTAATTAGCATATTCCGGACAAAAGGTGTGGGAGCAATTATAAACACAGAAGGACGACCTCATTGTTCTTCATTGAAGGTTCTTGAGTCATCTGCTGTACTCTGTAGACTTCTACTTATCCTTTACTAGTTTTCGGGTGGTAACTTCCTGTCTGCGTGCCAGAAGAGTCTCTTAGAAGCAACATGAAGGATTTTATTTACATACTGTATACAAATGTCCCTAAATCAATTGAGGAAATACCCAAAATGTTGCAATTGGTTTCCTCATATTTACGCCTGAGTGCCATTCGTCGTCGCCACCTCTTCCTCATTTCCCTGTAGGCGCCTGTACGCACAATGGCCGTCCCTAGCAGGAATAACACGGCGCCGGCAAACCCGAGGTATCTGTCTCAATCGGGCGTTGCGTTGTAAATCACCGACGTGCAATTACTTAGGAGAAGACGCGCGTTTCATTGGAATGTTCTCCCTGATTTATGCCCCATGATGGAGCGCCACCTGGGAGCCATTTTTGGATGGGACGGCAGGGGAAAGGAAGAGATTGGAGGAGATGATGACGATGATGGGAGCAGAAGGGGACGTGCCCAAATATACAAACATGCAACGGCTTCATTGGGCTTTCGGACACAGGACTCTTGGCTCACGCCTTTCTATAAATAGGCCAGTTTCTGGACAGGCTCGCTCTTCCAGCTCCTCGTCCACCTCGCCTTACCTGTGCACGGCTCCCCAGTGGGTGCATCAGTTTGCTTTTTTTTCCGTCAAAATAATCCAAGAAAAATCCAAGAAGCACAAGCATGTATTAAAAATGGGTGGGAAACTCCGCCCCCGTGAGGCGGGCTGAGTATCAACAAGCCTCCACAGTGCTCTAGGGCCTGTCAATCAGCGGCGTCGGAAGCGTTTGGAAAGTGGGGGGGACACATTTCAAAAATAGGGAGGGGGGGGGGGGGGCGGTCGACTTCATAACATTAAGAACTACAGTGGGATAAGGTCAGGGCAGCAAAAACAGGGCAATGTTAGGGCTTTAGCGGGACTACATCCAAATCGGGCGTTACTTCAAGAATACGTGAGAGACTCGATCAGCTCAGAAGCGCCTCCTCCTCGCAGCTGGGTGGACATATAGGCCGGATAACACCTGTGGAGCCGCTGTTCTCCTGTCCAGCCCTGGCTTTATGAAAAAACTCAGTAAATAAAGCGCTCTGATGAGACGGCGCGCTCGTGTTTGCATCCACATTTATTTAGCTTCAGCCACACCCGTTAACTCCTGCCATCGCAAAGAAACACCTCAACGCTTGTATCTTCACATTTCCCACAAATGCAGATAAACTTGAGTCAAGGGGTAAAGGAAGCAAACATTTATCCGTCAAATTAATAATTCAGATGTTATTTGGTTAAGTTAGAGTCCAGACAGCGAGGTTTAACGGGCCTATTGACCGGTTGAACACTCGTGCTAGCCCGGTGCAGTTTCCCCAAACTCACGCTACATGAGTTTCATCACTCGCTTTACAAACACATCCAAATCTGATGTTCCTCACCTTAAAGTTACTGGTCAGGCCTTTGTACCGATGAAGACACGCTGTCCACCTGCCGAGGACCGCGAAAAGTCCTGCTCCTCCATGTGAGAATCCGTAAAAAACTCAGAAAACACGATGCACGAGTGTCCTTGTGCTTCGGTTTGGTCAAATCTGTCCGTCCGTCCAACAATAATCCTCCAGTATTCTCACTTTAGCCGTTTTCAGCGGTTTACAGAGACATGTTTACATTTCAGCCGCTCTGAGGTCCGTATCATGGACCTATTATATAGTATGCGCCGCGGAGCGACGTGATACTGGCGCGGATAATGCAAAAAATATATATTTAAAAAGGGGGTGGGGGTCTGGGGGTGATTTTTTTGGGAAAAATGCTGCATTTTAACAGACAAATTAGTACATTGCTGTAACTTTGTATTTGTTTTTATTTTGTAATGTAGGAGTTTTAAATCATTTTTATGTTTAGAAACAGTGAATGTTTACAAGTTCAAATATTACAATGCATTTTAAATACAAAAATTAAAAATATCAGTTGTTTCTTTTCAGGTCAATAATCATGAATTAAGATTGCAATATTTTCTCTCTGCATAAATTGGAAATCGTGACAACCCAGTTCCAAAAATACAACTCCTTAGAACTATATAGAAATCATGAACTATACATCTGTGTTACAACACTTCTAAATGGAAGGTTAAGCGAAGGTCCCAAAAACATTCTTTCTATTGTCATTCACAGAGACAAAGGATTTGCAGATCTCTTTTAGGTCCAGCTGATCCATGCTCCCCTGGTGGATGTGACGCCGAATTTACACCAGAGGAATTACAGCGCGTAAGCGTTGTAGCGCAGCATACGCGCGTCACTTTTTTCCATTCTAACCTATCATGATATTTACACTAGCAGTGTTATACGCGCGTCAGACGGACGTATTGACGCGAGGCTGCGCCTAAATTAGAATGGAGTTCTAATTTTGACGCGTATACGCGGCAAACTCCGTAATTTTAGACGGGAAAATGGCACAGTCTTTCAAAGTAAACTTCCGACACCCTGTCAAAATAAGTTTTCTGTTGATTTGTCGAAGTTCACAACACGCATATTGGTGGTGTCTTTGGCTGTCAAGCCCCAGCTCGGCCACACGGTGGTAGACGTCACCTTGCTGATGAGCTGCTGGTTAATTGGATGCACCCACAGTCGCCTGGTCTGTTGTCTCTCCTCACTTCTTCTACCAAAAGAAGAAAGGCCAAGGTGCACCTTCTACTCGGCACAGTTTCTATAAATAAATGCACAAGCTAAGCTACGGTAAGCTAAAAAAATATGCAAATCATTTCATAAATTGGCAGAGTTCGATGTACGACTAGCAAAACGTATTAACATGAGAAATGTTATTACTTACCCATTTTTATAAGCAAAATTATTCCAAGTGATTTGGGGAAGAGACACCCGAACACAAGCGTAGCTTTAGCTGCTCTGACGCCGTATGTGTAAATTTGCGCTTTCGAAAATGCGCGCGTATAACGCGCCGCGTACGTAACGTCCAGTAATAGCTCCTGGTGTAAATTCGGCGTGACAGACAGCCACATTATTCAAGCGCCGCTGATTCATAGTTGATCGAAGCCAGGTCTTGAGCCTTCTCAAGGCACTAAAACTACGTTCAGCTTCAGTTGAGGAGCATGGCACTACAAGGAGTAGCCTCACCAGGGTCTCAACTTGTGTAAAAAGTGCACGCACCTCTGGTAGCATAGCCCTTAGGGAATCTACTGCATCACTCACTGTCTTGCATGGAAACTGATGCTTAAACATTGCAAGCTGTACCTCTAGTGAATGTTTGTTTAGTTCTGGGTAGAGACCGACTATATCATCCACCTTTCCAGAGATTAGCACAGTTTCCAACTTCCTTAAAGTGTCAAAGCTGGTTTGGTCAAATCGCTTTGCTAACTGGGAGTCTACAACATCTAATATTTTGAAATATTCAATTCTGTAGAACTCTTCAGTGGACGCTGGTGTAAATACAACAGCATTTCCTGTGTAGCGCTTTGGTGGTCGTCTAATGTGAGGCATCTGGATGGTGTTAATGCTCAACTCACTTGTTTTGTTGCAAGCAGACACATAAATCTGGTGGAAATGCTCTTCGGACCTCTTCACTTGGAAGGCTTTTCTAACACAGTCAACTGCTGCAATCATCCCTGTGACGCTGCCAGTCTTGCACTGAAGGGAGCGGTTTAGGCCTTCAAGTTCACAAAGAACTTCAGAGGCAAGAAGAAGGCCAAGTAAAGTGTTGCCTTTGTTAAAGCGTTCCAGAAGGCCTCTTGCTGTAATGCATGTCTCTGATGAACCACATGAGCCCATTCCCTTAAGACTTTTCAAAACTTCCTGATACTGTCCAACAACAGCCTGGATAGCTGCCAACCTTACGAGCCATCGCGTAGGACAGAGTGGCTTCAAAGTTTTTATGCTTCCAATCTCAGATTGAGCAATTTCTTTAAATATTGTACGATATTTTCCAGATTGGTGAAACAGTGTACCTAAAGTGTGGACATAATGCAGGGCATCACACACTATAGGTGATGAACCACAAGCTGCCTGCGTCACAAGGTTTGCACAATGTGCACCACAATGCACATACAGAGCAAGTGGTTGTTGCTCCCTTACGACTGTCTGCACCCCCTTTGCTTCTCCTGACATGTTGGCAGCTCCGTCATAACTTTGCCCTCGGAGGCAAGACAAGGGCAGGTTTAATCTCAGTAGGACATCAGTGGCCATCTGAGCCAAGTGCTTCCCGGTTGTTGAGGAGACTTCATATAGGCCAATGAAGTCTTCATGGGGATGTAGATCTTTGTCTACATAACGTAAACATATGGCCTCTTGCTCAGTGCCTGTATTATCTTGTACTCCATCAATAATAATGGAATATTGCACGGTTGGTAAAGAACAAACATTAGCAGCAATGGTCCTTATTATGTAATTTGCCATTATGTTGACCATTTCATTTTGAATTTCGGGGCTAGTGTAATGTTTGGTTCCATTAAGCCATTTTTTCAAGGCTTGATCATCTTCTGCTCTGAGACTGAGAAGTTGTGCAAGGTTGCCCTCATCAGATTGATGGCCACGCAGTGCTAGACCCTGGCGTGCAAGAAATCTCACTGACTGAAAAATTTTCATCAGGCACGCTCTAGCTTCTTTTTGCAGTTTGTCCCTTGCTGAGGACAATTGGACTTCTACACTTTTCTTCTGATGTGTGTGTGTAGTAACTGCTACCTTATGTGCTTGACTTTGCTGGTGACTTGCAAATTTGTCTGTGGCTTTTTTCCAGTTTTTGAAGCCAGTTGTCACAAAAGCTGGGTCAGCATTTTTGGCAAGGGGACTAACGTCTTTTTTAAAAGCTTCCACACAATAGAAACAAAACACACCATTTGCCCCAGGAACATAATGGAGCCACGAATAGTCATTGAACCATTTTGCTTGAAATTGTAAAGCCTTCTTCTGCAGTTGTTGGGGTGGAATAGTCCTAGGGTCAGGGTGATTTGGCTTACTATAAACCATGTCATGGTGACATGTCTCAGCCCTATCACAGTCTCTCAGACTCTCATTCTCAACATCAATCTCTACCACTTGGCTCTCATTCTCCTGCATCCCGTATCTCCTTTCTTTGTCTATCATGCTGTGTTCCTAAAATTAAAAAAATGTCACATTTTTATAGCATTCTGCACAACTTACTCCACACTAACAGATATCATAGCTCACCTCAGATATGGAACCCTGATCACCTTCCCTACATGAGGATGGCCCTTCTTCTGACTCACTCTCAAGACTCTATATGAACACATGGGTAATTTCCGTTCATTTCTTATATATTGAACACTATCGCATATAATATTAGACTAATTAATTCATATGCAATTTACAACATCTCCCTATAACTTATCATAAACTACATAATCATGACTCGCCTCAGAAAATGAACTCTGGTCACTTTCTTTGTATGTAGAAGGCCCTACCTGTGACTCACTCTCGAGTCTCTACATGAACAAATAGGTAATTCCCGTTAATTCCTTACATACTGAACACTGCAACATTTTCAGAGTATCAACCGACCATGTCAGGCTTATCAACCTCTGCCACTTTGTCAAATTGGTTCTCAGTCTCCTCCATCTCATGACTCTGTCTCATCCCAATGTTGTCTTCCTAAAATAAAAAAAGCACATTCTTATAGCTATATGCAGAACTATTTACCACCAGATAACTCACCACAGAAATTATTCCCTGGTTACTGTCCCTACATGTGGACGGCTCTGTTTCTGAGTCACTCTCAAGCCTCTATGAACAAATATGTAGGTTGTTAATTCCATATGATAGCTGTCACATACAATACAGGACTAAATAAAAATATAAACAAAGGAGGGGAAAAATACAAGTGAAGTGATAACTTGTCATTTCTTGGCCGACATTACTAAACACCACCAAGAATGTTTTATTTGATTAATATTTCTGTGTAATAGCTACCTGCCAAAACGCTGTTAAGTGCTTAGTGGTGCCACCTAGTTAGAATGTAGCTGCGGAATTGATCAATATGAGCTGTGTACTTATTTCTAAATAACAGTAAAGAAATAGTCTAGATGTAAATGGTGTTCTAGCTAGCATCATAATAGAGCATAATTAATAGAGCTAGGTCCATGTTAGCACCACAGCCAAATCAGTAGTTACAGCTGAGGAAAAATGCACACTTTAGTCTTCAATTACTTACTGTCCTCTTTTTAGTAAAAAAAATCCGAATGTCCATTTTCCTTTGCTATAGCCTATGCTTGAGCTAAGAAGAGAAAAAACAGCAACACTGATTTGGATCTTTATATGCTTATTTGCAATAAATTATTTTATTAAAACTACAATTACATGTAATAGTATTAGCTTACGTTTTGTTCTAAAATCTTTGGGTTAATGTGGCCTCGTCATCAGTCGACATCGTTATCTAGCTTTTGATTGTGTGCGTGTGCCAGCTAAGCGCGCATCCTTGCTAATTGGTGAGAAGAAAAATGTGACATGGAGTGACCTCAAATTATTTCTGTTGCCTACTATCATTTTGTCTATCCTTAGCTGCATAGATGAAGTGGGATGATAGCCTACTAACAGGCTGGAGTGGAGCGGACTTAAGTGAATGAATATTGCAAACCCAACGCGACCAGCTCACGTTCTGTCTCCACTCCGAGCGAGTGCGAACGCCACCTGGACCGCGGCTGAGCGCAGCGGCTGATATCCTCGGTCTGAGCCTCCGGTCCAGCCAGCCCGGAGACAGGCGGGCGGGAGGCGCTTGCACCCGCCACCCGGGCTCTCCCTCCCTCCCTCCCTTCCCTTCCTTTGGGAGCAGCGGGAGCAGCTCTTCATGTGAACTCCGCCCCGCGTTCACAGCTATAAGCACTTTCTACGACCTCTCACAGTCATTGAAAATTTGCGTTGTGAAAGTGGGGGGGACCAAACAACCACTTTTCAAAAGTGGGGGGGACACGTCCTCCCCACATTGAATGGTTCCGACGCCCATGCTGTCAATCAAAGGAAAAAGCTTAAACCACTAAAACCATCAAGTGTACCCATCCCCCAGTGGAAACCAGGCTTTAAAGTTGTTATTGCGATGTGTAAAGATCCCATCGGCTTTAACATTAAACTAGCTTTTCTCAAGGTGCAACCCTTGCCCTTTGGCAGACGCTTGATAAATGACCTCCCAGGCTTTTTTCTTTTCATGAAGGAACATTACAGCATTGTTCGAAGCTCAAAAAGTGTCACATAGTTAACACGATTATAGGAATAATAATAATATATGGAAAATACCGTTCTTCCATACTGAGATATTTTCTTACCTGAGCTTAGACGAGTTGATGCGTACCTGTCTGGTCTTTGTGCGTGCCCTCAGTCACGCAAGAAGACCAAAGATGGTGTTAGCATTTGGCCTCTCGTTACGGCTCAAAATGGAGGACCCAACAAAATAGACACGAGATTCAAAATGTGCCTGGTTTATTGACAGCACGTCTGGAGTCTTCGGAACGGAGCGGGTGGTGAACTGAAAAAACAGGAAACCGAGGTAAGTAATAAGTCTTCACGATTGTCCAGAGCCGTTTATTGGGCGCTACAAATGTCTCTCATGGGTCTGCACGTAGCCATAGCCAATCGTATCATCGTATCAGATGACGTATGACGTTCCCGCTGTAAACTTTCGAGCTAAACTATTTAGAAGCTTGATCGAAAGATGCTGCTGTCATGTTGGATCTGTAAATGCACTTTTTTTTAAATCCATAAACAAACTACAAGTTTCCGTATGTCGAATAGCGCGTCATCGTCTTGCCATCCCTCCTCATTCTGGGATTGGTTCCCAAATCCATGCAGAAGATTTCGGCCATGGTCCCCAGGCTGCTGTGAAGTTTGAAAGGATTTGAGCGCACACAGCAGTCTGGCGTCAGCCAGGCTACATATGCAATGGCTCCAAACGGGGGTGAAGTTGGAAGCGACCAAGCTCTTCCACGGGCACAAAGACCAGACAGGTACGCATCAACTCGTCTAAGCTCAGGTAAGAACATCTCTCAGTATGGAAGAACGGCCTGTTCCTTTAAAGGTCCTATATCATGCAAAATGTACTTTTCGGAGCTTTTAACCATGTTGTTATGCTATTTTCTTAGCAAAAACATTCCGGAGTGTTTTTTGGCTTCATTCACGCAGTTCTCAGTAATCCTCCTGAATCCTTCTCTCTGAGCAGCTGCTCCGCCCTCTCCTGGAAAACGACTGGGTTGTTCCTTTGTGTCGTCAGAGCGGAACGGAAGTGCTTGACGTCTGTAATCTAATGCCTTATGGCCTGATTTTAATTTGTAAAACATCTTTTTTCATTATTTCTGTCGTAAGGAAGAAAGAAAGAAAAAAAAGAAAAGGAAGTGCCTGAC
The DNA here is from genome assembly GCA_021464625.1 of Proterorhinus semilunaris. Taxonomy (NCBI): domain Eukaryota; kingdom Metazoa; phylum Chordata; class Actinopteri; order Gobiiformes; family Gobiidae; genus Proterorhinus; species Proterorhinus semilunaris. Next base: position 8,416,077 of record CM038359.1, read on the forward strand.
GCGTCCGGCGTCCGCGCTGCCCCTGTGGAGTAAACAAACGGTACTGAGCGTCTGAACAGATGTCATGTTTGCACCAAAAGTTGTAAAGAAGGATCTGTTCTTTTTTCTTACCTCACGATAATGTCACGGAGAAAAGCTCGTTTGGCTGCGATGACAGGACTTTATTCAACCTTCCTAAAGAAGAGGCCAGTCGCCAGAAGTTGGAATCTCTCTCCGGGATTCAGCGACTATCAGCCAAAATAGTGTTTGTCTGTGATGGTCACTTGATATATGTTTGGTGAACCTCGGCCAGAATCCAAGTGGATTAACTTTTATAACCAACGCGAGTCCCATAATGGAAACACGATGGTCAATCAGAACACGTGTTAGCGTGTGTGTTAGCGTGTGTGTTAGCGTGTGTGTTAGCGTGTGTGTTAGCCATTTATGAAGCTTTGTTGCACATGTCAACTCCTTATAACTGCATTATGTGAAGTAACTTAACTTTTTGCTGTGGTATTTATATTTCTACTACTACTAAAGTTGTATGAGCGGAGAAAGGGGCGGAGTTAACTGAATCCAAGCGTTTTGTCTTCCGGGTTTAAAAAATATCTTCAGAAAACACAAAAATGAGTACTCCGTAGTGGTAGAGGTACAATATATCATTTAAATGTCTATACTTCACTTTGAAATGGCTAAAATAGCATGATACAGATCCTTTAAACTTTGACCCTGTTTTCTTTAGTTTGACCATTTTTATTTCCTTATTGGAAACTAACAGTCAGCGACAGGGATAGCGGCAAACAATTTTAAACTGTTGCCGTGACGATCATGGGACATGAGTGAGTCGATCAATGCAATGAAACTTGTATGCACTTTAAATAGAAACAATGTCTGGTCTTTTGCAAGTAAGGGTTTAAATGTGGAGGCAAGCCATGAAGTAAACGGACAGGGCCGTCTCCAACCTGTCACTTATTGGATCAGTGGTCACGTTATGTTACTGCAGCGAGCAGGAAAATCCTCCGGGATCAGAAGGGATTGTTCCCTTATGCTGCGTTTACACATAAGCACGATGCGTTACGAATGGCATTTTTCCGTCATTCGTGACGTTCGTGGCGTGACTTAACGCATCTCAATGGGATTCTTAGCAGAACGCATCAGTTCGTGACATTCGTGACGTTCGTGGAGAAAGTTTTTGTCAAAAAATCTTCCATGAATGTCACGAATCACCCTCTGTTCGTGGAGTTCGCAACGGAGCGTGTCCTTTCGTGAGGAGTAGTGGCGCTTCGTAATTCAGCGTGAGAGCATTCGTAGAGCATTCGTAGAGCATTCGTGGAGCAGAATCACTGTTTTCACGCTCAAAATTGACAGAAACCCACGCTACGCCCAAAGCAAATGTTGGTACCTGCAGTAGCTATGCCAAAGAAAAGTGTCACAAAGTCGGCCAATCCGCGCTCCAAGCCACGGACAGCACCTGCCGCTGCCGCTCCGCGGGGTGCTGAAAGTGTTTCTCCGACCTTTCTTTCTCCTGCGGTCGTACCTGATGTTCGGGAGTTGGAGCCAGACGAGCCCAATGACTCAGGGGAGAGCACGGCCTCTGCTCCGCCTCCAACCCGGCGGCAGAAGATCACTCCACTTTCGCCCAATTCTTGACAGATTTCGGACAGAACGTGAATATTCCTAGTGACCCGTAACAGCCCGTGGCAGCGCGCAACACCACGCAGCAGCGCAGGACGCCACGCAGCAGCGCGGGACGCATATTCGTGACCGTGCGTAATAATTTGTGCCATTAATCGTAACGCGTAGTAACAGGTCGTAACAGTTAGTGGCGGCGCGTGAAACCTCTGCCCCGAATCATCAAATTCCACTCACATTCGTGATCCTTGGCCACGAATGTGCATTTGTGGCATTCGTAACGCATCGTGCTTATGTGTAAACGCAGCATTAGATCGCAGAGTAAAAACAGAATGCAATTTGATAAAACAGTTGGTTACTTTTGAAACCTCTGTGGCGCCGAAGTTAGAGCTGAAAAAAGTTCCTATGTAGTATTGAACAGGCGTGACGCTACATCCCTTGTCTGGGGCCCCTCAACATGAGCTCACACAGCTTAGGGGCCCCCCCGAACCTTTCAGGCAAAACGACAGAGAGACACAAGGACACCTGGCTGTGCATTTAGCCTGGATAACGTGGGAGTTGACAGCTCACTCTGCACCTGGAGGCAGCTTCTTTTCTTTCTTTCTTTTTTTCGTGGTATTTTTCTCCCCACTCCTCCGCACTGGGAGATTGGCATCCGCGCAGCTCTGCACTCCTGCTCCCATCACATTAGTCAGCGCTTTCAATTGAGCAGAAGTTGTGACAGCGAAGTTTGCTTTGGAGGGATGTGCGACTTGTGGGGCGCTCTTGCGAGTCTATAAATACCAGGGTGCAAAATGTACCGAGGCCATGTGGGCGGACGGGCCCTCAATCGGACCACTTTCCCCCCCAAAGTCTCGTTCGAGGCTATAAATGAGAGAAAAACAAATAATTATTATTCTCGTGAAGACACCCGGGTCACGGCACCAATTGTAAAGACTTACAACGACCGACTAATCCAACCCATCGTCCTGTGAGCGCTTTGACTTAAAGTTTCATAATTGTATTAATTGATTCTCAAGTCTATCTTGAAGTGCTTGGTTTTCTGATTATAATAATAATAATAATAATGCATCAGTTTTATATAGCGCTTTTCTGGACACTCAAAGACACTTTACATTGCACTATTCATTCACTCCATACTTGATGGTGGTAAGCTACTATTGTAGCCACAGCTGCCCTGGGGTAGACTGACGGAAGCGAGGCAGCCAATCTGCGCCATCGGCCCCTCCGACCACCACCAACCACTCACTCACATCATTCATCCCGGCCTATTGTACATGTTTTTGGTGGTAGGGGAAACCGGAGTACCCGGAGGAAACCTACGCAGACACGGGGAGAACATGCAAACTCCACACAGAAAGGCCCCGTCCAGGTGGGAATCGAACCCGGGACCTTCTAGCTGTGAAGCACGAGCGCTAACCGCTGTACTACCGTGCCGCCCAACTCTTTTTATGCATTCATTTTTCCCATTAGATTTTTACCTATTGTTTCCCTTTATTCTTTACTGCTGTACTTGGCTATTTCCCCATTGTTGGATGAATATGACTTGAAAGACTCGTATCTGCGTGTTTGAAAGTCTCCATATCATCATTCAATCAAGCTTTTGTCTTTTTAAATGACAATGAAAGTTTGTTGGAGCATCGCAGCAGTACATAGTTGGTGGTTGAAAGTGCATAAAGAATTGGTGGAAATCCCATGAATAGTACCCCCCCGTGTAAACATAGCACATCAATATTGGACCATCGTTGCAGGCACAAAATGTAATAAATTGTAAGAGTGTTAGCAGCAGCAAAGAGGCATTACAGAAACGGATCGATAAGGGGCATTAAAACCGGAGGATATGGTCAGATGTGGATATATAAAGCTCATCAGGAAAACTTGCAAAACAGATTTACCAAAAGAGAAAGTAGCTATGAGCCAAAAGGTTGTTTAAAAAAATACAGGTTTAAATCAGCTGCAATGGAAAGATGCATATCAATCAAGTAAGTAAGTTGCATAGCGCTTATTACATATAAAAATCCACAAAGGGCAGTACAGAACATAGGTGAAGTCTTCCAATGCTTTTTACAGTGCATACGGAAAGTATTCGCACCACTACACTTTTCTCACACTCTGTACACTCAAAACTGAACTTTTTACACTGATTGCCTTTGAGATGTTTCTACAACTTGACTGGAGTCCAGTGTTGCAGTGTTGCAGCGTTGACGGTCCCGAAGAGCACAGTGGCCTCCATTATTTGTCAATGGGAGAAGTGCAAAGTGCTTTTCCAAATCAAGTCCAATCCATTTATTGGACCACAGGTGGATTCCAGTCAAGTTGTAGAAACATCTCAAGGACGATCGGTTGAAAAAAGTTCAGTTTTGAGTGTAATAGCAAAAAGAGGGGGGATACCTATGTAGTATCAATATTTCACAGTTTTATTTTTCTTACATTTGCAAAACATTCTAAAAAACTGTTTTCACTTTGACATTATGGGGTATGATGTGTAGATTCATGAGGGGGGAAAAAACAAACAAATGTAATCCATTTTGGAATGAGGCTGCCACGTAACAAACTGTGAGAAAAGTGGAGTGGTTTGAATACTTTCTGTACGCACTGTAGAAGAGTCCACAGAGTCGAGCTCACGGCGGGACAAGCCATTCCAGAGTCTGGGGGCTACAGCCTGAAAGAAGTATCTCAATCAAAGGAGTCAGTCGAGCAAAGTGTTTCCCAACCGAGGGTACAGGGGGATTGTTTATTGCTTTTAAAGGAAAGCCAAAACTTTGCAGTGAAAGGCATGTTCTTCTGAGTTCTGATTTGAACCCAACACATTGTCTTTTTATTACTAAGTAGGAGTTTTAGTTGACAACTTTCGCCATAATTGGCCGTACCCAAGATTGAGGTGGTGCGACCCAAATGGTCCAAGGGGTACGCGAGACAAAAAGGGTTGGGAACCACTGGTCTAGAAGATAACGTTTTCACAGAATGTTGTGCTCAGGGGTTGTAGATGGTTCTTGATCTCTCCTAATGACTTAAACTGCTGATGGCACAGTTGGAGAAGTTCACCATCGGCTGCTGTGGGACCTTGGCGCTCCTCTGTTGCCTCAGGTCATGGCCGGGCTTTACCCAGGCCCAGTCGCAGATGTTGCAGTTTAGTCCTGAAGTGTTTTATTTTCATTTTAATGCTTATTTGATCGGTTCCATGGTTCGCCTATAGGTTTGCGTGGGCACCATGGAAACACCAACAATCTGTTCCCTGTGCAATTTTTCACAAAGACTTCACACAGTTCTAGGTAATTATTTCTTGTTTAGAAAGAAAGAAAAAAGATTTAAAACAAAATAAAAGATTTCATATCTAATCTTAAAGGCACACTGCATAACATTTTGGACTTACACTGTTGCAATCAACTCAAAACAGGCTCCCAATGACCAGCTCAACACAGAAAATGCTATTACTGCAGTGGGTAATCAAAGAATGGATTTAGATAGAATAGAATAGAATAGAATAGAAAAACTTTATTGTCTACCAAGCACATTGCACAATGATGGCAGAAATGTGCCGTTTGCTTGCTCACACATTCAACACATCTGCACAGCAATGTAAAAAAAATACATAATACATTAAAGACCATTATAAAATCAGTTCATTGCAGACAAAGCAGCAGCAGATTCACTTCATCAAAAGAAAAGGAACGGATGAGGACCTAACCTACTTAAATCTGAAATTTAGTCGACATCTCTACGGAGACGAGCTGGAGACGTCCCCACTCCCGGTAGAGTTACCGTCATGTCTTAGGAGAGGTGAGCCGCTCACAGCAAAGGCGCACGTCTGTTTGTACATTTTTCAATGATGACAATATCTGTCAGAAAATAAACGCTTGTATTTCAGTTTTATTTATTGGGTAAAATTCTACGCGGCGTTGCTTTAGGATTGAGTGTTTCTCCTTTATACACAGGCGCTAAAAGACTTACTCCAGCGGCAAATCAATGTCCTTACTTTCAAATTAAGTTCCAATATTGACAGTGAGTCCCAAGGTCTTTGTTCCATTTTTACTTCATGAAACGTAATTGGTTCCAATGCCTTTAGCCATTAATGAAGATGAACATGTTCCCAGGATACGGTCCTGACTTACATTCTAAGCTTAATCCCACAAATCACAAAATTGATTTGTGGGATTGTTCTTCATTGTATTACTGTATAATATGAATCATTTTTAATTCATGAGACCATAGTGTGTCTGTCGGGAAACAACGTGGCCTTCCAGTGAATGTAATAGGAGACCACTTCTCTACAGATCGTCTAAAATGTTTTGAAAAAAAAGTTGAGTTTCCTTGATCATCCTTTAGAGCAGTGTTTCTTAACTGGCTTCGGGACACTGTTAAATTATTATCTTTCCAAGATAATAATTGGGGACAGAGACGTGTGGAGTGTGTGGAGCGATAATACTAACTGAATTTATAAACAGTCACGGCCGACCCCAGCTCATGCTCAACCCACGCCCAGCTCACATGCACCGCCTGCAAGAGTGCACTTGTGTCTGCACCTTTGCTTTGACCTACCACATTTGCCTTCGCCCTCACGATCAGGCCCCAGGGGTCTGATGGGTTAATCAGGGGGGTCGGACCCCCCCGTATTTCGCACACTGCTAAAAAGGCAAAGCAAACCACACATCTGCGCTCCTGTTGGAACATAGCTCTGGGTGCATGAAAGCATTCTCAGCACTGACATTTTACACTGATCACAACTTTTTCTCAACATATGTGTTAGTGAACTTCTTTGCCAAGAGAATCCATCCCACCTCACAGCTGGGTCGAGCTGGGTACCATTAGAAAACATTTCGGTGCTACTGGTATCCAAAAAAAATAAATATTGAAAGCAGGCATTGAAAAAAAAATATCTTCAGAGACCAGATTATGAACCTGTTGGGTCCAGGGAAAGCATCAAAGAAAGCTACTTGGTTGTTTTTGCTCAAATAAATGATACAAATTTAAGAGGAATTGTCTATTATGGAATAAATGAATATGTTTGTTCTGTTTTCTAGTTCTAGATGACAAATGTTTAAGGTATCAAAAAATAGTATCGCTCAGGTATCTGTATCGTAAACTATAATAAAAAAAAAAAGGAAATGGTACCCAGATGTGGCATAGCAAGATGCTGATTAGATGCATGAATACTGCACAGGTGTGCCTTGGACTGTCTACAATAAAAGTCCACTTTGAAATAATCAGTTTTGCTTTATTGGAGGGGTCAGGGGAGGTCATAAAACCAGTGAGTATCACGGATTTTGAATTGGCCTGGAGCACCCTCTGAAGACCGCATGACGTGTGATAGAACAATGAATACAAGCTTCCACTTTCAGCTAACGGCATCGGAACATGCCCGGTGATGGACTACTGGCTGAAAGAAAATACATGTGAAAAGGCATCCGAGAGGAGAGAAAACACCAGCGAATGGTGAAAAACTCCAAAAATGGCGTTAGTAAACGGAAAAAGCCCCGTGACGTCCGTGAATAGGAGCCATCTTTCAGAAGCTGAAAAAAGCCACTGTAATTGATGTAGTCAGTGATACACTTTGAATGAAGATCAACCTCCCTCCCTGTGATGAATGATGGGCCCTTGCAAAACTTGTTTTAATATCCACAAATAATTTATTGCCCCAAAGACAGCGCCGCACTCTGCCGCTGAGTGCGTGCCAAGACGAGATAATGTAGGAAGTTGAGTCAGCGCTCTTAATCTAAATAATGCAGCTTCACAGACTGAGCAGCGGCAAAACAAAGCAATGTTAAGATAATAAAAGGACAGTTACAAATACACTACGGCACTAGAAGGAGCTGACAGTAGTACTTGTCTTTTACAGAAGTTTTTTTTTTAATTGCTTTATTTTCAAAGATGTTTTAAACCATTTTACAGACTAACACTTTTCGAGGAGTGCCGTTGTTTGAGACGCTCCCTGAGTGTTGGGTGTAGCAGGTAAAGAACAACAGGCTCCTTCCCCAGGAACTTGTTATTAATCAGATAAAATATTTTAGAGTGTAACCTGTATGTAACCATGTATTTTAGGCAAGTATATGCTGTTTAAATCGGCGTTATTACAGTGATACAAATCAGAACAGTCTACATTATGATCACTTTCCTAAAACAAAAAGCAACACAGCTATAAGGTTTTATATTTTGTATCCTTAAATGACGATACTGCGGAGAAATTAACTACATCAGTTTGATTGCAAACATTTGGCACCATGTTCTCAAGAGGAACTCTGAAAGAAACGCTGGACTTTGGTGGAGAACAGCAGCGGGAACCGAGGCCGGACTTTGCCGGGATGTCGAGAGCAGTCTGTCCGCATCATACGCACTGGAACCCGGCGGGGCATCCGAGGCTCACAACGGTTACCGGACAACGGGACACACGCATGACACGGAGTCTGACAAACACTAGGACAGCGCTGGAAGAAAACTGATGAGTTTCTATAGAGTTCAGAAACAGGTTCACAAACTAGGATTTTTTTCTTGATGCTGACATGCAACATAAACACCGGATCTAGATAAAAAAAATAACTTGTACACTTTAAACTGTAAGGCTGTAGGGGGCATGCATAAGAATACTATATAAATAAGACAAAAATAAAAAGTAAAATATGGTAAGATGACAACAATTGACATAGAACAACAGAAGGATTTACTGTACTTACAGATGTGTAGGTATATAAAGTGATAAAGTGATTGCAGCTGATCTAAGTGTGGACACACCACACAGAGCAACAGAGCAGATACATCCATGAGTCTGTGCCTAAGTTATGGGTCTTGTTTTTTGTTCATGAGTCTAATGGCGGTGGGGGAAAAACTGTTCAAGTGGTGGGATCTATGGGTCTTGATAGATTGTAGCCTCCTGCCTGAGGGGAGAGGGGTGAATAGTCCATGTCCAGGGTGGGAAGGGTCAGCTGTGATCCGACCCACAAGCCTCCGGGTCCTGGAGGTGAACAGGTCCTGGAGAGATGGGAGCTCACAGCCAATCACCTTCTCAGCAGCACGCCTCGGGCTCATCACTGTCCGAGACAATATGTTTGTTTTTAAACCATTCCATAGATTTAGCTTTGTGTTTAGGGTCATTGTCCTGCTGGAAGGTGAATCTCCGCCACAGCATCAATTCTCTTGCTGACTCCAGCAGGTTTTACTCCAAAATGTCTCTGTATTTGGCTCCATCCATCTTCCCAACTATTCTTACAATCTTTCCAGTCCTCGTTGAGGAAAAGCACAAAAGGTCTCATCTGACCAAAGCACCTTCTTCCACATGGTAGCTGTGACCTCCATATGACTTCTAGCAAACTTCAAATGGGATTTCTTATGGCCTCCTGTCAATAATGGCTTTCTTCTTGCCACTCGTCCATGAAGGCCAGATTTGTGTAGAGTACGACTTATAGTCGTCCCATGTACAGATTCCCCCAACTCAGCGGCAGGACGTCGCAGCTCCTCCAGAGTTATCTTGGGGCACTTGGTTACATTTCTGACCAGTGCTCTCCTTGTTCGGTCTGTTAGTTTAGGTGGACGACCGTGTCTTGGTAAGTTCGCAGTGGCGCTATACTCTTTCCATTTCCGAATGATAGATTGAACAGTGCTCCGTGAGATGTTCAAATCTTGGGAAATCTTTGTATAACTTAACGCTGCTCCTACAGGAGAGAGGTGGAACGGCTGGCGTCCTGGTGCAGCCACAACAACCTGGAGCTGAACGCCCAGAAGACAGTGGAGATGATCGTGGACTTTAGGAAAGACACAGCCCCACCGTCCCCTCTCGCCCTGACAGACTCTCCCACCCCCATTTCCATTGTGGACTCCTTCCGTTTCCTGGGCACCACCATCACCCAGGACCTCAAATGGGAGCCGACCATCAGCTCCCTCATCAAGAAGGCCCAGCAGAGGATGTTCTTCCTGCGGCAGCTGAGGAAACTTAAGCTTATAGCAAACATGCTCATTTCCATCCGCAGTCTCTGGGCAGGTTGATTCTTACAAAAGTGAAATGTTATACAGAATGACACACAGAGGAGCAATCAATATTTCACCCACATCTTAGAACCTTGTTCCCACTGTTTGACCACATACTGTAGTTTGTGCAGGAGATCGTTTCTTTTGGAAGTGGAGGGTTCCAAAGGCTCGCTGCTTCACGCAAAAACGATTGCTGACCAAATGGGGATGAACCTCAGAACATTGCACTCTCCTCTGACAGTCGACCGCGAGGACCCAGAGAGACCCAGAGATTTACTCCGACTGCAGAGCGACACATTTTCTTAAAAAGGGGGAGCAGCAATGTTAGGGATTATTTTCCGCTTTCATATGCCCTTCAGTGCACAAAACGTTAGTCATTGTTAGTAACCCAACTCCAATGCGAAAAAAATCCCAAACAATGTGGCCACAACTGTATTTGATTGACTCCCCACCTCATCGACAATGGCAGCGCACCGCTACAGATAAACGGATAGAAACCAGTACTGGATCCCGCTGAATGCACATAAATCTAAATCCTGACATGAATGAGGAAGGGGACAGAGAGAAGAGGCGTCCGTGTATGCAGGGAGGATATGGGACTATTTCCACGGTCTGAATGCCTGTTTGGCTTTCTCCGCGGCGTGGAGAATGTATGAGAATGCATGAGGCGTACGAGTCCATTTGAGGCCATGAATATAATGTAGGAAAAACGCATTGGTGCCAGAGGCCAGTGGGATTTACACTCTGCCGGGATCACAAACACAGTGGAAGGAGTCACGAGGTTCATCCGTCTTCAGGTCAGAATACAGTCACGGTTACCTGAAAGGTTAAAGACATCTATTTTTTTGTTTTGTTTTTTCTTAAGGTATTCTGCAAATAAACATTGGCGTTTTATTCAAGGTGCACAACTGCACGTTTTAAAGTGGAGGTGCTAAGGTTGTTTTCCAGTGGAGGTCAGTAACAAAGTAAATCTACTAAAATACTGTACATAAACCTGCATAATGTAGCTTTTTATTTTCAAAAAGAGTTGATATTTGACTTTTCAGTGACCCGCGACTGTATGGTTGGTTAGCATAGCACAGTGGCTTCTGTTGTTCCTCCATTATTCCACTGAAGGAAAAAGCAGCCCAGATCATTATGGCGCCCCCTCTCTGCGGGGCGTAGCAAACATCTGAGATTGATCTGCTTGTGATGCCAGTGACGTTGGAAACCATCAGGACCATCAAGGTTCCATTTTTTTCTTATCAGAGAATAAAACATTTTCCCACCTTTCAATGTCCCATGTTTGGTCTCTCTCCAAAGTCCAAACGGTCAGTTCTGTGGCGTTCAAGGAGACAAGGCCTTTAAAGAGGTTCTTTAGTTTTTGAGGCCCTGATGATTATTGGGCTGCAGTCGGCTCCAGTAATGGCGAGTCTGGGGTCGTCCAGTGTCTTTTAACGGACAGCCAATTGGACCCTCCGGCTCAATGCAGGTGACATTTTTTGGGGTTCTTCAACTTGGCTTTTTGGTTCAATGACCCTCAGGATTTTTTGAGACATTCAAAATGACTTTTACTGCGTCCCACCACAGCAGCGATGGCATGCTGCGGGAGGCCCTGTGATTTTTGTGCGTGTGCCATTTTTCAACTGTTCTTAAACGTTTGATTGGGACTGCACGTAGGAAGCGTTGTCCAGCGCCTCCACAGGTTTAAGACATTCAGACTGGTGGGGGCTGCTGCATTTGTTCCCCGCCTCCTCTCATTCGCCCGGTCGGACACTACAGTGAGCACCGCTGTGTGCTCTCTCCGCCATGGGTTCACGTCTCATTTCTCGGCAACTGGATCTGGTCTGTTCTCCTTGGGACAAGCTAGTACCTTTCCATAATGTACTAAGGTATTTGCCACATGCCCCTCTTTTTCCACAGCCTGGTTTGAGCTTCAGCACTGCGATACGTCTCCATATCTATATGCTCGCGCCGACTAAGTGCTAAATGCTGGGTAATTGGCCTCAGTAATGGAGATTGCTTTTCATGCTGCTCTGACAATGACTGACAGTGGACCACAATTTGAGTCAAAGCTATTAATAATGCGACTTGAGCATGAACAATGGAGCTCTCGGGGCTAATATAAAGAATATTACAGAAAAATTATTCCAAACTGCCACTCAGTCTCTGCCCCCCCTCCCCTTGTCCTGTCATTGGGAAATATGCCTGGAGGATTCGAATGGCAACTCTATGGAAATCCGTGTTTGCTGCAGTGCACTCTGTAATGCGCACTGTGGAATAGTGTGTCTGTTTCTGTAAGCTCTCGGTCGTCCAGGAGCGTTCCATTGTATATCAGCTTATGACTCTGATAAAATAAAATAATCCTTTATTGTTAACATAATGGAGAAATTCACTTGTTACATTCAGCTCTCAAGAGGCGAATACAAGACATGCTAAAACTAAGTCTCGCAGCACTTTTAATGATAAACATGTTTTCTAATGTAAATCCGAAGGGTCTGCGTCTCTGGGCAAGATTTTAGTTAGCTTACTTTGTCCATAGTTGCAAGGCACCGTTGTTAGTCAGTGAGGCCATGTTTGTGCTCCTGCACATTTGGGAAAATATATTTTTTGGACTGGACGGCCTGCGAGTGATGAATTGCCTTTCTTCTTCTCTTTTGTCCCCCCCCCAGTCAAAAGGTCGGCTCCGCCAACAGTCCCGTGGTGAAACTTTATGCAATACATCCGTTTCCATCCTCTCAAATGCGCATTTTGAGCATTCGCAAAAATCAAAAAACACCCCAAGTGAGCGGATCAACTTTTTATGCAAATGTGTGGTTTTAAATGCAAATTTTCCACCACTGCTTACCTGTGCGAAACACAGTTAATTAAACTGAAATAGTGTTTTTGCAGCTAATCGAAAGTTTAAGACCACATGCCAAGACCAAATCTGTGCAGTAATGTGGAATAAGTGTTATTTTCTGTCAGGTATTCACACTGTCATGATGCCCTGATGGCAAAGGCAAAGGTTCTTGTTTTGAACTTGGTCGGGTTGTTGAGCTGCATAAGCAGAGTCTCTCGCAGCACGTCATCTCTGCTGAGGTGGGACGCAGTAAAACAGTCGTTCTGAATTTCTTAACCCGTTATCTGCTTAGGGTTGGTGTTCGGTAGAAATAATGCACATCCAAATCTCAAAGCGTTTTCACTGCAGAACTTATAGCCTTTATGCCAAGAACTATGTGTAAGATTTGTGTGAGCGAATCAATCAATCAATCAATGGTTTTGTACAGCAGAATCACAACAGAAGTTACCTCACTGGGCTGCACTAAACATTAAGGCAATAAAACAGAACAGTTAATAAGACAAGGCAAGTGAAGTATCCAGGCAAACATAAACATAATGTCCACTCCCATGGACAGACAGTCTATAGAGACCCAGGGTCGAAGGAGTCCCTCAGCAGGCGGGCCCAGATCACAGAACATCCAGTCCATGTTGGAGCATCCATGTAGGCGGGTTTCCTCCGTTCGATCTAGACAGGCACTCCTCCGAAGGGAGTGGGACAGGAGACGCCATGTGAATAGTAATGATCAGACTTCAGATAAAAAGATTTATTGTATCATAATAAGACAAAGTTTGCAGTAAGAAGAAGAAGAGGATAGCGCTCAGTGTACCACACTTCCCACAGCAGTGTTTCTCCTGAGGCAGCTTGACTTCAGGCTGTGGGTTAGAGCTTTACCTAACTGACCTGATCATAAGCTAATTCAAAGAGGTACGTTTTGAGCCTAGTCTCATAGAGACTGTGTCTGCTTCTTTAACGCGAGCTGGGGGTTTATTCCATAAAACCGGATTCGGTAGCTAAAGATTCTTCCTCCTATAGTGATTTTAGAGACTCGAGGTATCACTAGTAGCCCTGAGTTTTGAGAGCGGAGTGCTCTGGTTGGCCGATATGGAACAATAGCGTCTTGGACATAGATCGGAGCCAAACCCAATCACAAATTTGCCGTCCCTAAACCTAATCATAGCCCTAACCCCTGACCCTAAACCTAACCCTAGCCCCCCGATCAGGGTGATCGCAAGTAACAGGTTAAAAGATCCTGAGGGTTATGGAACAAAAAAGTCAAGTGGAAGACCCAAAAAAATGTCCCCCAGCACTGAGACATTGGATGATCCTCGACCCAAATGAAGGCCATTACTGGTGCCGTCTGGATCTCACGTTAAAACTGGGGTACCAGATTTTTTGGTGTTGTAGAATACATTTATTTTTGCCACCTCAGCGTATGTTGTAAACACAGCAAAACACAGACCTTGTTGTATTGTCTTCACCTAAAGTTTTATTGAGCAATGGATGATAGAAGTCTGATCTAAATTAGTGGACTTTATCTTGGGGTGGCCGCCCCTGCTTCACTTTGTCAACACTCAGTGCTGTATATGGGTGTGAAATGTGCATATAATTACATTCTTTGAGCAATTTGAATACACAGGAGGGACTGTGAGAGCTAGAAACAAGTTTGGACTAAAACAAAAAATGTCTTTTGAACAGGCAAAATCAGGTACCCCAGCTTTAAGTAACGTGAAAGACTTTTTCCTTTCCTAGCCAGACGTGAGGCTAGTAAACAAACAAGCCCGAGCTCTGCCTATAGTTTGAATAATCCTTTATCCCGTGTGCTTACATTCTGACTACAAGACCAGCTCTGTCTCTTCGTTTTGTTCCGTTCCTCCTCTCGCTCTCCCTCCTGGCGCGCCGCCGCTGTTTTCGGGGGTGAAGCTGATCCCTGTGTCAGTCTAATGCAGTTATGCCCTGTCCGTAGAAATGCCTGCATGTCTGTGAGGTCAGCAGTCCAGCGGAAGATCAAATAAATGGATTTGTGTTGGTCAGCACAAAGCGGAGACAGCCGCAGCCCATCGAGACCGACAGTACAATACACTGTCAATATATACAGTCTTTCCACAGCTTTCCGCGGGTCAGTGAAGCATAACAAGCGATGACACAGGACTTATGGGGGGTGAAATTGTTAATACAACCAACTTTTAGGGAGAAAAACTCCTAGGGGTTTTCAGAGCATGGGGATTTTTTTTTCTTCTTCTTTTAAATCGAGGTGCACTGTTTACCGACATTAGCCCACACTTCACAGGAGACTACCATCCGTCTCCACCGTGCCGCGGCTCACAAGAGAAAATACAAAACAGTTGTATACGAGTGACGGCTGTTCTTGTTTACTTGCGTGCGCAGTGTCCGGTGGGCAGGAGCTGCTGGGCCGTTCGTATTGCACGACTGGCGGTGGGCCTACACAATCCGCGTTCAGGTAGATGCTGGTGTCAGTATAATGGCTGGACGTGCACATGTTACAAGGTTATGTTCAGTCACATTTCAGTTCAGTTTCTACGTTTAGAGAGTAGACTGATGAGTTATGTGGCAGCATAGTGAGAACAAGGCAACAAAAGTAAAGATTGTTAAGTGTGTGATTAACCTTTACCCATTCCGAGGTACTGCATTTAAGCCAAACTTGTTTATACACAACCAATGTTTTACTGTATGATTCCACCATAATAAATATTACATTTCGAAACATGACTCATTAGTTCTTTTTCAGCACGTGAGTCACCTTGGCAGGTCTTCAAAAAAGAAGTCAAAAGTATACTCAAAATCAGATGACAATCTTCCTTCTTAAAATGGTAACAACAACAACAACAACATGTGGAGATGGAACTACATGGCTACATTTCATTTGACGAGCTTTGGCAGCAGATTTGTCCAGGCTCCACACACCAGCGTTGACGGACATTTGGGGTCGCAGCACGTTTCTTTGTGGCTCCAACGGCAGAAAGAAGCTCGTCTTAGTACAGTTTATGGCACAGCAGCTGGTCGGCATTGCTATCTAGTTTGCTCGTGGTTGACTGTTATCTCGTGTTGTTTTGCCTCACCGACCTTTAACCCGCCCCAGGTGGGACGACATATAGGCCCGTATAGGCAGAAGTTCAAACTTCGTGTGAGGAGACACGTCATTCCCCCCCCCCCACCCCCCTCTCTCTCTGAGCCTTCCTTCTTTCTCTCTCCACCGTGACTAGCTCCACTACATGCCGCTTAACTTACTGTTGGGGCATCCGAACTTATATTTGCTGATTGTTTTACGTTTTGCCCGACCAATGAACAGAGACTTCATGCAGGATGCCAGTGATCGCTGACCATGTTCTTCTTTTACTCCTTTTCCTCACCGTTATCATTCAAAATGGGCAATTTTCTTTTTTTTCGTCCACTGCATTAATTAAACAGCGACGCAAATACTGTTCAACTACATTCAGTCGCAGTGGCCTCAGTGGGGCGCCCCGGTCGGAGCATTAATGGAAGCACAGTCTGTAATGAGCGTAAAACAAGCGGCGGCACTGGGAGAGGAGTGAGGCCCTAACCCTCACCGCGCAAAAAATTGACTGACACTCCATTTTAGATTTTATTTCATTTTTTTTCTAATAACCTCAACTCTCCTTTAGACTTAGCATTTATAAATTTTCAATGTGGAGCCCAATATTCCCCAAAAAATAACCCGATCATTTCCCAAATCCATTTACGACTAGAATGATGTCTCTTTTTTTCTATCTTTTTTTACCGTCCCAACTGACTTTGATTTCCTCCACAAACATTACTGAAGCGGCAGATTTAGTGCAGTCTTTATAACGGTAAGTCCCCGGGCTCCCCTGCGCCGCTCGGCTGTATTCGGGATGAGACCGAATACACCCCCCCACTCTCCGACATAAATCATTATTTTGCCCCGTGCCAAAGGGACCACGGAAAAACCAATATTAAAAAGTGCAAATTTAAATGACTCCGCCGGCCCTCAAGGCTATAAAGGCTAAGTGTGTAATCTAATATGTTATAGATACGTCCCGGGAAAACTCGCATTAACATAGAGACCGTTACTGACGGGGCGGTAGCGGAGGAGTAATACCCGGGCTTTTTGTTCAGTTTGATCTCCAATTATCTGGACATGATGTGGCCTCCGGGGGAACAGGAGGAATTATTACCAATTTATTCTGACAACACAAGCTTTATGAAAAAGTTAGGGGGCGGTTCCAGCTTTATATGGGTCAAGGGCAAGGTAGGATTTGGGGGGCCCCATAGGGTTGTGCTCATTTGGGATCTTAACATTCCCAAAAGCTAATCAGTGGGTCCTAAGGGAACAGATATGTATGTGGAAGTTATAGTAGCAACTAAACATAATAAAATAAAAAATACATATTCCGAATGGTGAATAGTCCTCAAATTAGCTCTCATGTCAGGGAAAAGTGTGGGCTTTGCTTTTTCTTCTCTCCTTGCCCATGGTTTTACTCATATAAATCACAGAAATGTCTTTCATACAAATGAATAGGGCCCATACTATGGAATGGGGAGGTCTGATTTGTCCGTTTCATGGCTTTTATATCATTTCTGTGGTTTCGTTATCATTTACATATTATAAAATGATGGCCGTTGGAAGTGTTAGCCGATCCCAGAAAAAAGCAAAAATCTGACTGAATTTGAGTTAGCATTTAGCTCAGAGGACGCTTTTAGACGCTAATTTGTATCTAAATCAAATCTCAAAAGCTCTGTGCATGAACTGATGATTTCTAACTAGGGGGCTAATGCTAATGGCTATAGAAAAAATACATTGACTTGCTAACTGTCTGCATACGTTGGGATTGAACGCCGCTTCTCCTTTTTATTTCTGTGGTCTCAATTTATCAAATTTACAAGGTTGCTCATATTTACAGTTGTATAGCTGTATATTTTACAGACAATGAAAGAGGAAGCCCACAATTATTATGTTAGTTGCGTCCAAACTCATTTCTAACATTTCCAACATATTTATAATATCCCGATTATTCACAGGGACGTGTTTATAGGCACATTTCAACTTGCAGGGTCACGTTTCAGGGTTACAGAAATCTAAAATTACGGCACTGCTACTGCCTTTGTTTGTTTGTTTTTGGATTTGCTCTGGACAAAGATTTTCTCAGAAAAAAAGAGGTTTTTGTGTTTTTTTGACAATGCTGGGGAATCCGCCCTCAATTTTGACATTATACAGAGAAAAATGTGTGTGAATTTGTATCACACATTTTACTAATCCACAATCCATTTTTAGTTTGCAAAAAAAATCACAAAATAAAATTTGCCGCATAAAAACCGTAAAAGTTATTTGGATAACTTTTAAAATTCTACTTCTCAAGATGATTTTCCAACAAAAATTAGTGCGTTCTGATAAACGCTCTAGGAGGAGATAGATTTTGTATGAAGTGAAAAATAAAGGTGGATTTCCGCTTCGCGGGCTGTTATCCAAAGTGGCTGACAACCAATATGTGGACGGCGTTGCCGTAATAATATTTTTTGCTCATCTTGATAAGATGCACGTCTGTACCGATTTTTATGATTCTACGACAAACTTCATTTTTGCCCGCATCCTATCTCGCAATGTTAAAAAAAACTATTTTAAAATAAAACATTTGGAAATAGTCAAAAATTGTGTCGGATCGGGTTTGAATTTTGGGACAAAATCTGTGACTTTTTGTCAATGTTCACTGGGTGAAAATTGTGACGGTGCAAAAGAAAGAAAGAATATAATATTCCCGTACGAAAACAATGTTCCCGCTTACCATAAACTATATATTTTTGGAAAGCGCTCGCGCATTCCTACCTCATGGTCGAGGTCCTGGTGCCCGTGAGTGATCCAGGGCTCTCAGTCTATTGAGTTTAATGAGCTCTATACAATTACAATTTTGATTTAGGCATTATATATGTATGTGCACGGGACGTGCACGACAAGAAGAGCGTGCTAGTGAGTGTTTGAAAGGAGGGGAGCTCTTTGGGGGAATATACGATTTCAAGAAGAATATTATTTTTATTGACCATACACAACATCGACAAATCACAATACGATGCAGGCTGCATTGATCATACTCTTATGGGGCAAAAGAATGTTACCCTATAAAGAGGAAAAAGTTATGTTAAAAGCTATAATAGAAATAAAAACAATGGCTCCTTTAAATAAAATGAATGAATAAGAAAAATGACGACACATTTTGCAACTTTTGGGAAATGACAAAGTTGCTCAGATGAGTGCAGCTGCAAACGTCTCCACAGGTGCTGCTCCGTCTCATTAGCAATCAGTAATCAGACCGGGATTAGCGGAGATTCACTGATGACAAGATCAGTCATCACGCCGCGCTCCACAAATCCATTCAAAAAGGGCCTATATTATGCTTTCCTCACACTACTTTGTCTTGTAGCATAAATTAGGAATGAAGCATGTGCACTGCCTCTCGGACTTCGTTGTTTGGAGTGTAGAACACCAGCAGGGGGCACTAGTCTGTGTGTGGAATTGAGTCGTCCACGGAGAATTGGAAACAAGCTAAAAACGATGACAGCGCTGGCACGATGAGAGCAAAGAGAAGCTTCAATGATGGTCGTGCGGACAAATAGTGAAATAGTGAAATCACCCAAGTCACTTTTTGTTCCATTCTTCTCTCCCAACGCTGTAGCATCTTTTGGTATCATTGGGTATGTCCTCACCAGTGGCGGCTGGTCCATAGGGGGAGCTAAAAATGTTTCCAAAAATATTATCATTATCAGATATCAATAATACAAAATATTGCATTATAGTTTGCAGAAATGCCTTTCGGAGATTTATTTTTAAAACCCTGAACTTTTGGAAACCATGTGACTACAGGCTTCTCTCTTAGTGGCTGCCTTAACTTTCCTCCTGGGGCGTTATCCTTGCCCCAGACACTCCCACTTAGATTAGCAGCCAAACAATATTTGCTACTGTGTTTTTTGTCTGATGTAGTTGGACAACGGCGCTGTCATTCATTTTTGTGACCCGCATGCGTAGCTAGCCAGTGTCGGTCAATGGCGGAGGTGCTCGACTGTAAACAATATACAAGTAGCAGCGCTGAGCTCACGAACTCAGGGGAGGAAAAACTTCTTATTTGAGAGACGGGAGAAGCGTCGTGTTGTTGCCTGAGAGGAGGTGAAAGGATTTTGTCGAACTAATAGCCTTTGGACAACTTTCTTCAGTCAGTCTAAACGGACTTGGCTGGAGGTAGCATTACGATGCTAACTAGCTCGTCTGCTTTAGCTACTGCTTGTTTCGTAAAACTTTGGGACAACCCTCGCTGACTTGGACAGACAGTCACGTCCCAGGATGGGGACATTTGATGGAGAGAAGATTCAGGACCGTGAGGGGAAAGTCTTTCATTCATTGAGGAGGAGCTCAGGTGCTACGGAGAGGTACGGAGACTGTTATTTCTGACCGGATCCTTTGTCTGACAGTTTACAGGTTTAAATTATGGTTTAGACCTGTGGCTCTGAGGCGCGTAATGCAAACATAACAGGTCTGGCTCTAATACTGTACAAGAAATCAAAGAGGGAACCTGAAAAAATTACGCACCTCGTGCCTTTGTTCTGGTTCTGTTGGTGGTTGGTACAAAGCACAAAGCATCTCGTACTTAGTGGTGCAAAACAAAAATATGCATAGTGAGTGATTATCTTTTATTTCATTGTCGGGAAAAAGATTTTCCAAAAGTACAATTTCATTTCATGCTTCTTTATTGTGTTCTTGTGTCTATTCATAATATTCTCCATAAAATAATGAAATAAAATGCTCCAAAGATAACTTTCTTTTTTAGGTTAAAAACAATGTTTATAAGTGTCTGAAAGTAAGTATAGACAACAGCGCCCCCCTCCCTATAGCCGTTAGCTTTAGCCACCAAACATCGCAAATTATGAACAATTCAGACGTTTTGAGTTGTTGTCAACTCATAGACCACATTTAGGTGAGGCTAAAGTCTTGTCAGAAATCATCAATGAATGTACAGCCCTTTCAAGATTTTACTTTAGATACAAATTAGTGTCTTAAGGGGTCCTCAATGTCCTTATGTTAACTCAATTTCAGTCAAGTTTCTGCTCTTTGTGGGGTCAGATACAC
Organism: Proterorhinus semilunaris; assembly: GCA_021464625.1. NCBI lineage: Eukaryota > Metazoa > Chordata > Actinopteri > Gobiiformes > Gobiidae > Proterorhinus > Proterorhinus semilunaris. The sequence continues at coordinate 8,436,554 of CM038359.1, forward strand.
AGACAATGGCCACTAAAACATCATTTCAATAGGTCAATGATAAAGAAACCACAGAAATGATAGAAATGCCATGAAAAGGATAAAAAATACCTCCCAATTCGTTACTATATAGGCGCCGTGCTTCCCTGGTCATTTCCATAATGGGGATGGAATGTTTGATTTAAAGCTGGTCCGGGAGCTGCTAACAAATTAGCTCTAAAAGCTAAAGACATTTCTGCGATTTCTATGGCCGATATGGCAACCTCCAGCAGCAAAAAGAAAAACACTTTTTATAATGTAAAACTTGTGTATGTTTGTATTTGGTTGTTATTTTGGAGGTAAGCAGAGATCCCAACACTTTCTACGTCTGAACAAGTTTAAAAGTTGTCTTTTAAAAGAACATTGTCTCACTCCCAAAGTCCTAACACCTCAATCAAGTCCTAAAGAGTGCTTGATAGTGCAGGCATCCAAGAGTTAAATGAGATCACACATCATGGATGTATTATCTGATTGTTGAATGTTAGGTTCTAAAAGTTCCAAGTCTCATTAAACCAAATTATATTTTACTGCAGCACTAGTTGCTTGGAAACGATGATCCACTGAACCATTCAGTGCTCTGCTGTTTATTGTCAGTTTGAGTCTGTGTCACTGTCTTTGCTCACAGGGATAGTTAACAAACTAAAACTCCTCCCGCCCCGCAGACACAATCCCTCCTTCCTTTTCCAAAAAGGTTTGAGACACTATCGGCTCTTTTGTTGGGGAGATAATCAACAGCAGCTTGACTTCTGGCACAATGCCCTCTCGTAAAAAAAAAAAAAATGAAAATCTGTTGTTGAGCTTTTGAAGAAGAACTTTATTTATATCGCGCCTTTTACAGACATGGTCACAAAGCACCATACGTGAGACAATTTTTAACCTGGATTTAAAAACCTGGTCTTGACCCTGCAATTTGATCAAATTATCGCCTAATTTCCAATTTTGTATAACCTAACCCAGCTTTATACTTCTCAATATCTTTATCCCAGCTCTGTCTGGTGTGTTCTTGGACTTCATGAGGCCGTCTGCTCCCCAATAGTCTCTTAACAGACCTCTGAGACCATCACAGAGCAGCTGTATTTGAAGTGAGATTAGATTTGATTTGGTTATTAGGTCAACATGTGATCATTCAGAAATCTTCATTCAACTTCTGAAGGCAATTGGTTGCACTAAAAGGAAAGGGGGGGCCGGTACTTATGCACATCCCACTTTTCAGTTTTTTATTTATAGAAAAAAAATCTAAATCATGTAAACATTACCTTTCACTTCACGATTGTGTGTCACTTAGTGTGTGTCTTTCACATAAAATGTCGAATGCCGATACTTATGCAACCCACTATAATAATTCTTTTTCCACAGCAGTGTATTTTGATGATATGGTTTTGATGAATATGAGGACAAAAGCACAAAAGTTTTAAACCCAGGTTAAACTAAAATCAAGATCAAGACTAAACTATTGTCTGAACCAGGACTAGACACAACTAAACCTGGTCCATATAATGTAGGACTGCGCAGAGCTCGCAGTTCAACAGCACAACACACGTCAGAAGGGCAGCCAGCCCCAAAACAACAGTCGCCTGTTTGGATAAAGACAGCCCGACAAAACCCTCCACAAACAAACTCAATTAAACTGGGCACCTACTGCGTTTCACTCCCTTGTCCCCCGGTCAGAGCTGTGAAGTAGCTCCTATGATTAGCATCTGACGGGTCCAAATTTGTCACTTCATCGTTAAATTGACATTTTTACAAAAACAAGAGTGTAAAAACATAAGCAGTCTCTCTGCACGGGCATTCGGCCACTCAGGGGACGCAGTGGGAGACTTCAATACTGAAACCAGGGTCAGTTTGTCGGTGAATACAGAGGCTTAGTCGGACTCTAAAAGCACTGCAAAGGGATTAACACCCGACTTTGTCTGGCGCTCTGAAAGCATTGTACGCTTGGTTTTGTTTGAAAAATACTTCTCGTATATCGTACAGAGGTCAAAATCACCGCACAAACACGATATTCATCATGTATCTGGCAACAAAACGGGCCTGGTGAGGTCTTATGAATTGCGTATGATGTATTATTCAAAAGCAAATCGAGTTTTAGTACTTTATTCCCAATGCATGTTTAACCATTTGTCGGATTCAAAGACACAGAAAGACATCAGCGATTTTATAAAGGGAGAACAAGATGACGAATTTGTTCGAGAAAAGGCCTCCCTTAAGCTCCAGACATTGGTGGAGGAGATGGAAAAAAAGGTCGATTGCTCTGCTGCTGCGGTGGAGACTATTGAGAAGTGTTTGGGTAAATGCCTTCTTTATCGTATGCCAGGCCTTTCCTATAAGCCCTTCCCGCAAATTGACATACTAAAAGGAATGTGTAATGAGACGTCAATGGGATTAAAATAAAGGCCATTGTGCATTAATTATTCTTACGGTCTGTCACAGAGTGTGGCAGGTAGAGAGCCAGTGCCGCCATCTTATTAGCACGTATGGATTACATTGCAGTGGTAAATGGGGACCTAAACTTGCGGCTCATTTCTCTCAAAGACTTATCTGCAAACTCTTGAGGAGTTTAAAGGCACAACAGACTAAGACGCACGGTTGGAAAATGGCGCGGGAGACTACACAGTAACACTCATTTGAACAAAAACCGGACGGGAAATGAGTTACATGTGCCAACTTTGCCACAACAAAGTCTTCAACAAAGTGTCCACTTGGGTTTGACAAACTGTTCTGATCCGGAGTTTGCTGCGGTTGGTCCGGTCTAGGTTCAGCAACTATGTGGCCAAAAAATGAGATCAGCTGACCACCTGAACATCATGAATAATTCCATCAATGGATTTCTTCTTCCCTGACGACAAGGGCGTATTCCAAGAGGACAATGCCAGGACTCATCGAGTGGTTCAAGGAGCATGACATGGATTGAGCACCAAAGGAGACCAGATCTTAACCCCATTGAGAGTCTTTGGGCTTGGCTGGAGATGGCTTTGCGCAGTTTCCCCAAACTCACATCATCAGTACGAGATCTTGGTGAGAAATGAACGCTGGATCTTTTGACACTGCAGAAGCTTATTGAAACAATGCCACAGTTAAGTTAAGGTTAAAGGAATAGGCCACAGTTTTTACATACTGACATATGTTCTTACCTTACCTTAGACTAGTTGATATGTACCTGTCTGGTCTTTGTCCGTGCGCTCTGTCATGCAAACGGAGCACAAACGCAGCCTCTTCCACATACTGTGTAGTTCCAAATCAGCTCCCGTTAGAAGCTACCAAACTCTTCCACGTTTTCCCTATTTAAATACAGTTACGTGACGTGTTACACTACAAAGTATAGTAACACAGAAATGTAACATGTCGATTTTCTCAGCGGATAAAAAGGGGTACTATATTGTGAGGCGTAATAATACGAGGAGCACTACGTCCGCGCACTAACTCCTAAAGACTTCTCTCCCGCTCACTACAAGTCACGCTGCTTCTATTGACGGAAGTGAGCGGGAGAGAAGTCTTTAGGAGTTAGTGCGTGGACGTAGTGTTCCTCGTATTATTACACCTCACAATATAGTACCCCTTTTTATCCGCTGAGAAAATCGACATGTTACATTTCTGTGTTACTATACTTTGTAGTGTAACACGTCACGTAACTGTATTTAAATAGGGAAAACGTGGAAGAGTTTGGTAGCTTCTAACGGGAGCTGATTTGGAACTACACAGTATGTGGAAGAGGCTGCGTTTGTGCTCCGTTTGCATGACAGAGCGCACGGACAAAGACCAGACAGGTACATATCAACTAGTCTAAGGTAAGGTAAGAACATATGTCAGAATGTAAAACCGGTGGCCTATTCCTTTAAGGTGCCTTCACACCTAACGCAGATCGCACGGCAGGTGCAGTTGATGACTGTGTAGGTTTTCCAGTAGTGCTGGAAAGAGCATCCAAGAGCTCTTTCACAAACCAAAGTTGAACAGTGTGAGAGGAACAAACAGTGTCAGGTGTGGAGGAAAAATGGAGCAGCACACCAACATCAAAACCCTATCCTCACTGTGAAGTACGGAGCAGGAGAATCATGGTGTGGAGCTGTTTTGTTGCCTCTGGGCCTGGACAACGTGCCATCATCAATAGAAAAATTAATTCACAAGTTTATCAAGATATTTTGCAGAAAAACCTGAGACATTCACAACATGCACGGAATAAGTAAGTAAACCCCTGTATTAAATATCTGGCTGACTCTTCTTTTGCAGCAATAACTGCTTTTCTGTCGTTGCAGATTAGACGCTCACAACGATCCGGATGAATCTTGGACCATTCCTCTTTACAAAACTGCTGCAGTTCAGTGAGATTCAGATGGTGTACTTACTTAAACCACGCTGTCCTGTGAATGTTTACATGTTATGGCCAATAAAAATATGATCAAACGTAAATGTTTGGGTGGTATTAGTTTAAGCAGACAGTGTTTATTCATTCCTGTAATTTTGATGAAGATCAGACCACATTTAGTGACCAATTTAGGCAGAAATGTGAGAACTCCCAAACAGTGTACTTTCTTTTTCACCCACGACTGTTTTGTGTTATGCAGGCTTCCGCGCGGGGTCTTAATCAAGCTACAGTTTCCCCTCTCCAAATCCGTCGCAATTAGGCCGAACGCACCAAATGTGATGTCCGATTCTGAATCTTTGAGTCATGATTTTTATGAGGAAAATTATTGTGATTTTCCGATTATTCACATTTACTGAAAGTAAGGGAGAAAAAACTGCCTGCACTAAAACTGTCTAAATATTCACAAAAAAGAAAAAATGACAGTACGATTTTTTTTTTTTTTTAATCATTTTTTTACTTGACACCGTATTGAACATTCGCCCTGTTATCTTGGAATAGGAAATAGAATATGATTAGCTGTATCTAAAGAAAGCAAATTGGTGTGAATCTTTTCAAAATATATTCTATAATAAGACTCTTACAGTTGTGCTCAAAACTTTACATACAACCCAGGCCGAACTTTTGATTTTTGGGTGACTATTTTTCAGAGAACGTGAACGATAACAAAAATACGTATTTTTTTCACTCATAGTTAGTGGTTGTGCGAAGCCATTTATGGTCAAACAACAGAGTTTGCTATTTTAAAATCATAATAAAAAAATAACCTCCTAAATTTATTCCTGATCAAAAAGTTTACATACCCTGGTGATCTTGGCCAGAGAATAATATTATGCAGACAAGTCGACAAACAGGTTTTAATGGTTACTCACCTGTGATCTGTGTTTGTAATGATTGTGTGTGTATAAAAGGTCAGGGAGTATATGGGCTCCTGACAGACCCTTGCATCTTTCATTCTGTTTCATGAGGAAAGCCAAATAATTGTCAAAGGATCTGCCAGAAAGGTAGTTGAACTGTATAAAATGGGTTATAGGGAAAGGGTTTTAAAAAAGGATATCCAAAGTATAGTAATATATATATAATATAGTATAATATAATGTGTGATTCTGTTGAAACCAAACCACGGTCAGATCGACGAATAAACATTTCGGCAAATACTGGCAGAAAAACTTCAGCTGAAATACAGGACTCTCATGGTGGTTTCAAGATGAGGAGGCACTTGATGGGAAAGAAAGCCATTACTTTGCAAATGCCACAAGTATCCGCTTACAATATGCCAAACAGCCCAGAGACAAACCTCAACATTTCTGAAACAATGTCACTTGGAATGATGAAACCAAAATGGAACTTTTTGGCCATAACCATAAACGTTACATCTGGAGGAGTCAACCAGGCCTGTGATGAACGGTGCACCATTCCTACAGTGAAACACGGAGGTGGATCACTGATGTTTTGGGGATGTGTGAGTTACAGGGAACTTGGTCAAAACTGATTTCAGTATGAATGCAGCATCTTATAAAGAACACTGGAGGAAAAGTGTCACTCATCGGCCTGGAAGCTGAGCATGGGACGCACTTGGACGTTCCAACATGACAACGATCCAAAGCACAAGGCCATGTCGACCTCTCATTGGCTCCAGCAGAATAAAGTGAAGGTTCTGGAGTGGCCGTCTCAGTCTCCTGACCTCAATATCATTGTGCAGTTCATGCAAGACAGCCCTGGAATTTACAGGAACTGGAGGCTTTTTGCCAAGAAGAATGGGCCGCTTTACTATTAGATTATATACAGAACTTCTCCACCACTACCACAAAAGACTGTCAGTGATGCTAAATGGTAATTTGAAATGAGTTTACACTTTTTTTTCCCTTCGCAAAAATAAATGAGTATTTGTCTTTTCATTCATATTTTTTGACAAATGGCCAAAAAAATCCAAACCTATTGGTACAACTATACATGGATGTTTAAGAAAAAAGATATGTTTATATAGAGTTGTTGTGCAACCATTGAAACAAAGCAAGCAACATACAAACAAACAAACATTTGTAACAGTTTAAATATAAATTAACTTTTTGAGAAAAAAGGTACATTTTTGTTTCATTTTTGATGGGTAGATGTTGCTCTGTAACTATGGTAGGCATAATAAGCCGTGGCTTCAGCACACCTTTTTGGTTACCCTTCTTGTTTGCAAGGAATTTTCTGTACATTCTTTTTGTTCTACGTTTTGTAATCATATAAACCTTCATTCATTCACTCCTTAAAGAACCAATCCCAAAGTTTTGGCTCCCGTTAAAACGAACCATAAATACTGCCAGTGCCTGGGAGCCACAGGTCGAGCGGTCCCCAGGAGAAGTGGATGTACGAGGAGGATTGTGGAGCGGGGCTATAAAAAGACTGCATATGCAAAAGAGCTGCCAGCTCAGCGAAACGCACTCCCCAATGAATAAGAAACCAAGGTCCTCCTACACACTTACACATATAGGCCCGAGTCATTATACAGCCTCCACTGCCTTGTGGACATCCTGTAGCCATCAAACCGCCCTCGTAAAATGGGCTTTACTCCAATATATTGCACCTAATTGGGCTTTTTGACACCCTTTATGATGGCGGCTCTCAACTGGCGAAAAGTCAGGATTCACCTTCAAAGTATCACGACGAACTGCGACTCAAATATTAAAAGGCCATCGAAACAAGGGATTTGCAGTCATTTTGTATAAGCCGTCGACCACGACCCACCAAGAATGATAACAATGTTGGCTAAGCGTACGAGCCCAATACAAAAGGCCTTTCCCAAACTGTATATAATAATATACTCAAAGGGAATTTTCCCCACCACAAGAACAATGTTAGACAAAGCGTTAAGGAAGGATGGGGGTCTCCCATCCAAGTCCCGACCAGGCCCTTCCTGCTTAGCTTCCAAGGTCTGGCGGGATCGGGCAGAGCAAAGGCGGGATGGCCATCATCATAAATGAGACCCAAGAAACAGATTCAACATTGATCCTTGGAAAAAAAAATTATAATGAAAGTATATGCATCAAAAATAAAAAAGTAAAAATCTGATACAACTTCTCTTAAAAGTGTCACCTACTTTACATGAGAAAATGTTAATCAGTAAAGTAACTAATTACTAACCAATCTGCTCCTACTCCGATACTTCTACTCGTATCGGTTTTAGAAAAAGTGGTATCAGTGCATCCTTATTTAAAAGTATACAGACACAATAAATACTAAATACTAATATCATTTGCACCGTATCTTTTTACTTCTTTGTTGTGATATGTACGTACCATATCGGAAAAAATATACATAAAAGTACATGAAAGTTTCAAAACTCAACTTGCGCTTTCTTATTAAATTAATTTCGGGTAAATATGTCACAGTTTGTTAAAAGGAAAAATCATAAATGTAATACTTCGTTCATTAGAATATAAGTACATACATACCGTATCGGGCCCTCAGTCTGGTGATACGTATTGGATCGTGACCGGCCTTAATAAATACTATGTACATCTTTTAGAGCGGGTAAGCTCAGGCTCAAGTAGTTCACATGAATTGTCAATAAAAATGAGAGTCAGTGATGTAGCAGTTTGTGCCGTTGTTGAAACAGTTGCTTTGAGGGAAAGGTTCTTAAAGCCACACCGCGTAAGATTTCAGCCAATGAATAGAATGAAATACAAAGCATTTATTTTATTATTTTTTAGTGGCTTAAATATACCCTCACCTCCCCAACGTCTCCAACTCGTCGTGACTAGAGGCAGCTGAATATAGGTAAGGCTCTCTAACCTACTTGATTCTTTGATTAGCCACAGCAAACATAGTCTTTTCCCCGCGGGAGCAGTAAAAGGCACTTCGTAACGAAGGCAAAACCATGAAATGATCGGTTTCATGAAGTGACTGATAACGTGTGACTGTAAAGAATCAGGAGGACTTAGGACCCCACTGTGTTATGGAGGACATGGGAAATAAGCGTTTCCAGCTCTCGGGAGTATAGGAGTGTGACAATACATACATTTACAGATATTTTGCGGCACAATACGAAACCAATACTTTGTATTCCCATATTGATACGTTTGATGCCGTCATGCACATTAAAGATGTGTTCACAGTCAGGATTTCAGTCAGAACAGTAGAGGGCAGCATTACAATTTGAAGTCCAAACGCAGACTATATTACTAACTATACTATGATGCTACTAATTGTATTATGGATAATGTAATTACAATAAAATCATGTTAATTCATCACCGGGTACGTTGTGTGTATGTGTGCATGCTGTGGGGCTCGTGCATGCGACTGATTATGGTTTCTTTATGTAGCTTATTATTCGTAATTAGTATTTTTCCTTTTGGGGAATGTATGCAGTACATGAGTTTTAGCCATGTATTATCCGTCTTCCTTAATATAAATGCCATCTTGAAAATGAACATTTCGACCATGATCGGATGCTGTAAGTGTATATAATCCTTTTTTGTGCTGTTGTTTCTACGTTCCTTTTGTACGATGTTCCTTTGTACTATTGTGAAATGAGAATTACATTTTTTTTATTGCATAAGCTTTTTGCTTCAGCCCTCTCCTTTTGAGCAGAATGTTTACTGCTCAAATAAACTAAACTAAACTATTACTTTAAATAATAGCGTTGATAATTATAAATAAGATTCACTGGTTAATGTATTCCTTTTTGGAAACAGGACGAGGGTTTCATGTGTATTTGAATGTAAATTAAGTGGTGCCACTGACACCTGACAATCAGAGGCCCATTTTCAGTAAGTTAGGTATTATTTAGTCATTTATTTTCTGAAAAAGGAAACAAAACAAATCATACAAACTATGGAGCATATAGCTGTTTATAAAGTAACATGTTTAAAAAGGTTAAAAATAGTAACATATTGTAGGTTATCGTTATCGTGAGCCGTGTATCGTGTATGGTCTCCAGAGATTCCCACCCCTGCTCAGGATGCAGGGTGAGGTGAAGGAACATTGTAGCGTAGTTAAGAGCGACATTTGTGATTTCATACAGAACTTATAGCTTAGCGGTTCAAACCTCCGCACAGGCTGCTGCTTTGCATCCGTCGGAAACGTCTTTGTCTGCCCGTTATCCTCCAACCCCTCTGCCCACGACGGCATTAGGCCTTTTTAAGCCCGCTCAGATCGCCTTCATTATTTCAGCTGTTCCACAGAAAAATGAAAGGACGGTTTTGATCACAGTGGGTGGAGACCGTAGCTGCTTCCCATTATTAACATTTTGTGTGTGTGTTTTTGTACCCGCGGGGTCCAGTATGGCTCCGAATGAAAGGGATATGTGGGAGGGTACATGGCGGGAGGTGAGCGCGCACGCACAGGCCGACTCCGCTTTGGGACTATATAGAATTTGTGTCCACATTTTGGTTACAGTATAAATCTATACAATCAAATACGCCAGCTGCCTCCTAAAAAGCGTGTTTGATATGAATGTCTGCAGCGTCACTCACGATATTTGGCACATTATGAAAAAACGTGACACTGCACGTAAAAAGTCTCTGAAGTCTAGAAGCGGCACGGATCATCAAATTTATACTACACTTAGAAATCAAGTCATAAGCAATCTACGTAAAGCCAAAACCGACTGCTTTACTAAAGAGATAGAAGAGGCTAACGGTTGCAGCTCTAAAATGTGGCAACACATAAACTACTTATAATTATTACTTATTATATTAACCAACCCTGCAAAGAAAAAGCATGTTTTGACAGATTCCATCAAAGTGGATGGCACTTTTGTCAATAACAATGAGTCAATGGCAAATGTTTTTTTTAAATGTTATAGACTCTGTCCATGTACTAGCAAACAAATTTAAAAACCAGGTGACGTGTGTTGAAGATGTTAACTTGGGTAACGCAAGCCTTTTTAAAATCCAAGAGGTCTCTTCTGATAAAGTTAAAAAGATAATCACAAATATGAACAACTCCGCGGCAAAAGACATCCATAACTTAAGCATGACCTTGATTAAAAAACATCAGGACAGTCTGCTACGACCAATTACATATTTAGTTAATCTCTCAATCAGGTCAAATACATTCCCACAGTGCTGGAAGCCCGCTGTAATAACACTGATCCACAAGTCAGGCGCAAAGGACACACCCAACAACTACAGGCCTATTGCCATTCTCCCTGTTGTGTCTAAAATCCTGGAAAAGGTCATTGCAGAACAACTCATTGAACATCTTGAGTCAAACCAGCGGCTGCATCCTCAACAATTTGGTTTTAGGCGCAAATACAGCACCGAAACGGCTAACTGTTTCTTGCTAGAGAAGATCAAAGGGCCTCTAGACAAAGGGCAAGTAGTTGGTGCAGTATTTCTAGACCTAAAAAAAGCCTTTGACACTGTGGAGCACAGCGTGCTACTTAACAAACTCTAACTCTTTAAAATGTCACCAAGCTCTTTAGCATGGTTAAAATCATATTTTGAGGGAAGACAGCAGTGCGTTAAGGTTAATGGGGTGATGTCAGCTCTCTTCCCTAACAACATAGGGGTTCCTCAAGGATCAGTACTGGGGCCATTGTTGTTCACAATGTACATCAATGACCTCCCTGATAGCTGCTAAGGTGTCAACTGCCAGCCGTACGCAGATGATACAGTAATTCATCTGTCTGCTAAAACTCCAGCTCTGGCAGCGCAGCACTTGACCCTTGCTCTAGTAAACATCTCTAAATGGCTCGAGTTGTCTCACCTAACCTTAAACGTGAAGAAAACCGTTGCTGTCTGTTTCTCAATTAAAACAAGACCTTCTAACAGCACCTTTGAAGTAAGCATAAATAATGACATCATACAAGAAGCAAAAGAGACCAGATATCTTGGAATTATTCTTGATAACAACCTTAAATTTCAAAGTCAAGTCAAAAATGTGTGTAACGGTCAAATCCCACTTGAATTGTTTTCGTTTTATCAGGAGGGATCTGTCCCATCAGGCCGCCCTGTTATACATGCATGCCATGATTTTTTCACGTCTGTCCTACTGCGTCACATCATGGTCACAAACCTCCTCGTCCACACTCAAGCCGGTGGTTTCATTGTACAAACAGGCAGTCAAGGTGTTTGACAGAAAACCTATGAGATGGCATCCCTGGGACATCATCCATAGACTTTTTACTTTCGAAAACGTTATACATTTTAGTGTTCTGAAATTGGTCTTTAAATGTTTGAACAGTCATGTGTCGCCGCTGTTTTCCGCTCTCATCGTTCGGCGTCAGGAATCCCGCAGACCCTCCACCAGAGCCTCGGTGAGTGGGGACTGTGTTCTCCCAAAATTTACAAAATCCAGTTTCTCTTTTAATGGATCCAGACTGTGGAACTCTCTGCTACACTGATTTAAAACTGCAGACTGACATGAACAGTTTTTACAGAGGTCTGAAACAATGGCTGAAGTCAAGTCAAAGCTGCCCACATGGTAACACTGTATGAAATGTACTGATGGTGTGTATGGTTTACCTTTTTTAATATTGTAATGTGTACTGTATTGTATTGTGTTTTGTGAAATGTGTAGCCTCCTATGGACAAGTGTTGCAAATTAGCAGTTTTGCTATAACACTAAAAAAACAAGGTATCTGGTTTGTCCACTGCAGTTGTTATGTCCATATCAAATGAACTAATAATAATAATAATAGTATAGAACGTTAATGACGAGAAGCAGCTATGGTCTCCACCCACTGTGATCAAAACGCCGGGACGAGCCAAGGGTGCTTGCGTCTTTGCCCTGAGATACTGAAGGAGATCTGAGCGGACTTAGAAAAAAGCCCTTACGCTGGTTTGTCCCTCCCCTTGAGTTTTCATCGTGACGCCAGGGCACCGTTATCCGTCGGTGGCGCGGCGCAGCAGAGCATTCAGGTTATTCATATCAGCCGGTGTGTTGTTGCCAATTGACTTAACATCTGTAAAATATCCGTAATGCACTCCCGCAGCAAAACACGCGCCGCCTGGCTAATCACCGGTTACTCACGGAGAGGCGGGGAAAGCACCGGCTGCCAGACAACTCACGTCGTTCCAGTCGTGGGGGGGAAGAGAGCTCGGCGGCAGTAAATATAGTGCTGCGAAGATGTGCCTTGAATTTGAGGAAAAAAATCAGGTGATCTACGCATTGGTGTCAGCATATAATGCCAGTGTTAGCCATCAGTTTTTGAGGAAGGAAGGAACGGGAGGAAAAGGAAAACCTGGAACATTCCTGTCACAGGTTCGAGTCCGATTGGAGGATATGGGTGTGATGTAGCCAATAAAACAAAGCGGTTTAAAAGGATAAAAACACAATTTAATTTATAAAGTTAAAAGTGGACAACATTAAAAGGCCTGCTAAAATTAAAGTTAAAAAGACAATACAAAGACAGGTTCAAATCGAGGGGCGTGCATTAAGGTGCAGTAGTGGTTCTCAGGACTGGGGTCCGGCCGGCTCTGGGGATTTAGCGGAGGTTCTGGGGTCCACCTCGGGGAGAGTATGCTCGGAGAGTCTGCCACCGCCGCTCAATCCCGCCGCTCCTGTCCGGGGGACATCCCTGACTCGACGCCGCTCCCTTACCGCCATCTCGCGTCCCGACCTGGTATGTTGTCGTGTCCGGTCCATATTGTCCGTGCCTCCTCGTGTGTGCGCCCTCCTGTCAGCCAGCGCACGTTCGGTCTCCGTCCACTGCATCTGCGTCGCGGGCCGGGCCGCACCTGCCCCTGCCCCTAGGCCCTCTTGTCCCTCTCTGGGTCTCCTTTTCCTGCCGGGTGTCTGCGTGCGTACATTCGTCCGTCCTCCTTTCTCCGCCGCCCGGCGGCCCATGGTGGCCTGCGCCTCTCCGCGCACCACTTCAGCCTCTGTTCTCTTCCTCCCCTGTCTCCAACCACTTCCACCTTTATTCCTTACTCCAGGTACTCCACTTGCCGTGATTAGCAGGGGCGGGGCAACGAGCTTTGTATAAAAACATGCATAAATCAAACATAAAAACATGCAGATAAAACACTAAAACCAACTTAAAACCAGTCCACTCGTGCCCGTGTCATTCCACTGAGATTTCTTTGTGTTTGAGGAGTCTTGTACATTGTCCTAACGTACATTTTGCAGTACATAACACCTGCGACTTTCTTCAGGGTTCCCGCGGGGCATTGAAAGTCATTAAATTAATCAAGGCCTAAAAGCTGAACCTGAATCAAACCGTGAAAGTCATAGGTTAGTTAATTGAAAAGTCACCCTAGCCGGAGTTCATTGCGGGACAGAGCGGCTTCGGGTAAAGGCAGTGACCGGTGCGAGCTAGTCTGTATTTGACAACAAAGCGCTGAAGTCCGCGGGAGCTATCGCTGAAGGACTGAACGAGACTGTAACGTGGATGCAGCGGTTGTGGCCGAAATTGTCGCCTGGTCCGTGAATATTAAAGATCGGTCCGGACCATTATGGACCATAACCTCTAGAGTCGGTCCGGACCAGGCAGGGACCAGTCCCTGAAATGGTCCATCAAAAGGCTGATTTAATGGTCCCTGTGGATTATGTGTGGCAGGAGTGGATCCTGAGTGGTCTCTATCAATTATGTTTCCTTCATTTTGAGGAAAACCAATGATTTGGGTTGGGAAGATTTTTTATTTAAAAAAAATAATATGATTATCCACAAAAAATAATCATACAAAAGTTCAGTGTGGATTAGCAATTGCGTCCTTTGCTCTCTGCTGTTCTTTTAGCTTTAATTGAAATATGATCAAATTGTTGTTCTGGAAGCGGCACAAACTATTCCTGGGTATGGAGAGAGTCGCTGGGAATGATTTGGAATTGACATTGTGGGAGGGGATTGATTCTTTGCAATGGGATTGGGTTGGAAGGGCACACACTCTTATGGAGAACAATGAACTTGGAGGGACACAAAATCCAGGCGGTGGCGGCAATGCAACATTTCTGGACGCCAACTGCCATTAAACCACACGAAGGAGAAGAAAAAGGTGTTCTGCTGGTCGGGGGAAACACATATCACCAACGTTGCCAGAGCTGTGAAGAGGATTCAGAGAGATGGTGTTTGGAAAAAAGTGTGTGGAAGAGTTTTCGCCAGGATGTGGATTCTGATGGTGTCGAGCCACTGGGATTGATTGTCCCTGGAGCTCTCAATAAGAGTAGGTCAGAAAGTGTTTACAAGAAAGAAGTAGGAGTAGTTAATGAAAACAACAATGAAAAAGAGAAATTGCCTCTTTTGACCCGGCAAAAAAAATCATTTCTTGGATAAACTGCAATTGTTGGGAGCTGTGGAGCTGGATTGCAGAAGACATCTCATCCATACTAGAATAAAGGTTAAAGATGGCTAAAGCAGTGTTTGGACATTTGGGCCTGTCTGACATTGTTCTACCCTTTTAGTAGTGTCATTCTTGTTATGATGTGAGGGATGGCGTCAACAGTTTGAAGACCATTGCTTCAGATCGCAATGTACTGATTTGAATGGAACTGCTTTGGAATTACGCACCTGTTATGTGGTTCCTAGTATCACCTCGCTCGCTTCCGAACAGCGCTCCACGTGTTATTTTTGCATCCCGTTTTGTTTGCGTACACCTACTTTCGTTTATTTTAGCCGAAGGAAATCGTCCTGACAGATTTGGTCGTCCCCGGGCCCCGCGGAGATTTAAAGCCATTCCAGATTGGAGCATTTACCGACCGATAAGCAGTCTTCTTCTCTCGGCGTCTGTTCGAACATCATGCGGTTGGATTAAGAGCTCTTCCAACAGAGCAAATCTGAATTTTTCCTCTTTCCTCATTCCCTCACATCTACATCTTTCTCATTCCCTCACGTCTACATCTACATCAGAGCTGACTGATTGGTACAAAAGTGTTTTAAATGAGGCTCTTGGGCAAATCAAGGAAGGCCACATGCTTGGTAAAAACAACAGACTGTGAAAATGGAAGGGCAATTCAATTCAATTCAAGTTCATTTGTATAGCACATTAAAAACAACTGCAGTTGACCAAAGTGCTTCACAGTAATAGCAGGTCACATAGAAATAAAATCCAAGTAAAAGATAACATGCCAAGATACACTCAACTAGCTCGTATTGAAGGCCAGGGAGAAGAGGTGTGTTTTCAGTCCGGATTTGAACTGTTCCACAGACTGAGAGGACCTGATAGACAAAGGAAGACTGTTCCACAGTCGGGGCACTGCCACAGAGAAGGCTCTATCACCTCTCGTTTTTTTCCTAGTTTTAGGAACATCCAATAGGAGCTGGTCCTTGGTTTATTTCGCTGACTATCTGTGCGCGTTGGGCCCGCCCGTTCAATCAATGGTATGGCAGAGCCAGGCAATGAGGTGATGGGGTGTGGCCCTCCTCCTCTTCCTCTGCCAGCTTCACATGACCAATTCATCATTTCAGTGCTAATAACTGACTCTTTTCACAAAGCATGACACAAGTACCCTTTTACTCAATCTCTGGGATGCTTTTCTATTGGTGAATAAATCAATATTTAAAAAGGTGCTGATGGATAATCACTGACAAATTTAACTTGGGGTGTTAATAAATGACTGGAGGATACGTGTGTTCTTTGTGATTTGAGAACACTTGCACGAGAAAACTTTTCTATGCCCTGTTGAACGGTGCTCTAAATCAAATTTTGTTATTATCCTGACAATGACAAACTACGGAATCTGAAGTGAATAACGGAATAATGCGTCTTGCGGGAACATAAACAATACACTTCATAATACAGTAGTCAGTTGTGCCATCCGCCAAAGTCAACACTGGCTACAGCAGTGGTTCCCAAAGTCGGGGGTCACGGGACACTAACGTGGGGGTCGGAAGAGAATTTTTGAGACAATATTTATTACATTTCTGAGATTAATTTTGATATATTGTTGATCGTAAACAGCACATTTTTGCCAAATATCAAGCGCTAGCTAAAGTCGTGCCACCCTGAGCCTGAATCTTCTCCAAATCTGACAGACTCTTGGTCATAACTACAATTCAACCATCAGTTGAGACACTTTTACACATCTTTAAGTGATATCTAAAAATCTGATAAGACAATCAAAATTGCAAACGAGCAACAGATTGTCTAAATACAGTCCCGATCGACAGTCCATTTGTAAACTTGTAAAGAACATCTCAAGTGGATCGGCTTGTCATGCCAGTTAATGTTGGAAACCATCAGGACCATCAAGGTTTCTTCCACCTTTCAATGTCCCATGTTTGGTAAGACAAGGCAAGGCAAGTTTATTTGTAGAGCACAATTCATACACAAGGCAATTCAAAGTGCTTCACAGTTGTGGTCTCTCTCCAAAGTCCAAACGGACAGTTCTGTGGCCTATGAAGATGTGTTTTGTTTTTGAAGCTCTTCAGTCGCTGATGCCTCTGATGCTTATTAGGCTGCAGTCAGCTCCAGTATTCATTTGGGTCGAGGGTTGCCCCGGTGTCTTGACGGACAGCCAATCAGATCCTCGGCTCAGTGTGGGTGACATTTTTTTTTTGGTTCTTGACTTTTGTGTTCCATAACCCTCAGGATCTTTTAAGACATTCAAAATGACTGTTTTACTACGTCACACCTCAGCAGCGATGGTGCTTATGCAGCTCTACAATCCAACTACGTTCAAAACAAGAATGTTTTTTTTCCCTTTGCCATCAGGACGTCATGACAGCACTGTGAGGCAACTCCTGTTGTGATATGGGGCTATACAAAAACATTGATTGACTGATGGATGGATGGATGGATTGAATACCTGACCTGAAAAGGACACTGAATCCACATTTTAGCAAAAATGTGTCCTAAATCTTTGATCAGCTGCAAAAACAATTTTTAGTTTATTTGTTGTTGCATATTGCATATATCTTAACAAGTACCGAATCATGCAAAATCTGAGTTTTTGCCATTTTCCAACTGGCCTTAAACTTTTGATCGGGAATGTAAGAAAAGGATGCTTCTACGTAAATTGGCCAAAATAAAGAAGGCTTTCCCTGAGAAGACCCCGTTGAGCACTAGCATTTAATCACTTCACACTATCACGATTAAAACTGTAGCCGTGCTGTCGGAATTTATTAGAGCCAAAATAAAAGCCAAGTTATAAACTGCATGTCCCTGTAATGGCCCTCCAAATGGAAGCAAAAGAGCCCATCGATCACCGTGGAGGCTGTCACCAAGGCCATAGTGGAGCAGCAGCCCCGTCCCGCACAGTGCAGCTAACAATAGGCAGTGGAAGTCTGGAGGGAGCGGGCAATCTGCAGGTGAAATGACAAGTTCTGCGTGTCATCGGCAAAGTCATGAATTATGGGAATGTGCTGTCGATGGTGCAAGGTGGATGGATTGTTGTAGTATATTCATGAGTTTCTGCTATAGAGAGCAGAAGGTGCAGAAGTGTGCCGGGACCTCCAGGTTTTACACATTAATTGCTAAAGTGTTCTTCTTAAAGGCCCTATACCTGATTTTTTTATTTTTTATTATTATGCACACAATGGAAGCCGCCAAACTAAAACGTTAGTTGTGGTCCAAAAATTCCAAATTTGTATCATCCCAATTATGTGCGGTAGGGCACCGCCCCTCCTGCCAATCTACCCAATGTGTGTGTAAAAATGAAAGGATATTAATGAGCTAATTCAGTAATATTAATGTGTATAAATGTTGGTTATAAGCTGTACAGAACGTGAGAAAATTGTTTACTTTGTCTGTCTGTGTAAAACCTGCGCTTCCTCCGTTGGCGTTTTGCTGCTCAGGGCGGTGGGGAGAAGCGCCCTTCGAAAAGGCGGGATATTAATCCACCCAATCGAAACTTGATAAAACATTATGACGTCAGTGTGTAGTAATTAATTTGCCAATAAACGGCATACGTTTGCTCTGTGTCGGGGCTGACTTCAGGCACCCATGGGAGTTTAATATCAGCCGATTACACTGGACTCTGTAAACAATCCATGAGTTGCTGGTTAGTAGCAGCTCTGAGCTCACGGATGATCCAACAACTCATTTGAGAAACAGGAGAAGCGTTGTGTTGTTGCCTGAGAGGAGGTGAAAGGATTTTGTCAAACTAATGGACTTTTAACAACTTTCTTCAGTCAGAAGTCATGTCTAAACTGACTTTTCTGGAGGTAGCATTACGATGCTAACTAGCTCGTCTGCTTGTTTATTTAAAACTTTGGGACAACCCTCGCTGACTTGGATAAGACAGTTATGCCCCAAGACGTGAACATTTGATAGAGAGATTCAGGACCACGAGGACCGTACTACGGAAGATGTGAGAGGAACGTCTTTCATTCACTGAGTGAAACAGAGGAGCTGCAGTTGCTACAGGGAGGACTCATCAAAACGTAAGCTTCACTGTGATTTCTGACAGTTTAAACAGGTTTAAACCTGTGGCTCTGAGGCCCATAATGGAACCATAGCAGGTCTGGTCTAATACTGTACATGAAATCAAAGAGGAAACACCTTCTGCCTTTGTTCTGTTGGTACAAAACACAAATCATCTCGTACTAACTGGCGCAAAACAAAATATGTCCCACTTTCTTCCTGATCGAGAAAAAGTGGGTCTGGGAAAGGGGTCAGCCCATAAGTCCGACAACCCATTAGTCCGACGTCTCATCTTTCAAAAAATGTCCCATTGAGTAGGGGTTGAAAGATAACATTATTTGATTCTGCAGCTCTGCCTAAGTAATGGGTCGGTCATAAGTCCCGACACCTCCGCTTGAAGCTCCTTCACTTCACTCAGTCCAAACCACTCTCCCGTTTAGAATAAATAAGAGCGAGTAGACGGGTTGAGCCGGCTAGTTCATCAAATGGTATCTTCCTGTAGCAGACGATGAAAGAGAACCGAAACGTGTAAGTAGTGTTTTTTTTCACCCCCCAAGAGCTCAAGAGCTCAGCAAAATGAGGTGTTTTGAAGCTCGATAAAGCGACGGCACGAAACCCGTCATCTTAAAAGCAAATTAAGCAAAAAAGTCTCTAATCATAAAATGTCCAAAACTAGAATGAACGGCCCAGTTTACCAAAGCAAACACGTAGCACCACGCTGTCGGTTGGACCTCTGTGTTTCAGTGGCTTTGAACGACAAAGATAACAAAACACACTTCGAGCAATCTGCCTGAATCAAAGGCCTTCCATTAAACCACTCCAGAAAACAGAAAGCAAACAAGCCTCCCCAGTGAAACGGGCAGACGATAGCGGCGTGTTCAAAGTGAGGCTTCCTCTTAAAATTAAAGCCACTGATTTAAATGCACATGCAGAAGTAGGGCTATTGCGGGAGTAGAAGTGGCAGCAGTAGTTGTAGTCAGTGGTCAGTGTTGGGTAGTGTTACTTTTCACAGTAAGTTGCCTTCTTAGCCTAACTCGTTATGTTACGGCGCTACTTTATCACGAGGCCAAATAGAAGCGGTAGCGCGATTCGTCCGGTTAGTTGTGTACACAGTGCCTTAAGCGTGCTCCTGTGTTACCAATGGGGAACAGTTATACATACATCCAAAAACAACATCGCACACTCATGAGCCGATGTCCAAATTTGTAATATTAGTGATAGTGATCACGTTTCGGCATTAGCCTTCATCAGATCTTTCTTTTTTCTTCTTTTGAACCAAAGTGTATGTGGAGTATCTTAATGATGATATGGGATGGTTAAATTCAACAAAATGACCTGCCACAGGATAATCCAAGTTTTTGCACCTTATCGTACTTCTATGCTCTGCTTGGATTATCCTGTTGCTGCTCATTTTGTTGAATTTAACTAGGGCTGAACGATTAATTGCATTTGCAATGTTATCGCGATATTACACAATGCGATTTCGTCATCGCAGGGCACGCGATTTGGGAAGTAAATGGAGCAACGAGATATGGCAGCCAAGTCCGCTCCGTCGCGTGCTTTTGTTTACGTCTCAGTCTAGTTAAGGTGCGCGGTAGATTGTGGATGTACAGTGAAAATATCAGCGTTTATCATGCAGCCACCATGAAGGACTATTGCTTTTCTCCGTTAGCATTGCGTTAGCCGCAGCGCTAATCACGTCATTCCGTCGCCGCTACTACACGGTCTGATGATCACAGAAACTCCCTCACCTCCGGATTCTACGCCTCTGCCTCCACAGACATCATTTTATATAGGTGAGTCTGTGCTGATTGTAAAAAGTAAAGAGTCGTTTGTGGCTCAGTTTAGGGGGCTTATGTTTGGGAATGTTGTGGACAAAGAACTTATCTCAAAAGCATAATGACGTTTCATGACCATTAAGTATCCGCGGAGGCGATGTGCCTTTATTTACCTTTGCGACTACCGCATATCCGCTCCGTAGGTCGTACAGACGCAAGATATAAACACTAAACTGCTGTATGAAAAGTGTTGGTAACTAGGATCCGAGGCAGGAGTCCGTGTCATGTCTTATTTTGCTGAGGAAATGTGCTGTTTAAGCTGAAATGTCACTTAATGGCTGCGAGTCAAAGATTACGTGTCTGTGTTTGGCACCTCATGTCCCGTCTCCTTGTCTCAGTGTTCTTTTCTTTCTTCATATTGTCCAAAGTTACATCCCAAAACCAAAATGCTGCTCCTAATTCCACTGTGTTTTGGCGTGTGCTCCATCTGGCCTCTCCGTGTCCTTCAATAACGCGCATCTGAAGTACTACGAGTCGCAGCTCAGACTGGAATTTGATTGGCCGAAATAATAAAGTACTATTTAATAAATGAAATAGCTTATTTTGTATTAATTGGGAGTTTGATTTCCTAAAACTTTTCCAACTAGTTAAAGCAGACGTTTGTTCTTACTTTCCTGCACTTTAGTGTGGGTGATTTTACTGACTGGATCAGTGAGTTATTTTTTTTTTAATATCTATATAATTTAGCATTTATTTATAGACTGTACTGTTAAGTTCAGACAGTTTAAGAAGTGCAGTCCACACAAATTTTGAAAAGGTCAAGCAACAATTTTGTTGCAATTTTCACTTCAAATATTGTTTATTATGAAACAGGCTGATTTATTGCTTGTGTTAGGTGAAAAATACATGAGAAGAGGACCTTGCAACAATAATAATAATAATAATAATAATTAATACAATAATCGCATATTTAATCGCAATCGCAATATTGAAGAAAAAAAATCGCAATTAGATTATTTCTCAAAATCGTTCAGCCCTAAATTTAACCATCCCATATCATCATTAAGATACATTGGGATTGAACAGGTAAAACTGTCCCCTAGAGGTGGAAACTTGGATTTACTATTTGATCCACCATTTAAAGACTTTGACTCCTCATGGACTAAATATTGACTTTGATCTCAAATGCTTCTTGTGATACAGTAGGCTATATGTATTACAGATTTCTGTATATATTTGTTATATATTTTAACTGTTTTTGTAGAAATGGCCTTTCTACACTGGGTGTGGCCTCCTGATTGATGGGTACCACCCACATTTTGGAGAAGATTTAAGCCACCTGCTGGTCCACTCCACATACACTTTGGTTCAAAAGAAGAGAAAAGAAAGATCTGATGAAGGCTAATGCCGAAACGTGATCACTATCACTAATATTAAACATTTGGACATCGGCTCATGAGTGTGCGATGTTGTTTTTTGATGTATGAAGATTTTCCCCTACATCTGCACCTCGAAGACTATTTTTGGTGTGCGTTGCTTCCCCTTTTTCTCGAACAGTTATACATAGCCTATATTTGCCCGGTATGTTTTCCGGCGCTGACAGCTGTTGAAAGCAAACTGAGCGGCTGTAAAAGCTAAACCGCACAAACAACAGATTGATATCAGGAAATGCATGAACTACGGCGTGATAAATCGTCTCCTTTGGGCTTTATTTATGCATTTATACTGACAAACTACAGTAACGGTCTACAATAAGAGGCATCAACATCTAGCATTCATTTAAAAAAACACACACACAGTGAAACAGGGTAATTGGTCTTGGCTGAGAATCAATAAACGTGCGCTGCTGTGAAGACAAAACATATCTTTCAAAGCGCACAGGGACAAGCGAAATACGACGACATAAATACGACTTTTATGACATAAACGCACTGCCAGACTCTCACAGTTGCACAATTACAGGTCCTGTGCTGCAGCAGGAGCCGGGGCTGCTGTTTTAGACATAAATAACGTTTCTTTGTTTCATGCAAATCGATGAGCTGAGGCGGGGAGATGCCATTGGGCGCTGACCTGACTCACAGCAGAGTAGTTTGTTTTAGGTTGGTGCAATCCAGCGGAGAGGAAAAGAAGTGGACAGAAGAAAGGCTGATGAGGCAAGAAAATGAATGAAAGGCAGTCGTGACTAATGTATAAAAAGTGCATAAATAATATATTTTTAATTTGCCTAACTCAAAGCTAACTGTGGAGACGTGTCAGGCCCAGAATATATAGCGGCCGATGTGAAAAGAGAGAGAGAATGGAACCAACAACCTTCTGTTTTCTAAGCTGATGCTCTAAAGAGCCTGTGTAAGCTGAACGTCGTGTACAATGATTCTCTGAGAATCTTACTGAAGGTTCCAAGACATTCGAGTGCAAGTGAAATGTTTGTAAACTGTAATGTAAGCTCCTGTGCAGCAGTTATTCGCTATTGTATTTATTGTGTGTTTGTTTACTTTATTGTCCCCGTAGGGAAATTTGTCTTCTGCATTTGACCCATCTTTTGATGCCACTGAGGCAACCCGTAAGGAGCAGTGGGCGACCCATCCCCATGATGTAGAGCACAACTGGAACGTGTCAAATCATGTGATAACATATCAAATTATGCTTAGGAAAACAACAGTTTTATGAATAAAAGCTGTTTATGAACTGGTTTTGGTTGGATGTCTTACTGTTTGAAGGTTTTGGCCTGAATAAAACAATTACATTTCTGCCAGGATTTGCAAGGTATTCAATTAAAATATTAATATTATATATAGTATTTAGCAGGTCCAGTTTATCGCTATTAGCCTACAATTGCAGACCATAGGCCTCATTTCTCAATTTATTAGTTCCAACTTTAATTAAGATGAGCTTTATAAACCTAATTTTTACATCTTTACTTGCTTAGAAACACTTCTACCAATGAATAAAAAAGCTATTTTGTTATTATCTAAAGCTGAGGAACCTGATTTTCTTCCTGTTCACACTGTGAAATGTTTAGTTTTGGCCAAAACCAGCCCTTTATTGTC
Source organism: Proterorhinus semilunaris (assembly GCA_021464625.1). Classification (NCBI taxonomy): domain Eukaryota; kingdom Metazoa; phylum Chordata; class Actinopteri; order Gobiiformes; family Gobiidae; genus Proterorhinus; species Proterorhinus semilunaris. The sequence goes on from CM038359.1 coordinate 8,459,987, forward strand.
CAAACTGTTTTTTCACCATTGTTGGCCCTCTATTGAGCGTGAATTGGATGAAACCTAATTAAAATGCAGAACATCATCTAAAGTATCAATATTGGCGTGAAAAGCATCATATTGCGCCGTGAAATATCACGATATATCACAAAATCGATATAATGCCACAGCCCTAGGTCAGGGGTTCTCAACCGAAATTTATGATACATATGACAAATCCAGATAGGCATAAATTATCAAAACTCATTCAATGAATGGCTGAAATTCATCTGGAACCCAGTGAGACACTTGGTTAAGTTGGTTTCGCCATGAAATAAACATTTTTTTATTAAAAGATATTTAGTCTACTTCACTACAATAAAGTATTTAGTCTGAGGGATGTGGCGTTGCACAGCGATCAGTTGTAGAGCTGACACTTCTCTCTCGCTCGGGGGAGCGCGTTTAACAAAGCAGAGCGAGTTCCAATGAAAAGATCAAAACAGTTGACATTTGACAAGTTTTTATTTGGCTCAAATCGGCCCATGGACGGCTGAGAAACATCCTGTTAAAGTCTTCGATCCGAAATAGGCTGTTTAAATGCGCACGCGATAATTAGCGATAGCGATCGATCCCCGGCAACACGCGGCGTTTCAAAACTGTCAAGACAAGCATTAAGCCTCACATGGATAACTAAATAAGAACCTTGAAACAGCTGTGAGACACATAAGACCAGGGTGCAGCTACAACATATACAATAGGGGTGCCGCAGACTCGGGGGAGCACGTGTAGAGGTGCCCCAGAGCTGAAAAGGTTGAGAACCACTGCCCTAGGTAGTGGTTGTCATTTTTAGCTCTGGAGGTAGAGCCGAATGAAATGGCCGTACATCGCACAAGTCCTTCAAAGTAGCGACTAAAAGCGAGACTAAAACCTGAGAGTGAATAAAACGTTCCCAGTGGAATTACCCAAAGATAGCGGCTTATCCATAATGAGGCTTACTGCTAATACCACTCATCCCCGGATTCTTTAACACCTGCTCAGCCCAATATTAACTGGATAATTGTCGGAGCACATTAACATAACATTAAGTGTGCATAATCAGACTGACATGGAAACTTTCCATAGAGCTATAGCCAAATTTACCTTTCGAACAGGGGTCTTTTTTTTTCTTTTGTCTTTTTGTCGTTAAAGAGAACATTTGGCGGTAAAGTTATCGTCGCTGTTAAAGTGTGGGCCGTGAATTAGATCTCAAGTTGGGCAAGCGCCAGTTGGCAAGAGCGGAAACGTTTGTGATTTAGTAGAATTATGAGCAGTCTTCTTTTAAAGAGCTTAACATTTCCCCTCATTTAAGACCGGAACGGCACAGACAAATGTGCAATGAAAAAAAAAAATATAATAAAAAAATATGAATTTACCATGCCAAAACAAAGTGTCAAAGGTTGTAGACTAGACTGGCGTATGGGACCGTTAATAGATATTCAGGAGACTGTGTTTAACTCACAGTGGGAGTAATAGTTGGTGGTCCTGCTGTCCCGCGGGCGCGATATTGAGGTGAAGAAGAGGAGCGCGAAGAGGAAGCAATAAGTGATCGTTGTAGTCAGTTCGTAGCACACCACGCCTCAGCCGACCCCGTTGTTCTCTAACCAACGCCCTCGGGCTACCGGCAAAGGCACTGGTGAAGATTCGAACTTCGTCTTGAGCAACATTTCTATGTTAAAAAAATGTTTAAAGAGCGGGAAACCCCTGTAAAATACCGTATCTTCTCCTCCCGGTCAGCATTAACATCCCTGCCACGGGGCTTATGGGAAATGTAGTTCTAACGTCTTAATAATACAATTTATTGGGACCAACAAAAATTATGACACGGCCTGACATGTGTGGTCAAAGGAATGAGATCAGCTGACTACCTGAACATCCTGATCCTATAATTTGTTCCATCAATGGATTTCTTCTTCCCTGATGGCACGAGTGTATTCCAAGATGACATTGCCGGGATTCATCCGGCTCACACTGTGAAAGCGTGGGAGCATGAGACACCATTTTCACACATGGATTGGCCACCTCAGAGTCCAGATCTTAACCCCATTGAGAGTCTTTGGGATGTGCTGGACAAGGCTTTGCGCTGTGGTCACACTCTCTCATCATTGACACTGCAGAAGCTCATTGAAACAATGGCACAGCTGTCATCAAAGCTAAAGGCGCACCAATCAAATATTAGAGCGTGACCTGTTCTTTTGTGACTCTTCTTTGGTCAGGCAGTATAAATGGCTTTTCTACCTCTGTGTACGAAGCCACAACAGCTCGCCCCCTATAGGAATCGATGTATCAACCTTACAATTATATAGTGATCTGCTTTACCATCTGAGCCACTGTCATCCGATGTGCATTACCAGAAGGATGACAGTTCCCTCAGCTTTCAACGTTTCATTCCTCCCATCCCTTCCACTCTTGTGTCCACTTTGCTTCCGTCTACAGCCCGAAACGCTGGCTCTCGCTCACCCCGCATATTTTGGCCTCGGGTCAGAAGACACTTTGAGGAAGGTGATGATTTACTTTTAGAAGATACAACCTCATATTAATGTTCCGGCACTTAAGTCTGCACCTCTCTAATACGGCCAGGAACCTTATTAACCTTTGGAATACGGTTAATTGAGGAAAGAGCTCTTCATTTGAGCTTGGTCATCAGCTTTTAATGGGACAAAGGCCTCGGAACGAGAGGGGTGGGGGGAGAAGATGGATGGCTTAAGAGTGCAGATTTAGACTAAGTACAGGAGTGGTCGCGGCAAGCAAGGAACTACGGGTGGGCAGGAACTAAATAGGTTTCCTCAAGCAAAATCGACTTTTAGACCTTTCGATCATGTTGTAGTGTTGTTCCTTTAGTTTTATGTTTGAGTAATCTTTGAATCTTTCACAGGAATTAGTCAAAGTGCCGTGGCACCAGCCTCGGCTTGTTATTTACAGCGGTTCCTAAAGTGGGGGTCAAGAGGCCTAAGTTTGGGGTCCCAACATGAAATTCAATGAAAAATGCCACAGTTTGTTGTATAACTCGAAGGGTAAACAGCTTAGGTATAGTTTGTGAAATCCAGTCGTATACACTGCCTGACCAAAAAGTCACATGCTCCGATATTTCATTGGACTGCCTTCAGCCTTTCTCTGTGGCATTGTTACAATAAGCTTCTGCAACGTCCAAAGATCCAGAGTTACATTCGTCTTTCACCAAGCTCTTGTGTTGATGATGGGAGAGTGTGACCACTCCGCAAAGCCTTCTCTAGCACACCCCAGAGATTCTCAATGGCGTCAAACCTCTTAACCCCCGCCTTAACCGGGCACATTTTCTCCAGTTCAGTTTTACCCAAATCTAAAAGCTTCTTGACTGAAGCTTACAACCGAAATGTGCTCGGTCCATGCGGGGGTTAAGATCTGGACTCAGTGGCTCCAATCCATCTGACGCTCCCTGATCCACTCTTTCACAATGTGAGCCTGATGAATCCTGGCATCGTCCTCTTGGAATCTGCCTGTACCATCAGGGAAGAAGAAATCCATTGACGCAATAACATGATCATTCAGGATGTTCAGGTCGTCAGCTGGTCCCTTTCTTTGGGCACATCGTGTTGCTGAACGTAGACCTGACCAATTGCAGCTCATAACAGTTAGTTACATCCTGGTGGACACTTTTGTTTGGTCTACACATTAAGCTTTAGACCGTGTTGCTTTGCTCATGCTGCTTGATTTGTTTCCTGATTCTTTGATTGTGCTTTTGGTGACAGTGGAATACTTTTTGCAAACCTTACCCAGCTCGAGCCTCCTGCCGCTCCCGGACACTTGGAGATGCCCTCCCTGACACGGTCTTCTCTCAGCCATGCCTCTAGACCCGTCCTGCACCTGAGCAGCAAGCAAATACACTGCCCTTTGCCAACACGGGTTTGTAGCCTCCCGCCCCCGACTGTGGGGACATTTCCCCGGTTTAGCAGCCCACTAACTTCCCGATCCATCCACACATCATTTCATCTGCTTTCGCCAATTAAATGTGGGTTGGAGTGTCCTGTACCTCACGTCATGATAAAATCCCGTTCCAAACCTGTAATCCAGTGCGTTCTTTATTGCGTGTATAATTCCTCTGATCGGAATGCCTGGGATCTGCAAGTCATAAAGCTTTCCCTCCTCTTTTCAGTCGGTGTTTCTGTTTCACTTGTGTCTTTATGATTGTTATGACCAGATCACGGGACAGACAGGTACAGCACACTCCAAAACACACATGTGTTATTGAAATAATATGACATAGGCCTGAAGAAGATGAAGTTATGTTTGTAGGCAGTAGGAGTTGGGTTTGTGGGGGCAGGAGGTTATAAGGCCAGGCGAGGTTTGCGTTAAGTGTCAGAGGATTGGCAGTAAAACTATTCCACTGTCAATCAAAGGAATCAGGAAACACAGAAGCAGCTGTAGTAGTAGTAGATGTAGCGGCAGCAGCAGTCGCAGTAGCAGTAATAGTTGTAGTACCAACAGGAGTAATTTGATTATTTCGTACACCTTTCCTAAGCAAACTGACAGGCCCTTTTCCTCCCTCTTGTCCGCCGGGGGGGAACTTTGTGTCCTTTCACTCTCCAGGCCGGGGCTGTTCCGCCGTCACACAATGACACCATAATTACTGCGCAAAAAGAAAAGACAACCACTCGCCGCTTCGCTTCTCCGCGGCAACCAATCAGCAATTACACAAGTCCGGATCCTCTGCCTGTTTTTTCTTTTTTTCTTCTTCAAAGATAATGGAGGCCCCTCTCTTCCCCTCCCCTAAAGAAAGACGATTTCATCACATATGGAAGAGAAAGGGAGATGGAGTAATCCCATTTCGGGCTGGAGGCTGGCCAATATGTTCTGGCATTAAGATTTAATCACCGCTCTATAGACAGGCCAAAGCCATCGCCGCAATAAGTGGGAATGATATTTCTGTCAAAGCCCCTCGCGCAGCAAAGCTCTTAAATGGGGGACAGCGCACTAGTCTTTACGGGGGGAGAGGGTTTTCTTGATGGCTCCCCGCTGTGATTAGGGATTGGCAGTGACTGGTTGATGTGCTGAAGCCGCCCCCCCCCCCCGTGGTTGTTCTTACCCGGACACATCAATCATGGCTATTGATTTGCAGTGAGTCCAGGGGTGAGGTTGCAGGTTCCTGGAGGGACCGGAGGCTGGGACATAATCATCAGTGCAATTTATGTGCAAGAACTGTCGAAATATTTGCGGCACTAACAGTAAAGGAGAATGAAAAAAAAAACCTCCATTGAAGCAGCGGAGAGGAGACACGCTGAGCTCCGGCCTCAGGAACACTCCCACAAAGCGGCGAGTTTGGTAAGCAGTGAGTCACTGTGACTCCGCTCATTTAAATGACGGTACTATTTATCATTTTGGCTCATGCTGTACGGCCAAACCATCTCTGCAGTACAGCCATAAGTTCATAATAAATAAATAGGCTAATCGCAACGCACTCGCTAATGCTAAGGCGGCTAGTGCTAACATCCACAGCAGCTTACTCTCAGTGAGGAGGCTCTGCTAAATCTGCTAAAACAAAGAATATAGCTGGAAAGCGGAAGTGCGAGAATTTGCACGAGATTTCCGTCCGCGGATGCAAACAAACACACACCGGTTGTCCTGTGCGGATATCGCGGCGTTCATACGCTTTGAAGGCTTTTTCTGTGTTACAGTGGTCCATCGGTTACGTTCTAAAAATAACCCGCAATAGACGAAATCCGTGATTATAATATATGTTTTAGGACAGTAAAACCTCTCAGCACACACTTTATACACTTTTCTCACGAGTTCACACGAGTTCTCCCGTATGCCTGGTGAACACTGTGTGATTTTTTTTGTCTAAGATTTGTAGATTCACATCACAGACGTGGGGATGGAAACACCGTGAGCTGCTCTCGTCTCCGCTGTGCGATTGTTCAAACTAAGAGACAGACCAAAGTTTTATCGTGGCAGTTTCAGGCTTCAGAAGGCGAGTGTTTAGCTGAGGCGAGCGCCACATGCTAGCGGGGTTTGTTTTCGCGCTCGTGCCCGACCTGTGTGGCTGTGACTCCGCGGCGTGCGGTGTGTGCGTTGACCTTACACAGAGAGGAGGCTCACTCTACGACAATCAGGACGCAGAACACACGTATGGCGTTCATCTGCTGTAAAAAAGCATACAGAATTGAACTAAAAACAAGTCTGCGAAAAGGCGAGGCTGTGAAAGGTGAACCGAGTTATAGGGAGGGACCACATTGGGACAAATTTCATCTCTGGGACGATAACATTTGTATACGGCCAGGCTAGCCGCTGAGTGGATCAGCTTTAGTTGACTGGGACTTCGCTGTCAAAGCCCCGAGTCATGCAAATGCCCCGCTCAGGTTTGCGGCATGGTCCCATTTAGTGATAATATTCTAATAAGTTAAACTCATAGTGACGCGCGCTTTTTATATCTGGCGCTGTTGAAAAAAATTGACAACAAATCTCGACGCGATGATCAGAGGATGAGGAGAACGGCCGCTTTTGGGAAAAGCAAGGACACCTCTGCCTTTTGTGGTGTAATCTGACTGCCAAAAGCTTAGTACAGCCTGTCAACCTTCATCCACCTTTCCGATCCTTTTTTTCAATATGTATCGACTTAAATGAATTGTTTACTTTGTTGAAACAGGCTTCTAGTACTCACTATCTAGCTCCATCAATCACAACTGTACGATTCCACACCTTAAGACTTCATTCGGTCAGTCTTCCTCTCCGTGCTCAGAACTTACAAAACCATACCTGAGTTTAACAATGTTCACCTCTGGGGTTAAGTCTTGGCTGAAAACAAACCAAAGCTGTGCCCATTTGTAAAGAGCACTGAGTCTGTGTGAATGTAGGTGTGAGTATATACAGTATGTACGTGCAGGAAAAGGTTGTATTCATGTATTTTATTTTTTTTAAATTGCGTAGAAAGGCCCAACCAGGGACATGAGCTGCGAATTAGCACTAGCGAAAAGCTCCTCATGTATCGCATCAGCCGCAAACATGAATTGTGTCTATCAATAAATAAATAAAAATAGAACCTTTAGAAATGACTACAATGTGACTAAAACAAAAAGCATGTTCGACCAAAATACTAACGCTAAAACTTGGGGGGGCTGCCAAAAACACCACTGAAGACATCGGTCTCCATCTTAATGTCTCTGTGCATTGTTCCTTAAATAAATAGCCTCTGCACTGGACACATTGAAAGAACTTGGTTAAATGTTCCCGTCTGCACCATCACAGTATTGATATTGTAGCATTTTAAGGCGCAGTTGTAGTTGCAGTAGCGGCGGCCAACAATAGCCTTAAACCCCCCCCCCCCCACCAACATGTTTACCCTTCTTGCCGGTTCCTCCCCACTCCACCGCTATCCCGCTGCTCCTGAATGAAGAATTCACCCTTTGCCTCTCGCCACTGTCGGCTTCTGCTGCGAGAGTGTGTACATATAAGTATTCAGGTGTTGCCCCCCCCTCCCCCTCCCTCCCTCCCCCCTAACCCCCAACACGAGGCGCTCGGTGCGGTTTTTATCAAGCCGCTGACTGGGAAGACAGATGGCCGTGAATAGGGTAGCCTAATGTAAAAGTCTGTGGAGTCGGGCAGGGGGAGAGATAAGGCGCAGCAGCACCATCACTCTCGGGCCGGGCCGGGGTACAGGCTCCTAAATCACCTGTTATCAGCAAAAGGCAACCAGGCAAGCGCTAATGGTCATCACACGACGGCGCGGGCCTGCGGGCAGCAGCGGGCCGTGCGGCGGGGAGGAACGGGGGGTGTGGGACTAACGGACGCTTCGCCCCCGACGCAAAGGTGGCACTCGGAACATTAGGAGGAGTGACATAATCGTGGAGGGCGAAGAGGAGCACGGCGATACTGCCGAAACATAAGACGATGAAAAAGAGAAATGCAGCGGTGAGAAAACAATATACAATGTACAACCACACAAAAAAAAACGTTGACACGCTCCAATGTGTGGTCGTAGTGCCTTTAGCATTGATTACAGCACCATCCGCTGTGGCTTCGTTCAAAACGTCCAGGGTTGCATGAATTTTTCAGCGAGATCTTGTATTGATGATGGGAGAGTGTGGCCACTGCGCAAAGCCTTCTTCCGCACATCCCAAAGAGCTGGACTTTGTGGTGGCCGATCCATCTCATGCTCCCTGAACCACTCTGAATCCTGGCATTGTCATCGTAGCATATGCCACATCAGGGAAGAAGAAATACATGGATGGAATAACCTGGCCATTCAGGATGTTCAGGTAGTCAGCTGATCTCATTCATTGGTCGCACAAGTCGCTTTTCGACAGGAGCGGACCGGGACGTTTTGTGAGAGTGTTGACAGCCAACACATCATAAATTATGATTTCGACGAGGGATGATGCACTTGAGAGAATACCACAAGCCTAAAAGCATATACACTTACAGTTGTCATCTTTAAAAGGAACAGGCCACCGTTTTTCCACACTGAGATATGTTCTTACCTGAGCTTAGAGGAGTTGATGCGTACCTGTCTGGTCTTTGTGCCCATGGAAGAGCGTGGTCACTTCTAACTTCACCCCCATTTGGAGCTATAGGAATATGCTGGGAGGCGCCAAATGCTAACAACATCTTTGGTCTTTTTGCGTGACTGAGGGCACGCGCACAGACCAGACGGGTACGTATAAACTCGTCTAAGCTCAGGTAAGAACATATCTCAGTATGGAGAAACGATGGCCTGTTCCTTTAACGAAGTGCTTACCTGTTTTAGTGAGCAGTGTGGTATTCTGAGTGTAGCAACTCATTTAGCTCAACACATTTAGATCTGTTCTGGGAGTCCTGACGCATCTCTTGTTTGGAAACATTAAGAATGCATCTACCGCTTGTGAAAATCCACCGCTTTGCCTTATGAGTTGTTAAAATGTAACACAGAGGGGCAGACTTGAAATTAATATAAAAAAACTTGGCAAAAAGCATTAAGCAGTTCTCACTCTGCATTCACCGGCATGACTGTATCCCCATGGTGCCTCCTGTTGGCCAATTCTATACCACTCAATCCCGTAGCATGAGGAAATCCCATAGCAGAGTAGACAATAATGTCGGGTATTTACAATTAAGGATTTTGGAAGCTGCCACCAAACCAATATGGGACACAATTGCAAGGACACACGAATGGGGATTGCCATGACAAATAATCAATAGCAAGAAGCACTACTCCTACCACGCCTTCTCAAACTCAATAAGAGGCAATTCAGGCCCCAAAATGGAAAAAAGTATTTTACTGTGGGCCCAGCTTTAAAGCGCACTGCATCAGGTTCTTGAAAAGGCTTTCACAAGAGCAGAGGAGTGCTTTAAACAAGTGTTTCATCCTCAATTCGCCAACTAAACTGTATCGCGGGGACGTGCGAGCAAAGAGAGAGGGCGGCTGTTTTAGCAGGTTATTAGTGAGAGAAAGACAGACGATTCAGTTTGGAGCACATTTGGAGTTTCTCTGCCTCTGCACAGCTCTAGTCCTCAGTCCTCAAAGTTTACTGTGGTCCATCACAGACCTGGAAGCACAGGGAATTATTATAGATGTGTTTCCAGCAAGGTGCTCTGTCCATAAAGACCGGTTTGAAGATTCTCCACAAGACAATAAATAACTGCCTTTTCTATTGGCCTCAAACTGGAACAATCCCAGAAAAATTAGGACGTCTGGTCACCCTAGTTCAGGCGTCTGCAGCACCAGGGATCCAGGTCTTGAGCTGATATCTTGGTCAGGAGTTGGGTGCCTCACTGGAAGATTGGGGTCGGCCCATTAGACTAATGACAACCTATTAGTCCGACGTCTCATTATTCCGAAAACGTCCCATTGAGTAGGGGTGCCATTAGTCCGACATCTCTTTAGTCAGAAAATAACGGACCCATTGGTCCAATGTCTCGTTGGTCCGACCATAAACAGCAGAGATGTGCTCAGAGTTTACGCACACATCTTCGGAGTTTCTGCCTGCTCCAAGTCCGCTGAAGAGAATAACTCTTTCACATGACATAAATTGGGCACTAGAACCGCCGCAGATCGTTGGATTGTTTGTTATGCCAATTAATATTAGGGTTAGGGTGTCTATGGTCGGACCAACGGGACGTCGGACCAATGGGTTTTTTCTCTGACTAAAGAGATATCGGACTAATGACACCTCTGCTCAATGGTACATTTTTGGAATAATGAGACGTTGGACTAATGGGTTGTCGGACAAATGGCATGGCACCGGAAGATTACCCCCTAGCAAAATCAATGGCCACTACCTCAACTCTCCAACAGGCTGCAGGTCCCCAGGAGTTTGAAGAGAGAATGCACAAGGCAACAAGTTATTGAAATAAAACGGTCATAGCTTCAAAGCAAAGCTCTTTCCCTTTTCACTTTCAGTTTTTTTACTCCTGTGTGTGCTGGACAGAGGGGCAGTAACAAGTTATAAACCCCTACAGAGTGGAACTGGAAACTTTTTTGTAATGGCTTTAGAAACTGACTGCGGAATTTACAGCTGCCTTAAAAATTGCTAAATTTCAGAAAATCCATAAACCTCAGACTGTATTTAAGATCCCACAATGTGTCCCAGCTGGGATTTGAACTCCGAACCCCATGCACCAGAGCCCACAGCTTATCTCACTGCACTAATTGGAGACTCTTGCTTAAAACTGTTGAAACTGAAAAAAATGCTGAAAACCATGAAGCCCCATTATAAGTCAATGGGAAAAATATGGCTGAATTTTGTTTGCGGGAAAAAAAGTAACTCTCAGAATTCTCCAAAGGGCACATGCTGAAGGTTTTGAGGTATAACTTGAAGAAACAATGAAGGCTGTGGAATGCAAAGAAAATCTGAAAAATGTGTTAATAATAATGTGCTGTTGGTTTTGTTCCTGTGTGGTTTGATCTAAACTGTGAATTTTGATTTGGCCGAACTCTGCTGGAGCAGACGATAAGAGCTGTGACGGGCCGGACACAGATGCCCTCAGAGTGGAGAGATCATTACAATAGAATAGCAAGGTGTTTGCTGCGGAGTGCTGGGCGGAAGCAGTGCGAACACGTAGAGTTTTGCTGAAGGTTGTATGGGAAAGAACAAACCCCACCAGACACAGGAGGAGCATGAAAACTACGATCACTGTATTGTTTCAACTGGCAAAAATACCAAATAATCCGCTTGGTCACCTCACCGGAGAGAATGATCAATACACGCGGTTTGATTCTCAGAAGCAAATATTTAGATCTCTCTAAAATCCCCCCCTCATTCTCTGATCCTTTGCGTCCTTTTTTGCCGTCTTGAATATCGCCTTTGCAAACAGAACAAGACAAACGCAACTCGTCTCCCGCTGAGGCGCATGTGCACACAATAACCACCACTGTTACCTACGGCAACAAAAACAAAAAACCCGCAGCCAGACACTCGTGTGTTCGAGGCCTTTTATTCTTCGCTGTCACAATAGAGCAGTCGTGAAATCTGACAGATGCAGTGTTTTGTCAGAGGGTGGCACGACGGTTAGGGCATATGTCCCAAAGCTAAATCTTTACAACTTCAATACTCAGTCTTTTTGACAAGTGAAGCTCAGATTTCGCCTGCAAGTATGTACTGTACTACGGGCTAAAACAAGCTCTAAGCCAGAGTGCACTGCGCCGGGGGATTTCAATCTTGATTTAGGAGTAAGGGTCCCGTAGCCAGATCGTGAGCTTGGGTCATGGTCAGGAGTACCGAGCTTGTACTTGGGTCGATGGGGAAACCATAGCAACTCAGAGAGTCAGGATGAGCCATGAAGAACCCAGTTTTTTTTTCCTTTAAGTAAACAAACAGCTAGCTTTTGAGCCTACACATTTCTTCTTCTGAAACATCAAAGAGGCACCAAGCGCCCCCCCACAGCTGCCGCTCAGTGGAGGCATCACAAGAGGCGCTACAGGAAATAAAAAGTGGCAAACGAGAAGATGGTGAAAGACTGTTGTGGAGCGGAGGGAGCTGCGCAGGAGGAAGAGAAAGGCGGAGGTAACCAGTGCGGGACACCACGCTCTGAAACAGGGACAAACCCAGGAGGCGGTGCACCGTTTCAGAGGAGCACTGAAGGCAGTACTCCGGTTTCCCCAACCTCCAAAGACATGCTGGTCTGGTTGGCCCACAGTGGCGGCGCGCAGATTCGCAGCAACGTAATTTCGTTGTACAATTGTACAATGACGAATAAAGCACTTACTGACTTATTGACTTACTTTTTGGAAAACGGGGTCCCAGGCTGAGAAAGTGAAACGAAAGTACAAAAATACAAATGTGGATGACAGACAGCTTTCCATTGACTTCGCCAGAAACGGATCAATATCTCTCTAAAAGTTTGAAATCAGATAATTAAACTATAAAAAACCTAGTCCAGCGGCACTCCCATACACATGTTAAGCTAATCACAGTTGCTAATCATTTGTTAGCATTTCAAGTAAAAGTTTTTTTGCAATATAGCTACTTCTTTGCTTTAAAGGAACAGGCCACCATTTTTTCATTCTGAGATATGTTACCTGAGCTTAGACGAGTTGATGTGTACCTGTCTGGTCTTTATGCGTGTGCTCAGTCACGCAAAAACACCAAAAATGTTGTTAGCATTCGGCCTTTCCCAATGTATTCCTATAGCTTCAAATGGGGGTGAAGTTGGAAGCGACCACGCTCTTCCATGGGCACGCACAAAGACCAGACAGGTACGTATCAACTCATCTAAGCTCAGGTAAGGTGTGCCCTCAGTCATGCAAAACTACCAAAGATGTTGTTAGCATTTGGCCTCTCCCAGTATATTCCTATGGCTCCAAACAGGGTGAAGTTGGAAGCGACCACGGTCTTCAACGGGCACAAAGACCTGACAGGTACGTAGTATCAACTCGTCTAAGCTCAGGTAAGAACATATCTCCGTATGGAAAAACAGTGTCCTGTTCCTTTAAAGTGCATACGTAATAAGGCTGAAAGATATATCGTTATTGTATCGATATCGAGATATGAATATTCACGATATCAATATCGCAAAAGAAAAATATAGTTATTGTATTGATATCGAGATTTGAGTATTAAAAATATAATCGAAAAAGCAAGATAAACAATATAGATTTTCATCAATAAAACTGCACACTTTTGTATTATGATTTTATATTTCTGAAAAATTCTTAGTTTTCACCTAACCCATAGTTTTATCGTATCGTATCGAGATATCTAGCATGAATATCGAGATATGAATTTTGTCCATATTGTTCAGCCATTATACGTAACATAACGTTTCCTACATAGGAAAAGATGTAGGCTGCAAAAAGAAGAGCCGCGCTCTGTGCTTCTTGCAATAAACCATGCCTCAGTAGACCTATTTTTTTTAATAAGCCCTCTTGCCAGTGGCCCTAGCACATAGCATAACAGCTCTGCACAGGCAAGATAACCATCTCATTTGGAGCAGCACAGTCCTTGCGCCAGGCAGAAGATCAGTCTTGTTCCCATTTTCCCAGGTATAGGGCTGCGTATGAAGGGCTATAAAAATTGCCCATTGCACGAACGATTCACCTGTCTAAAAAGTGTATCCTCCAAACAAAAATATTATTGTACCATTTGCTAAGTGATATCAAAAACTCATTAGGTGGCATTTCAGTGGTCACGGAGATAAAAGCTCCAGGCTGCTGATCCCTCTTCATGCGCAATGTTGGTGTAAAGAGAGTTCACATCCATTGTGTTGAGCACATTACTTCTCCAGGTATGTCGGTGACGGAGGAGCCACATTATAACATGGTTAAAATCTAAAATAAGTCACATTTGAAACCACGCAGTGCAGCGAGTCCCTTTCGCTCCAATGTGCTTTCAATTCCTTTCTCGCTCACTGCACCAAATGAACACAACACTTCCACTACAATCATGGCCACTTCCTCTGCCTTTATTCACAAGTCCATCAGAATTAATTCAGCTGGCCTTTACAAGATTAGACATCCACCAGACGACTGCGGACCCACTTATCTGCGTATAATGTGAGAGCTACACGGCCGCACTGAATTCTGTGGAGCGTGGGCATGTGGTGAATGTACTTTCTGGAGCTACTAATCAAAGCGCCGACTTGTATGCGCCTCAAGAACATGTCTAGCAATGTGTTTTTCTTTCAATTTCATACCTCTGTTCTTCTAAACAAAAGTAAAGGCTCAATTTCAACTCTGTAAACTGGACTTTAAAGAGATTTTTATAGTATCAGTATTTCGAATGACCTGGGCTGGCTGCCATCTTCAAAAGCTTCTCTGTTGTATCTTTGGCGTCATGGTTCTTATTCAATCATCAGTTGGTCAGGGATTTGAGCATGTGTTTACAGATCCATCGGTTGGTGGTTTGATCCCAGCCCTGATTGCTCCATATTTGTCAGAGCAGAGCGTTCCACAGCTTAGGGCCGACAATGGAGAACGCTCTGTCCTCTCTGGTTTTACAGTTCGTCTTCAGAACCACGAGCTGGAGGTCCCGAAGGTGAGATGCCCTAGCCACCTCAGCTGGCTCGTTTCGACGTGAAGGAGCAGCGACTCTACTCCGAGATCCACCTGGGTAAATGAGCTCCTCACCCGATCTCGAAGGGTGCGCCCAGCCACCCTGCGAAGGAAACTCATTTTGGCCACCTGTATCCGTGATCTTGTTCTTTTGGTCATTACCCAAATCGCATGACCATAGACTCTGGAGATCGCAAGACGGTCTAATAATCGTCATATCAGTCAGCCCTACCCGATAGGCGGCCCATGTTTACCTGCTGAGGCGGAGACACACTGGTGCGGTCCGTCAGGGTCCGTAAATTCCTCCCAGCCGAGCCAAGCAAAAGCTGGAGTGCGCCCCTTGTAAAAAAATAAAATAAATAAAAATTTTACGCGCTATCGCTAGCCAATTAGCGGAAGAATTAACTCCGCTAACATCTATCCGGAATGACTTTTACAGGCCAGTTTGACAGCAACAAGTGCTTTTTAATTACCTTCCGACGCATTGTGTGAGCTCGTCTTTAAGACCCATGAGGGACTACTTCCTGGAGTATAAAGATGTGTAATGAGCTGCCTCGACAATGGCTGAGTGTGCCGGGGCTAAATTGGTTGTTGTCGACGAAGGGGAAAAAGCAATAAAAACTATTCCCCCTCCCTCCCTGTCTCCCTCCCTTACGCTAACGTCAAAACGCTTATAGCCAGCCTGAGCCAGTTACCTCGCGGGCGTCTGTTGAAGCGTGGTGAAATTAAAGAGGGATCTGTGATGAAGCTACCGGCGGCTCCCCCCACCCCTTGAGAAACGAAACGTACATTAAGAGGCAAGCAACAAGGTCAGGGAAGCGGGCAGATACAGTGGGTTGCATAAGTACCGGCCCCCCTTTCCTTTTAGTGCAACCAATTGCCTTCAGAAGTTGAATGAAGACTTCTGAATGATCACATGTTGACCCAGTGACTAAATAGAGTCTGCCTGTGTGTAATCTAATCTCACTTCAAATACAGCTGCTCTGTGATGGTCTCAGAGGTCTGTTAAAGGTCCTATATCATGCAAAATCGACTTTTTTGAGCTTTTAACCATGTTGTTATGCTATTTCCTTCAAAAACACCCCCAGAGTGGTTTTTGGCTTCATTCACGCAGTTCTCAGTAATCCTCCTGAATCCTGCTCTCTGAGCAGCTGCTCTGCCCTCTCCTGGTAAACGACTGACATGTTCAGTTGTGTCGTCACAGCGGAACGGAAGTGCTCGTCGTCTGTAATGTAATGCCTTACGGCCTGATTTTCATTTGTAAAATTGCTTTTTTCATTATTTCTGTCGTAAGAAAAAAAAAAAAAAAAAAAAAAAAAAAAAAAAAAGAGGAAGTGCCTGACGCTGAGCTGCCACTGTACCGAAAACAAACGCTCCCCCTGAGCGTCCGAACGGTCTGAACAGATGTCATGTCATGTTGCACTGAAAGTTGTGAAGAGGAGCTTTTTCTAACCTACTCTGGAGTCTGGACACCTGTTCTTTTTTCTTACCTCACGATAATGTCACGGAGAAAAGCGCGTTTGGCTGCGAGGACTGGACTTTATTCAACCTTCCCAAAGAAGAGGCCATAGAAGTTGGACTTTCCCTCCGGGATTCAGCGACTATCAGCCACAATAGTGTTTGTCTGTGCCTGTCACTGATGGATGCTAATGAACCTTGGCCAGAATCAAAGTGGATTAACTTTTATAACCAGCGCAAGTCCCATAATGGAAACATCAGAGTGGTGAGTCATCAAAATGCATGTTAGCGTGTGTGTTAGCGTGTGTGTTAGCCATTTAGCCATGAAGCTGTGTTGCACATGTTAACTCCTTATAACAGCATCATGAAATAACTTCACTTTTTGCTGTGATATATATATTTCTACTACTGCTAAAGTTGTATGAGCGGCGAGAGGGGGCGGAGTTAACTGAATCCAAGCGTTTTGTCTTCCGGGTTGGAAAAATACCTCCAGAAAATACTTATATTTATCACAAAAATTAGTGCTCCGTAGTGGTAGAGGTACAATATATCATATAAATGCCTATACTTTACTTTGGAATGGCTAAAATAGCATGATACAGGTCCTTTAAGAGACTATTGGGGAGCAGACAGCATCATGAAGTCCAAGAACACACCAGACAGGTCCGGGATAAAGATATTGAGAAGTATAAAGTTGGGTTAGGTTATAAAAAGATTTCCGAATGTAGTGGTACGCATTTCCGCTGGTTAGCCAATCACCGCTAGACCCTTTATTAGGTGCGCATCTCACCTGCTGTCGACCTTCTCCGCCTCTGACGTCACGTAGCTGAGCCCGGGGACGGTGCTGCTGCGTTTGGGCAGTGTCTCGTGTCAACCACGCTGTTCAGTTGCACAAGGCGTAAGGCCGCGCAACTGAATTACGCTTTCGCCGTATGTGTCATGATTCGTCTTTTGTTCCCCTGGTTTTGTATGTTTTTTGGTTTAGTCCAGTGTCTTATTTTGACATGTGTGTTTTGTCCTTGTGATTTTGCGTTGCTTCCTTTGTGTTAATTGCCTGCCCCGCCCTGATGTGTTTCACCTGTGTCCTGTTTCCTCATGTATTTATACCCCTGTGTTTCCCTTGTCCTCTGTCGCGTCATTGTCTACGTCAGCCCCGGTTTGTGTCTCTGGATTTTGTTATTTTGTGTTTTGTCCATTAAACATCACCAGTTTCATTGCAGTCCTGCATTTTGGGTTTTCTTTTTCCTCACGCCACCTCCAACCATGACAGAATGACGCGACCAACTCAAGACCCAGCGGACTGCCCTATAGCTGAGAACCCTGCTCCTTGCTCCTGTCCAGAGCCACCGCTGGACACTTACCTCCGTCCGGGGTGGCTGTCCCCTCCTTCCTGCCCTGAGCCACTGCCAGACCCTGTCTTCTGTTCGAGGTGGGCCCCTTCTGTTCCGGAGCCACCGCTGGACACTGTTCTCCGTCCAGGGTGGGCTCCTCTTGTCCTGGGGCCACCATCGGACTGAGACCTCCGTCTGGGGTGGGCTTGTCCAGTTCATGTCCCAGGGCCACTGCAGGACATTGTTCTTCGTCCTGGGTGGGCCCTATCCCTGCTCGTCACCCAGAGCTTTCTCAGCTGCCTTCAGTGCCTGCGCCTCATCTGGGGTCTTCACATCCCTGCACCGCACCTCAACTCTTCCTGGCCTCTACAAGTCCCTCAGACCAGACTTCTTTGCCTCTGGGGCCTGACTCTGCTCTGTGTGGACCCTCTGGGCTTTCTATCGTCAGCGTAATCATTCTCCTGACCCCCCCAGTTTCTCCTGGACTGCCTCATGTCCCTCCTGTCCGGACCCCCTCCACCCTCCCGGGGTTGTGTTACATCATGGGACGTCTGGGAGCCGTCCCTTGGTGGGGGGGTACTGTCATGATTCGTCTTTTGTTCCCCTGGTTTTGTATGTTTTTTGGTTTAGTCCAGTGTCTTATTTTGACATGTGTGTTTTGTCCTTGTGATTTTGCGTTGCTTCCTTTGTGTTAATTGCCTGCCCCGCCCTGATGTGTTTCACCTGTGTCCTGTTTCCTCATGTATTTATACCCCTGTGTTTCCCTTGTCCTCTGTCGCGTCATTGTCTACGTCAGCCCCGGTTTGTCTCTCTGGATTTTGTTATTTTTGGTTTTTGTATTAAACATCACCAGTTTTGTTGCAGTCCTGCATTTTGGGTTTTATTTTTCCTCACGCCACCTCCAACCATGACCGTATGCGCCTTTGGTGAGTTTCCGTATGGGTTTTATTCATTACACCTAGTTCGATCTGTCCTAAACCCGTGTTTTGTAGCATGTTGGCGTCTTCCCGAGCCCACGCCTCTGCCGCGCTCTACCTGCTGTCCCCGTGGGCTGTGGCGTGGGGGTTGTTCTCTGCGGTGCGTGGCGCTGTGCAACGCGGTTACGTTGAGAGGACCGGGCAATTCGTGTGCGGAGTGCTTCACTTGACGGTATGTTTTCATAGTGCTTCCAGGAAACGAATGTATGTGTGTGTTCCTTCTAAAAAACAAGTAAATATTTTCATAGGGTCCTGTTCCTACCGCCCCTTCCTTTTACGTTTCATATGGTTTTGGCTGGTTCGAGCTACTGGACAGATTGGATAAGGCAAGCGCACCGTTAAAGCTGCGTATGAACTGGACTGAATTGAGCTAAATCGACCAGGGCTCTAGGACTCCTGCACCCGAGCGCGTTTTGGTCTCACGAACTACTCCTCCACAAGCAAGGTAACAAGGCCATCGCCTTCTGCGTGGCCTCGATACGCAACGGCTGCTGTAAGAACTGTTCCTATCCTGATCGCCACGGAGTGGAGCTTGGCCCTTGGCCCTGAGTGCCACACTCTAGATAGGACTGTTAGAACTTTTGGTTATTTTATTCATGGTTTGAGTGTGTGTTGATATGAATGTGTGTGAATGCGGTTGTGTGTGAGTAACAAAAGATTTTAAATTAGATTTATAAATTGAGAACTATGTATTTTCTACAAAGCTAAAATAAATTACATTTTATATCATAACTTTTGCTTGTCTGTCCACTTTCATGATCCTATTGAACCTGTGACCTTTTCAACGGTGGGAGAAACGAATAATTGTGGTTCCTTGGGCCCTAATCCAAGGTGGCGTTGTTGGTAATTAATAAAGTAGCTAAATAGTAATTTTAAATAAAGCCTCGGCCGCGACACAACGCTTTGAACATCTCTCAGTGTACAGTTAAATATACCATCCAGGAATGGAAAGAGTATGGCATCACTGCAAACCTACCAAGACCCGGCCGTCCTCCTAAACTTACCGACCGAACAAGGACAGCACTGGCCAGAGCTGTTATCAAGAAGCCTATGATGACCCTGGATGAACTGCAGAGAGCTACAGCTCAGGTGGGGGAAACTACAAATATGTCCACAGAACAACAATAACGCCCAAGCTTCAACTTCCTGGCTGATGTCTTGAGATGTTGCTCCAATATTTCCACATAGTGAAAATAGATGACATCCTTCATGATGTCATCTATTTTGTGAAGTGCACCAGTCCCTCCCACAGCAAAACAACCCCACAGCATGATGCTGACACCCCCGTATTTCACAGTTTGGATGGTGTTCTCAGGCTTGCCAGATTCCCCCTTTATCCTCCACATGTTTCTTTTGGAGTAAGAGCTTCTTGGCAGAGTTCGCTCTCAGCCCATGTTGGTACAGGACTTGTTTCACTCTGGATAACGACAAACTCTTACCAGTTTCAGCATCTTCACCAGGTCTTTTGCATTTGTTATTGGGTTGATATTCACATTTCCACAGTACGTTCATCTCTGGGACACAGAACCCGACTTCTTTCTGATCTGTATGATGGTCATTTCCATCTTTGTTTTAACCAATGAACCTGGCACCTCAAGTGTCTTGAAATTGCACCCAAGGATGAACCAGACTTGTGCTTCCAAGAACATGACATTGTCATTTGGGCTTCCCCAAATTGTTTAAAGGTATACAGTAGTAAACTTAGTGTAAAACTTCTGATGTTGCAAAATTTAATAAAAATGGTGTAGAAAATTCTCTCTCTCATTCTTCTGGAATTTGACAAATAGAAATATTAAAAAAAAAAAATCGTATTGACCTAAGAAAAATGAAATGCAAACGTGTCTTTTTATAAAGTGTAAAACATAATGGTTCTCACTGTACAGTTCCATGTACATACATTTGCCATTTTCCCTTGTAATCAAAATCATTTTGAATGTTTTTCATGTGGATTGGTCTAACAATTACAGAGATATTAACCATAAACCGAAGTCGAAAACTCAGCATGTTTTACATTGCTACTCTTACTACTCTTACTTACCTACTAGAACTCTTAGCTGCACAGACTCAATTTTGGAGAGGGGTCTGGCTGCAGACCTCCACTCTCAGGACCCTGCCTTGCAGACCTTCACTGTCAGGTCCCCTCCGCTGTCAGGACCGGACCGGAAGTGCATATTGAACGGAAGATAGATATTGGCTTATAGTGGTCTGTGTTGTCTTCAGGAATCAAAGTTAATTTTTTGAGGTGGTAGAGCCATTGTTTATTATAGCAACATACACTTTAAAAGCTGCCATTAGTTTCATGTATGTACTCTTTTATTTACAGTCAAAATGCTTCTCCCATAGCTTCTCCCCAGTCCCTCTGCTGCCTGTGTCAGCTCCGCCTCCGTGAGCTGCTGGAGCCTCACGCTGAGAGAGTTACAGACTCCAAACATAACTGAAGTTATTACTTAAGCCAGGACTCCTGTGCTACGTTTGTAATGCGCTCATACACATGAGAGGAAAAGGCCGACATCGCGTCGTTTCGCGCGTGATCGCATTGTTTTCACTCCACAAACCCAGCGCAACTTTATATTTTTTCTTATCTTTTTTTAAGTCTACGTGATTAACGTACTTCTGGAAGCCAAGCAGCCTCTGTTACATAGGCTACTCCTGGAATACTTGCTTTTGAATCATATTTACATTATATACATAAAATATGGCCCCAATAAATAAAGTATATTCACATGGGGAACGACAAATCATGGATCTATTACGACAAATACGTCCTCCGGTATGCCTGCTTTTCATTTTGGAAGGGAAACACGTGGTCTGCAGCCAAACATGAAGGCTACTACTTATAGTTGCTTTTAGATCATATTTGTATACATATATTATACATTTTTATATCATATTACATATAAATAAAGCCCAAGGAACAACGACAAATACGTGCTTCCAGTATATCCGGTTTTATTTTGAAAGGCTTCGAATAAACTTCCGGTCCTGACAGCGGAGGGGACCTGACAGTGGAGGTCTGCAAGGCAGGGTCCTGAGAGTGGAGGTCTGCAGCCAGACTCTCTTGCAATTTTGAACAATAGAGTTTGGGGAAAATCATGGTTACCACAGAGATCCACCATGTTTTGGGGTACTAGCAACATGAGCTAAAAATAAAAAAATGAAAAGTTTCAAAAGTGGAGAAGTATGCTGTGGAACAACGCAGTTAGTTGCTGAGTCACTGCTGGTAAATCCATCCAACACATTGTAGTGTCCAAATGTTTTAATGTGAACAATAACTCCAGTATTTTACCTTTGAATGTTGTATTTTTTTTATTGCTGCAAATACTAATGCAATATGACATCACAATCGTGAGCTTTAGAGGCTGTTTAGAATGTTGTGATGTCATGCGAATGCAACCTGTGGCCTTGCTCCCCTTTAGAACAAACCTTCGGTGGATGTTTTTCCCTCTCGGTGCTCAGCGAAAGAGAAGATTTTCACTTCAATGGAAAGGTAGGAAGAGTGCGCTTTTACTAGTGAAAAAACTGCGTGAAGTGTAACATACCCTAACCCGTTTCACTGATTTAGAATTTGACGGCTGACCTAGTCTCATAGGAGAGTGTTGCGAAAACACTTCCGTTTCCAGTTCCAATGCAAAATATAGTCAAGCATTAAAAAACACAACATTAAAATTCATTTCCGAGTCTGTTCTTTGCCAGTGGGAGACTTGTAATTGTATAAAAGGCTACTGCTGTCAAAATACATATTCAGATGGGGCTGAGTAATGTCTCTGTCAGATGCACTGCGCTGGTTTGAATTGTAAATGAAACCGAAATGAGTCAAAATGGGATTTGCTCTTCCTGAATCATTTATAAAACAAACTTTGAAGCAGAAGTAGCAGTCAAATTATACACATTTGGATACAAGGTCCTTCACTTTTTTGGCATCAAGATATAAGAAAGAGGCACTTCTGTTGATGATGTTCCCTCATCAGGAAATCGACTCTTCACATTAAAAAACGTCCCCATTCTTGAAGTGCTGTGAGGGTGAGAGTAAGTGTGCAGGTGTTACAAGACATGACGGCGATACCAAAATAGCTTTCTAGTAACTACATCGAAACCCTGTCACGTAGAACCAGACGCCCAATGATTGAGAGGGGCTACCGGTTTAGCTTTAACATAACATTCCTCCTGCTGAACCTCATATTGGTCCTGATGAGCAGAAACTGAGATGGACGCTGTACTTTTATTGCCTTTCCAGAACCTGCATTAACTAAGGGCATTTTCACACCTTGAAGTCTTTAGCAAGGTCCGGACTTGAAACATACATATTTTGGTTTGAACCACAATCTTTCACTTTTTACACTACATCCCTAAAATCTGGACTGTCAGAAAGTCCCGGCCACTGCCTTAATCGTGAGGGAACCTTTTTAACAAAATGGATACATTACAGTAAACCATACGTTTTGAATTGCTAATGACACGCAATGAAACATTCCTCCATTCCATATTCTCGTCTGACAGTAGGAGGTATGGCTGCTGTGGAGGAGGAGAAGCACAACTCCTGACTTTAGGTGTTTTATATCTCTCTGGGTTCTGTCTTTTCCCCCTCCCCCTCATCTGTGCGCTTTCGTAAGCAGGTCACCTCCTGGACTTAAAGCAGTACTAAGTAACTAGTTTACCTTAATAAATCCTTTCCGTAGTCCCTCTGGGGGTAATACAAGTGTTAAGGGGATAATTGGGGGGTCTTTCATCTCCCCCTGGTGTCTCTGGCCAGAAAACCACAATTGCAACTTGCCTACCTCCGGTTAGGAGTCACCAATACACACTAATAGAATCGCAAAGATGAAGCTAACGGGCAAAGCTAACTGCGGGCTATCCCCACTTAAACAGTATTTACAGCCTAGTTTGAATGAGAAAAAGTATCTCCATTGTTTAATTGGATTTACAATATCCCTCTCTCCCTTTGCACGAGTGTTCACATCTTGGAATGTCATCTTTATCTTAGATAAATGGTTTGAAATGTGTGACAATTAATGCTGAGTAGGTTTGGCGTGTCTTGAAATAAAATTGTATTAATTTGCTTAAAGCAGTACTAAGTAACTTCTGCAGGTTTTGTAGCATGTTGTGTATTTTTTACTTATTAATTGTCCGTGAGAATAAATACTGCACTGACAGAAAATACAAAGGGAGAGAGGGATATTGTACATGCAATTACACAATGGAGATAAAAACATTTCACTCAAACGTGGCTGTAAATACTGTTTAAGTGGTGCTAGCTCACAGTTAACTTGTTAGCTTCTTCTTCATGATTCCATTAGTGTGTATTGGTTGCTCCGGTCCGGTGGCAGTCAAGTTGCAATTGTGGTTTTCTAAGATAAACAAGTTACTTACAGTAGTACTGCTTTAAAATAAGACAAAACCCTTGAAATTAGACAAAAAAGTCGAACGCAAGTTAATCAGAATCAGAATCAGAATAGGTTTTATTGCCATTGTTATGAACAGGTTCACAACTAGGAATTTTACACGGTACGTTCGCGCAGATGCGCTAAGCGCACCAGGGCAGCCGTTACATGGCGCCCCTTATTGTTGCAGGAAAATAAATCACAATAATCATACTTCCGTTGGCAATAGTAAAGTCCAAACCTACTCAAAATCAGCACCAATAATTCAAGCCCTTTTAGTAATTTTTGCTCAAAATAGCATTTTTTCCAGTGCAATACAGGAAAGTGTGTTGGAGTAGACTATCCCAGTAAAGCCCTCACACTCACTCGAACTTGCTCACATCCTCACATTGTATTAATGTTTCCTACACCAATTCTGTATTTGGAGAAGAAATATATATGCATTTGCTTTACACAGCATGTACGTTTTTACATGCAAGTAAGGTAAAGACTGAGGTAAAGACTGACCTTCAGTTCAGCAGGGACATCTCGTCAGAACTAATGGGTGACCAGAGTTCAGCACTCTGTGAATCTTCAGAACTTGAGCCAGAGGTGGTACCAACTTGAAGGAAAGTAGCACTAGCCTGAGGAAAGCAACAACACAACGACAATACGCAAACACTACACAGAAAGGCCTCACGAGGTGGGAAAATCGAACGGGAAAACGGAAACCCCTTTGATATCAAACAAGAGACAATTTTTTCTTACTCACTGACTACTACATTATAACAAAGAGAAGAAACATCACAGGTAGAACAGACTAATCGTCAAAGTTTTTATATGAATAAACCACAATAATGCTCAAAAAGTGCTGTGTTGGTTTCTCAAGTTTATTTCGGTCGGTGATTATCAAAGACAATGCCCGTGAACAAAAAGAAAAAAGCCTTCATGATTTTTTGGATCGATTTGAAATGGCATTGGGACATTTTTTTTCCCTCACAAATTTAAAACAGCAGAAAAAACAAAAGGGTAAGGGACAAACAATTTGAAGAAGACAGTGGAAATATTATTGGGACTTTTTTTTTTTTTTTTCATTGGAGTGCTTTGAATTAGTGAGCCACGTGCATTTGGAGTTGGCCATAGTCACATCAGTGTTCTTTACCGTTTGGAGTGACTGGCATTTCAATTCAGTGCCACTTAAACAATATTCAGTCTGGTGAGAAGTTGGAATGGGAGCAAACAAAGTAAAAACACACACTTTTTCCTCAATAACAAGCACCATTGTGACATGGCCCCATTAACTTTTTAAAAGCTTTGTTCATCCACGCTTCGGAAGTCTCTCACGCATCCAATGTACAGTACACAAAGCACAAGCCACATTCGAACTAAAACGAATGAATTAAGACCGTTTAAAAACACTTAAAAAGCACAATATGGTATCTTTGAAATTAATTGCACATGTAGAGACGAGGAGGAGGGAGAAAGGAGTAGTGTACAGTGAATGGGAAAGGGGGTTTGAAAAAGGGCCTTGGTGAGCATGGCAATAGAGAAGTACAGTACATTCAGTCAAATAAGAAACAAAAAAAAAACAGCAGGAACGGAGCAAAAGGCAAGGTTAAAATCACTTGAAAAGAATTTAAATAAAAATCGCAACACTTTTTTTCTCCACAGTTTTTTGATCAGTCACCGCTCACTTTGCCGGGGCACCGGACAGGGATGCCCCATTACCCCACGACTTTTTGTGAGCTAGGTCAGTCAAAGTCTGTATTTAAAAATGTCTCTACGTCTCTACTTTTTGGAGGCCATTTTAAGGTGAGGGGAAGGTATTTGTTGTAGTAGTATAGATGCAAGTCTTCCACGACCTGACGTAGGCATTTCAACACAAGTGCACATAAAAACACAATGCATTTTCTGTCATAATTCACCCCTGGATTTTTCGGCTTTGATGAAGTCTGTACAAAAAAAGCTCCTTCAGTTTAAATTATTATTCCTTCATTCACTTCATTGAACAATTTTTTTCTTTTTCTTTTTTAAATCTTGTTACTTATTTTGGGAGGTGAGAAGTTTGTCTGCCTCGGGATAAGTGGGATATTTCACCGTCTCGATCTTCTCCTTGACTTTATAGGAAGGGTACAGGCCCGTACGTCCAAGCTTGCGGTTGATACCTTTCGAATAACCATCCCAGTGGTTGCCGG
Source organism: Proterorhinus semilunaris (assembly GCA_021464625.1). NCBI lineage: Eukaryota > Metazoa > Chordata > Actinopteri > Gobiiformes > Gobiidae > Proterorhinus > Proterorhinus semilunaris. Next base: position 8,485,751 of record CM038359.1, read on the forward strand.
CTACACCAATGACATCCCCAGGCTCCAGGGGGATGTCCTCATTGTTCCGAGCCTGGTGTGGGTATACAGCGATCTGATTATGGGCGTTCTGGCCTCCAAAGTAGTAGATGTCATCGAGGGAATAGAAGAACGAAGAGGCGTCCGGGTGGAGGGTCTGCATGATTTCGTAGGCAACTCGACAAACCTAGAAAAGACAAAAATAATAAATAAGGGATTAAAAAGCAATGACATGGTAAGGGGCCCTTAGTTTGTAAAAGGTGTTCAAGTTCAGTTACACAAATAGTACGAATTGTTGTTATTGTAAATCAGTATTTCCAAACCAGGGTATAAGGACCTCTGGGGGTACTGGAGGACTATTTTAGATTGAAAAAAGAAAAAGGTGAAACTCGGAACTGATGGGACATTATTCTAATAATTAAATATTTCAATAATTAATTAATATAATACATTATATAGTGGTGGGACTCGATAAAAATGTCAAATCGAGTTAATTATGGGCTTTGTAATTAATCAATCACAATTAATTTTATCATTTATTTAGGGGTTGTATTTATTATTTTTAGAGGTATAGTTTATATGCTTCTATTTTCTATTTTCCTACATTTGAACTTCATATTTTAAGTGGAGATGTGAGGCCTGTGTGATCATTTCAAACACTCCAAAGACAATAGCGGTTTAATTTATTTTGGAGAATGATCTTTTTAAATAAGTTTATGTCAGCTTAACTGTTCGAATAAACAAGTTTGACAGTGAAATAGTTTTTGGCTTTACGCCGTGTTCGTCCCTAAGCAACGTCTTGCAGGAAAAAGTGTCTGTGCCGCTAAAGTGTGATTAATTTTGATTTTTAATCACATTAAACCTTATGTAATTAATGAATCAAAAAACGTCCCGTCCCGACTCATAACTAATAGTTTTAAGGGACCCGTTTCTATATAATCAGAAACCCCCTTGAGGTGGGGGTACAGCTAATTCCACTGAAGGGTCTAAGGGGTCCCAAGACAAAAAAAATCCCAATGAGATGTCTTTCTCCAGAGAGAACCAACATTGCACATGTTTTTAGTGCTGGTGGAAACCAGAGCATCAAGAGTAAACCAATAAATGTGCCAGGAGAACATGCAGAAAAGTCTTACTCAGACCTTCGTGCTTCTGCAACCTTTTAACATTTCTTGGGTTGCTCTGTGATGCTAATAGCACTTAAGTCCCGAACCCGGCTAATCACGACAAGAGCGAACTGAATGTGCTCTTTAATTGATTTGTAAAATAATTGATTCTATTAAAACATTTAATCAGCACTTTTATCTGCTTCGTAGCTTAAATTAAAAGCACTTTGCCAAGGAGCCACAAGGAGCCTACAGTCCACTAGGAGTTATTTCCATGATGACATAATCAACTTTTTGGTCCAAATCATCTTTGAGCTCACCAAAAAAAAAAACGGTCATGTGTTCGTTTGAGGGTATTCAGTAAAATACAAAACTTTTTAATGATATTATGTAGGGCTGATAAAGATGGTGTCTGCTCAGTGGGCGATGACTGACAAGTGATTGACAGCTCACTCATCCACTCCCGATTGTATAGTCAGGCTTTCACGTCAGCGGCACATACTTTATATTTTTTTTGCCAGTTGTCTTATCTATGCATATGATAAGGTATCTCTAGACAAAGTTACATTACATTACTAAAAGGGTCCACTATTCAAGATTACCTTAAAACAAGCCCCTCGTTCCCTTCCTGCTGCAGTAAAGTTTCCCTCTCCATGAGCCCACTGAGGTCATTTCTCCTCACCTCGCGGATCAGCCTCATTGTATTTAACAAAGTGCGGAAGTGCGCTCGTATGTGCGTGTCGGCGCATTGACAGGTTGATACTTGTTGTCAGGGGAAAATGTGACTGGCCCTTCTAACCCAGTGCAATGTAATCCAAAAGGAAACACCACTTATTTCCTGGATACTGTTTTGATCTCTTTTGAGTCCTTTCATGACTCTTTGACTGACCTTATGTCAAACCCAATAACGTTTTTGCAGTTTTTCAAATGTCATTTCAGTTTTACAGGATGCATAGACTACATCTGTTCATGGATTTCCCCTGTAAAACACTTTAAATCATTCTGTTCCATTTATATTAAATATAGCAATTGTTTCCTACTTTAAAACAGTAATTCTGTACTTTTTAACAAGACATGACCAATATTTATTTAACCTCTTACCAAGTGCATTTTCTCCAGTACAGGCCAGTGTATTGCCTCATTTGAAAGCTAAGACCTACAAAACTGATCTAAACTTTTTCCTTGGGTTGTTGCCGTGTTGTCGCAACCTGCGTTTTTGTCACTTTGGCCTCGTTTTTTTGTCGAACTGGAGAAATCGCGCTCAGTTCAGGTGGGGGTTAAGAGATTAACATGGAACAGTGATGCAATGAATGCTAACCACTGAACCCTGGGAGAGAATGGAGAAAACCAGACTAATACGGCTAAACAACGACTAAAACAATGAGACATTTTAAATAAAGCACATCCTGACTGAGATACCTAGACGTAGAATACAACCAATCCCACATTCTGCCTTTGAATCAATGGAAATTTTGCTCCTGGTTTGGCATTGGTTGCTACTGGGGTTAGCCTTGCTTGCCAGTCACAAGATGCATTTACAACCATGCTAATTTTTACATATGCTTGAGTTGGTAGTCTTAGGCTGTGTCCGAATGTCCACCCTAGTCCCTAACCCCTCATTCACTACATAGGCCCGCACTATATAGTCCACTGATTCTGTTGGCTGTTCGGACAGAAGCCACTACTTTCTCCGAACTGCGTGACGTGCAGATTTTTTTTTTCTGAATTTATTTATTGTTACAAACGTTTATTTTATGTAACAGAAGGACAGTTTTGGTACTTTTACAGGCGTTTTATTTGACATTTAAATTTTAATTAAAACTATCATAAAAAAAAAATCACTCCAGCGTTAGCTCAAAGACGCGCAGAAAGTAGGTCAGCCCGGTGTCCGAAGCGCCAGCAGAATGAGTGACTACGTCTGCTAAAAGTTCGCTACTCCGGAAAAAAATTATTTCTGCGATAAAGATCAACCGAACTCATGAGACAGGGGACTAATTATGGATAAATACGAGTCAGATATATTTAACTTGGATTTTACATGAATGGCTTGGATTATTTGAGAGGAAGCTATCGGTCATTTAACAGCTCGAGCTAAAGGTAAGCAGCTAACGCTAGCATTTTTCACCGTAACCGTTTATATTTAAGTCATTTATTCATGATAAATACGCAACACACGATTGAAACAGCTGATTTCATTCAATCATGTTGTTTTGTTCAAAGACCTGTTGCTCGCAATGCATTGTGGGCTATAATGATCCGTTTAGTGACCACTGATGCTCACTACTTTTCAGAATGCATTGTGGGAAATTTTGAGTGCACTACTTTTTTCTCTCTGGACATTCGGACACCCCTACACAATGGTGTGACCCCTATATAGTGCACTATATAGGGAATAGTGTGGACATTCGGACACAGCCTTAGACATTTATCGGCATGTTATCCTTATCACTAATTAGCCTAGCATAAACATTATTTCTGTGAAAATCAACCGAGCATATGTGAAAAAAAGCAATATTCATAGTTCGTGGTGCAGCTTATCGTTAATTAAAGCACCATGCATTTGTTCAAAAATTGCTTCCCATATATTGCTATTTGTTTCTTAAATACGTTCTACGCTTAATTGAAGCGTGAATACTCGCAAATTGCTTGAACGCAATTACATTCTAGCGACGTACTTTCTGTTCTGGTAAAAGCCTGGGCAATTTATTCCGCTTGGCCATAGAAAAAGAGAGAATTATGAGACTTGCCGATATGTTTTCGGGGCTGGCTTGAAGCCCAGCCGCTCCTTTTGTTGTAACCGTCTTTAAAGCAGCACTTTGAGAGGCGACGCGCTCAGAATAATACATGACAAATGGCGTGCTAATGTCGACGGCATAAAAGATTGGGCAACGTCACTGAAACGTGCGCGCCAGAGCTAAACAATGGAGCCGCACGCCATCACATGAAAGATGTTATAAACTTGTTTTCGCCTCGTGACTGTCACCTGGGTTTGATAAGAAAAACAGCCTGACTGCACGTCGCCAGAGTACACGGTCACATGCAACAGTATGTGGGAATAAACATCGGAGCTGCTGAGGCAGAAGAAAGAGTACAATTAAATATTGCCAACAATACACGGGCATCGACTTATGGCTTCCAACTGAGCTTGATTACCTTGAACGATCTGTCATTCTTCTGGAGGAAAAAAATATAAAGAAACGAGACGCATTTGGGTTTACGTCAAATCTTACTGAGAGCTTACTTGATTTTTAAATATTTTTTTGTATTATTATACAATTATGTTTTTTGTTTGCAGCGGTTCTCCAACTTTTCACACCACAAACCATAATGAGCTCTCCGAGTCCGGTCAGTGGTCTGCTCAATAATAGGTCTACACAAGGTCAAAAGTGGAACAAAACCAGGTTTAAACCATTTCTGAACTAGGACTAAACAATGACTTAAGTACTGCAAAAACAAAATAAAAAATGGTTTATTTTATTTTTTATTTATTTATTGGTTTATTTGGTCGGGACAGTGCATGTTAATGAACATACATGGGTCTCATGCATGTAAACAAGCCACACCGGATTGTAGCCTTGGGCTAATTTCCATCCGTCGTCCCCGATGCGCACTCTCAAACACACCCTCATTCATCCTGGCCTATTGTACATGTTTTTAGTGGTAGGGGCAACCGGAGTGAGAAAAAGGGAAGCAACGCACACCAAAAATAGTCTTCGAGGTGCAGATGTAGGGGAAAATACACATATACTTTGGTTCAAAGAAGAAAAAAGAAAGATCTGATGAAGGCTAATGCTGAAACGTGATCACTAATATTAAAAAATGTGGACATCGACCGAGAATTGAAATTGAGACTACATCCACTCGTCAGCTTGAATGGCACAATTTGAGAAAATAATAACTCATTAAGCGTTTAGATATCTTTTTTTTTCTACTCAAGACTTTGTCAAATATTCCTTTTTAGTTTTAGTTGACAAATATTTTTGATTCAGTTTCAGTCACTAAAATCACTACTTTGACAAAAATTTACAAAATATTATAGTCAACAAAATGAATAGTATTTTGCGTTGATATTGATGCCAAAACAGTGAAGACACAAAATGTTCCCATCGTCAGTGAAGATACTGAGAATTAAAATGGCCGTTTTACGAAGCTCGCACTGCCAACCACATTCATAAATGAGACCAAAAAAAAAAAAAAGGTCTTCAAAAATCAACCATACGCGGATAAATGTCTATTCGAAAAGTTTTATAAATACTGGCCTGTTTCTAGGATTTAGCAAACCTAGACGCGACATGAACGAGAGCCGCCCGACCTGTGAGGAGAAGGTGCAGACCAGGAAGTCGGTCTGGGACAGGAAGTGGATGTCCAGGATGACTCCTCGGAGGGAGTTCTCGGTGTAGCGGTTGTGCAGTCCGGCGGACCACGAGATGGAGTTGTCGCTGATGAACTCGTAGTCTGGATACCTGTTAAGAAAAAAAAAAAGAATGAAGTGGCAAATATAAAGAGCAATAAGATTAGAAGCATGGTGTCAGTTCCTTTAAAGTGCATATGACAGGTTTTAATGCTTTTGAAATGATGATTTATTTAGAAAGATAACATCAGTTGTAAGCTCATCAGTTGCATAATTATCATTTTATTTCAGTGAAGCAGCAATTTTTATGACAAAATGTTGGGCAAAAAAGTTATTTTTATTTGAATTTTTAAGCTGCTGACAGGAAGTGACATAGATAAAGGTAACGTTCCACAGCGGTTTGACTCATTTGCCATTGACATAACATGGTTGGCATGGCAACAGTTTAAAATTGTTTACCTTCTTCTATGTCACTTCCTGTCGGTGTTCAATGAGGAAGTGAAACTATAAACATCACAAAAAATGTTGCGTCTAATGAGTCATAGTGCACTTTAAAGTGACAGTCTGTAAGATCGCAAAGTGAGGAGAGAGTGAAAGTAAGCAATCAAGTTCCTCCCTTCCTGATTGGACGTGACAGGTCTGTTCACAGGAAAGATCGTCTTATTGGTCAAAGTGATGGCACCGAGGATTCTGATTAGTTGCTGAAATCAGCAAAGGGAGGGACTTATATATTATTATTATTATTATTATTATTATTATTATTATTAGGGATGTAACGATTCACTCAAGCCCCGATTCGATTTCTGATTTTAAGTTCACGATTTTTTTTTTTTACACCTTTTTTTACAAAAAGAGTATGACTCATTCATACCAATGTTTCTTTTGTTTTAACATCTGCATTTTTCCATTAAGTTTATATCAGTTAACCACGTAACTGCCACCCTAGGGTTAGGGTTAACAGTTATTTACATCCAAATCTTAAAGCGTATTGACTGGAGAGCTTACAGTCTATATGCCAGTGTGATACCTAATTTGAAAGCCAAGACCTTCTAGTTTCTAAAAATCTGTGTGAAATCTGTGTGAGTGAAGCACAACTTACGTTACATTTGCCGTTCTTAACCCTAATTATATCCAGATTAGGGTTAACTAACCCTAACCCAAGCCCCCTGATCAGGGGAGACGGCAGTTAAGGGGTTAAATCAAAGTGTGACTTATTTCGATTAATATTTTAATTAATTGGAAAAAAGTCCAGGCCTTAAATGATACACAATCTATTATATTTGTGAACCATTTAAACTTACAGAGTATCACTTTAAAAATCTCCTTGGAGACCCCCTTCTCCTACCCCCCTTTAGGTTTCCTCCAGGTGTCTCTCTTTCCCCTATCACTAAAAACATGTAGAATAGGCCAATGGCTGAACGAATGAATCCTTTTAGACGAAGACTCCAGCCCAGGACAGAGGAGGTACTGACTTGGTCTTGGCCTCCTGCAGCAGCGACGGGTCGTCCGTTGCCAGGTAAACCCGCTTCTTGTCCACGTGACCGCGCCGCGCCAAGTTCTGGAACTGCTCCTCCACGTGCACCATGTACTCCTCGATGGGGTGGAAGGCCGCCTCGGTGCCCACCTTATCCGTCCTCCGCACGTGCACCCTGGAAGCAGACGGGGGAGGAGGACAGTTAGACAAAATCCAATCAATTGGAAAAGCCAGTGATCTGTGCCTTGTGGTATTTGTTTTTATGCTTTTGACACTTTAATGCCCTTGCAAGCCGCCATGTAATCATATCAGCTGATTATGACCACACACGAGTCCGTTTTAATGAGGGAAACGCTTCTAGTCTGTGATAACACACCGATTTTATAGCAGATTTTCTCACTTCCTAGACACAAAAAAAAAGGTTGAAAGATACTTTGGCATCCAGAGCTGCCTTGGACAGACTGGCAGAGGCCCCTTTACAGCCCCTCTGACCACCACTAATCACAGCCCGGAGCACATAAATATAAATAGGGAAAGTGGATGGATTGTCTTTCCAAAGGACACGACACTTGGCAGACTTGAAATGTTTCGTGCACAGCACATATGAAGCGAAAGGTTAAAACACACAGAATGCAGCGTCTCATATCCGCTCAGCACATGCAGGTTTGGATAACAAAGTTAACTCCCCAAACCCCCCGATCTTTTCTCTCTCGATATCTTGCAATATGAAGCTTAAAGTGAGCAATTGAGTGACACAATGTATCCCCTTGATGTTCGGAAAGTATCTGTGTTCAATAGGGGTGTAACGATTCAGCTCTCTCTTGGTTCAGCGCCTCATGGTACAAGTGCAATACAATTGTATTTTTATTTTTAAATAATATGTTCATCATTAGGCAGCGTTTTTAATCTCAGAATAAAATTGGCAACAATTTCTAATTTTTCAAAGCTGCTTTATAATAAAATGTGGCCCTGGGTTCACCATGCAATTTAACAAAACAGAAAACAAAACTGTTTTAAAGTAAAAAATATATAAAAATAAATAAATAGCAGCGCAGTGTAGGCCATGTGCTCAATAAGTGGTAAGTTTCAGTTCGGCTTTCATGGCAGCTAAAACACGGACAGAGCATTGTGTTTGATTCGAGGCTCGTGTTTGGGCTGTTCCTCCTGACCACAATTGGATCTTACGCATTTTTGTTTTTTTGGCGCACTTATTTCATCTGCTGGAGAAACCTTTACAAAGCCACGCAGATTTCATGTGTTTTGGAAGATGTAACTTTCAGTTTAGCGGTAAGCGCACACGCGCTCTGCTTGGGAGCACATACACGTGCACGACACACAGCTCAAATATTAAGAAATATAGACTATATCGTCAGAATGTTGACTGTGGCACGGTGCATTGTTACACCCCTAGTATTCAAAAAAGTAATTAAACTATACCTCAATACAGTTATTCAAAATGAGTATCCTGTTACTCAGCAATAGGCATGAGACAATGCCTATTATTTTGGACAAAATAATTAACAATTATAACTATTAACAATATTATCAAGATAATTATAAATTTCTTATGGTGTAATGAGTTTCTTACTTGGATATATTTGACAACATATCTGCAGATTAGAAATCAATGTGTTCAAAATGTTATAATTGGGTACACAATGAGAAAATACATATAATTTTGACTTAAAATTATTATTTTCCCCCCCACAAAGATCAATCTTAAATAGATGTGGCACTGCGGAGCTACTGGGAAGGGTCTGAGGAGGGACTCTACAGGTTGGAGGCTGCATGACTCTCATACAGATATCACATTATACACCTACACATCTGTAAATACAATCCCGCTGTTGTTCTATGTCAACTGTTTATCTAATTCATTTTAATATTCTTTATGCATGCCCCTATAGCCTTATAGTTTAAAGTATTATAGCTTATTTTGACCTAGATTCTGTGTTATATGTTTTATGTTGCACGTCAGCGCCGAGAACAATTCCTAGTTTGTGAACCTGTTCTCAAACCATGGCAATAAAAACGATTCTATTCTGAAATCCAAGGCCCATAGCTTTGAGCTCCAGACAATAACACGTGTTGGTTCCAAAGGTGGCACTGACATCTCCTATTGACTGCACGAGCGCGCCCCAAACATTTACCGCTCACCACGCACCATTTGTACAACGATTTGATTTATTTGATATTTTTTTTGGCGTCTCCCGCTTTTCCCCTTCATGACACAGCTTTCTTTCGCTTCAATGCGGCTTAAGCCGACGGGACGCCGAGCGGTGCGAATGAAATGTATAGACGCCGAAAGCCCATTCTTGAGCATGTGCATGAGAATAGCGCCCATATTTGTGCAGCTAGACGGATTAGCCCAGACTGGGCCAAATCGGGAGAGGAACCGGCCGGGCGACAAATCAATGCACGCTGAAAAAAAAAGAAAAAAAAAGAAATGACAAAGTATGGACGTGCGGGAAAAGTAAAACGTTTATCGATGATATTGAGTAGGCCTTTGTGGCTTAGATTTATTCAAGGATACGTATACAAAGACGGAGAGACACCTTTTAATCTCTCGCCAAAAGAGGCAAAAAATAGATGCATCTACAGCTCAGAGGTTTTTACGCGTTTAGAGCTCAGACAAAAAACAACACTGCAAAATAAAGATTATGCAAAAATAGGCAATTCCGATACAAAAAGCCGTGTATTTGGCAGCAGGTCCCAGTGTACCCGAGCCAGGTATAGTCACAACACTTGGCTGGCGGAGATGTAAACAAGCGAAGACAGATGTGCATCCACAGTAAAGCAGTGAAGGAGTCGTTCATATCGAAGGGTAGTTGTTCAACTTTGCTCCCTGATAGTCGATATGTGGAAAGTGCTTTCGAATTCCACCCCGGTTAGGAGAGTCAGGAACGAGTTTGGGACCCGCAACTAACAATGTAAAACGTTACTCAGGTCGTATTCACACCTGGCACTCGGGTCGGTTGGGGACCGGCACAGCTTTACGACTGGCGCGGTTTTGTGTTCACGTCCGTAGGAAAAAAACAGTGAACAAGAAACACGCTTCTCTGATTGGTCGATTAAACTCCACTTCCTGTATTCCGATTCAGCGTTCGTCTTAACGGGGCCGAGACCCATGTTTTCAGCCGGACCAGGGTTCGCTTTTTTGGCCCCGGGATCGGAGTCCGTGTGCGCGTTCACAACACCTCAAGTGAACCGGACGATCCGTCATTGCTGGGTTGCAGGTGACATCACGGCGTTCTAAAGGCCAATACTATTATATGGAGGAAAAATAATTTTGTTTATGAGGACATTTTTGGTCTTGTACCGAGAGATAATGGACCCAGTGACTGATATTAATGATCATTTTTGTAATTCATACATTTTCTTTTGAGCTACGACTTGTGAAAGTGTAATGTTATTAATAGGAAAAACTGTGTCCTGCCCCCCACTGGGTCCAGTGACATCACATTCTAGAACCTGCAACCCAGCAATTGTTGAAGCAAACTTAAAAGAAGGGCATGTTTACAAAGTATGTTCTGATGATCTAATTACAAATGCACTTTAAACCCAGTCCAAACCCATGAAAGGATGCACAATGCCAAGTGGAAATGTCTAAACGAGTGTGCATGTAGGAACAGCATGGGCGTGGTTAGGGGGGCGACACTTCCCATTTGTACGAGACTGTGGCCTCTGGGACCGAATCTCGCCGTCCACACTCGGGGAAGAGTGCTCGGCCTTGGCTTTCTGAATGGGTCTGTACCTGTGTGTGTGTGTGTGTGTGTGTGTGTGTGTCGCTGCTTTGTATTCCCCCCGCACAGCTCTTTCACGGCAAATCTAGTGCGAAATCTCTGGTCAGGAGCGCTTTTGTGGAGGCTGCCTTTAGAATCCCTCCCTATCGCTGCAGGGCCGGACAAATCGTGAGGCATTTTTTTTCTTCCCTTTATATATATACAGACAGATGTGGGAAGGAAGACAAACCGGGCTGGCCGTATAGGTCAATCGTTGACCGCAGTGGAAGCCGGAGCCATTGTTTCGACATAAGGCTGAAGAAAGGGCTGGGGAGGGGTCAGTATAAAAGACGGTGGGGTGTTGGTATAGTGCTGAGGTTGTGCTCGACTTTCGAGGCTTTCTGGCATTTCCAAAGGTTCTGTTTTCACGCGGACCACTTTTAGTTCCTGTGGATACCTTTTATCTATGTAGTGAAGCAGATTAGGCCAAAACATGTCCACTCTGTGATACGAGCACCTGGGTTCTACTCTTTAAAAGAAAACGAAAAAACAAGTTAGCTGGGTACAAATTCAATATGAAAAATAAATAAATTCCAAGTAAAATCGTGTACAACGTTTAAAAACATAAAGACACCAAAACAATGAATGCTACTTAAGTGTTATCCTTGGTACCAAATTTCATAATCCTGGCTGGAGTTGTCAAAAAAAAAAAATCATCAACACTAAGAGTATTGAGGCTAGATATTCATGTTAGCATGGTATCGATACTTTGTCATTTCTCCACTGCACAGAGCTGCCCCTGCACCTCCTCCTTCAACCCCACTCCCTGCGCAAAGTTATCGGCATGGATCACAGAACTTTTACTGGTGCTGAAAAGCTTTGCAAAAACACGGGTTACATTTCTACAACTAAATCCGTTGTCGAAATGTAGGATCTGACGACTGCTGGCAGGGCATGATGACATGAGCAGGCGTTTTGATAAAAACTGTAGAATTTGCTTAGCTTAGCATAGAGTCTTCAATTCCACATTTATCACTATTGGATATTAAGCTTTTTTTTTCTTAAATTTGTTAACAAAATGAAATTATATCTACGCCAAATGTATAGTTACATATTTACTATTGTCCTGCATGAATATATTTGGAGGCTTTTTAAAGGTACTTTGTTAAACATTGTTTGGTCATTGTTTAATTCCCCAGCAGAGCCAACGGAGGGCGCTCCAACCAAACTCTGAGATGCAAACCGACAGAGCCCTGTGTGATACTTCCCATGCATAAAACATCAATGGTGAGGCGCTCCAAAGAGAATGTATGTATGTTATAACCACTTTAGGACCACCAGATTACGGCAAGAGGCTGCAGGCGACACATGGATTTTTCACAGTGGACAATGTTGAGATTTTTAGAAACTTTGCAGCCTAGTTTTAATGTCAAGAGTAAAACAAAAAAGACAAATCCCACCCGTTGTGATGCTTTTTTATGATGTTTGGAACGCTAGCGAGCCGGAGAGTCGCAGGAAATCACTATAAGACCACAGTGCCCCTCCTCGTTTTTTCCCACGCTTATCCACCTTATTCCTGCGCCCCATGAGCCTTTGCGTGGAAGATGTGGGCGATTTCCGGTAAGACCGGGGCCGCTGTTTGTTTGCATGGAGACCGTTCACTCTAATCCACTTTCTATGAGCTGTAGAGGCGCAGACTATGTGGAAACACGAGCTGTCACAGCTGAGACGAAGCTACGAGCCGTCATTAACTGCTCACAATAAACTTATGACTGAAAATCGCTCCGTCAAAGAGTTTTCTGACCCGTGTTGTTCAAGTGGTCTCCACTTAACCTCTGTGGACATCTTCTAATTCTGCGATCTTTCACAAAGACTTTACTCAGATGTAATACTTTAGGCTTAGAGAATGGATTGTCAGCATAAAAACAGTATTTTTGTTTCTTGTTGATTGGTCAAATATCCGCGGAGATCTTCACATTTTCAGATTAAACTGAGCGAAAGTCTGTTTACGAAGCCTCGTTACATACGCCGCCGCACGTGGAAAAAGGCCATGTCTGTAGTTTAATTAGGTTAAAGGTTTTGCACAAAAAACGAGAAAAAAAAGTTTTTTCAGGTCAGTCGGTCGTGTGTTAACAGCGTTTGTTTACCTCCGTGGGCTAAGGCTTTCTTCATACATGTATGTGCGTCAGTAGCATTTAGCATGTTCAAAATCGCCCCAGTTTTAGCACGTCCCAAACACGGCTTGTTCAAGAGCCACAAGTGTCACTTTCTCTGTTTTTTTTAAATTAAACCACGAACAGCGTGACGTGTTCCAGAGCTGCGCAAGGACGTCTTTTCAAACGTTACGGAGGCTGATCGTTTGGAAAACCATCTTAAAATGTGGAAATAACCCGCTATGTGAAACGAAACTTCCGGCATCTCACCGGAAACTCCCCCCATCCTCGTTTCTACATGAGCCGCCCCAGGAATAAGGTGGATTCATTCACAAATATTGACGTGTTTAGTATCCAAGTGTAGCGCCGATTAGCCGTAATCCATATATGGTCATTTCCTTTCTCGGAGACCACAGCAGCTAAAGCATCAACTAAAGACGGGAACAATATACAGACGTGATAAAACTTTAGGCCCGTTTTCTCAAAATAATGTTTTTCTTTACACAACAACAACACAACAACAACATCTCCACTTTAGTAGCTCTTACAGATGCCAAACCTTCCAGTCTCCCACTGAACAATATTTTGAAGGTTTTACAGAGAGGGATTTTTTTTATATCTTATTCCCAGACTGATTTATTGAGCTTTGAACCATAAAAAACAAGGAGAAATTTGAATTTTTACACGTTTTCATAAATACTAGCATATCCAAAATCCTCTCTGAGAAAATCTTTGTAACCAATATATCAACAATATAAAACTATACATTTCAACCTGGCTCTATCCATTATTCAGATTTAAATGTGCCCCTGGTAGGGTCTCCCATGGCAAACAGTTCAGAAGCCCCTTATGAGAGACCAACAGGCCCGGTTAGAACCATGAGGCCGCCCTTCTGTGGACCCACCACCTGCAGGAGGAGCCATAGGGGCTGGTGCAGCTCCAGCAGCTGCCCCCACGACCCGGCAACGGACAAGTGGAAGAAAATGAATGGATGGATGGAACACAAAATGACAGAAAACGTGAAATACATTTATTTCTAATATTTCTATCAGTAATCAACAGCAGAAATGTAAATGTTTTCCAGATTCACCTGCAGCATCTCGCCTTAATAACATCCCCCAGAGAAAGACGCACTACTAGTTATATATAAATACACAATACCAGAGGCCCTTCCTCTCAAACATCAATCCCTGAACCGTGGCATGCCTTTCCCCTGCCTCTCGTAGCCTGCAGCCCCTGCCGCGCCCACACTCGCAGTGCCGCGATTCCATTCATCCGTCCGTGTCAGTACCGGAGCGGCGCGGGGACATACACCGGCGGTGGGCGTAAAGGAAGCATGCATTACCCACGTCGGACTGCCCACACGCGCACTGCAAGTCAGTGATTCATCTGACCAGAGCTCCTCTCGCTGCCCATCATCCCTGCACTAAAGCGATGGGGCTTATAGAGTGTGCACGTTCCCCCCAGGCTGCACGCTGGAGGTATGTGCATTGCAGACTGCGGGACTGGCCTGGCATCAGGGCCAAATACATTTAGACATATCAATATGAAACTTTACTGACATAAATTGTAATTGTTCTGTACATAAAAATGGCCCATGTTTTCAATGTCGAGACAGATTTTTTATATTTAGCAGCCATCTTGCGATATTTCGCTTAATTCAAATTGAAAGTTATCTAATAGGAGCATAAATATTAGCCACAAAAACACTGCACTGGGCTCCGTTTTGACCGTGCAAATGCTGACTTGAATGATTTTTTATTGCCCATTAGAATGGTTGAATATTGACATTAAATCGACAGCATATGTACAGTATATACACCAGTCAAATGACCAGAGTCAATGAGGAGAAGAAGAAAAAAATTAAAATAAAATCACAAAAATAAAAGGAGTCTCCTATTAGTTTGCATACGTTCTTTTTTTCAGTTTTTGCTAAAACATAGTTAATACAATTATATTGACAGGAAGTGAGATAGATAGAGGCAAAAACATTTAAACTGTTGCCGTGCCAACCATGTTAGGCCTATAGATACAGACCGCATCTCGTCATAGAAGGGAGCGTGGCCAAGGAGGAAAACAGAATTTTTGGGGAAACAAAATGTTTTCACTCTTTTTTAGCCACTTTCTGTTGAAATATAAACATATTCATCACATACAAAGTCAAGTCTAAATTGGGTCCATATGGATATTTTTTCAGAGCAGATTGTTCAGTAGAAGCGAAAAAACGGCAGCCGCAGCTAGCGCAAGCTAGCATTAGCACGATGCTAACATGAAGCTTCATGTTAGCATTCTGCGTTATTTATGTATTTATAGGCTGTTGAGCCACTTATCTCCTCTCATTACTGCAACTATTCTAAATGTTCTCCATAGACTGATAACTGAAATCAGGCAACTTCCCATATTTTGATCTGGAGGTTCTTTGGTCTTCTTCAAATGTCATGGTATTATAATCGACGTCATTACTCCCTGACGCTTGTGTGTTCTGGCTTTTCGTCCTTGATTACATGCACCTGGGTTTGCCTCCTTCTGATGATGGCAATCGGGCCCTTACCGAATAATTACGAGTGATATTTCTGCTTTTTAAAATGTAAGCTCAAAACCTGTTGCTATTTCACATCCATCCATCTTCTATCTTTTTATTTGGGGTGGCCTTTCGAGCAGAGATGCCCAGACTTCCCTATGCAAACGGATTATTTTCAAACCTCAATATCTATAATGGCGTGCTACGACCTCATTTCAGCCTGGGTGTTTTCATATTTGCAAGGGCTCACATTCAGCACAACGGAATGATAGCAATGAGGCGCTCACTACTGGAAAATCGCAGAAATACGGAATGAAGAAAGTGAGTTTGCAGCAACATGTGGGCCCATTTCGCATAATCAGGGCCAGCTGATGCACCCATCAGTCATGTAATAAAAAATATCTTATTTGTCTAGTTTGTACACATGGGGCGCGAATGGATTTCTTCTCCTGACATGGCTTTTTGGCTCCACCAGAACCTTTTCTGTCCATGTTTTGACTCGCTCGCTCTTGTTGGGAGAGCAGCCGCTAGATTGCAGAGAGTCAATCGGCATCTCCCTGTTGTATTTGTTTTCCATTCTGATTTCATTACATTATTTGATAGATTTACATGAAAAACATTTGTGTTATTTGTATTAATTTTGTGGATCAACCTCCCTCTCTCTCGGTACAGAGAGAGTTTTGTTCCACACTGTTTTGCTGTTTGCTTTTGTATGTCTTCGCCGAGTTTTTGTGGGGTTCGACGGATTTATTTACTGCAGAGGTGGATGAGCTGACCAGTGCAGGACACCATGCTCTGAGGCAGCCAGCCGGGTTTCCTCTGGGTGCTCCGGTTACTCCGACCACCAAAAACATGCTGGTCAAAACGCAATTTTGTTGTATGTACAATGACAAATAAAGCACTCACTCACTTACTTCTGCGTTCTAACTGGATACTCATCTCAAGAACCAAAGCGGTGACTAGAGCTAATTTCGCTGACTGGATCTGCACCGGGAATGTGTTTGGGGCCTTGATGATTTCCCGATCAACCGTGTGAAAACTAGAATGAAGCACTGATAAAGTCAATAAAACCACCATCTACGTAAAGCAGGCTTTAAAATGAACACACACTGAGCTTGCTGAATTTGTAGTTTATTACTTCTCATCAATGTGCCGATCGTAGTATGTTAATCTAGCCTTTAGCCATCAGCACACACACAAACAACCCAAAACAACTGCCCTCTGTTCTGCGTTTGGGCTGGATACGAGCTTATACTGGGGGAGACTGTGGTTTATTATTACAGATCAATAAGACATGGTAGTCAGCAAAGAGGGACTAGTTAGTCCCAGAAGAGCGATTATTATCTACGCTTCTGAGCAAACAGAAATCATAAAAATGCCTTTAGCTGTCTGAGCCTGTTCCTACTAATGCACACAATTTCTATTCCCATACAAATGAATAGGAAAGACAGGTGCAATACTAACGTATGGGGAGGTATGTTTCATGGCATTTACATAATTTCTGTGATTTCTTTATCATTAATATCTTACAAGAGGATGTTTAGTGGTCATAGGATCTGACCCCACAAAAGCATAAACTTAACTGATTGTGAGTTAGCATTTAGCTACGAGGACACTTTCATATACGCTAATTTGCATCTCAAGTAAAATCTCAAAAGGTCTGTATGTCCATTAATGATTTCTTACTAGGCTTTGACATCACCTATATGTGGTTGATGAGTTGATAACAGCTGGAAACATCTGGATATTTCATCATTCGCGATGTTGGGGGGCTAATGCTAACGGCTATAGGGAAATACATTGAGCAGATTATTGGACTCTGAAAAGTCCCCCGGACTAGCCGATTTGCTAACAGTTTGGATTGAACGCCACTTCTCCTTCTTATGTGTAGGCATCAGAGGCATCAAAAATGCACAGGCGTCCAACTAGGGCCTTTTGACGTGATTTTGTGACACGTTTGGTCTGAAGATATACCATTACAATCTACAAGACAAAAATACATCATATATATCAGTGGTTGCTTCATATTACATTCTTCATTGGTGGCAAAATTCTCATAAGCTAAAGAAAAGAATTCCATAATTATATGCAAGTCAAGTCAGGCTAGCCTTTTGCAAAGCTTTATACCATCAAAATCAAAGGCCTTCATTTCATCCTGGCCACATCTAGCCCCTGTGCCCTTTCCATCATCCTCTCTCTGGTCTCCCCTCGCTTTTTTATTCCACATATCTGCCACTGCACTGATACGAGCGCGCCGGCACTTTGTTGCAACATCAGCGCGCCGCGGACTGGATCTATCGAGAGGCTAGCAGGGCAAGAGCAGGGAGGGCGGAGAAAAAAAAAAAAAAAAAAAAATCTTTGTTCCACCCAGCGATTAATTTCAATAAGCTGCTCCCCAGCGGCGGAGAGAGGAGGAGAGACGGTACTGCGCGTGAGGGAAGCTTTAGAAGGGCTGGGATTGAGATGTGATGCTGGGAATGCTGTGGCGAGAGTGGAGAGGCAAGAAGCAGGGGGGTAGAATAATACAAGTTTAATGCCTTTGAAAGCTATTTTAAAGCCCAAATACTATATATTTGGATACGTTTTAAACCATAATTTTTGTATTTTTCCGCAAACTTAGGAAGTAAAATTAGTTTAGCAATGTCATTATTTTCCAAGAATTTTAAATTTAATGCCACTTTGAATCCAATTTGATGCTTTTCAATAACATCAACAATTAAAGTCTTCATTTTGGCACAGTTAATGAAGTGACTTACAAATTAGTACTTTATTTTATGGAAATGATGGATCGCCGTGTAAAAAGCAATTACATGCGCATGTTTGACGCGTCACAGTCCCGCTGTGCTACTGTCGCAATGGACTGCCACTGTCACTTTGTGTCGCTGTAAAGCACTTTGAATTGCCTCGTGTGTGAATCGCGCTCTAAGACAGTGTTTTTTTATGGCTAGGAAAATCAGATAACTGGAGTAATCAGAAGTAAAGGTATCTGATGCGTTTATATTCGCTTCAGAAATGTGACTATCCAAAACTCCGGCTTCTATATGAGATGGAGCAGTTTGGGATTTTTGGAGCAACTGAATGTTCTCCCACCCCTTCCTTCAAGCCTCACAGATTATGGAATGAATGAATAATGACAACAGTGCAGCGCTTTGAGAAACCTCTACAGCCATACAAGTGAAAGCAATTATGAGGAATAAACTTGCCTTCCCTTTACATCTAGTGACCATCACTGTGCACTACTTTTCAAGAAGGAGCGCTACCGCAGGTCCTTCATCCCCACTGAATGTAACAAGCTGAATGTAACAAGTACATTTCTCCATTGTGAGTAAATAAAGGCTTATCTTAACTGGTTCCTTCTTTAAACATTGTGATATTTTACTAAACCATTATGTTCTAAACAAACACAACTTGTGTCTTCATCAAGTCGAAGAATAATAAATCATGAACAAGACAAGGTTAACATTGACCTAAATTATGAATATCACGACAAGAACTGAACCTTTGCACATTTTAAAGTTCCCATGCTGTTCTCCCTTCATTATTGGAGAGCAAAACTCGTAACAGTGACGAACCAACCGTCAAAAACTAAACTTGTGGAAAAAGTCAAAGACGATCGTAATACACAGAGCGGCATGAGCATACAATACTCTCTATATGCCATGACAGAAATAAACCAGGCTGACGACAACTTTATCAAATGGTGTAAAAAAAAAAAAAAAGAACGAAAAGATGTTGTGGTTCAAAGTACACCCCGTCCCGATTGGGTATAGGCTTCCCCATGGGACGAGGGGGGAATGATTCACAGTCTCTGCTGCAAGGGGAAAAAAGTCATTGTGGATTCTATGCTGTGTGAACCAAGCCAGGAGAAAGTTGCAGTTGTTTTCGAATGAAGATTTTCCATAGTTTTCAGGGACATATTACTTGTAAAGTGCCTTCTTATTTCGATAAAGGATGTAGGGCACTTCGCTGGGTTGTAGTTGAGAGGACTTTTGAATCCAAAGGGCAACTAAGCGCAGTTCCCCAGGAGTGATTTGAGGTGATTCTTTAGAGTGCTGGAGACAATTTTTAATCAACGTGGATGATGCTAATGCGGATGTTGCCCGCCCCAGTTGAAACATTTGTGTCTTAAAGGAGATACGTATATATTATGTAAAATTCAAGATCACACATCTTCAGCTTTTATTACAGCTGTGGCGTTTCAATAAGGTTCTGTAACATCAAAAAATCCAGTGCAGCATTCTGTTGCGCAATATAAACTTTCAACTAAAAATATCAACGCTAAAGTCTTTGCAAGCCAAATTATCCTGTACATAAATAATGGAACAATTTGATCTACTTACTTATTTCTCAAGCCAATATAAATAGAACTATTACATAATAGAACGTGTACATCTGACAATACTGTCAGGTATACCAGGAGACATAAGTGTACCAAGATGATTGCATGATTTAGGTATCCACAAAGAAACTGGATCAGGGACAATGCAAACCGGGACGATCTAATGTCTGCTGGGGCACATACGAGAACCTTTGTACGAGTAATTCAGTAGTACGTACAGTGAAATACAGAGGTGGATCACTGATGTTATGGAGATATAGGGAACTTGATCACAACTAATTTCAGGATAAATGCAGCATATTATTAAAGAATCCTCGAGGAAAAGTGTCACTCATTGGCCTGGAAGCTGAGCATGGGACGCACTTGGACGTTCCAACATGACAACGATCCAAAGCACAAGGCCATGTCGACCTCTCATTGGCTCCAGCAGAATAAAGTGAAGGTTCTGGAGTGGCCGTCTCAGTCTCCTGACCTCAATATCATTGAGCCACTCTGGGGAGATGGGCAGTTCATGCAAGACATCCCTGGAATTTACAGGAACTGGCCAGTTTTACCATCTGAGGAAATAAAGAGGCCCATCCACAGCTACCACAAAAGAATCCAAGCCGTCATTGATGTTAAAGGAGGAAATACACAGTATTAAAAATTGGGGTATGTAAACTTTTGATCGGGATAATTTTGGTAGTTTATTTTTTCATTATGATTTGAAAAGCGTAAACTCCGTTGTTTGACCATAAATGGCTTCGCACAACCACTAACTATGTGTAAAAAGACAAAAAAACACTTTTTGTGTTATCATTCATATTCTTTGACACATGGCCAAAAAATAAAAATTCTGCCAGGGTATGTAAACTTTTGAGCACAACTGTATACGTTTTCAAGACTGGTACAAATGTCACACAAACTATTCCGAGACGTCGAGAGTTTGTGGTAACTTGTATACCATGATTACGTCAGTTTGCAAAGTATTATAGACAATTTTGTAGAATGTGTACAGCCAGAAGGTAATTTCAGATTAAGGACATCCATAATGGGCTGTGAAATTCAGACTATTGTACGGTGTCTGCAACACGTAATACAATTCTGTAAAAAAGATGTGTTATTTATAGGGTCGGGACATGAAACAGATGCCAGGATGAAGCAAATAAAAGCTGTCAGGAGCCATTTCTTTGATTCCAGTGCACATTCAGAAGGCTCATATATTCCCAAATGAGCTGGTCCAGTGAGAGCTATGTGCACTAATGAGCACTGTTCAATTACTGTACGTTCCACTCGACTATAGCGGGTCCCCGGGATGCTTTAACTCCTGAGGGACAACGCAAGGAATCAGTGAAACTAAACTCTTTAAGACGAGAAAATAAACTCTTTAAGACGAGCCAGATTTGCAGGTAGAAACCAATCAGGGGTAGTGTTGTATCCATGGGAGACAAGTGTGGTAAGTGAAGTACCAAGTATTCAACTATCAACAGCAGCAGATGAGGGAGTTTGGAGATCAGAACTATTCTGGTGTTTCCAAAGGACACCCCTGACTGGTCCCACTGTTGACTGATCTATAGACAAACTAATCTCTGTACGTTTGCCTCTTCAAGGAAGCTCAACAGTTACGCCCGCTTCGAAACCAGCTATGGCTTGCGCAAATACATTTATCATAAATTTTTTCTCATTAGGTTAATAACACACAAAGATAGAAATGGAAAGGAGAAGCGGCGTTCCATCCTAACATATACGCACAGCTAGCAAGTCAGCTAGTCCGGGAAACTGCTCAATGTATTTCTCCTATAAGCTGCTAGCATTAACCATCAAACATTGCAAATTATGTCCATTATAATCATGATCATTAATGCTTTATCCTCACAAAGACATTATTCTGATCCCTTCAAATGATAAAACATGCAGACCCATTCCGAGTTGGTCTGGGACATCACCGGGAGACAATGGACGCTGAGGCCATGTCTACTTGAACTAACACTTCCTCCCTCTTGCCTTGCCTCTTGGCTTGAGCGTTTGAAAATAACTGGAAGTGCAAGGATATTAGCCCAGCGAGAGGGGCTTTGTATTTTGCCCTATTATCTTCCCAGTCGCTGTTGATTGGCGCAAAAAATGGCAACTATTTAAAAAGTTATTCCAAGTTTCGTATCTCCGAAGACCGTGTAATTTTCTCAAACACTGGGCACAAAAGCTTATCCCGAACACGTTCATATAGACGTGCAAATGCGATTAAGTCGTGTCTGAAATGATTAAAAATGACACTTGTTCTGTATGAGAACTCATGATTTATGAAAACAAACCGGCAAGGCTGATTTATTGCTTTGTTGGAGAGAAAATAAAATGTTAGCTAATCCTTTCATTTGTAGATACAGACAGCTCTTTATGTATTTACTTACTTCGCCGATGGGATTCTAATGGAGCTACATCGCCGTTTTCCATATATTTAATAGTCCTCCGAGTTAAAAAGAGCTTCAATGGGTACATCAATGGGACGCTAATGGCAGTGTGCATCAAAGAGGAGGACGATTGTGGACCATTACTTAGCCACTCTTTGTAAAAGTGGCGTCAGAAATGAGCATTTGCATCACAATGAGATGGAGAAATAATCTAACCACGCTTGCCATCAGTTTATATGTAGCTATTTAGGCCGGAGATGCAAACTGACAGGCTATCACCGACTCTGGACAGTTTTTTATACTACGGAAAGGTGACTTTTTATGGCTTTTAAACATAGATTATATCTTCACCAACAGACACATACCTGGATTGGCGTTTACTTCCATTTGCGCATGTTTCAGTAATCTTGGATATCATCAAAATTCCAGCCCACGAATCCGTGCAGTTCCTCTGATTTTAAAAGTCAAACCATGAGTCTGCGAGGCTGCTGTGAGTCTGCGATGCTGCTGTGACCAACTCTCGCGTGACTGTGCGTGAAGCAACATGGCGGCGTCCTGCTGCTAGACTAAACCAAACAAACAACTCCTCACCACAGAAATCCTCAATTTCTTCAAAGATTCTGCTCGCGACCGCTTGAAACTTTTAAAACTAAATAGACCGGATATGCATCAGCTGCACCCTGGATCAGCTTGAAGCTTACATCGACTAATACCACACTCAGCCGTGCGTCAGCTCGACCGTGTCCCCGGCACCCACCAACGAGAAAAAACACTACCGATGCTCTTCGTCTCCTAACGAACAAGGTACGGACGCAGACAAGGAGCCAAATACCTACAAAATGCCACACTCTGATGACATCGCTGGTATACTTGGCTCAATTGAACTAAAACAGTCCGCGATGGACGTTCGCCTCTCTCTTATCGAACTAGTCCACAAAGAGGTCTCTGCTCTCCGTCATAGCCTGGAGTTCAATCAACAACAAATCGAAACTTTGACAAACGAAAATAAAACACTGACAGACTCGGTTTCCAACATCACTTCGAAACTGTGACATCCAAGTGTAAAACAATGAAAGAAACGGTCCTGGATCTACAATCACGGAGCATGAGGGATAACCTAGTTTTCTCAGGCATACCCAAATCCCTCTCACAGGATGCGGAGGACCGGTTAAAGATTTCATTACATCTCAGCTCAAACTACCTACGGACATTGCCAAAGAGATTACCTTCCATTGCGTGTACAGAATTGGACCACAACGAAAGGACAGCAAACGCCCCAGGTCAATAGTTGCGAAATTTGAACACTTCAAACAAAAAGTACAGGTACAACGCCAGGGCAAAGAACTTAAAGGGACCAACTATGCTGTCAAAGATCAATTTAAATCATGCAAAGGCTTCAGAAACTTCACCCAGTACGCAAGGAAATGATACAGAAAGGACGCAAAGCTATTGTCATTGCGGACAAGCTATGCATAGACGGACAGCTATACAGAAACAAGGATACTCCCTTGGCTCTTCTGAACCTCATTCACACCCCAGAATACAGTGAGTATGCATGACACCACCTGCATACAGGAACCGCTCCCTCTCTCTCTCTTTCACTCTCGCTCTCTATGAACCTATTGTGAGGAGAGGAAAAATATAAAATAAATCATGATCATAATAATAACAATAATAAAGGTACACACACAAAGCTATGTGTGCTTATTATTAGTATCTTATCTCTCCCTCATTTGTTTGTTGAATTAGTTTATTTTTATTTAAGTTTAAACTAAATACGCACCTGTCTCAGAATTTGTTTACTTTAAGTTATGTTCCCACTGCAAGGGCTCGCCCGCTTTGTTGGTCTCACCCCTTTCTGTTGTTCAGTTCTTTTGTGCCTGTTGTCTCCCCCATACCGGTTTTCGTTTTGTCTTGTTTTTCGCTCATACACACACTCACATTCACACCCGAAAGTCCTCACTCACAGCACACACATCCACACACCTACTCAAACACATATATATTTTTTTCAAACAAATAGGGGTGTCTTTACTAATTAAAAACATATCAACTTCACACATAACTCTACCTTATGTGATCCAGAAGGTATTTTCATTATTATCAATGTCAATCTGCAACAACCCTGTAACAATATGCAATGTTTACAGACCCAATACCGATAACCCACAGTTTTTCAGTTCCCTCTTCACTACCTTAACTACAAGCTTACCCCTTATTATCGGAGATTTCAACACAACACTCAACCCATCAATGGACCAAAGTAACAGACAAAGCCGCCCCTGTCAGTTCACTAATGTCATAAACCAGTTCATGGGGGATGTTGGCCTTGGTGACAGTTGGAGGTTACAACATCCATCTGCAAGTGAATACTCACTTTTACTCACCAGTCCACAAAACATACTCCCGCACTGATTACTTCCTCATTAGCAACTCGCTCGCCCCCAACATTGCAGATACAAAAATCCATCCCATTACAATCAGTGACCATGCCCCTGTCAGCTTTACATGGAACCTCGAAATACACAAACTCGGCAGTAGATGGCGCCTCGACACGTCTCTCCTCAAGGACCCACAGTTTGACACACTCATTAAGAGAGAGTGGGCATCCTTTCTAGAAATGAATGACTCTCCAAAGTCATCCCCATCAATATTCTGGGAAACCCGCTAAAGCAGTACTAAGATCATCTCATTCTCCACTTACAAAAAGAAAAAAGACTCCCAATTAGAAACCGAACTAGAGAAAAAAATAAAACAACTTGAAACATTACATGCAAGAAACCCCAACGAGGAAATTGAAAAAAGAAAATAGAAAGCACAATGGAATGAAATTATCATCAAAAAAATACAAATGTTTAACTCAACAACCCCAAGAAAATTATTGCTATAGCAATAGTCCAGGAAAATATTTGGCCAACAAAATTAAACAAAACAAAGAAAAAAACAACAATCACCACAATACAGGACTCAGCAGGGAAGCCAACACAAGTTCCAGAACATATAAATACAATTTTCAAAGATTTCTATGCAAACCTATACTCATCCTCAACACAAAACAACCAAGGACTCACCTCAACTCAAATCAAATGAATATGCTAGACTCCCCAATAATAGAAAAAGAACTCTCCTCTGCTCTTGCAAAAATGCAAAACGACAAAGCATCTGGACCAGATGGCTTCCCTGCTGAGTTCTATAAACATATTTGGACAATACTCTCCCCTCATTTCAAAAACTAATCATAGAAATACAACAAAAGTCATTGTCCGGAAAAAGCCATTGACCGAGTCAACTGGTCATTTCTCATATCCACTTTATACAAGTTTGGCTTTGGAGAGTCATTCATCAACTGGCTCAGAACATTCTACACAACACCAATAGCCACTGTAACCACCAATCGACTAACATCACAAAGATTCACACTACATAGGGGAACTAGACAGGGATGTCCACTCTCTCCATACCTATTCACCATATTCATAGAACCTCTTGCTGCAGCAATACGACAAAACATAACTGGCATCCAGACAACCAATTCTCACCACAAAATAAGCCTCTATGCAGACGACATAGTATTATTCTTGACTATTCCTCAAACATCCTTGAATGAAACCATTAACCTTATACATTAGACATTCTCAACAATATCCGATTACTCAATAAACTGGCAAAAATCCTCTATACTTCCACTAAAAGACCCCCCAATACCAATCTGTGTATATCTCACATTACTTATCTGGGCATTAAAGTCTCCCCCACGCTGTCAGAGCTGTTTAATCTCAATTCACACCACTGCTCAAAACAATAAAAGACAGACTACTTCAATGGATGAATCTTCCACTATCACTCACAGCCAGGATCACTGCAATCAAAATGTCCATCCTTCCTAAAGCCAACTATCTCTTTTCAATGTTACCCACACACACCCTGGTTCAACAGTCTTGACTCAATAATCACACAATTTTACTGGAAAAACAAACCCCCAAGGATCAAGCTGACCACTCTACAGAAACCTAAACCTCTAGGCGGACTCAATGCACCACATTTCTATTATTACTTTATCTCCAAACAAATACAATACATACAAAAATGGACTCATCCCCGACAGTCAGACGACATCTGGTTAGAGTTAGAACAAATACATAGTCATAACATCCCACTATCCGACATGCCTTTCCTCAGTGAATTATTTAAATTTCACCCAAGTATCAAATCAATCTCTATATCCTCAACCCTGATGGCATGGTGGAAATTTCATAAAATAACAAACTCAAAACTCACTCCCTCAGAAAGAAGGCAAGGCAAGGCAAGGCAACTTTATTTATACCGCGCATTTCGTACACAAGGCAACTCAATGCGCCTAGAACCCCCGATCTGGAACAATCCCGACATACTAAGCAACAAGAAGACAATTCATTTTCATACCTGGTTGGAAAAAGGCATAACACACCTAGGACACATCTTCCATAACAACACACTTGTGTCCTTCAATCACCTTGTCCGGGGATACGGCATTGGGAGCAACCAATTTCTCCAGTATTTACAAATCAAATCCTCTCTAACAGCTGCATACAACAGTACTCATTTAGACCTAAATCTCCCATCACTTACTATCGACCTACTCAAATTAAAGCCAAAACGGCAGCTTTCCCAAACTTATTAGTTGATCTCCAAATCAGACACCTCTTTTTGCATCCCAACAGCAAAATGGGAACACGACCTAATGGTTGCTCCCGGTGCCGACTTCTGGACGCAAATCCTTCGTAACATGTACATTATGACTAATAACTCAAACTCACAATTAATTCAATATAAAATTATTCATAGAACACACTACACTGGACAAAGACTATCATAAATGGGCTACTCCTCTATTAACTGTAGAAACTGTATTCAGAACTCCCCGGACACTTATATCCATGCCTTTTGGCATTGCACACCAATACAAAACTACTGGTCAAAGATCACAAATACTATGTCCACATTCTTTGGCTCTCGCATCCCTCTATCACCCTCTGTTTGCATTCTCTGTGATACATCCACAACCACCCCGCATAACACAAACAACAGAATACTCCTTGTGGCCCTGGCTGTCGCCAAGGAAACAAACCTCATGAACTGGAAAACAAGACATAAAACCAGCATCAAACAATGGAAAAACGTCCTTGTTGACGTTATCACTCTGGATCACACTCATACCTCCTCATACCCACACACAGAAGCCCCTTCCATCTGGTCCCCACTCTTAAATTTCTACAGAACCATTAATTTCACCTTATCTGTTATTATAGATCATTTCTGTTATTATTTATAATATTGCTATTATCTGTATTTGTATTATTATTAGTATTACTATTTCTTCCATTAACATGATTTTTCATGATCTGCTCTATTATTATTTACTTACCTACTTTTTTTCTTTGTTTCTTTCTTTATTCATTAATTTTGTTTGTTTCCTCTGTCATCCACCATGGCAATTCCCATAATCAATAACATTGAAATGCACGCTCACACACACTCTCATCTACCCTCTCTCGCTCTCTAATGGAAAAACACAGCAAAATATCTATATAATGTAAAAGTAAATTCATGTCCATTCTTGTTGTCTTGGTCTCCCCACCCATTAATGTATGCACGTCCCCTTCCTTCTACTGTCGTCTTGTTTTGCCCTGTTTAACAGAGTTGTTAGCTCTGTTGGTTTTTTTTGTATTAAAAAAAATAAATTAAAAGTGAAACCATCTTCACCGAATTTGTGAGAATGGCACGTTTGCCAGTTGCTATCATAGTTATTACTCTTTTCACTGCAGCAGTAGGAGTGGAAAGGGCACCATCTGCTTCCGTATAGCTACATCTGAGTCCTATGGGTACTTTCTATAGACACATGCACTATATGGTGTTATATGACAACCATATCAAGGCTAAGGTATCCAAAAGAAGTTTAAAGCCTGAACAGAGCATAATATAGGACCTTTAAGAAGGCTTTTGGGCTTAGTATTCAAACTCGATGGTTTCTAACTTATAAAATAAAATAAAATAAAAAACAGGGAAAGAAAACTCAACTTTTAGACCTATACACTCGAAACACCATTGCTACCAGGTATGGACATGACTGAAGCTGTTGGAATATGGTTGTACCGAAGGGTGTTTTAATATACTATTAAAACACAAATAAAGGATTTTCATCCATCCATCCATTTTCTTCCACTTGTCCGTTGCCGGGTCGTGGGGGCAGCTGTTGGAGCTGCCCAAATCACATTGCACCAGCCCCTATGGCTCCCCCTGCAGGTGGTGGGTCAACAGGAGGACGGCCTCATGGTTCTAACCGGGCCTGTTGGTCTCTCATAAGGGTCTCCTGAACCGCTCTTTGTCTGACCCGTCACCTAGGACCTGTTTGCCATGGAAGACCCTACCAGGGACACGAAGCCCCCGACAACAGAGCCCCCAGGATCATTCGGGCACTCAAACCCCTCCACCATGTTAAGGTGGTGGTTCCAGGAGGGGAGGATTTTCATGTTTTTGTAATTATTATTACTTAGTTTGATGGAATATTGCCTGTGGTATGTATTAATCATAGCATTACATCAGTGAAGCGGCAATTTTATGAAGTTGGGGAGAAAAAAAGGCGTTCCCGAACTCGAAAATACTGATGCAAGCAACTGGGGACTTAGTGTTTGGACTCATTTCAAATGTCAAAATATTTCAAATCAGGTTTAATAATATATACTTTAGTTGCTTTTATTGTTATTTGATCTAATTTACTTCTACTATTTTTTTTTATGTCAATGTACAAACATAAACTCTGATTTGCACGACAAGAGTTATTGAAATTAACTTCTCACCTCCTGTTCCCAAGACTCAATATTAAACAACTACCTCCTCTACCTACCTACCCTCTGTGGACCTTGGATAAAATGTCATGGTATTCAAACCGCTTCACCAGATCTAGTTCTATGATCATGGTAAACTGGAGATTTAGCTTTAGCTTAGCTTTATGTTTTTAATTGATGGGGTTCACTGAGAAATAGAAAAAGCCACACAGTCTCCGTATATAACCTCAGGCTGTCACTCTGCCAAGCTGCTGTCTTCGCACTTCAGGATCTGCTAAAAATGCTTAACCTACTTGAGTTGACTGAAAATATATTACGCTGATATCGTCCGCTAGGCCGTGTTTTGTATTTGAAGTTTTACACTGACATGCAGCGCTAAGTTCATTCGTTTTCCCTTGAATGGTACGCACTTGATAGCGAGAGACGCTATAGAAAATGTAGAAAACAAGGTCATTATCGCTCGAGTGCCTGTTTCCAGCACACTCGCGATGTGAAGTAGACCATACTTCCAAGGTCAGGCAGGATCTTTGTAAGCACTAGCCAGTACTAAACTAAAGAACATATGGGCTAAAGAACAACAAAAGTCTGGAAATATGGCATTAACATGATTTAATCTGTAATCATTGAATAATTTATCTACATCTAAACCTTGACCAAAACCGGTTATATATTCTGAAACGCTGAAGAGGCATCAAGAGCCCCCCACACCTGCAGCACAGTGGGTGCATCACAAGGGGTGCTACAGAAAACAAGGAAGGGACAAAGGAGGAGGTATCCAGGCAAGACTCAAAGCTAAGCCACACATGCCTTCTGTCCCTACTATTGTTCGGGCTAATGTACGTTCACTGGAGAATAAAACAGACTAACTACTAAGCTCTTCCCAGAAGATGGTGAAAGACTGAATGAAGAGTGAAACCAAGCTTTAGCCCAGACATCAATCCAGTCTCAGTTATATACATTCAAAAATGGATTAAAAGAAGTCCAATCTACATATGCAGAAATCCAGCCTACTCCAGTTCTGAAATAACACTTAGGTTGAAAGTATATGCAGATACCGGGAACCAAACGATACCACTTATTAAGACAGGTAGGTGCGAGATGTAAAACAGCATGTGGTTGTTGTAGGTGTGTTGACTATTTGTGTAAAGAATGTCTTTTTCACATGTGCCCGGTCCCTTACCCGATGATGGGGTGCTTGAAGCCCAGCTTAGCGGTGGTCTGTTGGATCTCCTTCTCCAGCCAGGCCTGCGGGCGAACCAGGTACTTGACGAACTGCGAGACCCACCAGACGGACGGGTCGCCGTGGAGCCTGTGCAGCCGCGGGGCCAGATCCTCGGGGATAGCCAGGGGAAGGTAGGGCGGCCGCGGGTGCAGACTGTCCACGATGGGCAACTCCACCACCTGCACGTCCTTGTCATGGGCCTCTCCTGGAGAGGGGGAAAGAAAGGAGAAATTAGGTAGGTATTTATACCCAACCATTAATTTATTTCGCCCTAAACTAAACAGCAACTGCGCACAAGAGGATGTGCCATCACCGCTGGGAAAAAACATAGCACCCCACAGTCAGCAGTACATCTCCAACCGAAAGCCCCTGACAGCTCGTTTGATCACAGTGAGGTCAGAATTTCAGCCAAGGGGATGAGATGGTTTCGAAACAGGCGACAGATGCTATTTTTGGGAAGAAACAAACACTTCACTAAATCGTGGTGGGGGCCTTAGATTCAACTAGTCAGAGACACCACCCAGGTCAGGACAACAGATGGCTAGCAATAATACTGGGTCAATGTGAACAAAGTTGGGACGATGCCACACAAGTATAAGTCTAGAGCAGTTTATGGGTGGTGCCAACAATACTAACCTGCTGCTAAAAGTTCAATATTGCCGACAAAGCTGTTGTACAAATGCACCAGACCAGTGGTTCTCAACCGGTATGGCGTCAGGACCCATCATGAGGCTAGGATGATGAGCTGCGACCCGAACACGACTTATACTTGTAAAACACAATGTATTTTCCTCCAAAATGATTGTAATGATTGTAAATATCCAAAAAATGTTTTCGACCCACTGAAAACGGTTGTGCAATCCACCAGTTGAGAACCACTGCACTATACACTCGACCAAACTTTTCAGGTCGTGGCCCCTGCACTAGATGATATTAGTTTAGCCTGTTCTTGCTTTATGTTCTTATGTCTCTGTCTACCGATATTTCATTTTCTTTTTTTTCTTCTCTTTTGGTCTCTCTCTCTCCGTCTATATATCTTTCCGCATCCTTTTCTTTTTATATCTTCCTCCTTATTTATATTTAGCAAGCAATAACTCATTGGGACATAGGGAGAACACATCTACCTCTTGCTAAGTGTCCAACCAAATCATGACAACAACCCCCCCCCCCCTTTAAATAATTGCAGTGGTTGCGCGCACAATTGCTGCCGAATTTTCCACAGCACAATACTGGCAAAGACTTAAAGCACATGTTCAGTGCCCCATATACAACTAGGTTATGCCAAACCCTCTTAGGGCCAATATTGTATTCCATAATTCATAATTCACTTCTCCTGGTCCCCATTGTGGTCTCCCCGTGTGACTGACAGCTCCGTGCCCGTCCTTGCTCGGAGGCCACGTTGTAAGCCTCTTAATCTGAAGGCTGCGCCGAGCCAAAGGGAAGGGGGGGGGGGGGGGGTTGGTCAAGCGAGCGGGACACTGGCTACGGGGGTCACCGAGCTCCATCGTTCGGGCTGCACCCCTTGTAGCCACACGCTGTCAGGCTAAAGCGCGGGGGCAACGGGTCGAACGGCCGCCCATTTACAAGGTTACGCCCGCTCCGACAAGGGCTAAAGAGTTGGGGCACGGCCGAAATAATGGAAGACTGGAGGGTGTTTTCTTTTTGTTGGTCAAAGGATCCAAGGAAAACAATAAAAACGGGAGTGATGAGAGCCTTAGCTAATCTCCTCCCACCAGAAGTGGAGAGGGCTGGCAAAGCAGAGATCAGTGTGTTAAAATCCAAGTGTTTTGTTGCTCGTGAATGCTTGCATGTGTAAACCTAGACGTAAACCGTGTCACACTGTAATGAGATTTTCCATAGGCTGTGGGCACAATACAGCGACTCAAAACATAATATTAATGTGAATCGACGCTAAACAAAATCTAGCTCCGCAGCCAGAAGGTCCCGAGTTCAATTCTCACATCCAGCATGGCACTCCAGATCCCAATCAAGGTCCAAAATCTCCAAGATGGATCGTCACTTCTAACGAATGCGTCAAAAGCAGAGGACAAATCCATTTTATTTGGCCTCTCCAGAACATAAGCCTAGCCAAAAGTATTGTCATGTAGAGAGATTTGTCCTCCGTGTACCAACCAACCGTAATTATCATTGTCATTTTTCATAGCTCTATATGTAGTCATGTAGTGTTTTTCAAAATAACTTTTTCACATCCAATTCCTAGCTTGAGCCTTTTGCTTTTTTGTTATAGCAAGCTTCTTCAAAAGGTAAACAAGATATCTTGCATCCAAACGTTTGGCTTAGCCCACTATTTAGACTTTTAAGTATATTAGCCATTTGCCAAATTTTGTTTATATGAAAACACTGAATGAAAGAAAACCTGCGATCAATCTTTGCATTTGTGTCGGTAATGCAACGTAATGGCTTCAAATTGAAAAAAAAAAGAAGTTAAGAAAATGTGACCTTAAAGGGTCCGTCACAATTGGTGCATTGACTGCAGCGATTTTGTCCCCCGTTTTGTTCTGCGCCAACATTGAAATTGCCATCAGCCGTAAAGATCGCAAAGTAGAATTTTAAGAAATCGCAATCACAATAGAGTACGGTCAATAGCGGTCGCTCGTGCAGACGCCCGTGCGCCAAAAGAGAGTGTTCGCACGACCTTCATATTTTGAGGCGGCAAACGATCGCATAGTGCCCGTGCGCCAATTGTGACAGGCACTTTACCTGGAATCCTGGATGTACTTAACTGTTCGGATCTGGGGTTTAGGACTAGGTTCAGCAAGGCAAGGCAACTTTATTTATACCGCACATTTCACACACAAGGCAACTCAATGTGCCGCAACACTATGTGCCCAAAGAATGAGATCAGCTGACCATCCTGAATGACCAGGTTATTCCATCAATGGAAATCTCCTTTTCTGATGGCATGGGCAAATTCCAAGAGGGCAATGTCAGGATTCATCGGGCTGACAATGTGAATTGGTGATTCAGGGAGCATGAGATGGATTGGCCGCAACATAGTCCAGACTTTAACCCCACTGGGAATCTTTAGGATGTGCTGGAAAAGTCACACACTCACACCATCAATACAAGATCTCGGTGAAAAATGAACACAACACAACACTGGATCTTTTCGAAATTACAGAAGCTTATTGAAATAACACCACAGCGAATGGTGCTATAATCAAAGCTAAATGGTGGCCAACAAAATATTAAAGCATTTAACAACTTTATTTTTGGTCTGGCAGTAAACCTATTTTTTTCTTCATTTTATCTGCTTTGTTGCCTTAAAAGATACCTTTTCTCTTTGTGCACCAAGTGATCGAAGCATGAACATGTTTGACACACATGTTGGCAACTAATGATCCAAGGAGAAGTCAAAGTAAAAGTGGCTCACCAATGCAAAAAGAACCTCCAAACCCCACACGGAAAATCTCCCACACTCTAAACTTTGCCTGTCGCAAACCTCAAAAAACGAGATCATGTCCGATAAAAAAAAAAAATCCCATCTTTGATAATATCTAGGACACTTTTTCTCCACTTTTGGGTTCAGCCTATAAGGATTACAGACAGGTCTTGATATTTCTCACACGCCTCCGCTCCATGCATCATAATAAACGCTATAATGAGTCAGTTAGAGTGGCCTTTATAGACAAGCTTCATAAAAACGCGAGAGAGACACAGTAGCTAGTGTGTTCCCGCGCATGGCTTGAATATAAATCGCTAAAAGCATTAAAAATTGAACTGAAAAAAAAATATTCCCGGGCCTGCCTTATATAACGGCGATGGCTATGATTCACATTAGAAGAAATGGGGCCCGCGATTCCTTGGATCAAAATTACGGATCGGCCGTACGTCTTCCTCCCAGTAATTAGATCACAACGCTTGTCGAAAATTTCATTCAACTACAAAGCCGCGGGGCATCGGCGCGTTTATTTCCCCCGCTCGTGTCACCGGCGCCCGACGCAAATATGTCAAGTGGAATTTCAAATAACGCGCGATGTATAGTGATCCCGATGAATAATGGATGAGAACGGAGCGGGGAAGTGCAACAGGAGAAGCCGGAGAGACGCCGAACAGAGCGGCGAGCAAGTGCGTTCACGAGCAGTGAGTTTATGAAGCTGGGGAAGAAGACTGCTCGGCTGTAATTACCTCCTGTACGACACTGCTGCTGTAGCCACAACGTCCACTCATCAGCTTCTTTAATGCACATACATACTCCAAGTCCGGTATGGAAAATTCCAATTCAAACACCAAAGCCATGATCACAAAAACAATTCACAGATAGAACAAGTAGGAGTGGACAGTAAGTAAGTAATGTTTATATAGCACCTTTCACAGACACAGAGGTCACAAAGTGCTTTACAAAATTACAATACAAATAAGAAGTACATTTACATTTAGAGTCACAAAAATAGGGTCATATTTTGACAGCTGGCCATTCAGGAAGTGCAGGTCGTCAGCTGATCTCATTCTTGGTGCCCATTGTGTTGCTGAACCTAGATTTGACCAACTGCAGCAGCAGATGAGAACAGCTTACATACACGTAGAAACTTTTTTTTTTGGTCGGGCGGTATTCTTGAGTAATTTATTAACTTTTCTGTGAGCCATGTGCGTTAAGATGAGAGACTGCAGTTGAACCCCATCAATTTGAAACAAATGAGAAACTTCTCTGGATATGGAGTAAAAGATTGACTTCTTGTTTGAACATAAGTTGTTTTGTTAAAAGTAGAAGAGTCACTAGTCCCTAAATCCCTATCTACTACTACTACTTCTACTATTGTTGATACCTATTTGAAAATGTTTTGTCTTGATTGGTTACACTTGTAAAGCCAACAGCTCTCCCTAGCGTATTTGTTGAGTAAAATGTGCATTCTTTCGGCCACTGCCAGTATTCATTAACCTCCATATGAACCTTCACGTTTTTTTTCCACGGGTTTACATGTATTTAAGAGCAGGATCAAGACCCACCTTTTTAGCTTAGCTTTTAACTGACATCTATTTATTTATTTAGTCCTAATGATATATTGTATATTGTGTGTATGTATGTGTATGTATGTATATTGTGTACATATATGCATGCATATGTATGTTTGTGTGTGTGTGTGTATGTATGTTTGTGTGTGTATATGTGTATGTATGTATGTATGTATGGATGTATGATGCGGGGCATATTGTTTTAAATGTTGTAATCCGTAAAGCACTTTGTGATACCTTTTGATATGAAAAGCGCTTTATAAATAAAGTTTGATTGATTGATTGATAAAAATAAAACCTGTGACCTGTGAGCTGTCATACGCAGACAAAGAAATAGGCTAACTATAATGGTACACATGTTGTAGATGTATGACCCGTGCATACGCACTTCTCCGTGAGGCCATGACTTCTGAAATTAGTTTATTTACCAGGCAAGCGGAAAACGTCTTTGCAATTAACAAAACAAAGTCACATTTCTTAGCCATTTCTTCTAAAAAAATATTTACATTAGTTTCACTAAAAAAAGAGCCTGCCCAGTGAATGCAGGTAAAATAGGCAAATGGTTTATGGAGATGATATGCAAAAGACGGTTGTTGAAACCTCACAAGAGCAGCACTGGCCATTGGGCTCCAACAAAAAATAGATAATACGTCTATGTATGATTTTCATGATCATTTGTGCAGTAAGCCCGGACAATAATATGTCCCGTACAGAGAACTTCCACTGTGGCAGACGAATAAATGAGAGTTGATGACATTCTCACGCTCTGTACTTTCAAATATTGTTTTTTTCTATTTTAGCATCAGATTGAAATTTACATCTAAGCCATTTAGAGTTATTTGGTTTCATTACATAAAACGAAAAATGCTCATAGCAGGCGTTTTCAAGTAATTTAGTTTTTGTTTTCAATTTGAAAATCGAGTAAATGGATTCATACTACTTATACCCAGAGACGATGGCAATAACTCAGTAAACAGAAAGTAGACGGCAACTATCTGAGTTTTTTGGTGTGGTATTTTATTAGTACAACCGTCTCCATAAATGGCATTTGAGTCAGAACAATACTACATCCATACATTTCGAGATTTACATTTGAAACCATTCCTGTAGAAATATGGAAAAGGAATAAAAGTTTACTTTATTCATACATTAGGGGGATACAGTTTTGAAATCGGAAAAAGCCAGGTTTGAGATTCTCTGCTTATTTTGAATACACATATCCATCCATCCATCCATTTTCTTCCTCTTGTCCGTTGCCGGGTCGTGGGGCTATTGGAGTTG
Source organism: Proterorhinus semilunaris (assembly GCA_021464625.1). Lineage (NCBI taxonomy): Eukaryota > Metazoa > Chordata > Actinopteri > Gobiiformes > Gobiidae > Proterorhinus > Proterorhinus semilunaris. Next base: position 8,522,096 of record CM038359.1, read on the forward strand.
CCCAAATCACATTGCACCAGCCCCTATGGCTCGTCCTGCAGGTGGTGGGTCCACAGAAGGACGGCCTCATGGTTCTAACCGGGCCTGTTGGTCTCTCATAAGGGGCTTCTGAACCACTCTTTGTCTGACCCGTCACCTAGGACCTGTTTGCCATGGAAGACCCTACCAGGGGCACGAAGCCTCCGACAACAGAGCTCCTGGATCATTCGGGTGCTCAAAGCCCTCCACCACGTTAAGGTGGCGGTTCCAGGAGGGGTACACTTAATGTATTCATATAAATTTACCAATCTCCGTCAGATGGAAGACTTCAGTGATTGTGCGATATATATCGTTTCTTCTTGCGATATGGACATTGGACTGCGCTGCTCTTTTTAATCCCACTCTCCAATTATACGTTCAACTTCAAGAAGTCGGAAAAAAAAAGTATTTTCTGGTCGTGTTTAAAATGGCACAGGCCCGTTTTAGATTCTCTCATAAGGCCTTTTTATCTGAACAACCTCAAAGGAACACAAGCTTCCGCGGCAAATGAGCTCTTTGATCAGGCCGACCATTGTTCCACATTAAGACTGGATTTTCCCCTTTTGTATCTGCGAGCTGCCGCTGCTGCTAACACGGTGCTGCGCCCGCTCCAGCCTTGGCCAAACGAATGCGGAGTCGGCGGCAAATTGGCAGAAAACAACAGGCAGAAAGACGGCGGTGATTGTGCTCGGATCAAAGTTAGTAATGGGGGACCTCGGGTTTGCCGGAGCTAGAATTACGGTGCTGTCCGACTGATCAGAACATTAGCTTCCTCAACTTTATGCAGTTACGATACGACCAATTAGGCGAGGAACGTTCGTACGAGCGGACTTAGCAATAAAGAGTCTTCATGGGACATTCTTGGAGAACATACATTTGCAAGCGCCAACGGTCCAGCACAGTCTAAAGGTGGATTTGCACCGACCAAACGCCCTGTCGCCGTCTGGGGGGTGAAGGCGACTGTTAAGAGAAACATATACCCTGAAGTACACACTTAAGAAAAAGATTGAATGAATATACTAATTGATTAAACTTTGTGATAATCAACACAGCAATAATATATTTAGACCTATAGCAAACTCACACTATACATTAAAAATGCAATAAAAGTAAGTAGAAGTACGTAAAAGAGTAACACTACGTTTGGCAAATGCTTGTAATGTGCTCTGTCACTGTCCGAGCCTTTCACAATAAGAGTCTTACTAAAGTGATAACATGCCGTGACTTTAATTGTGTAAAGGGCAAATGAGAAGCAGAAGTTACCATTCTACTTGACAATAAGGAACTGAGATTCACCGGTGTTTTGGACGGGTCTTATGTTTTCAAAGACATGGATCTGCGATATATTTGAGAACACGGCCCACGATTTAGATTTAGACAAATGAGAAGGAAGCGGCATTTGCGTACCAGAAAGTTCAGGACTTGGGTTTCCTTCACAGACAGTAGAAGGAAAAGAGTCGACTGTGCAGAAGTGCTTTGGGTCGCGATAAAACCACAGAGTATGGAGTGAATGAATAATGACAGTGTAGCGCTTTGAGAAACTTGGTAATACAGGCTTGTAAAGCGCAATACAAGTGTATACATTGTTATTATTATAATAAAACGATCCCACAAAAATGACCGATCGTCGGCTCTGGAGATCGTAAGACGGTCCAATGTCGCTGTTCCACCCACTCCTACATTGAAGCCACCCAAACCCGAGAACAAGCCCGACAACCACACAGTGTGCATTAAGCCATGGCTCTCTCTGGGAGCGTGTAAATTGTGTCCTCGAGAGTCCCATCGTCTTTTTATTTCTTCTTCTGGCACACAGACGTTTGCATATTTATCAGGCTAGTTGATGAAACAGTGCACACCAAGCATGACACTTGTGACAAAATGCGCGAGAGGGATAAAGCCCAATTTAGTGAGTCCAACAACAACTGAAAAACACAGTAGAAAAGCTCTCCTTTCACATTGCAGCTGATTCCCTTTGTTAAACAGAACACCACAGTGAGCTGATGTGTTGATTTATCCAAACCCCCATGTATGCATCATGCCTCACACACAATCTGTAGTTCCATATTGTAGCGTCTAAAAACTTAAAGTATCTGCTGACAGTTGGTTAGCCATTGTTGGTGACCATCAGGGGAAAACAGCCTCATTTCTTCTTCCAACACGCCCCCACAAATTCTCGATGGACGAAATGCCTAATGGGGCTTTTTCAGTTGGTTCTATTGAGTTGAGATTTTAGTTTTTAAAATGGTTAGGGTGGAGTTAAGGTTAGGAAAAGGGATATGGTTGGCGTACGGACAAAGTAAGGGATCATGGCACAACTGCGTCGGAAAAGAAAATAAGACACCAAGGGAAACTAAGCTTCAGTTGCACTCACATGACCCTAACCCTATCCCTAACAGAGGCCAGAATACTAGAATTAGTCCAAAAAAAACACGATTAGTTTATGTAGGTTCATGTCTACAATCATAATGCAAATGTTTTGACCGGGTTTAAGATCCCTGGATGAGCGAGAGCCTACACAGACACCTCATCGGTTGTTAGAAAATACCTTTCATTCCAAACTATAGAGGAGGATATTGTGATGTGAATCCAGGCAATGTCATCTTGGAATACGCCCGTGCCATCAAGGGAAAAGGAATACACTGATGAAAAAACCTGGTCATTTCGGATGTTGCGGTCGTCAGCTGATCTCATTCATTGGGCGCATGGTGTTGCGTAATAGATCGAATCCAAAAGTGTACTTTGCATTTCCAAAGCTCATAAACCACCACCAGAGCCGTTGTGCGCACAAACTTGAGTTCACCAATGCACCACGGATTTGTCAGCATGCACCTGGGTCAAAATGGCTCCTATATTGTTTTTAGCCTGCTTAATTCCCCTTGCTGCCAACGGATGGCGCCAAACTCTACACATCCTACTGAGGTTCAGCTGATTAAAAAGTTGAGAAAGAATAACTTCATGTTTTGGAGTTACGGTACCGCCAAAGAGCACTTGCTAACAGCTGGCTAAGCAATAACCCTTGTATCTGTATGATTGCAAGTTATCTTTTTTTTGTGTGTGTGCGTGATTTGCATTTTTATTATATTTTGCCTTTTTTGCTGGAGAGAGCCCATATTTGCATATTCATTATATTAAGTTTAAACATGCCTTCCAGGTTTATTTGTTATTCATGCAACTTTTCTTTGTGTCTCAGGATAACCCCCATTTTTATATAGTTGAACAGTTAAAACAGCATTAGCTTTAAACTAGCTTAATAGCATTAGCTTCAAATGAAAGCAGCAGTTGTTCCCTCAACAACAACTTGGAAAATTGAAACAGGGAATGAGAATGCGGGGAATTGAATCTGAGACTGAGAGTATGAAGAGCTTTTGACGTTTTTATTTTTTTATTTTAGAGAAATTGGATTGTTTCATAGAATCTCAACTGGTTCAAAGTTGAAGATAGAAGCGGGAGCAGAATCCGGGAACTTTTGCCAAGTCCCTGCTCACTTTGGGTGAAATGAACTCATTTAATTCGTGCTTCACAGCTAGAAGGTCCAGGTTTGATTCCCACCTGGACGGGGCCTTTCAGTGTCAAGTTTGCATGTTCTCCCGGTGTCTGCGTAGGTTTCCTCCGGGTACTCCGGTTTCCCCTACCACTAAAAACATGTACAATAGGCCAGGATGAATGAGAGTGTGCTTGAGAGTGCACAAGGTGGATGGCGGATGAAAATTAGCCCAAGGCTACAATCCGGTGTGGCTTGTTCATTAACGTGCACTGTCCCAACCAAATAAACCAACAAACTAAACTAAACAGTTGTGCCAATAAGTTACAGTGGGGCAAAAAAGTATTCAATAGGAAGTCACACTTTTCAAATCGCCATAACAAAATAAAATAGCAAAATAAAATCCCAAAATAACCCTGTTGAAACGTTTACACACCCCAGTTCCTAATACTGTGTATTTCCCCTTTAGCATTAGTGACAGCCCGGAGTCTTTTGTGGTAGTGGTGGAGAAGAGTCTGTATATGATCTAATGCTAAAAAATGGGCAAAAAGCCTCCAGTTCTTGTAAGCTCAGGGTAATTTTGGCATTTTATTTTGTTATGGTGATTTGAAAAGAATAAACACATTTTTTCCCCAGTGGGGACAAAAAGTATTTAGTCAGCCAACAATTGTGCAAATTCTCCCACTTGAAAAGATGAGAGAGGCCTGTAATTCGTCATAGGTATACCTCAACTATGAGACAAAATGAGAAAAGAAAAAAATCTAGAAAATCACATTGCCTGATTTTTAATTAATTTATTTGCAAATTATGGTAGAAAATAAGGATTTGGTCAATAACAAAAGTTAATCTCAATACTTTGTAATATACCCCTTGTTGGCAATGACAGAGGTCAAACGTTTCCTGTAAGTCTTCACACACTGTTGCTGGTATGTTGGCCCATTCCTCCATGCAGATCTCCTCTGGAGCAGTGATGTTTCGCAGGCGCTGGGCAACACAGACTTTCAACTCCCTCCAAAGATTTTCTATGGGGTTGAGATCTGGTGACTGGCTAGGCCACTCCAGGACCTTGAAACTCCTACGTTGTCCGGGCGGTGTGTTTGGGATCATTGTCATGCTGAAAGACCCAGCCACGTTTAAGTTTCAATGCTGATGGAAGGTTTTCACTCAAAATCTCACGATACATGGCCCCATTCATTCTTTCCTTTACACGGATCAGTCGCCCTGGTCCCTTTGCAGAAAAACAGCCCCAAAGCCTGATGTTTCCACCCCCATGCTTCACAGTAGGTATGGTGTTCTTTGGATGCAACTCGGCATTCTTTCACAGGCCTCTCTCATCTTTTTGAGTGGGAGAACTTGCACAATTGTTGGCTGACTAAATACATTTTTCCCCCACTGTAGATGGCTTCACAAAAAGAGTGAAAAACAACGTTTTTGTGTTTTCATTCATATTTCTTGAGAAATGGCCCAAAAAATAAATAAAAAATCCACCAGGGTGTGTAAATTGGCATAACTGTATATAAAACATGTGCAATAGGTTCCCCTCTGGGTCCAGGACTCCCCTGAAAGATATATTGTTAATCTCAGTGGGACCTTCCTAGTTAATCAAAGGTCAAATGTTGCTCTCAGAATCTAGAAAACTACAACATAGCCTGCATAAATCTTACATATGTAAAAGGTACAGAATAAAAGCTGTGGCTATAATTGCATTATAAACCAAAAAAAGTTACACGTGCAAATGTAACGGACATGTAATGATCACAGTGGGTTCAGCTGCTCAGTTTAAAAGTGTTAATGTACTCCATGTGAATAATCTGAAGCCACACATCACTTATTGAAAACCTTTTTTTAATCAGTTCTCAGACTATCTCTGCCCATTCATTTCAATGGATGAGAGCTTCTGTTTCACCCACAGAGGGCGCTAACCTTCTATACGTTTGTTAACCGTGACGTCACGACTTCCGTTTCCGGGTCCTAGCAGACGGGCAAATATGCAAGAAAAAAAAACATTAAAAAACTCTTAAAAACAACCATCAATACAGTATATCTGAAACTTAACAGAGTTACTGGAGCTGATTATTTCTCAGACTCATTAGCCAAAAATGCCGAACCTACTGCCAAAATGTAATATTTACTAAAGTCGCTATTTACGGGTTCAGCATTTTTCTCTGCTAACCCGGATGTACCGATTTTGGTAAATATTACTTTTATAGCAGTAGGTACAGCATTTTTGGCTAATGGGCCTGATAAATAAGTATGTTCACTAACTCTGTTAAATTTCAGAAATATTGATTGTGGTATTAAAGAGTTTTTTGTAGTTTCTCGCAAATCTGCGGACTCGGAAGTAGAGCTGTGACGTCACCACTTAACAAACGTGTAGTCATCTATAGAAGACCCAACTCGCGCATGTTTGAGTAATCATTGAATCTTCTGCAGACACTATGCGAACTGCAACTAATGCGACGTAACCAGGAAGCGCTATTCTTATGACCTCTGACAAAGCTTACTCCTCCATCGCGGAGCACCAACAGGCAAAAACAATCACCGAAGCAGCAGCAGCCCGCTTCTGAGACCTGACTGAGAGAAAGTAAGGGAGAATCCCAATATGTTGTTTTAGATTGATACGGCATATTTTCTAACCAACAAAGTGTAAGTCAAGATGTGCTTGAAATTATTACAAATGACTTCACCCAACACCTTTCTAATTGCTTTAGCCATTAAGCAAATCCAAGTTAGATTCACGCGTAGAAAACACTGAGTCATGTGTAATCCCATCCGTCTATTTTAATTCCGACCCGCTGCGTGTCATTTTCTCATTTCCGATTTACAACGCCTGGGCGCCAGTCAGTTCCAACATGGCTTCATGTGGGCCTTTGAGTTTCTCCCCCAGAGCTATACGTTTCATTGGATGACATGGTGTGTGCTGAATGTACCGCACCTCTCCTCTCGGCTGCCTGCCCGCACACCCGCCCGCCGCCTCTCCTCCTGGGGGACTCTCTTAAGAGAAAGTGGGCTAACCAGACAGAGATACTCAGCGAAGTGGGACCGGGATTTTCTGCTATAAAAATAACAATGCACGAATTAGTCAATATAAGGCTTGTTGCTGGAGGAATGTGTGTTAAGTATACAGCAAACTAAAGGCCCTATTTCAAATGCGTGCGCTTAGGCTCCTCGCTGTACAGGAGTTTTCCAGAAGCCGAGAGGCAACGGCCAATATACTTATACTACAGAGATGGCTGCTTGAGAACCTTTGTCAAATTACAATTGTTCAAGTGTCGTGTAACTTGTAACGTGTAACTGGGCGGCTGAGTGGCTAGAAGGTCCCAGGTTAAAGGACGTACTGCCTTTGCTCTGCCCGATCCCGATCAGATCCACTGTATAAACAATAAGTCTGTGGAAGGACATGAAGGCCAGTGGGTGCAACGGAGAGTGTGTTCATAGGAGGGGCTCGAGAGGTGAACGGAGCAGGCCCTTACTCGGCCATCTTGCGACTGCCCTATTGGCAGAATTAAGTATATATGAAGGATAGAATATTTATGCGAATAAAAGTTAAAACATCAGTGGTAATTCTGGAGTCCTAACGCAGGGAAGTCCATCCGTCTTTGTCAGGACATAATTTTACTGAAATATGAACTCCATCTCCACTGTACTGGACTTAATTTATCCAGATTTACATACAATTATCTTTGCGTGTCCATGAACTCATCCATCATTAAAGGCTCTGTAACTGATTTTTTTTCTTACTCTAGTAATGAAACGAAATTTGTTTTGTCCACCTTCAGTGTATTGCATAAGCAGTGGTTTGTGAAAAAAAAAAAGACTGACTGTTTTTGCTGATTGTGAGTTTGCAGGCTAGTCTTTGTAAGCATCGTTCATCATGGTTAGGCGAAAGACGAATAGTCTTGCTTCACTCTATCCTTCTGACATGTCCATGTGCCCGGTCTTCTCTCACAGCAGCATGTTTCCCAAAGAAATAAGCTTCCTCTTGTTGTTCTTGCTGTGTCGTCCTGTGCTTTGGTTCTGTTTTCAGTTAGCTACAAGTGCTTGGTACACATTAGCGAGAAGGGCCCTTTGCGCTGAGGTAAAACCAGGTCGTGATACACAACTTATACTCATATTACACTCATAAAAGCATTTTTTTTAAAACATAATTTGAAATCAAAATGGGCCCCGAAGCAGCTGCTTGGTCTGCTTATAAGCCGGCCCTGTCGGTCGCTTCAGATACAAACTTTTGCTGTTACTATGTTGTAATAAAAAAAAAAATAATAATTGGGCTGGGTACCGTTAAACAATACCAGTCTGGTATCGGAAAAATTGTTTAGGTTCTACTGGTATCAAAAGCAGGAACCAGAAAATATCTCATATCTTTAGACCCAAGTTTTGATGCTGCTGGTCCAGGGACAGCATCAAAAGTGGGTGATTTTCCCCCCAATTTTGCCAAATTTTTATTTATTTTTTTCCTCCATTTTTCCCTCCATTATTTCAAATTTTGCCCAATGTTGTCCCGTTTTATTTACACATTTTTTTCTTATTTATGACCCAATTTATTCCCCATTTCCCCCTTAGTTTTTCCCCATTTTCTCCCCATTTTTTTCCATTCCTTATTCTTGCCTGAATTTCTCTAAATTCCCCCAAAATTATTCACACATTTCTTGACATTGGAGATGAACGTGATATTGTAAATTTTCAGATCTTCCACACATTATTGTTTCGTTTTCTAAAACCAAGTATCATTAAAGTACAATTATATATATATATATATATATATATAAAAAAATATATAATATGGCTTCCAGAGCAGAATTCGGCTTGCCTTGCTTGTTGCGTGTGCTCAGTAAGCAAAGCGATCATCAAAGTAATACAGTACATTCTTTTTTTTTTCTCAAGACGAGACCGCACTGGAATGTCAAAAAGGTGGGAGCTATTTTCAGGCAACGGTGCCACAATATGGATCCATAGGGGCCCCCGGCTGGTGAGACACTGAGTGGAGTAAAGACGTTAGATAGCGAGGGGGGGAAAGGACACTTGAAAGGCGGCAAAATGAGACCGGGCTGAATGTGCCGGAGATAAGACGAACGAGGGGAACCCAGGAGAGCAGCAGTCAAAACCACAACCGATACGGGATAAAAAAAAAATGAAGAGCGGCGTGAAAAAAGCTATAGTGGAGAAGACGGAGAGAGAGAGAGAGAGAGAGAGAGAGAGAGAGAGAGCGGGACAGGGCGGGGGGAAATTGGATGTTGAAGCCACAGTGGTCAGATAGCGCAGCTGGCTACTTAGCCGCACTTTGGCGTCACACTGCTCGGAAATGCATTTACTGCGAGGTGGTGGGGGAAAAAAAACAAAAACGGGGGCCCGAGAAGATTATAGGGATTTGTAGAGTCCACATCCGCTCCCAGTGATAATTGCTGGAGTGGTCAAGCTAAACAGAGCATTAGGGAGATGGAGAGCGCCGATGTGTATGGTCCATGAGGCCAGAGGAGCTCTGGGGTCTATTTAGAGGTTTCACCGTTTATAAATGCGTTTTTTCTCCCACTTTTCTCCTGCGTGCTTGTGAAGTACGCACACCTACAATAAGGCGAGACACTGCAGGTGAATCGGGGGGAAAAATAACATGTAGTGATATCAATTTGAAACTTCTGTTGTAGATTACTCACATAAACATGAGGAAAAAAAAAGTTTTCTGTAATGACATTTTATGCCTAAAAATGTCAAAATTGCCAATGTTTTCAGCGACAAAATCTACATAATGGATAGATCCAGGTTTAAATTTATTGTATTACCGTATTTTCCGGACTGTAAGTCGCTCCGTAGTACAAGACGTGCTAGGCAAAAATTGCCTAATGGAGAATAAAAACAACAGGCTGGATAGGCGTACGGTATGCTAACGTAACACATTGATGGTTAGCTACATGAAGCATAAACAACAAACTAAATAGGTGTCTGGTATGTTAACGTCACATAAACAGTTCAGATAACTATAGCATAAAGAACATACCAAACTCTCCATCTTAAGTATTTTCTTCGATAGACTCTTTGATAAAAACAGATGTAAAATGCAAAAAAAAGTTTGATTTTGATGCAAAAATATATTGTTTTAAGGACAAAAAAAAAAAAAAAAGTTTTCTTTGCAACTTTTGGAAAAATGGCCCACGAAATCAGGCATTAGCTCCGCAATAAAATACAAAAAGTGTTTTTTACAGTAATTTTACCCAGAACTCTGCTGAACGAACACACGAATCAGCCCAACAACAGAGCAGGCAAAGCTAAATGCACTAAAAATTATTTGGAAGACGGTTGCAGCCTCTTCAAACACGTTTTTCAAAGCGTAAATATCAGTCCCATTGTAATTTTTTGATTATCTAAATACAAAAGGTGTGCGTTTTATTGATTGTGTCTTAAATATTATGAGTTATCTGGCTGGCGTTACTAAAAGGAGCCAGTCTTTTGAACAGCTCCTTAAAATGAACGGGTCCCGAAGACTCAGGCTCCCAGCAAAGAGCCGTAAATCCCTAATGTCTATGCTGGAGGATCAGGACTTTTATGTTACCTCGCTGAAGCACAGGGGGAGACAAAGCCACTGCAGCCTCTCTCTCTCTCTCTGGACAGACCCAGACTGGCCAGATTTGAATCAATCACTGGACTAACATAAGAAGAGAACTTATCCTGAAGTGCCAGAGCATGACTCGCCGTTGTTGCATATTTTAAATATGTTCCTCAACTGCACATTGCAACCCATTTTGCCCCAATCTGGATGATGCTGCGCTGGTATTGCACCAAAAAGAGTCTCTAATACGCACGTCCCCCCTTATGGCATGTGTTAATACTCCACTTCTTGATGTATCTAACTCACATTCACTAAGGGGGTGAGACTTTTGCAAAAGGTCAATAGGACATTCTGATTTCGCATGAGTAAAAAACTGTAGGGGTATGTGTGTTGCTTAAATCTTCACTGTATCAAAAAGCCACATTATTACCCTGGACAAGGGGGGGCACGAGTAGACTGTCCTTTCCAATCGCATCACGGTGTTTGTTGGCACTGTAAAGAGAAACCTGCTGCTAATGCTAACGGCGCCTGCCAAAAAGCTTTAACTGAAATGGCATTGTCCGAATCACAGCCAGCGGAGTCGCACTTTGTTTTTTGCTGCGGAAGCACAAAACGCAGCAAGTCTGGCCCTGCGTTTTATAGCGCGGGCAGTCCCCCCTGAGTTGATTTGATTACAGAGCCACTAATGACTGCGAGTTGAGTCGCTGACTGGCCGCTGTTCAGGCTGCGTTCCCGCCTCAGGCCCGAAGTGGGAGAGGCACCAGTCAGCCTCCAAAGTCCTCAGGGATCAGAATGTGCCAACAGATAGAGAGACTTCACGGTGATATCGCAACGGTTGTCCAACGAAAATAGGGTGACAACGCTCTTGGTATGTCGTTGGGTGTGTTTTCCGCACATGTAAGGCCTTTTTCTCGGAGAGGTGATGCTTTGTACCAACTAATTTGGGCAAAGACGTGCCTGGCCAGCCATCCACCCCTGCTTTTTATGTTTCTGTTCAAAAACAGGACAGTCTAGACTCCTCCCCATTTGCCACAATGACCACGTTCGATGGGGAAATCATGGCGGATTTACCGACTCCTCCTCCCCAGCTGTGACGGAGCACGTTCCTAAAAAGGGCATAAGGACGGGATCTTCACCGGCCCTCATTAGTATACGAAATAAAAAATCTTAAGATAACCAGCCTGGTTTCTTTAAATGTAACGAACCCAGCGTTATCACAGGAGGAATATCTAGCTGGAGAAAGTTTAAGGAAATTAGAAACCAGGCTTTAAAGTTGTTTTTAACATGTCGTGGCGTAAAGTGCAATGCTTTCCTAAGAGAGACTAGCGGCTATATGGAGGTACTACAGCAATGGTGGACCAATGGCGGCCTCTAGTGTGATCGTCACAGAGCAGAGAAGCCAGTGGCCATTGGTGTTGGCGCATTGACAGGCTGATGCCCGTTGTCATGGGAATAAGTTCGGGTAATGGTGCGACGTTCGGAGTGAGCGCATGTGAACACGGACCGAACTAAGTTTGGAGTAAATGCAACAGAAACTAGGGCGGTCACGGGTCGACCCATAAGGCACTCCAACATTCGTGAAAACGCTCTTAGAAGATTTCCTTCTTGTTGTTTTGTCCAGTTCCAAACGCACATTGTTTGAAAAAGCCGCTGCGCAGTCGTGTTGATTCGGTCAATTCTGAACAGAGTTGCTAATGACTCCTTTTTGTGCCAAAAATACCAGATTGCTCACATACTGTATGTCTCCGCTCTACCGGCAAAATCAGTTTGTATTTCTGATGGATTTATGACTTAAGAACAATAATCAAGCCATTGTTTTCAAAGACACAGTGGTACATCTGCGCCTGTACGCAGCTGAATGGAGGCAGAGGCCCTTACCTGACCAGTGTCCCGTGGACGCCCCGGAGCGGTCCATGCAGGAGTTGCTGACGGGTAGGAAGACGGTCTCCCAGCCGCCCGGGGCGTACCTCCAGTTGTGGGACTCCAGGATGAGGGTGCGCTGGGTCCCGTAGGCGATCATGAAGCAGTAGACCACGTGGTGCAGCTGGCAGCCGTATCCGCAGCCCTTGTTGATGTTGCACACCAGTTTCCGGGCCTTGCTGCAGTCCGGAGGGTTCTGTAAACGGGAAACAGGCAGAGAAACGGTTAGTTAATTTATCACCATATAATAGCTTTGAATTCAATAAGACATTTTTCAAATGAGCATTAGGAGCACTTTTGTTTGCGAAGCCCCCTTACCGGCCTACATTATGATGCCACTATTAGGGATGTACCGATCCGCTTTTTTGAGCTCCCAATCCAATCCGATATTTTGACACTTCATGCTGGCCGATACCGATCTGATAGTCTTTTTGTATTATAATTGTTTTTATATGCTAAAAAAAAAAAAAAAAAAAATCGCACCCCCAGCGCCACTTTGAGGCGACAGTGGCGCTGTTGGTAGAGTGGGTCGTCTCATGATCAGAAGGTCGCAGATTCGAATCCCAGCTCCCGCAAATGAACACTGTCGTTGTGTCCTTGGGCAAGACACTTCACCCTACTTGCCTCCGGTGTCTGTGTACATTGGTGTATGAATGAGAGAGTGAATGTGTAAAGCGCTTTGGCACTGATAAAAGGTAGAAAAGCGCTATATAAGTTCATATGATACATGTCATTCTATATATTATAGCCTATGAATATTAGGCTACAGTAGTTTACCAGTTGGCTTTTTTTATGAACATGCAAGAAGTTTTGGCTTTAGCTTTGAATTTTAAATTACGAAGTTTTTAAGAAGCAGGTGTTAGTGGCAGGTTAGCAATAGTAGCCTAGCTTAGCGATAGCATGAAGGCCGTGAATCTGCGGTCCTAGATCTGGTTTACCACTGTGCTGCGATAACCCTCGAAGCCCTGCGGTGCGGTGCCGCTGCAGATCCATGACCGCAGATTCACGGCCGTCTTTTGTATCGGATCAATCCAGTCATCAAATCCGATTTGATCCGATACTCTCAAAAAGCCAGGATCGGCTACCGATACCGGTAGTGAATATCGGATCGGTACATCCCTATTCACTATAGTATGTTCCGCAGTGTGACTGTAATTGCTTGACAAGCTTCTCAAAGTGCAGCACTGCCGATGTGCGCCATTGGCTCCTCCAACTCCCACCAACATCCAAGTCAGTGCCTTATTTGAAAACCATTTACAATGCAAATGTATCTAAATGGATCTTTTTCCTCCTTTTTTTGTGTGTTTTCATTCTCATCTTCATATTGTTTCCGTCACTTTTTTGTGTTGCTCTATTGTGGCTTTTTTTTCTTGCATTTTCATCCTAATTTTTGTGACTTTTTTCTTGCATTTTCATCTTTGGTTTAGTCGCTTTTTCGTTGCGTTTGTCGCGGGGTTAAGAGCTTAATGTTTCCTTATACCAATATGTTCCAGTTCAAATCACAGAAAGCCCGTCGACCCTTTTTCACGTAGCAATAAGTAACATATATTTGGCATTTCACCACCAACACCGGAAAGTAAAGACTATTTGCCCTTGATTCGGCTACATTTTTTACACTTAAAAATATATGTCTAATTGTACTTAAAAGTATATAATAAATCTTCAAATAAGATTTCTTATTTCAAGTGAAAAAATACTTAGGTTTTGAACACTTCATCCTTTTCTTCCTCCATTAGGGTTCCATTCATTACCCACCAACACACTTCAAACAGATGAGTCTAGAAATTCAGTTTCAGCCAACCGCTGTAAATATTTACTGTTACGCAGCTCACACAAAAATACACTATAATCCTATTTCCTTAATGTTTCCTAAGACCTATATCTCCTTTTCAAGAAAACTTTTATTGGTGACCTGCTACCACGTAAGACGCTTAGGCCTGAAGCATTGTTAGCGCTGGTCTTTTCACCGCGCACTTTGGCTCTGACTGAAATAGCGACGGCACACATGGAAATCCTTCTATCTCTTCTTCTCCTCGCCATTTTTTTTTTTTTGGCTCGCTTCCCTCCACTTTTTTTTTTTTTTTCTTCATTCTTCCTCAAGCGCTCATTATTTTTCACTCAAACCACCATCGCTGCGATTGTTTTTCCAGCGCTGGTGCCACCGTGTCTCGTAAATTAGCTTCAATGCCACGGCCGCGGTGACGGAGAGAATACCAAACACGGAGCAGTAAGCGAGGGTTATGTTTTCTCTCCATCTTGCATAACTGTTGCTTATGTTCTAAATATTTTGTTTGTTTGTTGTTTTGTTTTTTCACCCATCTTTAGTGTCATGTCTATGTTGGGATAAAAAAAAAATAATAATGAAAAAACGTTTTGGAGTTGGGTCTGTTTTGGGTTAGATTTTCGAATTTCCCTGGAGCGCCCTCTGCAGGTGGAAGTGGGATTTATAACATTTCTGCAAAAAAATAACAGTTCCAAAGCCAGTTCAGACCACTATGGGAGTGACCAGCAGGTGGCGCCATGGGGTATGTTCAAGCTGATTGGGAAACTACTTCCTGTTTGTCGCTAGCTTTTTAATCTAATTTCCTCTCCTGGAAAGGCTTTATATTACACTACCTTCGATACATTGGCCCTCATTTAGAAACATTGCGTAAACAAATGGTATATCCGATATACGCCCGAGGGTGCGTGACATTTATGAACCTGTGCTTTCCGCTCAGATCTTATCGTACGCAAGCGCAGCTGATGGTAAATGCCACGGAGAAATCCCAGCGTCATTTGAATGAAACGCCCAAAGATGTTCACGTATGAGGAGGCCTCACCCATGGGTTTTACGGCACGCACCAAACACGGCAAAAAAGAAAATTTCTCCAACCAGTAACCAACGTTAACCTTATAGCCAATCCAAGATCACATTTACTAATAAAAAAAAAAGAGGGGAAAAAAGAAATAGGCTAATAATAAAAAGTGACCTTTATTAAATAAGCTGTAGGCCCAAATAGCCTATATAAAAAAGGGTATATAATTAGACCACATAAAAAAAAAAAAGCTGCAGACAGAGCAGACTCTGGACCATGATCTGAACCAGTGAAAAGCAGCTGGAGCCGGGCCGGACTACGCGTCTTTCGGCCTGAGCAGAGCTTTTCTCCGGGAGGAAACAGGTGCACGGAGAGCTGACAGCCGACCGGAACCTAACGAACCCGTCCGGACCAAAGACAGCCCTACGAGACGTGCTTCCATCCTTCCCCTGACGAGAGGAGAGCGCGGTCAGCAGACCCTTTGCGCCGCTCAAACCCGGACCTTACAAACCCGTCCGGACCGACGAAAGCTGTGGAGCTGTCGAAGGATTAGTTTGACGCCCGGGATACTCGCGAGCACAGAATACGGTCCACAGACTCAGCGCTCAAACCAACCAGGACACGGAGCAGCAGCGGTATTTTGTTAAACACAAAAAACGAAACATAAATATAAAAACATCGTAAGCTTCTCTGTGGCTGCAGTCCAGGTTCTAGTGTCTCTGGTCCAGGTTCTAGTGTCTCTGGTCCGGGCTGAGACTCTGCGCTCGGACCCGTGTCGGTGCAGCTCAAGTCCATAAACATTAACGCTGTCGCCTTGTTTCATGTTTAAATCACTAATGAGGATTATATGTGATGTGGCGATGCAATTCATGCTGTTAAAAACTGTTTTTCTGCGCTGTTTAGTGTTTAGTTAAATTGGTGTATCGTGTACACCACCTCCTGACTTGGTGTAGGATTTGAGCGCACCGTACGCCAGGTGTAGGTGCGCTCAAATTGATAAATGCCAAAACAGGCGGTGATTTTTCGTACACCCCACATACGCTCTGATTTCACCGTACGCAAGTTTGATAAATGAGGGCTATCGTACCTACCAAATTTAGTACAATGCAATGTGCTACGTGACGATGTGAAATAACATATATTAGGTGTCTGCAACCTTCAATATCAAATGAGCCACTTTGGTCAGTTTTAAACCAAAAGAAAATCCACACACAACAAAGCATGCATATCTTTTTAATTCATAGTATGATAATGAAGAAATTAATTAAAAGTAAAAATCATGTGAAATCTTTCAAACTGCACTGATTGTTGGACATAAGCGGATCTGGATGGTCCCACCCCGTAAAATTTCAACAAATCCACCTATGGTCTGGTGCAGATTTTGCCTCTTACTTTCGCAGATTGTTACTCATATAGATACACATTATGAGTTTTCTTTTTCATCAACTACCGTATTTTCTGGACTATAAATAGACGTACCAGCCAAAAATGGCCTAATGGAGAAAAAAACAACAAGCTGAATAGGCGTACGGTATGCTAGCTAACACATTGATGGTTAGCTACCTGAAGCATAAACGATGAACTAAATAGGTGTCTGCTATGTTAACGTCACATAAACAGTTCAGATAACTATAGCATAAAGAACATACCAAACTCTCCATCTCGCTCCAAATCACTAAATCCATTGAAATCTTCACCCTCGGTGTCACTTCTGGACAATCGCCTGAACAAGCCTCTCCCGGCAGCACGTTTTTCAAGCTCTCATTTGTAAACTCGTTCCTCTAGCTGTGGCCATCTAGCTTTTAGCTTTTTTGTGTTCTTCACTGTGGTAAGAG
Source organism: Proterorhinus semilunaris (assembly GCA_021464625.1). Classification (NCBI taxonomy): domain Eukaryota; kingdom Metazoa; phylum Chordata; class Actinopteri; order Gobiiformes; family Gobiidae; genus Proterorhinus; species Proterorhinus semilunaris. The sequence goes on from CM038359.1 coordinate 8,538,689, forward strand.
TAACCTCCGCTTTCTCGCTCACTCCAAACTTTCTTTCTGAACCACAGGTTTTTATAAATATTGGTTGCCTTCCCCTGCCTTATACCTTACTACATGATGTACCTCCAAACTACAAATAAACACATTATCCCATTGTGTATGTACTACATAAGCACAACTACACGTTTTTAAAGATTGTTACAAAGCACATTGCACTGCAGTCAATTTTGATGGCAGAATGTATCAAGGGTATTGTAAAATAAAGTGTTTCCAAATAAGACACATTTTCGCAGTATTCTCGAAGTGAGTCCCCATCTGCAAACAGCTGCTCTGTGTAATTGTTTAGCTGATCATTAAATGTTTAACGGTCTCTATTTATAAGGCACTTTTCCACCTACATTAGCCACTCACAGTGCTTTACATCAGACGAAGGGTCTTGCCCAAGGACTTGACAACAACATGCACCTGTGGAAGCCGGGATTCGAATCGCCAACCTCTCAGTTACACACCGACCTTTAACCCAGCGTTCAAACCGAATACAGAAACACAAAAAAGTTTGGCATATGTTTCTTCTGAAGCAGTTTCACACAGAAAGAACACAAGGAACCGACACTTCACCCACGATGCCCATGTATGCGTTTGATTGGTGGACGTGAAGGACCCTTTAAGCCGTGAGTATGGGGTGATAGAGGCACTTTGTTCAAGAGGAGGGTGCCGTTTTGGAGGGCGCGAGGTGATCGGGACACAAGGCTCCCACAGGCGTTAGCCGGCCATCAGATCAGCAGGAAAACGGGAGTACGTGTAAAGTGCTTTGTGACCATGTCTGTGGAAGGCATTATACAAATACAGCTGCTCTTCTTCTTCTACCAGAGACGAAGCCCGTTTTAGTAAGAAAAAGTAACAATAAAAAGATGAAATATTTCTCATTTACATAAGTGCACCAGGGTGCCATTTCGTCAATCTGCGTCAACAGCCCCTCAGAAATGCATTTATTCCTTCAGACAAAAACACTGGGAACAAATTCTTATTTACAAAGTTGGCCTGAAGGTGCTTAAGTTGCACTTACAGGGACAGGGAAGGAGAAAGTACACGCGCTCAAAAAGTGGGTGACTTGTCTTGCCCTGTGGGAGCCAGAATTCCTCCCATCCGGTTATGAGGCGATGTTACCCGAGTAAACAAATGTGTCGTTCTGTTATAACCGCTGCTAATGATGAGAATCCTGCTGCGATCGCCCAACTGCCGCGTGGACGGCCGAGCCCTCCGAGCAGATCGGAACAGCTCGATCATGGAGGCGAGAGGAGCGCCCGTCTCGCTAACGTTTCATTTTCCGTAACTGCGGTGAGCTTGAAAAGCGAATCAGTGAGAATTCTCCATCGCGCACTTTCCAGCTACCGGCTTCGCCTGTAATGATCGACTCCTCTCCTACTTTAGAAAGCATTCGTCAACGGCACTTTAAAAGTCTAGCCCACGAAGCACCGATCCCTCCACAGTAGACGCGTGCGGGTTAGGCGCACAAAAGCAACAACATGGAAGCTTGGTTGAGACCCGAAGAGCCCGTTTCTGTGGATACTCCGAACAACAAGTGGATGCGATGGAAGTGTTGAAGCGCAGGTAAATACTCGCTGAAATGCCATGGCCGAGATGAGAGAAAAATCAAAAAAAGAGAGAATAAAAGAAAAAAACGGGCTTAAACGTCTCTTTCGCTTCCGGTCTCGTCTTCATAATTAGCTTGAGCGCAGGCGTGTAGCGCTCATTATGGTTTGTGACTGTGGCTTGAGGGAGGGCTTTGAAGTGGAATGGCTGCGCCTGGAGGAAAATGCAAGGAGAAGAAAAAAACGCTTACAAAATAGGTATCGGAAAACACACTTCTGGTATCGTTGGGGAGGCGGTAATGCAACGGTAGATCTACTGAGGTAGGTTGTCATGGTAACGAGGGCGGTGTACTGTTAACCTCTCAACCCCCCACCTGAACCGAGCGCATTTTGCCCGGATTGGCTTTACCCCAATCTAAACGCTTCTTAAAAAGAAAGTGTCAAAATAGCAGTTGCTGGATATTAGTGGGAACTGGTACACGCTGTCGTATTCGCCGGTCAAGCACATCCCAAACATGCTCAATGGGTGACATGTCCAGTGAGTATGCCGGCCATGCAAGAACTGGGACATTTTCAGCTTCCAAGAATTGTGTACAGATCCTTGCAACATGGGGCCGTGCATTATCTTGTTGAAACATGAGGTGATATTCACCATTACCCTAACCCTAATCCTAACCAAGATTCATCTATGAAGAGAACACCTCTCCAACGTGCCAGACGCCATCGAATGTGAGCATTTGCCCACTCAAGTCTGTTACGGCGACGAGCTGGAGTCAGGTCAAGACCCCGATGAGGACGACGAGCATGCAGTTGAGCTTCCCTGAGACGGTTTCTGACAGTTTGTGCAGAAATTGTTTGGTTATGCAAACCAATTGTTTCAGCAGCTGTCTGAGTGGCTGGTCTCAGACGATCTTGGAGGTGAACCTGCTGGATGTGGAGGTCCTGGGCTGGTGTAGTTGCACGTGGTCTGCGGCTGTGAGGCCGGTTGGATGTACTGCCATATTCTCTGAAACGCCTTTGGAGACGGCTTATGGTGGAGAAATGAACATTCAATGCACGAGCAACAGATCTGGACATTCCTGCTGTCAGCATGCCAAGTGCACGCTCCCTCAATGCTTGTGGCATCTGTGGCAAAACTGCACATTTCAGGGTGGCCTTTTATTGTGGTATAAGATACACCTGTACACTAATCATGATGTCAGATCAGCATCTTGATGTGGCACACCTGTGAGGTGGGATGGATTATCTCAGCAAAGCAGAAGTGCTCACTATCACACATTTAGACTGATTTGTGAACAATGTTTGAGAGAAATGGTAATATTGTGTATCTGGAATGAATTTTTTTCATTAAATTTTTTTCTTTAAGTCCATCTCATGAAAAATGGGAGCAGAAACATAGGTGTTGTGTTTATATTTTTGTTGAGTGTAGTTAAGCATTGCATTCATTTGCATACCGTAATTGCCTCTGATAATAAATTTAGGTCCTAGTAGAGTTATCCCCAAGCCATTTCAATATAGCAGCGCACTGGGGGTGAAAAAAAATAAATGCAATTTACAATTACAGTTACAAGTCAATACACATGTTCTAGTATATCTCACGAGGAAATACATAGAATAATTACCGCTAGAAAAACACATTAAAAATCAATATTGGAACTGGGGCTCGTGCAGAAGCGGTACGTTTGAAACTACCATTCATTTTTCATATTTTCCAAATGAAAGCCAAGTTGAATCAATTTCATTTAGTTGTGCGACGGAGTAATTTTCTAGTCATTGACCTGTTTTTCATGATAATGCTCAATCTTCGTGAATTGGGCGGCGTAAGAAGCGGAAGAAGAAATTGTTACATAAACTGGTGATGTCAAACCCATGGAAATTTAAAACGCTAATTTTAGGCCGTTTTCTATTATTTGGGTGTGATCAGAGGACTTGTTGGTTTCACCTCAAAAGTCCAGACGTTTGGATTCTCTCTGGAGAATCATGTTGGCATGACAACCTCATGAGCGGGGAGGAAACATGTGGAAAGTTTACAGATTTTCAATACAAATATTGATCTATTTCAAACAAACGGATGCTCATCTGTACTTGTTGAAAGTGTAATCCAAATATGGTAATTTTCTTTATGGGAGACCGCAGTGTCTAAAGTCGGGAGAAACGTACACGCTAAAGTACAGACTTTAGGGCCGTTGTGCAGACTTTAGGGCCGTTCTCAGAATGAGGTTTTCTTCACACTCTTGCAACAACATCTCCACTTAAGTAGCTCCCACAGACTCCAGTCCAAACTCTCGATATTTTTGAAGGTTTTTGCAGAGGGATCTCTTAATATCCAATTCCTCGCTTGTTGCGTTTGGTATCAGTAGCTGGCGCTGTAGAAGAAGGCAGCAAGCTCCGGTGTTAATACATGGGTTAAAGTTGAAAAAATTCCTGAGCCTGAATCATAGGATGATCACTAATAAGCGTTTTTTAAAAGCGCCTTTATACGCTCATACATATAATTTATATCAATTTAATGCCAACAACTGATGTTTATTATAAACATCAGTTGTTGGCAATAAATACATCATTTGACTATTGAATTGTTACTTAAATGTAAAGCCTCACCTTGCCAAGACCTTTCTGCAAGTACCCCTAGTTTGGATTTGTGTGATAATGTAAAAAAAAAAGAAGATATAAATTATATGTATGAGCGTATAAAGGCGCTTATAAAAAAACGCTTATCAGTGATCATTCTATGATTCATAGAACCTTTTTACAAAGTCGTACCAGTGGTTGAGCAATGGTAAACGATAAATCATGTTCTGCAATGAAGGTACACAGACGGACTTTCGAATCACAGACGCGGTCAGTCATTGAAGTAGGGGTCTCACTAGTAGTAGTCGCTCCTGGTATCGGGTGACCAGATGTCCCAGTTTACCCGGGACAGTCCCAGTTTTTAGTCGTTTGTCCCACGTCCCAATAGATTTCTCCAAAACCATTGATTTGTCCCAGTTTTACTCGTAATCTGTCCCAGTTGTCCTGGTTTTGGCCAATGTTGTCCCCAAAATCGCATACTTCGCTTGAAAATGTACGTCTTTGGCCCATGTGAATATCAATTACCGAGTGTAAACCAATTCAAAATCTCAGTTCAGGATGCGGATTGGTGCATGTCTTAAGTCGTTGACAGTTTTACCGTTCATTGTGGGTAAAGACAGTTTAGATTTGGAACCCCTGTGGCCCATTCCCGAATATTTTCCCAGTTTTTTAGTTGGAAAATCTGGTCTCACCCTATCCTGGTAGCGTAGTTGTGTGAGGTAGAGAACGGACAGCTGCAATGTGACGACTGTCTAGTTCGTGGCGACGAAAAACGTTCTTGGCACTTGTAGCATAGATTAGCTTCCTGGAGCACAGTACGCAGAAGCTAGCACCAGCTTCTCTCAATTTTCTGCACCAGCTGCCAAAAGGTTTATCATCTCGGCCCTTTTCCTCCATCCACGACCAGCGCCATTTATTTTTAACTCCCTCGACTACTGCGATATTTTCCCCAGTTTTCAAAAATGTGCGCTCCATTCCACTGGAAAACTTGTTTCGTGTAGTTTTCGTGCTAGCTGTAGCGCTGACTCAAACACCGTGCTCACAACACAACCTTGGCCAAAAGCCCCGCGCCAGTCTACTCCTGATTTGCTGTGTTTTGTTGCGCTATACACACGCATACAATTGGTAGAACACACTTGAACCTTTTTCAAATGACAGCAATCATTATTTATTTATATATATAAAAAATAAAATAAAGGTGATTATTTATTTTTTTTCCTCACGCCGGATTTCCGGCACGGTGCCGGAAAACTTTAAGCCATGTTAATAGCATTTGTAACTGTTTTACAGGTAAGCTGGTTGGTAAAACGCACATTAAACAGTAGTAGAGTTTCTCCTGTACCTTTTAGAGTAAGTTAAGTTAAGCTAGGAAGTGTTTTGTGTATTTTATTTGTTTAAAAACGAGTGTTAGACCAAGTAACGTTTCTAAGATGGCGGACGTTGGTCCAACGGTAACTACGGTGACCAAACAAAATACGGTTTTAATTCAGTACAAGGTTCAAGACATAAGTGCCCAGAGATACTTGAAAAGATTGTACTATAGGCAATTTAAGTAATAGGGACATTCCAAACGAACTTTTAAGTGTTTTGTTTTTACCATAAGCACATCAGTTATGTGTGTTCAGCTAAGCCACTAGTGTATGTGTGTTAAAGCAAGAAAATGTACAGTCACACAGTATAGGAGGTACAGTTTCATAAGAGAAGACACAAGATAAATACAATTCATAGGTAATAAATAAATGATTAAAAGGTTGTTAAAAACCGGTAAAAACGTTTTTTCTTGAGTAATTGTAATATTGTAAAGTTGTTCAACTCCAGACGTTTAATATTTTTTGTGAGACGTCCTGCCAGTACGTGATATGAGTGAAACAAAGGCAGCAAGCTCCGGTGTTAATAGCATTTGTAACAGTTTTACAGCTTGTGCCTGAAAAATAAATGTGCTGCACCAAGAGAGAGTTGGCCCATCGTTCGAGACGTGTAACACGATGTCCAAGCAAATGTCGTGTCCACGCAAACACAATGTCCAAATAAGCGTCAGCAGCAGATGGTAACAAGCCTCGGGGGCGTCCCCTGTCCTTAGACCCTCCTACCCGACAAGGAAAACCCAAAAACCCAGTGGGAGAAAAGAGTAACCTCGGGGAAAACAACTCCCATAGACGGACAGGCGTGCTTGCATTAAAATTACTTACATTTATATGAAACAGAAAATGACAGAAAACATTCAATACATTTCTTTCTCATATTTATGTCACTATATTGAATGTTTTCCCCCATTCACCTGCAGCATCTTGCATTAAATCACTACACTACGCATAACCTTAGTTTGTTCAACAGTTACACTGAGTAGTCGACGCGGTTATGACAACACAATCCTAATCTCTCGTACCGCCGATAGCATTTTGCCATTGTTCTTAATTCCCACTCATTAAAACCAATTTTGGACACCCACACTGACAATTAGTGCTACAACTGACAAGCGCATTTGTTACTTTGCTGCAAAATCCGCCTTTATTTATTTTTTTTATTTTTAAATGAGGTGTCAATCAACTCGCGCGGCTGTAATTTTATCTTTTGAAGATTAATTTGCAAGCAGGGAGTGGGTGGGGGGGGGAAGCGGATGGGTGATGGATGCCCCCTATCATTAACAGTGGAGTTAAATTTGCAACATTGCTCATCTAATGTCGTGCGCGAAGGCTCATGATTCAAAAGTGTGCAGGAGGACGGCGGGCCGACTGTTCAGCGCCACGTGGCGGGAGACAGATGGGCCAGATTCAAATGAGGGAGCGGCGGCGGGATGCGGACTGGGTGTCCCATCGTGTTTGCGCAGTCTGTAAGACGCTTGGAACGTTTAGTATCGAGTTGTACTTGCGGGATAAAAATGACGGATACATCAGCAACTAGTTTACCACCATACCGTCACATTTTCAAATAAAAATAAGGCACGTCATGCATAACAATGGCCAAAACTGCCTTTATTTTCAGTGACGAAATCGAAATAATGGATAGACCCAGGTTTAAAGGAACAGGCCACCGTTTTTCCATACTGAGATATGTTCTTACCTGAGCTTAGACGAGTTGATAAGTACCTGTCTGGTCTTTGTGCGTGCACTCAGTCATGCAAAACGACCAAAGATGTTGTTAGCATTTGGCCTCTCCCAGCATATCCCTATGGCTCCAAACGGGGGTGAAGTTAGAAGCGACTGCGCTCTTCCACGGGCACAAAGACCAGACAGGTATGTATCAACTCCTCTAAGCTCAGGTAAGAACATATCTCAGTATGGAAGAACGGTGGATTGTTGCTTTAAATGTAGGATTTTGTGGAAATGTAAGTTACAAAGTCTTCTTTTCCAGATACATTTTGGATCGTGTTTAGTTTTTGAATGATCTATTTATAAGTGAAAAACATAAACATTCAACATGTCGCCTTGTTCTTCGTGGTTCAAAGATCAAATTAATCAGACAAGGAATTCGACATTAGGAAATCCCTCTGAACAAAAAAAGCCAGCTGAAAAGTTTTGTTAAGTTCAAGACTGGGAAGTTTGGAGTCTGTAGGAGCTACTAAAGTGAAGGTATAGTGTAAAGAAAACCTCATTTTGAGAAAACGGGCCTAAAGTTTTGTAACGTCTACGCTTGTGCCTGTGCATTTCGACTTCGACATTTTAGACTGGGATTACTTTAAAATTTGGGCTGGTCAGACTAGAAGCGTTTGAGGCCCGTATTGCACCACACCGGCCCACAATAGAAACTGAAATATCGATCAATGCTGAGATCATTATTTGGAAACAATTGCTCAACTCATTCACCAGGCCTATCAGGCGCCTTTTACGCCTCTCCGTTGGCATGCTGTTAAGTTATGGTTCCTCGTTAATCTCTTATATAATGATCAATGGGCCTTCCGGTTATAACATTACTCATAACACTCATATTATAATTGCCAATACAAGTGAAAAGAGCTCCAGGATCGACAGAACCTCAGACCTCTATTTTTATACATTTTAGACACATGTATGTAAAGAAGTCCATGTTGGGAGTTGTCAGGTGGCCCGCCCTCCTGCCCCTCGTAGTCAGGGCGCGCAGTTCGGAAAAGCTTATGGTTTTTGGCTTTTGGGGACTTCTATTCTCACTCTACAGCTCCCTAACTCTCTGTGAAGCTTATTTGTGTCACAAGAGGAACCTCATTGAATTTGGCAAAAACAACATGCAGCTAATGTCCTCTGTTTTGTAGCGTATACTGTTTTTGTTTTTTTCTGCCCCAGGAATCCCAGAAACCTTAGCAGTATTGACCACAGGATGCCGAGCTCTATACACACTGCTACACGCCTGGCCTGAGAGGGTAGAACTCGACATGAGAGACGAGATGCTTTTTTGATGTAAAGGTCAGCCTGAACGCGAGAAACCGCCATGTTTGCTTGAATAATTGCAACTCAAAAACGACAATCAACGCAAAACTTCGATAGCAACTGCCAGAACTTGACGGGCATTCACCCCCAAAATCATGCTAAACTTACAGAATACTCCATGGATACTATCGAACATGGTTAATAATAGACTTTCACCATCTTGGTAAGGGTCAGTACAGGCCTTAGCTGCCCCCCAGCAGACCCTACTTCAAACATCTCCCCCCCCCCCCATGCGATAGAATCCTTTCTGCATAGTCCCTAACGTGCCCAGCTTTTAACCGTTATTTTATCCATATTGGAAGCACGCTAACCCAGTTCTTATTGCATCCATTATTCTCTTTCATCTGCCCGTGTCGATTGGATATTTCAGAAACTTGGGAAATCCCTTCAGTGAAATGATAAATAGATCATATTTTCTCTTTTATTTATGCCGAGAAAATCAGCGAAAGCCGCCGCATTTTGTTCAGCTCAGCTGAATGGGCGAATGCATGTTGGCTTGATGAATTAGAGCCGGCAGCTGGAGCAGCGCTGTGCCCCCTGAGCGGCGGTGACAGCAGCTGTTAGTGGCACCGCTGTCTCCACCCGTTCAGACCGGCTGGTGCTCTTTATCAAGCGCGCCCATTAGCGCTGCCACTGTTCAGCGTCAACAGTTACAGTACGAGGGTGGTTCGGGCGCCCGTGTGGGTTTTTTCCGTAATGATCTATGCAAGCGGTTCAAATTCCGATTTTCTCCCGGCGTCGGGCCGGGGTTTCCTCTGTGATGAACATGTACGGCTCAGAACTCAACCATCCAAGGAGCAAAGGCACAACTCGCAAACTCCATCGCGAGTTCTCCATTCCATTGCAGAAGGTGTCTGGGCTTCGTGGAGGGAAGATGGATGAACATGCAGGATCAGGGCTTGACATTAATAACCGCAGACTCATTAAAATGTGGATAGACTTCGGCTGTGGCCTGTCGGACAATTTCTTGATAGTAGACGTTCCTTTACTCTACAACACAACAACTCCCTGTAGAGTGTCTAGTCTCTGCCTGAGCATTGTCTGGTTGATTGGTTCTTTCCATTTAAACTGTTCAAAGCGAGAGTAAAAGGAGATTTTTTGGTTGAATTTAGGTACATTAAATGAGATATCCACCAGGATGATGAGCCACATCCCAAATAAAAGTTTAAATTGTGATGTTCAATGCAAAATACTGTATTATCCCCCAAAATTATTATTTCAAACTACTAGATAAGCCTTTAAAGCTGAAATTATGATCAAAACAACTCGATAACCTCCAAGGTTTTCAGCAACTACAAAAAAACATTTTTTTACAGGGGCCCACAGAAAATGGTTCAGCAAAAACCACTGCGCTAGCCCACACTGCAGCATAGTGGCTGGTGGTAATGCACCCTAACGTTGACTGCCATCCACCATTAAGCAACAAGAAGAACTTGCACTCTCTCCTGGGACTCTCCTTTTCTCACAACAAGGCATTTCATTCCCAACTAAACAAAGTGTGTAGTTTGACATGAGCAGAGTGAGCATGTGTAGTGTGCTGTTGATAAACGATCATGTAGCAAAGCTCTTAAGGGGAAAAGCGCACGAGGCCTAGGGCCGCGGTGAAACTGGCTTCATGTGGGGTATTTTTACCCCCAACACTTTGGTACCCGCCTGGAGAAAGCAGCATCTTGGGACAAGCATGTTGCACAGAGGCTAAAGCAGTGGTTCCCAAACTGAGGTTAGGGTAATGCCATTTTCAGTGTATTTGTTTGAAATAAATGCTTGCAGTTGTATACGCTTGGATTGGCTTGGTATAGTCGACTTTACCCAAATCTAAAAGTTTCTTGAGAAGAGCGACAACAAAGTTATGAAAAAGCAAGAAGAACACAACAACAAAAAAAAGCCTAAAAAAACAAAAAGTAGTCACAATAGTGACGACGGCGCGGCAACAACGCAAAGAAAAATCTTAGATCCGCTTAGTAGTTCTTAGCTTTCAAATGAGGCGTTACACTGTAGGCTGTAAGCTCCAGTCTAGAAGCTTTTTGGGTGGAACTGAACTGGATAACATTTGCCTGGTAAAGGTGGGGGTTAGGAGGTTAAAAGACAAAAAAAAATCGCCATGATATCGGCCGATGGTTGATATTGCAAGATAACCATATATAGGTCGACCTCTACTATCGATAAAGTAGTTTTAGCCCTTAGTACATTGCAATACATTTAGCTAGCATTGTTTCTATATATGGTTGGTTTGATTGTTATTGGGTTTTCTGTGTTCATTTATCACGTTATCACATTGATTATAGTCGGTAGCCAGACAGGTAATGTCGAGGCCTGCGCAGAATTACTGAAACATGTGCGAATGAAAGAAAATGCCATTCCAAAAATGTTTATGATGATGATCTAAGAATATAGTCAACTTTTCATGGAATAGGCCCTTTGAAGATAACACGAAAAGTACCAAGCCAAACGTCTCCAACAGCATTATTAATCCCCCTGAATAATGCATGACAGGACCTTTCAAACCAGTCCTCAAAACACATTATGTCCACATGTGCGCAAAAGCTAACGGCGTCCATTTCTGCCAGTGTGAGGGCCAAGAGAATACGAACATGCTTTTTAACAGCTTGCTTAATTTGAAATATTAGCATACCCCACGGGAGCGCTATGTAAATCCAACAGTTAGCGAGGAAACGCATCAATCCACCGCAGGGCGCGGACATGTACCCGGATGCACGTGCGCGAAACAAAGCGCTGACAGCTCGCGAAGAAGAGCGCTGGCTCGCCAGATCCCAGGCAAGTGCCCCCCGCCGCTCACCTGCCACTCCTGGGAAGCGGCGTTGACAGTTACGGATGGTGCAAATGAGACGTTGGCGCTGTTGAAAGATGTTTGCACGAAAAACAGAGGCGCCGCTTCGGGACGCGCGGCGGAAACGAGCTGACAAGGAGGTAAATGTGTTTAAATGTGAATGTAGCTGGGGCGAATCAAAGCCCAAACCACGCCACCTGGTCGAATGATGGGGGGGAAAAAGTAGTGTGCAGGTGGGTCAGGTCTAGGTTAGATAACATTACAGTATGTAGCCAAAAAATGGGATCAGCTGATATTTCATATTCCGAGATGACGATGCAAGCACATGACAGTCACGGTGGAAGAAAACCTTTCATGGCAATTTGGGCTAAGCGATAATATAACTGTGGTGGTACCAGTAGAAATGTTCGCCATGATAAGAATTTGTCTCATATCAGTGTAAATGATAACTCGCGTGTGAGATGTAAACAAACTGGAGTGCCGGCCAAGAGGGAAAGCTGGTCCAGTCGTTTTAGAATTAGCCACTTTTCAACCCTTCGGTGACTATTTTTGTAAACAGGGCAAGCAACAAATGTTGTGTTACCCTCCAGGATTTTCATAAAGTCACCATCGCGTCCTGGAAGTTTTCTCAAAGCACATCCAGCTGCTCTCCGTGTGCAGGTGAAGTCCCATGTCTCAAAATAACTCATCCAATTGGCAACAAGACGCTCCTGTCTTCTCCCAGGTCTGTTTTGTGACAGATCACAAACACTACACTCGCCTTTTAAACGAGATAACAAATAATCAAGTCCGTGGCAAAGCGAAATTATATATAGTATGGCTGGGTTGCAGGTTCTAGAATGTAATGATGTCACCGGACCCAGTTTTTCCTATTAACAACATTACACTTTCACAAGTCGTAGCTCAAAAGAAAATGTATGAATTACAAAAATTAATATCAGTCACTGGGTCCATGATCTCTCTGTACAAGACCAAAAATGTCCTCAAAAACAAAATAGTTTTTCCTCCATATAATAGTATTGGCCTTTGGAATGCTGTGACGTCACCTGCAACCCAGCAATATATATATAGTGATACATAACAACAAATATTGTGATTAATGTTTAGGTCCATATTGCCCAACCCTAATGGGAATTATAAAAATTTCACTTTTAGCCATTTTCTAGCGGACTATTTATATTTATCACACACCAATAAAGTCAAGCCCAAATCGGGTCCATATGATTTTTCACAGCAAATTGTTCAGTAGAAGAGAAAAAACAGCACTCGTCTCCAACATAGCATATACTGTAGCTAACGTGTCGCTAGCTTCCTGGTTAGCATTGTTCAGTTTGTTTTAAGTATTTATGGGCTGTTAAACCACTTTCCGCCCCTCCATGTCTCAGTATCTGTATTTAGTAAAACAATATATTCACAATTCAGCATTTGTTAAAGTAATGATGGAGTATTGGGAGAAAGTTTATTTATTTATTACTTTGTTTTCCACCTCTGGCTGCTCCGAACATGACCATAATGGGCCATTCCAAAGATCCCAACTGTACAGTATCAGGACATAGCAAAATAGTGGTTCAAGTGCGGAATGACATGTTCACGCATTTATTGGCCTCCACAGTGTCCAGACCTTAACCCTATTGAGAATCGTCCATGCTTGAGTAACAAAATATACAATAATACACAATAACTGTCTAAAAAAAGCATGATGGGGCGGATCAAAGGCATGTGGTGATTTATCGGGAAAAGTATTTACCTGCAAGTAGGTGATTCTATTCTGGACCAGATCGGACAGGTCTTTAGCCTCCTTGGCTCTCCAGTCGCCCACTCCGTCGGCCTGGCTGAGGTAGTACAGGTCTGTCATGATGGATCTACAACAAAAACACAGGCATAATAAATACTGTGATGCAAAAAGAACTTTCCCAGACAGGACTAAAGTCATTGTCTATGGCCCACAGGGGAAAAAAGGAAGTGCTAACAGTCACTCAGGGTTTTTGTTTTGGTTTTGGTATTTTTGCTGAAATCAGTTTTTGGAATTGTCAAATAATCTAAGAAGTATGTAATTAAACTAATCATCAATGCATCTTAGTATGTTATTGTTGATTATATCTGTTCATACAAATGAAAACACACACACACGCACACACATGTAATTATGAAAAAAAAAAAAAATGAAAAAATACTTATTGCTATTGGATTAGAGAAGGAGGCGGTGGAGCTGACCAGTGCAGGACACCACGCTCTGAAACAACAAGAGACGCTGCACCGTTCAGAGGATCAGAGGAGACAGAAACCAGCCAGGTCTCCTCCGGGTGCTACGGTTTCCTCTACCTCTAAAAACATGCTGGTCATGTTGACCCACAGTGGCAGCACTGCTCAGTCGCAGCAGCTCAGGACTAACACCTGAACATCATTTCGTTGTACGCTTGTACAATGACAAATAAAGCACTTACTTACTCTCTCAAAAGCCTCAAATCTAAGAGTAATCGAACCAGGAAATACAACCACAACTTTGAGAGAAAAGAGGCGGCATCGTGGTGCAGCGTTCAGTGTTCCCAGCAAGGCGGCCACAGCCACTAATGTTGGACATGCAAACTCTTTTCTGTGTGGGTTTGCAATAGAAACATACACAAATAAGGTAAACTACAGGACTGGATGTGCAGTTGTATAGGGTCTGAAAACTATATTACTACACTATACTATACTTATGTTTTAAATTTTCCATCTTCCAACTTTTTGAATATATTGAATATCGTGAAGTTATCAGTGTTGGATTTCACCAATAGAGCGGGCGGGCTGTTGACAGTTCGCAGGTGACAGTGTGGAATGAGTTAGAAAATATAACTCCACTACAATATGATTAAGAAAACATTTCCCATTACAAAAGTGCCCTTTAACCATTTGGCACTTCACAAGTTAATCGACCCGATAAGTTTATGGCAACAATTTATTTCCCGCCATATCTGCGGTAAATTGCCCGCGCGTTAAAAATAATGGCGGATTCACCCTGGGGACATATTGGAAAACAGGTTTGGAGGCCTGACACTCTCGTTCGTGCAAAAACACAGGCTGTCAGTAGCTCGCATTAATGAATACAACATCTGGACCGCAATCTTCACGCCGTCAAGAATGGCATCGGAAATGTGTCAGCCATTTAAAATACACGGGGGTATAACGCTTTGATGAGCCAGCAGCTATTCATTGAGATTGTGATCGTAAAACTTCCGAGGTCAAAGGCTGATATACCTTTGAAGTAGGTGGAGATTTTTCCTTTCCCCCTCATTAGCAGCGTGGCTATTTTTACACCGACAGATTAACTTGTAGTGATTGTAGAGCAAATGAGTCCAAAAAAAGGTTGACATTTTAATAAGAACGCTCAAACATCCAAAGCCAATGGATCCCCACCAGGTTGGAAATTTGGAAACTGCTCCCAGTCTGAGGCAAACTGCCCAACTTTTGATTTAATTGAATTACTGATTTCCGAGTTATGTACTTGGCCGGTCGCACACACGGCAGAGGGCAGAATGTCGGGATAAAAACATGGCAGATGAAAGCGGGCGAAATGCGGCACAACAGATGAAATGTCTGAGAAACGTATGGTAAAGTAGAAGCGAAGAGGAGCCACAGCAGACCGGTTCCAGCCTCTCACTACAGCTTAATGCGGATCTCCGACACGCCCCGGGGCTCCGAGGTAACAGCACCAGGACCACATGGACGGGGCAGCGCTTTGATGCTGAAGTAACTTGAAAGGTATAGCGCTGTACACTCCAAATTCCTCTTCTAGCTTTGGAGTTTGGACGAGTACAATGGAAGATTGTTGTGTGTTAAATGACATCAGAGTGGAAAGCATTCATTTTTATAAAAAGATCTCTGTAACCATATTGTTAAGAATCAACTAGGGCTGAACGATTTTGAGAAAGAATCTAATTGCGATTTTTTTTCTTCAATATTGCGATTGCGATTAAATATGCGATTATTGTTGCAAGGTCCTCTTCTCATGTATTTTTCACCTAACACAAGCAATAAATCAGCCTGTTTCATAATAAACAATATTTGAAGTGAAAATTGCAACAAAATTGTTGCTTGACCTTTTCAAAATGTGTGTGGACTGCACTTCTTAAACTGTCTGAACTTAACAGTACAGTCTATAAATAAATGCTAAATGATATAGATATTAAAAAAAATAACTCACTGATCCAGTCAGTAACATCACCCAGACTAAAGTGCAGGAAAGTAAGAACAAACGTCTGCTTTAACTAGTTGGAAAAGTTTTAGGAAATCAAACTCCCAATTAATACAAAATAAGCTATTTAATTTATTAAATAGTACTTTATTATTTCGGCCAATCAAATCCCAGTCTGAGCTGCGACTCGTAGTTGCGTCAGATGCGCGTTATTGAAGGACACGGAGAGGCCAGATGGAGCACACGCCAAATCACAGTGGAATTAAGAGCAGCATTTTGGTTTTGGGATGTAACTTTGGACAATATGAAGAAAGAAAAGAACAATGACGCAAGGAGACGGGACATGAGGTGCCAGACACAGACACGTCTCTTTGACTCGCAGCCATTTAGTGACATTTCAGCTTAAACAGCACATTTCCTCAGCAAAATAAGACATGACACGGACTCCTAGTTACCAACACTTTTCATACAGCAGTTTAGTGTTTATATCTAGCGTCTGTACGACCTACGGAGCGGATATGCGGTAGACGCAAAGGTAAATAAAGGCACATGGCACATCGCCTCCGCGGATACTTAATGGTCATGAAACGTCATTATGCTTTTGAGATAAGTTCTTTATCCACAACATTCCCAAACATAAGCCCCCTAAACTGAGCCACAAACGACGCTTTACTTTTTACAATCAGCACAGACTCGCCTATATATGTCTGTGGAGGCAGAGGCGTGTGAATCCGGAGGTGAGGGAGTTTCTGTGTCATCAGAGCGTGTAGTAGCGGCGACGGAATGGCGTGATTAGCGCTGCGGCTAACGCAATGCTAACGGAGAAAAGCAATATTCCTTCGCGGTGGCTGCATGATAAAAGCTGATATTTTCACTGTACATCCACAATCTACCACGCACCTTAACTAGACTGAGACGTAAACAAAAGCACGCGACGGAGCGGACTTTGCTGCCATATCTCGTTGCTCTATTTACTTCCCAAATCGCGTGCCCTGCGATTACGAAATCGCGTTGTGTAATATCGCGATAAAATTGCAAATGCAATTAATCGTTCAGCCCTAGAATCAACTATATGTATTTGTTTATTTTGAAAACTCTCAGGCCGCAGCAATAACAGTGGAGATAATATTTTACATTATTGGGTGTCATTATCGATCAGGAAATGATAGAAACATCCTTTTTTTGCACCAAAACCATAACATTCTGACGTTTTTGATTCTCTGGGCCACCATGAAATGACACGATGAGGTCATAACACTATCCAGTGGTAGCATCTCCGTTCGGCACGTGACCGCGGTTCTCCAATTGTATCGCAGGGAGTGTTAGAGCTGGTCAGCGGTATGTGCAACACTCTCTTAGTTACAAGTTACAACTTTGGGCTCTTGTATTTTGACCAACGGGACCACATACAACATTTTTATACATGTTTAATCCCACATTCATTCATTTTTAGGGTTTAGTTTATGCACAAAAGTGTTTCCGCCTCAATCTTTCCCTTATATATTTAATAAAATCACTTTAACTACATGCATATAAACCTAACAAGCCATACAGATTCACATGAACAAAAACAGGTATATAACAAGTGATACCATATTGAAATAATGGTGCTTTAATAGCATCCATCCATCCTTCCATCTTCTTCCACTTGTCCGTTGCCGGGTCGTGGAAATCACATTGCACCAGCCCCTATGGCTCCTCCTGCAGGTGATGGGTCCACAGAAGGACAGCCTCATGGTTCTAACCGGGCCTGTTGGTCTCTCATAAGGGGCTTCTGAACCGCTCTTTGTCTGACCCGTCACCTAGGACCTGTTTGCCATGGGAGACCCTACCAGGGGCACGAAGCCCCCAACAACAGAGCCCCCAGTATCATTCAGGCGCTCAAACCCCTCCACCACGTTAAGGTGGCGGTTCCAGGAGGGGCTTTAATAGCATTAAAGTGGAATAAAAATACAGGCAAGAATATCCCAAAATACAGTATACCCCTTGGACCTCTATGAGTTAATTAATAAGAAAATCAATATCAATAAACAATCTTTTTTTTTTTTTCTTGCTGTATCGTCCGGCCCCATCGTCTCAGGTCAACTAATATTCACCCACCCCAAGCAACACTTTGGTATTAAACATATTTCTAGCCATAATTCCCAGTTTTGCTGATTAGCAGTAATTATGTTTCATTTTAACTTATATGTGCAAAACTGTCAAGCGTGTCGTGTAGGTGGTGATGCTGCATATAATCAAGTCTTACAAGCCCTGGTGGCTGCCTAGAAACTGCTCTAAAAAAAATATATAAAAAAAATAAAAATAAGAACTTTGTCCAGAGTTACACAACTTAGCAACTTTTGAACAAGTGTGTGTATCATTTTAGCCTAAACCGCTGTCGAATGTCTTTTGAAAAATCTTTTTTTTGCACGTTCCATTAATAGTTCCAAGAAAATGACTTTTAAGACTTTACATGTGGCGCGATTGATTTACTTTTAATGATGTCAGGGTCAGAGGTTTACTGTAGTTGAGAGGAGCCATCACATCTGATCACGTGACGCCTGATGATAGCACAGGGTGGGCATATGTAGGAATGTTCGATCTGGCTTCTACGACTGCCGAGAAATGCGTCATCTCCGAGGCTGCGAAAGTGTCTGTTACTTATTTGTTTGAACCAAAACAAAATTGTCCGGCAGCTCTTTCCAGCCCAGTGCACCGGTATGAAATGCAAATATCGTTTTTTTCACACACTATGAGAAGATAAAAAGAGAGAAGTGCCTCAAAATATCTCTCAAAATCGGGACTACCCAGAAGCCGCCGTTTTGCCGTTCTTGGCGCCGTTTCAGCACCAGCCTTCCTTTTGATCGCTTTGAACAGGGAAGAACTGGGGTTACTGACTAAAAGTAATCAGTTCTCAACAAAAATACTAGTCACGTTAAGTACAGATTCAGAAAAACTCCACTTAAGACAAGATTGAGTTTGAGACGCTGCAAATAATCAGCTTGACAAACAACTTTCACGTTCTTCGTTTGTGTCAAATTATACTTCAGAATATTTTCGGATGGTAACAATAAAAAATGGGCAGAAAATAGGCAATAAAGTCAGAGATTTATGAGAAAAATATGACCCGGCAGGTTGTGAAACGTGTCTATAAACGCGTCCCTGCGAAGAACTGGGATGCAACAAATATGTTCGATAAGTTAGGAATAAGACTACAACCAGCATTTTGATTTAGTGGCTTCCTCTTTCAATCTTTGTGATAAACAAATCTGATAAAGTGGATCTTTACGACACACTTCCCAGATTTCTTGGCCTTTTCGATACCAGAGTCCTAATATTCATGTGGGATTTTATAAAAGTAGCACATTTCTGCGACCATTTCACTTCTAAAACTCACTTTTTGGCTAAAACTTAAAGCCACACTGTGCAACATTTTATCCAATAAATATGATACAATACAAGTATTTATTTTGGTACAGATATTTTATTTATTGTTGAAAAATACCTAAAAATGAACAAACGTATGATTTCTGTGAGCGGCTCAGCTCTACTAAGACCTGACTGTAATTTTACTGGGAGTGGGACGTCTCGAGCTCTTCTCCATGAAGATGCAGACAAAAAATATGAGATTTATATGGGTCCTCACCCAAATCCATTCTTTGATTACACACAGCAAAAAATGCATTTTCTGTGACTAGCTGCTTAGTTGGAGCATGTTTTGTATTGGCAACAGTGGAATACAAAATGTTACGCAGTGTGCCTTTAAAGGCCCAATGACTTTGACTTTTTTTTTTTATTGCAAACAGTGAAAGAGTAAGCCATTAAATTTAAATGTTAGTTGTGCTCCAAACTTTTATAAAACATGTGTAGCATCCTAATTATTTGCAGTGTATAGAAACATTTCACAACCTGCAGGGTTACTTTTCAGGGTCACGGTTACAGAAATGCTAGAAAACTAGCCAGCAAATGTTTTATAACTGGATGACCAGTGTTTAATTTTACTACAAATGTATGAGTTTACTATATAAAGTAAACGTGGACAACATTTATTTTATTCTAATAGTTGAAAGAAAAAAACAAACAAAAAACAGGTACAGTACAAAACTTAAACATTAAAGGGACTAGATGCAAGTGGGTAATTTTTATACTCACTACTGCCACCTCAGGTCTTACGCGCAACTGCAGCTTCATAAGGGCAATTCGGACCCAGATGAACACCTTTTTGAGTGACAGTGCAGGATTTTAGAGGCAGTTGTGGTGATTAGGTCTGGGCTCATTCTACACATTAGGACATGGCTGAAACATGTAGAGGGAAGAAAATGCATAATTTAAACATTTTTAAACTCAGTACAGGAGTCTTCCATCTGTACTTCATAGTTTCGTCTCACATCGAAGAACCTTGTTATCACAAATAAGAAGCGCAATGTCCAACCTTAAACCATGACAGCTTAAAAACCAACCTCTTTTTTTTCACCACAATAATGCTGCGGGGGATCCCTTTGGACTGAACAAGCTGAGACCAGAACGAAACTAGGCCTAACCCCCTGAATCATCTCGTCACCCGTTTGGACCCCACGCTCACGGACTCCAGAAAGCTTTCGGTGTTTGCATTCGTCGCTAAAGGCGGACGCGGCGGCAGTAGCTTACACAAGCCTGATGTATTACTCAGCTCTTTGACCTAAATCAGTCATGGGAGTGTTCAGCAGCGCATGCAAGACAGACACATGGGCGCGAGAGATAAACGCTTTACAGGAGCCCACAATGCAGAGCGGCTTTACGTTGCACTTGGGTATTCAAATTCCAACGCGAAGTTGCGACCGAGACGGAGAGAATGCAAAGCGTTGGCAAAATGTTTTAAGGTTATAGTGAAAGAGACAAAATGACTCGGCGCCTATATGTGGAGGCCAAAAAGCAGTCGTGGCCAGTGAACCGCAGATGCAGTTTTAGTTTGACTGGTGGACGGAAAGTTCTATACAGCTGCTCTGGGATTTAAGAAAGACTTTCCGTCACTAACTAATTGAAAGTAAACTCAAGATTGCTGGTTTAAAAGTGAATTGACAAGTTAATGCTGTGGTCAGATCTAGCTTCTTTCACCTTTTAGCTATGGTCAAATCCGTTTTTAATCGTGCAATGACCTCGAAAAGGCCATACATGCGTCGACAAGTGTAACACACTCTATTTTGGTATCAGGCAGTCCTCCATACATCGCCTTCAGTTGGTGCAAAACGCAGCTGCCCGCCTTTTGACAAAGACATCCAGAAACTGGCTCCCGGTCCGTTTTCCAATTGAAAATGTTGTCATTCGCTTTTAAAGATCTTTACGGACATGCTCCCCCACATCTGTCCGATCACAGATGGTTTTGGATGTGCCCGGGTCCAGACCAAAATATAAGGTGTTTGAGTTATTACTAAAAAAACTACAAAAAGCAAAGCCCTCTTTAATTTGGACCGTATGAGTACGAGCCTGCAAGCACCAGAATGACAAGATGCACGAGCTGGATCTGGAATGGAGATCGCCAACCCTCGGATAAACGGGCAAAAGATATGCCGCCAGTCGAGTTGACTTTCGTTGTCATGTCTTTTTTTCCATCGCCGGATTCGTTTGACACATTGACAATGGACTTTGTCAGCGAGATTAGGACAAAATGTATTCTTTTTCGTCCAAACCAATCTCAATTGAAGCGGACGAATCAGAGCACTCAAAACCAAGGTTGGTCGAACGCATTCAGAAAGAAACATAACGGTGTAGGATTTTTTTTATTTATTTTTTTCCTCTCGAGGCGTCTTTATTCAGTTTAGAATGAGAAAGTTTCGCCGACGTGCGCTGGCTGATGTATCACAACTTTTCCCAGTCACAAGAGCCAAACAGTTTTATCTCTGTTGACCAAGACAGCCCAATTACTTTGCGCCACATAAGGTCAGCGCGAGGTTTTTAAAAAGCTGCACACGCACTTGATTCACGGTCAAGTCTAACAATAGCAATTTCTGTGTTATAAATTGTGGGCATAGTATCCTGTTAATACTCAATTTATAGAAAAAAAGAAGAAAAGGATGCTACTGACTCAGAGATAAGACGAGAAAACCTTTTGCCGGGTTTAATTCCTTCCATCGCAGTACAGATATGACCATTCGTCAAAGCTGGCGTCGCAGCGTGAGACGATGTCAAGCTAGGAGCCCAGGGGGGAGGCACCAGACTCTCTCTACAGGAGGCAATGGAAACCAGACTGGCCTCTTTAGCAGAGCGGCAAAGGGACAAGGCACCCAAGGGCGCCGGCAGGGAGATTACGGACACCCTGGCACCGTCTTGAGCGACACGACGGGGCAGTGGTTATCGCTCTCGCCTTTACAGCAAGGAGGTCACAGGTTGGATTGACAAAGATTGACTGTCCAAAGTTTGAGATATTGGACCATGTTGGCTCCATTGTTTACCTGAATATGAAGAAATTACTAATAGTTTGAAGGTTTCAGTGACTTTAAGTGACTTGAAAAGCACTCTAAACGTATACACTTACTGACTCTATCCATTATTGAGATTCCATTGTGGAAAATAAAGGTTGCGTTCACATGACGTCACAACAGTCTAAAGAGCCTATAAGTTAAAATGGATTTGGTGCAGCTAAAAAGTCTATACTGTCTCAAAGCCCAACATCTTCTCGTTCACAACATATAAACAAAGGTCACATGACAGTCTCATAAGGCTGTCCGAAAGTGGAGACGATGTTCAAAATGAGGTGCTTGATGTTGGTCTTTCCGCCATAAGATGAATGTGGCAGGTTTGTGAATCCAATAACTTACAAATAATGAAAAAACATTTGGACATTTCTTTCCAAAACTGTGCCTCTCCCACTGGGTTATATTGGCCGCTCCAACTCAAATTATTACATGACATTCTAGAATGCCGTGAACGCAACCTATATGCAAATTTGGTCATTTTGATGCCTAAAATGCCTCTTAATAATGTCAGTAACCTATAATGCAAAAGTTTCAAACTGATATTTCTAAAATAAATAAATAATCTTCTAATCTCTAAAGTGTCTCACCTTAAATAGAGGTACATAAGGTAAATCATTACAATCTTGCTTTTGACTGAACATGCAGACATTGCTTAAAGCATAAGAGTGATCTAACAATGGCTGTTATTAGACCTGTTGCCTTATCTGTGAATGGATCACCATTCGTTATCATTGACTCAGCGGTTCTAAACTGGTGGGTTGGTCCCCGAAAGTGGTTTGTGGGGCTTTACCTATCATCACTGTTGATAAATTGTTTTAATTGTTGCAAATACTTTCTATTAATGCAGAAACTATTTTTATATTGGTGTTGAAGCTGGTCATGATAGTTCCTATGAAACATACTGTGCTTGAACTTTTGTTTAAGTTGAGAGTTTTTCACCTATATGTTCAGAGGCTTCTTCTGACTCTTGGTTAAAAATCTTGACTCCGAGAGAAAACTCCTGGATGACCGAGAGGAAACACAAACATTACATTCTAAATATCATACAATTTAAAAAGTGACATGCACTAAAGTGCTGCACACTTGGTGAAGGTGCCCACTGAAAGCACGTAAGCCTTCCCAAAGCAATGTATTTAGAATGAGCTATTACTTGCATGACTGGGGACGGATTCGGCTGTAGACGGGACCAGAGGGCAACCTGTCTGTGCGGGTATCAAGTAGCTCAATAAGTGGCCAACTGAAACTATTGGCGTACAGTTTTGAAATCTTGGGGATTGACACTGCGCACATTAAAGCAAAAAGGACACCAAAAGTTCAAATTCAAATTGAAATACTATGCAAATCTCATCTAATCCTAACTGATCAATTTTTAACGTGGAAATATGCATAATGATGGCTTATAAACCTTCACTTTACAGCATATTGTACAGTCTGGAAATTATGTCTGTATATGGAAAGTAGACTTTGTCACCTGGGGCTGTGTAAGTTTGGATCTCAAAGTTTGGCTGCAGCACCGTTCACTGGCAGCATGGGGCGATTAAATATGCTCAAAACAATATACAAGCCTTCACAGTTTGTGTGCAGAAGTGGCCCAGGGATGGTTTATGGACCATAAATATGTGAAGGACACTATTCCAAAAGGACATCTGGCAAATACAGATCGGAGTGTTTCAGCAGAAGAGGGTACGACCAAAGTGAGCAGGTTTCCTCCGGGTACTCCGGTTTCCCCTACCACCAAAAACATGTACAATAGGCCAGGATGAATGGTGTGTGTGAATGTATGGTGGTGGTCAGAGGGACCGTTGGCGCAGACGTGTGTGACAGAAGCGCGTCGCGACTAGTCTCCCCCAGGGGAAACTGAAGCTACTAACGTAGTTTACCATCGTGGAGTGAATGTAAAGCGCTTTGTGACCATGTCTGTGAAAGGCGCTATATAAATAAAGTTCTTCTTACTCAAACCTGCATGAGTGAAGCAAAAAACATGTCCAGGTTTTTAATGAGGGATAACATTATTACAGGGTTGAGGCGAAACTTTGCAGGTGCATAGAGAAACCTTTGCCATATTTTCAGCGGAAAGTTGAAATACTTCAAAATATTGTCAAGTCCAAGTCTGGAAAGTTTGGAGTCTAAGGTTAAGGTATACTTTATCGTCCCTGTAGGGAAATGTGCCCTCTACAATTTGACCCATCCTTGGATGTGGAGCCAAGCTGATGATGAACCTGGCTGGAGGATTCACCTTTGTACATGTGGTAGGGGAAACCGGAGTACCTGGAGGAATCCTACACAGACTCTGGGAGAGCAAGCAAACTCCACACAGAAAGGCCCCGTCCCGGCATCAAAGCTCTGAAGCACGAGCGCTAACCACTGTACCACTGTGCCGCCTCAGGGCCTGCAGGAGCTACTAAAGTTGCAAGAGTGGAATGAAAACCTAATTTTGAGAAAACGGGTCCTATTGTAATGACTACGCCGGTATATTTCTATCGTTGGCTATGGCCACTGCTGTCTCCCAGAAAGGAAATGACAACATTTGGATCACAGCATCATTTCAGTCGTCTTTCATGTTACACGAGGATAACTAATAAGTATGTCAGTATATGCAAATTAATACGTGATAGATGAGAGACCGCCGTACTGTTGTAGTTATTTCTGCAAAATCTCTGGCTCGCTAGTGGACAAAACACAAAATAAAAAAAGGATCACAAATTATGTGTTTTTTTTTTTTTTACTCTGACAATAAAACTACGATGTTAACGGAGAAAACTAACTTATTGTTTTGGGGGGATGTTTCAAATCAAATTTACAAGCACCAAAGTTATATAGTATAGAAGTGACATATGAGTCAATCATTTATGGAAAAGGCATCTTCAACGCAATAAAAAAGTTGCAACAGCACAGGTTAATTGAAATCAGAAATAATTGTGTTTATGTTGTTGAAGCTGAGCACTGATATAATGCCCCAAAATGCATAATTCACTATCTATTTAATGTCCATAGTTAGCAATAAGAAACATATGCTTCAGGGATATGTGGTACATCTGATATTGGAATATATCCTCGCGGCAAAGCTGAATGCGATTAGGGACAGTTAATAATTAGCCGTGCTTTGCATTAAGCTGATGATTAAGTGAGATAAGACTTTTACAATTGCATATGTACTCAGGGACTGATTACAAGTCTATTAATAACACTGGAGAGGTTAATATATTTGAGTTTCTGAGGTCGTCACAACAATTTACACGCACTTCATTATGTATCATGGATAATGGGTGCAATAAATACCCAGTCGCATTGAATGGTGTTTCATGATGAATTAATAAAGTTCCTTTATTTTCCCTTTAAATGGCAATTTGAGTTGATGTACGTGTAAATAGCACAAATGGGTTTACACTTTAATACAGCATACTGCAGCCCTTCCCAAAGTTTAAAATACCCCTTTTAAAAAGGGTATATAATGTTTTTCATCATACATAAAATGAGCAAACACTAGTGATTACAGGCAGAATACTTACTATAATTAAACAAATACATATTAAGGTCATTTCAAACCCATTTAATTTTATATAAATAATGTGTGGACCACCTTTGGAGGCCAAACTACGTGACCATTCACCATATAAATAGAACAAAATACATCCCTTTATTCTATAAGGGGGTTGTTTTATTGGTGGGATAAAATACATACTTTATCCTCGTTTTTGACCTGACTCATATCTTTGCTAGGAGCAGGACATCACCAGCTCGTCTCCATGGAGATGATGCTGCTTTACATCGATTACAAACATTTGATTTATGATGTGATTTTAGTCACCCTTTTCCAAATGCTTTATTCGGATTCACTGCAAAAATAGCATTTTTCTTGTCAAACTGAGCACAAATGCAGAACAGATTTACGCGTGGCTTTGAGCAAAGTTTTGCGGAGAGAGTGGGCATCCTTGACGTGTGCCCTGTCCAGTGTAGATCCAGCACGCACACTCACCTCTCTTGATGCCCCAGGTCCTGCAGCAGTGTCTCTGCGTACTTCTGCCTCTCGCTCTCCTCCGTGTTAGAGAGTTTCTTCACCTCGCTGCGGACAAAATACCAGAATTCTTTGACCCCGTTCTCCACACGCCTCCGAAGCTCCTCCTGAGTGGGGCCCGGGCCTTCAGGGAAAGAAAACGGACAAGAAAATCAGTTAAAGCTGGGCCATTTCTTCCAGTTTGTATAGTAAGAGAAAAGCCCTATGGTTAACCTTCCGAGTGTGAATTGGAAAGATGCAAACACTACTGAACATGTTTTTAGCAAGAACTAACAAAAAAATAAATAAACTCCTGGCACTGAGCAATGTTTGTCTTGATTTTTTTCCCCATGATTTCTTATTTATCAACTGTGTAGATTTGTGATTTATTTTTTCAATTTAAGATTCAGATCACAGCAAAGGTTATATGAACTGAAAATTCTCCGTCATCACGGAATATTTTTAGCTTTGATAGAATTGTTTTAAAGCCAATCACCCGCAATTAAAACAACGTGCAGAGTCGTCCTCCTTTGAGTCTTTTACGCAGTTTGAATAAATTCGTGTTTCACGATCCTGTTCAAAAATCATTTTTAGTTTAGCTCCTGTAATCGTGCAATCTCCAATTTGTTTTAACATAAATAACATCGTCTTCTTTATATACATTTCTTTAAAAACGCTTGTAATGACGGATAAAAATAGCTCATGACGGATTTTTTTACAACCCTATCAGTCAGAATGACGGACAAAAATTATCCTTAGCAAAACCACTGGATCACAGTGCACAATTTCTGCACATCCATAAGTATTAATATTTAATATAATTATATATAATATTTGAGAGAAGACCCAATACTGAACATCTGATTTGAATTGCTTCAAAACAATAACTAATAGCAAATCTGACCATTTTGATAATGATTGTTAAAAAACTAAACTAGACACAGGCCTTTGGTTTTATTGAAACAATATTTTAACATGGTTCACAAGATGGCACTGTGTATAAGCTATAGATAAAGTATGTGGCATGAACATTAAGGGTGTCATTTACAAAGCCTTTTCTCACATGCAAAACGAGTAAAGTGTGCAAAGTTGATCAGTATCGGCGGCACGGTAGTACAGTGGTTAGCACTCATGCTTCACAGTTAGAAGGTCCGTGTTCGATTCCCACCAAGGTCCGGGGCCTTTCTGTGTGGAGTTTGCATGTTCTCCCCGTGTCTGCGTAGGTTTCCTCTGGGTACTCCGGTTTCCCCTACCACTAAAAACATGTACAATCCGGTGTGACTTGTTCATTAACTTGCATTGTCACTACCAAATAAACCAATAAAAAAAAGTCATTTCAGATTTTTTTTAAATTATTATTCACGCAGCATTCCCTCATTTACGTATCAGATTTGGAGCCCTAACTCTTGACCTTTTCGTGACCCAGTAGCTGCATGAGTGGTTAGTATTGTACCTTTCATACTTTTCATCCGTGGCCACTACAACACTTGTGTGTTTTCTGGTGAGCGTTGAAGACCTACCAGAAACCCTAAAAACAATTGATCCTCAGACATAACAGAAGCCACTGAGATGGAAAGTAAAGGCGACATACTAAACCACCCGATCATTTAAAGGTCAAATGCGCACGAACAAAACGTTTTGTTTTTCACACAAAAAAGTCTCATAATGCTCCTTTAACCCCTTAACCCCCACCTGATCCGAGCACATTTTCTCCAGTTTTACCCAAATCTAAAAGCTTCTCTACTGGAGCTTACAGCCTATAGGCCAGACTGAGTAACGCCTCATTTGAAAGCTAAGACCTACAAAACTCATCTAGGCCTCTAACTTGTTTTTGTTACCATGTTTTCATTGCTTTGTTGTTGCATTTTTGTCACGTTTTAATAGCTTTTTTTGGTCACTTTTTGGTCACATTTTGGACATCTTTTTGTCAAGTTTTTATTACTATTTTGTCACGCTTTTTTGCCTCATTTTTGTTGCTTTTTAGTCATGTTTTGGTCACTTTTTGGTCATGTTTTCATTGCTTTTTTGTCACATTTTTTGCTGCATTTTGTTTTTGTAGTGTAATGTAACAGTGATCAAGCCACAAAAATGTGACCAAAACATGTATGTAAAAAAAAAAACGTGATGAAAACTCCAAAAGACAAAACCATGACGATCATAATGAGGAAGAAGCTTGGATGAGTTGTGTAGGCCTTAGCTTTCAAATGAGGCATTAGTGTAATGCTCAACTGAAGATAATGCACTGGGTTCAGGCGGGGGTTAAGAGGTTCAAAACAACTGTAATTGTTTGCAGTAAAATCAGTATCTGATTTGATAATTCACATCTTATTCTGGAGAGACAGAAAACCTTCCTTGAAATGATTCATACACCCAAAAGTACAGCCTCGGAAATACAAGAAGCATAACAAACTCTCAGAAGAACCCAACGGGTGCACTGTCCACCACAAAATAAACTGCTTTCGGAACTTTTGGAAGAGTGGTGAAAAAAAATGGCTTCTGCCTTGTCAAGAAAAATAACAGCTCCAGAATTTTAAAGCTTTCACACGGTGCAGGACCTCTTCAGCTTTTCAACTTTTGACAGCTTCTTGCACTTTTCTGTGGCGGGCCCACTGACAGTTGCAGTACAAACAAGTACATTTCGAGGCCTATTTTTAACATATTAAAAAGTCAGATTTATTGATGTAACTTAGCTCTGTGTATTCATTTAAGCCAGAAGCCAAAGCAATTCATTTCTTTTGTATTCCTGTCGGACTCATCGTCTTTCTTGATGTCCATGAAAATAGGCCGCGCACGTCTCTTATGTGATGCAATGCTCAGGAATTCTGTGAAAACTGAGAGTAAAAAGGGAGTTTCTTGACTGAAGCTTTGCGGTAAAGACCAGGGGCTTTTTGGGCTGATTTACAAAGCTAGAGGTGCTCAATTGCAAGGACTATTTAAAATGAGCAGATGCCATTTTATAGCGTACTGCTGCTTCATCAATTGAAACCGTTTATATTATTAGTGCCGCATATCCGATACCATAGTTTTTTGCTGTGGCTCTATAGTGTTGATGAGACAAAAATTTCCACTGCACCTGCTTTTTGCTCCACTTTACCACATGCACACACACTCAGGAAATCAGTCCCTTTGACGGGGTGAATATGAAATTAATGTATGTTTTTTTTTTTTCTAGTTCTCACCATATCTACAGTTCTATCCTAATGTGTAGTTGAAATCATTTTGACAAACATTATTTCACACATCTGAGATCAAAGTACGCCATTTCTGTCCAATCTTTCCTACTGGGGCCAGGATGACAGAAAGTAGTTCAGAATCCCAGGGACACTTGCTTAACGGTTTGTTAACTGAAATCCAATTATTGCATTGACGCGCTTTCAGAGTCGTCAACTGGACCAGGGTGTGTACAGGCAGAAGCAAGACAAATGTAAGGCTTTCAAATGCCATTTTTAATACCCAAATACTACATATTGTCATAAACGCAGAAAAAATCTGCACATAATACATCATTCCTTAAGATTTGCGAGCATTTCATCAAGCAGAGGAGATTTAGACAAAACAAACAACTTTTTAGCAATCAAATGTTGTCCGTTTCAACCTAAACTGCAACTGAATGCGTTTAGATCATCATTTGATCATTTCAATGAACTTGTACAGTAAAAAAAAGCTTTTGAGCAATACCATAATTTCCCAATAAAGTTCGATGTAATGCCAGTTTGACGAGCAACGCCATACAGAAAATGCGGAGGACAGTTTGGAGTTTTTCCTAAGACACAATATTACCCAGGGAGTACACACCAAAGTGCTTCAACAGTAGAAGAAGAAACCAGAAAGAAACGAGTGAATTCGCAACTCAAAACTGGTTGCGTGAAGTGAAATGGAAATTCAGACAGAGGAACAAGGATACAACATGGTTTAAAGCACAGAAATGTGTCTCCTTTAAATGTTAATATCACTGTTACATTATATTAGTGTCTATCCCGTACACAACTTTAAAAACTAAGTTCGATGGCAAGCTTCTAGATGACAGAGTGCTTATACACAAAAGTCAAGACTGCAAAACTTCCACCCAATAAGATACACAACACCTTAGTTGACTCATCGATGCTAAGGCCTGTTACATAAACTAAATTGGGAGAACAAAGTTATGAGAATCTGAGGATTGTTAGTTGATAATTAATCTCCTCAGAAGCCTGATCCAAGTTAATATCATCTTTCTTTCAAACGCAAGTTGCCAACGGGTTGTGTTGTACTTGCCCACTTGCCACTTAAAAAAAAAAAAAGAAGGCGAGCAGCGGATGCTTCAGGGGCAACACGGAGAACACGCCCCCTAACAAAGATCCATAACAAAGGCTCTTAGCGCGGTCCGACACGGGAGGCGCCGACACAATCTGAAAAGCAGAATTCCGTGACTTCAAAAGACAGGCAAGGGAACACAGCCGGGGGGAGGGCGCCCGGCGAGGCGCGCAATTTCAAAAAGAATACGCAATAATATAGGCATCAAATCTTCGGCGGCGGCTCCCTGGGTGTTGCTTTGACCTCATTACGAGGGACTTAATGGTTGAGTTGTAGCTTTCTCCCCCTCCTTTCTCGAACGCTTGCCACGAAAAGAACAGGGGAAATCTACACCTACCGCCGAACAATGCGAGGAGTGAGCAACCTACTTCACGCTCTGGTTTCCTTTTAAGACGAGCGGAAAGAGCCCTGGGCGGGAGGATTCCGCAGCCATTAACGGATACGTCCACTTTCCCTCGCCAGTTCTCAAAGCTTATCATTTTGTCTCAGGTGTGGCAGCAGTAGAAAGTAGACGAGGGTTGAGATGTAAGACATTTTTAGATGCTTACCTGGAAATATGCAGATTTGCTAGTGAGCCGTCACGACAAACTCCGCTGCACAGTCTAAAATGTACAAAGCATTCATATACGTTGATGGAGCGCGTGGAAGGGTTTGTGAGAGCTACAAATTAGTTGAGGGTGTGACAGTAAGATATTCAGTTTTGCCCCACTGATTTAAAAGAGGGGAATAGAACAGGCTACAGCGACTTTAAGGCATTTTCTCCCAAATAGGCTTAGTTGCAAGTTTAGCCCACAAAGAGAGTCGCCCGCTTTTTGATACACAAGTTCCTATTGGGAGGAGGCCTCGTGGAAGGCCCAGGACACGCTGGTGGGACGAGCTGGCCTGCTGCCCCCGCGACCCGGCCCCGGATAAAGCCGAAGAAAATGGATGGATGGATGGAAGTTCGAAACTGCACAGGCATACACAAGAAATCGCTGTTGATTAACTCATGTTTTCAAAGAGCCAACCTGATCAAAGTTAGTGAGGGAAGAGGAGAACGAGAAGAAGAAGAGCTTTATTTATATAGACACTGGAGGCAAGGTGGGTGAAGCGTCTTGCCCAAGGATACAACAGTGGGCACCTAGTCCTTTGGCGAGAAGATGTTGAACTTTGTGCCAGTAACCATTCTAGCTGAAAGGTTATATGTTAAAGGAGCAAACTGGTCCAAAATCTGAAAAATAAAATAAAGTTTTGCCTGCAAGTGCAACTAACTGTTGCTAAAACCCGTACACTGTGTGAAGCTGAAACAAAGTGACCTACGCGGATTCCACAGCCTCCTCACGCACAAGTCGCAGAGGTCTATTCCTACGCTGTACCTCCAATCCACGAAAGCCAGAGGGTTTTTGAAGCTTCGTTCTTTCCCCGCGGCAACTTGGAACAGTTGACCCCGCGCTGGCCTTCGCGCCCCAAGTCCCCGTATTCTCCAAGACGCCCATCTCGTGTCTCCACCATAAGAAAAAGCTATATTTTATTCATACACTCTCCCCGGTGCAGCCGACAGTCTCTTCCAAACCCTCGGACCGATGCTCCGTGAGCCCATATAACCTTCTCTTTCTTACGGGCCGGACCCGCCATGATCGCTGTAGAGCTGGGGAGATTTAGCGCTGAGCTGGACCGCAGGCCAAGAGTCCGACCAACCTATGCACTGTGGCCATTTGATCAGATATTTCTTACCCCATAACTTCAGCTTACAACAAAACCCTTTATGTTCTGTTTATGAAGTCTGATTATGGTCATGCCAAATGTGGTAGCTGGTAGTAATGATGGATTCTTTTTAACATACCGTACCGGTCGATCATTTGGAAGTTCGCTTTGATTACTGCGTTGCACTTTGGACATTTTCTCAATGAGCTTCATGATGTCGTCGCCTGAAATGGTTTTCACTTCACAGACTGTTTAACCATTTCAGGGACGAACTTATGAAGCTCATTGAGACTTTACTTTGAATTAGCAGATACTAGTTACATTGGTTAAAAACACCTCGACTGTGTTTTCAATTACCCTTAACCTTTCTTTCAAACAAGAGCCAATGTCTGTAGGGGGTGCCAAAAGTCTTGGGAATCATCCAGATGTTTTTTTGGCAAATGAGAGACAAGCTGTGGCGTCCTTTTTGGTCAGCAGTGATTTTCGCCTTGGAAATCTCTTATTCTCTTATCAAAAAAGCTGGTTAATCACACTAATCACAGAGGGGCATTAATTTTTACACATAGGGCCTGTTAGCTTTGGATTTGTTGTTCCCTTAATAAATGTAATATTGATTTGGAAACTGCCTTTTGAATTCACTGGGAATGTCTTTGTGTCACATAAAAATTGACTTTATGATCAGAATAATCATAAATATAAACAAATATATGAAATCTGGAAGAGGGCATATTCATTTTCATGGCACTGTAGTTCCTGGATCCTTTACCCGTGCAAACAAACTGAAACCCCCAAACTGGGAATCATGTTAAGCACTGGATCAAATCTACTTCATAGTTGTAATAGTTTAGGTGTCGAGCTGCACGATTCATTGCAATCACATCAATCCGTTTTGTACTTCAGTCTTTACTCAAGTGTTCTAGAGTGTGTAAATGTGCACTGTGGCCTTGTCCTAATCGCAACTCCAATTTCCATCACAGTGCTACACACACAGCACCACAATCATCTTTTTCAAGTTTACTTGAAAAAAAAAAACATAACCATGTAACCACTGTATGAGTTTTCAGAATGGAATGTATACAGTGGGAGGAAAATGTATGTGAACGCTTTTGAATCTCTCACATTTCTGTCTAAATTGGTCATAAATGTTGTCTGCTCTTCATCAAAAACATAAAAATGAGCAAACAGTGTCTGCTTTTTTATTGGCCATAACATGTAAACATTCACAGAACAGCAAGGAAAAGGTAAGTGAACCCAGGAATCTCACTGAACTGCAACAGTATTGTAGGGTTCACTTACTTATTCCACGCTGTTGTGAATGTCTCAGGTCTTTCTACAAAATATCTTGATAAACTTGTGAATTCATTTTTCTATTGATGATGGCACATTGTCCAGGCCCTGAGGCAACCAAACAGCCCCACACCATGGTTCTCCTGCTCCAGACTTCACAGTGGGGATACGGTTCCGATGTTGATGTGCTGTTCCATTTTTCCTCCACACGTGACATTGTGCGTTCCTCCAAAACTGTTTTGGTTTGCGAAAGAGCTCTTGGATGCTCCACAGCACTACTGGAAAAATATATAGTGGACTGATTCACCCAAAGTTGAATAGTTGATCCTGGAACGTCCTACAGGCCACCAGGATGGTAAGTAAATCCGGGTCCGAATTTCCGTCAAGCACGAGCTTAATATAGAGACTGCAGTTACGCTTAAGACCTGACGTGGCAGTAATGAGTATAAAAATGAGCAACTTGCATCTAGTCCCTTTAAAGTCCCTTCAGTCATCTCTCAAACATGAATACTTAACATGAATTATTAAGAAACAAACATATCAAAGAACTGTTCTGTATTCATCAAAAAACAACAACAATGCTTTCAGATTTTCTATTCTTTGTGGCGTACACTGGATGCCCTCCCTGTAGCAGGTGACCAATCTGAGGCAGAGTACAGCACTCAGAAAACTTCATATATATGTTACACTTTTTTTTCCACCTGAGATGGATCACCTCTGCCCTTTTGTGGCGTGCCCTTACCGTCTCCAGTGAGCTTCTGAAAGCTGTGGATCTTCTGCTTGGCCCGGGTCAGCTGTTCCTCCAGGGAGCGCAGTCGTCCCGCCGCGAGTGAGCCCGCCTCGGCCTGCCCCTCCGGTATCCTGCGGCGGCGAGAGGACGGGGGGAGAGGTTATAGCACAAAGGGCGAATCTTTTTATTAATTCACTCTGTCAAAAAGTGCGGGGATGAAAAACTAAAAGGTAGTAGCTTTAATTAATTTTGCAACTCGCGATTCAACGACGGCAACCTTTCTGAACAGATTCTTTAAGGTTTTCACATTCGGAAGTTAATTGAAGATTGCAAGACCTGTATTTATCTGCCAAACAAAAAACGAGCTCGGTTTACAAATACAACTGGAATAATTACAGAATTCCTTCAGCATTCAGCAATAGACGTGTGCGCAAAACATAAATTCCACCAAAGTGAAATACAAACACTTTTGGACACCTTAGCCTTGATGTTTTTGAAGTATAACTTATAATGTACCGTACTTAAGTGGAGGATCTGTACTTCACTTGAGAAGTATTTCTGTTGAGAACTTCAGACACAGCCGCAGCGAGATACTTGAACTTTTTTTATAGTGAGAGGCCTTCAAGCAGCGGAACATCTCTTTGTGAACCAATGCATTCATATTTTTCCGGCTGTATAATGCCTAATAACCATCCCAAACAACAACCATCGGATTCCAGTGTGTTGCCGTCCAACTGATTGGGCCAAATTGCATTAGAGGGATTAACCAGATCTCCTCTGTCTCGCTTGGAAATCCCCATTCAGCGTCATTAGGGACTCAGCCTCGGCACTTGTTGCCAACGGCTCTGAAAGACCATTGTCGCCGAATACGTTTGTGCTGCCAGCGCTAATAATTGCGGCTAATAGTGCAGCCGCTGAACCAGAGCCGCTTCTGTCGCCGCATCGCGGGTTAAAATTCCTGAAATAATGCGGCGGAGTTGCGAGGCCTAAACGCGCCGCGGGGTCAGAAGAAATACACTGCCTTAATTGCTCATTACGGCAGAAGTGATGTTTGGCTTTCGGGTCCATTTCTCGAGATTTACATTCGGGCGATAAGTCAATTAAAATGCAAATATGTGACTGCGATTAATAGGGGAAGTGGATTTTTTAAATTAAGGCAAACTGTATGTATGTCCCAATGAGCATTATGGCTTAAGCTGAGCACACACTACACAATTTCCTATAATTTTCAGTTGCGGTGAGTCTTCTTGAGTCATGGCTAGTTGCAAAGAATCATATTTCATAGTGCAATTAATCGATCTGTTGTTTCAGAATCAGAATCAGAATCAGAATCAGAATTCGTTTTATTGCCAAGGTTTGTGAACAAGGTTTACAAACTAGGAATTTTACTTGGTGCAAACGTGCGACATAAAACATATAACACAGAATTAAGATAAAAAATAAGCTAAGAACGTTAAACTATAAGGCTATAAGGGCATGCATAAAATAAAAAATATTAAATAAATAAGATAAAATAAAGTGACATATGTTAAGACAACAACAATTTGACAATGAACAACAGCGGGGTTGTATATACAGATGTTTTGGCATTTAAAGTGGTATTAAGTGTTTAAAGTGATAAAGTGATAGCAGCGGGTCTAAGTGTGGACACACCGCACACTGCAAGTGCAGATACATCCATGACTCTGTAACTGAGCTACAGAGACTTGTATTTGTTCATGAGTCTGATGGCGGAGGGGAAAAAACTGTTCAAGTGGCGGGAGGTGTGGGTCTGGATAGACCGTAGCCTCCTGCCTGAGGGGAGAGGGGTGAATAGTCCGTGACCAGGGTGAGAAGGGTCAGCTGTGATCCGACCCACACGCCTCCGGGTCCTGGAGGTGAACAGGTCCTGGAGAGATGGGAGCTCACAGCCAATCACCTTCTCTGCAGCACGCACAATGCGCTGCAGACGGTGCTTGTCCCGTTCTGTAGCGCCAGGGAACCACACGGTGATGGAGGAGGTGAGGATGGACTCGACCCATAACAGTGGCACAGTAAGTGCGGCTAACAGTTTAGCCGCACTTACTGTGTTCAGCTAATGTTAGTTCTCCCCGCCGTCACGGCTACAGTGCCTCTCGAAAGTACTAATACATCTTGAACTTTTGCAAATGCAAAACGTTATGTATGGAGCAAACCTAACCCTGCTCATCGTCCTGAGTGCACCATCCCCAGTGTCAAATATGGTGGGGGGAGCCTCATGCTATGGGGCTGCTTTTCCTCAACGGGGACTGGGAAGATTGTAAGAATAGTTGGGAAGATGGATGGAGCCAAATACAGAGACATTTTGGAGGAAAACCTGCTGGAGTCAGCAAGAGAATTGAGGCTGGGGCGAAGATTCACCTTCCAGCAGGACAATGACCCTAAACACAAAGCTAAATCTTTATGTTTATGGTTGTAAACATGACAAAATGTGCAAAAGTTCAAGGTGTATTAGTACTTTCGAGAGGCACTGTGTAGGAAGACCCTGCAGCACTGAACTGTGTTGTGCCGACAGTGATCATATGACACTGTTGACCCTTCCAGACACGCATACGTATCCCACGCTCGTAAACATATCCTTGTTGATCTGGGGTCAGTCTTTCTCCTCAAGAAAAAGAAATCAAGCAGAAGAGAGGACAGAGTCATTCAATAGTCGCGCTACATTCAGTCATGTAGAAGTGTGGACCCCGCATTCTTCACAAAATCTCTTGACTGAAAAGAAATCACAGAGTGTGTTTTTACTGGTCAAAGATCTCCTCACGAACGTTCCCGGTTTTCTCCCCTAACCATAATATGGTCATTTTAGGATGGCCTAGGATGACATAGCGTTTTCTGGGAAGTTGACAGTTCCTGGTTTAGATGACATGTGTGCCTGTTTTGGCCACTAATTTCAGCTGTCTATTAGCTAAATGGCCCTTTAGCTAATAGTACAGGTTTTGGAGATAG
This sequence comes from Proterorhinus semilunaris, assembly GCA_021464625.1. Taxonomy (NCBI): domain Eukaryota; kingdom Metazoa; phylum Chordata; class Actinopteri; order Gobiiformes; family Gobiidae; genus Proterorhinus; species Proterorhinus semilunaris. Next base: position 8,575,578 of record CM038359.1, read on the forward strand.
AAATGAAAGATGTCCGGACTGAAATGGTTTACATTCGTATAGGTAGATGCTTGTAGCTCGAGGAGATACTCGGCCTGGTTAGCTGCGACGCTGACTACATGAAAGATTTTGTTCTGCGGCGTCAAGAACGACCAATTTGTCTGACGGAGGACAAATGAGTGATTTGCGATGCAGGAGATGGAGTGGAAAAACAGCGGCGTCCGCGAGAGTAAACAGGCGATTCCTCAGCCCGGATTTAGATGGATAGAAAGCTATTAAAACTGAAATATGCTCCATACACGAGGGGCATCGGGGGGAAAGAGCTGCAGAGGCCATGTTAATGAGTCATCAAGCATCAAGGCATGTAAACTCGATTATCTCCAGAGTGAAGAACATCACTGACTGCGGGCGCAAAGGAGTTATCAGTCCATTGTTCACAACGATCGCACGGCCAACACGTCACGCAAAAACAACCAGCAAGACGGGGGGGATTTAAATCAGGCAAAGGTTTCCACCATGTAACCATGTCTTGACAAAAACATACCTGGAGAAGCCAGTTATGAAATCCTCATTTTGAGAAAAAGGCCTTTTAAGCTACAATTGAATCTTAATATATTTTTGCAAACTAAAAGATATTGTTATGTAGATAAAAGTTGTGAAACTTTATATGTTAAGGGCGAAAACTGGTTCAAAACAAAGTAGATCTCTTGGGCAACAACAAAACAAACAAAAAAAGCACCTGGAAAATGGAGCCAAAGAAGTATAATGGAATTGAATCTAAAAAAAAACATACCTCTAGATTTCATATCGCATGGCTTTCAAACTAGGGCTTGGACAACTGCCTAATGATTACAACAGCTCTGACAAACCGCACCAAAATGTCTTTCCTAGAAAACATTGTTCCCAAAGCTATTAGTTGACATGGATATTTGAAACTAGACTCGATGTGTTTTCCTTGCTAGGTAACCGTCAGGCTGTGTGTTCAGACTCAGATTCATGAACAAGCCCCACGCCCTGATCTGCTAGTTACACCAGAGCAAAGGAAATGTGTTCCCTGTGACATCATTGGGTTTAAGGTTCCCAAAAGTGCACATTGTTTTAAAGGACATAGTGTGAAGTGGGTCAGTGGTTCTTAGAAGTGAGGGGAGGCCAAGTGACGCACGCTGAAGCAGTCGGTAAAGAACAGCATTTTCAACTTTAGGCGGATTCTCGCTGCAAATACTGAATAATACTAATTATTATCTCATTATTCTTGGAGAGATGTATGTACAGTGGGGGTTGCATAAGTATCGACCCCTTTAACTTTGACATTATTGCTAATGGCCATAAACATATATAATTGAAATTTGATGTGAAAGACACACACTACTGTAAGTGACCCACAAGTGAAGTGAAATTTATACATGATTTTGATTTTTTTTTATGAATAAACTGAAACGTGGGCGGTGCATTAGGACCGGACCCCATTTCCTTTTAGTGCAACCATTTGCCTTCAGAAGTTGAATGAAGATTTCTGAATGATCACATGTTGACCCAGTGACTAAACAGAGTCTGTCTGTGTGTAATCTAATCCCACTTCAAATACAGCTGCTCTGTCTGTTAAGAGACTATTGGGGAGCAGACAGCATCATGAAGTCCAAGAACACACCAGACAGGTCCGGGATAAAGATATTGAGAAGTATAAAGCTGGGTTAGGTTATAAAAAGATTTCCAAAGCTTTGAACATCTCTCAAAGTACAGTTAAATACACCATCCAGAAATTGAGTATGGCATCACTGCAAACCTACCAAGACCCAGCCGCCCTCCTAAACTTACTGACCGAACATGGACAGCACTGACCAGAGCTGTTACCAAGAAGCCTACGATGACCCTGGATGAACTGCAGAGAGCTACAGCTCAGGTGGGGGAAACTGTCCGCAGAAAAACTATTGGTCGTACACTGCACACATCTGGCCTTTATGGCAGAGTGACATTTTTAAAAGAAAAGGAGAGCCTGACCAGCTCCATCGCCGCCTCCTGCCGATGGAGCCTCCAGCGCATCGTGAGAGCAGCGGAGAAGATCCTCTTCCCCCACCCCCGCTCCACAACAAGGACGAGAGAATTAACTATTTTGATTCATTGTGAAATGAATCGACAAAACAAACATCATTGAATCTTTGAATGATAGACTATTTAAATGTCGGTAAGGAGTCTAAAGTAGATCGTCGGGTTTGAGAACCAGTCTTGAATAAAGCAAAAAGGTCAAATGTAAAAGGGACCAAAACGGTATTGTGTCAACGCTCCCTGTAAAGCTTGTTTGCGTGCGAAAACCTTGAGTAGCAAATGAACTCGGGTCATGCCAGCGTGCGGATATAGACACAAAGGGTGGAAAACAACGCTCGCGCCCTCGCACTAGACGAGCCCGTGTGAAACGCATCCGCTTTCTCCTCCGTGGCGCGAGCCGCGAGGAGGTAAACAGAGCAAGGCAAAAACACAAATGGATCCTGACGCACCCGAAAGCGCCGACTAAACACGGCCGCGTCCTAATCAAACGCTACTGCGGAGGAGGCAGATGAGAGGGGAGGAAATAGGACTCAAGGGAAGGTGGGGGGGAAGCGCGGCGAGGTGTGCTATATACAGTACGGGCCTCAAAGGTACAGGGGAAAGCAGGTGAGGCTCGTCAAAGGATGCCGCCGCAGATGTTGCCCCGCTGGGTGCGATACCTCGCGCTGTTATGGGCATGAGGTGAGGCAGATGTCCTAGATGATTTATTCATCTATTGGTTTGTTTACCTACTCATTTATCTGGTTTAAAGCAAGTCGACCGGCTGCTGGGGTCTATACCAATCACATTGTACTAAGCCGGCGACGAAACTAGATACTGACAAACAAGACCTTTCCACAGACACAAAGACAAAGTGTTATCAGTCACCTCGAGTCTCTCTCTCTAAAACCAAAAGATCAGGTTAGAAATCTAGGAGTAATCATGGACTCAGACCTGAACTTAACCTGTTACCTTCCACCTAAATTCGCCTGTGCACAAAAGTTGTACATACCCAAATGCCATCAACGTTTAAACAATGATCTTACAGTCAATATGCTTATATGATACTTCATTTGAAAGATGAGGCCTTCTAGTTTCTGGTTATATAATTATGAACACAGCACAACAAGCACAACTTAAACTACAGCAGTTCTAAGATGTCTAATATGTGTTTCTTTTTCTCTCGGAAAACATTTCCCAATTTCTAGCTGCCAATGCTCTGGTATACTTCACTGTAATCATGTGAAATTCACTACACTTGGTGTACACCTTGTGGACAACATCTGTGTAAAGCAGCTCATCTCTAAAGCAAGGGGTTTTGGTGCTATGGCTCTTTTTGTGTAAAATAGGCTATTCGGCACAAGACTGTGCCAAAATGTATTATTTACATTTTAGTACATTTTCATCATACAAACCACATTTTCATATTTTGATAGAAGCAATCGAGCCTTCTAGCACTTTTTTTGTCCAATTTTTGAAAATAAGTCGAAGAAAATGCTGCGTAACAGTGACTTCGCTCCGCTCCGTTCGCACACTGACTGAAGCGCATTGGTTACGCACGGCTATACAGGGCCTCTTTCTGGACAAAAACTACAAACCCCATACATCAGTGGAAAGCTTAGCTCATTGGCTAGCGTAATATCTGAGTCACGTTTTGATGCGCAGCAGACTTTGCCTTCAGTCATTGGATGAAAAGCAGAAGCGCAGTCAGCGTAGGGAGCGCTTGTTCTGTTCACCGGGCTCTACCAGCCGACCCCGTGTACGGAGAATTCTCCGTAAGATGTCATTTTGAAGCGAAGAGGAAGGGGAAACCAAGCGTACCCAACACCAAATGCAAAATGGCGACTATCGGTTCAAAGCAAAGCGGAATACAACTTTTTATTCTCGTTTTCATGGAATATAAGCAAACTTTGACGAACTACTACACTACAGGACAACACTTTATGGAAAAAACAACTTGATATTCTGCTTCGGATGATTGTGGAGGTACAAAATAAGCCCACATATGCCTGGATTGGACCTTTTTCTGGACTTGTAGACCCGACAAAGGTAAGAAATACTAAAATATACTAACTCAATTGTGCAGATATTACATTTATGACAATTTCTGGTCGATATTTGTGGTAAATTAGACTTTATATTCGGTTTCTTGGAAAAGTTCTGAAAATGTAGATGTGCAACATGCTGGGATTTTTATGAGTTTTAAATGGTGGATTCCGGGTGTAAGACAATTTATGCTAATTGGCACGAGCTCGTGCCGGTGGATGGTAACAGGTTAAACAGCCACATTAAAGCAATAACATCATCAGCTTTTTACCATCTGAAAAACATTGCTAAGATCAGAGGAATAGTGTCAAAACCAGACTTAGAGACACTCATCCATGCATTTGTCTCCAGCAGGTTAGACTACTGTAACGGCTGCTCACTGGCCTTTCTAAACGAGCTGTTAGAGCTGCAGAACATCCAGAACGCTGCTGCTCGAGTCCTGACAAGAACCAGGAAATACGACCATATTAGTCCAGTGCTCCGGTCTCTGCACTGGCTTCCTGTCCCTCAGAGAATAGAATTTAAAACAGCTCTGCTTGTGTACAAGTCGTTTCATGGTATAGCACCAAAGTACATCTCTGACATGTTAGAGCCGTATGAACCATCTCGGGCCCTGAGAACTTCAGGGAGGGGTCTCCTGGTGGTTCCCAGAGTCAGGACTAAACACGGTGAGGCTGCGTTTCAGTTTCATGCAGCTAAAATCTGGAACAGTCTTCATGAGGATGTGAGACAGGCCTCAACTCGGACAATGTTCAAATCCAGGCTGAAAACAGCTCTTTTTACCCGAGCATATGAAGACTGAAAGTATTTTATCTGCACTCTTGCCTTTTATTGTAATTGATTAATTTTTATGTTGATGTTTTAATGATTGATTTGATCTGTTTTCTTGTAATTTTATGCAACTGTGAAGCACTTTGAATTGCCTTGTGTATGAATTGTGCTCTACAAATAAACTTGTCTTGCCTTCTAAGCACCCATACTCATAAAATAAAACAAACAATAAATCAGTCTTCTGCTGCTGAGGTCGCCATATCTGACCCTCTGCCCTCAGGCAGGAGGAGGCTACAGGCCACAACCTCCTGCCACATGAACACCTTCTTCCACTCTGCCGTCAGACTCATGAACACTAAATAACTCTGCCGTCAGACTCATGAACACTAAATAACTCTGCAGTCAGACTCATGATCACTAAATAACTCTGCCGTCAGACTCATGAACACTAAATAACTCTGCCATCAGACTCATGAACACTAAATAACAGGGGTGTGTATTGCCTAGTCTCAGGCGATGCCATACGCATCCCGATACACATCACAATATAATAGATCCCTATATTGACGTATTAGACTATTATTGCAATTTTTTATATACTTTTGAAACAACTAATCAGTAAACTAGTACACCTATATTAGATTTGTATCAAATACATTCCATCTATCTATATATATTACAGTATATGATATCAATGTTTTTCATGTATGTGTATGTGTCTGGTGTTGTATGGTATGTAACTTTGAAAGTAAAACAAATTTCTTGGAAGACTAATAAATGAAACCAATTAAAATGGGGATGCACCGTTTCAAGAATTTCTATTGTTGGGAGTTCTTGGCGATCAGTAATACAAACACGACGGTCGGGTAAGTGAAGACAGTGAAGGGATCGCGGAGGTACAGAGCCAAATATGCACAAAGCTGGTGGCTCTCATAATAATCCAGGCGTCTATCTGTTCTATGATTACTCACGCGGGCTGCGCGGTGCGCTGCCATCTAGCAGTTGAGAGAAAAATGCAGGACCAAAGAGAGACGCTGCAATTAATATTTCCCCCCAAAATAGATGTTTAAATATCAATACGGACACTTTTTGGATCAATTTAAGAATCGCGCAACATAATATCTCCGAATCAATATTTTTCAACACCCCTACTAAATAACTGACAATGACAACAAAACCTATTCTGATTCTGGTTGCATCCTATATTGCGTTTGGCATTGCCCAGTCGGCCATATGTAACGTTATGTCGCATTAACCTATTTAACCTTCCAGATACCACCAGGATATTGGCTCAAATTATATTCAAACTATGTCAACGCTAGAAAAAAAGCAAACTTCCTCTTGATGATCCATCCCTTTTCATCCACTTGTCCATGGCCGGGTCGTGGGGGCAGCTGTTGGAGCTGCCCAAACCACATTGCACCAGCCCTTATGGCTCCTCCTGCAGGTGGTGGGTCCACAGAAGGACGGCCTCATGGTTCTAACCGGGCCTGTTGGTCTCTCATAAGGGGCTCCTGAACCGCTCTTTGTCTGACCCATCAACTAGGACCTGTTTGCCATGGGAGACCCTACAGGGGCACCAAGCCCCCGACAACAGAGCTCCCAGGATCATTCTGGTGCTCAAACCCCTCCACCACGTTAAGGCGGCGGTTCCCGGGGGAATGAAAGGATTTTTAATTCAAATGACCGTGAATACTGCCTGAAGAAGTGTTTGAGAACACCTTATTTAATCAATTAGGTTGATTAAGTTTTTTCTTGTTTGAAAGAGGCACTAAATGTCATTGAGCGCACCAAGCCATCAACTGACTGAACTAATTTCTAAAAACAGCGAGCTCGCAAAAAGTTCTTTATCACAAAAACATCAACCTTTTCGAGATCTCTTAACGGTGTTATAATGTTAAATCATCATCAATAACATGCAGCAAGTGGTTTTGCAGTAGTTTTGTTGAACTACAGTGAGAACCATATGTTTACATACACATTTGCATTTTTTCCCCTCACCGTCACTGAATTAACTTTTTAGGGGTTTCTGTGGGGTTGTTTTGCGGCGGGAGGGACTGGTGCACTTCACAAAATATCCAGCTGAAAATGTATGGGCAGAGCTGAAAAGACATAGGCACGCATGGTGGCCTACAAACTTGGCTCAGTTACACCAGTTCTGTTTGGAGGAATGGACCAAAACTCATCCAACTATTGTGAGAAGCTTGTGGAAGGAAATCCAAAACATTTGACCTAACATATACAGGTTAAAGGCAATTCTACCAAATATTAATGAAATGTATGGGAACTTTTGGTTTTGCAAAAAGTAATAAAACATTGTGTAGAAACTTCTATCTCTCATTCTTCTGGAATTTGACAAATACAAATATTTTTTAAAATTCTAATTGACCTAAGAAAAATAAAAGTTAATTCAGGTTTCATGTCAGACAGTGAGAAAAAAATGCAAATGTGTATTTTTATGAAGTGTATGTAAACATAATGGTTCTCACTGTATCTGCTACACCTCCTTTCAATTGCCTCCCCCTGCAGCACCCGATGGAAGTAATTGATTGCACCTCCATATTTGGATTTGAACTCAAAGGGCCACATGTGGCACTACATCTCCTGGGGCCTTTCCGAAACCGCTCCTTCCTTCCTCACCCTACCCCCCAACACTCGGTTTGTGCTGCCCGCGGAGTGGAGTCCTGTTCGAAACGGACCACTCAGTGAGGGGAAGTGGGTGATCAGCTCCTTCACAGCGAGTCTGCATCGATGCTTCACTAAACAGGTGTGTGTTACGCCGGAGAGCAGTCCCACGAGCAACACGCACCAAACAACCTCAGTTCAACCTCAGTTCCGGGAGCACCTAAATGTTCATTTTAACGATGAATGAAAAAGAAAGCGGCAATGAGACCGGATATGATTTTATTTTGAGAGGAAAATAACTAATTTTTGAGTTTGAAGAAGCCAAGTCATATAATGTAAATATGAATTACTTTTTAAACTCATATAGGAACATTGTTTTCATTTAAAAGTATGATCAGTCAAACTAATGTTTTGTGCAGGATTAGTGGGCTGTGCAGTCAATGGGGGAAAGGGAGAGTGTGTCTGAAAGTCATAGCTCGAATTTCTCTTTGAAGGTGCCCTCACTGAGGCCTGAGTGGAAGGGAAGGGAGGAGGGAACGGTTTCAGAAAGGCCCCTGCACTCAATTTCTCGGTGGGCGCAGCCACTGACTGAGAACCCAATGGTCCAAGTTATAAATCCAGCTCGTACTTCAATAATATAACCTAACCCCAACCTTTGATGCTGATCGTGATCACTGAAGGCCAGGAACCTAAATTCAATTTGCAGTTATTTTATTGTATTTATTAGTCCTAGGACAGGGGACACCCACGGACATTATGTTTGCCTGAACTTTACATTGTCTTGTTTATTGTTTTTTTCCCTCATTGGTTTAATGTTTGTGTAGTCCTGTGAGGCAACTCCTGTTGTGATATTGGGCTATACAAAACAATGGATTGATTGATTGATTTTTTTGTGATACATTTTTCAAACATCCTTGTGAGGAGTATGGAAAGATTTGACAAGTACTAAAAGAGAGAAACCGAGAAAAAAAATAATAATCATCATCATAATAAATAAAAAATACAGTGCCTCTCGAAAGTACTAATACACCTTAAACTTTACTGAAAGTTCACACACACATAACAGACAACTGTGAAGTGAAAGTAAAATAATACATAATTCTGTTATTTAAAAAAAAATAGAAAACCGAAAAGTCGGGCATGCATAAGTATACATACAGCATGAATTAATACTTTGTGGAACCCCCTTTTGCTGCAATAACAGCAGCAAGTCTTCTGGGGTTTGACTACAAGGTTTGCACATCTAGAGACTGACATTTTAGCCCATTCCTCTTTACAAAACAACTCAAGCTCTGTCAAATTAGAAGGAGAGCGTTTGTGAACAGCAGTTTTCAGGTCTTTCCACAGATTTTCAATAGGATTTAGGTCAGGACTTTGACTGGGCCATTCTAACACATTAATATGTTTGTTTTTAAACCATTCCATTGTAGATTTAGCTTTGTGTTTAGGGTCATTGTCCTGCTGGAAGGTGAATCTCCGCCCCAGCCTCAATTCTCTTGCAGACTCCAGCAGGTTTTCCTCCAAAATGTCTCTGTATTTGGCTCCATCCATCTTCCCAACTATTCTTACAATCTTCCCAGTCCCCGCTGAGGAAAAGCAGCCCCATAGCATGATGCTCCCCCACCATATTTGACACTGGGGATGGTGCACTCAGGACGATGAGCAGTGTTAGGTTTGCTCCATACATAACGTTTTGCATTTTGGCCAAAGAGTTAAATTTTTGTCTCATCTGACCAAGGCACCTTCTTCCACATGGTAGCTGTGTCCTCCATATGACTCCTATCAAACTTCAAACGGGATTTCTTATGGCCTCCTTTCAATAATGGCTTTCTTCTGCCACTCGTCCGTGAAGACCGGATTTGTGTAGAGTACCACTTATAGTTGTCTCATGTACAGATTCCCCCAGCTCAGCGGCAGTACGTCACAGCTCCTCCAGAGTTATCTCAGGGCACTTGGTTGCATTTCTGACCACTGCTCTCCTTGTTCGGTCTGTTAGTTTGGGTGGACGGCCGTGTCTTGGTAAGTTCGCAGTAATGTTATACTCTTTCCATTTCCCAATGATGGATTGAACAGTGCTCCGTGAGATGTTCAAATCTTAGGAAATCTTTGTATAACTTAACGCTGCTTTAAACTTCTCCACAGCTTTATCTCTGACCTCTCTGGTGAGCTCCTTGGCCTTCATGATGTTGTTTAGTGACCAATACACTCTGACCATAGCTCTGAGGCCCTCACAGAACAGCTGGAATTATACTGAGAATAGATTACGCACAGGTGGCCTCTATTTAATGGTTAGGGTAAGGTGTGAACATTCTGCAGTCATTAGGAATGTTATAAAGGCAATTTAATGCACTCAGAGAAATGCTGCATGAATACTTATGCACGCCCCACTTTTCACTTTTCTATTTTTTGAAAAATAACAGAATCATGTATCATTTTGCTTTCACTTCACAGTTGTTTGTTACTTGTGTGTGAACTTTCAGTGAAAAATTCTCTTTATGTGTATGGTTGTAAACATGACAAAATGTGCAAAAGTTCAAGGTGTATTAGTACTTTCGAGAGGCACTGTACATATCTATATACAGTGTTGGGTATAAGTAACTGAATACACGTAGGCCTATTCAGAATACACATTTAGAACGCTCATTTTGGGCAACTGTACTCAGGCACAGTTCTATTTGATGACATTCAGAACATAGCCACTTTCCCAACATTGAAGGAACACATCAAAGCACTCAGAAGAAAAGAGGATCAAACCAGCCGGGGAAAAATGTAGCTCTTTCTTATTTCATCATGATCATGCATGTGCACTTTGAACCAGTAAAAAATTCTCCATTCTGCCTTCACTGACGGTGCAGAGCATGTCCCTCAGACCACTTGATTCCAATAAGTCAAGCTAATAAAGCAGGAATGTGGAGTTGCAAACAACAATCTACCTATTAAATGTATTCCCAAGGACATGGGGATTGACACAATACATTAATATGCTAATCATTACACATTAAAAGTGGTATACAAATAGAAGAAACACGCATCGCCATATTGATCATGTGGCTAATGTTAGAAACGGTCAAACACTAAAGAAAAAAGGGACTTACTGCACAACATTTTAGGTTTTTTACAATAAATATTGGTAAAAAAACAATTGTGGCGTCACATTTGGGGACTGGAGACTGCCAGTCCAGATGCTCGCAATGGAACACAACCTGGAATTACGTCCCCTATCTAGGGGTGGGAGATATTGACAAAAATGAATATCTCGATTTTTTTTTCAATATCTCGATATCGATATTCAGACGATATTATTGCAATCCTTCACAGAAATCTGCAAACTAGCAAAGAAGGTCCAGTTGGTCTTTTGACTTGCTGTATCTGATCTATTATTGTATAGAATTACTAGTACATAAAGATATGAGACATTATTGATTTAAACATTAGGGCAGCGCGATATGGACAAAAATGTATATTGACAAAATACTTCAATCAAAGCCTTTAGACAATAGGGCAAATTCATTTAAAGTTATTTCATTCTATTTATTTATCTAAATCTCAACCTTCATCTGGAAGAACACGGAAGATAAGATAAAATAATATTGCTACAATATTTGCAACTTCATCTCCATCACAGGGAAATGCTCCTGTAAGTTCACCTGCCTCTGGTCAGTTTACTTGTGTTTTATTGTCAGGAGACTGGGGATAGACCTGTGAGTATTAACGCGTTTGGGACATGTGCTTGCCAGCAACATGAAATCAAATTAATTGTAGTTTTCATAGTTTTCAAAGGATCCAGTTTTTCCCTATTTCTACTTTTCACGTCTCTCCCGATGCGCAGATACACACACACCTACACACACACACACACACACACACACACACAGGAGGGTTTTCTTCACCGTGTTGTTAGTTAGCACCAAGCTAAAAGTTAGCATAGTTAGCTAGCTAGCAAGGCAGTGCTACTTCATTCATATCATTAGATTATTAATCTCTCTAATCGCTCCACGCTGCCATGTTGTTGTTTTGACTGTGTTACGCAGCGGAGGGGGCAGCTGGCTCACACCGCACTATGGTAACCCACAAGGACAATGCGACAAACTCCAAAAAAACTGAAAAAAAAAAACATGTTTGGGGGGTCAGATTGTACAAATTATGAAATATTCGATATCCCAATTTTGCATATCGTCCAGACAACAATTTGGATATTATCGTCTAAACCAGTGGTTCCCAAAGTGGGGTCCGGGGCCCCCTGGGGGGCCTTAGCGGCCCTTCAGGGGGCCCCCCAAAGCTTGCCTGCAAAACAAATGCATTCAGAAACATTGATTTTGAAAGGAAAATATATTTATTTGCTTACTTTATACCAGTATTTAGCCACAGTCATTGTTAGATTTTGCTTTCTATGTCATTTTAGCTGTAAAATAATAATACATTCCTTTGAATAGTCCATCCATCCATCCATTTTCTTCCGCTTTATCCGGGGCCGGGTCGCGGGGGCAGCAGTCTCAGCAGAGATGCCCAGACTTCCCGATCCACGCACACCTCCTCCAGCTGTTCTGGGGGGACCCCGAGACGACACCAGGCCAGCTCGGAGACATAGTCCCACCAGCGTCCTGGGCCTTCCACGAGGCCTCCTCCCAGTGGGACATGCCTGGAACACCTCCCGAGGGAGGCGACCAGGAGGCATCCGGAACAGATGCCCTAGCCACCTCAGCTGGCTCCTTTCGACGTGGAGGAGTAGCGGCTCAAGTCCGAGCTCCTCCCGGGTAACTGAGCTCCTCATCCGATCTCGGAGGGTGCGCCCAGCCACCCTGCGGAGGAAACTCATTTCGGCCGCTTGTATTCGCGATCTTGTCCTTTCGGTCATTACCCAAATCTCATGACCATAGGTGAGGGTGGGAACGTAGATCGATCGGTAAATCGAGAGCTTTGCCCCCTGACTCAGCTCCCTCTTCACCACAACGGTCCGATACAGCGACCGCATCACTGCTGACGCCGCACCGATCTGTCTATCGATCTCACGCTCCATCCGTCCCTCACTCGTGAACACGACCCCGAGATACTTGAACTCCTCCACTTGAGGCAAGGACTCCCCACCGACCTGAAGCGGGGAAACCACCTTTTTCCGGTGGAGAACCATGGCCTCAGATTTGGAGGTGCTGATCCTCATCACGGCCGCTTTGAATAGTCAGTTATTATAATTGGGGGGCCCCAGAGAGATTTTCATATCAATAAGGGGGCCTTTGGGAATGGCTGGTCTAAACGATATATCTTCCACCTCTACCCATATCTACAGAATATCATACTATACATATACTATACTATACAACATCTATGTATAGAATTAAAGTTACACGTGCCAAACAACGGCAGAGGCAATTCTGCCTTTTCTGCTTTGGTGATTAGACAGGTTTCTCTGTGCAAGGAAGAGAGTTTGACCAAAGACAAGATAAAGAAACGACTTTAAAACATATCATAACTTCACAGATGAACTTCGGGTGACGTGTATGTGAGCCCGGACCGACATTTCCAGTGCAAAAGCAGGAATAGAATAAACCTAACTTTCTGAGAAACATTCCTGACATTGCGATCGCAATAACTTTATCAGCACTTTTCCCCAACTTTCAAGGGGCAGAGCAAAGCTTTGCCCTCGTGGTAATGCTAACAACAACTACAACAACCTGCAAACCTTGGCCAACGAGAGTTCATAATAAACAGTATGATCCAGATGGTGCAGAGCAGGTTCCTCTCTACCAAAAAATGAAAGAAAATATATACACTGAAAGAAAGCAATACAAATGTTACTATTTTACAAGAAACCAAGTACAGGAGAAGCAGCCTCTTTAGCAACATATAAGAATAGTTCAAGCACATTTTGTTTCATGTCTTTCTTAAGTTCCTTTTACAAAGACTAATCTACATAGACGTACACAACCATATATAACTCAACAGAACTAAACAAGCTGACTTTCTTTATGCGCCTGTTATGCTAGGGCCCGTCTTTTCCAGTAGCTAATCGTCTAATCTCCTCGTGTCCCTTTGCCTGCCTGATCCGTGTTATCGGCGTACTCTTAGACAGTATCTTTGCCCATAAACTGATTCGGCGCGGCGCATTCTTTCGCTGCATGTTCCAAAGCCCTAAGTATATTCAGCCTTAGCCGTTTCCGGGCTAATCTCAAACTGTCAGAAATGTCGCCCGCCGTATCTTTGACAATGGGGCCAGTGTTTGCGCAAAGGGCACGTATGGAAGTTTAGAGTATCCGTTTAGCGTTGAAAGACTCGACAGACTAATAGTGTTACGCGCGTATGGAGGCGGAGGGGGGCTAACCGCACCAACGCACACGGGGTTTTTACCGTTAGTGGCATTTACACATTCAAATGTCAGCCAAGATTACGCAGGATCGGCAGTATAGAAAATGTTAAGACGGGATGGAGCGCGTGATTTTCTTGTCTCGTTACATGTGCAGCAGAGGATAGTCGCCCAGTAATACGAACTCGAATTTCACTCAACTGAATTGGACTTGTTGCACTCCTCTACTTAGGTAAGGCTGGAGTGGTATGTCGCTCATTATTCACGCAGTTTTGAAAGAAGAATCCCTGGATTTCGGATGTTCCTTCTTCTACTGCTGAAGCGTTTGTGTCCGTACTTCCTGGGTTATATTGTGTCATAGGAAAACCCCAAAATGTCCGCATTTTTAAACCCCGAAAAATTCAACTGGTGCATTTAAGAGAGGTTTAAACTGTTCCCCCACACCTTTATTTAGACTTGGAACCTCAACACCAGCTCTGTGTCTTCATAACCAGGCAGCCCCCCACCTCACAGACCTCCTGCAACGACTCTCAACCGCAGTCTCCAAACTGCCGACTATAGGGACGTCAATATCAACCGTTTCCGTTACGATTACCAGGTTCACTGTAGGAATTATAGAAGCCACGGTTTCCCACTGAACGTCCAAATCAAGGGAACAAATTGCATAATTCCCCATACAGTTGTCCAAATGTGACCCGCCGTGGGAACCAGGGGCACGTCGGCAGCCCGACTGTCGAGAAAAAAGCAAAAGAAGTTTTTTTTTTTTTTTCTTGGTGATTTGCACTTTTTCGCAGAATCGTTAAAGTCACAAAGAAGCCACTCTATGTTTAAGCTAGCAGTTATGGTATATTTAAAAGCGTAAACTTTTAGGTTCAAACCGCCTTGATTTGGGAGATTTCGGAGAGCGCTCTGTAGGGGCGTGACTTTGTCTGTGTGTATTTACATACTGGGTAAGCACCGCGGAGGAGGAGGAGGCACCGCTGCTTTGGTTTGCATTGTTGACACATGCTTTAGCAAAGACAGTCATGTAGTCACGAGGAATTAACCTGCTATTTACACAAAATCAAGATCTCTACAAACTTAAACTACTCCATAAATGTAGTCAGCGCATCTTATTTGAGAGAGATCCGCTTCATATTTTCGGTTTTATGGTCAGATAAAGTTACGCTGGGTTTGGCAAGTGAAACGTAAACAATGCGATCACGCGCGGTGATACGTCGCAATGTCGGCCTTTTCCTCTTGTGTATGAGTCTATGTGCATTACAAAAGTAGTACAGGAGTCTTTTCTAAAGTTATAACTTCAGTTATGTCCAGAGTCTGTAACTCAAGACACGCAGCGCAGACACAGGCAGGCAGCACTGCTACGGATAATATTTAGTTATTTATATATTACCTGCATGCAAACCTTTTTTTTTCAATGATGGCAGATTTTCTTGCTTTTTGCCTTTTCTCCACCCTGTGCTTTACAGCTTTACGGGGGAGCGGGTATGGCTTATCTAAATGAGATGTAAATGCGCCCTATTGTCACTCGAGCAGCAGAGAGAGGTCAGAACTGCCCAAATCTTTGGAGAGCTTTTCCTGCCCTTCGGCCTTTTTGGAATTGTTAACTTCAAATTGCCGCTGCGTCTCCAAATATGATCAGATTTCCATGTGCTACACATCGTTGGAAAGCTTGGAGACAACACTCTCAATGTATGCCCATCTCAAAATGCCCCAAAACCGAGTTGTGTCCCTGGTTTCCGTGGTAGGACACAAATGTTCAGAAATAGCTGCGCCAACAGGCTCAGGATGCAAACAAAAAGCAAATGCTTCTCTCTGCTTTGTCGTAATAAACCGAAAGGAAACATTGTGTTCCCCACTCACAACTGGAAATCAGTTGTTCAAGCGACTGCAAGCATTAGTAATCTGTTTAAGGTTAGGGTTAAGGTTAGGATTAGGCTAGGCCCTGAATAAGCATATTATCTATGGCCTATTAGTAAGCTAATAGATAATAAGCAGCTTATTAATATCTATACAAGAATATTATTCATGGTCTATTCAATATTAATCATTGGCGTAGGGGTTTGCATGGGGACCATGGGGATATGTCCCCGCCAATATTTCAGGACGGCTAAGTTGTCCCCACCAACTTCATGTGGAGATCTTCACATTGTGCGATCTTTCACAAAGACTTTACTCAGATGTGGGTACATTTGGCTGGGGAGAGAAAACAATTGGCATCCCAACACTTTTTGATGATTGGTCAAATATTTACAGAGATTTTCGGGTTGCAACAGAGCTTCTATCTGTTTATGGAGCCTTATTACATGTGCTGCATTTATGTGTCCGGTGGAAACACGCGATGTCTCAAGTTTATTTAGGTCGGATGTTATTAATACTAAAAACAAGCATTTAAAAAGCATTTTAAAGACAAAAACTAAAGATATCACGCGGTTCCTTTCTCGGTCGATAATCGTAAATAATGATAAAATCACAATATTGTTATATTAAAACTGTTCAATTGTGACATCCCTAATGCCGACACCAATGTCATGATCCACACTAAGCATCGGACCAGGACCTTGGGGGAACTCACCATCATCAACAGAACTTCAAATCACTTCTCGATACCCAACTGTTCAAACCTTTTCCCCGACTTTAATTCTATGTCATTTCTTGTTTTGCTCATGTAAAGTGTCTCTGAGTGTCCCAAAAAGTGCTCTGCAAGGTGGAAGTATTACTGTTATCATTATAAAATAACCCGAAAGAAACCCACTCCACGTTTTCCACAGTCCGGAAGGAAGTTAGCGACTACTTTATCCATAATTGACCGAGCCACATTTAAATCTAACATGCAGCGGAGTGATCGGGGGCCGGCCAGTCAGCAGCTTAAACCATTAAAAAGCAATTACGCTAAATGGTGGTCAAATCATTTATCTTAATATTGACTTCTTGATTGTGTGTGTGTGTGTGTGTGTGTGTGTGTGTGTGTGTGTGCGTGTGTGTGTGTGCGTGTGTTTATGAGAAAGAGATGCGGGGCTATACTTGCGAGTTAACAGTCAAACGGAAGCCGATGTTTACGTCCCGTTATTGTCCCATGAGGGATTAGCAGGGTCTTGTACAGATATGTCAAGATAATGTGGCAGACAGTGAGTTACTGACGGACGCACTCATGTTAAATACACCAAGTACTTTTGTTTTTAAAGTGAACAACCCCTTCCGAAAGTCTTCATGCTGCACTTCAAATCTGTTTTATTTATTCTATTAGAATACTTACACTATGTCATCCTATAAATTAAAAATAGCCTCATAAGTGTTTGAGTTACCAGAATGCGTGCTGATTTTGAGTGGGTTTGGACTGTCTTATGGCCAATGGAACAAGAATGATTTTACTTGCTTTTAACTTTTTTGTCTCATTTCAAGTGTTTGTGTTTTATTATAGGCAAATGAATGTGTGTTCCATTGGACATCTTATTTCAAGACAGTCCAGACCTACATGAAACCAGCATACATTGAGTTAATTCAGGCACATTTTACGCCATTTATCCAAGACAAGGTCGAATTTTGACCTGATCTTACAAAAAAACCACAACATTAAATACAACTTATTGACGTTATAACTTATTGCATAATATTGTTTAATATTGTCTTGACTCTTCATATGTCGCGACCTCCATTTGGGAAACTGCTGCTCTAGTAAACGAAAACCACAAATGCAACATTAAAACAACATTCTCATTCCACCCCTAGCTTTTGCGAGTCCTGATTTGAAGAGTTTGGAAGCCTGTATTTGAGTTGATAGTTTTGACTTACGGCAACGGCAAATTCAATAGAAGCCACATCATTTCATTTCCATTACAATCCGAAGTAGCCGGAGAAACCGCGCCTCTGTCCACTCGGCTTACAGCGGTTCGGGTCGGGGCACCATTGATCCGCTTGTTGGCACCGCGGCGAGAGAAATAACATATAAATTAGATAAGTGCACAGACTCCCCGCTCTCACTCCCCATTTCCTCTCGGCTGCTCTGTGCTTAGTGCCGCTCCGGTGCCATCCATCACGGCGCCCCCTCCTGGCCCCCTCCCCACCCGCGAGTGCTGGCATGGCTGCAGGGGATCTGAACCCCGGGCGCAATCCGTCATCTGCACTGTCCCCGTTGCACCCGCACAGCCACGGGAGGAGGATGGCGTTAGTCCTGCAGCGTTTATCGATCGAGGTCGTCACGTCAGAGTTGGATCAAAGTACGAGGTTTTGGGGAATGTCTTGATCCTTTTTTACAATGAGCTTTCTAAACATGTCCAGGAGCTCTACACCACAGAGTTGGAAGGTTACACACATACCAACACCTCGTGGATATGAAAATGGTTGACTGCTTTTGCAACTTGCTAATATTGATCGTTCAATAGTCGTTTGCAAACAGAACAAAAGGCGCCACTGTGCTTTTGAAAACCATTTTAATGACCAGATACGATATTTCTAATGCCACAAACTTAACAAATGTATGCAATAGTTATGTGCTAGTTATAGGGTTGGGCGATTATGGAAAAAAAATAATCACGATTATTTCCCCCCATATTGATCGATTTAATTTTTTCATAATACATTAAATACGTCTTGCTGATTCATAAAATTAGATACCCCTTTCATTCAAACAGAAACAAATGCTTTTTTCCAGTTTCATTTAACCCGCAAAAGTCTTCCATTGTCTCGTCCAAACTCCCAAACTAGGTGCTGTTTGTGCCAAAGAAATGGCGGTTATAAAGTCCTATGACGATTATTGAGATTGACCAAAGTAGAGATAGCTAGTTATACATGTTTTGCAAAACATTATATAAAGCAGATGTATGAAGTAAAATTGGACAAAATGTGAAATTATGAACAAAAATCTGTCAAATTGACACAAAAATACAGAAAACTTACAATTCAATGCGTTTCAGACCATATTTTTTTTAAATTTTCATAAATACCCGTATGTGGCAAAAAATAATCAAGCAATGATATTTTTTTTCAAAGAAATGTTGAATTACTGGACTTGAACCCTGCAGCCCCATCAAAGCACTACACTATTGTCATTATTCATTCACTCCATATTATGGGTGGGAACCTCTGGGCACCTCACGATTCAATACGATACACGATACATGGCTCACGATAACGATGATCTCGCGACACGCCGATACTGCGATAATCGATATATTGCACAAAAATAAGCTACGATACATGCTACTTTTAACCTTTATTTCAACATACTAAATATTATTCATCATTTACATTTCTTTTCACGTGCTTTGTACCACTTTTATAAATGATCCCTGACTTACACACTGGAAATGGGTCTATAGATCTGTCATTGACTTCATTTACATTTAAATAAACAAGAAACCACAGTCCTATTTAAAAAGTAATAAATCAACCCCAAATTAATTAATATTAATTAATTATAAAAACGATCATTAAAAGTAATGTATTTGTGTGACAGTGTTTGGTCCAAGTGCTTAAAACTGTAGTGCTGCCCCCTGCTGTCCTGACTGAATTCTTGATCATTATTGGCCTCTATTGACTTGTGAAAACAGTGGCGCACTGCTGCCTCATTAGTATGCATGACGTTTCTCATAAAATGCATGACGTCATCAAAAGTATCGATATCGGAATAAAAGTATTGGTATCGTATCGTCCCGCAAAATATCGCGATATATCGGAAAATCGATATATTGTCACACTCCTACTCCATATTGGTCGTGACAGCTGCCCAGGGGTAGAGAGGCTGCCAGTTTGCGCCATCACCCACAGCTCACTCACACACAGGCAATGGCATCAGTCAGAGCCAGGATTTGAACTGCTGACCTTTTGGATCCATGGACGAATGCTCTTATTAAACTGCTATACTGCTCTTATTACTACTGTTACTTCTACTACCACTAGTATCTTTTATATTAGCACCAAATGTTGCCTTTGCTCATAGTCTGCCCATGTCAAACTGAAACGCTCCTAAATCCTAAGTCCTGTGTTCCTGCTGAAAACAGCTGCACTGTTTGTCCCCCTTTTGGGAGGTAGAGTGGCTGGTTGCCCGGGGTGACAGACAGCTGTCTGAAAGGCGGGAGGCGGAGCCAGTCGCGCTGCTCTTTCCTGACCCATCTCTCACCTCTCATTAAGCGCTGGCAGCCGATTGGCGGCCCGGCACGGCACCTGTCACTCAAACCCGCCCGGGAAGAGGACCCGGGATCACCGAAGCGCGGGCTGAATCCGCGGGCCGCGCCAGGTGACGCCAATTCGAAAAAAATATGACTGATGGGTTTATTAATATCACATGACAACGCATTTTTAAAAAGTGCAGGTAGCTCAGCACAAATGGAGAGCGGCTAATCAGACGGGAAACACTGTGGATTAGTATTTTTTGAGGCAGACAAGTGCACTTTTGGAAGTTTGTATAGTATAGTGAGTAAATGTACGCTTTTACAGTTTCTTGAGGATCTGTACTTTACTTGAGTAGTATTTGTGTTGAGAACTATTACTTTTACTTCACTACATTGGAAAAATACATATAATGCTTTCTACATTACATTTCTGAAAAGGCGCCAATGTTAAAAATCTGCCCACGCGCTTGGTTCATTTTAAAAGCCTCATTTTGAAGCTGACCACCAAACTCGTGAACCAGTTCTGAAGGGAGGCGAGCCGTCTTACTGTAGCAACATGTTTCTTTGTGGGTCATTTTCACCAACGAAAAAGCCTCAATATCAAAGAATAGCATGTCCTCTTTACAAATCGCCGTTAGCTACTTGCAGTCATTCATGATCTCTGAAGTGTCCATCACTGCTGATCAGATAAAGATGTTTCGATCCAGCAAACACGGCCCAAACTTCCAAACACATCCATCTCAACTTCATCGGACGCGGTGCGAAGCTGACAGATTTATTGGAAACTATACACCGAGACTGTGGGGGCATCCCGTAATAATCGCCGCATCACAATAACAACGAGCCACAATCTCTCTCCTGCAAGATACAACCACGTAGTAAAAGGTGAAGGTGGCAGATCTCGCTGAAGTCAATCTGGGTTTGCCTTGTGATGGGCTACATGCACAGAAGCGTCAAATGACTTATTTTGTTCTTATTTCGTTCTTATACATATTTGGATTAGTAGCTGGTCCCCCTTTTACAATAGACAGAAGAACCAGGGAACATAAACTTCAATGTTACCAACTGTTCTTTTTGTTGTTGTTGACAAAACACAAAAATCACAACAAATCACACTCAAATAAAAAAAATCCCACAAAAGGGTACAATTCAATTCGAATCAGTTTAAAATATTATTTTCAATCAAAGACCATCCGTCCATAAAATAGGTCCATTTTCATTTGAAATCTTGCTGATATTTGCTCCATATGACACACTTCTTTCAGTTTACTTTTCCATTGGGTGATAGTGGGGGCTGAGGTTTGAGCCAAGAGACCGTAATCCTTTTCTTTGCAGTTAAAGTAATAGACCACCGTTTTTAAATACTGAGATAACAGTTTAGGGGAGGCTGGATAGGACGGTTTATGGACAACTGCAGCCTCTGGAGGGTCCTACACCTTGATGTTGGGGAGACTCCAGAGGCACCAACAGCTTTAAATACCCGTTTGCTGCTTTGTAGCAGCTGTTCTCTTAATCTGATGTGTTTGTCTGGCAGAAACCGTCCTCATTGTGCCTTTATCTGCACAAACCCGTGTGTGCTCTGAATCAGCATCAAATATCTTAAAAGTATGATGATTACGCTTACGTTCATGAAATATCGAAGGTTTTCATACCAACTATTTCACGCTTTTCATCAGCAGAGAGATCCTTTTGCTTTCACATACTGCTTGAAAATGGTGGTCTGCTTAGTAATGGTTAATGCCGTTAATGTTAATATTTTGAACATGCTGCCTGTCAATGCCCATCAGTAACTCACTGTTCATCATGTAACCTCGAAATGCTTCTTCCTTTGTGCGAGACACTAATCCCTCATATAAACTGGCCACGGGACACTGGCGCGCATCGGAAGCCATAAGTCGCTTTTGTGCATATAGTAGTGGCAGCCCATACTCAAGACAAAAGGTAAAACCAACATCAATCGACATTCAAAACTAAGATTAATTCCAATGGGAAGCAATCAATGTGCGCATATGTAACTGAATAATCGTTGCCCCCCATCTGTCTGTCTGAGCGAGAGAAGGTTTCGATTAGTGCCCTGTCAGCGGGGGGGTTGTTCGGAAACTTGTACAACACGCGGAACTTCATGTTCTGGCTGCGGATCGTCATGAAAGTGCTTATGAAAGGGAAGGGGGCTGAGCGTGTAGCAGGAGCGGTCTATCAAGGAGCCAGCGGGATGTTACAGAGAGCAGGGGGGAGGCTGAGGGCTGGAGCTGTGCCAGGGCAGAGTCAGCACTTTGGACGGGACAACGGAGCAATGCAATGAGTAGGGACACTGAAAGCCAAGTACAGGTATTATTAGAGTTATTTTGTAAGCCTATTACAACAGTACATAAAAACTTATAAGCAACCTAAAGCTGGGGACACACAGGAGGATTGTTAGCCATATTTACGATTCTGAGTGACGCTACAGCCGAGGCACTATGCGCTCGGGAGACTGAGGTCGCATTCACACTTGAGACTCGGTTCGATTGGGGACTAAAATTGCAACATTGTTTCAGCTTTCCAACTGGCGCGGTTGGCGTTCACAGCTCTTTTTTGTCAATCGAACCAACATTTTAGATGCAGAGCTCCTCTGCACACCTGTGGGGGCGCTGTATCAAAACCCTCTACAGGAAAAACAGTGAACAAGAAACACACTTCTCTGATTGGTCGATTAAACGCCACTTCCTGTTCCGTCTTTTGATTGATTACTCTCATCATGAGAGGCAGACGAGGCAAAACCGGAACTTTACCAGGACTAAAGCATGACAGGCGGACACTGGAGATATTTGTTTCCTTCACATGAGACAACTGCGAGGTACAAAAAAAGGATCTGATCGGGGCTTCGCTCACTGGCCTCTGTCACTGCTTATGTAAATGACTTTTGCCTTATATTTACGAGTCATGGCTATGTTTTGGTGTAAATTTTATATTAACTGTTAGCTCTAATTATAGAGGGTCTGCACATGTGTTTCCCTTTTTCAATAGAGCCAGCTACATTCCGTAATGAATGTCGTGATCGTCTCCGCTCTGTTCTGTCTTTGCCTTACTGGTTTGTTTTGGTTGAAGCAGACGCACAACGTCCTGCAACTTTCTCTTCCTGGTTTTGTTCCGCTCCCTGACTCAGTTGCATTCACAAACCAAATGATCCGATTCAGAGTTCGTCGGAACCGGACCAAAACCCACATTTTCACCCGGACAAGGGTTCGCTTCTTTGGCCCGGATCAGAGTCTGTTTGCGCTTTCACAACACCTCAAACCAACCGTACTGTCCGAGCAAACGGGCCAGGATTTGGATCAAGAGGGAGTTGTGAAGAATCCAGCATGCCTTTTTGTGAGATGTTGCTGACAAATATGCTAATTTTGAAACTCTTTTAGTTAAAGCAATATGAATGCAGCTGGCATTCAGATCTAGTGACGGGACGATAACCGGTTTTAAGGTATACCATGGTATTAAAATGCTACGGTATCACGACCATGAAGATTCCCTGTCTGACGGCATTTAAAATGTGTGTTTTATATGCTATTCTTGCCCCCCAAAAAAGCGCTCTGTGCAAACCCCCGCTCTCTCCTTCTGCTCCACTGCTCCTCACCTGACCCCGCGGCGCAGTCCCTCTCTCTCTCGTCAGCCTGTTGAACACGGCCCGTAGCAGCAGAGTAAAAAGTCACTGTCCTCCGTGAACATGAACGCTGCCGCTGAGATGGAGCTTTGTTTGGATCTGTCGCGTTAAAAGCTGACAAGTGCGGCTGAGAAACAGCTGTTTAGCGCTTTAGCTCGCGTTACGCTAACCTGCTAGCTTTGTGATTTGGATTGTTCTTCATCCAGTCCATAGTTTATCAGACGTGCTTTAGACAACACTGTTTTATGTGTTATTTTTCAGAAGACGCTCGGCCTTCCTTTGCCAAATGCTCATCAAAGACGCACTGATTTTCATTTAGCTACAAACTCCCCTCGCTGTCACGCCGCCAGGGCTAGCTACTACGTGATGTAAACAAACCTACGCACTTCTCCACTAAAGTCTTAGTTTAGTTTAGTTTAGTTTATTTGTTTATTTGAGCAGTACACATAGTGCTCAAAAGGAGTGGGCTGAAGCAAAAGCTTATGAGTGCCCACCCCCAAGTGCAATAAAAAAAATAAAAAAAGAACATTACAAAACATTTCAAGCAGCTACATTCGTACAGACCTTACAAAAAAAAATATATGTTTATACAATTAATTGAAACAACGCACAACTACAACAACAATCTTTTTTCATGCACGATATCCAGAACAAAGCAGTCAAAATAAAATAAAAATGTGATCCTTAATATATTTCTTTCAGATTTTTACCCTTGATAACCGAGAGTTACTTTTATGTTATGAAGGTACATTAATAGGTATTATACTCCGAGATCTTGATACTTCCCAGTTGTCATTACCATTCTCAGTATAATTTTAATTTGGGTGTAATTTCCATAATCATTATTATTATATATTTATTTAATTGAGTTATATGTGAAGTATGCTGTAGCCCTGCATAGTGTGGTGCATTAAAAAGCCAGAGTGTAGAGCGGGCCATTTGAAGAGAGCAGTAACTCCCAATCAACAAACCCCCACACGGCTGCCCTAACAGCTGATTTTGTAGAATATGTTCCTATGCTGAGTGGTGCATTAAAAGACGAGGTTTAGAGCCCGTTGGGAGGGTCCCTCTCAACAGATCCATAACCTGCCAACCCTAATTCTCCATTTGTGAATTTGAGCAATAGAATGACAACCGTTCCAAGCAGCAACACTCTTCCAGATTATAGAGGAAACAATACACATAATTGATCCCACTGCTCCCCCTAGTGGCAACACATTTCTTCTTGTCTGTATATTTCAAAAGTCTTTAGTTTGTATTTATATTTAAACAGGTTGATGTTTGAACATCGTTTCAACTCCATCTCCAGTTTATTCCACAATTGTACACCATTAACTGTTGGGCTAAAACTTTTCAAAGTTGTGCTATGTTTCTGAATCCTAAAGTTTAATTCATCACGTAAATCATAACAACCAGTACGTTCTTGGAACCTTCTTTGTATTTGGATTGGTAACAATTTATACCTTGCTTTGAATAACATCTGTACAGTTTGGAACTCAACAATGTCACAAAACTTCATGATCTTTGATTTTAAAAATAATGAGTTTGTGTGGTCCAAAAACCCAACTTTATGAATTACTCGGATAGCTCTTTTTTGCAACAATATTATTGGTTTAACTGTGTTTTTATAAGTACTACCCCAAACCACAGTACAATAATATAAGTAGGGCAAAATCAGAGAACAGTATAAGGTATGTAGAGCTTTGATGTTTAAAATGTGCTTTGCTTTTGCAATTACTGAAATGTTTCTAGAAATTTTCGTAGATATATATTTAATGTGAGATTTCCAAGTAATTCTGTCATCAATAATCACACCAAGGAATTTGATTTCATGCACTCGCTCGATAACAACACCCTCTATCTGAATCGCTTCCTGAGCATTGGAATTACAGTTGCCAAATATCATCATTTTGCTTTTACTCAGATTTAGAGATAATTTATTTTGTTTGAACCACTTATTGACACTTTTGAGTTCCCAGTTGACAATCCGACACAGCTGCTGTAAATCGTCTCCTGATGCAAAAATATTTGTATCGTCAGCAAACAAGATAAATTTAAGTACTTCAGACGTTTTACAAATGTCGTTAATATACATATTAAACAATTTTGGGCCTAGAATAGAACCTTGAGGTAAACCACAGACAATTTGTCGACAACTCGACTGATAATCACAGATTTTCACACATTGTTTTCTATTTTTTAAGTAACTGGTAACCCACTGTAGAGCTACCCCCCTAATTCCATAATGTTCTAGTTTATTAATTAATATATCATAGTTTATTGTATCAAACGCTTTACTCAGGTCTATAAATAACCCTATTGCATATTTCTTGTTATCTACAGCATTAGTTATTTCTTCAGTTATATCAAAGAGCGCGTGTGAGGTTGAGTGATTGTTCCTAAAACCAAACTGATTGTCCGAGAGTAAATTACACTTTTCAATAAAGCCGTCAAGTCTAGAGTTAAAAACCTTTTCTAAGATTTTAGAGAATTGCGGTAAAAGGGAAACAGGCCTATAGTTTGTAAAGAGATGTTTATCTCCTGCTTTGAACAGAGGAATCACTTTTGCTACTTTCATACCATCAGGAAATTGTCCAGTTTGCAACGATAAGTTACAAATGTAAGTTAACGGCTTAGAGATACTTTCAATAACAGTTTTTAAAGTTTTCATGTCCATTTCATGGTAATCGGTCGAGGTCTTATTTTTACACCCTTTAACAATGTCCAGTATCACCTTTTCCTCCACAGGATTTAGGAACAGGGACATAGGATTTGTGTCTATCAGTTCACAATTATAGTTCTCAACGTTTGCAATTTTTGCAGCAAGGTTCGGTCCAACATCTACAAAGAATTTATTAAATGTTTCGACTACTTCATTCATGTTATTTAAAGTGTTATCCTCATCTTTGAAATATTTTGGATACTTAATCGTTCTTGGTTTATTTCTAATTATACTATTTAAGATGTTCCATAAACCTTTAATATTATTCTTATTAGTATCCAACAACTTATTATAATAATCCTGTTTACATTTTCTAATGATACCTGTCAGTTTATTTTTATATTTCTTATATTTATCCTCAGCTTCTTTTGTTCGGTTATTTATAAAGTTTTTGTAGAGATTATTTTTTTTCTTGCAAGCATTTAGTAAACCTTTAGACATCCATGGTGTTTCTTTACACTTTCTGTTTTTACAATATTTCTTCATTGGGCAGTTTTTGTCGTATACCTTTTGAAATACTCGCGTAAACTCATCATAAGCCATATTCGTGTCATTCTCTCTGTACACAATACTCCAGTCTTGAGCTAAAAGCTCCTTTTTAAATGCATCAATAGTTTTCTCTGTTTTTACCCTTCTAAACCAATACTTGTTTTCCTCTTCATCTTTTACATATCCATTTTTATACATAACGAAAACTGGAAGGTGATCACTAATGTCATTTATAATTAACCCGCTGACTGTATCATTTTCAATTTCATTTGAGAAAATGTTATCAATCAAGGTGGCACTATGGGTTGTTATTCTACTTGGTTTAGTGATTAGAGGAAACAGACCTATACTGAATAAAGTATTTATAAATTCGTCCGTCTTTTTATGTTTATATGGGTTTAACAAATCGATGTTGAGGTCTCCCCCCACAAACATGACTTTATGATTTAATCCTGAAAAGTGCTCCTCCATCCAGTTAGAAAAAACATCTATATCAGAGCCAGGTGTTCTATAAATAGAACTCACAATAATATTTTTCTTTTTTTGCCTTGTAATCTCTACAGTAAGGCATTCAAGTGTATCATCCACCACCATTGTCTTATTTTGCATTACTTTATAACTATAGTTGGAGTCTATAAACATAGCTACGCCCCCTCCATGCTTGTTCTTTCTGTTCATACTTATAAATTCATAACCCTCAATAGAAAACTCAAATTCTCTGTCATTATTAATCCAGGTTTCTGTGATTAGAATGACACTGAATGGTGTGGAAAACTGTTTTAAGAAGCTTTTGATGTGGTCAAAGTTTGCATAGAGGCTTCGACTATTGAAGTGGATTACAGTGAATGCCTTAATGTTCTTACGTTTACTATTGTACAGATCCTCTGTGTAGTATTGACAGTCATTGGTAGCTCTAGTAAAAAAGTTATTTTCCGGGTCGATGTCGATCTCAGTGTTCTGTAGGTCGTATTGAGAGAATGTAAAATCCTGGGAGTTTGCTTCAGCAATTCTCCTTATTGAAAAATCCAAGTCGGTGCTTCCTATAGAACTGTATGTATTACTAGACATGTGAAATTATGTGCTTTTACATACCAAAATCCATACGTTTTCCCGGTGTTTATACTGGATGTGGTGTACTGCTGCGTGGACGTATAATAAGTTTATCATATCGCAAGAAGGCGATCTCCCCCCTTTCTCGTGCAGCTCTCAGCTCCGGCATCAGTTCTTTACGTTTTCTTTTTATTGATTCGGTGTAGTCCTCGTTTATGAAGATTTTTGTTCCTTTAAGTCGTTTGGCGCGCTGCAAGATTTCCTCACGGTCCTTCCACCGCAGTAGTCTGGCGATGATGGGTCTCGGCCAGTCTCTCCCTCCGCCGGGTTTCCCTACGCGGTGAGCCCTCTCCACCTCCACCGCGTGATGTAGCTGTAGCTTCTCCTTCAGTATTTCTTTCACTTTTTCCTCGGCGTCGGCCCAAGTCTCCCCGGGCGACTCCAACACTCCCTCAAATACCAGGTTATTTCTGCGGCTCTGCCCCTCCAGATACTCCAGTTTGTCCGTGATGATGTGTAAATTGTCACATACTTTGTAAAAGTCCGTTTGTAAAGTGTTTGTGCGCTCCGTGAGTTTCAGATTATGTTCTTTCAACGTGTCCACCTCACCTTGCGTGAACTGCAGGCTTGTTTTTAGTTCTTGAATGTCCTTAGTCTGTAAATCCATGCGGGTGTTTGTTGATTCCATGATGAGTTTTATAAATCCTTTGAAGTTTTCCTGCTGCTGTTGAATTATCTCCCTGAACATGTCCCTATGCTGCTCCATGAGCTCCGTGACTCGACTGAGACTTACGTAGTCCTCCTCAGTCGCCGGTTCTACCGCAGGCTTTTTTGGGAAAAAAAAGAAAGAAAAAAGTATTAACTTGTTCAGAGCTTATCGCTAGCACAGCTAACGCTGACACGGCAACACAACACAGCGCGCACTTCCGCTTCCCAAACAATAATCTGATGCATCGCATAGGCAGATAATATGATTATTCTTTACCCTCTAGGCGTCACTGCAGGATAAGGGTTGGACACAGGTGGAACCTTTACCTGATGCAGTTTCCTAGTCGGTCAATTATTAGACAAGCACTCAAGTTTTGACCGCTCGATGCGACACCTTTTGTATACTATTAGGATAATTTTTTTACATGAAGTTGAATGCACAAACTACTTAAGTAAGAAATCAAGTAGCAAATTATAATGGCAAGGCTGCCTTTGGAAGTTTTTGGGCAGACATCGAACAAACAGTGATTTAGAGCATCAGCGAACATGCTTCGTCTGTGACTAATGTGATTAAGGTAAAAATATCCATTTGTTTCAAGTGTTATTTTGGATAATAAGTCATAATAGTACACTTTATTGATCCTTAGTAGCATGTAAAGAC
This sequence comes from Proterorhinus semilunaris, assembly GCA_021464625.1. Classification (NCBI taxonomy): domain Eukaryota; kingdom Metazoa; phylum Chordata; class Actinopteri; order Gobiiformes; family Gobiidae; genus Proterorhinus; species Proterorhinus semilunaris. The sequence continues at coordinate 8,604,696 of CM038359.1, forward strand.
ATAACCAATTACAAATGTACCATAAACAAACCCTGTTTGTTTATGGTACATTTGTAATTGTAATCGCTGTACAAGCAAGGGATGGAAAATCTCATACCGTCCCATCCCTAGCTTATACAGCGCTGAGGTCCCTCTTTACTCTACGAGGACGACATACCTTAATTCTAAAGCCTGTTATAGCGGGTTAGCGGCAGCAGCAGTTCAGACATCTGAGTAAAATAAGCGCAACAGTCTGTCTCGGTCTCTGGAGATGTACACAGCATGGACACGAACATGAGGGCCCTGTGACATTAGCTCCTCAGCACCAATAAGAGGACCTTCAAACCGCTGGAGTTCATCAGTCCATACTAGGAGTTGCAAAAGCTTGTGTTTGAGAAAGAAGCATTCATCACCATTATTTATTTTATTTTATTATTTGAATACTCGTACAATAACTGTTCATCAGCCCTCTCCAGCCCAGATGTGTTTTCCTTGCTTTGTTGATTACATGAAGCTTTAATAAGACACTGCATCACCTCAAGGAGAAGAAAACCTGTCCTCCATATCCCCCTCTCTTTCGACTCGACCCTGATCAACAGGAGTGCCCGGGCCCCATCTGCGCCGCGGTCCGCCGGCAGTGTGCATACCACCTTTGTTTTGGAGCCAATTCTGAATAATTACAAAAGCTAGGGGACTAAATGAGGGACCAGCTGTCTGAGGTGAAGCGTGTGCGGATGAGAGAGTGTGTGTGTGTGTGTGTGTGTGTGTGTGTGTGTGTGTGGGATTCTCACTCATGGAGGCACAACATAAAAAAGAATGGGAAAACCACTCGGGCGGCCAAACGCGGCCTCTGAAGTTGCCTACTTTAAGATGAACTACATGATTTTTCTAATAGTGTCGTCCCGGGTGTTTCCAAGCAAATCCCTCCCCAAAGATGGCACACACCATTTTCAGCTCATCTGTTCGATTCATGAGCATACATGACATCTCCACTTAAGGCGCAAACTACCGTGGACAAGAGCTCTCAAACAATCGTCTGTACTTGGTATTTTAAGTGTTGGACTCTCATTCAATCATGATCCTTATTATTTAAACCACTCAACAACAACATTCGCAACAAAAGATTTCCCATTATGATCTCAATCCTTTTCACAGAAGACCGCTTTAGTCAATCAATCAATCAATCAAATTAGTTCATTATTAAGTGAATGAATGAATCTTTTGAATAAAATCACACAGTTTATGTCTGCTTTACCGTATTTTCCTTGCCTGGCCTGCCAGAGACTCGTCTGGGCGGCTGCTCTCAGACAATCATTTCACGATTTTACCCACATCGGTCCAATCACGCACCAAGAGACGGAAGCCGCCACCTGTCACCACCACGCACTCTTCCGAAACATTCAAGATGATAGATCTCTTATGGTTCCGAAATAATACGCAAAAGTCTACAATATAAAATTCTTAAAATAGGTGCAAGCAATTTCCTACGCAATGCTTCTCCACTCATAAGGACGTGTGGGGGCTCATTGTTAAGATCTGAACTCTTTCCAGTGCAAACAGCGGGATCACTTTCGGTTCCGGAGATATCGATCAATATGTTTGGGCCAACTCTACCAAACCAAAAGACAAACAGTAACTAATGGGTCGCCTCTAGACACATGAATATTTAATTTAGGAGATCATGATTCACAATCAAACACGCCATTTGCAGTCGCACTCATTTCCATCCAATGAGCTGTTTTCTCCCGTAAGTCGCCACTGGAGGAAGCGAGGCATATGAGGTGTCTTGACCCATGACACAACAGCATTTACACAATTTAACTGCCAACCTTCGGGTCAGTGGCCCGTATGCCGCACACAAACGCACACCAACAAACACCGGTGTTTACGCCATTAGCATGCAGCGCTAAGCGAAGCGGCCATCTGCGCCTGTGCTGCCGACGTGTGAACGCCGCAGCGTGGGTAATCGCCTCGCGCAACGTGCCAAAACAACAATACCAAATCTGGCGAGGTCACGCGCGGCTTCTCCGTCTGTCCGCCTCACACGGGGTTTCTTCTGCAACACCGGTCAAACTTCACAACAAGGAACATCTCCGCTAGCATTTGTTCCCGCACACGCGAGATCTAATTAGCGGCGATTTTTCTTCTTTAACCAAAAGGCAAACGCGGCAATCATCTCGTTCCTCACGATCTCGCGTCTGTGCAATTAGCTTGATTAGACAAACCGAGGGGCGCGGAGTCGCTGAAGAAATGCCGAACTCGAGGAGCGGAGAGACTAAGGAGATGCAGGGCAAAGCTCCGGTAAGTTTTTGAGTGGACACGAGATCGAGGCCGGAAAAAAAACAGCGCAGCGTCGTTCTAAGACAACCTACATTTAGAGATATCAAACTGAAACTGTTGCTGTAAATTACTGACATTGAGGAAAATGAATGGATTGCAAATTTTTTATCAAAGTGAGGAGAGATGGAGTGACATTTTTTTTTCTGATTACCGTATATCCCGGACTATAAGTCACTCCGGAGTATACGTCGCACTAGCCTTCCCCGGCAGCACTTTGTTCAAGCACCCATTTGCGAAGTCGTTCTTGTAGCTTTGGCCCTCTAGCTTTTAGCTCGTGATCAGCTTTTTTTGTTTTCTTCGTTGCCGTAGGACTAACCTGTGCTTTTTGCCAGTCCCTCACAAGTTTCTCGCTTTCTCCAAACGTTACAGTTCTTTTAAATGTTCAGTGGTACAGTAAGTGCTTCATTTGTTATTGTACAATCGTATCGGAGTAGCAGACACTGGTACACAAGCCTAGCGCGCCCTCTAGCGGCTGTGGAAATAAACGTGAAATCATATATTTTGATAATATATAAGTCGCACCCGAGTATAAGTCCCACCCCCAGCCAAACGTTTTTAGTTTTTTTTTTAGTTTAGTTTTTAGTTTAGTTTAGTTTATTAATTTATTTCTACAGGGACAATGTGCAAACACATTAATTAAAAATGCTTTGCACCAGATTTAGCTTGAGCTAAAGCTAAGTTTAGTGCAACTTATAGTCCGGAAAACAAGGTAGTTCCTGAAATCAGCAAAAGGAAGGGAAGGAGAAAAAATACTATTATTTACTATTACTTATGTAACGTCAAATTTCAGACCCAGGCGGTTAATTCTACACAAGCCATTACAATTGTAAAATTTTTCAATTGACAGATTATCACTTTAAGGCATTTTATACAGATGACCAATACAGCCCATCATTTCATGGAGCCAGGTTTAAATGTATGGTTTTCATTTGTTGGCACATTAGTTGCAAATCATTTTGTATATGCTAGTTATTAGTGGGAAAAATCTGTAAAACAAATAACAGATCACGCTTTGTTATTTCGTGTTAAAAAATTAATAAACCAAGGAATTGGATATCAAACAATCAACATGAAATGATTAAGTCCAAGCCTGGAACGTTTGGAGTCTGCAGGAGCTCCTAGAGTTGTTAAAACCTCATTTTAAAACAGGTTCCAAAGTTGTGCGCTAATCCCTGTGAACTTGGGGAAGTTGGGGTTTTTCACCACAAAGGAAATGACCATATTTGGATCACAGAGTCTTGTCGAGAAGATTCCGCGCGACAAATATGGGAGAAAATCGACGTGATCGATGCGTTTACCTGACGTGTCTCGCCTTAAAATGCGAAATAATGCCAAATATAGTAAATATAAAAACAGGGAGGAATGAGAGACTGGACTGAACAAACATTTCTGCTTCAGGCTTTTTTTCCACCTTCATTTTAAATTTGAAAATGTCCCTGGTTTTCCTGCACATTACAGCACTTTCGGTCAAATTACAGTGTCACGGAAGAACACAAAAACAAAACAATCACAGAGCAGGACAAAAGTGATGAATTTGCATTGTGATGAACATCAATTTTCTCCCGACGAAAGGCGCCACTTGGACAAATGGAACTGAAACTTGCTTTGCTTAAGCTGCGTGATGCTCGCTTTGGCATCGCCAGAAACAATGGGACACACATTCCGGCTTTCGAATGTGTACAATCATTTCAGAAGAATATGACCACCTTCGACAGCAGCAGCGGCTATTACAGCGCTAACCAGTCCTACTTCAACAACAAACAGTCGTCAGATTTTTCATCCGAGTCCTGGCGCAGGAGTAAACCCTATTGTACAAGTTTTAAGTAATAAGGGAAACCAAACAATGCCTCACATACAAAACATGTCATCTCCACACAGAGAGGCCCCAACTTGCTCAAGGAGTTGCTTCTTGATGTGGCGCGAGTGTGCTAACCGCTACGCTACCATAACCCACGACTACTATCAGACTACGGGGCTGCCCAGTAGGGCATGGTCCCAGGTGGGATTCCTACCTGGACGGAGCCTTTCTGTGTGGAGTTTGCATGTTCTCCCCGTGTCTGTGTAGTTAGTTAGTTAGTTAGTTATTTAAAAGGACAACGGACAGGTACATTAAAAAGATGGCTGCCCCAGATTTAGCACAATGCTAATTTCCATCTGCAGTCCTTAGGTAGGACCGTAGGTTTCACTAAAAAACATGTACAATGCTCACTGACCATGGTATAACTCTTACTCACGCACATATACTGTACGATAGTAATACGCGGGCAGTGTTGGGGAGAAACGAAATACATGCATTTAGAATACGTTTTTTTTATAATACTCATTTTGGGTAACACTTTCAATTGAGAGTATTTAGATTACAGTTACTTTCCAAATATCAAGGGATACATCCCAGTACTCAATCATTACATTTTAGCACTATTTTGTAAATAAATAAAGATTTCAAACGCCTTATGCCACAGTTCAAACAAACACTGCACATGTGTCACATGATGCTGTATCTGCTGCTCCATTGGCCAAAATAGTTCCTAATTAATGGTAAGTGAATGTATGTGAATGTAATTATACGCCATATTTATACATAAATATAATGTGAAAGTATTTTAAAAGTATTCAAAGTATTCAGAATACAGTACTCTGATTAGACAAAGTAACCGAATATGTTACAAAATACATATTAAGGCAAGTATATTACTGAATAGTTACTGAATATTCAGTATTCTACATAATAATTTCAAAGTATTCTCCCCAACACTGTGCGCGGGTCAGTGTTTTCTTCAGCCCAACACTTCCACAGCACTGCTTCCATTTTTACAACTACTAAAAATCACGCGTTGTAAATTGGATTGGTCTGAATGAACCAGGGTTTTTAATTCCATCCAAAAAAGTGCTTGAAAGTTGCCTAAAAGTAACAATAAGATGCAAATCTGCAAGAGGCAGCTATATCAGAGTACAGCGGTCCCTCGTTTATCGCGGGGTCACGTTCTAAAAATAACCCGCAATAAACGAAATCCGCAAAGTAGTCAGCTTTATTTTTTACAATTATTATATATGTTTTAAGGCTGTAAAACCCCTCACCACACACTGTATACACTTTAGTCACTAGTTCACACGGGTTCTCCCTTATGCCCGATGCACCACATGCTAGCGAGAGGACACCGTGTCATAGTTCAGACCCTCACATGAATCTCCTCGTCCCATCGGGCCCGCCCCTCCTTTTTACCTGAGCGATTCGGCCATCCGCCGCAGGTCCTCGTTCTGCTGCTTCAGCCTCTCCAGCTTGGCCAGGATCTTGGACAGCTCTCGACTGGACCGCTCCGGGTGCTCGCTGTCCCGCACCAGATGCCCGCCGATGTAGAAGAGCAGGGTCCCCCAGGCGAGCAGCACCAGGGTAATCCATCTCCACGATCCCGCCCAAGGTCGCATGGTTCAGCCTTTGCCACCACTGCCGCCGCCACCACCACCGCAACCCGCCTTCCCCCCCCCCCCCCCAAAAGAAGAAAAAAAAGAAAAAAATAATCACTCCAAGCGAGCCTGGATGTCTTCTCGAGTCACAAGCCCCACGAGCGGCGCTGCGGCGCGGGCATAGGCATCTCGGGTTGCCGGGGTGGAGAGCGGAGAGAAAGGTGCTCGAGATGGAAATGCGGCGTTTGTAGCTGAGGAGTGCTGAAGGTAGCGGCTCGGCCTTTGATCATCCAGGCTTTTTTTGTGGGGGGCTAACGCGTGCCCTGCATGCTGCTCACTGCCGGTGGAGTCGTTTTCAACCTCAGACTGTGCAGATCTGCTTCCCCGGCTCCTCCGTCTCCGCTTTGGTCCCGGAATGTTTAATGTTGGATGTGGGATTCTGTAGAAAGAAGAGGAAAAACTGCGTGTAAGTTCAGTTAAATGTAAAAAAAAAAAGAGAAAAAAAGTTGGATGTTTGATTTTGCCACGAGGGGAGACACATTTTTTTTTCTTTACAATCCACATCACAGCCCCGCGTGTGAGTAGCACTTAAAATTCTGCTTTGCTTCCAGAATTGCGAGCAAAAAATGTATGCAATCTATTGAAGGCGTGAAGCAACTAAATTATACAAAGAAAGGGTTTGAAAGAGAATGCTTGTCAGAATTTTTATTAAGATAAAGGATAGCGAAAGGAGCAGTCCAGCATGGGAGAAAAAATTATGTCAAGCCAGCACTCGTCCTAAATATATGAACAAAGACCCTAAGTACAATTACTGGCTCTAGACGGTGTGATTTTAGCTTTGGAATAGGGCTGTGACAATATATCGATTTTGAGATATAATCGCAATGTTTTGCAGAATAATGAAGATACTTTTGATGATTTACGTGATTAATTAAACATTAGGATTCAACAAAGAATTTTGCCCTACAGTTAATGGTGTACACTTGTTTAATACATTGGAGATGGAGTTGAAACGATGGCCAAACATCAGCCTGTTCAAATATAAATACAAATTAAAGCCGCAAGCGGCGATGTAGGCCCTCGCCCCTGGCGCAGCCCCCCCTTGCGACCGCCTCCTTTGCTACCGCCCCCGCTCTCGCCCAAACCTGCTCTCCCCTCGGCCTCACACACAACCTGTGTGCTCTCTGTCTACTAACTCTTGCTCTTTGCAGCAGGGGGCGCTATAGCATGGATCATTTTTGTGTTCATATAAAAAGATTCAGGGCCATCTGGTGTATAAGTGATAACATTTAAAACTCAAAGGGACAAAGAATGCATAATAATGATGCTCTCAGGAACACGTTTACACTGGCCACGCCCACATCTTACACAATATGATGTATATGTAATATCTATTTTTGTTTAGTTTATTGTGTAGAATATACCGGCAAAGGGGGAGAAAAATAATCCAAAATGCAATATTAAAGGTATAGATAGGGGGCGCTATAGTGTTGAGCACCGTGAAGTTATTGAGCTCTGTCTGTTTAGACCGTGAGTTGCCTTATGTCAGCCAAATATGATCCAGATTGGATAGAGCGCATGCCTGCGAGGGGTTGTGAAATGTACTGCAAAAAGGCCTTTTTTTGTGGGGGTGCCATTTTAATATCTTAACCCCCACTTTAACCGAGCACATTTTCTCCAGTTCGTCTTGACCCATATCTTAAAGCTTCTCGAAAAAAAGCGTCAAAAACGAGACGCAAGTGCAGATGAAAACACAACACCACAATAAAATGACCACGGTTCAGGTGGGAGTTAAGAGGTTAAAAGTGAAAATGGCCGACTTCCTGTGCGTCATTGCCACGCCCACACCTTTGAAAATATCAAACACATGTAATATATTTTTGTGTTCGATTTAATGTGTAGAATATACCTGCAAAGTTTCATATAAATTGTACAAACTAAATGTTTCAAGGTATAGATAGGTGGCGCTATAGTGGTGAGCACCGTGAAGTTATTGAGCTCTAAGGATTCATACCATAAGAGGCCTTATGTCAGCCAAATATGATCCAGATTGGATAGAGCGCATGCCTGCGAGGGGTTGTCCAAGGTACGGGAAAAAAGCATGTTTTTTGTGGGGGCGCTATGTGAAAAGTGTAAACGTTATCAAAAAAAGCTGGCTTGAAGTTGTAGCTCCATTTCTCTAGATTCTATTGAGCCATGTTTGAGCTTATTCTGCAGAGAAACCAAGGAGTAGTACATTGAAGCATCTGGTGAGAGATTTCTTCTCCAGGATTTCAATCCAAGATGGCCGACTTCCTGTTGGTCAGAGGGCGGAGCTATAATGATGTTTTGCGACTCTCTCCATGTGCTCTATCGCTGGGCCAAAGGGGATTGGCCTACGCCAAAAATGCATGTCCCCAAAAGAATGCGGGTCAACTTTGAGGGGGCGCTGTGGAGCCATTTTGTTTTGGGCGTGTGCATGTCGCCCACTAACACGCAATTTTTGCCGACTCTGATCACTGTGCCAATTTCTGCGTGTACTTTTGCACGGGAAGGCACTGAAAAACAGGATCTTAGAGGCGTAACTATAATAATTAAAGCCGCAAGCGGCGATGTAGGCCCTCGCCCCTGGCGCAGCCCCCCCTTGCGACCGCCTCCTTTGCAACCGCCCCCGCTCTCGCCCAAGCCTGCTCTCCCCTCGGCCTCACACACAACCTGTGTGCTCTCTGTCTACTAACTCTTGCTCTTTGCAGCAGGGGGCGCTATAGCATGGATCATTTTTGTGTTCATGTAAAAAGATTCAGGGCCATCTGGTGTATAAGTGATTACATTTAAAACTCAAAGGGACAAAGAATGCATAATAATGATGCTCTCAGGAACACGTTTACACTGGCCACGCCCACATCTTACACAATATGATGTATATGTAATATCATTTTTTGTTTGGTTTATTGTGTAGAATATACCGGCAAAGTGGGAGATAAATAATCCAGACTGCAATATTCAAGGTATAGATAGGAGGCGCTATAGTGTTGAGCACTGTGCAGTTATTGAGCTCTATCTGTTCAGACCGTGAGTTGCCTTATGTCAGCCAAATATGATCCAGATTGGATAGAGCGCATGCCTGCGAGGGGTTGTGAAATGTACTGCAAAAAGGCATTTTTTCTGTGGGGGTGCCATTTTAATCTGTTAACCCCCACTTTAACCGAGCACATTTTCTCCAGTTCGTCTTGACCCATATCTTAAAGCTTCTTGAAAAAAAGCGTCAAAAACACAGTTACAGAAATGAGACGCAAGTGCAGGTGAAAACACAGCACACAAAGAAGTGTACTTGGTTCAGGTGGGAGTTAAGAGGTTGAAAGTGAAAATGGCCGACTTCCTGTGCGTCATTGCCACGCCCACACCTTCGAAAATATAAAACACATGTAATATATTTTTGTGTTCGATTTAATGTGTAGAATATACCTGCAACGTTTCATATAAATTGTACAAACTAAATGTTTCAAGGTATAGATAGGTGGCGCTATAGTGGTGAGCACCGTGCAGTTATTGAGCTCTATGGATCCATACCATAAGAGGCCTCATGTCAACCAAATATGATCCAGATTGGATAGAGCGCATGCCTGCGAGGGGTTGTCGAAGGTACGGGAAAAAAGCATGTTTTTTGTGGGGGCGCTATGTGAAAACTGTAAACGTTATCAAAAAAAGCTGGCTTGCATTTGTAGCTCCATTTCTCTAGATTCTATTGAGCCATGTTTGAGCTTATTCTGCTGAAAAACCAAGGAGTAGTACATTGAAACATCTGGTGAGAGATTTCTTCTCCAGGATTTCAATCCAAGATGGCCGACTTCCTGTTGGTCAGAGGGCGGAGCTATAATTATGTTTTGTGACTCTCTCCATGTGCTCTATCACTGTGCCAAAGGGGATTGGCCTACACCAAAAATGACTGTCCCCAAAAGAATGGGGGTCAACTTTGAGGGGGCGCTGTGGAGCCATTTTGTTTTGGGCGTGTGCATGTCGCCCACTGACACGCAATTTTTGCCGACTCTGATCACTGTGCCAATTTCTGCGTGTACTTTTACACGGGAAGGCACTGAAAAACAGGATCTTAGAGGCGTAACTATAATAATAATAATAATAATTAAAGCCGCAAGCGGCGATGTAGGCCCTCGCCCCTGGCGCAGCCCCCCCTTGCGACCGCCTCCTTTGCAACCGCCCCCGATCTCGCCCACACCTGCTCTCCCCTCGGCCTCACACACAACCTGTGTGCTCTCTGTCTACTAACTCTTGCTCTTTGCAGCAGGGGGCGCTATAGCATGGATCATTTTTGTGTTCATGTAAAAAGATTCAGGGCCATCTGGTGTATAAGTGATAACATTTAAAACTCAAAGGGACAAAGAATGCATAATAATGATGCTCTCAGGAACACGTTTACACTGGCCACGCCCACATCTTACACAATATGATGTATATGTAATATAATTTTTTGTTTAGTTTATTGTGTAGAATATACCGGCAAAGTGGGAGATAAATAATCCAGACTGCAATATTCAAGGTATAGATAGGTGGCGCTATAGTGTTGAGCACTGTGAAGTTATTGAGCTCTATCTGTTCAGACCGTGAGTGTCCTTATGTCAGGCAAATATGATCCAGATTGGATAGAGCGCATGCCTGCGAGGGGTTGTGAAATGTACTGCAAAAAGGCCTTTTTTTTGTGGGGGTGCCATTTTAATCTCTTAACCCCCACTTTAACCGAGCACATTTTCTCCAGTTCGTCTTGACCCATGTCTTAAAGCTTCTTGAAAAAAAGCGTCAAAAACACAGTTACAGAAATGAGACGTAAGTGCAGATAAAACCACAGCACACAAAGAAATGCACTTGGTTCAGGTGGGAGTTAAGAGGTTAAAAGTGAAAATGGCCGACATCCTGTGCGTCATTGCCACGCCCACACCTTAGAAAATATCAAACACATGTAATATATTTTTGTGTTCGATTTAATGTGTAGAATATACCTGCAAAGTTTCATATAAATTGTACAAACTAAATGTTTCAAGGTATAGATAGGTGGCGCTATAGTGGTGAGCACCGTGCAATTATTGAGCTCTATGGATTCATACCATAAGAGGCCTTATGTCAGCCAAATATGATCCAGATTGGATAGAGCGCATGCCTGCGAGGGGTTGTCCAAGGTACGGGAAAAAAGCACGTTTTTTGTGGGGGCGCTATGTGAAAAGTGTAAACGTTATCAAAAAAAGCTGGCTTGAAAATGTAGCTCCATTTCTCTAGATTCTATTGAGCCATGTTTGAGCTTATTCTGCAGAAAAACCAAGGAGTAGTACATTGAAACATCTGGTGAGAGATTTCTTCTCCAGGATATCAATCCAAGATGGCCGACTTCCTGTTGGTCAGAGGGCGGAGCTACAATTATGTTTTGTGACCATCTCCATGTGCTCTATCACTGTGCCAAAGGGGATTGGCCTATGCCAAAAATGCATGTCCCCAAAAGAATGGGGGTCAACTTTGAGGGGGCGCTGTGGAGCCATTTTGTTTAGGGCGTGTGCATGTCGCCCACTGACACGCAATTTTTGCCGACTCTGATTCACTGTGCCCATTTCTGCGTGTACTTTTGCTCGGGAAGGCACTGAAAAACAGGATCTTAGAGGCGGAATAATAATAATAATTAAAGCCGCAAGCGGCGATGTAGGCCCTCGCCCCTGGCGCAGCCCCCCCTTGCGACCGCCTCCTTTGCTACCGCCCCCGCTCTCGCCCAAACCTGCTCTCCCCTCGGCCTCACACACAACCTGTGTGCTCTCTGTCTGTTAACTCTTGGTCTTTAGAGCAGGGGGCGCTATGGATCATTTTTGTGTTCATGTAAAAAGATTCAGGGCCATCTGGTGTATAAGTGATGACATTTAAAACTCAAAGGGACAAAGAATGTGCCAGTGATCATGGGTAATAATGATGCTCTCAGGAACACGTTTACCCTGGCCACGCCCACATCTTACACAATATGATGTATATGTAATATATCATTTTTTGTTTAGTTTATTGTGTAGAATATACCGGCAAAGTGGGAGATAAATAATCCAGACTGCAATATTCAAGGTATAGATAGGGGGCGCTATAGTGTTGAGCACTGTGAAGTTATTGAGCTCTATGGATTCATACCATAAGAGGCCTTATGTCAGGCAAATATGATCCAGATTGGATAGAGCGCATGCCTGCGAGGTTTTGTGAAATGTACTGCAAAAAGGCATTTTTTTTGTGGGGGTGCCATTGTAATCTCTTAACCCCCACTTTAACCGAGTACATTTTCTCCAGTTCGTCTTGACCCATATCTTAAAGCTGCTTGAAAAAAAGCGTCAAAAACACAGTTACAGAAATGAGACGTAAGTGCAGATAAAACCACAGCACACAAAGAAATGCACTTGGTTCAGGTGGGAGTTAAGAGGTTAAAAGTGAAAATGGCCGACTTCCTGTGCGTCATTGCCACGCCCACACCTTTGAAAATATCAAACACATGTAATATATTTTTGTGTTCGATTTCATGTGTAGAATATACCTGCAACGTTTCATATAAATCGTACAAACTAAAATGTTCAAGGTATACATAGGTGGCGCTATACTGGTGAGCACCGTGAAGTTATTGAGTTTTATGGATTCATACCATAAGAGGCCTTATGTCAGCCAAATATGATCCAGATTGTATAGAGCGCATGCCTGCGAGGGGTTGTCCAAGGTACGGGAAAAAAGCATGTTTTTTGTGGGGGCGCTATGTGAAAACTGTAAACGTTATCAAAAAAAGCTGGCTTGAAGTTGTAGCTCAATTTCTCTAGATTCTATTGAGCCATGTTAGAGCTTATTCTGCAGAGAAACCAAGGAGTAGTACATTGAAACATCTGGTGAGAGATTTCTTCTCCAGAATTTCAATCCAAGATGGCCGACTTCCTGTTGGTCAGAGGGCGGAGCTATAATGATGTTTTGTGACTCTCTCCATGCGCTCTATCGCTGGGCCAAAGGGGATTGGCCTACGCCAAAAATGCATGTCCCCAAAAGAATGGGGGTCAACTTTGAGGGGGTGCTGTGGAGCCATTTTGTTTTGGGCGTGTGCATGTCGCCCACTGACACGCAATTTTTGCCGACTCTGATCACTGTGCCAATTTCTGCGTGTACTTTTGCACAGGAAGGCACTGAAAAACAGGATCTTAGAGGCGGAATAATAATAATAATAATAATAATAATAATAATAATAATAACAAGAAACCGGGGGAGAACAATAGTCCCTTACCAGGACAAAGTCCTGGCTCGGGCCTAATTAAAGCCGCAAGCGGCGATGTAGGCCCTCGCCCCTGGCGCAGCCCCCCCTTGCGACCGCCTCCTTTGCTACCGCCCCCGCTCTCGCCCAAACCTGCTCTCCCCTCGGCCTCACACACAACCTGTGTGCTCTCTGTCTACTAACTCTTGCTCTTTGCAGCAGGGGGCGCAATAGCATGGATCATTTTTGTGTTCATGTAAAAAGATTCAGGGCCATCTGGTGTATAAGTGATTACATTTAAAACTCAAAGGGACAAAGAATGTGCCAGTTATCATGGGTAATAATGATGCTCTCAGGAACACGTTTACCCTGGCCACGCCCACATCTTACACAATATGATGTATATGTAATATCTATTTTTGTTTAGTTTATTGTGTAGAATATACCGGCAAAGTGGGAGATAAATAATCCAAACTGCAATATTAAAGGTATAGATAGGGGGCGCTATAGTGTTGAGCACTGTGAAGTTATTGAGCTCTATCTGTTCAGAACGTGAGTTGCTTTATGTCAGCCAAATATGATCCAGATTGGATAGAGTGCATGCCTGCGAGGGGTTGTGAAATGTACTGCAAAAAGGCCTTTTTTTGTGGGGGTGCCATTTTAATATCTTAACCCCCACTTTAACCGAGCACATTTTCTCCAGTTCGTCTTGACCCATATCTTAAAGCTTCTGGAAAAAAAGCGTCAAAAACACAGTTACAGAAATGAGACGTAAGTGCAGGTGAAAACACAGCACACAAAGAAGTGTACTTGGTTCAGGTGGGAGTTAAGAGGTTAAAAGTTAAAATGGCCGACTTCCTGTGCGTCATTGCCACGCCCACACCTTCGAAAATATCAAACACATGTAATATATTTTTGTGTTCGATTTAATGTGTAGAATATACCTGCAAAGTTTCATATAAATTGTACAAACTAAAATGTTTCAAGGTATAGATAGGTGGCGCTATAGTGGTGAGCACCGTGCAGTTATTGAGCTCTATGGATCCATACCATAAGAGGCCTCATGTCAACCAAATATGATCCAGATTGTATAGAGTGCATGCCTGCGAGGGGTTGTCGAAGGTACGGGAAAAAAGCATGTTTTTTGTGGGGGCGCTATGTGAAAACTGTAAACGTAAAAAAAAAAAAGCTGGCTTTTTTTGTAGCCCCATGTCTCTAGATTCTATTGAGCCATGTTTGAGCTGTTGTGGTGAAAAACCAAGGACTAGTACATTTAAACATCTGGTGAGCTAAATCGTCTCCATCCAATATGGCGGGCTTCCTGTTGGTCAGAGGGTGGAGCTATAATTATGTTTTGTGACTGTCTCCATGTGCTCTATCACTGTTCCGAAGGGGATTGGCCTACACCAAAAAAGTGACGAGCCATTCCCCTCGTCACTCACGGACATTGTTGGGGAAGTTACTTTTAAAAAGTAACTTTTCTCATTACTCGTTACTTCTTTTAAAAAGTAACCCGTTACTTTACTTAGTTGCTCTCTAAAGAAAGTAACTTATTACGTTACTCGTTACTTTTACGTTACTTTTGTGTTACTCGACTTTGTTCCTAAATGTGTTGTGGAAGTTCTACTATTAAGGACATAACAGATATTTCTTTCGTGCTCTTTATTATCAAAAATGCAACAAACTGTAATGTAAATCAATCAAAAACAACTCCGATTTAAAAGGCTTTGTTCACTGAATATGCTGGCTTTTCTTCAGTTTACCAGATAAAAAAAGCCATTGGGCACAGGCAGGCTTGAGCTATTCCACATCAGCACAAAGTGTGCGATTGTATCTCATCAGGAGCAGTCTTTCAAAACTTGCATAAACACCGGTCTCACTCGGGGGAATTGGTTTAGGATCTCCAACTCTGAGCCTGATCTCATATATTCCAGTACCTCAGCGTCTACGCTAAAGGACGTTGCGTCTTCCTCCTCCTCACCAAAAGAAGGGGGGGGGGGGGGGGGGGGGCTGCGGGCAAACGGTTTCAGAGCGCGGCTGGGGAAACACTCCCAGCGCCAGTGCTCTCCCGGGCCATAGGAGAGGAAAAGGCGCGCGGGGTCCGTGAGTGACGAGGCGGCTACAGGAGCCCCGTCACATCTTCCACCTGTTCGCTCAGCTCCGCTCTGGGCCGCCTCCGAACGACAGCGACATCACCGCACCCAGTCTCCTGCTCAGCCCCGGTCATCTCCCCCGCTGCTCCACGAGGAGCTCAAAGTGCAAGCAAAACACCCCTTTCACTTGCGTTTGTTTCTCCCCTCTTGCGCGCGCGAGAGAGAGGGGCAGAGCAAAGTTACGTGAATGAGAGCAACAGAAGCTTAATCGGGCCGTGAGAGGTTTTTTTTGTGTGTGTCTGCATACCCCCCAGAATGTGGGTAGTTGGTTACACCCAACACTGCTCACGGACCCCGCGCGCCTTTTTCTCTCCTATGGCCCGGGAGAGTGCTGGCGCTGAGAGAGTTTGGGAGCGCCGTTTCCTCGGAGCCGCGCCCTAAAAGCATTTCCCCGTAGGCTGTGCTCATGTCCCCCGGTCGTGCGTCCCCGAACTGTGCCTCTGCCTCTTCTCTCTCCGCCCCACTCCAGCAGTGACTTTTGTTTAGCAAAATAAGCATGCACAACTAAAGTGACGCCCCTACCCCAAAGAGCAATACAAAAAAATAATACATCTCCGCGAACCCGTTCATATCGTTCACTGTAAAGACTTCTTCAAAAGATTTGGATCGTTCGTGACCGACACATCACTAATTGGCGCCCCAGGCATATATTGCGTATGCCTTATTTGCGCCACTGATGACGTTAGAATTAAAGGCATTAAAACTGCGACTGTAATATGTAATAATTAAACAGGTACACAGTGTGATCTTTCCTCTCCCTTGTCTCCCCTGTACTTGACCACGCTGTCCGCGCGTGAATATTAACATGCGCATCGTTTGGATTCTTCCATCCTCGGCAGATGCGCGTGTACATCATCGCAAAATAAAAGACAACGCAAAGCGTAACATTGGAGATTAGTTTAAATTGAAAGAGAAAGTAACAAGTCGGGGCGTGAATCTGTGGGTCGTGTATCTGCAGCTGCTCCATGTCTGCAGGTTTACAAGCTGAGGCCGCGATCACAAGTGAAATAGAAATAGAAAAGCAATTTGTTTTATATTGCAGTGTAAGTGCAAACCAATAACTAAGTATTGCTAGATATCAACTAAGTATTCTTTTAAGTGCCATGCACAGTCTGTAGTGGGAAGGTCTGTAATTGCAATGCAGCCTTCTTAAAAATAAATAAATAAAATCCACAACTTCACACAGTGATTTTGCATGATTTTGGCCCATCCCTAGGGCCAAATGTCATGTATTGTTGACAAAATAATGTGTTTCGCCTTAGTGAAGTGGTCTTCGAATGTCATAGGAATACAATGGGAAATGCTGAAGTTCTTATTGGCCAAACCGTTCAATATAAGGCAAAGGTCTGATTGACTGTTTTGGTCAGAGGCATTTACTGGAATTATCTGCAAAGCATCAACCTTTTCTGCAAAAGTCCTATGAAAGTTGATGCTTTGCAGCAGGGGGCGCTATAGCATGGATCATTTTTGTGTTCATGTAAAAAAGATTCAGGGCCATCTGGTGTATAAGTGATGACATTTAAAGAATGTGCCAGTTATCATGGGTAATAATTATGCTCTCAGGAACACGTTTACCCTGGCCACGCCCACATATAACACAATATGATGTATGTGTAATTGCATTTTTTGTTTAGTTTGTTGTGTAGAATATACCGGCAAAGTGGGAGATAAATAATCCAGACTGCAATATTCAAGGTATAGATAGGGGGCGCTATAGTGGTGAGCACCGTGCAGTTATTGAGCTCTATCTGTTCAGACCGTGAGTTGCCTTATGTCAGCCAAAGATGATCCAGATTGGATAGAGCGCATGCCTGCGAGGGGTTGTGAAATGTACTGCAAAAAGGCCTATTTTTTTGTGGGGGTGCCATTTTAATCTCTTAACCCCCACTTTAACCAAGCACATTTCTCCAGTTCGTCTTGACCCATGTCTTAAAGCTTCTTGAAAATAAACGTCAAAAACGCAGTTACAGAAATGAGACGTAAGTGCAGATGAAAACACAGCACACAAAGAAATGTACTTGGTTCAGGTGGGAGTTAAGAGGTTAAAAGTGAAAATGGCCGACTTCCTGTGCGTCATTGCCACGCCCACACCTTCAAAAATATCAAACACATGTAATATATTTTTGTGTTCGATTTAATGTGTAGAATGTACCTGCAACGTTTCATATAAATTGTACAAACTAAAATTTTCAAGGTATAGATAGGTGGCGCTATACTGGTGAGCATCGTGAACTTATTGAGCTCTATGGATTCATACGATAAGAGGCCTTATGTCAGCCAAATATGATCCAGATTGTATAGAGCGCATGCCTGCGAGGGGTTGTCCAAGGTACGGGAAAAAAGCATGTTTTTTGTGGGGGCGCTATGTGAAAAGTGTAAACGTTATCAAAAAAAGCTGGCTTGAAGTTGTAGCTCCATTTCTCTTGATTCTATTGAGCCATGTTAGAGCTTACTCTGCAGAGAAACCAAGGAGTAGTACATTGAAACATCTGGTGAGAGATTTCTTCTCCAGGATTTCAATCCAAGATGGCCGACTTCCTGTTGGTCAGAGGGCGGAGCTATAATGATGTTTTGTGACTCTCTCCATGTGCTCTATCGCTGGGCCAAAGGGGATTGGCCTACGCCAAAAATACATGTCCCCAAAAGAATGGGGGTCAACTTTGAGGGGGTGCTGTGGAGCCATTTTGTTTAGGGCGTGTGCATGTCGCCCACTGACACGCAATTTTTGCCGACTCTGATCACTGTGCCAATTTCTGCGTGTACTTTTGCACGGGAAGGCACTGAAAAACAGGATCTTAGAGGCGGAATAATAATAATAATAATAATAATAATAATAATTAAAGCCGCAAGCGGCGATGTAGGCCCTCGCCCCTGGCGCAGCCCCCCCTTGCGACCGCCTCCTTTGCTACCGCCCCCGCTCTCGCCCAAACCTGCTCTCCCCTCGGCCTCACACACAACCTGTGTGCTCTCTGTCTACTAACTCTTGCTCTTTGCAGCAGGGGGCGCTATAGCATGGATCATTTTTGTGTTCATGTAAAAAGATTCAGGGCCATCTGGTGTATAAGTGATAACATTTAAAACTCAAAGGGACAAAGAATGCATAATAATGATGCTCTCAGGAACACGTTTACACTGGCCACGCCCACATCTTACACAATATGATGTATATGTAATATCTATTTTTGTTTAGTTTATTGTGTAGAATATACCGGCAAAGGGGGAGAAAAATAATCCAAAATGCAATATTAAAGGTATAGATAGGGGGCGCTATAGTGTTGAGCACCGTGAAGTTATTGAGCTCTGTCTGTTTAGACCGTGAGTTGCCTTATGTCAGCCAAATATGATCCAGATTGGATAGAGCGCATGCCTGCGAGGGGTTGTGAAATGTACTGCAAAAAGGGCTTTTTTTGTGGGGGTGCCATTTTAATATCTTAACCCCCACTTTAACCGAGCACATTTTCTCCAGTTCGTCTTGACCCATATCTTAAAGCTTCTCGAAAAAAAGCGTCAAAAACGAGACGCAAGTGCAGATGAAAACACAACACCACAATAAAATGACCACGGTTCAGGTGGGAGTTAAGAGGTTAAAAGTGAAAATGGCCGACTTCCTGTGCGTCATTGCCACGCCCACACCTTTGAAAATATCAAACACATGTAATATATTTTTGTGTTCGATTTAATGTGTAGAATATACCTGCAAAGTTTCATATAAATTGTACAAACTAAATGTTTCAAGGTATAGATAGGTGGCGCTATAGTGGTGAGCACCGTGCAGTTATTGAGCTCTATGGATCCATACCATAAGAGGCCTTATGTCAGCCAAATATGATCCAGCTTGGATAGAGCGCATGCCTGCGAGGGGTTGTCCAAGGTACGGGAAAATAGCACGTTTTTTGTGGGGGCGCTATGTGAAAAGTGTAAACGTTATCAAAAAAAGCTGGCTTGAAGTTGTAGCTCCATTTCTCTAGATTATATTGAGCCATGTTTGAGCTTATTCTGCTGAAAAACCAAGGAGTAGTACATTGAAACATCTGGTGAGAGATTTCTTCTCCAGGATTTCAATCCAAGATGGCCGACTTCCTGTTGGTCAGAGGGTGGAGCTATAATTATGTTTTGTGACCGTCTCCATGTGCTCTATCGCTGGGCCAAAGGGGATTGGCCTATGCCAAAAATGCATGTCCCCAAAAGAATGGGGGTCAACTTTGAGGGGGCGCTGTGGAGCCATTTTGTTTAGGGCGTGTGCATGTCGCCCACTGACACGCAATTTTTGCCGACTCTGATTCACTGTGCCCATTTCTGCGTGTACTTTTGCTCGGGAAGGCACTGAAAAACAGGATCTTAGAGGCGGAATAATAATAATTAAAGCCGCAAGCGGCGATGTAGGCCCTCGCCCCTGGCGCAGCCCCCCCTTGCGACCGCCTCCTTTGCAACCGCCCCCGCTCTCGCCCAAGCCTGCTCTCCCCTCGGCCTCACACACAACCTGTGTGCTCTCTGTCTACTAACTCTTGCTCTTTGCAGCAGGGGGCGCTATAGCATGGATCATTTTTGTGTTCATGTAAAAAGATTCAGGGCCATCTGGTGTATAAGTGATTACATTTAAAACTCAAAGGGACAAAGAATGCATAAGAATGATGCTCTCAGGAACACGTTTACACTGGCCACGCCCACATCTTACACAATATGATGTATATGTAATATAATTTTTTGTTTAGTTTATTGTGTAGAATATACCTGCAAAGTGGGAGATAAATAATCCAAACTGCAATATTAAAGGTATAGATAGGGGGCGCTATAGTGTTGAGCACTGTGCAGTTATTGAGCTCTATCTGTTCAGACCGTGAGTTTCCTTATGTCAGCCAAATATGATCCAGATTGGATAGAGCGCATGCCTGCGAGGGGTTGTGAAATGTACTGCAAAAAGGCATTTTTTTTGTGGGGGTGCCATTTTAATCTCTTAACCCCCACTTTAACCGAGCACATTTTCTCCAGTTCGTCTTGACCCATATCTTAAAGCTTCTTGAAAAAAAACGTCAAAAACACAGTTACAGAAATGAGACGTAAGTGCAGGTGAAAACACAGCACACAAAGAAATGTACTTGGTTCAGTGGTTCAGGTGGGAGTTAAGAGGTTAAAAGTGAAAATGGCCGACTTCCTGTGCGTCATTGCCACGCCCACACCTTCGAAAATATCAAACACATGTAATATATTTTTGTGTTCGATTTAATGTGTAGAATATACCTGCAAAGTTTCATATAAATTGTACAAACTAAATGTTTCAAGGTATAGATAGGTGGCGCTATAGTGGTAAGCACCATGAAGTTATTGAGCTCTATGGATCCATACCATAAGAGGCCTCATGTCAGCCAAATATGATCCAGATTGGATAGAGCGCATGCCTGCGAGGGGTTGTCCAAGGTACGGGAAAAAAGCATGTTTTTTGTGGGGGCGCTATGTGAAAACTGTAAACGTTATCAAAAAAAGCTGGCTTGCATTTGTAGCTCCATTTCTCTAGATTCAATTGAGCCATGTTTGAGCTTATTCTGCAGAGAAACCAAGGAGTAGTACATTTAAACATCTGGTGAGAGATTTCTTCTCCAGGATTTCAATCCAAGATGGCCGACTTCCTGTTGGTCAGAGGGCGGAGCTATAATTATGTTTTGTGACTCTCTCCATGTGCTCTATCACTGTGCCAAAGGGGATTGGCCTACGCCAAAAATGCATGTCCCCAAAAGAATGGGGGTCAACTTTGAGGGGGCGCTGTGGAGCCATTTTGTTTTGGGCGTGTGCATGTCGCCCACTGACACGCAATTTTTGCCGACTCTGATCACTGTGCCAATTTGTGCGTGTACTTTTGCACGGGAAGGCACTGAAAAACAGGATCTTAGAGGCGTAACTATAATAATAATAATAATTAAAGCCGCAAGCGGCGATGTAGGCCCTCGCCCCTGGCGCAGCCCCCCCTTGCGACCGCCTCCTTTGCTACCGCCCCCGCTCTCGCCCAAACCTGCTCTCCCCTCGGCCTCACACACAACCTGTGTGCTCTCTGTCTACTAACTCTTGCTCTTTGCAGCAGGGGGCGCTATAGCATGGATCATTTTTGTGTTCATATAAAAAGATTCAGGGCCATCTGGTGTATAAGTGATAACATTTAAAACTCAAAGGGACAAAGAATGTGCCAGTTATCATGGGTAATAATAATGCTCTCAGGAACACGTTTACCCTGGCCACGCCCACATCTTACACAATATGATGTATATGTAATATCTATTTTTGTTTAGTTTATTGTGTAGAATATACCGGCAAAGGGGGAGAAAAATAATCCAAAATGCAATATTAAAGGTATAGATAGGGGGCGCTATAGTGTTGAGCACCGTGAAGTTATTGAGCTCTGTCTGTTTAGACCGTGAGTTGCCTTATGTCAGCCAAATATGATCCAGATTGGATAGAGCGCATGCCTGCGAGGGGTTGTGAAATGTACTGCAAAAAGGGCTTTTTTTGTGGGGGTGCCATTTTAATATCTTAACCCCCACTTTAACCGAGCACATTTTCTCCAGTTCGTCTTGACCCATATCTTAAAGCTTCTCGAAAAAAAGCGTCAAAAACGAGACGCAAGTGCAGATGAAAACACAACACCACAATAAAATGACCACGGTTCAGGTGGGAGTTAAGAGGTTAAAAGTGAAAATGGCCGACTTCCTGTGCGTCATTGCCACGCCCACACCTTTGAAAATATCAAACACATGTAATATATTTTTGTGTTCGATTTAATGTGTAGAATATACCTGCAAAGTTTCATATAAATTGTACAAACTAAATGTTTCAAGGTATAGATAGGTGGCGCTATAGTGGTGAGCACCGTGCAGTTATTGAGCTCTATGGATCCATACCATAAGAGGCCTCATGTCAACCAAATATGATCCAGATTGGATAGAGCGCATGCCTGCGAGGGGTTGTCGAAGGTACGGGAAAAAGCATGTTTTTTGTGGGGGCGCTATGTGAAAACTGTAAACGTTATCAAAAAAAGCTGGCTTGAAAATGTAGCTCCATTTCTCTAGATTCTATTGAGCCATGTTTGAGCTTATTCTGCAGAAAAACCAAGGAGTAGTACATTTAAACATCTGGTGAGAGATTTCTTCTCCAGGATTTCAATCCAAGATGGCCGACTTCCTGTTGGTCAGAGGGCGGAGCTATAATTATGTTTTGTGACCATCTCCATGTGCTCTATCACTGTGCCAAAGGGGATTGGCCTACACCAAAAATGACTGTCCCCAAAAGAATGGGGGTCAACTTTGAGGGGGCGCTGTGGAGCCATTTTGTTTTGGGCGTGTGCATGTCGCCCACTGACACGCAATTTTTGCCGACTCTGATCACTGTGCCAATTTCTGCGTGTACTTTTACACGGGAAGGCACTGAAAAACAGGATCTTAGAGGCGTAACTATAATAATAATAATAATTAAAGCCGCAAGCGGCGATGTAGGCCCTCGCCCCTGGCGCAGCCCCCCCTTGCGACCGCCTCCTTTGCAACCGCCCCCGCTCTCGCCCAAACCTGCTCTCCCCTCGGCCTCACACACAACCTGTGTGCTCTCTGTCTACTAACTCTTGCTCTTTGCAGCAGGGGGCGCTATAGCATGGATCATTTTTGTGGTCATGTAAAAAGATTCAGGGCCATCTGGTGTATAAGTGATTACATTTAAAACTCAAAGGGACAAAGAATGTGCCAGTTATCATGGGTAATAATGATGCTCTCAGGAACACGTTTACCCTGGCCACGCCCACATCTTACACAATATGATGCATATGTAATATCTATTTTTGTTTATTTTATTTTGTAGAATATACCGGCAAAGTGGGAGATAAATAATCCAAACAGCAATATTCAAGGTATAGATAGGGGGCGCTATAGTGTTGAGCACTGTGCAGTTATTGAGCTCTGTCTGTTCAGACCGTGAGTTGCCTTATGTCAGCCAAATATGATCCAGATTGGATAGAGCGCATGCCTGCGAGGGGTTGTGAAATGTACAGCAAAAAGGGCTTTTTTTGTGGGGGTGCCATTTTAATCTCTTAACCCCCACTTTAACCGAGCACATTTTCTCCAGTTCGTCTTGACCCATGTCTTAAAGCTTCTTGAAAAAAAGCGTCAAAAACGAGACGTAAGTGCAGATGAAAACACAACACCACAATAAAATGACCATGGTTCAGGTGGGAGTTAAGAGGTTAAAAGTGAAAATGGCCGACTTCCTGTGCGTCATTGCCACGCCCACACCTTCGAAAATATCAAACACATGTAATATATTTTTGTGTTCGATTTAATGTGTAGAATATACCTGCAAAGTTTTATATAAATCGTACAAACTAAAATGTTCAAGGTATAGATAGGTGGCGCTATACTGGTGAGCACCGTGAACTTATTGAGCTCTATGGATTCATACGATAAGAGGCCTTATGTCAGCCAAATATGATCCAGATTGGATAGAGCGCATGCCTGCGAGGGGTTGTCCAATGTACGGGAAAAAAGCATGTTTTTTGTGGGGGCGCTATGTGAAAACTGTAAACGTTATCAAAAAAAGCTGGCTTGCATTTGTAGCTCCATTTCTCTAGATTCTATTGAGCCATGTTTGAGCTTATTCTGCAGAGAAACCAAGGAGTAGTACATTGAAACATCTGGTGGGAGATTTCTTCTCCAGGATTTCAATCCAAGATGGCCAACTTCCTGTTGGTCAGAGGGCGGAGCTATAATTATGTTTTGTGACTCTCTCCATGTGCTCTATCACTGGGCCAAAGGGGATTGGCCTACGCCAAAAATGCATGTCCCCAAAAGAATGGGGATCAACTTTGAGGGGGCGCTGTGGAGCCATTTTGTTTTGGGCGTGTGCATGTCGCCCACTGACACGCAATTTTTGCCGACTCTGATCACTGTGCCAATTTTTGCGTGTACTTTTGCACGGGAAGGCACTGAAAAACAGGATCTTAGAGGCGGAATAATAATAATAATAATAATAATAATAATAATAATAATAACAAGAAACCGGGGGAGAACAATAGTCCCTCACCAGGACAAAGTCCTGGCTCGGGCCTAATAATAATAATAATAATTAAAGCCGCAAGCGGCGATGTAGGCCCTCGCCCCTGGCGCAGCCCCCCCTTGCGACCGCCTCCTTTGCTACCGCCCCCCGCTCTCGCCCAAACCTGCTCTCCCCTCGGCCTCACACACAACCTGTGTGCTCTCTGTCTGTTAACTCTTGGTCTTTAGAGCAGGGGGCGCTATGGATCATTTTTGTGTTCATGTAAAAAGATTCAGGGCCATCTGGTGTATAAGTGATGACATTTAAAACTCAAAGGGACAAAGAATGTGCCAGTGATCATGGGTAATAATGATGCTCTCAGGAACACGTTTACCCTGGCCACGCCCACATCTTACACAATATGATGTATATGTAATATATCATTTTTTGTTTAGTTTATTGTGTAGAATATACCGGCAAAGTGGGAGATAAATAATCCAGACTGCAATATTCAAGGTATAGATAGGGGGCGCTATAGTGTTGAGCACTGTGAAGTTATTGAGCTCTATGGATTCATACCATAAGAGGCCTTATGTCAGGCAAATATGATCCAGATTGGATAGAGCGCATGCCTGCGAGGTTTTGTGAAATGTACTGCAAAAAGGCATTTTTTTTGTGGGGGTGCCATTGTAATCTCTTAACCCCCACTTTAACCGAGTACATTTTCTCCAGTTCGTCTTGACCCATATCTTAAAGCTGCTTGAAAAAAAGCGTCAAAAACACAGTTACAGAAATGAGACGTAAGTGCAGATAAAACCACAGCACACAAAGAAATGCACTTGGTTCAGGTGGGAGTTAAGAGGTTAAAAGTGAAAATGGCCGACTTCCTGTGCGTCATTGCCACGCCCACACCTTTGAAAATATCAAACACATGTAATATATTTTTGTGTTCGATTTCATGTGTAGAATATACCTGCAACGTTTCATATAAATCGTACAAACTAAAATGTTCAAGGTATACATAGGTGGCGCTATACTGGTGAGCACCGTGAAGTTATTGAGTTTTATGGATTCATACCATAAGAGGCCTTATGTCAGCCAAATATGATCCAGATTGTATAGAGCGCATGCCTGCGAGGGGTTGTCCAAGGTACGGGAAAAAAGCATGTTTTTTGTGGGGGCGCTATGTGAAAACTGTAAACGTTATCAAAAAAAGCTGGCTTGAAGTTGTAGCTCAATTTCTCTAGATTCTATTGAGCCATGTTAGAGCTTATTCTGCAGAGAAACCAAGGAGTAGTACATTGAAACATCTGGTGAGAGATTTCTTCTCCAGGATTTCAATCCAAGATGGCCGACTTCCTGTTGGTCAGAGGGCGGAGCTATAATGATGTTTTGTGACTCTCTCCATGCGCTCTATCGCTGGGCCAAAGGGGATTGGCTTACGCCAAAAATGCATGTCCCCAAAAGAATGGGGGTCAACTTTGAGGGGGCGCTGTGGAGCCATTTTGTTTTGGGCGTGTGCATGTCGCCCACTGACACGCAATTTTTGCCGACTCTGATCACTGTGCCATTTTCTGCGTGTACTTTTGCACGGGAAGGCACTGAAAAACAGGATCTTAGAGGCGTAACTATAATAATAATAATAATTAAAGCCGCAAGCGGCGATGTAGGCCCTCGCCCCTGGCGCAGCCCCCCTTGCGACCGCCTCCTTTGCTTCCGCCCCCGCTCTCGCCCAAACCTGCTCTCCCCTCGGCCTCACACACAACCTGTGTGCTCTCTGTCTACTAACTCTTGCTCTTTGCAGCAGGGGGCGCTATAGCATGGATCATTTTTGTGTTCATGTAAAAAGATTCAGGGCCATCTGGTGTATACGTGATTACATTTAAAACTCAAAGGGACAAAGAATGCATAATAATGATGCTCTCAGGAACACGTTTACACTGGCCACGCCCACATCTTACACAATATGATGTATATGTAATATCATTTTTTGTTTGGTTTATTGTGTAGAATATACCGGCAAAGTGGGAGATAAATAATCCAGACTGCAATATTCAAGGTATAGATAGGAGGCGCTATAGTGTTGAGCACTGTGCAGTTATTGAGCTCTACCTGTTCAGACCGTGAGTTGCCTTATGTCAGCCAAATATGATCCAGATTGGATAGAGCGCATGCCTGCGAGGGCTTGTGAAATGTACTGCAAAAAGGCATTTTTTCTGTGGGGGTGCCATTTTAATCTGTTAACCCCCACTTTAACCGAGCACATTTTCGCCAGTTCGTCTTGACCCATATCTTAAAGCTTCTTGAAAAAAAGCGTCAAAAACAGTTACAGAAATGAGACGTAAGTGCAGGTGAAAACACAGCACACAAAGAAGTGTACTTGGTTCAGGTGGGAGTTAAGAGGTTGAAAGTGAAAATGGCCGACTTCCTGTGCGTCATTGCCACGCCCACACCTTCGAAAATATAAAACACATGTAATATATTTTTGTGTTCGATTTAATGTGTAGAATATACCTGCAACGTTTCATATAAATTGTACAAACTAAATGTTTCAAGGTATAGATAGGTGGCGCTATAGTGGCGAGCACCGTGCAGTTATTGAGCTCTATGGATCCATACCATAAGAGGCCTCATGTCAACCAAATATGATCCAGATTGGATAGAGCGCATGCCTGCGAGGGGTTGTCGAAGGTACGGGAAAAAAGCATGTTTTTTGTGGGGGCGCTATGTGAAAACTGTAAACGTTATCAAAAAAAGCTGGCTTGAAAATGTAGCTCCATTTCTCTAGATTCTATTGAGCCATGTTTGAGCTTATTCTGCAGAAAAACCAAGGAGTAGTACATTTAAACATCTGGTGAGAGATTTCTTCTCCAGGATTTCAATCCAAGATGGCCGACTTCCTGTTGGTCAGAGGGCGGAGCTATAATTATGTTTTGTGACTCTCTCCATGTGCTCTATCACTGTGCCAAAGGGGATTGGCCTACACCAAAAATGACTGTCCCCAAAAGAATGGGGGTCAACTTTGAGGGGGCGCTGTGGAGCCATTTTGTTTTGGGCGTGTGCATGTCGCCCACTGACACGCAATTTTTGCCGACTCTGATCACTGTGCCAATTTCTGCGTGTACTTTTACACGGGAAGGCACTGAAAAACAGGATCTTAGAGGCGTAACTATAATAATAATAATAATAATAATAATAATAATAATAACAAGAAACCGGGGGAGAACAATAGTCCCTTACCAGGACAAAGTCCTGGCTCGGGCCTAATAATAATAATAATAATAATAACAAGAAACCGGGGGAGAACAAAAGTCCCTTACCAGGACAAAGTCCTGGCTCGGGCCTAATAACAAGAAACCGGGGGAGAACAATAGTCCCTTACCAGGACAAAGTCCTGGCTCGGGCCTAATAATAATAATAATAATAATAACAAGAAACCGGGGGAGAACAAAAGTCCCTTACCAGGACAAAGTCCTGGCTCGGGCCTAATAATAATAATAACAAGAAACCGGGGGAGAACAATAGTCCCTCACCAGGACTAAGTCCTGGCTCGGGCCTAACAAAAGACTTTTGAAAAGTATAAACACGTGTTGTTAATCTGAACGGTTGTCATTCCATTTCTCAAAATTGCAAATAGAGAATTAGGGTAGGCGAGCTATGAACCTGTTGAGAGGGACCCTCCCAACGGGCTCGTAATCCTCGTTTTTTTAATGCACAACACAGCATAGGAACATCATCTACAAAATCAGCTAGATAGGGCAGCTGGGTGGGGGTTTGTTGTAGAGGGCTAACTGGCCCGATCTACACCCTGGCTTTTTAACGCACTACACTATGTAGTGCTTACATCTTACATAATCTATTGTTCATTAAAAATATATTAAAAAAAATACTGTACTAGACATCTGTACTATGATACGAGACCGCTGTGGTAGTTGTGCTTCGTTTCCGGTTACTGTTCATTTCTGTTAAGTGCTAAATGTATGATTGATGATGTCATTACAATAGATAAAGTAAAATCACAAACGGGTGCGTGGTGTGTACATGTGCATGCTGTGTTCCTAGGCTCTCGTACGTTATACTTTGTAATATGTTCCTTTGTACTATTGTGATATGATAATTTTTTATTGTGATGATTTCGGGGGTGGGCGCTCATAAGCTTTTGCTTCAGCCCACTCCTTTTGTGCAGAATTTCAACTGCTCAAATAAACTAAACTAAGTGAGTCAGGGAACATTTATTAACTTATTTCAGAAAAAGGGATACAATGTAGTATGTTGAAAAGAAGGTTGAAAATCACATATCTTTCTCATAAATCGTGATGTATTGTAGGTTATTTTTGAGCACTATACCGATTATCGCAGTATCGGCGTATTGCAAGGTTATCACGATCGTGAACCATGTAATCGTATCAAATCGTGAGGTACCCAGAGGTTCCCACCACTACTTTGGAAAATGAAAGAAAGCCTAAACCGTGTGCAGTCCGTTCATGCTGCCCTCCAACCATGAGCTTATTTTTACTGATCACAAGTTTGACAGAGATCATCGGTGGAATTGAGAGGCCTCGCTCTGCGGCCAGCATTACAAAATATGCTCGATACCGAAAGCAGCTCGTCTTAAGTTCTGATTTGAATCCCAACTGTATATCGTGCACACTGAGCCATAATCGGGGAGTAAGTGTAACCGGCGTGCGTGCCAGCAGAACCAGGCAAACTGTGAGTGACTGCACGGTGTCAAACGGCTCCGCATTTTATAGGTCTGTAATCGAACGCGATATTGTGTCATCAAAAGCATTAACAATGAAAAATGCCGCACAGCATGTAATTCCAGAGGAGATTTTTATGATGCCAAAAGCTCGGGTTAGCGTTCACATGAAAGCATTCTGACATTATAGTACATTGGATGTGCCTGTTCAACAATAGAGAGGTGTTCCCAGGCACATTAAATGTAACTCTGGGCGTTTCTACCTGCGGTCAACAAACGAATATTGTATTACGATCCGAAATATCTGCATGTTTTGTGGTGTGGCGAACACATATTATAAATGAAGTGTGTGTTTCTTGGGGGTATTACTCATGGAACCACAAGAAAACCGAGCCGAGAATCCCGATAGAAAGGGAGCATCTGCACATCCTCGATCATAAAACCATGCTGCCAAATCAGAATCACTTTGTCGCTCTCCAAACCGTGTGGTGGGAAGATTCCCTCCCATGACTGCGACCTGGAGCGGCGCAACAGCGTGTGGCGCCGTGAGTGACGAAGCTAACCGGTCCCTCCGCAGCCCTGCACTCAGCAGCAGCGGCTCAGTGCATTGATCTGCGTGACACTGCAATTTACATTTACAGAGTGACGGCCGGTCCCCGAACGCCTCCCCTGCTGTCGGGGCCCGTGCCGGCGCGTACTACTTTTCGAATGGAGTCATGAAACACTGCTGTCAGTCGGCTCGCTCTCGGAACACACAAGACCCCTCAGCACAGCGGCGATGCAACTTTAATGTAACCAAAACATAGCTCAGTACGGATTAAGACGCTCCAACACGCAAGGCAGCCGGTCATGACCTTGAAAATTCACTTTTGGTGTTGATTTTAGATTTGATTATCATTACAAACCTCGCATGACTGATGTGCTGTACAGTAGACCAATCTACTCCACTGTCAATGGGTTTCAATTGCGTAATATTAGATCGTTACAATGGGAATACGCAATTCACAACAACAGTTGTATCATTTGAATGGCCAAATTCCTCAAAATGGCTTCCATGACCGGAACAAGTAAAGTGATCCATTCATAGAACGCCTTTAGCGTCAGAAGCAAAAAAAAAAAGTCAGAAGCACTGGGTGACCTAAACGCAGTACCAGGAGACCCTTCTCGTCATCTTCGGCCAGGTTTATGGACTGGAGTACCAAGCTGAAAAATCATACTACAGCAGGTAAAGGCAAAGTCAGCAGGGGGCAAAATCTGGCCATTTCTTTGTCCTTTGGCTGCCTATTAATTTTGATGAATGTATGAGCTCATAACTGAGATCTGGAGTGTAAAAAAACCCCTCAAATTGTAAATTCCTGAAAACATTTCCAGGGGAAGGATCCCCAGACCTCCCTGCTAAGAGGAACAACAACAGAAATGACCAGCCCGTCTAGGAATCAAACCAGGGATCTTCTTGGTATGGGCCAAGGTGTGCCACCAAACAGACAAAGCAAGAACTCGCTCTGACTGGTCTTCCCGATATCGCAATAGAACAGTCAATAAAACCACTAAGAGTGGTTTACAAGTTGAGTTGATCCACAGCTCTTTTATTTACATTTTGGACGATGTTAAAACATAGCTAAATTTGACCCTAACGTTTGATTTTTAACGTGCGGTCTCAATCTCTTTTGAAACTGCACTCTGCGTACCAATTTATCCAAGTCAAAACAAAGCTGCAAGTTCAATACTTAAATCGTACACTGGAATTAGAAAATGTCACCTAATGCTCCCCGATATGTTTAAAATGTCATCTGTAATCTGTGTCAGTCTTGATTGCAAAAGTATCTACTTGCAATATTTGTCAGAAAAAGAACCCATTTCCCCCCCCAAAAAAAATAATCAGGCCAACTGTGGGAACCACGGCTTGCCAAATCCAGACACGCCAAATATCATTCATGCTAATGTTTCTCTTTGATGTCTCGACGTCAAACATTCAGATTTTGCATTTCATAGATCATTTTCCCCAGCAGAAACATCTCAATCCCCCGCTTCAATCCGTCCTCTCAAGCTCTCAAAAATAAATCCTCGACAAACTTGCGGAAAAGCCATGTCAAGGCCTCAGCAAGCCACTACCTTCAGCCTCCTCCTGACAAGCTACAACATTGTGAGGTGATAGGGTGAGCTCCGAACAGCAACTATACGTGAAGGGGAGGGGGGGGAAAGAAAACATTTCCCCCCTTCATCCCCAACGCGGCGGGGGGCAGCGTGGAGCAACCTTCACTGTCAAACTCCTCAGCAAAGATCTGCCAAGCGAGCCTCGACAGGTCATATGACGGGATGGGGACTGGCAGGCGTGATGGCAGCGCAGCAAAACCGTCTTTCGGCTCGGGACAGAGGCGGGGTTTAGACTTTGATTGGTGGCTGGATGAGACGCGAGGGGACAGGGGGGGGGGGAGGAGGTTTCGTGCCAGGATGCTCCTGCCAGCGTCGGAAGTAGGTTAACGAGAGCCGTCATGTTGAGCCCTCGCGCAGCGCATGCTAAGCGGAATATTGTCGGTGCGGAGACGTCCACATGGGCAGTGACGCTTTTACACTGGCAAATACAAGCAGCAGCTTCGAGACACAATAATGAGCAGAAGATCTGAAGGGGCTTAAAATCTCGGATGTCTCAAGAACAGTGATACCAGTAACGAGTTAACAAGTTCCTGTAATCTGACAGTAACGAGTAATCAAGGCCATCCCGCCTTTGCTCTGCCCAATCCCGTCAGATCTTGGAAGCTAAAAGCTAAGCAGGGAAGGGCCTGGTGGATACTGGGATGGGAGTCCGTTTGGTAACACCAGGAAGCCTGGGGTGAATGTGGTGAGTGAGTGGTTGGTGGTGGTTGGTGGTGGTGGTCGGAGGGGCCGATGGCACAGACTGGTTACCTCGCTTTTGTCAGTCTACCCCAGGGCAGCTGTGGCTACAACAGTAGCTTACCACCACCGAGTATGGAGTGAATGAATAATGGCACTTTGAGAAACTTGATTTGAGGCTTGTAAAACGCAATTCAAGTCCAGTAATCAGATTAAAGTTACTTTTCCAAGTTGACATGGTTAGCTTTGACTGTTTTGAATTCAAACTTGTTCGTAGTTAAGTGTTGAAATTTGTACATGTTGGAGTAATCTTTGAATCTCTAGAGCACGAGTCATGAATTCAATTTCACCAAGGTTAAAAAAAAAAAAAAAAAGAAGGTCAAGCAAGGTCCAGAACATACAGGGTTAACTCACGGTTATTCTATTACTGTGACTTGAAAATAATGCAATTAAATGAATCCGGTTATTGTTTTTTTGCTCTAAAAATATTTTATATATATATAGCAGAATGCATAGCCTCTATTAAAGGGTACACAATGTGCACATATGACAGTTTCTATTTCTCCTCTTTGCTCTGTTCAACACACTGAGCCCTGCTTAGTCCAGGTTTAGTCCGGGTTCAGACTTGCTTGCTGCCGATCAGGAAACAGCTGCGCTATTTGCACATTATGATCGCGTGTGCATATTTAATTAGGGTGTCCTCAGCTTTAAAATGTTAGCGAGTCATATTTCAGTCATTCCACAGCAGTTTCTAAAAATATAAAACGTTTTTCAGAACCCAGAGGTAGGACTTTCTCTTACTGTTTATCTGGGCTGTAGTAGTTTAGCGCTCTGCAGTCATAGAGGGAGAGAGAGAGTACATGCCGCTCGTCACAGGGGATTCAAGGTTGGATCCAAGGTTTGGGTCCGGACGGGTTGGCGCGTAGGTCCGAATCCGGACCGAGGTCCGCCGTTTAGTGACCTCTGCTCTAGAAGCAACTATTTCAAGTGTCATGATGACCATTTCTTCTTCAATGATTTTAAATTGACATTAGCCACCCATTTTCACACTCATGGCCCTACGTATGCAATCAGGAGGCCCTCTGTTGGCTTTCCACCCAGCTTATCCCTGCTTTTCCAAGCAGCAAGACAAAAAGAAATCCATCCATCCATCCATTTTCTTCCGCTTTATCCGGGGCCGGGTCGCGGGGGCAGCAGTCTCAGCAGAGATGCCCAGACTTCCCGATCCACGCACACCTCTTCCAGCTGTTCGGGGGGACCCCGAGGCGACACCAGGCCAGCTCGGAGACATAGTCCCACCAGCGTGTCCTGGGCCTTCCACGAGGCCTCCTCCCAATAGGACATGCCTGGAACACCTCCCGAGGGAGGCGACCAGGAGGCATCCGGAACAGGTGCCCTAGCCACCTCAGCTGGCTCCGTTCGACGTGGAGGAGCAGCGGCTCGAGTCCGAGCTCCTCCCGGGTAACTGAGCTCCTCACCCGATCTCGAAGGGTGCGCCCAGCCACCCTGCGAAGGAAACTCATTTCGGCCCCTTGTATTCGCGATCTTGTCCTTTCGGTCATTACCCAAATCTCATGACCATAGGTGAGGGTGGGAACGTAGATCGATCGGTAAATCGAGAGCTTTGCCTCAGACTCAGCTCCCTCTTCACCACAACAGTCCGATACAGCGACCGCATCACTGCTGACGCCGCACCGATCCGTCTATCGATCTCACGCT
The DNA here is from genome assembly GCA_021464625.1 of Proterorhinus semilunaris. Taxonomy (NCBI): domain Eukaryota; kingdom Metazoa; phylum Chordata; class Actinopteri; order Gobiiformes; family Gobiidae; genus Proterorhinus; species Proterorhinus semilunaris. The sequence goes on from CM038359.1 coordinate 8,638,060, forward strand.
CCATCCGTCCCTCACTCGTGAACACGACCCCGAGATACTTGAACTCCTCCACTTGAGGCAAGGACTCCCCACCGACCTGAAGCGGGGAAACCACCTTTTTCCGTTGGAGAACCATGGCCTCAGATTTGGAGGTGCTGATCCTCATCCCGGCCGCTTCACACTCGGCTGCAAACCGCCCCAGTGCGCGCTGGAGGTCCTGATTTGATGAAGCCAACATTGCCGCATTGCCGGCAGTAAGTCAAAAAGAAATCCACTAAAATAAAAACCTTACATTGCATCTCTTTCTGACGCTAGAACGGATTTTGACAGTAAACTACAACCACAAACCTGGAGAAAGATGGGACTTAGTTCCAATGATACACTGGGAAGTGATGGGAGGAGGGTCTTCATCGCTGTGGGCTGCCACATTGGTGCCCGGGGACCCATCTCCAGATGTAGAGCCCGGCTACTGGTTAAAATCGCCTGCTGGAGGATTAAAGGTGCTCTATGCAACTTTTTATGAAAAAAAAAAAAAGAGGGAATATTAATGGGAATTTGACCTTTCAGTTAGGGTTTCTGCTAGTTTGTTTTTAGCGCAACCTCGGAGATGGTTCAATCAGCAGTGAAAACCTATACCAGAAACCCTAAAAACAATTGATCCTAGAATGTTTTGGAAGCCACCGGGATGGAAAGTAAAGGCGTTATGATACATAAAAAGTTGCACAATGCACCTATAAGCTCTTGGTAGAGGAAACTGGGGAAACCTACGCAGACACAGAAAGAACACAGAAAGGCCGCTGGCCGACCCAAGGGCTCAAACCCTGTATCACCAATTCCAACAAAAAGAATCATGTAAACATAAACAGCAAGAAGACACAACACATTTACTTTATAAAGAAATAATTTGGAATTGCAGAATCAAAACAAGCCATTGCCCTAGGAACAGGAACCATTTTGGCCGTGTAAACTTTTTTTTTTTTTACTCTTTGCTAGAAAAACACAGGCCCGGTATCCAATTACTCCTCCTACCTTTCATGTTCTTCCTCCTGATACAAACCCTTCTACTTCCCCCGCCCCCCCCCCTTTTTTTCTGTCTTTTACTTTTACCGCGTCTAAACCAGTCCCGACACCGAGCTGTGCCGCTCCTCTTGCATGCAGAGCAGGTGGATGTGCTGAGCTGGGCCCTTTATGATGGAAAATGTGAGCTTCAAGAGGGTATCATTCCGCTAGCGAACGCGCTAATGCAGGGGACCGTATCACAGTAAAAAGACAGGCTGCGGGAACGCCGTCGCACCGTTTGCACGAGCGGTAATGAGGTTTGTGTTCAGTAGAGTAAAACCGGTACGTTTCCAAAATGGCCGAAAACTGTGGCTGCCAAATAGGATATGAGAGGTGTTTTTTTTTTTTCTTTCTAGATAACGATTCTTGCCCGGTGTGCTTAATATTCAAACTGCGAGGGGGGATAGCGAGAGGAATTTGCAAGGGTAAAGGTGCAAATGGTTTGCACTTTCTCCTCACAATAAGAGAAGGTCTCGGGTTCACGTCCTAAAAGAATAGCATAGGCACGACAGAAAAAGCTTAAGGCATGCTCACTCACACGCCACATTGACACAGGCTGTGGGTGAAGTGTCCTGCCTGGTGAAAGGATGGCAGCCTGTACCTGCGGGAGCTGGAATTTGAACTGCCAACCTCTCGGTTATTGGACGACCTGCCCTACCATCTGAGCCTTTGTCTCCCCGAAGTGCTACTTCATAATTTAACTCGCGTAGAAGTGAAAAAAGTAGTGGCTCAGATAAACAAATTGAAATGACAAGTACTTAAAGTGCATTATATCAGCATGGCGCCTTTACTTTCGATCACAGTGGTCTCTCCTGGATTGTCCTAGAGATCACCGTGATGGAGAGTAAAGGCGGACCAGGACCACACATGCAGCCGCTGGGTCACTACAAGGTCAAATACGCACTAATAGAAACTGTTGATTTTTTTTTACATAAAAAGTTGTTCAGTGCTGCGGAGGTTGAGTAAATGTATGAATCATAATATCGTATCAAAGATTTGTAGCGCTTTTTGCGCAAAGTCTAATTCATAGTTTTAGTGTTGAGTGTAGCGATATCTTAACCTTTGATCCACGTTGGAAAGAGTCAACATACAGTACCAGTTAAAAGTTTGGGAAAAGTTTCAACTGTACGGTTGATAAAACAGGAAGAAATCTCCCTCTCCTAATTTTTCACCTTTTTCTGCGACCTGCATTTGTGGTTTCTGTGTTCCACATTGTTTTTCTGGATACTTTTGCTGAGTTTTTGTGGAGGTTAGTTGGATTTGTTTACATTGAGAGTCCAAAATGGTCCTGAAGAAAGCAGCTTTTTCATGGTAAACAAAATGCTAGCTTATCAGCTAAACCCATTTGAGACCTACAAATGTCTTCTTCTGAGACACTGGAGAGGCACCAAGAGCCCCCCCAGCTGCAGCACAGTCGAGGCGTCACAAGAGGAGCTACAGGAAACGAGTAAGGGACAAACGAGGAGATGGTGAAAGACTATTGTGAAGCGGAGGGTGCTGCAGGAGGAAGAGGAAGGAGGAGGAGCTGACCAGTGCAGGACACCACGCTCTGAAACAGGGACAAACCCGTTTCAGAGGATCAGAGGAGACAAAGGGCAACCAGGTTTCTTCCGAGTGCTACAGTTTCCCCGACCTCCAAGGTCATGCCGGTCAGGTTGACACACAGTGGCTCAGCCACAGCAGCTCAGGACTAACACCTGAACACTATTTCATTGTACACTTGTACAATGACAATAAAGCACTTACTTACTATTTGAAAAGTTTATATCAATATTATACATTACATATAATACATTGTAGATTTTCAAGTTTTGCACACTTTTGACATTTTTTCAGCTTCACAATGTAGTCACCAGACTTCACAGACAGTTAAACCATTTCAGGTGATGACCTTATGAAGAATATTGAGAGATATTATTTCAACCTATTTTGTTTCATACAGAATCCCACGTGTTCATTCATATTTGAATATCTTCAATGAGAACCACACAAAAAGCTAATAAATAAAAAGCGCTTCCGAACTTTTGATCGGTACTGTATTCCTACAATAGAAGCAGAAATGACAGCTACTTCGAAAAGTTGAGTATAGCGCACTTACAGCACTAACCGCTTCGCTTTAGTGCGTTCCCAAGTTTCTGCATCCCTTCCCCCTCAAATGTATCAAACTCTACTCACTCTTACAGTTCAGGCATTTGTCCCCAGCCAAAGGGAATGCATTAATACTGTAGGTTTTCAAGCGATCGGTGAGTAGGCTGATGGGCAGATGTGCTGACAGCAGGGATCCCCATCGCCTCACTGTGGCCTTTCATTATTTTCCTTTCATAACGCTCATCCTTCCAGTGCAGAGGAGGCATGATTGCAGAAGCTTAACCGCAGTGGACAGAAGGGAAGAAAGAAAAGAAAAGCAGCGCCGCTTTGCCTTGGACTCACCTTCCTCCTGCAGTTTGAAGGAGCCAAAATAAATAAATAAAATCACGAAACCAGAAATACAGCTTAAGTATTACAGCTTAAGGTAAAAAAAACGACTTCAAATTTCACAAACTTTTAACCAGTTAATGCCATCCACTACCTGTAAGTTGTGTTTTACTCACACAGATCTTACCCATACTTTCAGAAACTACAAGGCCTTGCATTGGTTCATCGGCTGTACACAAAAAAGAAACCCGAAGGTGACGAACCGTGCCGGACAAGCAGCAATAAGGCAATAAAAAAAACAACAGAAACACAACTAAAAAGTGTGAAAAATGGGACAAAAACGTGACACAAAACGTGGCGACAATGCAGCAAAAACGGTTTTGAAGGTCCTAGCTTTCAAATGAGGTCTTACACTGGCCTGAAAGTTCTCCAGTCAAGAATCTTTCCAAATTGGGTGATGCCGAACTGGAGAAAAGGCATACAGTTAAGGTGGGGGTTAATGGTGAGATTTAGTAAACATTAGAGGCATATATCGGGCCGATATTTGGGGATTTTACAATATCGGCTATCGGCCGATCTAGCGCCGAAAAAAGCTGATATTTCCGGGACCGAAAATGATAAAGACTTCCCGTTTTTTGCATTGAAGAGCACAAAGTCAGGGCTTTAAAATATCCTTGTGTCCTCCCACAACTCCTTAGGCCTCAGGGGAGGTGAGAAACATCGCAATGAAAGTTTCTTAAACGCAAGTTTCACTAAACCTCCGTCAATATGGACATGCTGCATGTCATTTTGAAGAATTCAATCGTTGAGTTAGTTTTAACCTCCATTATTGTATTCGCCGCGGAACATGCTCGTAACAATATGCTAATGCTAACAACAATGAATCAAAGCTGGGACAGAGACTATGATTGGATCACTTAAAGTAATAAAATAAAATCTGCCACTGCTGAAGCCAAGTATTTGTTTTTACAGGATTACAGACGTGAAATCGGCCACAAATATCAGTCAACAATATCAGGCGAGCATATCGGCATTGGCCAATTAACATCCCAAAATATCGGCATCGGCCTTAGAAAAACCCATATCGGTCGGCCTCTAGTAAACATGACTGAATAACTATAATGTTCTTATACAGTATGTGAGTAAACTAAGCACGGTTTCAACGCGCTCCAAGGACAACACTATTTTAAGAAACTGAAATGCTGCATATCCCGACTGTTTTTGTGGGCCGATTTACCACTTCCCATGTTGCAGCTCTGAATCATACCAAGGTGAGGGGGTTTTTATAGCCCTCTGCCTCTCCTGTGCACCCGCAGCCGCTCCCAACAGGGTACTCTTGGTGCGGCACGGGCAATACAAGCCGCGTATATCCCGCGGAGAAAAGACGGCGTAAAATGGTCCATTAATTCTGCCCTACACCTGAGTTGGGAGGGACCTCGCCTGTCCCATATAACATGTGAAATAGTCCCACGGTCGTTGGTGCGGCCGTCACGGGGCTGTCAGTGAGGAGAGATGGGGGTAGGGTCGGTCAGCCATATGCACCTCCGAATCAAACGAGATACGAACCATAAATCATGTCACAAGAGCTGCATTTTGACAGCTGAAAGGCCAGTTCCACAAGAACTCTGGCCTGTCCTCCAACTCATTCTGTCAAGTTTCTATATGCACTTATGGAGCAACACGAGAAAAAGGATCTTTGGAAGACGTTTACTCTGTATTCTTCATGTATGCAGGTGAATTGGGGAAAACATTTCCTTTGGAGATATGCTGTAGATTACTGACATGAATATGAGAGAGAAAATGTATTGGAAGTTTTCTTTGATGTTTTTTTAAATAAAACCACATTTTATATCATTTTTCAAATGATTTTGGATCTTTTGAGTAAGATTTCGCCTTGTTTTTTGCGGTTCAAAGCTCAATAAATCTGGCAGGAATTAGATATCAAAAAGCACTTCAAGAATGTGACAAAAACGCCATGACAACGCGACAGGTATCAGTTTAGTAGGTCATTGATTTACCTTTCCATTGAGTCGTCAGGTCCAGTTGAGAAGCTTTTAGATTTGGTGAAGCCGAACTGGAGAAAATGTGCTCGGTTAAAAGGAACAGGCCACCGTTTTTCCATACTGAGATATGTTCTTACCTGAGCTTAGACGAGTTGATGCGTACCTGTCTGGTCTTTGTGCGTTTCCAGTCACGCAAAACAACCAAAGATGTTGTTAGCATTTGGCCTCTCCCAGCATATTCCTATGGCTCCAAACGGAGGTGAAGTTAGAAGCGACCACGCTCTTCCACGGGCACAAAGACCAGACAGGTATGCATCAACTCGTCTGAGCTCAGGTAAGAACATATCACAGTATGGAAAAAACGGTGGCCTGTTCCTTTAATTGGATTTGGATTACAGCCGCCTCTTCTCGGGAGACCTTTTTGTGCTAACGAGTGGATGCCAAACATGTTTGCGAAAGAATACGCGCAGGAAACCGGCCAGTGTCATTGAATTAGCGTTGTAAAGGGTGAGTTTGATCTTTTTTCTTTAGGGATAAAAACTAGCAAAGAAAAAATCTCAACACCTTGAAAAAAACACCGGACATGAATGAAGTTCATTAAATCCATTTTAGATTCGGTCGACTGCATTTACATTCTTTTATCATCGATTAGCAATACGCATCGAATCCAGAGCAAACGGAAAACCTATGAAGCGGCCTACGAGAGCCATCACTTCACCCGCTCCGTCTCGCCAAATAAAAACGTTCTAACAGAAGAAACATGATGACGGCAGAGCAAGGCAACATGGCTGACAGTGCGTTAGTGCCGGAACAGTTATTTGGAAGAGCGATTGCGGCCGAGATCTGACAAAAGGCCATTTTAAGTGTAATATGACAATTTGACATCATAACGGAGGCTGAAATCATTCTTACACCCCGGCAGTGGTGCTGACGCTAATGCACCCTAATGCTGAGCCCGTAAAGCAACAAGAAGTGAAACCTCAGCATCGCAACTTTACATTTGGAAGTCTTTAGGGCGAGACGCTGCGGGTGAATGGGGGATTTGTTTGTTTTGTTGCCAGTATGCCATTTTGTTCGCTCTCTCTTCGCTGTTATAGTTTTTTGTGTGCGTTCTCGGTTATTTTAAATTGCGTCTCCCATGTGTCTTTTTCCGTGTCACTTGTTTTTATGGGCCTATTTTCTGAGACGCCAGTTTTTTTTGTGTGTGTGAGCTTTTGTCACAACTTTTTAACATCTAGCTGACCCGAGTTGTAACAATTGGGGGCTCGTCCGGGATCATGATCGATATTAATTGAAACTTTTGCTGTAGATTACTGATACAAACGTGATGTTAATAAATGTATTGCCAGGTTTCTGTCAAGACCTTTTAAGCGTAAAAACCTAAATCATGGACTGAGCCAGGTTTAAATGTATGGTTTTATTTAGTTGAAATATTAGTTACAAAGATTTTGGATATTTCCAATAGTAAAATTCAGTAAACATTTTAATTCCGCCTTTTTTTATTTATTTTTTTGATCCCTCTGAAAAAAATAAAAAATAAAATACTTCCAAAATATTGTTAAGTCCCAGACTGGAAACTCTGGAGTCTGTGGGATCTAATAAAGTAGATATTGTTGCAAGAGTGGAATAAAAACCTAATTTGGAGTAAATTACCATATTTAAATTGCAGTGTCATCTCGATTATCTTTCATGCCACAAGTGAACCCCAAACATGTCAATATTTGTGAGTAAATAGATGTGGGAAAGACAAGGGAGCGCCGCCATGTTGTAGTTATAGTATTTCTGGAAATCTCTGGCTCGCTAGTGGACAAAACCTCATAACATAAGCATCACAAAAACAGAGTTTGGTCCTTATTTTTTACTAGGACATTCAAACTAAGATGTTAAAACTAGCATCTCAACATTGTCAAGTGTCTTGCCTTAGAAATAAGAAGAGACGACTGAAGTGAAGAAGATTCCTCAAAACTGCATGAATGACGTGAAACACTCCTCCAGGTGTGACACGTCTCCTTTAAGAGCACAAACGCCCCATCAATGACTCCACCGAATCTGTACTAAAGTCATGTGTCGACAGTGTGTCCCTTCCTTCCACCCCGGGGTAGACTGGCCAAGGCCTAAGCGGAGGTGGTTCATCAGTGCACAGGAGTTGGGTCTCGCGGGCCGCTGGCTCCGCAGCGAGGGTCACTGCTGAATAATGTATGGGGTTTAGACCGAGCGGGGGATGCCACAACACTACGCGAGCGGGGGGGGGGAGGCGGCAATCCCCCCCGTTGTACAGCGATCTGTCACTCCGCATCAGCCGGACGCCGGGGAGTGCGGGGCGAGCTTACAGGGACAGGCGCGCACGATCGGGGATGCCGTGAACGCAGCGATGAGGCTATCGGAGAGGACTGAGCGATGGGTACAACTCGATTCTGTTCTGTCTCCAGTCACAAGGAATTCAGTCTAAGCTAGCTACTGGTTGGACATCCCTGGGGCTTAAGTTTCACCCCAATATGTTTTGCTCATTGTATTCAAAAGACCCTAATTTCCCTTATTCCTCTGTTCGATGATAGTTGCTTCTGAAGAAATTATGAATGCATCGACTTTTCTTGGGATTTAGCATAAGAAATGTAATCAAATTACTAATTGTAACTTGCTGTTCCCTGCATAACCCACAAAGAGAAAGAAGAGAGCTTGAACCAAGAAGTGTGTTTCCTTGGACACTTCTGCAGATTCCAAATATAGCCATTTGTGGAAGATACACACAACGCTCTGCTGGGGGATCTTCGGCCGAGAGCGCACACATTACAAAAGTTTAAAACCCGTTTATTCATTCCACACATCATCTCCACCAACAGACAACAAAGTTTCCATTCTTAGACTTCACAATATATTTACAGTGGGGTGCGAGAGTTTAGTGCACCCCGGGCCACAACAAAACACAAGGCAACTCCATGCGCCTAATAAGGTGAATAATGAAGCAAGGAGAAGACAAAATAAAATAAAATAAATACTACCATAATAATACCATAATATTCCCCCACAAAAAATCTGGTTAAATTTCCATCATTTACATTTTCAAATTAATATTTATTTTAAAAAGGCCAGAGCAAAAGTTTGAGCTCCAGCAGAATGCCTCGTAGCCCCCCAATATTTCAAGTATCATAGCTTTAAATGCTTTTCTAGGCAGCCAAGAGTCTTTCAGTTCTAGTTTAAGAGATTTTAGTCCTTTATTCATAGACTACAGTTAAGTTTTTAACTCAATGCTCCCAACAAAGCTCATTCACAAACTCAAATGCCTTGGACTTTTTAATTTTCTGACTCAATGGTTGCATTTCTGATGAGCTGTATGTTAGCACTGGTTTACCCGCAGGGGTGTATTTTGAGCCCCCTGCTGTTCACATTGTATACTAATGACCTTGTAGCATTTCATGATAATGTGATACTCAAATATGCCGATGATACAACCATCATTGGGCCGATCAGTTCAAACGATGAATCTCATTATTGCGAGGGGGTGCTTAACTTTCACACCCTATACATCCCCTTTGATAAAAAATGTGTAACTAAAGTGTCAACAAAATTTAAACCAGACCTTTTCCATTTTACAGATTTTGTTGCCAAAAATGTTGGCAATTTTGGCTCGCAAGATGCAACATTAAACTTAAAGATTACGCAATTACAGCACTGGTACACATTTTACACCAAGTACTTCCTCATTAATGATTTGACCTTCCAAGTACCACTGGGCCGAGATCAATCAAATAAGGACTACAATAAGTCTAAATTGGACAAAATTATGTCTAAACTGAGTATAACCCATTTCTAAAGAAAGTGAAAAGTCTTGACAGTTAATTGAACAATTTCTTGTTACCATTCTTGGTCTTTGTCACCTTTACAATTTGGACAAAGAAGCTCGTCTGTTCGCGCCATTGTACAAAAGAGGAATTCAAGGCAATAAAGACTTCAATTACACCGGGCAACTCCATATCTGCCCAATATTAGCCCAGGAAAGAGGCCGGACGCGCTGACTTTTTTGGCCAGCCGTCACAGACATTCTTTCTCCATAAATGTCGCCGAGTTTGCAGTCCTTCCGCGGGCGCCATCTTTATAGTCGTAAAGCTGCACTCATTCCGTGCTGATAGCCCCAAATATTCTGATAGACGACCAGCCTGCACCTCCGCGTGGCCATTTCCCAAAGCCCTGGCACGAGATCTATCCAGCTACCGGCCGGCATTACCTGGTATTTGGACAGAAGTGACGGAAAAGGCAAGGGGGGGGTTTGGTGGTATGGGACTGAACTGACTTTTTCAGCAGTTGTTCTCCAAAAGTTCTCTAAAGTCACATCATTGCTATGGCGCATTTAAAACAACTATGGATTAACTTAAACGCTTCATATGTATTAGAACGAGGTGAGACATTAGGAAAGTCCAGTGGTGGTTTGCGACTCAGCTTCTGTCCCATGTTTGAACACCGACTTCTTGTGGGAAAACTTTATTATTGTGACTTCTCATAAACACAACTGAAGCACCAACACAATCAAGTGAGCAAGAGAAGTTTCAAATAGACGTGTGGTGGTTTTATTATTTGCAGCCTGATATTGATGTTTGGATGATCAAATCAATCATAGGCCGATAAATAAGAGTCATTTTCTTGGTACCGTGGGTCTGTGCTTCACGGAGTCACCTGCTGGAGCAGTTCGTTCAGTCAGAGCTAATTTAGCCACTATTTGCTGTAGATGTAGCTTCTTACGTAGCTTCTCACGTTTCCCTCGCCTGGTCAGCCATCCCCATGTGCTTATCTCTTCAAAAGCAGGACTTTGTAAAGAAAAGCGTTTATTCTGGCTGGCTCACTGCCTGGCACAGACAACTTGCACCACATGAATGCGGTTAAAAGGGAAATGGGGGAAATACCGCACATCAAATGATTTGCATGGCTGTATGGACCAGAAAACATCGGTGGTTTAGCGCTTCGCCGCTCAAGGCAGTGAAGTGCTCTGAACCGATGACCCGCTTTGAGACACTGATACTCAACTCACAGAAGGAAGACCTTTTCGAGACAATAGTCACGTGACCAGCTGTTACCGAAACAGGCCCCGACGCAGTGTTTCGACGCAATCTGCTTCAGGAAGAGTAATCCGGAGCGGCGAGTTTTTTGGACATCACTAGATACTGGTATCGGATTTCGGAGCCGATGCTCGAAAAAACACAATATCGGGTAGCCAGTGTAAACTAAAACTAAACTTTTACACATTTATAAGTTCAATGCATTGTTTGTTGTGGGCTTGTTTTTGAGTCTGCAAATAAATGTGTCGATCTCAATCAAACAAAGACTTTAGTGATCTTGCGATATATATTGTGGCTTCTTGCGATACGGGTATTGCATCACCTAATATCGCGATATTTTTTTTTGGAGATTTATTGTTCAGCCCTATACTGCATGTCATTTTGAAGCTCAGAGCGCAGAGAATTCAATCGCCAAGTTAGTTTTAAGGTTCGCAAATGTGTTTTTGCCACGGCTAGCAACAGTATTAATCGGACATCGGCAGATACTCAAACCCCCAGTATCGGTATTGGAAGCAAAGACACTGGATTGGTGCATAAGGCTAGAAAGGCCAGACTTTGAGATCAATTTAAACGCCAAGGAATTTTCCTGCATATTATCTTAAAGAATATTAGTTTTATGCAGTTTTTTGTGATGTAAAAACAAAGTGTCTTCGCGGCATTTTGACAGTCCCACTACGTTAGCACTAACACATCAAACAGACTTTTACGCTCAAACTGATCCCCAGCCTCAAGTACTAATTTCACCTAGAACTTCTTTCTACTTCTACTTGAGCGCCATTATTTTACAGTAACATTGAGTGCATACAGTGCTTTGAAAACTGTACCCGCCTCCGTTGACCGTGGTGATGGCATTTGTGGCTCTTTCATGGGAGCTGCTCTAAAGGTTGAATTCTTTTATGTGATTTTATTTTTATTTTTTCAGGAAACTAGCGAGAAAACTCATTATCTGAAATCTCATTTGCCGAGAGGCGCACCTTTTGATTAAAATGACTAATAGTTACCGCAGGAATGGATTTCACCCTTTGAAATTTGTGTCGTCCAAATAAACTTGCTTTGCCAAACCCGTTCACATTAAAAACACTGCTTTAGGAATAGAAAATTAAAGGCATATGTTCATTCTTTATGTATGTATTTTCTCCGCAATGTTAAGTCAGTCCTTCTTAATCAAATGAAAACTATAGCTTCACTTATTTCGGCCTCATCTCAGTTCACTCTGAAGCATCGAATTACGGCTCCAAAATGCGCGTTCATTGTTAAGTCCGCCTTCTGTAAGCGGTATGAGCCGAAGTCTGAGTCACTCCTCCCACTCCCGGTTCATCCCGTTCACCGGAGCGCTGCCGCCCGTCCCACACGCTCCCACAGACACATGCCCGGAGCCACAGCATTTCAAACATCCCTAAACGAGTGGGAGGATCCGACTTTCAATCGCTGTGACCGGGTCCGAAGGGTCAGAAACAGCCCCCGAGCGTGCGCGGCATCACATCAGTGCAGACACACACAGAGATGAATGAGTTCATTTCAGAATATTTGCAAGCTGGAGTATTTGCCTAAAGTTTAGATGAAAACAGGTAAAGGATACCGTTTGTTCACAAAACCGGTGGTACCCAACAGGATTGAAAAATTAAGCTTTCATTTATGTTTAAAGAGCAAATACGGTTCCCAGGCCAAAAGTGGATCGTGAGACCTTTAGGAAAATCACTTTTGATAAATAGTTTTGGGACTTTTCGATGGTCAGCCTTATGATCAATGTGTGAATGAACGGAATTGACTCTGTGCATAATTTCAAGTCAACAACGCCGCCCAAGAAGTGACTTCCTGTTTCGATCCAGCACGCCAAAATAAAAGCACACAGCTCTTCTCATTGATCAGTTCAGCAGGCACTTTAGGGAATATTACAAGAGTATAATTAAATACACACATGTAAGTGTTTTGTCTGTTAATAGTTAGGCAGAAAGAAAGTTGAATTAATGACCCGCTGAACTAATGAATAAGATGGTGCTTTTATTTTGGTGTGCTGGATCAAAACAGGAAGTCACTTCTTGGGCAGCGTTGTTATGATTTGAGTCAATTCAGTATATTTCATGGTGAAAAAATAAAATAAAAGGTCAACCTGCAAATTATTACATTTTAATCAAATGGTTTTAAGATGATCTGATAAGGAGCTCACTCAGATACACACCCCAACCTCAGTCACGCTCCCCAACCCCGCCGCAGGAGGAGGAAGTGTCAGCATTCAGCAAGGCACCCAAACAGTATCACGTGACCATTTTATTTTACACTCTTACTTCTGTGTTCGCAATAAATAAATAAATAAAATAAATAAAATCGCAATGCGATAAAATTTGCATGTCCACTACAGCGGATTTTTACTGGAGTCAGGATGGAGATCGCAGCTAATGCTACACATGACTGTGGAGACTTTAGGGGCAGGTGCCTAAAAAGTGTGAATGAAGCATCTATATTGCTTGAGTAGATCATCTTTACAAGAAAATGCTCGGGCTTCGCGTCTTGGATAAAGCCTCCGACATGTTGTAGCAGAGCCTACTAGCGTTCCTTAGCATGGCGCTAACAACAACACGGCAAAGAAAACCGCCATGCAAGAGCTGTTAAAAGCTAATAACATCCCTGTCATCAGCGGCATCTTCATCTGGATCTCAAGTAACTCTTAAGACTGGCTCATCTCTTCCACTGCTCTCGGTTGCCGTGGCACCAACAACAACAAAAAACATAAAAATGTCAAGTTCCAGCCAGACTTGCATCACAAATGCTTTTCTTTACGGACTAGCATCTTTCTAAAGCTATTTTACAAAGAATAACATTTCCTGTTTTGTCCGGTTTCAATCATTATCCCCAATTAGATATCGTTATCATGATATTTCCCTTTCATATTGTGCTATAAATTTTAGGCCACATCACCCTGCCAGAGCGTGCACCAGAAGTGGGAACAAGTCCTTGCTTTTCAAGTCCTAGTCGCATGCCAAGCATGTGTCTCACAAGACTGCAGTCCACAGCTTAGAATTGTAAGTCTCTGTAGAGAAACGCAAAGACCACCTGAACGTTTTGACTGTCCATGACACCGCACTTCACATGTCTCTGCAGCACAGAAAGGCCTTGATCATGCGAGTTAAGATATTGTACATTTTGCAAAGAATTTATATAATTGCAATCTTCTGGGTTTTTTTTTGTTTTATTTTGCCAATAGACTACCCACACAGTGCTAAATATTTCATGAGTTTGCCTCAAAACGTTTGGTTGCTGGACGCCGTACAGGAAGAAGTTGGCAAAACAGACACGGAGCCAGCCAGCAGAGGAGAGGCCGAAGAGCCGCGAGTTATTGCAGTGAATTTGAATACATTAGGCCCACAGTGAAAAAGCCCGTCTTCAAAACCGGAGCGCACCAAGGTCAAAACCCGGCTATGGTTTCAGGCGTATTTTAAACATCCAGGGAGCACTTGAAAAGCCCATTATCCCATTTATTCAGCCCATACATTAACATAAACATGTACTTTGGCTAATGATCCGAACATTTAGCTACATTTGCAAAACAGGTTTGTAGAGAAGGCCGTCAGCGTACACAAATATTAGCATATTTTTAAAGAGAAGGGCTTATTGATATGCAGAAAACTATTGCAGTCCGAGCCGGTGCCTGCAGCATATGGATCTTGGAAGTTGTCAATATTTTGGCTGCATTTTTGATCCGTCTGTTTTCAAAGCTTTGTTCTATTTGGTTTTGAGTAGTAGAATAATACATTAACCAACCAACCAATCACTGCAGCAGCAAATACAGTAAGATCAAAATACAGTGATACCTCACAGAATTCTCTTGATTCAAACATTGATCATGAGGCTAACGGTCAAAAGATAAGTGATAGTTTCTGACCAACTAAAAATATTTAGACATTCAGTTGAGGAAATGGCTACTTTCCTTTCAAACACTGGTGTGTCTGGAATCTTGCAGTGATTTCCCCTGTCCAATTTCAGACAATTCAATTACAGCTGTTTGTCTGTAGCGGCGATGTCCAACAGTAGCAGCGGAGGGAATTTTTGGATCTTGTTTAGTTTTTGAAGTAGTGTTTACACAGGCATAAGCAAGTTAAATTGAATGCTTTTTAAGCATGGAAGCGTGGAAACCCTGTGAATAATCTATATATGAGTTAAAAAATATGTTTGTAGGAGCTGCTAAAGTGGATATTTCATTGCAAGAGTGTAAGGAAAATGTAGCGTCCTGTACATTCCTCCCGTCTTAAGCGGGGGCTGTCGCCCAGAAACAAAATGACCTTATTCGGGTTATAACGTCATCTCAGTCGCCTTTTGTGCCTACACGTGGATACCAAACACGTCAATACAGTGCCTTGCGAAAGTCCTAATGCACCTTGAACTTTTGCACATTTTGTCATGTTTACAACCCTAAACATAAAGATTTTATTTAGATTTTTTTTTTTAATGAAAGTTCACACACAAGCAACTGACAACAGTGAAGTGAAAGCAAAATGATACATGATTCTGTTATTTTTCAAAAAATAGAAACGTGAAAAGTGGGGCGTGCATAAGTATTCATGCATCATTTCTCTGAGTGCATTAAATTGCCTTTATAACATTCCTAATGACTGCAGAATGTTCACACCTTGCCCTAACCATTAAATAGAGGCCACCTATGCGTAATCTACTCTCAGTATAATTCCAGCTGTTCTGTGAGGGCCTCAGAGCTATGGTCAGAGTGTATTGGTCACTAAACAACATCATGAAGGCCAAGGAGCTCACCAGAGAGGTCAGGGATAAAGCTCTGGAGAAGTTTAAAGCAGCGTTAAGTTATACAAAGATTTCCCAAGATTTGAACATCTCACGGAGCACTGTTCAATCCATCATTGGGAAATGGAAAGAGTATAGCACCACTGCAAACTTACCAAGACACGGCCGTCCACCTAAACTAACAGACCGAACAAGGAGAGCACTGGTCAGAAATGCAACCAAGTGCCCCAAGATAACTCTGGAGGAGCTGCGACGTACTGCCGCTGAGCTGGGGGAATCTGTACATGGGACAACTATAAGTCGTACTCTACACAAATCTGGCCTTCATGGACGAGTGGCAAGAAGAAAGCCATTATTGAAAGGAGGCCATAAGAAATCCTGTTTGAAGTTTGCTAGAAGTCATATGGAGGACACAGCTACCATGTGGAAGAAGGTGCTTTGGTCAGATGAGACAAAAATGCTTTTCCTCAGCGGGGACTGGGAAGATTGTAAGAATAGTTGGGAAGATGGATGGAGCCAAATACAGAAATTTTTGAGGAAACCTGCTGGAGTCAGCAAGAGAATTGAGGCTGGGGTGGAGATTCACCTTCCAGCAGGACAATGACCCTAAACACAAAGCTAAATCTACAATGGAATGGTTTAAAAACAAACATATTAATATGTTAGAATGGCCCAGTCAAAGTCCTGATCTAAATCTTATTGAAAATCTGTGGAAAGACCAGAAAACTGCCGTTTACAAACGCTCTCCTTCTCTAGATGTGCAAACCTTGTAGTCAAACCCCAGAAGACTTGCTGCTGTTATTGCAGCAAAAGGGGGTTCCACAAAGTATGAATTCATGCTGTATGAATACTTATGCATGCCCCACTTTTCTATTTTTTTTAAAAATAACAAAATCATGTATCATTTTGCTTTCACTTCACAGTTGTTAGTTGTGTGTGAACTTTCAGTAAAAAATTCAAAATAAAATCTTTATGTTTAGGGTTGTAAACATGACAAAATGTGCAAAAGTTCAAGGTGTATTACTGCTTTCGAGAGGCACTGTATTTGTGAATGAATGTACATGGGAAAGACGAGGGAGCATTGCACTTTTGTAGGGATTTCCTTTGAGTTTGTTCTATTTCTTTTACACTGACATTAAAACTAAAAACATTGACCACTGCGTGAAAAAACTCCCCCATTTGAAGCACTTTGGAGCAAACTTTTCCTGAGCGGCTAAACATCTTCCACATCTAAACTTTCGCCCGTGCCGCCCTTTCAAGTCCACTGCGGTTCGGCACTCGCAGTATCACAGCCTTGCACACACCTCTCCACCAAGGTTATCTCCGCGGAGGATTCACTGACAGCGGGGAATCGCGGGCGCCCGTCACTCCCCCGCCCACGTGCACGCGCGCTCATATGGCGACACAGAGATAGGTACCTGAATGCACCGGCACGCTAGAACCAGCGGGGAGTGTGGCGGCCCCCGGGTAATTCAAGCAGCGTTTTAATTAGAGGGGAGGGAGCCCAAATTATCAGGGAAAGCACGCGTCGGGGGTTTTACTTTTTTGTTTCTTTCATCAAATTTGCGCGCATTACATTCATCTTCAAAGCTCTTTTTTTTTTTTACATTTGGATATGCCTTTATCTATTGAAAAGCATGTTGCTGAATTTGCGATGGGCTATGTTTGCATCTGGGTATGATTCTTTGAGTAAAAATCGGACGGATTCCTTTTCGTTTCATCTCTCCAAAAACACAAAATACAAAGGCGTAAGAGAGGAAGAAACTTTAAGGCATTATTATAGAAGTAATTGCAGACACGTGTGCACAAGGGCAAAGTCGCGAGCTTGGTGTAGGTCATTCATAATATTTTCAGAAAAATTATTTGGCTTAGAGTGGAGCATATTAAGCCGATTTAATGGCCAAAATTCCACGCCAAAATAATCATCAAAGTTGTCTATAGGACTTTGGATTTGTGCCGTCCAAAGAATATCCAAGTGTACACGTAGTACGCTTCTACCCAGCCCTGTTTGGCTGCTGTACGCGACACGGTACAGTCGTTCCCACAGCAAAAGGACTGCAGTTGTTGGACGCGCACACTGGAATACACATTACTGAAGGCACAACACGTTTTGTGTTTAATGATGTTGCCTCTTAGTGGGGTTTATGGAATTATTCAGAGGTGCCAAGGTAAATACTAGAGGAAAGAAGCAGATAAACTGGCTGCTGGACTTTGACGGGGAGACCACAGGCTGTACGTTTCGGCGGAAAGTCCTCCAGAACTACCACACTGAACACGGGGCCTCCCCAAGGCTGTGTGCTGAGCCCCCTCCTGTTCATTCTGCTGTCCCATGACTGTGCTCCAAAGTATGACTCAAACCTCTTTGTTTGCAGACGACACAACAGTGGAGGGTCTCAACAACAGAGGCAAACTACAGGAGTGAGGCAAGCAGTCTGGCCATGTGGTGCATACAGAACAATCTCTCTCTAAATGTGGAGAAGACAAAAGAGATTGTTGTGGACTTACGAAGAGAGCGAGTCCAGCATGCTCCTCTAACAATCAACGTAGTAACATGGCACAAACATTTTAAATGAATGACAATTGGAAATGGTCAATAACACAACCAAATGGATTTACAACTTTTAGGTTTATAAAGTTTCTTCTGATTGCAATCACGGGTTCAATTGTTGCGACTCACCCCATATCTGATTAGCTTCAATCCTTTGTTAAAAAATGAGCTCCGCCAAGATGTGCACATAGTTATAAAAACTAAATAGAGTGCGAGAAATAACAAAAACAAAACAAAAAAGCGAATTTTGAATATTGCAATTTTTTGTGCTTCCAGTTTCCCAACAATGACTGATGCAACCCTATGTAACTTTATGACTGGAAAAATAATTACTCTATTTAAATGTGTATATTCTCAAACAAAATTTGATGAGATGGCGTCACCACTCCTTGCTCTCGAGTCGTGCAGTTTGCAGAGGCAGCCTGCATCCGTCTCCCGAGGGCTGATAGCAGATCTCGGGGCTCGACGGGCTGGTCAAGGGCACAGCTGTAAATTCACAGTGATGGGGGCGGCTGATGAATGGGCACTGCAGCCAGAGAGGAGGGTGTGTGTGCGCTCAAGTACATGCACTAAGATGATTCCACTGCTGCTTTACTTCACTAAACATACAGCGGGAACCATACGTTTACATACACTTCATAAAAAGACACACTTACATTGTTTTCTTGTCTGATCAGATCATTCTTTTTTCATCTTTAAACCACAGTGCATGTGGCGAAACCTTATCATCCTTGATTAAAAAAATTGGACATCGGCTACTTGAGTGTGCGATGCTGTTTTTTGATTTATTACGATTTTTCTCAACATCTGCACCTCTGAGACTACTTCTGGTGTGCGTTGCTTCTCTTTTCTCAACTCTGGTTTCATGTCATACAGTAAGGAAAAATGCAAATGTGTGTTTTTATAAAGTGTATGGTTCCCGCTGTATACTATGCATGAGGGAAACAAGCCATGGGTACATTTGGTTTCAAGACTTCACTCCAGGACACGCACATAGGTTTGAGTATGTGGACTAAAGATGTGAAATATATATATCGTCTACGAGATAAAAAAATAGTTGAAGATATGCAAATCTACAATATCGGGTTTATCTCTACTCGCTTCATCATCATTATTAGTAGTCAATATTACCCACACCTAATGTGTTTTTTATTTTTATTTTTACTTCCGATACCAATTCCAATATTTTGGGGTTATACAAACCAACACAGATTGTTTGTCTGGTTTATAGTGAGTGAAAAGGCGAGTGCAAATTAGGTGTTACATCTCAGGGGTTTGCCATTAAACAAGGATGATCTGAGGTTGACGCCTGCCAAAAAACATCCGTTGGCCAATTAAACAGATTTGTTTTCGGCTTCACCCACTGTGAAGCTGACACCTGCCAAATAATACACCCCCTGGCCATTTGATAACATGGAATGAAACAAACAATGAATAAAAAACATTTCACAAAGACCACTGGGCTGTCCTTCCTTAAATACAACTAAAAAAGTGTGAACCCCCCCTCAAGTCTATTCAAATGAATGGAGTTCATCCTAATTTCCTCTTTTGGCTTTTTGAATACTGAAATAGACAATCTGTGGAGAGATACATTATACAATTTCAATGCTGTTGCCGTCTTCTTTGGCCAGGGAGATGATTGTCTGTGCAAATGTATTCAAACTCTCTTTCGACAATTCCACAGGGAGCAAACATACAAAATAAACGTACAAAAATAGAAAGAAAAAGCAAGCAAAATGTCCGTAAATCACCTGTTCTTTGCCGACCCCACCGCCACGGCCTCCGACAGCGATCCCACACTGAACCTGCCATCTCCACTCTCCTTCCCCCTGCGCAGGGTGCCCTGGTGACGGCTGACCTTTTTACGGGTCGGGTCGGGAGGAGGGGTAAGGGTTGAGCCATGTGCCATGCCCGGGAAGAGGGGGGTAAACCACACCAGCATCATGACCCCATAGAGAGGCTGCCAACTTGCATCCCGTCAGTGAAAGTTCCTACACCAGGCTTTATTCTGGGTTATTATGAACACTGATGGACGCAATGAAGACGATTTTTGCTTCAGGATGAGTCGGTAGGGGGGGGGGTTGGGGGGGGTCCACGTAACGTAGACCAGAACCATCCAAAAATGGTCAGTTTAGCATGATATTGTAACTTTAAATGCCCTGATGAGTAATCCCATCCAAAAAAGACAGAAGATCAGTGGCCAATGAAGAAGCAAGAAGATAGGATAGAGGCAGAGCGCCAACGCCGAGCTAAATGAAATGATTTTATCTTCAGACGATCAAGCGTATGATAAAGCGGGCGCACGGGCACTTCGCTGATCTGTATCAGAGCTGTGCGCGAGACTCTGAACATGATTTAACGTGGTCAGGGTGGTATAATTTGCGGTTCACGGTGTATGGAAAAGTTACTTGTATCCGGGGAAGAAAAATGCCTACACAAACTACACTGATGCGCCCTGGCCCTTGTCAAGTGACAGGTTCCAATTCCAGGCTGTAATTTGTTGACCCCATCAATAGAGCTGCCAATCTAAGCAAAGAGGAGCTTCAACATATCAAAGAGTCTGACTTTAAGATCAGCCACTGGATTGTGCGTCACCAATCTGAAAGGAATCTTATGAAAAAATAAACCTTTTTACCATAGTGCAATGTTTGTTCCATCGTCAAAGATATACAGTTGTGTCTTGAGCCATCCGCCGATGTTCAAGTCAGGGTTGTGTGCTTTGCTCTGACTATTCGCTCCTCTCTAGAGTGGCACAGATAGAGTTTGCCACCGATCCATGAACACTGGAGATTAATCAAGCAGACTTAATCGATTTGGGACTAATATTTTTCTTTTCAACCGCCGTGGTTCACGTTCACAAAGCACTTTTCGCAATCAAGCTCTAATAACGGATTCTCCCACCTCACCAGTAGAGGCGCTGCGGTGGGAATTAGCCAAAGAAAGGACAGAACAAGACAGCCGGCTCCTCTGTCGGTCTAGTGGAGCATTCCTGATTTGTCACAAACATAGAGGGTTTTAGTGCTAAAAGGTACGGCATGATTCCCTTCTTGCTGCTACTATAAGATCTGTTTCTCTCATGGGCATCAACATTATGGAATTTTTCTGCAGTTTTTTTGGTTAATTTAGTCAGTGTTTCAGTAAGTAGACACCAGAAACAGCGATATATTTTCATGGGATCCCAATTCCATCATCACCTGCTGACATTGCATCGGTTTGTGAAAAATTCTAATGCAATGTCGATCGCTCTCCATGCAGTTTGTTTATGATTTGAACAGTCACATGGCCTTGCATCGTGTGGTACTTTGTGGTTTTGTTCCTCTCGCTGGTCCCGTTGCAATAACAAATCAAATGATTCGGACAGGGACCCACGTTTTCAACGGGACCAGGATTGGGTTCTTTGGACCTGAACAGAGTTCGTTTGCGCGTTCACAACACCTCAATCGAACCATACAATCCCAGAAAATGGACTAGAATTCAAATCACCTTCTAAGAGGTAAAAGTTCACATTTCACTGCAATTGGTCTAATCTCCCAGTCAATCGTGGGGAAAGTGTCTATATCTGAGCATAAAACTTTAAACTGAAAATCCATTGAATAACAAAACGACAATCTCTCCAAGACACAGCAGATCTAAATAAGAATCTAATAAAAATACCATTGACACATAGAAATGATGAAAACAGCAGGGTAGCAGGGTATGATGAGGAATGATGGTTCTTGAAAGGGACCGGACATTTTCAACCCATGTGGTACTAGAAACCAAGAAAGGTAAACTTCTAACAAAACATTGTAGATCTACATAGCATTATTGCTAAACCTGTCCAAGTTGTGTTGAAAAGCCAACATCAGAAAGAGTCCCACAAAAAAGTACTTTCGAAAGTGGAAGCAAGTAAAGTTCTAGCACTCCGATTTGAAGGATCGCGTCCATGGTCAGTGGACGCCGGGCTTCTCCGTGTGAAATACTACCCATCTGTCCCGTCTCCAACTAAACTCCCAGATTGACGACGGTAGCTTTTGTGATGGTCTCCCTGGCTATAACTCTGAGCTCCCTCCTCCTATCTTTGGGATGGAAGGATTTAGAGTCCACGGTTAGCGGCTAAAAGGACACGGCTCAGGCTTTGAAACTCCTGCATCGTGTAGTAACTTATACTAAAAACAAGGTAATTTACTATGGTCATGTATGTGCATGGAGGTAAATGGTCCAGGTCTCTGTGCCATTCCGCTGCAGGGAGCTCGTATGGGTCGATGTTTTGGATGTCTGCGAGGTTCCCCAAATACCGCTGTTTTGCGCTTGGCATGAGCTTGTTCCTGTAAGGTCCCTTTTTCTTTCGCCTCATCTTTTTGCATTGCTTTACTTTCTTCTTTTTCTTTGTCGTAATCGTAGATCTGCGCAAAAGTTAAAGGGCAGGAATGCGTGAAATTCTGGGGGCATGCCCCTAGTGTACTACCATCATGGCCGACTGGCTCAGACCCCCCCAAATCATGTGACTCCTCACTCAAGGAAACAGCCAGGTTTAAATGTGTGCATTTGTTTTATTGACACATTAGATCAAAGGATTTTGTTCAGTGGGGATTTTCTTAAATAAAAAATATTACTGGCAATTGCTGTGGACTTTGGCGGCTCAAAGGTGACAGGTGCAACAACATACAGTGAGGATTCGGCAAATAGTTTTCAAGTGAAACTTTATACAGTTAGTGAGAACCCGGCCTAAAACTCCTCAAGAAACCTTTTCCCAGCAGGGTGTCCTCTGAAGAACTTTTGTCATAAATTGATACAATTTATAAAATAGTGATACAAATAAAAATCCGTTGTAAGAAACTTCAAGGGGCACGATCATGATTAAAAATATGTCTGCGCTTTGCATAACTACATCAGACATTAATCTCAGCGGACACTTCCCTGAGAGAGTCTTACGCTGCGCTCTGTGAAGCTTCTCCTAAAATTTGCCGTTGTCCATTCATGTTAGAGGCAGCGCTTTCCTTTCGGTCCTCCGGGGATACACATGTGAGGTGAACTGAAAACGCGCCCTGAGCGCTGCACAACGCTCTGCCAGCGTTTGACCGCCAACTTCAACAAATAAATGTTAAAGCAGTCCACGCATTAAATTATTGAAAAGTCGGGATGCGTGCTTTTGCTGCAGCCTCTCTCCTCGTCAAGAGTGCAGCTGCTATTCGCACAAACCCGGCTACAAAAGTGGTAAAAACGAGGGTCGTATTTTTACAGCAAATGCTCACATAACTGCTTCCACTTCTATACCTACGTGGACTTTCTTGTTGGACCGCAGCGGTTCAAGTAGTCGAAGAAAGACAGTAAGACACTTGACCCTCACTGGAAGAAGTAGAGCGGCTAAAGGGTACAAACTGGGGGGTAAAATTATTCACTATGTGGTACGAGCGCAAAATAAATGTTGACTAGGACCTTGCATTTCAGAAAAGCCGGTTAGCTGCTCAAAAAATGTAAATATAGGTGCCATCTGGAGCTGGATAATGATAGCTGAAGACTGTACGCAACTTGACTATAAATTGTCTGCATACTGCAAAAACTACATGGATGTACAAATAGGGCTCCATGATTAACCTTTATCCCATCGATATTGACTTTCTACTTTCAAGTTTTCTTTTCTATCTGCGTCTCTCAAATGGCGGATAGACATGTTTGCTAATAACACCGCATCAGAAAAATTCCTAGTTTGTGAACCTGTTCTCAAACCATGGCAATAAAACCTATTCTGATTCTGATTCAGACGCCCACCCTTCACTGATTGGTTTCTTCCGCTTCCTGTTTGCTTGCGTATGTACGGCTGTGGAAATGTAGTTGATGCTGCAGTCGCCAGACTCAATCGCTGATACAGCGGTTTGTCTGCTCCACTGTGCGCTGTAAACAACTCCACTTGTGTCTCATGCTGCGCAAACTGCAAACTTTTCTCAGTGCTAGAAACAAACATGGTGCATCTAAACGCAAAGATATTTTATCAATCTAGTGTATCGTCCATACGAGTCCGGCGTTTTGGGGGTCTGTAAACGAACATTTTCCAAACTAGGTCCCAGAGTGGAAAGATCTCAAAACGCCGTTTACGTGGCGCCGTTGTTGCAACGTCTCCAACCTTTACTAAAACGATGACATCACAGCCCCAGAGTGGAGTCTGTTATCCATAATCTACTGACCTTAGAATGAGTTTTACTCATGGATCTATGATGGTTTTACTCCGCTCCCCTTTGCTCCACTGTAGTCCGTGAGCCACAGATGATAAGTGGAAAAACACGTCCGAGTCGGTCTGTGTTTTTGGACTGACAAAGTCCGGTCACTGACAGATTTTTCTGCTTTAGTCCCGTTACGTCTGAAGAATAAACTCGTCTCTTCTGTAGATCATAATCCTTGAATCTGTTTAATTTTCACTGTTTACATTCCACACAAGTTTACTGCGCTTGCGCCTTCTACATCTTGTTCTATTATCTGTGTTAGCATCACAGCGCCACACTGGCAGATGAATTACGCCGTTTTCACAGACCTGAGTCGACCCATGTGGACGCACACACTTACTCAGCTGACTTCGTGCTTACAAAGAAAGTTTCTGAAAATATAAGCGTTTTTTCTTCGTGTGGATATAGCCTTAGACCGACGGATCAGATTGGATCATGGAATTATCTCATCTTGGAGTGGGTTATGGCTGATGCCTCCGCTCATCACCATATGCGCATATTAGCCAATGTGTAATTGTAACATCTTTACAGCAGGTTTTTGACGTAAATATGAGGTGGATTTTCATAAAACAAGCAGTGTTTTGCAGCTTGAGATTCAGAGAATGCTTTTTTGAAGCTAAATAGGAAGAAAGAGTGGGAGAATCTATTTGAGAATGATTAAAACTAAGGATGTTTTTCTGACAACTCCATAAAATGCCTCTCTGCTGCGTCTTGCATATCTGCATCGTGTTGCTTCATGAAGCTGAAATGTAGTAAATGATCCTAGTGATGTCTAACAGCAGTTATATATATGCAGCTCAATGCTCAGTTGCATGAAAAATAAAACAAAGGCTATATATAAAATATTAAAAACGCAAATTGCATTTGCAATAACTGTCAGAAAAATTGCAATTAGTTGTTTTGTCAAAAGCCTGCCGCACTAGGTGCAAATGCCTGAAGTACTAGTATTTGTTTTGCTTGGAGTTGATGACAGCCCATTTCACCTCGGCTTGGTCTGGACCCAGGACCGAAAAAAAATCTCTTCTTTGGAACCTGCGAACTGTGTCCGTGGATTATAAAACTTGGTACAACTCCTGAAAAATGTCAAAGCTTGTGAATAGCATCGTTGGGTCTCTATTGCCCCTTTGAATGCTGTATTTGTCACATTTATTCCACTTTCTGTCTTCCTCTATTTTTTGATATTCTTGGACTGTTTTTTTTAGCTTGACATTTAAAGCCATTGGGAACGACGGACTTGCCAACAAACTGGGGCAAGCATTAACATTTTAATTCAAACGCTCTGGGGTGGAGATTGTTTGAAAGTGTTCTCTTAACCTTGGAAAGCCCAAATTATCCCAAAAATATGACTTCAAAAGTAGCTTAAAGTGATTTAATTGCCATCTGGAATTGGGTTACATTTTCCCTAAGACTTTTTCATTGGGGAATTGTGTGAAAATGTAAGAAACAAGGCAGAAAGAGGGCCTATATTATGCAAAATCAACTTTTGAGCTTTTGAGCATGTTCAAGAGCTATATCCCAATCAAAAACATAAATGGAGTGGTGTTTTGTTTCATTTGCATGCTTCAGTAATCCTTCAGCAAGACATGGATGGTGAAAACATTGAGTTTGAGATTTTTGGCAAGTTTTCTGCCATACATTTTTAGTTTCAATGTTTAAGTACAAAACAGATCAAGCTCACCCTTTACAATTTTAATTTAATACATATATTTAAAATGTCTCCTTAACTCACTAAAGGTTTGTCACATTCAGCCATCTCCTCACTATGTTCATTCACAAAAACATGACCAGCTTGGTGTCTTCGTAACTCACTCGAGCAGCTACACAACACTATATAATCCAAATCTACAGCCAATAGCGCAAACATTACAAAACGTCTCTCAAAATTAGTCCTTGCAACGCTTCAGTAGCACCTACAGACACCAAACTTTCCAGTCTTGTACTTAACAAAGCCTTTTATGGTAGGGGAAACCAGAGCACCCGCAGAAAACCGACGCAGACACAGGAAACCAAGTCCACACACCAAGATCAGAAATTAAACCTGGGACCAAGGTTGCCAGGTCTTGGCAGCCAAACCCGCTGGTAAACCGGCCAAAATCCGGACTAAAAAAACACCCCTCTCTCGCTTACCTTAGCTTGGATTTGAGATTTTGCCTATCGAAAGAATTATTTTATCAAGAAAATAAGCAAAAAAAATTTGTTTTTTCTATTTTACTTTTTAAACAGCATGGCAAAAACACGACCGTTTTTTTTTACACTTGTGGCTTACCCGCAACCCTGCCTGGGACCTTCATGTTGTGCCGAGCGAGAATTCTAACCAATGCATTGCCTTTTAAATTTTCAATAGAAATCAGGATATACTGTTAAATCCGGGTCCTAATGAATGTTTTGAGACAAGAGATTGTCCACTAGAAGCGAAAAACAGGCACTTGAAGCTAGCGTTAGCAAGTGGCATGAAGCTAACGTTATTAATAGGGTTAGCATGCTCCATTATTTATGCATTTATGAGCTGTTGAACCACTTCGCTACTTTCCATATCTTTAAATCTGTATGTTGTAGAAAATATATTCATAATTCAGTTTATGTTGAAGTAGTTTTGGAGTAATGGGTAAAAGAGTAGTTCTTTATACTCTTTGTTTTCCCCCTCTGTCAGCTTCAAACATGACTATTGATGGGCGTTTCCAGAGATACCGTCTGTATAGATAGTGTTATAAGTTTTTGCCTTTCATTTAAAACGCAACACATTATTTCCAGCTCTTTTTGAACAGCGGTTGAATGTAGTCATTCCCTTAAGCTCCAAGGCTTTGAGAGGTCATGCGTTCGTCACAGCAGAAGCCGTATTTATATCGGCAGCCCTCGACCCTGTCAGCCCGCGTTTTCTGCTTGGGGGGTGCGCCTACTTGGTACTCCGCCTGACTTCCCTCGATAGTTTGTGTCTGTGCGTCAGGCGCTATGTCTGTTCTTAACCCGTCCGTCCACGCTTGAGCAGGTCTTCCACTTGAGGAAATGGTCCCATTTGTAAGGCTTGTGTGTCAATTGCATAACGTGCAGAGGGCTTTGGAGTCGACGGGAGGAAAAGCTGCCCTGCTCTGTGCACTGATATGGCCATCCCGCCTTTGCCCTGCCCGATCTTGTCAGACCTCGGAAGCTAAGCAGGGAAGGGCCTGGTCGCTACTTGGATGGGAGACCGTTTGGTAACACCAGGAAGCCTGTTTGAGTGAGTGGTTGTTGGTGGTCAGGGGGGGCCGATGGCGCAGACCAGTTGCCTCACAACCTCGGTTGTCAGTCTAGTAGCTTACCATCACCAAATATGGAATGAATGAATAAAGCACGACCTAAGACTAATGGCATTATGACTATTATTATTATCATATGGTAGGGTTGCAAATGGGCTGGAAAATCCTGATCGTTTTCCAGAAAACCTCGGAGAACTTTTGCTTTGGAAATTTGGAGAGATATGAACAATATCTTACTGGTTATTGTTTAGGGCCAGGAATTATGAAACACTTACGTTTAGAAACAGGAAAACAACTAGGGTTAGGAAAATGGTTTGTATTAGGTTTATTGACCGATATATAATGACATACCAGTTTAAAATCTAATTTGTCTCATAACTAATCATAAGGCCCGAGCACAACGCAATGCGCACATCGGCATTCTCTGGTGGACGGGGCAACGGCTTTAGGTCCAAGGGCCTATTTATATTGCAAAGCGCTGTTCCCCATTCAAACGTGAACTCACTGATTTGAACAGTGGCCATTTTTATACTTATTATTGCAAGAAAATAAAAACAACAGCTGCTAGCCTCGAGGCTGGTTATAGGCAATAGGGTGGTAAAGGCAATTTGAGCACCAAAATGATCATGCAAGTCACTGTCGTCTTTAAACTAGCCCCAAAGAATGCTTCTCAAAGAGAAACTATGGATAATATTAGCGCAGTTGCAAAAGGCAACAATGTAAGAGAGTTGTACTTTATAAGAGAGGCCGTCAATCACAGGGATGCCCTTCCTGGATGCTTGTCAGTCATGGGAGAAGCGAGATATATTCAATTTCACAGAATAACCGTCTGTCAGTATGGTATCCGGGATGGTATGGTATGGTTTGGCAGCACCACGCAAGGTTGGTTACACAGGCAGATGGGGAAAAGTGTTTTTTGTTTCCTAAAACCTGAGAAAGAGCACAGACTTACCTGAATGATTTTAAGTTTGGGGGCAGGAAATAGAATTGCGGCATGCGGTGGCGTATCACTTCTCAGTGTCTCTGCTACTCTGTTTCTGTAGTGTCTGAGGGTTCCACGCCTCAGACACTAAGCTTTGTTTTGCAATTAGCCAACTGAAGCCTTTTGGATAAGAGGCGAAACGTTCGAAGACTTCAACTACTGAGTACAGAAGATGAATCAAGTACCTTCCTTGAAGATATTTTTGTAATGCACAAGTTGTAGCCTCATGATAAGGATAATGCTGGGAGTTGTTCATATGAATGTAAACAAACCGACCATGTGATGTAGCCAAGGGTAGTTAATGTAGAAAAGTCCAGTGATCCTTGTGTAATGTTTTTTCCATCAGAGTTTATAAATAGCAACCCTCTGGATACTGTATGTATCTCTTTTGCAATAATAGTAATTATGGCTTACACTTGTATTACT
Organism: Proterorhinus semilunaris; assembly: GCA_021464625.1. Taxonomy (NCBI): domain Eukaryota; kingdom Metazoa; phylum Chordata; class Actinopteri; order Gobiiformes; family Gobiidae; genus Proterorhinus; species Proterorhinus semilunaris. Next base: position 8,666,702 of record CM038359.1, read on the forward strand.
TGTATTGTATGTTACCAAGTTTCTCAAAGCACCACAAGTCATTGTTCAATCACGCCATACTCGGTGGTGGCACAGGCAAACACACTCTTTTCTATTCTGGTATTGGTATCAGATTTCATTATATGGCAAACAAAGAAAGGAAAGAAAGCGGCATGTTGATGGAGACATCCTGACTTATCTCTTTCCAAGTCATCAAGTTTTCTGACTTGAAGTGAAGCACAAAAGCACAAAGAGAACGGCATCCACCATCTTGCTTTCAAATGACATTCAGTGTATTCTATAGTGGAAGTCCTCAAAGCAAAAAGCTGGTATTCGAGCAGTGAAGAAATAAAATATTGGAAGGCTATTTATTGCTAACCCTGACTTTCCATTAACTACAATGGGAAAAATCCAAGTTTTGCTTTAGAATTATGCATAGGCCCAGGGACAGGAGCAAAGTGGGGTTTACTCCAAGGCTGAACACAAATCAATAATGCACAGCTTATTGTACTCGGCAGTGGAGCACTAAGGCACTGGTCTCCCCGAGTTCAGCAGGGTTAGGGCATTTGTCATAGTGATGCGTGAGATAAGACAAAATAGTGACAAAAAAAAATAAAGAGTGTCAAAAAAGAAATCAATCAGATGTAAGAGTGATTTTCTAATAAACATAAAAGGGGCATTCTAGGCCTGTTGCATAAGAACCATGATTTGCAGCATTATCTTCTTGAGATCGACATGTTCATTAACTGGTCTACGGCTCGTAGAATTCATGCTAAAGCACGACCTAAGAGCAGTGAATTCATGCTTGTATTCTACATTCTAGAGAGCTTGGTCTGTTACGACATTCAAGTTTGGTTTGGATAGTATGTGAAGTCTCAAACTAAACTTTAAAATCTCGTTAAGCTCTAAAGTAGTTCCAAACTGACCAAAATATAATGTTGCATTATATAATTCTATATATATTATATAATGCAAAATACTGTATATTTTCCCACACACTATTGTTTAATAAGCATTAGATAAGCCTAAAAGATAAAATAATGATGAAAACGCACTAATATCAGTCATTTTAACAGACTGAGACGGGGCAGATTAATACACAGGTAACGAGCAGTGATCAGGTGAGCTTGAAGGAGGAGGAGAAGGAGAAGAAGAAGAAAGAGAAGGAGTAGCAGAAGGAGAAGTAAAAGTAGTAGAAGAAGGAGGAGACGAAAGATGAAGGAGGAGGAGGAGAAGAAGAAAGAAAAAGAAGAAAGAGAAATGAAAAAGAAGAGGACAAGAAGGACAAAGAAGAGTAGAAAAAGAAGCAGAAGAAGAAGAAGCAGGAGAAGAAGCAGAAGAAGCGGAAGCAGAAAGAGAAGAACGGAAAAGAAGAGCAGAAGGACAAAGAAGAAGGGTAGAAAAAGAAAAGGAGTAGCAGAAGTTGTAGTAGTAGTAGTAGTAGAAGAAGGACAAAGAAGAAGAATGAAAGAGAAGAGAAGGACAAAGAAGAGGAGTAGAAAAAGAAGAAGAAGAAGAGCAGAAGAAGAAGAGGCAGAGCAGAAGAAGAAGAAGCAGTTGAAGCAGAAGAAGAAGAATTGTTCCGCGACCCACCAGTTGAGAACCACTGCTAAAGACTGTGCGTGTGGTCAAAGAAAACCATCAGCTCTAAGCCCTGGCCAATTGAACTTTCCAAAGTCTGTCTTACTTTATGTTTTATTCTCTGTGCCTTCTTTATGTGGAGATACTACACTGTGCACCAGGTTTCCCCATTGAGTGACAGTAAAGTACACCTTACCGGCTTCTTGCGATGCGGATATCGCGATAACGGTGATTTGGCAATATTTTGTGCAGCCCTACAAACACAGTAAAACCTACTGCACTGACCACAGAAATGTGAAAGAAACCGCTCTAACATTTTGAGAAACCACCAGTGCTAGATGAAAGCCGGGCCCAGCCAGCCGTGGGGAAGAGCACCAGCCGAAGCGGTGGAGATGGCCCAGGCAGATGAGAGGGAAGAGGACGGCACTTGGCAGGAGAACGAGGCGCAGAGGGACAGCCCGGTTGCCACTGCTGCAGATGTTGTTTATGAATCTTTACACGAGGCCACGCTTGATCCCGAATTCACCGAAAGGCATCGGAGGAGCTGGCCCGCGGCGCCGGGAAAGCACATTGTGAAATAATGATGACAAACAACATCAAGCAAAAAAGGCCGCTCCTCTGATGCACACTCGGAATCCGGCTAGAGTGTTTTTTGCGCATTTGATGAGATGAAACTATAATGAAAAATAATCAGGGGAAATCCTCATGTGCATATCGATGTATCCACAGCAGTGCTATTTTCAAGTGGTTATTGGCTCACGAATTCAGGAATGTTTCGGTCACATAGGTTTCACGGACTCTTTACCAAAATCTATTGGCTCAGACACATGTGGTGGGTTAAAGGTGTTTTAAACCGGAGCCTTTCCAGACTGATTACTGTGCTAAGGAACTGTGCACTGTAATATCCATCCAGGTTACAGAACCTCAGGTGTTTGTTTGGCGAGCAGTCTGTATACGGTATTCCCCCGCTGCGTGTATAGCTTCAGGCCATCTCATCCAGGCTATTCAAACCGTTACATACTCGCTTTGTAAAACCTTTACACACGTTTGTCCTTGCCGGTGAACACGGCACCATTCCTTCTACTTCTACTATCACGATTACTCCTGCTGCTGATACTTACATTTACCAATACTTCAAAGTACCCGGTATTCCCCCCCACTGTGCGTCGCTCCAGGCCACATCCAGGCTTTGTCGACATGCTAGCTTGTAAAACCGCTATCCGAGTTAGTCATTGCCGGCGAAACACGGCGCATTATTCATCGTGCCTTGGAGATCATTAACACGTATTCCAGTCTGCAAACAAGCCCTTTTTGTATTTATGACAACATGACAAGGTCCCCCACCGCACCCGATAGTGACAAACAAGCCGTTCCGACGTTATTGCCGCCGTATTTTCTCGCAACGCACAGGCCATCCCACGTCAGGCGCTGAAATATTGATCTTGTCGCGTGGCAAAGCAAACGACAGACGGGGGGGATATTAAGTATGGCAGCAGTTCCAGGTCTGTGATATGCAGGACGAACCCACGGGGGTATGAGGAGACATTTTGGAGAACTGAATAGGTATGGGAACGACCATCTGGTGAAAATTGAAAATATGTAAAAGCACCACGCAGGAATGCAAGAGTGAAATTAATCATAAACCGGGTCATGGGATTGTTTAAATCTCCATTTTATGTTGTGTCAAATAACGAAATACTTCACACGTTCTCTTTCCTGTGTGATGCGCTTGAAACGGTGAAGCTTGAATCCGGAGAAGCAAATGGACTTGATCCATATTTTTAGTCGGAGAGGACCAGATCGGTGATGGAGCCCTTAACACGAACAGAGCGCACGTTTGATCATGTTCGGGATGTCCTTACTATCGGACAAAACGAGAGCGGAGCCACAGCGCGGGAACGTCAGAAAGAGTTCGTTGGCTCGTTGTGATCCGTCCGGAGAAGCGATGGAAACGAGAAGCGGCCGTGGCAGTCTCGTTCCCCTCTTCTGCCACTCAGCCAGCGGTCACAGAGGGGGGGCTTGCTTTGTATCTATCGTGTGTAGCAAAGGACAAGGAAGGCTCGTACTCCTGACATCATTAAAATGAAAGGTGAAATTATCCAATGTGTAGAGTCAGATAAATGCCTTGGGACAATCATTGACTCAAAACTCAATTTCAAGGGCCTGGTCTCAAGGGCCTCAATTGTGGCGTTTGCATTGTTAAAGGGGCTGGATGCAAGTTGGACATTTTTATTCTGCAGTTTCTATATTAAGCTTGTGCATGACGGCAATTCGAACTCGAACTTACAACGTTTTGAGTGACAGTGCAGGATTTTAAAGGCAGTTGTGGGGAACAGGTCTGGGCTCATTCTACACATTAGGACATGGCTGGATCATGTAGGGGGAGGAAAATACCTAATTGTAACATTTTTAAACTCCGTACAGTCCCTTTAAAGAAAGCTTACCTATTGACTTTACTATGATGGATTTGTTCTACAGAGCTTTTGTTTCGTGCAACAGTCTTTCCTGAAAAAGCAAGAACTTGTAAAATAGTCTAAGTAAGCTGATTGCACATACACAGCTGCATCATTTCATTCATTTTTTTTTTGTCATTTATTCATTTATTTCAGGCAATGGCACAGAAAGTACAAGGTAGACAAAATATAGTTAAGTCATTTGTGCAAAAAATTAATATACAGTATGTAAACATGACGATCCATTTCTACCTGAAAGGGAGTGGGAAGAAGATCATTTATTTAATCCCACCCCCAGTTCCCCATTCAGAGAATAATACATTCAGCTTCACTGTTACTTTGTTCAAGAATTATTATACAAATGTTATATCATGGTGGCGTTACCGCAGGTAACAATAATTATTACATTGCAACAAAAATGTATGCCAACAATGTGTTTTGAGCTCTTGGCAATGAAAAATATCCAAAACCTCTCAAGTTATAAGCTCGCACTGGAGTTATAAAAAAACGTTGTAGGTTGTGGATGGATGGAATTTGTTGAATGCTTTGTATAAGACTATTGCTGTTCTATATTTTACAAGATCATCACATTTTAACAACTTTGACTGCGTAAACGGATTATGAGTATGGTCTAGAAAACCAACCATCCAGAATATCTTTACACAAGGCAGAGCCAGCGCTTAGCCAGGGCCATCTATAGGAGTATCATTAAGGAGTATCATCCTTTGAACAAAGACTTCCAACTTCTATCTGGACAAAGGTCTCTTTAGTTCTAAGATGTAAAACTAAGCGGTTTGGAAATAGCTTGACACCAGTTTAATTGATGAATAAGATGTAATTGCACTTTTAATGTGGTTGTGGTCCCAGCTTTTGGTCGGAACCTATAGGGAACTCTCTAATGGTGATTTTTATGATTTTATACTTTCTTGCTTTGTTAATAAAGTGTATCTAACTGCAAGCAAACTCTCGCCAGCTAACCAATTCCCAAGCATAGGTTATCTTTGCATTCACAAGAACAAACGTACTTTTAAAATGGTCACTTCTGCTTGACAGTAAGGGAGGAGGTGGGCAACTTGTGACGTGTTGAGACGGCGGCAATCCGCATTTGGAATTTTCTTTCATGTGCAATACCGCGGGCGTGTTTTCTCTTTGCGTTTGGAGTTGGATAAAAGTTGTACATGCTGCTCAGCAAGATTGCATTATTGATAGAGAGCGATGGAAATGTTTGTAGTTCAGTCTTGCATAGGAAAATAATCACGTTACCAAGACTTAAGCTTAAAGGGATCATATTAAGCAAAAATCTACTTTCTTGACGTTTAACCATAACGTTGTCTGAAATGCAACTAGAGTTGCAATTGATTGAAAGTGCAGTCCCTGGACTTTGTTATCGTCAGATTTAACTGCTTGGGCTGAGGTTTATTTTCCTTTCCTGGTCTACAAACACTGCATCACTGGCCCAGAAAGGAAATCAATCAGTGTCTCTACTTCTTCTGCAAACTGAAAAGAGCCAGAGAGAGCCTCCGTCATGTGCATCTTCTACAGGGGGACCATAGAGAGCTTCCTGAATAGCTGCATTCTGCCGTAAGAACCTCCGGTGCAGAGTGAGAAATACTGAGAAGATCATCAGTGCCCCTCTCCCCTCCATTCTGGACATTTACTCAATCTGTCTCACCCGCAATGCCTCGCAGTCATCACAGTCTGTTTAGTGTCCTGCCTTCAGGGAGGAGGTTGCAGTGTCAGGTCCAGGTCAGGTCCAGCCGGCTGAGGAACAGTTTGGTCCACCAGGCGGCCAGAAAGTGGAACCCTTTCATTTCCATGCCCTCCCTCCCTCTTCTTCTAAATTTGAATTCTTACAAGTAAAACGGTACACATGAAACTAAATGGGCGTGTTTTTTCTGCCTTTTTTGGGAAACAAAGACTTTTCCTGGGAAACTGATATTGGCACAACGTGAGCCAGAGCGACTGCTTAAAATTCATCCTCTTTGTGTCATTGTACCACACCTGGGCACATGAAAGCAACCAATTAAATGGCCGCAGTGTGTTTTTGAGGCTCGCCTTTTGTTGCTCTTGAATAATGTTTTCAGGAGGGGGGAAATAAATAAATAAATCAAAATGCAAATTTGAAGACGATAGGCTCGCGATGTCTGTTAGTAAAAAGCTACTGGGTACGAAAATAAGACTGCTGAATTGTGTTGGCATGACAAAGTAAAAGTAGTGTTAAGAAATGTTAAATAGCGCTGTAAATCTGCACTGCTAGTTTCGTTAGGTGACTAGAGTTTAGTGACTAGAGTGGTCCTTTTTAGACCATTCTAAAAAGGAAAACGCCGTAGGTCCTAAAGCGTTTTCCTTTTTAGAATGGTTGAACAATTTTGTAAAATAATCCAATTGCGTTTTTTTCTTTCTTCAATATTGCGATTAAATACGCGATTATTGTTGCAAGGTCCTCTTCGCATATATTTTTCACGCAACACAAGCAATAAATCAGTGTTTCATAATAAACAATATTACATTTATTCAAAGTGAAAATTGCAACAATAAAGGAAACAAAACTGTGGCTTGACCTATTTAAAATGTGTGAACATGTGGACTGCGCTTCTTAAAAAACTGTCTGAACTTAACAGTACAGTCTACAGGGTTTGCCGCAGGGCTTTCCTGTTTAGGCGGCCGCCTTAACTAACTTCTTAAATTATTTCTTTTTTTGCACTGACGATCGCGGACAAGCGGCACATGCGAGGCAGGCGAAAGACACCATTACCGCAATACATGTTTCTGTTTTGCCCATTAGACGAGTTTGTGTTTTACTCTTAAAATGACCAGGTCCTCTCCTTGTTGTCGCATGTGCCGTGCTCCCTGTTTGTTTGGACAAAGTGATCCCTGGGATTGACCTGACAGGCGATGCAGCATTGCGCGTACATATTTTTTTTCCAGAATACGAGGATTGGCCAATTCTGTCGATTAAAACGCACCACGCGATTACAGAGATCAACCTTTATTAAAATTGAGATTAGATTAAAATTCAATTAATTGCCCAGCCCTATATATGGATATGAAAAATAAAACTCACTGATCCAGTCAGTAACATCACCCATACTAAAGTGCAGGAAAAGTAAGAACAAACATCTGCTTTAACTAGTTGGAAAAGTTTTAGGAAATCAAACTCTTAATTAATACAAAATAAACTATTATTTATTATTTCGGCCAATCAAATCCCGGGCTGAGCTGCGACTCGTAGTTGCTTCAGATGCGCGTTATTGAAGGACACGGAGAGGCCAGATGGAGCACACGCCAAAACACAGTGGAATTAGGAGCAGCATCCCAAAACCATCCCATGGTTTTGGGATGTAACTTTGGACAATATGAAGAAAGAGAAGAACATTGACGCAAAGAAGACGGGACATGAGGCCAAACACAGACACTTTACTTTCTCTTTGACTCGCAGCCATTTAGTGACATTTCAGCTCAAACAGCACCTCAGCAAAATAAGACAGGACACGGGTTCTGCCTCGGATTGTAGTTTCCAACACTTTTCATACAGCAGTTTAGTGTTTATTATGTCTTCTAGCATCAGTACCTATGGAGCGCATATGCGGTAGATGCAAAGGTAAATAAAGGCACATCGCCTCCGCGGATACTTAATGGTCATGAACCGTCATTATGCTTTTTATCCACAACATTCCCAAACATAAGCCTCCTACACTAGGGCTGAACGATTAATTGCGTTTGCAATTTTATCGCGATATTACACCACGCGATTTCGTAATCGCAGGGCACGCGATTTGGGAAGTAAATGGAGCAGCGAGATATGGCAGCAAAGTCCGCTCCGCCGCGTGCTTTTGTTTACGTCTCAGTCTAGTTAAGGTGCGCGGTAGATTGTGGATGTACAGTGAACATATCAGCGTTTATCATGCAGCCACCGCGAAGGAATATTGCTTTTCTCCGTTAGCATTGCGTTAGCCACAGCGCTAATCACGCCATTCCGTCGCCGCTACTACACGCTCTGATGATCACAGAAACTCCCTCACCTCCGGATTCTACGCCTCTGCCTCCACAGACATATATAGGTGAGTCTGTGCTGATTGTAAAAAGTAAAGAGTCGTTTGTGGCTCAGTTTAGGGGGCTTATGTTTGGGAATGTTGTGGATAAAGAACTTATCTCAAAAGCATAATGACGTTTCATGACCATTAAGTATCCGCGGAGGCGATGTGCCATGTGCCTTTATTTACCTTTGCGTCTACCGCATATCCGCTCCGTAGGTCGTACAGACGCTAGATATAAACACTAAACTGCAGTATGAAAAGGGTTGGTAACTAGGAGTCCGTGTCATGTCTTATTTTGCTGAGGAAATGTGCTGTTTAAGCTGAAATGTCACCAAATGGCTGCGAGTCAAAGATACGTGTCTGTGTCTGGCACCTCATGTCCCGTCTCCTTGCGTCATTGTTCTTTTCTTTCTTCATATTGTCCAAAGTTACATCCCAAAACCAAAATGCTGCTCTTAATTCCACTGTGAATTGGCGTGTGCTCCATCTGGCCTCTCCGTGTCCTTCAATAACGCGCATCTGACGCAACTACGAGTTGCAGCTCAGACTGGGATTTGATTGGCCGAAATAATAAAGTACTATTTAATAAATTAAATAGCTTATTTTGTATTAATTGGGAGTTTGATTTCCTAAAACTTTTCCAACTAGTTAAAGCAGACGTTTGTTCTTACTTTCCTGCACTTTAGTATGGGTGATGTTACTGACTGGATCAGTGAGTTATTTTTTTAAAATATCTATATAATTTAGCATTTATTTATAGACTGTACTGTTAAGTTCAGACAGTTTAAGAAGTGCAGTCCACATTTTGAATAGGTCAAGCAACAATTTTGTTGCAACTTTCACTTCAAATATAGTTTATTATGAAACAGGCTGATTTATTGCTTGTGTTAGGTGAAAAATACATGAGAAGAGGACCTTGCAACAATAATCGCATATTTAATCGCAATCGCAATATTGAAGAAAAAAAATCGCAATTAGATTATTTCTCAAAATCGTTCAGCCCTATCCTACACTGAGCCACAAACGACTCTTTACTCTTTACAAGCAGCACAGGCTCACCTCTGTGTAGAGACGTGTGAATCCGGAGGTGAGGGAGTTTCTGTGATCAGAGCGTGTAGTAGCAGCGAGGGAATGGCGTGATGAGCGCTGCGGCTAGCGCAATGCTAACGGAGAAGAAAGCAATAGTCCTAAACGCTGATATTTTCACTGTACATCCACAATCTACCGCGCACCTCAACTAGACTGAGATGTAAACAAAAGCACGCGGCGGAGCGGACGTTGCATCACCATTTCGCCGCTCCACTCAGTTCTATGGGCCGCGTCCATCAGCTGCATGGGCCAAAATCGCGTGCCTCTGCGATATCGAAATCGCGTTGTGTAATATCGCGATAAAATTGCAAATGCGATTAATTGTTCAGCCCTAGAATGGTTCATATTTCAACATACACTGCCTGACCAAGAAGCAAGTGCCCACTTGGATGTAACTAACTGTTCTGATCTGGTGTTGCTGCAGTTGGTCAGGTCTCGGTTCAGCAACACTATGAGCCCAGAAGAATGAGAGCGGACTTCTTTGATCTTGATCTAGGCCTGGTGGTACTAGGAAGGTCAAATATCGGTCACGTGACCAGCTGTGCCCGCCTGGCCAACTGTAAAGTCACACCTCGCAACAGCTGTGCTCCTTATTGGCAACACTAACAAGCCTTTATTGTGGTCACATTTTGGAAGCACGAGAGTTAAAGTAAACTGAAGACGGAGTCATACATGAAAACACTGAATGAGGTGAAATTGATTGATTTGGTGAAATTATATGAAATTGACAATGATGGCGTTTGATTAATAGATGTAATTGGTGTGGAGTCTGGGGAAGAGTTTATGTCCCAGGATTGTTTGAGTAAAAAAAAAAAAGAAGAAAAAAATAAATAAAATACATCAAAATGCACGGTCCAGCAGCGCTAAAAGGACCCCGAGGCAATGCGGTGTTGGTCAGCGCAAACACGTGGGATGGATTTCTCCAGGGAAGACGGGGCGGCGAATTGAGTATGACTTGATGCGATTTGTATCCGGTGGCTCGATTAAAGCCGGGGGCGACAAAAGCGGAGACGCGGCACCCAAAGGGCGTGCTGTGAAGTCCGCACAGAGAAAAAAAGACAGCCGGGGCACGGCTTCTCGACGCAGTTACAGTGATCTGTGAAAAGAGTAGGGGAGTGGGTAACTTGTGACTGTGAGACTGGGGCTGGTGGTCTCATTGTGCACTCTAGAGGACGCAGTTACTGAAAAGAAAGAGAACGTTCATGTTTTTAAGAGCAGGCTCAAGACCCACCTTTTTAGCTTAGCTTTTAACTGACATCTATTTATTTAGTCCTAATTATATATTGTGTGTGTCAAATAAAGTTTGATTTGATTTGATACATCCTGGTTCTTCTAATATGTTAATATGTTTCTATTCACACAACACATTGAAATAAGGAGATAATTATGCTTTTTAAGCGGTCTTCCACAAGTTTTAGTCCCAGAATCCTGTTGGTTTCTTCAAAAGTCAAAGATCATTGGTTTAAATTGAGGTTGCAGCTAAATCCATATGAGAGCTAGCTGTTTTCAGATGAGGATGGCTGTCTCATGGGGACAAATGTTGTTGTTTGGTCCATATGTTTTTAGTGATTACTATATTATTGGCTTTTGTAGAGGAAAAAACTTAGTGGGAGGAACATCCGGCATTGAACGATGAGTATTTTAAAACTGAGAAAACCCTATTAATATCATTAGGGACAACCTGCCCTTGCAAAAGTGGCACACTGTCGCAAGTGTTTCGTGCGATAAGACTTTGAAGATTTGAACTTCCATCGAATGTATATTGCACTTTGTGATACCTTTCGGTATGAAAAGCGCTTTATAAATAAAGTTTGATTTGATTTGATTTATATGTGACTACAGTGGGATATTCTGCGGATGACCAGTGGACAGAAGAAAAGATGGGCGAAGTGTCTTGCCAATGAGGATGTCTGCAGTTAGACGCTGGGCGATATTGGCAGTATTTTTAGGGACCAAGTCGACAACGATGATGAAGCTATTTTTTTGCAACTTGTCTTTTTTACAATTTCCCCCCATTTCTTGACATTGGACATTCCATTCATTCATTCATTTAATTTATTTATTTATTCATTTGAGCAGAAAAGTATTTAAAACATTTTTACAGAAAAAAGAAAACAAAACTTCTTCCTGCTCAAAAGGAGCAGGAAGAAGTTCAAAGAACTTATAATAAACCTACCCCTCATCTCTCATTCAAGAAACATCACATAAGATACATTGCACATTTGCATATCTTCCAAACAACTATTTCAATATCATATTGTAGATATAATATTGCACACCTCTGACTGCAGTACAAGGCGATATAAGAGTCGAATAAACCAGCTAGCTTGAACATTCGGCTAAAGAATAAAGTGTCTAGTTTTCTGTCAGCACAAAGAAGGGGATACATTCGGGAAAGCGTCTCCGTTTAGTGTTGACACAACATTTAACAATCTCACTGCTCCATCTTTGTACAAGCACCAAAGTCTCCCCCTCGATTACAACAACACGGCGAGATTAGCTTTCCAGATTTAACTTGTTTTTGTACATTGGCACAGTCATTTGCAACAGTTTTCCATTAGAATTCGGAAAGTTGCTGACATTGGTGGGATAGGAATTGACAGAGTATGAATTTTAACCAAGAAATTTACTATTTTGCTTTGACAAACATAATTTAATCGCGCGTTAGCTTAGCAACCTTTATATTTCACTTGACTCGACTCTATGCAAATTTGCGCAGCCCGCTCTTCAATATTGCATTAGATATTGGCAGCATTTTCATCAGCCATTCATCACGTCTCAATACTTCTGCTACTGCTAGCCAAACTCGATTAGCATTGTTTTGACACGAGCTAACAGACTGAAGCCATAGCTAGGTTTGAGCGTTGCGTCACTTACTGTAGCCGAAAGCCTTTTATTGTGTTTGCTTTGAAACTATAATTTTACCGTACAGGGTGTCAAACTATTCATATCTCAATATGGTGGGTATAAAGCAAGAGGTTCATTTGTTTTTCACTATAGCTTGATAGAATGAGGGCAATGTGTACATTTCAATTACTGACAGGGAAGACAACACACAGGATGTTTGCGCTTTCAAATGGGGAAAAAAAGGATTGTGCCGGTGAATTGACTTGCTCAGTGGCTCTATAACTTTTCACTAATTATTGCTTCATTTAATAATATTTTATGGACATTCCAAGACATTCCAAGAACCACCAGACCTACTCAGAGATCAAATCAGGACTAAACCACAAAGGGTGGATCAAAATTTAACTAATATATGTCTAAACTGGATATAAACCAGGTCTGAACCAGAAGCAACACCAAACTTAAGTACATGAATAAAGCCTAAAATAAATGATCTCTTTATCAAATTAATAAGGTCCAAATGGTAAATGCTCTCACCTTATTTAGTGCTGTAGTGCTGGGGCGATGGTGGCGCAGTTGGTAGAGCGGGTTGTCTCGTGATCAGAAGGTCGGGGCTTCAAATCCCAGCTACTGCAAATGCACACTGTCGTTGTGTCCTTGGGCAAGACACTTCACCCTACTAGCCTCCAGTGTCTGCATACATTTTTGTATGAATGAGAGAGTGAATGGGTGACTGCTTCCTTACTGCAAAGCGCTTTGGGCCTGATGAAGGTAGAAAAGCACTCTATAAGTTGAGTCCATTTACCATTTTCAAGTGTCTTGCCCAAGGACACCTTCTGATCATGACACCTTCCAACTGCGCCACTGTCGCCCGCTAAAATGTAAGGACTCTGAGTTCTATTTAGGTTTCCCAACTCCAATTAACATGTGTTTCTGCAAAACAAGCTATTCATTAAATGTATTTACTTGTTTATTTGAATGGGACAGAGCATGTTAATCAATACACATGGGACTCATGCATGTAACCACGCCACGTTGGAATGTAGCCATAGGCTAATTTACATTTTCTGTTGTTCCACACTGCACTCCCAAACACACTCTGATTCATTGGGGCCTATCATACATGTTTTTGTACATTAAGCCGGTACGGACTAGCTTGGCTAACGCCAGTGTGCGCTCGAATCATTTCAAACTTCACAGCAGCCTGGGGACCATGGCCGAAATCTTTGCATGGATTTGGGAACCAATCACAGAACAAGGAGAGACGGCAAGACGATGACGCGCTATTTGACATATGGAAGCTTGTAGTTTGTTTAGGGATATAAAAAAAAAAGTGTATTTACGGATCCAACGTGACAGCAGCAGACACAACGCCATCTTTCGATCAAGCTTTAGATCGTGTTCTAAATAGTTTAGCTCAAAAGTTTACAGCGGGTACGTCATACGTCTTCTGATACGATGATACGATTGGCTATGGCTACGGGCAGACGCATGAGAGACATTCAGCCCAATAAACGTCTATGGACAATCGTAAACCACACCTCTCCTACCAGAAAATTTACTGGTGGTCCTCAGACTAAATATCACTTGTGATTTTAGTCTGGCATTAGCCAGGCTAGGTACGGACCAGAGCCAGGAGGAAACCTATTCCCAGGTAGAAAAACCTATCCAGCCATGTGAATAACAATACATTCAATACGCTATTACACAATTCTTTCCCCGTTTTTTTACATTGTACACAATGTTCCCGTCTAAACTGTCTTTGTTGGTAAATAAATATTTTTTTCTTGTGAACAGAGGTGTGCGCACATTAGCAGTCTGGCAAAGGCTATTTCCTGACCAGTGCGTTGCAACTGCGTTGACCGGTGGTAATAGCTCCCTGGAGGTTGGTGTGTGTGTGTGTGTGTGTGTGTGTGTGTGTGCGATGGCGGGGCAGGAAAACCTAGCTGTATCGCTTTACACGAACGCACCCCTGTTCAACCTCTGGCAATTGAACTCGCAACCCCGTCGTCTTACCACCTCGCCATCGCTCCCGGGTAGCAGCACACGGACTAGGATGCGGTTGTCAAGGTTACTTGAGGTTAGAAGCTGGCGCTGGCTGAAGTGGGCTTGTTATCTGCCCACGTGAAAAAACGGTTTTGTATCCCGGTTTCCCGTACTTTGAGAGTTTTCGCACCTTTGAATTTTCTCTGGATGTTCAATTATTTGAAGTCGTAACGTCGGCTTGAGGGCAGGGGCCTATATAACACTGTGGGACACTAATTTGCCTTTGATCAAACGGTGTCTGGGTCTGCATATGCTGTAAAATCAATAGCGTTCGTCATTCAGGTCAAAACATTCAAAAGCATCAGTGGCAGCAAAATAAAGCTGACTCAAACATCCTGTGCTATTGAGTTTGAACTTCATAGCATCTCTCACCTCTTATTAACAGCGTTAGGGAGAGGTAGAGGATGGACTAGGCTTTTTTTTTTATCACATACGACTAAGAAAGTACAAGGGAAAACATCTTCAGGGGTCTTTAGTTTGGGACAGATCTGCCATTTCTTCTGCTGTCACTCTACAATGAACACTGTTAACGTTTAATATATAGTAGTCATCTCTGCTGTGCAATATACGCATGTAATTATACCAACTGTCACTGCGATATACACAGTAGCTGCTCATAATCGTATACATTCATGTCCGCTACCATTACATATTCAACTTTATTCTACCCTATTTTATTCCATTTTGCACAGGCCATAGTCCAATGATTTACTTCGATTGCTGCCTTTCTAATATTGTTACTGTGTATATTAAACTACACTTTCTTTGACGTGAAAGTTCAGATCGGTTTGGTTCCATTGTGAATTAAGGCGAGACACAACAGGAAAAAGAAATTCAATTTAGTGATACATTTTATATTGTAGATTACTGGCATAAATATGAGAACAAAATGTGTTGCGAGTTTCTGTCATTTTATGTTTTCATATAAAATTATGACATTATATAAAATGCACAAAATTTCCCATATTATTGGCGACGGAATCTAAGCAATGGATCAAACCAGGTTAAAATGTAAGGTTTTATTTTTTTCTCATATTAGTTACAAAGACATTTTCAGAAGGTGATTTTACATACTCCTAAAATAGGCCTTGGTGGAAAAATCGGTTATTTTTTATTTATTTTTATTTTATTTTTAAAATTCAAAACTTAATGAATCAGGTTGAGTATTATATATTTAAATATCCTTCTGAAAAAATTTTGCCCCAGCGGTATCGAAGGATGGGTCAAATGCAGAGAACAAAGTATACAAACAAACAAAGTTACATAATGAGAGATCAGGATATAAAAAAACACATTGTAGCCACGTGGTAAATACAAGTGTAAACCGTTATTATGCAGCTACAATCCTGTCAGGCTCATTATTATTCATTCATTGACAAATGTTTCCTCAATAGTCTTTCCCCAATTAGAACATATTTTTATTGTGGAGCTTTTGTTTATGGACCCCGGCAATACACTCCCGATATATTTTGGCCCCCAGGGAAATTCCCTTGGTGACCCCTGCTATGGTGCATCCCTTAATTTCCCACAAATGTCGTTTGAAGGAAGCGCAGAGGTGCCTTCAGCGCGATGGTAGAAGTTAACAAGGATAAGAAGTTGAATAACCTAAATAACGAGGCACACACATTGGCTTGGCCTTGGCTTGATATTGCTAAATATTTACAGAAAATAATAGTCCTACTAAATAACGGTAGGTATCAGACATTCAAAATACACAGTTTAGTTTGAGCTATTGTTAGACGCTTCTGACGAGACACGCTTCATAGTGCACAGGCATTTTGTTAAGGTTTGGCCCAGCTCACACCTTTTCGATATCCCCCCCGAAAAAACATTCTCTGCACCGCCGTGAACCTGCTTTCCCCATGAATGATGCATGCGCTGTAGTTTGGTTTGGACTGATGCCGTGGTGTTATTCCTCAAAACTACCCGAACGGGCCCATTTGCCGAGCGTCACGGCGGAGCGCGGTAAATATGTATGTTATGGGAGCGTGCGCGCGCGTTTGCAGAGCAGAGGTGGAGGAGCTCGGGCCGCCGTGTGGAATGTAAACGAAGGCACTGCAGCAGCACGCCGGGCCCCGCTGGGACACGCCTGCCCCCCCCCCCCCACTCTCCCCCGACCGCTGCGCTCTCACTGTCCCACATCAGAACCTGTACAGGCCACCTGCAAACTACACTCACAGTGCATCGTAAAGAGGCGCTCTCCCAATTTAACTTTCACCTGCAAAATGACAAACTGAATAAATGAAAAGCCAAATCTTCACGGCAACAGAGCGAAATATTGGATTTCCCCATAGATTTATAAAATACGGTTTGTCATCACCGCCGCTCCTCAGAACAGAACACAGTAGAACAAGCGAGGGAGGAAAAGCCTCTTTGGTCAAACCACTTTTGCTTTCCGAGCTGCTCATGAATGGAATCTCACCCCGACAACAATCAGGAACGGCAATACACATCTTTCGTTTTAAATTACGGCAGAAAGAAAATCAGAGCCGTCATCACTAACAGGACAACCTCTCGCGGCCCCTTAATGGCCTCTTGATTTTCGTTTGCCGTTTGTCATGTCTTACCTGCATCTGTGATTGTATGATTTTAATGTCTTGTATTTTATTGAATTGTGTCATGTTGGTAACTATGATTTTATTTTTTTTTAAGGGGGAGGTCTTTCATCTCCCCCTGGTGTCTCTGGCCAGAAAACCACAATTGCAACTTTCCCTGCTCCGGATCAGAGTCACCAATACACACTAATGGAATCATGAAGAAGAAGGTAACAGGCTAAGGGGCAAAGCTAACTGCGGGCTAGCGCCACTTAAACATTATATACAAGTTTGAGTGCCAAAAATTATTATTATTATTATGCAATTGGGTTGTGGCACAATGTACAATATCCCTCTCTCCCTTTGTCTTTTCTGTGAGCGAAGTATTTACTCTCACGGACAATTAAGGAGTAAAAAAGCGCAACATCCTTAGACACCTGCAGTGGTGCTTATGGCCTCTAGGGGCATGAGTGACTTCGTTCTGCTTTAACCCCTGCCTTAACCGAGCTTCTCGACCAGTGTAACGCTGATAGTCCTCATTATGATTGTCATTTTTGTCGTTTTTGGTTGGGCTGCTTATTTTTGTTGCTTATTTGACATGTTTCGGTCACATTTTTGTGGCTTGATCACAGTTACCTTACACACACAAAAATAAAAACAAAGCAATGAAAGCCTGACAAAAAAAAAAGCAACGAAAATGTGATTAAATACGCAACAAATATGACTAAAACATGATAACAAAAACAACAAAGAAGCTTAGATGAGTTTTGTAGGTCTTATCTTTCAAATGAGGCGTTACACTGGCCTAGAGTAAGCTCCAGTCGAGAAGCCTTTACATTTGAGTAAAGCTGAAAATTTGCTCAGTTAAGGTGGGGGTTAAGAGGTGAATATGCACTATAATAATTTTTTTTTTTACAGATTTTTAAAGCAAAATCAAACGCTACCCATTAATCTAATTTGTTTTTATTATTCAGGATGCCATATTTAGGCAGAACGCTTTAAATTTAAATTAGTAGTAAGATAGTATTTGCAACACTATATTTTCCTTATAACTATAGTATAACTATGTATAATCTACAGCAAAAGTCTGATATGTCTTTGTCAGTTGATTTCTCTCATTTTGATTTCAATATTTTTCCTATTCACCTGCAGTGTCTAGCCTAAAACGGCACATATCGTGTTGAATAGCCTATTTTCCAGCTTTTACTATGTTTACCAATGTTGTTCCCCCTTATAAAGCATGTGGTTCAGTTGTGCATGTTTCGAGTCATCTTGCAAATTCAGTCTATTTTCGTCTAAAATCCTCAAAACGCAGCATCCTGAAAAGGAGAACGGCCAGATCGTCCTTCTCCGCTACGACAACGCATAAGTGGAACAAACTGCCAACACACATTATAGCACAGGCTGCGTTAAAACAATTGCACATTTCATTCAGGAATGGCTATGAGTACAGTATATGGATGAACAACGTGCCAATGTTTATGTGTGTCCAGGGACAGCAGGTGGGAATTAGCATCTCGGCTAATGTTAAACTGTGCCTGTATAAATATAAACCATTTCACCAGCTGATAGATACCGGTGGCATCTGTGGGAAAGCCTACGCATTTGGAAGGCTGTCGCCAACCTCTCAGCTCCCACATTAGCATAGAGACACAGAGAGGGACGGAGTGGAGCTGAAATGTGGACGTAAATAAAACAGAATGCTAGTTGCAGCCCCATGTCATGAGCGAGGCACACTCTAAACTTTGCTTTGACTATAGGGCTGGGCCATTCATCGAAATCATTATAGGTTTACAGCCATTTCTTTGGCAGAAACGGAACTTGGTTTTGGAGTTTGGACGGGACAATGGGAGATTTTTTAGCATTACTTTGGGCGTTCTGTACATGGGACAACTATAAGTCGTACTCTACACAAATCTGGCCTTCATGGACGAGTGGCAAGAAGAAAGCCATTATTGAAAGGAGGCCATAAGAAATCCCGTTTGAAGTTTGCTAGAAGTCATATGGAGGACACAGCTACCATGTGGAAGAAGGTGCTTTGGTCAGATGAGACAAAAATGTTACTTTTTGGCCCAAATGCAAAACGTTATGTAAATGGTAAATGGTCTCAACTTATATAGCGCTTTTCCACCTACATTAGGCACTCAAAGCGCTTTACAGCAAGGAACCTCTCACCCATTCATACACCAATGTACGCAGACACTGGAGGCAAGGTGGGTGAAGTGTCTTGCCCCAGGACACAACGACAGCGTACACCTTCAGGAGGCGGGATTCGAACCCCTGACCTTCCGATCATGAGACGACCCGCTCTACCATCTGCGCCACCGTCGCCCCCATTTTATCGTCGCATGTATGGAGCAAACCTAACACTGCTCATCGTCCTGAGTGCACCATCCCCAGTGTCCAATATGGTGGGGGGAGCATCATTGAGACATTGAGAAACTACAATTAGTGCACAATAAGGCGGCACGTCTTGCGCTTAGGTGCTACATACAACTTTTCAGAACCGGTGCGGTGATGGTTGATGAAGTGCAGGACACTTCCATATTCAATCTTTTACGCGATCAAATCCAGATGGTAGCACTTCAGCGGTAGAAGAAGAAACAACCAAAGTGAACAGCAAATCAAAAGGAATCTGAATGAAGAAATTTTTCACAAGGGTGTTACACAACACAAACAGATACAATGTTGACTTTACATGATTATGTCTCCTTTAAAAGGAATTCTAACCAAACAACCACTACATTTTGACAGTTTTACGGAGATTCTAATCCTGACATGTCGTTTTGCTATAAACGTCACCTTCTCTCAGCGTTTTCCATCTAAGACCGTCATGTCTTAAGGTTTTAAACGCCTCAAAAAACTTAAAACTTCATTATAATCAGACGAGCAGACACGAGCGCGTTTGATTAGCACAACATATACGCTATTTGAGCAATCCAATTAGTTAAGCGCGAGTTATTTTCATTTATATCGGGATATCTGGGCCGAGAGCGTCACAAATACGCTTCTGTCTTTTTGATTTACACGTAGCTTTTCTTGGCTCTTCTCATTTGAAACTTCTGGCAGATACAGAGGGATTTCCTGGCATAAAAGCAGAGCTCCTAAACATTCACTTTATCTGCAACACGGTATATTCCTTAGGCACACACTGGCACGCTGTATCTGGAAATGATGATGCATTGTGCTGAACACTGTAATAAGGGTAGTTCGGTCATATTTTACTACAATGATACACTTCAGTTCAGCAACTATTGTACTGCAATCTGTATTAAGATTACTCTATAAAAGCAATCCAACTACTGATAACTGACAACTCTTTCCAATAGTAATCTAGTTTTAAATTCTTTGATGAATAATGGGTGGCTCGGTGGCATAGCGGTTAGAGCTCAAGCTTCACAGTTAAAAGAGAAGGTCCCAGGTTTGATCCCTGGGGCCTTTCTGTGCGGAGTTTACATGTTCTCCACATGTTTACTCCGGGTACTCTGGTTTACCCGACCACAACAAATATGTACAATAGGCCAGAATGAATGTAGTGAGTGATTGGTGGTGGTGGGAGGGGCCAGTGGCACAGACTGGTTGCATTGCTTCTGTCAGACTACCCCTGGGCAGCTGTGGCTACAATAGTAGATATACCACAAAGTATGGCATGAATGAATAATGACCACAGTGTGGTGCTTTGAGAAACTTGGTAATACAGGCTTGTAAAACGCAACACAAGTGATTATTATTATTAATCTATTTCAAAAGTACTTTGATTACAAATTCTAAGTTACTTTGGTAACTTTGTTTCATGAAAAAGATTTGTTCAGCTGCCCAAATAAAACAAATCCCATACTTGATTTTACTAGTCTTGCAATTATAATCTTGTTACATTACTCAGTTACTAAAAAGCAATATCTTGTATGTATTTATTTGACCTTTATTTAACCAGGAGAGTCCTGGCCCCAGAGAGGAACCTATTGAAGATGTTTTTGTGGTAGGGGAAACCGGAGTACCCGGAGGAAATCTACACAGACACGGGGAGAACATGCAAACTCCACACAGAAAGGCCCCGCCAAGGTGGGAATCGAACCCGGGACCTTCTTACTGTGAAGCACAAGGGTACTAACCGTCAATACGTACATTTCCTCTCTGATCATTACCAAACATGTCCCCCATCTCTCAGCCCCAGGGCAGCTCTGGCTACAGCCATAGTAACATCACCTGTGTCGGGAGCAAATGACTCACGCTGCAATATAGCGCTTTGAGAAGCTCAGAAAGCAAAGCATCAAAGCCTTTATTATTTTGTCCCACTCTGATGAAAAGAGAGAAAGGGACACGTCATGCAGGATTGACTTGAGAACTTTAACCAATGTTATAACATTGATCCCTTGTCAAAAACCTGCCAAAACATTTTTTTTGTTTTTTCTTTTCATTCATGCCAGTTGGAGTTAGTCTTTTTCTATTGCTGACACGCTCCGATTTGCATTTCCTTGATTATGTTATTATGTCATAGATGGAACACAAAACTTTCTTTCTTTCCTTCTTTCTTCAGTCTCTCACTCCTTATTGTATTTTTTTTCCACCACATTTCGCCACCACATTCGCCGTAAGTACACCTTTGCGGCTCGCGGACGCATTGGCTCAGGCTGCTTTTATCGAAATCTCCACCACTCTCCTCTTTCTCGCCCTTAAGGGAAGGTTCATTGCCCCTAATCTAATCGCTGGACAAATGATAAGATTACCCTGGCCGCTGATTAACTGTTTTTTCCTCCATCCTAGCCCGTCCCCCCCGGCCCCTCGCGCCCAAACGCTGATGTTAGCCTTACGTGTCACCAACTTGGAGGCATCGCAGCTTTTTGCTTGTGCAGCGCGCAACGCGGAAAAAGGAGGGGGGGTGGGGGGTTGACAAGATGGCTGATTTCACCCATTAGGGCCAAATTAGAAGCATCCTTCCTTCCACCCTCTCGGACCCTCCGGCAATGCCACGCAAGTCAGAACCATTACGCAAAAACACGACGGAAGACGATGGATAAGTCTTCTTCAAATAACATTAGCCCGGGCTGACGACCACCCGCTGCTCCCCCTCACCCCCTCACCCCTCCCCTCCAATTTGACAAATAGGACTAGGAATGGGGAAGCGTGTTTAAGAAAACGCTGCATCAACGTCAATGTCCGTTGTTTTAATATTTTTTTTCACTCTCGCTGGTCGGCCAGAGGGCAGAGCTAATGGCCTCGACAAGCCACAAGATGAAAGTCTGTGGCGGCCGAGAGAGAACGGAATTGAGAAGCCCGTTACAAAAGCAAAGGGGAGGGGGATAAATAATGAATACAAAGAAATGATTACAGATGGCCTTTCATAGAGGGAACGATGTTATTTGTTTTTTTGTTGTTGTTTTTTTGGGTGGGGGGCAAACCAGGAATAATTGAGGCATTAAGTCGATTGGCGCGACACATTTCTGGTGCTATCAAGGCACTATGGTTTGGGACGTCATACTTTCCTCATTTGCCGATGCCAGAAAATGGATTTCATTGTACGTTTTGACATACAGAAAAATATGTACCGGGTTAAAAAAAAAGAGAACGGTATATAAAGATGGTTTTCCAGTCCATTTGCAGTTTGCGACTCCTCTCACCTCACTGAAGGGCTCCAACTTCAATTCTGGGACAATGTTGAGCCTTTTTGAGTGGAGTCCGAATATTCTCCGTGTGTGTTCACAAATTGTGAATTGTGGCCGTGTTTGGTGGTAGTCAGCAGAGGTGGGAGTATAAGGCCTAGTCCACTCCACACGTAGCAGGGCATTTATAAATCCACCCTCTGCCTAGGAAAAAAAAAGTCCACACAGTCTCGTTTAACAAGCAAAAAACAAACGCCATCCACACCCAACCGCCTAAATATGCGTTGTCAAGTACATTTATTGTGGAAATCTCTCCACAAGTTTCTGCAGCACATTCATTATTTTTTTGGCGACTGTATAAACAGGGCTTCCAAATGCACCGTTGCAGCTTTACAGACCTGCCTAACAATTGTGAGACAACAAATACCATGACAAACAAAATGCATTTTGCCATATTTCAGAATCTTCCGTCAGATTAATAGTACAGCGTGCGAGCAACTTTTATAACCAGACTGACCGGTGATCACATGACTGTAGATTGACCTGGCACGTAATGACTCCAACAACGGCAGCAGCGAGGACCATAACACTCGTCTCACCGTTTCCTCTGGGAGGACGACTTCATCTCAAAGTTGTTCTGCTGAAGTGTGTTCCAGTCTGTTACCGCCTTCGGCGAACATGTCGGATGTGGGATGGTTATTTGGCATAGAATAGCCGACTGTAAAGTGCTCCTTCGCCTGTGCGCTTTGACGTAAAGCAGTACTTGAACGAGAAAAAGGCACTTTAAAACCAGGGTAGCAACTGCCTTCCTGCCAAAAAAAAGAAAGAAGATATTTACATTTTTTTTCTCTCTGTTGTATTGGCACTAGTGATGGGATTTATGGCTCTTTGAAGGGAGCCGTTCATTCGGGAGCCGTTCACTTTAAAGAGCCGTTTAAAAGATTATGCTTTTTTTTTAAGAAAGTAAATACCCTCTGAATGGACTATTTTAACGGAAATGTCACTATTTCACACAATATAACATCGATATTTCCCTCTATGGAGTTTGTGATCACAAAAAACAATCACACGGCCCGATTAAACTTCTGTTGCTCTCATTCACACAACTTTCCCTCTGCCTCTCTCTCCCTTGCGCAAGAGGGGAGAAAAAACTTAAGTGAAAGAGGTGTTTTGCTTCAACGCGATCTCCTCTGTAACCGTGTTTATTATTTCATTAGGACTTTTTTTTTCTCAAACTCGTTGCCTTATGCTCACTTTGAGCTCCTCGTGGGGCTGCAGCAGCAGCGGCGGAGATGACCGGGGCGAATAGGCGGTGATGTCGTTGCAGGGGGTCAAAAAAATTCAACAAGACTTTTATACATGAGCTGCTTTTCCATTCAGTCTTTTCTTTGAAATGTCTTGTTTTTTTAGTTGTGTTGTTTAGCCGTATTAGCTTTGTTTTCTCCATTCATTCCCAGGGTTCAGAGGTTAGCCTTCATTGCATCACTGTCCCCTGTTCAATAAATATTAAAAAGTACAGAAATACTGTTTTAAAGTAGGAAACAAATGTTTGATGTGAATAGAAGTGAATTATTTGAAGGGAAATCCATGAACAAAATGTAGATGACGTCTATGACTCCTATAAAACTGAAATAACATTTGAAAAACTGCAAAAACTTTATTTTCTTGCCAGATAGGACATAAGGTCAGTCACAATTATCAAAGAGTCATGAAATGACTAAACATAGATAATAACCATATCAAGGAAACACTTGGTGTTTCCATTTGATTACACGACTGGGTTAGAAAAGCCAGTCACAAGATGGCCACCAGAATTTCCACTCATTCCAACATATTTCTATGGCCATATCCTATCTAGAGTTTCATTTAAGAACTCATACCGATGTAACTAGGATTCCCTGAGCGTCACTTCCTGGTTAAATAAAGGTGCGAGAATGACTGTAAGAACACCTGCTGAACCAGCATCTAAACCACAACGGCCCAGCATGCAGAATGTCGAGCCGTAATGGCGGGGCTTGCTGCTGGAGCGCCGGCCGGATCGGTAAACAACAGTCCTGCGTGTGGTCCAATTTGTCCCAAAACGGCAGCACTCAGGCCCGGGGCAAATCCGAAACGGCAAAAAAATTCAACCCATTTTTCTGCGCCGCACAGAAATAACCCACGCAGCTCAGTCGCCCGCCTGCCTGCACGCTCCAATGTTTTCTTATGCGCGGGTTTTTCATTTTGAATGCCAACAACTGTTTCCTAGCAACAGCAGAGAACTTGAGATTATTATATTCCACCCAAGTTTCTCATTTCCGAAGAAGAAACACACAGCTTTGTGATTTCAAGTTTACAAATCCCACCGCCGTTAAAAGAAGGTATAAATAATGTTGAACAGATGAGACCACCCCCTACTCTGCAGTCGCATGTGAAGAACAGCATCGTGGGTATTTTTGGGGGCAGCTGTTTGAAATGAGAACAGTATAATTAGCAGATGCGGCGCGCACCAGCCAATGTGTCAATAGAAATGTTATTATTATGTTCCTAGGGGGACCGTTTAGAGTGTGACACCGGGTTAAGAGCAGGCTGCAGTAGCGTGTGTGTGTTCCAGCATGACTACAAATAAAGCTGATCTTATAAACTATTTCGTCCATTCTGTATGGTTTAAGACTGAGTAAACGGAACAGAATGAAACATGGTGGCAGCGGTCATGAAAGTACCCAAGGCGAAGAGTTTTGCCGTGTAAGAAGAGTGCCGCTAGCTGTTAGCCTAGCCCGGGAGCGCGAACGAGAAAAGGCCGATGTCAGAGCCAACTACGGACAGTGAGGAGACAAGAGAAGTGGACTTCGTGATGGAAGGTTTGAAGCCGCCACCCACCCTTGTTTTGGACTCTGCCAACTTGGCGAAGACATGGAAAAGTTGGAAAGAGGAGTTCACGCTGTACACGGACCTCACTATGCCCAGCGCGGAGGAAACGACGAAAGTAAAATTGTTCAACTACCTCCTCGGAGAGGGAGGAAGGGAGCTTTTGACCACGCTGGAGAGTGGCAGGACGACGGCCAGGAGGACAGTGAGTTCAATGATGACGCTGTTCGATGAACACTGTAATCCAAAACTGAATGAGACTGTTGAGAGATATAAGTTTTTTGTCAGAAACCAAGGACAAGACGAGAATATAGACAAATATGTCACAGATCTGAGAGTTTTGTCCAGCACATGCAATTTTGAAGACATAAAAGACTCGTTAATAAGAGATCGTATTGTGTGTGGCACAAATAGCTCTGCCATGAGAGAAAGACTGTTAAGAGAGGAAAACTTAACGCTGGATAAGTGCATGCAAATTTGCAGAGCAGCGGAACTGTCAAGAGAGAACAGCAAAACAATACAAGGGAAGACACTGGAAGAAATACATGCAGTAAAATGGAGTCCAAGGAGAGACAAGGAGGAAATCAACTGCAACTTTTGTGGTAACCTACATGAGAAAAACAAGCATAAATGCCCAGCTTTTGGCAAGAAGTGTAAGAAGTGTGGAAAAGAGAACCATTTCGCTTCAAAATGTAAATCCAAGCTGGAGACAAGGAAGAAAGGCAGACCAATACACACCATCTCAGAGTCGAGTGGATCATGTGAGGACATCATGACCATAACGGACGTGTGTGAAAATCAAGAGACAATAAACCAAGTGAAAGAAACGCACAGTAAAAGCCAACCGCTTTTTGCAGGTATGGTGTTGAATAAAAAGTTGATTGACTTCCGAATAGACTGTGGCGCTACTTGTAATGTGATACCTATGCACATGCTAAATCCAGACACACGACTTGACAAGACAGAGAAAGTACTAGTGATGTACAACAAAACAAGACTGAAACCACTGGGGAAGTGTAAAGTTAAGCTCAGAAATCCGAGAAATGACAAACTGTACAGGCTAGAGTTCCAAGTGGTAGACCAGGATGACCGGATCCCCTTGCTGGGGAGAAAAGCTAGTGAAGCTATGAAGTTGATTAAGGTGGAGTATGAGAACATCCTGGCGATAGACAGCATAGTGACTAAACAATGTCCAGACCAGACACAAGAAAAAAGTGCAGAACTGTCCAACATGGACAATATAAAGACTGAGTTCAAGGATGTTTTCGATGGTGTAGGCTGCCTAGAAGGAGAGTACAAGATAGAAATTGACAAAAGTGTCTCACCAGTGAAACTGCCAAAGCGCAGAGTGCCTGTTGCTTTGATGACACCCCTCAAGGAAGAGCTAAAGGACTTGGTGAGGAGAGGCATCATTGCACCAGTTGAGCGCAGTACAGACTGGATAAGCAGTATGGTGTCAGTGACAAAACCAAATGGAAAGCCAAGGATCTGCATTGATCCCAAACCACTGAACAAAGCACTGAAGAGGAGTCATTTCCCTCTTCCCACCATTGATGACATCCTACCGGAGCTCTCAAAGGCCAAGGTATTCACGGTTTGTGATGTGAAACATGGATTTTGGCATGTTAAACTAGACGAAGAGTCAAGCTATCTCACCACATTTGCAACCCCATTTGGGCGTTACCGGTGGCTCAGGATGCCTATGGGTATCAGCCCCGCTCCAGAAATCTTCCAAAGAAAGCTGATGCAGGCACTGGAAGGCTTGCCTGGGGTTTACGTCATTGCAGATGATGTACTTGTCACAGGTGAGGGAGACACACAGGAAAAGGCAAATGAGAGACACAACGAGAATCTGAGACATTTTCTTCTGAGATGCAGGCAGAAGGACATTAAGTTGAATGCGGACAAGTTTAAGCTGAGGAAAGAGTCAGTCCCTTACATAGGACATTTACTGACTTCAGAGGGCCTTCGGATTGACCCCGAGAAGGTACGGGCAATTAAAGACTTGCCCAGGCCCACAGATGTTAAAGGTGTACAGAGACTTGTAGGGATGCTGAACTACCTGTCAAAGTTTTGTGCTCACCTTTCAGATGACTGTGAAGTTTTGAGACAACTTACACACAAGGACAATATGTGGGAGTGGACTGAGGTGCAAGAGACAGCCTTTAAGAGACTGAAGGACAAAATAAGTGAAGCACCACTACTGAAATACTATGACCAGACTATGGAGTTGACTCTGCAGTGTGATGCTTCAGACACAGGTCTAGGGGCTGCCCTGACTCAGAAAGGTAAACCTGTAGCCTTCGCGAGCAGAGCACTAACTCCCACAGAAAGGGGTTACGCCCAAATAGAAAAGGAATGTTTAGCCATTGTATTTGGGATGGAAAAATTCCACCAATATACTTATGGTAGAAAAGTGACAGTGCAGAGTGACCACAAACCACTTGAGAATATAGTGAGAAAGCCACTACTTAGTGCACCTAAGAGACTACAGAGAATGTTACTCAGACTGCAGAAATATGATATTGACGTGACTTATGTACCAGGTAGAGATATGCTGTTGGCCGACACACTGAGCAGAGCATACTTATCTGACAGTACGCAGGGCGACACTGAGGCAGAACTTGAGACTGTTAACATGTTAACCTACCTGCCGATTTCTGCAGAGAGACTGTCCGTTATCCGAGATGCTACAAAAGAAGACGCTAAGTTACAAAGAGTGATAGAGCTGATCAGAAAAGGTTGGCCTAAACACAAAAGAGACATTACTCAGGACATTCAACACTATTTTACATTTCAGGAGGAGATGAGCTTCCAGGACGGCATTGTATTCAGGGGAGAAAGAGCTGTTATCCCTGACAAGCTCAGAGCCGACCTCACCCGCCGTATACACTCATCACACCTGGGAGTCGAAGGATGCCTTAGACGGGCGCGTGAGTGTGTGTACTGGCAGGGCATGAATGAACAAATAAAGACTTTTATATCCAAATGTGACATCTGCAGGTCAATCGACCCCAAACAACAGAAAGAGACTTTACAGCCCCATGATGTTTCCTATAGGCCTTGGTCCAAAGTAGGAAGTGATCTGTTTTCATGGCATAATAAGGACTACATGGTAACTGTGGACTATTATTCAAACTTCTGGGAAGTCGACTATCTTCCAGACACCAAGAGCACCACAGTGATCCACAAGCTTAAAGCACATTTTGCTCGTCAAGGAATACCGGATGTGCTGATTTCTGACAATGGACCGCAGTATTCGTCACAAGAGTTTAAGACATTCACGCAAAGGTGGGAATTTGAGCACCGAACATCTTCGCCGGGATACCCACAAAGCAACGGTAAAGCTGAGTCTGCAGTCAAAACAGCAAAACGGCTCATGCAGAAAGCTGCAGCTGCAGGACATGACCCATACTTGGCCATACTGGATCATCGAAATACTCCAAGCCAAGGACTTGACACTAGCCCAGCCCAGAGACTTTTGAGTAGGAGGACCCGGACCTTACTGCCTACGAAAGAGTCGCTGTTGGAGCCTGAAGTGACGGACAACAAACAAGGACTGATTAACAACAAACGGAGACAGGAGCACTACTATAACCGCACAGCAAGGGACTTAGACCGTCTCAAAGCAGGGGACAGTGTGCGAGTCCAGCCATTCGAGCCTTGCAAAACCTGGAAAGCTGCAAAAGTACTCAGGACAGTGAGCCCAAGATCGTATGAGGTTAAGCTGGAGTCTGGTAGTGTCCTGAGGAGAAACCGTCGACATCTCAGGCACAACCACAGCCCACCTACTCCGACCACACATACTGAGACTTTGACCAAAGCACAGACTGTAGTAACTACGCAGAAGGCTAGTAGTGCCACGGGTACTAGGTCTGCTCGTCAGGTTAAAACACCTGCATATCTGAAAGACTATTGTACGTGACCAGGACAGGTTGTTTAATATTTGCTTACGGGCTGCTGTTGCACTGTTAAAAAAATAAATAAAAAAAAATGTAAAAAAAAATAAATGCATTTAAGGTGTTAACAGAATGTATTATATTTTGAGCCTAGGAATACTGATGTGTTTAAGGCACTGTTATTGTTTACAGGCAGATGCACTGAGAATTTGCACGTAAAAGGAAAAGTTTATTTTTGGTTGAACAAAGCATGTTAGCAATTGTAAAAAAAAAAAAAAAAAAAAAAAAAAAAGAGAAAGGATGTGTCAATAGAAATGTTATTATTATGTTCCTAGGGGGACCGTTTAGAGTGTGACACCGGGTTAAGAGCAGGCTGCAGTAGCGTGTGTGTGTTCCAGCATGACTACAAATAAAGCTGATCTTATAAACTATTTCGTCCATTCTGTATGGTTTAAGACTGAGTAAACGGAACAGAATGAAACAGCCAAGTGCAAGACACAATTAGAACAGACTGCGGGAACAAGCATCAACACAGTGGAATTCAGGCAAGAGATATTAGCATCCGGATCAGAAGAACAAAAACGACACCTTTGAACTCATAATAGACAGTAATGAAAGACATGTGGAAGCATTAGAAAATGACACCAGGGCTGGACTCCAAAAGCTACTGTACACTTGGGCTGGGCGATATGACGATATTAGACCGTCTTACGATCTCCAGAGCCCCTCCTGGAACCGCCACCTTAAGGTCTGCACACACTACACGACTAGGCGCGACTGAGAATTGTATCAAAATCGGGCAGAGTCTTCCCGAGTCGTGTCTGGTTGGAGGCAGTCGCAGAGAGTCGTGTCGTGTAGTGTGGGAGGGTCACGACTGGACTCGCGTTGGAATCGTGTAGTGTGGGCAGCAGTCAGACGCAACTGGACCCGATTTTGGACGCACAGGAGAAACGTGGGTGATTGTACGCTCCCCAAACGAAACACACAGAAAGCAGCGGGACAATGGCATGAAATAAAGATAGAAAAACGCGCCTCATTTTAATATCTCCGTGACAACAGCGGCACAAACAGCTAATTTCATGGCCACAGCCCCACACGAAAACAGCACAACTTTATATCATCAAACTTTCACGAGAACCACCTTTTCAAGCTACATTTCAACCGCGAACAGAGTTTAGCGGCACTTACTGAGTTTGGAGACGAACTGTTCAGCTTCACCTCGCCACTAGCGGCTCGCCTCTCTCCGCTTTCTCCACTGTCTCCGCTGTCTCCTCCGCCTCCTCCATCTTTTCTTATTAAATCCACTGAAATACGTCCCGCTTCTTCGTGTCGCCGACTTTTATTTCCATTTGACAGAACTATAGCCAAGTTGAAGGCTTCGTAGCAGCCTTGCACTGCGATGTTGAGACACTGTTTACACCGCTGACCAAACTGGGACACACTTACAAACACGGCCTATCTTTGCGGATTTCAGGTCAGTTTTTGAAGCTGGAGGAGAAATGAAGCGGTAGAGAGGACAGACGTGCTGTGTTATCAAACATCAGCTGTTTGTCAGAATCATGTAGTGTGTTCGCTCTTACGATTCTCAGTCGTGTAGTGTGGACCCCCCATTTTATATAAAATCGTTTAAGACTAGAAAAATCGTGTAGTGTGTGCAGACCTTTAACGTGGTGGAGGGATTTGAGCACCCGAATGACCCTGGGGGCTCTGTTGTGGGGGGCTTCGTGCCCCTGGTAGGGTCTCCCATGGCAAACAGGTCCTAGGTGACGGGTCAGACTAAGAGGGGTTCAGAAGCCCCTTATGAGAGACCAACAGGCCCGGTTAGAACCATGAGGCCGTCCTTCTGTGGACCCACCACCTGATGCCCCCACGACCCGGCAACAGAAAAGTGGAAGAAAATGAATGGATGGATGGACGATCTCCAGAGCTGACGATCTGTCATTTTTGTGGGATCGTTTTATCACAATTCTAAGCACTTCTGCACAGTTGACTTCACCGTCAGTGAAGCAAACCCAAGCCACGAACTTTCTGCTACACAATGTCAGACGCTAATGCGAGCGTTTAGCAGCAAGCTGCTCCTCTACAGTGCATGTTTATGACCAGGCTTCTCAATCCTGATCTTTTAAACCCAGCGTTCTGTCTCTATTTCAGCTGTATTTATGTCAGTCTTTCCCCCGTTACGCGCCGCAGCGTCACGTGTGTTTATTTATTTACCTGGCGGCACATGTGCGAAGAAGCGAGCGTGTCCTTCGTCCTTACAGTTCTGTAGGCGCCGCATCCTTCTCATTTGTTTAATTTTAATCCTGAACCGTGTTCACAAATGCACTGTTTATCCATGCCTTTGAAAATATAAAAGTTCTCCAAATACACCGAGACTCTCAGTTTCTTGTCAAATGACTAACTGCTTCCGGTTTACCTTTTACATAATAAAGGTCACTGCATCGCTTTAGTAAGACTCATTGTGAAAGGGTCAGACAGCGACAGAGTGTCACATCACAGGAGCTTGACGGCATGAGGGAGACCTCTCAGAAAAGATGCCAAACAGCAACAGACACCAACAACAAGCCTTTACCATAGTGTTAATCTTTTACTTTTATTGTCTGGAGTTTTATTGTGTTTTTAATGTATAGAGTTAGGTCTAAGTCTATTTTTGCTGTGTTGACAAAAAGTTGAATAAATTAGTATATTCATTCTTCACCATGTAATTGAAGTTACTTGCTATAAAAACAAAATTGTGATAAAATCGAAATAGGGAGTTCATTCACAAATAGGCCTTTATATTGTACGCCGAAGCATTTAGTACGACGGCAGCCGAGCGTGCGATGCCGTTTCTCACGTGACATAATTGCAAGTTACCGCGCCTAATAATGGGGTTCCGGTGTGTTTAAGCCTTAGGAATGTTGTGACATGGACCTCGGGAGAACAAAACAAACATTAATGACTGTTATTAGCTAATTCCGGATTAAGTCATGAGGCGTGGGAACTAAATGCACTTCCACTATGGACTTTTTTCTATCCAACATATCCCGGACCTGAGACCCAGACTAACTTTGTCACTCAAATGTTACTTAGGCAAGGCAAGGCAACTTTATTTATACCGCGCATTTCGTACACAAGGCAACTCAATGCGCCTAGTGAGCAGACTGATGGCACCCAATCGCCATCAAATTGAAATATCCCAACTCCCAACTTTTTCTGTCTGGGCCAGGAAAAATTTCTTCACAGGGTTTAAATGCCTTAATAGGACTTACTACATTTGTCACAATCAAAGGAAAAATCTGCCTATATTTTATAGACTTTATATATTATGACTTGCAAAAATGTCAACAACGCAAAGAAAATTGGACAAAAAAATTTATTTGGGTTGTTGTTTTATAAATTGTAATTTTTTTATTCAAGAATAATGCACGGAAGAAATACAGTATTATACATTATCAATTAATTTAGCTCTAATGTGGGTTGCGTTGGGTGCTAGAGTTAAAGTATCGCTCTGCAGGTAAAATGAAGAACGAGAACTAGTTCAGACTCAATAAATAACAGGAGAATTAACGCCATCTCAGCATGGAGCAGCCGTCAGTTTATGCAGTCTGCCTCTTTGTAAAACGACACCCCACAAAAACATTGCGCAAACTACCCACAATTCCACCTTCCTAGAGCCTAGGCTGTATTGAATGCCTCTGTACGTATATCCACGTCAGTGATCTACTGCTTTCGGATAGAGGCTGGGTGTAAACAATACAGTGCGCTAGAGCGCTTTCCCTATGGCGACACTTGTGGTAAATTATGGCGACTGAATAAAGCACCTGACCAGAATTGTCACAACAAAGCCTGGAAATGCAAAAAAAAGTTAACAACCGCCACAGTTTCCATACAGCATCTGCGCCGAGGAGAGCCCTCTCATCTCAGTTTCCCGATGGCTTTGGCCAACGATCAAACTACAGTCCCCTGACTGACAACATTAGGCTACATTCAGACTGCAGGTCTTAAAGGAACAGGCCACCACTTTTACTTACTGAGATATGTTCTTACCTGAGTTTAGACGAGTCGATGCGTGCCTGTCTGGTCTTTGTGCGTGCCCTCAGTCACGCAAAACGACCAAAGATGTTGTTGGCATTTGGCCTCTCCCAGCATATTCCTATAGCCCCAAACCGGGTGAAGTTGGAAGCGACCACGCTCTTCCACGAGCACAAAGACCAGACAGGTACCCATCAACTCAGGTAAGAACATGTATGGAAAAACGGTGGCCTGTTCCTTTAATGCTCAATTCCGATTTGTTTGGAAAAGATCAGCCTTCTTTGTTCAAGGGCTGTCATATTCCTCTCAAATGTAACCTCTGTGTGGCATCCAGTCTGAACGGGATGCCGCTTGAACCCGTCGCACATGCGCAGTATAGGGCACGGCCCACTGCTGTGAAGAAGTAAACAAGAAACAGCGCGGCGGATCTGGCTATGGTGAAGCTGTGGGAAGCTAGGGGACCCAATACATCAATAACCTAATCATTTGAAGAAGGAAGAGAGACAGTTTTTCGACGTGTATTTAACAACAACACAAACCTGTCAGCCGTGGACAGTGAGGCGAGTGGCTTCACTCACTGTCCACGGCTTTTTCCTCCCGACTACTTGAATGCAGAATGGATTACATCAGAAGTGCATCGATCGGATGAATGCGACCTGGGCATTCTGACTGAAGACCGTTCTGCAGGAACTGTTCAAAAGCCAGAGATGAGAAAAATGCTGCAGCAGTTTGACAAATGGGCAACAACTTTCCAAAATTGGTATTGGTATTAGTTTTTCTAATTTACCAACAGAAATTCTGTCCGGAAAAATCACTCTCTCCACCTCTTATCCCTAACCCAATCCATCAGAAAACCGTTTTAGTTCGTACGTCCCCACTCGAAGGAGAGGACGTGCAAACTCCCCAGTGAAAGCCGCCTTATCACTCCTCTTGTCTTTGGACGCAGCAATCAATAAACCCAAGGTAGCACTACACAACACTTCGATGCAAATTTGCTTCCACAAAAAAAAAAAAAAAAAACACTAAGGAAAAAAAAACTCAAAACAAATCACATCCATCGCAAATTTATCTTCTAAAAGGAAAGCGCTTGAGACAGCCTCTTTTCGAGTGATTTATTGAGGCGTGTGCCGTTTCGGGGCTCTCTTCACCAAATAGGCATCGCTCTCGCCGAGAACGGGGCAATAGATGGTACTCCGTTGACTTCCAGAGGGTCTTGTTAATCATGTTCTTCCTGAAAATGAGGCTGCTTATCAGATGAGAGCTTTTATGCGTGGTTGGATATTAGAACCGTGGCATATTTAGTGGCACATAAAGCAGAGTGTAGAATCGGCAAAAAAAGGGCTTTCAATGGACGAGAGCTGTCGACGTGTCTGCAGCGTGGTACGGCCTTCTGTCGGGCAAACGCTATCACAGAGGAAGGGTTTGGGTCGTGGAATGTGATGGCGGGTTTAAACTAAATAGAAAACTGTCAACTGGACTGGGTTTGGTTGAGTTGAGGACGTTTCGCTTCTGTTCGCTTCTTCGCTCTTGTGGGCGTTTTAAAGCTACAGCATGCAGGAATAATCAATGTCAATAACATCAAGCCAAACATGGAAAACCTGAATAAAAAAGACTAGCAAGCAGTAAGCTATTTTGATAGGAAGTCGTCAATGTCTATCACTCCACCCAATCTCAATTGCATCACCCTCTTCAACCTCTCCATCTTCACTACCACTAATATCTCGGCAGATCTGCTACCTACCCGTGTCTGCTAAAAATGTATGTATGTATTTATTTTCATCCATAATCACTTGTGTCAGTTAATGTAATAACTTTCCATCTCCACAACCAAAAGTTCGTAGCGCTATACTGTTGCTCAATATGTTGGTCGACTAATATACAGAGTTATCCAGGCTAGTCATTTGACAAAAGATCCGCAGGGATTTGAATGAGGAGGAGGCCGGAGGTGCTCACTGGATCTCCATCGTGTGTAGGGGTACCATGTGCTCTTCGGAAGAAACGGGCAGAGTCTGGATTCAATTCTATTTATTTAACGCCGATGCGTTTTGACCTTTGAGTCTTTGTTGAGGCAGTGTGAATCCACAGGGATTTGTTTGAAAGTTTTATGTCCACATGAGGATGCCTAAAGATTATCTAGTAGGACTGGGTTCTGTTAAACGGTACCGACTGAAAAGCTCATTTCGGGGGCAGAATCGAAAAATTATTTCGGTGCCAAGTTTCGGTACTTTACTCTCCAGACGTCAATATATGACCCGTAGTGGGTCTAAAAAAAACATGAGCATGCACAGATAATTAGCCACTTCAGCGCAAATGCAGCTGTTTTCTTAAAGCCATGCAAAGCTATAAATTACGAAATCTTTGTAATTATTAGAGATGGCAGATCTGGTCTGCGGCCGGTCTGAGCCAGGACTAAACCAGAAACTGAACAAGAAACTATAGCTCTTAGACAAAGAGAAGAGCACAACACAGCAGTGACAACCAGAAAGACATTTTTTCCTTTGGCGAAAGACCCAGGGAGGCTGAACTTAGTGCCTGTTGTTTAATTCAATTAAAATAACATTGGTATTGGGAGAAAAAAAAAAACGGTCCTTAGCCCTATTATCTAGTGATTTCATATCACTATATTTAGTTCAAATCAGCCCAACATATTAGCTCCAAAATATTGGCCGAGTGTAATAAGGGTTCCCAAACCTTCCTTCAAATTATTTTCCGAGTAATCTTCAAGTAATCTTGTCTTTTTTTTCCACAATAAAGGTCTCTCTTTTAAGCTAGAAATATCAAGACTTTATTTATTTCTGCTTTTGGAACATTGTCGGAACACTGACATATGAAAATACGTACATATTTACGACAAAAGGCGCAAAATGTGTGGCATGTGGGATACTTGGCAGAGAACACACATCAGGGTAACTGAACACCTCTACACAGAAGGAATATTACATGCATACCCTCTTTTTGCAAATAAACTCATCTCGTCACAAATCCAAGCCACTTGCACTCCTCAAAGTCCCTGTACAATGCCCTGCGCCAAACTAGCAAAAGATGAAGCATTATCCAGGCGTTCCCCCCAGCTTCACAGGAAAATCAATAGCATTTTAGCACACACAGCAGCACCCGCACAAACGCAAGCAAGCCCGGCTATGATCCAGAGCTGGAGTGATCATCTGTGTATCGAGTGCGACTGGGCGAAACCCGAGCCCCGGTCGCGCGTCCAAACGCCTCGATGGTTTCGGCGAATATATTTCGCTAAGTCCGCCCTCAGCTCAATCAGAGCAACAGACTCCTAATTAGCTTTGGATGCTAAACGGCGATCACGGCTAGCCAAGGCTGGGAATAATGAAGCGGTTAGCACGCTCCTGGCATCCTTCACGTCGAGGCTTAACCCGGGTCTGGTCTCGGTAGGTTGCTCTCATATTTGTGTTGTCGGATCCAGGACAGGGGGCGAGATTAGTCATTGAGCGGAGTTATAGTATCAAACTTTTTAAGGCCATGCGCTTCACTAATTGGCAGTATTAAGGCAAAACGCTGCTGGTGAAAAGGAAGGGAAGGGGGGGGGGGGGGTTGTGAAAGTGTTGGGATGTAATGAGAAAACACACTGTTTTTTTCATATCTTCATGTGGAAATGGAGCATTTTGTGCATAAAAATGGCTAAAACTCTCTCACCGAAAAATAAATCCTTTTTTTTTTTTATATATATATATATATATATATATATATATATATATCTTGACAGACTGGAAATCCTGCGAAAATGTAAAATAATAGTCGGATATTGATTTGATGAAGGCCTAGGTGATGACTGAAGTTGGACAAAACTAAAACAATAAGACCATGTTTGCAATTTGAAATGATCCAGCCCAGCAGGGTATTGTAATGCACCCTAACCTCCCTTGTGTTCTGTCCGCCATGAAGCAAGAGGCAAGAAGAAGGAGGAGGAGAAGAAGGAGAAGCAAGAAGAAGAAGCAAGAGGAAGGAGAAGCAGAAGAAGGAAAAGAAGCAGAAAGAAGAAGGAAAAAAAAGCAAGAAGTAGAATATGAAGACGAAGAAGAACGTAGAAGAAAAAGCAAGAGGAAGAAGAAGGCGAAGACAAAGAAGAAGAACGTAGAAGAAAAAGCAAGAGGAAGAAGACGAAGACAAAGAAGAAGAAAAAAGACGTAGAAGAAAAAGCAAGACGAAGAAGCAGAAGGAGAAGGAAAAAGTAAGAAGAATCAAAAAAGTATTTCTTTGTCTTCAACTGAAAGCACATGTCAAAGCACAGAAAACTGCCTTCATTTCAGGACAATTATTTTTGATTTAAGCAAAATATGTCGCAACACTTCCCGTCTCGCAGCAGCAGCACCATTTGCCTCCCCAGCCACTCAATACCAATACCCCCTCTCCTCTCCACCACCAATAACCAAATATGTCGTTCTCCCTGCATTTCTGTGCCAAAAATCAAAGCGCCGAAGTCCAATCAGCTACAAAGAGAACTTACCCAAATTCCGGCGTTGCAGTTTATCACCAGACGATCCTCAAACAGCGCGCACGTCCAACACTTCAGCCAAAACCAAAGGCTTTAGTCCACGCTGCACCCCCCCTCGTAATCACGGAGTCAACATGGAGTCACGCATCGGGATCTGAAAGACGGTACAGAAGGAAAAGTACGTAAATGCATCCGGCATCAATGAGGCCTAAAAACGTTCTTATGGAAACCTCAGCATTAGAGGTGGACAATATATCGTCTACAAGGTATGGACAGACCCTTTGCAGGCTGTTGTAGTAGTAGTACTAGTAGTAGTACTAGTAGTAGTAGTAGTAGTAGTAGTAGTAGTTTATTCGAAGCAACAAATGAAAGACACACATTAATGAACAATCAAACAAGTTGTATAGAAATTGTAAATGTGCCAGATCTGTAGTCCCGAAGCAGAACACTTAATTTGTCTAGCCGTGTACGTAATTCAAGTAAAACTTCCAACACTAGAACAAAAAAGACAAAAGTAAAAAGTGTGAATAACAAAAACAAGCTTTCACTTTTAGAAAATAGCGTGCTAACAAATCTGTGATGCGATGATGAACTCACTCTGAGGCGGAGAACTGCTCAGAAAGAGTCCAGTGGTGGAGTATGCGCTTTAAAAATGTGCTGGACAGTTTTTTGTTCCACATAAGATGAAATAAAATCCAGATCAGAGCACTATAGCAGTAGAAGAAGAAACAACCAAAGGGAACAAGAGAATGTGAATGAAGCGAAATACTTGCTTGGACAGAGACACACACACTGACAGGAGTCGAGGCTGCAAATTCCAAACGAGCACAGGATTGCAGATTGACAGTCGGGGAAGGCACTTTTTTTTTTTTTTTAGCTTTGGCAAATTAGGAAGCAACTCTGCAACGGCATAATCTCTCAATCGAATCGAAAATTGACGGTAGTTTTCTGAGAGGCAAAACAGAAACGGGGAATATACGCCGTCATCAGCCTGCCAGTCGAGCTTAATGGTCGCGCGGTGCCGGCTGCTCTGCGAGCTATTGGAAAAGCCTCTGATTATGATACACAGCACTTTTTTTACACTAGACCTGTATTTTGATGTGTTCAGCCTTAAAACTTTTACATATGTCAGATGGCTTTGGGTTCACAACTTTTAAACACGTGATTAGGGCTGGGTACTGTTACACAATGCCAGTATGGAAATGGAATTTTCTCAGAGAGCTTATCTGAAATGGTTTAGCGGGCTGTGAAGTCAAAACGGGCCTCTTCGCATTGGCTTTTGATTCAATACGAGCTAAACATTTTGATTTTACGGCAGGTTTTTTTTTGTACTCGGGCTGAACGATATTGAAGTAACTTGCGATATGGCTGTGCGATATTGCGATAACGATATAATTGCGATCTTTCACAAAACCATTTCAGCACGGCATGTTCCGTTCTAATTAAACACAAACGGTAAATTACTAGTTTTTCAGAAAAATGTGTCAAAAGTAGAGTAGAAAAAAAAAAAAAAAAAAAGGATCGGGACCAAAACAAGACTAAAATTGAACAAAGTTTGTTTCACTTTTATTTATAAGCTCAATGCATTGTTTTTTTTAAGCCCATTGAGAAAATGTCAGAAGCTCACAAAGCAGAAATCAAAGCAAATATTGACCGATAATGGAAATGTTACAAATTTTAGAGAAAATGTCTTTTGTGGAATAGCTTAACATTGTTGTTCAGTTTTATGGTTCAAGATGACACACATTTTAGTATCGATATAGTAATATTTCTCAGTCCGTCTAAGGGGTCATAACAAATCTAAAACGCCATCTGTCCCGTTTATTCATCCTCCCCCTCCGACAAAAAGGTTTCAATGGCAGATTGTCGATTTCAGCCAAATCTATTGAAAATCCGCGCCGTCCCCCTGTCTATTTGTGGAGCATTTTGAGTCAATCACGGCCCCAAACAGACTAACAAGCCGCGCACACACTCCTGATTGCGTTCCGGATGGGTATTTGGGAGGTAAACATCTAAGTGACAGTACAAACACCATGAAAAGGGAAGACGGCGCTCTTCCGCCAGCTCGTGAGAGACCGCAGCGTCAAGCTTAAACCGGGCTACAAGTAGGGGTGGGCGATATTGACAAAAATAAATATCTCGATTTTTTTTTTCAATATCTCGATATCGATATTCAGACGATATTTTTGCAATCCTTCAAAGAAATGTGTGCAAACTGGCAAAGAAGGTCCGTTGGTCTTTTGCATCTGATCTATTATTGTATACAGTGGCGGCTGGTGATGTAAACTCTAGGTGGGGCTGTTGCACAAAGTGTTCGTGCTTTTTTTAATTTTTACTATCAGATCTACTAAACGCATTTGCCACCACTTGTCAGACTAAAAAGAAGCATGTGACCACGTATCAGGAAAATACTCACGGAACAAGCATAAACAAGCGTAAACATGGACTCACCCGCGTTCAGAAGCATCGCGCCCTCCTTACGTACATAAACGCACGGCAGCTTCCACACTTCATCTGGAGTCGCCAGCAAAAAAGTCCCGTCGCGAGGAGTCGTCCAAAAAACGAAGAATATCCGAGTAATCCACCGTTGTTGCGCTTGAAGCTAGATAACAAGTGATTGATAATAACATACTAACGGCACGCTGTAATGACGTAAGCGTCAGGGCCACTGAGGCATCATGGGCAGTTCCCCGTAATAATAAATACAAATGTTTAGAAGTTAAAAGAAGCCCTGTTCAGAGGCTATTACGGTGGATCTCTTGGGAAATGTATTCCATCTTTTTGATTATATTATACAACCCAATTTTCTAATGATACAATCCCGAAGCTCGACACTTGAGGACGCCACAGACGGTTAAGAAAAATGTTTAACTTTAGACTTCAGTTTTTCGCAAACAACGCAGATTTGGCCTTTTTTAGCAGCTATTTTATTAATCGTACATCAGCTTTACTCTTTATGTGTTTGGATTGTTGCTTCAACCTAAGAAACGCCATAACACACAGGTAAGAACTCCGTCGTTGTTTTGCAAATTAGTAGCAGCGTACGCGCGTGCAATTGAGGAACGATTGTGATTTTGTACCAAAAAAACATAAAATACAGTCAAACCAAACCCCGACAGTATTGAAGTCGCTGCATATAATTGTTTAGAAGGTTATAGTGTGCGTTATTTTTTTTCTCTTTAACTTCCTTCTGCTCTTTTCATGTTTGGGGGTCGTATTGTACAAATTATGAAATATTATCTCGATATCCATTTTTGCATATCGTCCAGACAACAATTTCGATATTATCGTCTAAACGATATATCTCCCACCTCTAGCTACAAGTTTGAACTAAATCAGTGTCTAAGAGGACTAAACCAGGATAAGGCTGGTCTGGTTTAAGCCTATGAGTTATAATGGTCTTTAATGGTATATATAAGGAGACGTTTAGTTTCTCGTAATGTAAGTCGCAACTGAAACATAAATTGGACTTTTACAGTTGCAGTACTCCAATGACATTTTATTAGAGTACTTTGAGTATTTATTTGGGACACTATTACTTGTACTGGAGTAAAGTGACTTCATAGTAACGTCATTCTTACTCGAGTAAACATTTTGGCTTCTCTACCCGCCTTTGATTCTATAGCCTAATGTCCCCATTTCCAACAGCGAACGAACCCCGTTAACTGTTATGATGGGGCTCCATAAGGTTGAGAACCACTGGCTTATTGCATAGTGAGCCATGTGCTCTAGGGCTTGGCATGTTTTTACGGGCTTTGCTATCGGTTTTATACACATGCCGCAGTATCGGACCGGTATCAGCATTTTCATGGAACAACACTAGCAGCAGCAACAGCAGCAGCAGTAGTACTGGAAAAAAGTAAGGGGGTGAGTAGTAAAAAAAAAGCAGCGTCTAGTCATGGAATCTATTGAGCCTCAAAACCTTCAAAAAAATTCTGCTCCAAAAAATGAGTTTAAAAACAAGTTTTTTTTTTTCGATGGGGTTATTTTGCCGCTCAACATGCATCACGATTCACCCGCCGGCCAGCTGTTCCATTAAACGCTCTGCAGAGAAAGAGAAAAAAACAGAGAGAAATCCCCTTTGCAGTCGGCGCCTCGCTAATAGAGCTCTCCCCTTCCAGGTGCTGCTACGAAAATGCTATGCTACTCTTCATAATGGCCCGGGCAACTGTGGCCATGCTTTACGGCTCTAAACTGGCAAGGAGTTAATTGCTATGGAAAAAACTAAATCCACAGCCAAGACAACCATTATTACGACAGTACATGACGCTTCTCCCATTGACCGTACATGAGCACATGTAATGATGCATAGTAGCCCCGAACAAACTGACTACTGAAGTGGAGGTGGTGTTCGCCTAGAGTGGAGGAAAACCTCATTTTGAGAAAACGAGCCTTTAAAAGTCTTGTAACGTCTGCACGTCCGCGACTATAACTGCCGTCTTTTGCTGCTGCTGCCTACCAGAAGGGAAGTGATCATATTGGGATTACATCCTCATCCCGTCTTTCATGCTACACGTGGATAAGATGAGATAAGCTTTTATTGATCTCACAATGGAGAAATTCACTTGTTACATCAGCTCTCCAAAAACACTCAGGAGGATGCAAAATAGACAGGACAGTGTGCAAACAATTAAATAGTAAAAAGAGGTGGAGAAAAGTATAAATTATAAAAATTAGAACAGAATATCAAATGTAGAATATCAAAATGTCAACATTGGCAGTGCAGGTTGAAGGTTAAGGTATACTTTATTGTCCAGGGAAATTTGTCAGTTGACCCATCCTTTGATGCCGCAAAGGGGACCCGTAAGGGGCAGCCCGGGAACCCATCTCCATATGTGGAGGCAGGATGATGGGCAGAATCCCCTGGCAAGAGGATTCACCTATTGTACATGTTCTAACATGTACAACCACCAGCACTGCAGTCCTAGTGCAGGTGGTTGACAAAGTGATGCCGATACAGAGATTCCTGCAGTACTTTTGCAAAGGAGTTATTGCACATTACTTTACAGTAGTGTCTGACAGCGGTGGGGATGAAGGACTCCTTCTTGCACTGAGGGTGCCTCAGTCGTCCACTGAAAGAGCTGCTCAGCTCCTCTACAGTCCCGTGCGGTGGCTGGGAGGTGTTGTCCATGATGGAGGTGAGCTTGGCTAACACCCTCCTGTCCCTCACCTCCTCCAGGGGGCAGCCCAGGACAGAGCTAGCCCTCCACTGAGCTGAAGCAACAAGCTGCTGTACGAACAGCTCCATCTTGTCAATAAACTTGTCAACATTGTGTATTCACTCAACATTTGTGAGTGAAGTGTGAAAAGCATTGCAAGTGACAAGTTTGGTCTTTTTTTTATATATTCTGACATTAAAACAAAGATATTAAGGGAGGAAACCAACTGAAAACCCTTACATTGACCTTTGTGTGAAAAAATTGAATTAACCGAGTTGGAATTGGAGGAACATTTTGAGTGGCATCCTATTTCAGTCTGTAATCCTAAACACAGTTTCTACCTCTTTATCCACATAGGCATTTCTCTCTTCTATCGGAGCGCCGATATTTCTCTGCAGCAGCAGTGACCAGACTTTCCACGGAGCACTCAGGCCGGTGTGGTCTGTGTCTCTCCCCCAGGGCCTGTTCCGCTGATGGGGATGAGAGAGATCAGCGGAGGCATCTAATCCTGGAGCTAACAGCCACCTCCCTCATGTCTTTGTTAGCGCACTCACCGCCAGAGCTGCTGCAAAGTTCAGACCAAGGAGCAGGCGGGCTAAAAGTGTGGGGAGGAACTCCCTCTCTCTCTCTGTATGCACGGCTGTTACGATGGTACATACAGCAGTTGTTTCTTATAGAATCGCAATTTGAATAGTTGCAATTATCAAAAAGCCATAGTATCTTGCTATTCGTTTTGCAAGTTAGATTGTGTTTAATTATCTTTCATTCTTTGCATGTTTTCAGGCAATTATGTACTTACCAGGAAATAATGTAGGACCGTCCAAATAATTTAACTAACTCACCATCGATATTTATGCTTTATATATTTAGAGGAGGTCTGTGTAAGAAAAAAAATAGACAGGCCTGGCCAGGATTTTGAACTGGCCAGGCCAAGTCAAATTGCCAGGGGTGGACAATTGGACAAGTCAAATTTAAGACTTTTTAAGACCTTTTTAAGACCACAAAATCTCAAAAATAAGACCCGTTTTAAAAGTGTAAATGTAAATAGAATGTAAAGAAAATCATAGTCACAAAAATCAAGGTGTCAAACTGTAGGATATCAGTACTACTGTAATAACTGATATAGTAGGATGTAAAAACTTAAGAACTTAAATGTTCCCATTAGGCATTTTAACATGCTAACCATTGCAGATTAAACCACCCTAACCCATAATAAAAATAGAGCAGAGCAATCATACTCTATTGGCGTGGGCAAGGGGTGTCACGGTGAAAACATTTGGAGTCACCATTATTGTGAGAGAAAATATAATATTTTTTATTACGATTATTCACAATTATCGACGGAATGAAAGGAAACGACTGATATTTAGAGTTTTTGTCATGGGCGAGGTCTTGCCCATTTTTATGTCATGCCCCGATAAAATGATGGGCCAAAAGAAAATTACACACGTTCAGACATAAATGTAAATAATGTTTTGTTAAGTACGCT
The DNA here is from genome assembly GCA_021464625.1 of Proterorhinus semilunaris. Taxonomy (NCBI): domain Eukaryota; kingdom Metazoa; phylum Chordata; class Actinopteri; order Gobiiformes; family Gobiidae; genus Proterorhinus; species Proterorhinus semilunaris. Next base: position 8,710,738 of record CM038359.1, read on the forward strand.
GTAATCAGAGTCAAACCACCCCCATTGCAAATGTTTCCATCCATTTAGAAAATGCCTTGTAATACTTGCACTAGTAAACATTCACCTTTTTAAAAATGAAAAGGCTTTAAGACTCCTTTGCATTAAAATAATTTCAACTTTACCACTTTATAATTAATTATCATTATTTTTTGTTTGCATCCTGAGCCAGTTGAGGCTATTTTCCAACATTTGGGCAAACTTTATTGGGATTTAATCAGTTCGTTACCTTGACTTGGAGATTTACTGCAGGATGATCTCCAAGATGTCTCATGTTGGACGTATCGGCGCCTTTTGCTGAAACCTCCCCACAACAGGATTAGCGCGACGGACGTCCATCAGCGACAATAACAACTTCATCATCTTTTGGATTCCTAAAGTGGTCCCACTCTGCTGACTTCAATGGTTTTTTTGGGTGGCTGAAGGTCTGGAGGAGAGCGTCCTTGTGCCTCACTAAATTATCGGCGAGTGCGTCGGCGTGAAAAAAGGAGGCGTCGCTTTGCAGCCACGCGTCTGTGCATTAGTTGGCTTCTTTTTTTTTTTTACGAAATTGTGAGCAAATAATTGAGTCTAAAAAACATGTTCATTTTTAAGACCAATTTACCAAAGATTTAAGACCAAATAGGCAGAATTTTAGACTTTTTAAGGCCTTAAATTTCAATTCTTGTATTTTAGACTTAAGACCCCGCGGATACACAGTGAAATAAACAGTGAAAACAAGCCGTCACTTTCAGCTAATGGCACGCGGAGAACCTTTCCGATATCGGTACTTTTGCGATACTTGGTCTACGATACTGATATCGGCACAATACCTTTCGATACCTATGCTGAAATATCTGTCATCTAGAACTACAAAACAGAACAATAATGTTATTACATAAAACACTATTTCTTTTAGGTGAAACAACCAAGTCACTTCCTTTAATGCTGTCCCTGGACCTAACATGCATCAAAACTGGGGATGCAGCAAACCGATATCGGAGCCGATATTGGAATGCATACGATATCATCTACAAATATCCGATACTAAACCGACACCTGTTTTGACTCTCACCGCTTTAAAAACATGACTTTCACCGACTAAATCTCAGTGAATATGGACACATTGCACCTAATTAAGAACTTACTTAATTTTGAATTCATTCTCTGCATTAGTTTTGCCCTACGCAAAGTTATTTTGGATTTCCGCGGAAAACAGCGTGGCTAGCAACAGCACGCAAAAGCTAACAGCAACTCATCAAGGCAGGGACAGAAACTATGATTGGATCACCTAAAGCAGCAAGAGTAGACGCACCATGGGCGTCGGAACCATTCATTGTGAGGGGGACGTGTCCCCCCCACTTTTGAAAAGTGGTTGATTGGTCCCCCCCACTTTCACAACGTGAATTTTCATTGACTTTACATTTACTAGTTTAGACTGGACCTTTTCAATAGGCTCCCCGAGGCCAAACAATTAAATATGACCCGCGCCTTATTTTCCATACATTTAAAAACATATGTATTGGCATTATCCCATTATCCGCGCCAGTATCGCGTCGCTCCGCGGCGCATACGCTCCGCGGCGCATACGCTCCGCTTTGCGTAGCTGTGTTCATGCGGCTCCTCACCTCAGAGCGGCTGAAATGTAAACATGTCTCTGTAAACTGCTGAAAAACGGCTAAAGTGAGAATACTGAGGATTATTGTTGGACGGACAGACAGATTTGACCAAACCGAAGCACAAGGACTCGTGCATCGTGTTTCCGGAGTTTTTTACGGATTCTCACATGGAGGAGCAGGACTTTTCGCGTCCTCGGCAGGTGGACAGCGTGTCTTCATCGGTACAAAGGGCCTGACCAGTAACTTTAAGGTGAGGAACATCAGTGTTGGACGTGTTTGTAAAGCGAGTGATGAAACTGATGTAGCGTGAGTTTGGGGAAACTGCCCCGGGCTAGCACGAGTGTTCAACCGGTCAATACGCGCGTTAAACCTCGCTGTCTGGACTCTAACTTAACCAAATAACATCTGAATTATTCATTTGACGGATAAATGTTTGCTTCCTTTACCCCTTGACTAAATGTTATCTGCGTTTGTGGGAAATGTGAAGATACGAGCGTTGAGATGTTTCTTTGCGATGGCGGGAGTTAACGGGTGTGGCTGAAGCTAAATGTGGACAAACACGAGCGCCGTCTCATAAGAGCTTCATTCACTGAGTTTTTTTCACAAAGCGTCATGAAGCCAGGGCTGGACAGGAGAACAGCGGCTCCACAGGTGTTTGGTTATCCGCCCTATATGTCCACCCAGCTGCCAGGAGGAGGCGCTGCTGAGCCGATCGAGTCTCTCACGTATTCTTGAAGTAGCGCTCGATTTGGATGTAGTCCCGCTAAAGCAATAACATTGCTCTGTTATTGTTCTGACCTTGTCCCACTGTAGTTCTTAATGTTAAGAAGTCGACCCCCTCCATTTTTGAAATGTGTCCCCCCCACTTTCCAAACGCTTCCGACGCCGCTGAGACGCACACGTCTAAAGTAGGCTGAGTAGCGCGCAAGAGTTAGAAGTAACCAAAAACAAGATAACTCTTGTGCAGCTTGAGAAATGTTTGTTTTGTGAAACGTCTCTTAGTGTGGTGCAAGCAATAAAACATTCTGGGAGCTCTTAAGCTTTATTTTTTTTATCATCTATCCATCCATCCATCCATTTTCTTCTATGGCTCCTCCTGCAGGTGTGGGTCCACAGAAGGACGGCCTCATGGTTCTAACCGGGCCTGTTGGTCTCTCATAAGGGGCTTCTGAACCGTTTGCCATGGGAGACCCTACCAGGGGCACCAAGCCCCCGACAACAGGGGGCTTGGTGGCGGTTCCAGGAGGGGCTTTATCATCAAAAGCAGCGTAATAAAATAAAAGTGTTTGTATTTTAGTTTATAGTACGTAATGCTGATAAATAACTTTATGCGAGTTGTTGATTTTTGGGCGACGGTGGCGCAGATGGTAGAGCGGGTCGGCTCATGATCGGAAGGTCGGGGGTTCGAATCCCGCCTCCTGAAGGTGCACATTGTCGTTGTGTCCTTGGGCAAGACACTTCACCCTCCTTGCCTCCAGTGTCTGCGTACACTGGGGTATGAATGAGAGTGTGAATGGGCCCCCTATGAGAGACCAACAGGCCCGTTTGGAACCATGAGGCCGTCCTCCCGTGGACCCACCACCTGCAGGAGGAGCCATAGGGGCATGGTGCTATGTGACTTGGGCAGCTCCAACAGCTGCCCCCACGACCCGGCAACGGACAAGTGGGAGAAAATGGATGGATGGATGGATGGATGGAGTTGTTGATTTTAATGTCACCTAATATAGCCCGTCATATAGCCAAAGATAATTTAGTGTAAATTGGAAAAGTCCAGTGATCCTCGTTTCATGTTTTTAACATTAGTTTATTTGTATTTTTTTATTACTTTATTGTGTCATAGGTTTTAGATTTCATTACACAATTAGCATGTCAGAATTGACACTATATTTTTTTCCCTTTCCACGCAGTGAAATGAAAATTAAGTAAATAAATAAAAAATTATAATAAAAAAAAATAAAATATATATAAATTTAAAAAAATCACATTCATTTATTAATAGATATAATTGATAATATGTAACACCTTGTTTGCAAGAACCATTCACTTTGTCACTCACAGCAGCCACTATTGGTAACGCTTGATATCGGCAGATACTCAAACACCAGTATCGTTTTCAGAAGCAACAAAGGGTCGGTGCATCTCTCAAAACTTGGTCTCTAAAAATATATTTACATTCAATACTTCTATCTTTTCATTACCAGTAGTGCCTAAACTTGTACCCAGCTCTTGTCAGAACAGGTCCACTGATGGATGTGTGGAGTACAGGTCTGTGTTCCCTTTGGTGTTGGAACGACCGAAGTGAACAAGACTTGCTAGAACTTTGTGAATGAAGCAAAACACCAGGTCTGTTTTGACAAGTACACAAGCAACATATTGAATCGTCGTCAGTCACATGAATATGCAGTTTACAACAGGAGGAAGCCTCGTCTTAACTCCTTTCATTTATTGAAGAGGCTGCGGTTGGTTAGGCCTGACCGATTTGACATTTGCCTGAGCGAGTATGACGCACAGCTCACCAACGCGCACGCCGACGTGCACACCGGACATTAAAGAGAGACATTTTGATTCCATTTCTCGCTTGGTTTGTCCGTCAGCACGCGAGCGGGAGGACAATGACTCAATTTCCCATCGAGACGGATGCTTCGTAGCCGCCGTGGGGCCACGCTGCTTTTATTGTATCGAGAAGCATGTTTTCATTTATTTTTTTCACATTCAAGGTGTTTTCCTATACTCCAAAAGGAAAATAGTAAAAGCCAAATGTGAAACAGATCAATTAGATCATGCATTCTCTGAAAAGAGTGAATTGATTTTGGATTTGAAAGCAAAGGGCCATGACGTACTGGGCTTTTTAAATGGGTTTATTTCTTTTTTTTGTTGAGTATGAACTTTTCCTACAGCCCCAACTCATTTCTAGCTTCTACCTCCCCCGCACATCCATAATTCCATGCAAGGGTCAGACTTGTAAAAGTGAAGTAGGGTGGACGCTTTGGACTTTTCTACATTTGCGATGGACTAAAGTGTGCTTTTGTCAAACGGTGGAGCTTGGGGCTTCTGATAAGAGACTGCAGATTGGTTGTTAAATAAGATAATCAACTGAACAAAACTTCAAGTGGCTCTCAGGGTCATCCGGGATTTTAGACTTTATTTATGTAAATAATTCTGGTTTAGACATCATTTTGTCCAGTCTAGACCTGGGTTAGTCCTGATTTGATCTTGATCAAGGCCCAGTGGCACCTGGAAGGTCATACATTTGATGGGGTGGTAATATGAAGTAGTTAGCAGGTAGGTCATGTATTGTCCTCATTTGCAGTGAGTAAAAACATCCACAACATTCTCCCACACAAACATTTCAAGGTTTCCCAAAGTGGAAGTCCGGTAGCCTGGCCAGACAGAATACACGGTTTCCCTATTCTTTACAAAGACGTATAAACTGGGATCAGGAATAATTGCATCGAATTCTCGAGGGGCATGATTGACAAGCGTATTAACCAATAGAGAAAAGCCAGATATGGCGCTAAACGAGTATTTGTACACAGTGGTTTTACGACGCATCGGCCAGAAGAGCGGAGACAGGTGTGAACCATCTTTTGCCACGAAAACTCAAAGATACAAGGCGTCACTAGCAACTGGGTTCAGATTTTAAGTAGGAGCATCCAACACGAATAACGCCCGTTTCAATCAATGCACTTTTTGAACGGAACAACAAAAACAAATATTTCGATAGACGGCAACAAGAAAAAAGACCTCTTAGAGAAGATGAAGCGCAAATACTTTCTTGTCAAGTACATTTCAGAAAATATTTTACCAACAGTTAATTCTGTCTGTCAACATGTTCTGTGATTGGATCGATACGAAACTTTGAGATTTGATCAGCTGTTGGCAAAGTTCCCGGATACAAAAACAGGAGTGGATGGCTGGCCAGGGAAGGGGTCACTCTGGATGTATATTTAAAAAAAATAAAAGGGCACTATTCCTAATTTTTACCCTTTTTAGTTGTTTTCATTTTCCAATGGGGTGTCCCATAGTTGTTGGTGTGGTCCTTTTGGAGGCCTGAATTGCCTGGGAAATCTTGGTCTTAACACAAAACGCCTTTGATCCCTTAATCCAAATTAATCTGTTGTGTTGGTCTTGTCAAATCTCTCGAATTGTGGTTGTGCTGAGAGTCTGGTTACAGCATGTGTGACAATAGGAGCGTGCTTTTGGGATCCCTCTGCGAGCGGTGAGGAGGGTGGTGTAGATGTGGTCCCTCTCCCAGGCCACAACAAGGGAATAGACACACAGCGGGGAGGAATGGAACACGCTCAGCACACTTCCCAAAGTGTCTGAGACCTTCGGAGGAGACTGCCTGGCTTTGACGACACAGGCCCCAGGTCAAACTTCAGCAAACTTATCATCATGCCAGTTACGCAACAACATTGAGGAGACACAAATCAAAGAAAACCGGATCAATAAAACCTGCATGAATGTTTTTTTTTTGGCGGGGGAGCAACATTATAATGGAGGTTAAGGGACATCAATTTGAGGCTTTTGCAGTAGATTATGGAAATAAACATGAAGAAAATTCAATAAATCTAGGTTTTCCGCATTCTGTGTCTCGCCTTAAACGCTCCCAAAAGTAAAAAAATAAGTCTAGAGGCGCCCCCAATTTTCCGGGATAGTGTGCAGTGTGCACTCATAATCAAGTCAACTCTTGCGATTAAACATATGACTCAAAAGAGAAACCAAAATACGCCAGTCTGTGCAGCTCTCTCATCTCCGCACCGGGCTGCTCTGTGCCCTAAGGCTGCGGCGTGTCCCACTTTGATGATGTCACTTCTGCGAGACGAGCGCGCGGTGGGTGAGTTTTGGGGTCACGGACATGTCTGGAGCCTCAGAGCAGAGCAGAGATGTCAGAGCAGGTCTGCTCAGCGCGGGCTGATGGAGGCAGGACGGACGCGCTCAGTGAGCGGACACGACAAGCAGCCGCAGAGGACAGGGGCTATTCAGGCCACGGAGAGAGGGAAGAGGACGGGAGGGAGGAAGGGGGAGAGAGGGGCCATGGCAAAAGTATAGGGTGTAATATTTATTTTTTCCTATTAATTGCATTACAGTATCACGAGTAATATCTAAATAGAAAACTTGTGAATTACAAAAAATATCATTAACATCACTGACTGGGTCCATGATCTCTCTGTACAACACCACAAATCTCCTCAAAAACAAAATAATTTGTCCTGCCCCCACCTCATTAAATATTATAGGCCTTTAGAATGCTGTGATGTCACCTGAAACCCAGCATCCTTAACTGTTCTCTAGACACAGGCTCACAATGTCTGCACTACAAATATCCATGTTAGTATCATGCTGCTAATAGCCATGCTCGTACCGCTAACAAGCATAGTCAGAATACGCGCTTTTCCTATGCTTTACGACGTGTATCTGGGATTAGGGGGTGACTTCTTGGAATTCTAGATTGGCCATGACTGACAAGCGCATTAACCAATGGAGAAAAGCTGCATATGACGCAGGGGGGCATGCGGCGTATTTTGTAAATAAGGAAGTTAATAATTTCACAATGGCATCGGCCAGACGAGTGGAAACAAATGGTAACAACCCATGTTGTTTTTGCCCCAAATACATCCTACAGCAGGTTGACTGCATTATTAAAACCGCTTCCATTTGTGTTGGGACGCATACTATTGGACCTTTGACAGGACTGTTTTTATTGAAAACATGAAAGCAATGAAGGCGGAGAGGTGCTCGTGGCAGCTACAATAACATCACGTTTGTACACAATGAACCTTCAGACAGCACCGGAGGGGCTTCTATGAGCCACATGTTAATGGAATCCGCGACGGCGCCAACGGGGCGTATTCATGGAGGGGACAGGCGTCTCAGTGAGGCGCCGGGACAAGAATTAAACAGTGGAACAGGTGGACTGCATCCAAGGGGGGAAAAAACGGACAAGAAATAACCGGTTGGTCATTTGGCAAGCAGAGGTATAGTCCCAGGGTGACTGATCCGGGGATACGACACGGACGACGCTACACGAGAGAATACACGAGCGCACACAATCCAAATGCAACTACTACAAATAAAGAGAAACATCTAGATCAAATTCAAGCCCATTCTACCAGGTGCACGATCATTTAAAAAAGAAAAAAATGACTTTTTAGAGTTTTTTTTACAATGTTACAATGTTGTTCTCTCATCGAAAACAGACCTGGAGTTGTCTTTCAACCAACTTGCATCTCTTTGAGGAATCTTTGAATCTTCACCAGTGGCTATTATTAGCCGCGTACGTATCCAGGAAACACTGCCAGCTTTCAACACTCGCCAGAGCTCTACAACCGCCACACAAGGCCGCTGGTCTATATTTTACCCTTTGTCTCTATTGAAACCGCGGCGCATCGAAGGGGAGCAATATGAGGGTGGTGGGAGGGGCTTACGGTTGCATTACGGTTGACAGGATTTTTTTGTTTCAACTGCTTTAGATCAATATTGCATTTTCTAACCAACAAAGTGTAAGATAGTGATAAAGATGTGTTTCAGATGATTGCCTTAAATACCTTCAGGAAGCAGAATACCAGCTCTTTAGGCAAAGAGTAAATACATTGGCTTTCAACTAGTGGGCCGGGATCCAAAAGTGGGTCATTATTAAGGAGTCATTATTAAATTTGTCGAGACTATTAGGGCCGGGACTTTTTTCGATTAATTAATTACATGAGGTTTAGTGCGATTAAAAATATTAATCGAAATTAATCACACTTTGCTTTCCACACTTCAGTTTCCTTTTTTCCTGCAGACGCACAATTAATGGCAATATTGCACTGGTCTGTTGGACTTGGTTGAACAAAAATAGACAATATTTTGTTGCTTAAGCTTATGTATTCAGTCATTATTCAACGGTACACTAAAAATCATTATGAAAATACGTACTGTTACGCACTGTTCTCAGGTCAAATATTTATATGCGATTAATTAATTACAAAGCCTCTAATTAATTAGATACATTTTTTAATCGAGTCCCGGCCCTAATGTATGTATGTATGTATGTATGTATGTATGTATGTATGTATGTATGTATGTATGTATGTATGTATGTATGTATGTATGTATGTATGTATGTATGTATGTATGTATGTATGTATGTATGTATGTATGTATGTATGTATGTATAGTGAGGAAAATAAGTATTTGAACACCCTGCTATTTTGCAAGTTCTCCCACTTAGAAATCATGGAGGGTCTGAAATTGTCACCGTAGGTGCATGTCCACTGTGAGAGACTTAATCTAAAAAAAATAATCCAGAAATCACAATGTATGATTTTTTAACAAGTTATTTGTATGATACAGCTGCAAATAAGTATTTGAACACCTGAGAAAATCAATGTTAATATTTGGTACAGTAGCCTTTGTTTGCAATTACAGAGGTGCAAACCTAGTTTTTCACCAGGTTTGCACACACTGCAGGAGGGATTTTGGCCCACTCCTCCACACAGATCTTCTCTAGATCAGTCAGGTTTCTGGGCTGTCGCTGAGAAACATGGAGTTTGAGCTCCCTCCAAAGATTCTCTATTGGGTTTAGGTCTGGAGACTGGCTAGGCCAAGCCAGAACCTTGATATGCTTCTTACAGAGCCACTCCTTGGTTATCCTGGCTGTGTGCTTCGGGTCATTGTCATGTTGGAAGACCCAGCCTCGACCCATCTTCAATGCTCTAACTGAGGGAAGGAGGTTGTTCCCCAAAATCTCGCAATACATGGCCCCGGTCATCCTCTCCTTAATACAGTGTGGTCGCCCTGTCCCATGTGCAGAAAAACACCCCCAAAGCATGATGCTACCACCCCCATGCTTCACAGTAGGGATGGTGTTCTTGGGATGGTACTCATCATTCTTCTTCCTCCAAACAAATTTAGTGGAATTATGACAAACGTTCAATTTTGGTCTCATCTGACCACATGACTTTCTCCCATGACTCCTCTGGATCATCCAAATGGTCATTGGCAAACTTAAGACGGGCCTTGACATGTGCTGGTTTAAGCAGGGGAACCTTCCGTGCCATGCATGATTTCAAACCATGACGTCTTAGTGTATTACCAACAGTAACCTTGGAAACGGTGGTCCCAGCTCTTTTCAGGTCATTGACCAGCTCCTCCCGTGTAATTCTGGGCTGATTTCACACCTTTCTTAGGATCATTGAGACCCCATGAGGTGAGATTTTGCATGGAGCCCCAGTCCGAGGGAGATTGACAGTCATGTTTAGCTTCTTCCATTTTCTAATGATTGCTCCAACAGTGGACCTTTTTTCACCAAGCTGCTTGGCAAATTTCCCCGTAGCCCTTTCCAACCTTGTGGAGGTGTACAATTGTGTCTCTAGTGTCTTTGGACAGCTCTTTGGTCTGGGCCATGTTAGTAGTTGGATTCTTACTGATTGTATGGGGTGGACAGGAGTCTTTATGCAGCTAACCACCTCAAACAGGTGCATCTACATTTAGGATAATAAATGGAGTGGAGGGGGACATTTTAAAGGCAGACTAACAGGTCTTTGAGGGTCAGAATTCTAACTGATAGACAGGTGTTCAAATACTTATTTGCAGCTGTATCATACAAATAAATAGTTACAAAATCATACATTGTGATTTCTGGATTTTTCTTTTTTAGATTATGTCTCTCACAGTGGACATGCACCTACGATGACAATTTCAGACCCCTCCATGATTTCTAAGTGGGAGAACTTGCAAAATAGCAGGGTGTTCAAATACTTATTTTCCTCACTGTATGTATGTATGTATGTATGTATGTATGTATGTATGTATGTATGTATGTATGTATGTATGTATGTATGTATGTATGTATGTATGTATGTATGTATGTATGTATGTATGTATGTATGTATGTATGTATGTATGTATGTATGTATGTATGTAGAAATTAAATTTACTGTTAAAATTAATTTTAAACAGTTTAAATTCTCATTAAAAAAGCATGTGGAGTCAAACTGTTTGACATGAGCTATACAATGTGAACATGTACAAAGATAGTTTAGATTGAAGAAAAAAAAAAAGCCTCCACAAAGCATTACACCGGACCTTTGACACGCTACATGGGGAAAGAAATAAAAAAACGGTGTTGCCAGCTTCCGCAAACTTTATTACAAAACTTTTTTTTTCTTTTTACCCAATTACTTCCAGGCCCCACCACCTCTGCGCTCTTTGTCCACCTCCACGACCCCCTCTGTAATCGCACACAGGTGACACCGCTGGCCATCTCCCAGCCGCTGTGTTTCGCAAACTAAATATCTAAATATAGCCCCGTGTCTTCCTGTCCGCTCGAATTCAGCTCCTGCCGAGTCCCCGGGCTGCGGTATGAAGTTACACAAGGCGGAGCAGAACCGGCAGCGCACATCTCTCCCAAAAAAACTTAACGGTAAATTATTGAATGCGAATGGTAAGCTACCTTGTGCTTGTCTAAATATGGATGTGTGTTTTTTTTTCTTCTTCTTCTTCGATTTCAAAACAGACTTGCCTTTTCAAAACAAACTCTGTAGCTTTACGGAATTTCCATAACACTCCTCCCATGCAAATCGGCCGCTATTGTTTTTGGTCACGGGTCAAGCTCATTCCTATTTGCCGTTCGCTTAAAAAAGATTGGAAGCTCCGAGGCAAACAAATAAATGCTAATGTAGTGTTTAGTTGCAAAGCAAAATTGATTTCTTTTGACTACTGTGGCAGCGCGATGCCTTTGCCAAAAAAAAAAAAGCCACATAAATCATTTTCTCTTCGTCTTGGTTCAGTCCTTTAGTTTAACTCCTGGTTACCATCTGGTTTAGACTGGTCTTGATTTACTTTGGCATCATTGAGATATAGCGAAGGACCATTTTGGAAAGAGAGGGATTCCTTCCGTGAACAGAAATGGATTAAGATTCTCTGCAAGGGCTGCACAAAATTGCAACTATACTGTGTAGCATAATCATGAAGGTTGTTAGGGAGAAAAACTCTGACTTTAGGTTTGCCTTGACTGTAAGGCACTAGTTGTGTTTATCCCCGCCTTCAACCTGGAGTGTCGGCCAGAACACCTCTTTAAAGCCAGGACAAAGTGTATGGTGGTGTGATAAGCATGGAGCAGGAGACAGCGTAGCTTTGATTAGATTTATATTTTGTGAAAGTGTGGTTTTCTGTAACACAGTCAAATAGAACAAAACACATTACAATTCATGTCACCAAGTTACAATCTGATACACAATGCGCTTAAATATCTCAGGGCAAAAGATAGCAGAACAGATAGATATAGATCAACTCAGTAAGTAACCTAAGCACTAACAAATCACATCAAACGAAGAGGCACCATATAAAGAAAACCAAACAACAACTTACGTGGTCATAGACGCGCACTTTCCGATAGTTCACACTTTGTAAGGATCACAATGGCAACAGACCGCTGAAGACACCTCAAAGTCAGGTAGGATTTGTTTAGAGGTTGCTGTGGTGACATGGAACATAAGGCTGGGGCCTTTAACTGAAGCCACGTGTGCTCCCGGAGCAGGAGATATGACCAGTAACCATAGAATAACTATTAACCAGGGCCTTTTGTACAAAGGTGTTACATCTGACTTTGATTTACACAAACAAGACTTAAAAATGTGCAAAAGTTATGTTTTAGGCAATTTTCTTTTTTGGTTCCGATTGTGTAGTTTTTATAAGTAATGGAACGCACAGTCTTGAAATGGTTTAAGTATAAAAGCAAGAATATAATATTTTGCATAATATAACACAGTTATAGAGAATGGGTGGCACGTGACATCACAACCTTCTAAACAGCCTATAGTTTTAAACTGAAGTGGTGGGCGGCTCCAAATTCTATTATAGTAACTTTTGCTAATGGCCAAAATGTTGACTTTTGGACCGTTTTCAGGTTAGACTTTGGACTTTGTCCCCAGGGGGAAATTCTTTTTCACGTACACAGTGCATGACTGCATGTTTGACAAAGGACAGACAGAACAGAGAACAAACAGTATGGAGTACACTCAGCGAGGCCTGTTGTTAAAGAACAACTAACCCCAAAATCTACTTTTTTTTGTAGCTAAATTGTATAAATGGGTATCTTATAGTGTTGTTTACATGTATCCGTCACTATTTTGACAGTTTAGGGCATATTTGTTGAAATCCTTTGTGTCCAAAACCGTCCGTGTGGCGCCATCTGCACGTTATCGAGGGAACTACGTGCTTGGGGTCTTTGTGATTGGCTCTGATCGGGTCGCAGACGTCAGGAGGAGGGCGCTGACGTCAGTGACCCTGCTGCTGAAACACTCCCACACACGGCCCTGGCCCTGCCTCCAGTGAGGCGGAGCGGGGGAGGAGGGCTGTTACCTACGACGTGAGCGCAGCCTCGTTAGCGTTTTAGCATCATTGTTCCACTGTTTTTGCAATAGTTCTTTGATACAGCGTAGACACTGCTGTCATTGCAACTAACGTTTGACGATGGATTTCTTTCTCCAAATGGACCAAATGGATTTTATTTGTTCAAGCCTGAATGTGGACCAGACCCAGCTGTGATGCAGCTGCAGCTAACGGCATTATTTGACGGTAGGTAAGCCAATGACCCAACTATACTTAGATGTTATACATTCTCAAACACGATTGCTGTGAATTGTGCATTTTGCTATTGAAGAAAAAGTTTGTTGTCGACTGTAGAAAGAGGCTAACAGATGTAGCTAGTACACATAATCTGGGATTAAATGGATCTTCTTTGATGCTTTTGCAGACCACGTTGACAGCCTTGTTCTGATTCTGAGGAGCTACGGGAGCAGGTGAGAAACAGTTCTTGTTGAAATCAAATATTTGTCATGTTGGAGTAACACAACCAAATTTATTCAAGTCAAAAGTAAAAAAAAAAGTTGAAGTATAAGAGGATTTAGTGAAAATACTACTTTAGTAGGCCTACTGAGTAACTGAGAGAAAACCTCGGATTATGTTTAGTGGCTTAGTTAGCGTCCGATGGTAAATAATATGAACCTTATGGTAGGTTCACAAGCTGTGCAGACTTTGTCTTCACGTTTTTGTATGTATGCACAGAAAAGCAGGATAACAGTTGTAAACAGACACCTGAGATAAGCCCTGTGTATTGAGTTGCCTTGTGTACGAAATGCGCGGTATAAATAAAGTTGCCTTGCCTTGCCTTTGCAAAAAGCTCAACTAAGAATACAAATAAGAGTACTGTTACACTGCACTTTGTGATACCTATCGGTATGAAAAGCGCTTTATAAATGAAGTTTGATTGATTGATTGATACTGTAAAATAAATTACTCGTGCATAGGTAAAAAAATAATAATACTGTGTTATAAAAGTACTATCTTACTTATTAAATGTATTCAAATGATATTTTTCAGACTGGCTGCAAAACTACAGACGGACCTCCAGATTCCACATCCCCCAGTTTGATCCAGTGACTGACACAAACTAGTGCAGTCCCAGAAACTCTTCACCAACAGCTCCTCCACACTCAGACAGCTTGATGACGGCTCAGATGTTCTTATATCTCATGATGACATTATTTATGTAAAGCTATACAAAGCAGCTAAATGTTCATTGGGAACATAAGAGTCACATGTATCAAAGTTTACTGAATGAACGAGCCACACTAAGAAATTAAACTCAGTGCTTTCTAGTTCTCTAAACGGTCATGTTTCACTTTTCATATTTTATGGCGTGACTGCATTCATCTATGCAGATAAAGGGAGTCTGTGGAGTCTAGTCAAAACATGTAAGACCTACAAAATGAAATAGACACAACTTCTATAAGTGGCAAAGGTCTATTCAGATATATTTCATGCATGTTTTATTCTGCCTCAAGCCAAGGTCACATGCGGCTCAAATAAAATATGAGCTGATTGTCTGGTTTGTTTTGGACATGTTTTAGTTCTGGTCTAATCAAGAACAAGTCTAGGATTGTCCTGGTAAGATTAACAAAAAAGAAATAGAAATAAAATAGTAAACGGGCACTAAAATATGAAATCTATATTAAAATCTTTAACTACATAAGCATACGTATCTAAATGGACTCTTTGGGCCCACAATGGCAAACTGAACCCTATTTCACAAGGACAACAGTGTTCATGCACAATAATATTTATTTTGAAGACAATGCTTTTATGTGACATGTTTTGTGCACTTTACCGTGAAAGAAAAAAGTAGCATAAAGCTTTATAATATATAATAGTCACGTCTCTATACCTCACACATTCTCTGCAGGGGACGCTGAGCTACACCTCCCATGCTTACATAGCCTACGTCAATAAGTCTGAAAGCAGTCAGTATGCTTTGTCTGGGCCACTCGGGCACATTCGGTCCCTCTGCTCCGATGCTAGCCATAGCACCACATTGTTACTGTATATGTAACCAGGGACTGCAGATAGAAACTAGCTATTTAGCTATAATCTGGTGCAGAACATATCTGTCTTTGAGCTTAATGTCTCTGTGCAATGTCCCTTCAATAAAGACTAAACAAAACAAAAAACGTTAGCTCAATGCTAAACAGTTAGCTTTGTAAATTACAGAGGAATCACTGTTAATAAAATAACCAGTAACCCAATAATCTCAGAGCAGTCTCAGGTACAAGGCCGCTGTGTGACACAATGCCTCTCTCCTGTGTGGAGAGCTGTTGAGTTGTCCCAGTGGAACATGTTGCTAAACAAGTTACCTCACTGTCGGAACTCCACGTGGACTTTGTTTACGATTAGCGCTGCGTCGAAGTCAGATGACTCAGGCCTGTCAATCACAAATCCAGTTAGTAACTCTAAGAAAATCGATGGCTGACAGGATCAGGCTTCTTTTAAAACAAGCCTTCTTTATCTGGGTGTCCTGTACCTCCGTCCTGAAGGCAGAGGGGTGAGGGTCTAATGGGTCTAATTTGTTTAGATCTTTGAGGTTTGGTGTGGGGAGTCCTATGATTTTTCCTGCAGTGTTTGTTACCTTGGTGAGTTTGGTTCAGATCTCCGGAAATTACTACGGTTAAATTATGTTCTCATAAAAAGGTGTACAAAATCAGAATCAGAATAGGTTTTTATTGCCATTGTTATGAACAGGTTCCCAACTAGGAATTTTACTCGGTGCGTTTGCGCACATGCGCTAAACGCACCAGGGCAGCCGTTACATGGCGCCCCTGTGATATTAATATCACTAATATCACGAAAGTGGTGGGATATTAGTGATATTAGTTCTTTGAAAAAACCTAGTTTAGCCCGATGAGGGTGGTGTCATCCGCAAACTTGATCAGTTTTACAGATTGGTGACTCGAGGTGCAGCAGTTTGTGTACAGGGAGAAGAGCCAGGGGGAAAGTACACAGCCCTGAGAGGCAAGACCTCACCCCATAATGGCCCAAAAGTTCAAGAAATATGATGGAATGGCCAGGTCCAGATTAGAAAAAGGGCTAATCTCTGCAACAGAGAAAGTTTTCTCTGAAAAAAGAGATACGATGCTTGAAGCTCGAGAACGGAGAACTTGGAGCCCTCCACATAGACTGTTCTTAGTAATCATAAGAAGGTCATATGCATTTTGAGTGAGGATTTAAAGTCCCAGAGATGCGAGACAGAGATTGCACAGCTCAGAGCCGAACTCCAGGCTACACAGAGAAACTGCAGTCTCAACCATTTCAGCCTCCGCGACCTGGAAATGGGCAAGAAAATCATCAAGGACCTGGAAGACCAATTTTCAAGTCTGAACGACCTCAACGTGACCAAAACTGCCCTGCAAAATGAAGCTTAATCACTGCGATGTCAGTGAACTTCATGAGGCTGAAGAGAATCTCTCTCAGTATAAGATGATCATTGAGGGGTTAAAGAATGAACTGGACTGCCAAATGAAGCAAAATGAGGCCTGCGCCAAGGCTGATCCGGAGAGGAACACGGCAAAGACATTACAACTGCAAGCAGCTTTTAAAAACCTCCAAGAAAACACCTCGACTTTGGAAAGTCAAGTCAGAACAAGACGCAAAAATAGCCGCTCAACAAACAAGAATTCAGGACTATGCTGAAGAGGTTACGAGGCTCAAGTCAGAAAACTCAGCACTTAAAGAGGCAAAGAATATTCTTACAGATAACTTTTTCACTCTGGAGCTTGAGTTGAGGAAGCAACTGCGCCTCTAAAGTCAACAGCCTTGCTAAAAATGCATAAAAATGGGTCTTGAAGGCTGATCTCCAGACAGATTTTGAGCACATCATGAAGGTACTACAAGAAGTCACGGAAACGAAAATTGCGGAATCCAAAAAAAAAATATTGAATCTCGAGCGATGGCCTAGAGGGACACTGAAGTCACTTGGTTGAAACAGGAAAACGAACAGATCCAAAAACGAGGCCCACGCAGTGATCTCTCAGATTTCTCGACGCAAAAAAACACTTTCTGTAGGACGCATCACTGCGATAAACGACAACTGCAAAAGATGGCAGCAGAGCAAGAGGCCAACATTATGAGCGTTGAACCAGAGAAGAAGGTGGAAAAAAGTACTTGAGTGCAGCCCACAAGTCAGAGGGTAGAGTGAGCGTGTAAGCGGAGGTCATGTGAAGCCTGTAGATTGAAATATGGATTTCACAATTAAGCAATCATCAGTAAGACCTGCCAACCAATTTGTTTCATGGTAATATGATTAGCCACAAACCTAGTACATCACCAGGAAACAAACCTCTTGAAAAGCCCAACTTGGACACAGCTGAGCCTGGCAATTATAGGCCCATATCGAAATTACCCTTTCTCTCCAAAGTTGTGGAAAAGGTGGTAGTAGAACAGCTGTCTGCTTTTCTCCATAATGATGAAATATTTGATACATTTTAATCGGGCTTCGTAAGATGCACTCTACTGAGACTGCCCTTCTAAAAGTGTCCAGTGACATCCGAATGGCTGCTGATTCTGGTCAGTATTCTGTATTGATCCTGCTTGATCTGTCTGCAGCTTTTGATACTGAAGATCATAAATTACTGCTACAGAGACGTAATACTGATTTTGGTATTTCTGGAACTGTCCTTAAATGGTTATTGTCCTACTTGACCAACAGAACATTCTCTGTGTGTATAAATAACATTATGTCTGAAGCTACTCCTTTGTTGCACGGGGTTCCTCAAGGATCCGTCTTGGGGCCTATTTTGTTTTTGTTGTACATCAGCCCTCTTGGAAAAAACATTAGCCGCTTTAAAAATGTTTCTTACCATCTCTATGCTGATGATATTCAACTGTACTTTTCATTTAAGGAGTCAGAGATGCACAGTCTGTGAATCACCAACTCTGATCTAGAATTGGTGATTCATGCTTTTATCTCGCCCCGTTTAGATTATTGTAACTCCCTCTTCACTTGTTTTAACAAATCTGCTTTGAATCGTCTTCAAATAGTTCAAAATGCTGCAGTGCGGCTTTTAACAGGCTCTAGCAGACGGTAACACATTACTCCCATTTTATCAAATTTCAAATTGAATTAAAAATGTCAGTTTTGACCTCAGGGGGGTTGCGCCTGTTGCGCCCTTACTCCTCCGGCTGGGGTTAGCTGTTGCTCCTAAACTCTGTCGCTACGTGTGACCTACACTGTCGATTCCCTTAAAAAACAGCTAAATACATGGCTGTTTGGACGAGCTTTTAGTTGAAAAGCCTGTGATTGTTTTAATGAATTTATTTTAATACATTTCTCTGTAACCTTTGTTATTGTGTGCCTCTGTGAAGCACTGTGATTTTATTTGTGAAAGGTGCTATATAAATAAAGTTTCTTCTTCTTCTTGAAGCTTCTTATTAATTAAGATGATTTGGGGGTTCACAGTATTTAATTATTTAGATTGGGGCACAATAATGTCCTTGGAATGCATGATGGAGTTTTGGTAATTTGTTTCATGGTAGTATGATTAACCAAAACCCTAATCCAAAATATTACCAGGAAACATTTGCATTGTCTTAGTCATGTCAAAACAAGGCTGAAAATGTTATTACCATCCTGTTGCCTTGTTATAAGTCAAAGTGCCAGCAAAATACAAAATGCACGTTTGATTCTTAAAATGAAGATTTCATTTACAAATGGACCCCATCGCAACATTCTAAAGAGTCTATAGTTTAAAATTGAGGCAGTGTCTTAGTTTTCGGCTAAAATCGCTGTCTTTAATGGGACAATCCACATGGAACAAAAACCATCACAAAGATCAACTTCCTGTCAGTCAGCACATAAGAACTAAGGTCCAGTTATTTAGCCCCTGTTGTCCTTTGCCTGCTACACACAACATTCAGGGAATGTCTCAAACAGGAGCAACCCTCAAAAAGTGTTATTCTGTAAAATGTTTGAAAACTTCTTTAGAAAATAAAGCAATTAAAAGCAAATATAAAACACCTTCTGTTACACGCAATCTATACCCTGTGCAAGTACAGCCTTTCATTATGTCGGCTTATGTAGCGCACTTCCAAACACTGATGAGGTCAATTTTCCTTTGACCACTGCGTGACAAATTAATGTTTTCACTTGCCGTCGTGTATGTATATTTTGCAAGTAGTTTTATGTTGCACTTGAGGATGCTAGGTGCTGGCTGCTGCTCGTAGGGAGCGACGTGTCGTGTCCAAAAGGCGCAGCGGCTCCCAACAGTAAGGCCATCTGCCGTGCCAAAGGAGGGGCTGGGATACCACTGAGCAAACAGGCTGCTGCTCCACATCCACATATGAGCTCATACACACAGTCTGCCCGAGGCTAGCGGGGAAAGGGTCAACTATGCATCTACTCATAAATGCTTGCTATTTACTTATGTGGTGACAAAATTAAAAGGTCCTCTACCTAATTTTGTACGTTTTCCAACCGAAAACCTGCCTGCCTGAAATAAAATCATCAATCAATCAAATCAATCAAAACCGATTCTGCCTTTTCTTTAGCAAATGCTTTCAGCCCAAAAATGGTGCCAATATTATTTAAGGTTAACCTGCCGTAGTATACTCTCAAGTCATGACTGAATTAAAATAAATGGACTGAACAAAAAGAGTTGACTTATTTTTTTCAGTCACTGTGAGCAAAACAAATTGGAAAAAACAAGAGCAAAAGCAAGGACAGATGGAAAGGAACAGATGGAGGACAGGAAAGATGTCCGGACAATGTTTGGTACGACCTGAGCTCAAAACAAACAAGCCAAAAAAACAAGTCTTAACAGCAAAGTCCACCACAATGTTTTGGAATAAAACGTATCTTCTAACAACTAATGAGATGCTTGTGTCTATTCTATTAAGGTAGTGTTAATCAAATGTCATCGACTGGACTGGGTTTATTTGATTGATTGTTTTTATATTTGTTTATTTAGTCGGGACAGTGTATGTTAATGAACACAGATGGGGCACATGCATGCAAACACCATGCTGGATTGTAGCCATGGGCTAATTTGCATTTGTTGCCCCACACTCATACTCCCAAACACACTCTCATTTATCCTGTCCTATTGTACATGTTTTTAATAGGGGAAAGTAGACACAGGAAGAACATGCAAACTCCACACAGAAAGGCCCCATCAAAAGCCGGGGATCAAATCCGGAACCTTCTAGCTGTAAAGTACAAGCGCTAATCTGATGATGGAAGGTGTTCAGGTGTTCTGGCCAAATGTAAGAAGCTCTTCTATGGAAGACTCAGGACTGCTATAACCCGTTGTACCTTTTTCTTTCTTTTTATTATCATCATTTTATTAGCAACACAATCAAACCATATAGAACACAGAATACACTTACACAACTAGTGTCCCCACCCGCCCTCACACCCACAATAACTGTGGTAGTCAAGACCAGTGGTTCTCTAAATTTTCACTCCAAGCACCACTTAAAAAAAAAAAAAAAAAAGATCCCAGGTACCACCATATCCATATCCCGTCTGCATCAGAACTCATGTCCAACCTCAGGCCAGAAACATGACTAAGTCATAACTTAAGTAGTGGGAGTAGGGCTGGGCAATATGGCCAAAAATGAAAATCTCGATTTTGTTACTCAGTTTGGATGATTACGGTTTTAATCGATTTTATTGGATTTTTTTTTTTAAAGGTCTCCTGATCTTTCATCATAAGACAACTGTTCAGAGTCCAGACCATTAATATTTAGATTCAAAATATAGCCTACAATTTGGCCCATTAGAAAATTGTATTTCTCTTTGAAATATTCCTTTTAATTCGATTTATCGCCCAGCCCTAAGTGGGAGTTTGTCCAAAAGAAACAAAAACATGTCCAAGATAACAGTATCAAAGAACAAAAGGAGTCGGAAACCAGGTCGACATAGAAATGCAGATGACCAAAGCAGTCCAGTCTAAAGCTGTGGTTCTCCAATGGTTTGGCACCAGGACCCACTACGACTATAGGAAGACAGTCGCCACCCAAAAGTGTATTTTATTCCTACCATTTATTGCAGGTCGAGTCATGAATATTTTGGAATAAAACTAAATCAAGAATCATGCCAGGTTATTTCAAGACTTTGGAAGCGTTTTCTTTTTTTACGGTTCCGTGACCCACCGGTTAAGAACCACTGGTCTAGAGCGAAACGTCCTCTATTACGGAATCAACTCGGTCAACGCTATTGGAAAATGCGATGAACTAATTGCTCAACACATCACTCCAAAAAAAAAGAGTTTCGAAAGCTCAACTGTGTCTGTCTATTCGGGATCGCTTCGACGCTTAGATCGCCCCGTAAATTTTCCTTTGTCTCCGCCATTCTCAAAGAGTTGAGGAGTTAAATAAAGACTGCTTTTGAAAATTAACCCCATCACTCGCAATTACCGCGCCGCTCGCAATAGACTGCCCGAAATAGCACCTTCTTAACGACTATATTTGGCTGATAGCGATTTCCTGCGCCAGCTCCAATGTCCTGATGAATTACTCACGACGGCGGAGCAGTGTAGCCGTGCACCTCTTTTAAATATTTCAGAAATGTTGGTTTATTTAGCACGCAGGATATTTGCCGTCGCCTTTCTCAGCCAGCCCCTCCTCGAACCGTCATCTTAACGTGGTGGAGGGGTTTGAGCGCCCAAATGAAGCTGGGAGCTCTGTTGTCGGGGGCTTTGTGCCCCTGTAGGGTCTCCCATGGCAAACAGGTCCTAGGTGACGGGTCAGACAAAGAGCGGTTCAGAAGCCCCTTATGAGAGACCAACAGGCCGGTTAGAACCATGAGGCCGTCCTTCTGTGGACCCACCACTTGCAGGAGGAGCCAGAGGGGCTGGTGCAATGCGTTTTGGGCAACTCCAACTACTGCCCCCACAACCCGGCAACGGACAAGTGGAAGAAGATGGATGGATGGATGGTTCTCAGCCAGAGCCGTTGCACTCGAGATTGTTCCAAATATATTTGTGAACACTATTTCCAGCCTCTTGTTTTATCTGAATGACTATGACCTTCTTGTAGACTCTTAGACAGTGCCCGTACTGCGGTTTGTCTAAGACCGCTTTTAAAGATTTGGCATCAATTTGTAAACCCATCAAAAGCAATTGCGAGGTCACTTGAAAATGTAGGCCCAAGGACATACTTTGGTTGGTTTTCCTACTAGGAATCCCTTGGACTCGAAGAAGGGGAGTTGTTATTCCAAATCAAGTTTTTTAAGAGCACTCCGCAATGAACCTTTGAGTAATCGCCTTTAAGAAGAGACGCAGCAGATGATGATGGGGGGGGGGGGGGGTAAATGCAGATATTAATTTGAAACTTTGGCAGTCAATTACTGATACAATGTATTGCAATTTTATTTTATGTTTTCTTAAGAATATGAAAACATATGACATGAAACATATGAAAATATTTTATAATGGACTATTTAATAAAATAGTAAAAATTGCTAAAATTGCCTATATATTATCAGCGTCAATATCTAAATAAATGGATAAACCCTCCAAAGTTTTTTTTCAGAAGTGATTTTGGATCTATCTACATTATTTATAAGTGAAAAATCCCTCTGAAACAGGACTGGACTGGAAAGCTGTTCTGTCTGTAGGAGCTACTAAAGTGAAGATGTCGTTGCAAGAGTAGAAGGAAAACCTGATTTTGAGTAAATTGTCCCTAATAATGACTGCTCATGTGTATTTCTTTATTGCCGCTGCTGTCCCCCGAAAAGAAATGACCATATTTAGATTACAGTTTCATATCTGACGGCTTTCGTGCTACACGTGGATACCAAACATGTCAATATTTGTCAAAGAAAACGTGTGGAGAAAAGGCCGTTGCAGCCTGGATATCTCCGGCTCTCTAGCGACAAAACGTCACAAAATAAGCATCAGAAAGGGTGAGCTTTGTTGTTTGTTTTATACTCTGGCAGTAAAGTTGTTAAGAGTGAAAACTAGATAAAAATCTTAACGTTGCCATTGTATCAATATTTTCACCTGCCGTGTCTCACCTTGATTTGTGCTCCATCCGAAACCAGTAAATTGGTAAGAGTTCTTACGCCAAACCGGATGTGCGTCAGCGTCCGTCATGATAAGAAGCGTCCCAATTGGGTTGTTGGTTAGGAAGGAGTTCGGTTAAGTGACCTGTATGCTAACTATCATAGCCACTTTAGCATAGGGACCTCTGATGCTAACTCACTGGCATTTAGGAGCTATGTGCCATCCCATAAGCCACTGCGCCAATCTCCCCACCCCCCTCGCCCCCACCCACGAGTGATTCATGCGCAACCACTGTTGATTGAGTTGAGGTGCACATTTAATAATAAATAAAAAAATTATAAGAAGATTCTGCACAAGCCAAACTTTAAAAAAGTGACAAAATACATGTTGTCGTCACCACAGCACAGTCACATGGTTTTAAAGAGCCTCCTCTGTAAATGGCCTAAATGAAGGCAGTTTGTGCTTTGGTTTTCATTTAGTAGAAACTTAAGCCACATGGCTAATTTGCATACTGTAGCTTTATGAAACCGCTGTTGAGATAGATCAGCGCCCCCTATGGACAGGTGTTGAAAGTTAACACCTAAAAACAATGCATCTGGTTCATCCAATGTTACAGCTTTGTCCATATTAAATAAATGAGTCAATAAAAAAAGTATGTAGAGTTTCCCCTATCAAGCTTCCAGAGGACGCACCTGGTTCAAGAAGTAAAGATGGGTCCCCGGACGCTGCGCTACGGTCGCCCACTGCTCCTGACGGGTCGCCCCAGCAGCACTGAAGGATGGGTCAAACGCAGAAGACAAATTTCCTGCACAGGGAAAGAAAATATGTCTTAACATCGGGGGGGGAAAAACAGTTCTGGTTTGTTTGCAAGTGTTTCAATTTGAGCAATGTTATTTTAGTTTTTTTGTTTGTTTTTTTTGGGGCCCCCAAGGCGATGTCACAGGAACACATCTGGCCTTCATGTACAAACTTAGCACACCCTGACGCTCCAGTGAACACTTGACTCAACCCCGAAGGCAAGTCTGACTGCGCCGGTTCAAAGCAACGCGTTTGCAGGCAGTTTGCGGCTGCATTTGAAATATTAAAAAAAAAAATGAGTGGGGTTTTTATTTCTGTAATATTAGCTCGGTGCAAATGTCACAAAGCAATGGGAGAAAATTTTGACATATTTTAACCAAGTCTTTATTTCAGTTTGTTACCATAAGTTATTACTTGACCAAGTATTTCACCAAAGTTGGATAAGTCTTATATTTTCATTTCAAGACATGGATAAACAGCACATTTGTGAACAAACTCATAAGCAGGCCCACTTCAACACAGAACAGCACCACCAACCTTGAAACCTTGAAAATTGCAGTTTAAGGGATGTGTTAGAAATGTTGCAGGTATAGTTTTCAAATAAAAAAATGGGTTAAATATTTTAAACGATGTGGGTGTGGCCAGGCTAAATGTCTTCATGATTGCATATTATCCTTTATAATTCACACATACCTTGTCAGATTGAGTTAGAAAATGTATCACTTATAAACTGGATGAGAATAAATATCCCTACAATACTGATGGTTCATGGTATAGCGACCCCTACACAAAAAGGGATTTTTTATTTTTTATATGGGAGGGAAAAAAATGTATCTGCAGAAATAGCTGACACTTGGCAGCCAATTCTAGTTCAGGTTACTGATCATAAAGGTCAATCAGACCTTTGCTGTAACATGTACAGGGTTGCTGGTTCAAGGTCATATGTATGCCATTATAATCCAATGGAGTGACTGCACCCTCAGATATTCTGACAAACTCGTTCTACGATTTTAGACAGAAAAAGGTCTAACTTGGTTATCACAAACTAGAGACATAGTGCTACAAAGATCATCCAATTTGATGTCGCTGTGGCCAAGGGAAACTTTCTTGCTGATGAAAGTCAGCAAGGCCAGAGTGAATTGTCAGGCTGGGGATGGATACGAGGCTGGGCGGTTGCAACTTGCGGTACACAAGTACCTTCGCGTTTTTCGTTAAGGGAACTTCATTGCATGCGCGCCGCTGCCACGTACAGGAATAAATGTATGCAAACGACCATACCGCCTCGGGCTATAGCCGCTGCTGCTCCAACTGCCTCCAAAGTAATGTTGCCGTTTGTCCGCTGGTCTGTGAGCTCAACCAGGCAGGGCCTAACCACTCTGTCAACTGCGGTAAGCAAGGCCAGGGCACTGCGGCAAATCCATACCTCAACATACTGGCTCCAAATAAGGGGGGCGCGCTGCACACAGCTATACCCGACAGGGAATGATAAACTGTGGGGTCAGGAAACAAGTCGGCGAAACATGATGTTACGTGGACAACTCACATATTTAGAGGTAGGATTTGTCAGTGCTGTAGATATAAGCAACTACACGTGTTTAAAACACACTCAACTCTTTCTTCAGAGGGGTTGTCTTTGGATCATAAGCTAGTTACTGCAAAGAAATGTGTAAATGTGTGTGGGGGGTATCGTATCAATATCGAGATATGATCATTCAAGATATTAATACTGAAAAAGCAAGATATAAACGATTGTATTATGTTTTATTTTTCTGAAAATGTTTTGGTTTACACCGAACCCGTAGTTATATCGTATCGATAGAGATATCTGGCATAAATATCGAGATAGGACATTTTTTCCATGCCTAGATCAAATGCCTTATGCGTTTCAACTTCCTCTGAGGAAGACGGAAGTAAATTCCCAGTCCGTCAGAACATACCGTCTTTCAAAAAGAACCTTCTAGACCAGAGGTCTCCAAGTGCTGAGTGAATAAATAATGACTACAGTGTAGCAGAGACTTGTTAAGTACAATACAAGTGTAAACCGAGGTTACAGTCCTATCAGGCTCATAATTATTCATTTATTGAAAAAGGTTTCCATCCATTCTTCCATCTTCTTCCACTTGTCCGTTGCCGGGTCGTGGGGGCAGCTGTTGGAGCTGCCCAAATCACATTGCACCAGCCCCTATGGCTCCTCCTGCAGGTGATGGGTCCACAGAAGGACGGCCTCATGGTTCTAACCGGGCCTGTTGGTCTCTCATAAGGGGCTTCTGAACCGCTCTTTGTCTGACCCGTCACCTAGGACCTGTTTGCCATGGGAGACCCTACCAGGGGCACGAAGCCCCCGACAACAGAGCTCCCAGGATCATTCAGGCTGAAAAAGGTTTCCTTAATAGTATATTACCAATCGAAACATGTTTTACTGGACTCGTTTATGGACCCAGGCAATACACTTGGTCAATCTTTGGCTCTTCTCCAGTGGCTCCAGGCACATTGAGTTGCCTTGTGTACGAAATGCGCAGTATAAAGTGATAAAGATGTGTTTTTGATTATTACCAAATACCTGCAAAAATCACAATACCCCTTAAAATCCAAAGGCACAAAAATGTAGTAAAATCTATGTCAAAAATAACAGAAATACATACTGGACACTGGTACAGAACCAACCAACAAACAGTTAAGAAGAGATGGGGCATAGGAGACACAAGGACTCCTATCTGGGCATGTCAAGACTCTGGGAGGAGGACCACACTCCTGGGACGGGGAGTAGACAGACAGGAAGCAACCGAATGCACAGAAAGTTTGTCAAAGGATAAAGTTCTTCCTGTGCGGCTCCAGTTCATAACAGAGCCCCTGTACACCCGAGTGAAGCCCATGGGTCAAGACTGGGCATGTCCACAAGTCATGCAGGTAAATTTAACCGAGACTCCGGCAGCAGCAGCAGCAGAGGACGGGAAAGGGCACAATATCGACACGAGAAAACGCAGTGGAGCTGAGCACTTTAAAGTGTCCATCTCTCCCCTCGCTTTTCAGCCACATTCCTCCTGAACTTTTCAGTCTGATAAAGCCTGTGGACCAAAGAAATCGCATAAAAACTGATATATGACAACGGTGTGCACTGCAGTGGCTCCATTTTACGAAAGCCCGGCTCAGCTGCCTCTCGCAGGGTGCAGCGAGGCAGAAACGCGCCAGTGCCAATGGGCTGGGAGGAAGGAGCATGTGTCCAGGCTCTCCGCTGCCGAGCTGGGTCAACATGTCACCTGCAGCCTGCCAACCCCCCCACCGCACGACATACTTCCTACTGACATGGCAAACTACAAGGGATGGGTGAAAGAATGAGCTGTACATACTTTTGCAGACAATAGGGCCAGTATTTTTTCCTGTCATAACTTCAAAAGAAAAGTCTTTGATTTCTGAGCATGTTTCATTCACGCATGTTCGAGTTTAATCCTGCAAATTAATGTCTCCCTCTTCCGCCCTTCCCTCAGCAGATTAGCCTGTTTGCCCGTTGCTGCTGTTGACAATTACCATCAATTTGAACCGCCTGCAGTAGACAGGAGCAGCATTGTCTTATATTATCTGAAGTTCTAGACACGTGTGTCGAATGGGGAGACACTGCTGGCAATTTCCAGGGTTTAGTCCAGTTTCCTTTCATCATCATAACATTTTATGACAAACATGAGGTCCAAATTAAAAACAAACAACACACATGAGAGATTAGAGCAGACAAGTGTACCAGTGTCGCCACAGTTCAGACTGGTAGCGCGTGGCACTGATTTTGACAATGGTTAATTATAATAGCCTATTCTGACACTTGTTGAGACGACAAATAAATGAGTTTGTCAAACCTGCATGAAATGTTTTGATCCCAGCAGAAACAAATAAGCCGCTGGCACTCTCCCATCGAGGTCTTTACAACACACTTCTTAGACATTTGTTACGACCCAGGGTCGTGTTTGGAGGCAGTTGCCCTCGCAGTTGCTCCTCCCTCTGCCTCCTCTGTTCAGGTGCTGGGAGTCTGGCTGATAGCCCCTGACGGCGCCAATAAAGACTGGCTGGGCGCAGGTGTTCACTCTCGCTCCTCTGGCCTGGTGTGTTCCACGTTGCTCGGCCACTGCCGCTCTTCTCATCCTCAAATCCATTCGCACGTTTAAGTTTAGTTATGTTTTGTTAGCCTCATCCTTTGTTCACCTATGTTAATCTTACTTTTAATAACTTATTATCCAAAATAACACTGTAAACAAAGGGAAACTGTCACTTTCATCACGGACAGACCATGTTCGCTGATGCTCTAAATCACTGTTTGTTCGATGTCTGCCCAAAGATTTCCAAAGGCAGGCTTGCCATTATAATTTGCTGCTTGATTGCTTACAAAAGTATAGTATGTGCACATTATACTTCATATAAAAAAGAATCCTAATAGTATACAAAAAGTGCTGCATCAACTACATCAACAAACTTGAGTGCTTGTCTAATAATTGACCGACTAGCAAATATCCCACCTATGTCTAACCCTTATCCTGCAGTGACGCCTAGAGGGTAAAGAATAATCATGTTTTCTGCCTAGGCGATGCATCAGATTATTGTTTGGGGAGACTTTAGAGGAGTAGTGGGTAGGTTTGTTTACATCACGTAGTGGCTAGTATAGGATTGGGCCATATCGTATCGCATATCGTTATCGTGATATAATGTTTTGATATCGTTGTAATTTTTTATATCGTTGTGGACACAATATAATT
Source organism: Proterorhinus semilunaris (assembly GCA_021464625.1). NCBI lineage: Eukaryota > Metazoa > Chordata > Actinopteri > Gobiiformes > Gobiidae > Proterorhinus > Proterorhinus semilunaris. The sequence continues at coordinate 8,739,208 of CM038359.1, forward strand.
TATGTTACGCTCTGCTCCATCAGAGCAGCATAAACGGTGACTGTAAAACACGGGGACACGTGCTGAAAAAGTAAAATGAAATGATGTAAAAATGCTTGAGTAGATCATATTTGGAAGACAATTATGCCGTAAAAAAAAAATAATAATAAAATATCACTGAATGAATCTTCCCAATAGGCGTAAGGCTGGGATTTGAAGTAATTCGTCCATTGTCAATTATATCGTCAAATATATCGTTATCGTGATATTTATTTTTTCATATCATGATATAGATTTTAGGCCATATCGCCCAGCCCTAGGCTAGTAGCAGTAGCCCTGGCGTGTGACAGTGTGAAGTTTGTAGCTAAATGTAAATCAGTGCGTCTTTGATGGGCATTTTCTGAAAAATCTTCCAACAGTGTTGTCTAAATGAGCGATGGACTGGATGATGAACAATCCAAACTACAAAGCTAACAGGTTAGTGAAACGCCAGAGTTAAAGTGCAAAACAGCGGTTTCTCAGCCGCACGTGGTAGCTTTTAATGCGATAGGTACAGACAAAGCTTCGTCCTTATTCATACTAAATAATACAGGAGAAAGAATGCTTTCGACTGAGGTCAAACAAATCTAATTTAACTATCACTTATAGCCATGGTTTCTCCGTTGATTTATTTGGGAAATTGTACCTTCAAGGGCTATTAACTCAAAATGCTTTTTATCAATTGCACCAAGCGAACAGTTTTCCAGTTGTGTCCCTAACATTCTGACGGTTGTATAAGAAGGAGTTTTCAATATCGACTTCAAAAGGGTAGATTTATTGAGCTTCAAATCCAACAAAGTCAAATGACACACAACTATCTTATTAAAAACTGACTCAACATTTCCATAATCTGCCCTGAATCTTCGTACAATATGTCAACAATATTAACTCATACACTTAAACCAGGCGGCATCCATTATACAGATATCCTCATCAAATGTATTGTCAATTTTTATATTACAGCCATTTTTTTTAAACGAAAATATTAAATAAAAGATTAGCCTTTACCCTCTCATATTTATGTCAGCAACTCCTCCCCCATTACTTCAAGAAGTAATTAATTAGTACATTGTTCCACTGCCATCATGTCAAGTCCTGTGATTTGTGCGCTCTATGGAACAAAGAACAACACTTCAGGCGACCAATGTGATACAAGCTGCCTGCAGTGTTTCTTGTATTGTGTAAATGGAATAAATATTTCAGACATACAAGGGATTGAATGTGCATGGGTCACGGCACAATGAGCAGAGGTCAGCGGAATCTGTCACGTTACATTAGAGAAATGCGTCGCCCGCGGCCCAGAGTGACGTCGCTCATGCCCCAACAGGCGGGACTTCACATTGTACACAACAACACTGCATAAGACGCGTATAAGATTTTTGACAAGGAGTCCTTTTGCAATATTAAAGCGGTTAGTATTGCAAGTTAAAGGGGATAAATTATGCAAACTTTTGAGCCTAACCCTGTAGCGCATTCGTATATGTGTGTCAAAAGAAGAGTCCCAAAAGAACCATGTTATGGGATTGTGAGATATACTGTGGCTTTATGCAATATGAACATAGCATCCAGTAAAACTGCATTAAAAGATAATTCAGCAATATATTGTGCAACCTACTGGACTACCATTTATCACTAATGCAGGTATGAGTAAATTTGGTTGTTTACTCTGCTGCTTCGATTTGTATTTTCTGCATCATCATAGAAAAAACACAAGCTGACCATCACCGGACCCGTTTTGTGTTCAAAGTGTGTTTATCACTGCGCCATGGATTTGCTTTCATGCCGTTAGATGAAAGTGAAAGCGTGTTTTCACTGTTTTGTCACATGTCCTTCCCACCACTACCTGCAGAGGGCATTTCCAAATCTCTGACCGGCCCAGTCTCTCCCAGTCTTTACCATCTTTCACATTCCACATTTATAAAGGTAAGCGTCAGGAAACATTCAAAATTATAGGGACAAACTATTTAATAGATGCTTTGATATTCAAGAGTTAGACACAGCTATGTCTTTCTTTGATATGTTCGTTCGCCCATAGCAAAAAGTGGAAAAACTGATGTCCCACCAAATGAATGGGAAACAGATTGCATTGATTGTGTTTGAAGGGCCTCTTTGCCATGGTGCGGTCAGTGTTTAGAGAGAGCCTGAAATTCCTTTTCCACGCCTCGCCACTTTACTTGCCCCCAAGGCAGCGATGGAAAAACCACCTCCACCCCCCACCCTTCTATTACACATCATTGACATTTGCTTTTGGAGAGCTTTTGAATTACCATGCCTATTAGCAAGGCATTGGCAAGACTCCATTTTATTATTATTCTTAATCTGGCGTGGAGATGGGGGCTAGAACTTGCCCCCCACTGCTCAGTTAGACGTCAATCCAATTCCCTTCACTCCACGGTTGCAAACAACTCTTTGGGATTTTGGACTGATGCGAAAAATAGCATGCAATGAAGAATAAATATATGTTTGTACAGGTCTAAACTCCTGGAATCACAGGTTTTATATAAGACCTCACAGAGAGAAGAGTGTGCGGGTGGCTCTATGAGACCCTGGTGTATAACTACTGGATTTTTGGCCATCTAAGCCATAATGTCACCCGTCGTGAGATAAAAATCTCATGTCGTAGCTCAAAAACACAGGTTGTAGGTCTCACAGTCAGTGAGACGGGGACAAGGATTAAAAATAGAACCGTCGTACGACTAAAGACAAGCAGTGAAAAATATCAAACAGTGTCTGTTATTTTGGATTCTTCGTCGCAGAGTGAGCCATCCTCTCGCTGCGGCTGTGATCTCCGTCAGGCGTGTTTCCAGCGAAAATAGTACACTAGCGAACCTCCAGAGTGAGCAGCAAGTGTCCAGCCGAGAACGGACCACATTTTACTGCCCCTGTCCCAGACTTGTCGTTGCCAGCTATAATTCTATCTGTGAACCATGACATAGACCCCATTTCCACTGGCACCAAGCTAGCCGCACAGACACTGACGTGACGTTTACTGACTGCTGAGAGAGAAGACCGCCCTCACTGAAACAGGCATGTCATACGTGATTTAATACTTCACCCTGCACCACCATCACAAAAAGGGGATTTTGCATGTTAGCTTACCTTCATGGCACCTCTGAATACATCTGTGATCGAGCTTTCCCTTGTCAAAAACAAAGCTGAAGTTATGCTGCACAATATCAGAAAACATTGCAATAGTTAACAATTTTCTTGAATATTGCAATCCAATCCAACTTTATTTATAATCGCACTTTAAAAACAACACTGTTGACCAAAGTGCAGTACACACAGAACTGGGCAAACAGTTAAAAGGTAAAAAAAAAAAAAAAACTCAAACAATTGACAAACAAATACAAAGGCAATGAGAAAAGCATTTCGAAGTCAAATGTCAATCACTATCAAAAGCCCTGGAAAAAAGGTGTGTCTTAAGAGCCGACTAATAAACAGACACTGAGTCGACCTGCCTAAGATGCAAGGGCAGTTCATTCCATCATTTTGGACCCACAACTCTCTGTTTCCTCTTTGTCTTTGGGACCGCGAGCAGAGAGAGATCTGCAGACCTGAGGGAGCGTGCAGGTCACACAAGTACTGTGGCACAAGCCCATGAAGGCAATACGGAAGCGTACGGGGAGCCAATGCAAAGATTTTAAAATAGGTAATGCAACAATGATATCAACCGCTGTTAGCATAACATGAGCCATGTCATCTGTGTAAGTTCAGTCATACAGGAGTTGTCCATCTTCAATAAAGGTACTGCAACTACTGAGTACAGAAGATGAATCAAGTACCTTCATTGAAGATGAACCATGTTAGTTTAGTCATTTATCTACTTCATTCCTTTAGAATTTTTGTCTGGTACTTGCAAGGCTGCATTTATCCAGAGTGTTCACTTAGTGCCCAACAGACTTTTCCTGGCTTTATTGTAGCTGCCTTCATTATTGTGTATTCCAGTTTTGCTTTTCCGCCTACTACGACAAGGTGTTGCTTGTAATGGAAACAGTAGTACAGAGTACAGTATATCCGAGTGAAGTTGCGTTCCGAACCATGTAGATTTTATCCGTGCAAGGTGGGGAAGTGACGTTGAAATGTGTTAGAACACGAGGTTAGCAGTGTAAGACTCCACAACAAAATATGTTCTTGTTTTCAAAGGACATTATACTATCCAAACTGTACCTACAGTCATAGTTGTGACCATTGAAATTGCGATTTCCATTCAATTATTCCTGGAGCCCTGCTTCCCAATTTGGATTTAACTGCCGTTATACATTGACTTCTACTCCACTGGTCTATCTCTCCATCCGTCTTGGGAAAGCAGATAGTCCAAAGTGGTTACGCCCAGTGGCCTGTAGCAGACCTTTTTGTGGGTTGAGCGGTTTTGGTCAAAACAGGGCACACCACAGACTACATGCCCAAAATGACTTTTTTTTCACGTTCTATACATAAAGTAATATAGTTGTTGTAAACTAACCATGGATTTTATAAGTAGGCTAATACAAAGTTAGGATTATTGCCATTAAATTAACAACTGAATGGTCAAAAGTCAAAAAAATGCTGTCCATTCCACAAAAAGTAATGTCACTGCAATCCATATAAAGTGAATAAAAGAGTTAAGAATTGGCTTGTTGCAAAATGTGGCTGTACCTTAGTTCTGATGGCCCAAATTTTTGGGCGCCAGAACATGTTCGCCTTTAGCTTCACAGCAAACGCTCTCACATTTATAAACACAGACATCCACTCCACTGAAGTATTTACTTCCTACATCAAGTATTTAACATACGCTAAGTGATCATCTACCAGGAACTCACTGTCCATTCGAACAGGCTCAAGATAATCTCCATCCCGATTAAAGCCGATATCTCTGGAACCGAAAGTGATAGACTTCCCAACAAGTCCTCCAACAACTTCCTAGGCCTCAAGGGAACAGAGAAACATTGCGATGAGAATTAGTTAGCTACAAGTGTGGTAAACACTTGTAAACAAGTTTCCCTAAACTTCTGTCAATATGGACATGCTGCATGTCATTTTGAACTACAGAAGCTGCAGAATTATCAATTAGTTTTAGCCTCCGCAAATGTATTTTTGATCGCCGCAGTATGCTAATACTAACGGCAGCATGCTAATGCTAACGGCAACGAAGCAAGGCTAGGACAGAAACTACGATTAAATCCCCTAAACTAGTAAAATAAAATCGGCCACTGCGAGAATGGCCAAGTATTTATGTTTTTTTACAGGATTATAGACCAGACATTTGGAAAAATCGGTCAAAACTATCGGCCGTGCATTTTGGCATCGGCCAATAAAAATCCAACATAATTGGCATCGGCTTTAGAAAAGCCCATATCCGTCGACCCCTCCTTTTTATACTGCTATACTGTAAACACATACCAGCAATAGCAAATGTGCTCCTAATGCTCAGCTAGACACCGGCAATGGCAAGGCAAGGCAACTTTATTTATACCGCGCATTTCGTATAGACCCTTTAATTGTTTGTAAACATTCCGGGCTTAGCTGGAGACAGGAAGCTCGATTCCTATACATCTATTTCCATTGTAGCTGTTGTCATAGTAACGGAAATAAAATGTCTGTTTTTGGAAATATAAGATAAACCTTATTTTATCGTCTCAAATGGAGACGATAAAATGGAGTTTGCATGTTCTCCCCGTGTCTGCGTAGGTTTCCTCCGGGTACTCCGGTTTCCCCTACCACCAAAAACATGTACAATAGGCCGGGATGAATGATGTGAGTGAGTGGGTGGTGGTGGTCGGAGGGGCCGATGGCGCAGATTGGCTGCCTCGCTTCCGTCAGTCTACCCCAGGGCAGCTGTGGCTACAATAGTAGCTTACCACCACCAAGTACGGAGTGAATGAATAGTGCAATGTAAAGCGTCTTTGAGTGTCCAGAAAAGCGCTATATAAAACTGATGCATTATTATATTATTATTATTATTATCAAATGTCATTCCTCTTGTTCTTGCACCTTAAGCCACAACAAGACCACATTTTATTTTTCAGTTGTAGTTTTGCACTTAAAATCGCTAGTTTCAGTTTAATCTTATTTCTCTTGATCACTTCCTGCCTCCAGCTGATGTCACTCATGATGTCAGCAGTGAAAGGGTCTATACAAGGCAACTCAATGCTATATTTGTGGCGAGTTGTCAAAATTGGAAGACAACCTAATATAGAGGGGTTATGACAACACATGTGCATTGTTTATTTCTTTTCCACCAACAAAAACAGGCTTGGTTTGTAGGCGGGGGTCCTTCGGGTGCTAGCTCCCAGTCTCTTTTCCTAATCCCCGCTAAGTCCTGACCGGCAGTCGAGTTCACCCAAAGGAGCTTGGTTAAGTGTTAGCAGCATTAGAGATAAAGCCGCCACGCTGTTGTTATGCTAATCCACAAACCGATGATTATCAATGGATCAGGAGCGTAGAGGTAAGACGTAAGATTGCCAAGTGTGTTACGTGGCTTAGTCCCGGTTAAGTCCTCCAGCTTTAAACCTGGGTAAATCCAGATAGAGATCTGGTTATAGAACGAGGCTCCGCTCTGGGAAGAGTCGAGTCTATGATGCTCCGTTCAGGTTTAGGCCCGTTTTGGTCTAGGTTCTGCTTAACTTTATTTCTCATAAACCTTGTAACCCGCTTTTAGATTCTGGTGACAAGTTGAGGATTGCACTTATTTTAGAGCAAGTTTAAAACTGGGGTACCCGATTTTTTTTCTGTTATTTTCTGTTGTAGGGCAGACTGCGATGTCCTGCAGATCTGAAACAATAAATCCATAGTCTATGACAGGGTCTCCCCAATGTTTAAGATCAAATCCACCTAAAACTATTGAACAGAGGTCAATTATTCAAGCGTTAGTATGCTTAGTAGCCTTTAGCCACTAGCAGTGAGCTCTAACGCTACACCTGGCAAGGCCTCTTTGTTGATATGAACTTATATTCAACAAGCACAACTCACTGTGCAGTCACTTTAAAGGCTGCTTATGGATGCTTCTTTTTTGTGTTCATATGATCGACCAGAGCTAGCTGTAGCTCCGGTGGGAATATTCGGTCTCATGGCCCTGGACATATGTTCGGCGCTGATCCAGCCACTAAAATTAGCTCTCCTGTCATCCTCGTTGGACTTGCAGTCCTCGTTGGACACTCACTGGATTAATCAAAAAGGCGCACTCTTAACCACTCCATAATTCACCATAAACTGACCTTCCGACTCACCCCTGAAAAAATCTTTTCAAAATGCCAACAGCGCCTCTTTCCCCCCCCCCCCACCCTGTAACTCTGCAAACTTCACTGATCCATTCTCGCCGCTTTCCATGAATGTTTTATTGAACCCATCCTCACGTTCAACATCGCCGCTTGGTTTGGTTCACTCACTCTCACTCACCGCAACACGCTCAATAAAAATCAACAAAATCAGCAGCAGAATCGTACGTCAAGGGCAGCGGTCGCTCACTACCACCTGCAACTCCAGAGTCCTGAGAAAGGACACCCAGATCAGCCGGACATTCTCTTCATACTGTATCGATGTCCGAGAATACGAGCTTATTTAACGATCTTCATTTTTACTCGCAAAGCAAAGAAGAGATCCTTATCCCCCCGTGTGCGTGTGTGTCAAGAACTTCACTTGTCTGCCTCCGTCAGAAGATTAAAGCTCAGTAAAACGGGGCTAAGGAGGGAGCTCGCTTTGGAGTTCTCACGTCGAGCTTGTCACACTTTTCTTTCCCGTCGACAAAAGCGCACACAAAAATGATTAAAAAAAAGAACTCGCTTGAAAAGCTCCCCTTTGGTTTGGGTTACCCCTTTCAAAACGGTGTAGTTTTCTGACAAACCCAAGGGGAACTTCAAGATTTCAGGATTCTTTTTTTCAGAAAAGTTTTCCATTGGCACATGCCAGAACTGCCACATCACGTCGTTTTAGTTTGAGGCTTTTAGAATACAACCAGGGTCTACACTAGTTCCAAAGGTTCTGATTTCACTGCGATTTACCTTGGCAGCCCTAATTTGTTTTCGAGGAATCAAAGCTATCCACAATGATGACCACTTTCCAACCATGCCGTGTTAACGCAAATCTTAATTTCTTCCACCAAGCAACTACATGACAAATGATCAGAGTTTAATGTTAAGCAATGGTTCTTAAGCAATTACAGTAGTTCTCTCTAAAGTAGAGTGTATCAAGGTTGTGGTTATTGTGAGCCTAGACCCCCAGTTCGGTTTTCATCACGATTCATGCGATATTTAATAGTGTTTCGTTGTCTTTCAGAAATGAAGAGTTCAGACTTTACGGTGATTGAGTGACAAGAGGATCTAACCAATTAGAGCAGACAAATAGGTGGGGTTGAAGGGAAAAAGTTGTCAACGTGGTTCAATTTTGAAAGTGAGTGAGTTTTAGGGCAGAGCGATATGGCCTAAAATCTATATCACAATATAAAAAAGAAATATCCCGATAACGATATTTTTGACGATATAATTGACAATGGACAAATTACTTCAAAATCCCAGCTTATATGGAAGATTAATTCAGGGATATTTTCTTAATTTTTTAAAACCACGTACTAATTTTCGTAACATAAATCATACGACGATATCAAAAAATTATATCGCGATAACGAAAATATATGGCACATCGGTCAGTGTACCGTTCGGTCAATCAGTTTTCAACTTGAAAACAACAATGAAATTACCCAGAAACGTGTGCCATCAGGGTGCTATTTCTAATAGGGAAAAACTAACACAGAGATTGTGTACACTTTTTGCAGTTGTTAAATTGTCCGTTCTTTGTCCTGGGGTATTAGCACTCTTTAGATTCTATGACTTTCTCCGAGATATGCACGGAGCTAACTACAGCGCAATGCTAGGTGGCCAACACACCCGCAGCAGGCTGGCACTACCTGGGGTGCGTCTCTCGTGCGCTTCCCCGAGCTCCTCTCTCCTCTCTCCTCCACTAAACAACGCACGAGTCTTGTGTCCACATAGATGTACTCTCTACATCTGTGTAGAATCTGCGAGATGGATTGGACCGAGCGCTTTAGCTACAATTATGCACGGAGTTAAACATACTGTGCCAAGTGGCCAGTGCGCTGTTCGCAGGCTGGAAAGGTGGCACAACCTGGGTAGGTCGTGCTGTCCCATGAGCTTTTCTCCCCTCCACGCTCAACATTTGCGCACTCACCTGGCAAATGTAGAGAGTACATCTAGGTGGACACAAGACTCCTGCGTTGTCTAGTGGAGGAGAGAGGAGCTCGGGGAAGCGCATGAGTTACACACCCCAGGTAGTGCCAGCCTGTTACGGGCGCGTTGGCTACCTACCATAGCGCAGTAGTTAGCTCCGTGCATAACCAATCCAATCTCAGAGAAAGTCATAGAATCTAAAGAGTGCTAATACCCCAGGATGACGATCTGGAAATTGAACAACTGCAAAAGGTGTATACAATCTTCGTGTTAGTTTTTCCCTAGAAATTAGAAATTGCACCCCGAAAGAAGAGCCCAGTGTTTCAGGTGGGACCTTAATGTGAACCGTACAGCCGAACTTCTGGCTATACGCAAATCGATAAAACAAAATAACGACGCTCTTACACTAAAAACATGTACAATAGGCCTGGATGAATGTTGTGTGTGTGAATGTATGGTGGTGGTCAGAGGGACCGTAGGCGCGATGTGTGTAGTCGCGACAGCACTTCTGTCAGTCTCCCCCAGGGGAAACTGAAGCTACTAACGTAGCTTACCAACACCGAGTATGGAGTGAATGTAAAATGCTCTCATGTAAAGCGCTTTGTGTGACCATGTCTGTGAAAGGCGCTATATAAATAAAGTTCTTCTTCTTCTTCTTAGGGTGTGATTTCAATTTTCATTTTTCCGTTTTTGTATCATACTGAAATAATAAAATACGTGCCGTTTTGAGTGATCTTGTTTCATTTCTTTTAATGAAATGAAAAAACGCTTATAGCACACGTTTCTCCTGTTTGGTCACGATTATTTTTTTTCCCGGATTGTGTAAGTGGTTCGAGTGTCCTTTCGCCGATCTAAAAAGGTCAGTGATTTCAATCCCTACTCCCTAAAGTTGCATGCCGCCATTGTGTCCTTAGGCAAGACCCTTCACTTGCACTCTGAAATTCACATTGAGCTTGTGAAACTCGATGTAAATTCAAGCCGATATTATTTTAAATATGACTTGTGTACATGCACGGGAGAAAGCTTTTCTTTTTTCTCAGAGGTCTATTGTTCATGTTTTTAATGGTTGGAGTAACTGGAGCACCCAGAGGACACCAATGGACAGACCGAAGATCATGCAAACACCAAAGAAATACCCCACACACAGCCACTGATCAATGACAAAGACAAGTCTGGTGAAGGTTTATGGAACATTACACCCTGGTTAAAAACTCAAACACGGGCCAGTTTGCCAAATGCGTCTCCGTTAGGCCCCTCTCATAATGACTATCGCTCTCTGAAGACCGCCTGGTGGTGGTGTGATCCAACTCCCCCCGGGTGCTCCCCACATCACCAGATGGTGCGCTCTCGTGGTGTGTTTGGCCAAAGGGGCTGCTTCCTTCCTTTGGTGAACGCCATCGCTGCCTTTTTCTGTAGTCTCCGCAGAGTCTAGCCATCAAGCTAATGGAAAAGGTAAACAAGGACAAAGACGCGAGCATCTGCACGTGCCAGGTACGCACATGAAAATTTTATGCCAATATTTAAAAATGTACGGTCTGCATTAGCGCTGGCTTGAATGCTAATGCTAACATCGCACGCATGAAGAGGCTTAAGTGTCCTTTGGGCCTAGTTGGGAAGAGTTTACACAAGACTGAAGAGACAGATGATGGCGCAGGAAGGTTATTATTTTAGTAAAAGCGAAGGAGAAAGTTGAGGCTGAATGGGATGGCGGGCTGGAGTTTGGTCATCAGACCGTGCGGAGCTTGCATGTTATCTACTGCCGTTTCCTAGCCTATCAACTTCCTTTCTTTTTTGTCTTGAAGCTTCAAAAAAATAGTTAGCCAAACCCCTGCATAGCCGATAGCACGTAATTCAACATTATTGGTGTTTTCACGATTAATATCTCAGACTATTTCCTTTGTTTTATCATTTATTTGAGCTGGGACAACCGGACACATTTTTGGCACCGTCTCCCATTAGGCATCAAAACTTGGCATCGAAAGAAAAGTATTTTGTTCAGTACTAGTTTATATAGCACCAATTGTTTTGAAAAAATACCACATTATTTAGTTTACTTTATTGAGAACTCCATTAGTCAGAATAAAAGACGAAACATGCCCTTTATGATTTTATCACGTTTCTAGGAAATAACGGTGCGGCGATCCCTCGTCTTTGACACGCGTATTCATTTATAAATGTTTGGTGTCCACATACCGAGAAGACGCAGTAATCCAAATATTTTTCTTCTGGGAGACGGCCATGGTCATAGCCATAGCTGAGGCTTTTTTATTTACACTCGTCTCTACTTTAGTTGCTCAGACTCTAAACTTTACAGCCTTGGACTTAACAAATAAAAAACACAGCAAAAAAAGTGTAAACTTATTCAAAAACTATGATCCAAAATTCTCTCAAATATATTTGTAACTAAACAACCAGGCCTAAAATATAGACAATTCTGGCCATTTTACGCTTACAATGCTTTATTTACTATGATAACAGTAGAAAGTAGTAGAAATTCTAAATGATAAAGACTAATATCCTCATAAATTGTGTGTACCGGGCACCTGGTTTCAATGAGTGGATGGGTAAATTGTTTTCCACTGTGAACCGAAAAAATGCATTTATCTTTATCAATTTAACATTGATTTGTTAAATCCAACCAAACTAAAAACCGTTGATGACTTCATTGACACAATGTACAGCTGGTCTCTGTATCCAACTATAACAAAACCGAGCAGAATAACGTCACACAGTGCCACAATCATTGACAACATTTTTACTAACATCATGGGGAATCAAATCACAAGTGGCTTATTTATATGTGATATCACTGACCACTTACCTGTTTTTACTTTGTATGACTGTAATCTCAAAAAAACGGAAGACGCTATGGTAAAAATCTCTAAACGAATAATAACTGAGGAAACGATCCGTGCCCTAAATAGTAGTTTGTCGCTCCATGATTGGACTTCAGTTTACAGAGAACCAAATGTGGACAGTGCTTATTGTAACTTTTTGGATATCTTCATTTCCCTGCATAATAAACACTGCCCTGTGAAAGAGTATTTGATAATGGAAAAAAAATTTGAAAAGCCCTTGGATTACAAAAGGAATAATTAATGCCTGTAAAAAGAAAAACAATCTATACAAATTGTTTATCAAAGTAAAAACAAAAGAAGTGGAGCAAAGATATAAGAAGTATAAAAATAAACTAACTGATATAAGAACAAGCAAACGGTTATATTATCAAAAAAAACTATATGAAAATAGAAACAATATAAAAGGAACTTGGGATGCTTTGAATAGCCTAATCAAACAAGGCTCTTCAAAGTTGACATATCCCGATCACTTTATTGATGAAAATTGTGAAGATTATAATATGAATAATGTAGTAAATAAGTTTAACAATTTTTGTGTTAATGTTGGCCCAGAGTTGGCCGCTGATATTCCAGACAATGAAGTTGTAAAATCAGCTATTGAACGGAATCCTTTGTCATTCTTCCTCTCACCTACAAATGAGCAGGAAGTGACAAACATTGTGCGGATGTGTAAAAGTAAGTTCTCCACTGACTGTCATGATATCAACATGACATTGGTTAAAAAAGTTATACTGAACGTTGTAAAACCCCTAACTTATATCTGTAACTTGTCATTCCAGACTGGCTGCTTTCCAAGTAAAATGAAAATCGCTAAAGTAATTCCGCTCTTCAAAAATGAAAACAAACACACTTTTACAAACTACAGACCAATCTCTCTTTTGCCTCAGTTCTCAAAACTGTTAGAGAAGCTTTTCAATTCTCGACTTGAAAAGTTTGTTGAAAAACATCATATAATTAATGAAGGTCAGTATGGTTTTAGGTCTAAAAGGACTACCTCAATAGCAATAACTGAAGCTATTGAAGAAATTACTAATGCACTGGAGCAAAAAAAGTATGCAGTTGGTATCTTTATTGATATAAAAAAAGCCTTTGATACGATTAATCACTCAATCGTACTAAATAAGATGGAAAGATATGGAATTAGGGGGCTGGCTGGGGATTGGTTAAAAAGTTATTTAACAGGGAGAGTACAATTTGTAAAAATGGGTCACTATTTATCAAATACTCTTGGTGTTGCTTGTGGTGTTTCCCAGGGGTCAGTGTTGGGGCCAAAATTGTTTAATGTGTATATAAATGATATTTAAATGATTTTAACACGTCCAATCTGAAACTCATACTATTTGCAGACGACACTAATATATTCTACTGTAGTGATGATTATAATGACCTCGTAAATACGGTAAACAGGGAACTAAATATAATAAAAATAGTGGATGGACACAAATAAATTATCCTTGAATATAAACAAAACTAAGATAATGATGTTTGACTCCAGTGCGAGCTTATGACTTGAGAGGTTTTGGATATTTTTCACTGCCGAGAGCTCAAAACACTCGTAAACGTTTCTGTGTATGCGGAGTGAAACTCTGGAACAAGCTGGACTTACAACACAAGCAATGCCAAACTGTCCATCGATTCAAACTGTTATACAAACATTGGGTCTGGTCAAAATATAGAAATGAGGGTCTTTAATTTAAATTGCTGTTGTCTCATAGTGTTAACAATTGCTCAAAGTTCCTTACCATCGTTGGAATAATTTGTCTTTTACCGTTATTAGTATATTGTCCATTACCATTGTTGGTATTGTTCATTTACCTTGCATTGTTGGTATACATTTTGTTACAATGTAATAATTATTGTTACCTGCGGTAACGCCACCATGATATAAGATTTGTACAATAATCCTTGAACAAAGTAACAGTGAAGCTGAATGTATTAAGCTCTGAATGGGGAACTGGGGGTGGGATTAAATAAATTATCTTCTTCCCACTCCCTTTCAGGTAGAAATGGATCATCTGTTTTCCTACTGTACTGTATATTTTTTCTTTGTTGCCCATTGCCTGCCTGCCTGAAATAAAAAAATCAATCAATCAATCAAACATAAAATGAATTGCAATACATGTTACTCTCATATTTATGTCAGTAATCTAAGCATCAAATCGATACATCTCAAAATACATTTTCATCCCTAGTCACCAGCAGTGTCTCGCTTTTCGTTTCCCTGATACCAGACCCTTATCAGTTTTATGAGTAACGTTCCTTTTACTACAGCTCAATATTTCAAGGTTGTGGTTGGTGCATGCTGGTCAATGATTAGCTTTCGTCACATAAGATACAGTCCCACTGTGTTTTAAAAGTCATGCAAGCGAGCCAATCGGGCTTGAAGAGTCAAATTCATGTTCGCACCAAGGAGAGAGCCAGCTGATACCACATCCGCCTTTAAAAAAAATCAGTCTGGAAACGGACATGTGCCTGTTTCTAGCCTAAAACATGCCACGGACAACATGCCAGTTGGATTTTGGATCAGAGAAAGTTACCTTCATCGTCATTTTTCTTTTTTACTAATAGAGGGCACTGTAGACGTAACATTCTCCTCAACACGTAAGTGGTACAAATTAGGACAAGGTGAAACAAAGTAATCTGCAATGGACTTCCATCTCAAAGAGAGCAATTCTTTTTGTCAAGGGATCACAGCAAAGTAAAAATAACCCAAAAAACCCTTCAGGAGATTTCTTTGCAAGATGTGCAGCTCAGAAGTAATGCTCTGTCAAGAAATTAGTAATGGAGGTCACAGGAATAAAAAACGAAACATCTCGTCTCTGTGGGTGTGATCTCTACAAAGACTAAACATTTTAAATGGAGAAAAGGTGGCGCTAGCTTTAGCGGCTGTTAAGCAAGGCCACTTAACTGAAATTAAATGAGCCGCGTTGACACTGAATGGATCCGTGAAAAGGCCCGCAACTTATGGAGGTTTTGTCAAATGAATTGGAAGCCTTTGTAGTTAGATCAGTAAAATTTGGATTACGGGTGCAAAACGCTAGCGCAGATATTCCAAGTCAATCGAGGTGATACACTCTGAAATGGTTTGTCTTAAAAGGAATAGGCCACCATTTTTCCATACTAAGATATGTTCTTACCTTAGCTTAGATTAGTTGATGCACAACTGTCTGGTCTTTGTGCATGCGCTGAGTTGAACAGATGTTGTTAGCATTTAGCCTCTCCCAAAGGTATAGCCCCAAACTGGGGTGAAGTGAGAAGCTACCAATCTGTTCTACGTTTTCCCTATTTAAATAAAGTTACGTGAGCCTTTACACAATCCAAGTCTAGTTGCACAAAATTAAACGTATCGATTTTCTAAGCAGATAATAAGGGGAACTATATTGTAAGGCGTAATAACATCGGAGCACTTTGATGTCCGCGCAATGATGTATCACTTTACAGCGCGGATTACTACGCCTTACATATAAAGTACCCCTTTTTATCGGCTTAGAAAATCAACTAACTTCACCCCAGTTGGGGGCTATACCTTTGCTGGGAAAGGCTAAATGCTACATTTGCGTGACTGAGCGCACAAACAAAGACCAGACACTTATGGAGCAACTCATCTAAGCTGAGGTAAGAACATTTCTGTGGCCTATTCCTTTAATGGGGAGGTATTATGCAAAATCGACATTCTAGAGCTAAGAGACAGTGCGCTTGTTGAACCAGGAAGAACGGCTAAGGGAGAACTGGAATAAACCGTTCTAGATCGATATTTCGAACAAAATGGAACATAGAAATCAAGATGCTGCATGTTAAATATCAAATACCTTCTTGCAAAAAGCACAATAAATTAAATTAAACTTTAAATACAAACCACAAGCTTTCATTTTACACTTACGACATGCTAACTAAATGACGGCGGCTTAATAAATATGGTTGGATTTTGCTATAATAGGCAGTCGATGCAAGTTTCTCAAAGCACTGGTCACAGCGAGAAAAACTTTTTCCGGCCTCATTTCAAAGCGCAAACAAATTTAAGCGGCACTCGCTGTTTTGGGGCTGTAGCTACTCTTTTCTTCTGTCACAGGGCTAATGTCAAAGCAATTCCTATTCGTATTACAGCCACTGGAAATACATCCCAGCATTTCTATTTGCAAGAACTATAAACAATCTCAGGAAGACAATTCAGGAAGGAATTCGGTCGTGTAATGTGGACCCCCTCCAGTCTTTACAAAATCTCTATAAGACAGACAAAAGTTTAAATGTCTAAATTTGAGCATAATCATTTAAATTTAGATTTAGTAGGGCATCTTCCCCAGACTATTTCACTTGTTCTGAGATGTTTCTGCCTCGTTTCAATATATATATATTTTGTCTTTATTTGAGATTATTCTTTGCCAGTGGGGTAAGAAATTTGCTCTGGTCCCATTGGCAGTTTTACTTTCTTAATTTCAAGCGAGATTACCTTAGAACCAGTCTGAAATGTCCTTAAAACAAGCAAAGTAACATCGGTCCGATTGGGGAAAACGTCTAAATTATTGAAAAGAGAAATATTCTTCTAAACCCATGAACTTTTACACAAAAAAACTCCACCCAAACACAAACCAGAGCTCTTCAGCAGTAGAAGGAGAAACAGCCAGAGTGAAAAGGATGACTCAAACCTGCGGGTAAAGATGCAAAATAATAATCCAGGGCACACCTCAAGGAAGGCTACAGAGTCATGTGCGGAGCAGTCATACTTTGGCAGAAACATTAGTCAAGTCTTTCCAATGCGCCTCATTCATCTTGGTGTGCCTCCAACCTGCAAGCACCTGCAATCCTCACTGTACACAAAATGTATATTGATGTGGCCACGCCAGAGAACGCAATACCTTTAATGCAGTGGCGGCAACATGAGCACTATAAATTAATTTTATAACGCAATCAATAAGAGCAACATTAGGAATGAGACTTCGCTGGCACCGGGGGAGTCTTTAATAAGAAGAGATGGCATTCGGTAGCGGACATCCAAAACAACACGCAAGTGCTGGGCTCTCAAGTACTTCAAGAATTACTGCACTTTGGGGAAAAAAGCAAAGTGCTGATATGACGTTTTGGGCAGTAGAAAGAGGCTGGAGGCACGGAATTCAAAATAGCAGCAGTAATTCCATTTTCCCGATGTCCGAGTTTTCCTAACATTCCTAACACGTTCCTAGCATCATCCCCTAGCAGGGTTGAGAATATGAGCACGTTTCACACCTTTGCAGAGCATCACAGAAATATTGGCCTCTGCTAATTGCTTTCAGCGTCGGGGCAGCATCCAGGTTTACGATTGCTCATGATATGCTGCAGATATAAAGCTGTGTAGACAATACGCATCAACTTTCTGACTATTGTGCGCCAACAAATCCCATCGTTGTCATGTTAAATACATTTTAAAAAAAACACGTGATATTGTTGACCATAAAGGAACAGGCCACCATTTTTTCCATACTGAGATATGTTATTATTCTTACCCGAGTTTAGACGAGTTAATATGCACCCGTCTGGTCTTTGTGCGTGCCCATGGAAGAGCGTGGTAGCTTCCAACTTCATCCCGTTTGGAGCTATAGGAATATGCTGGGGGAGGCCAAATGCCAACAACATCTTTTTGCGTGACTGAGCACATGCACAAAGGACAGACAGGTACGCACCAACTCATCCAAGCTCAGGTAAGAACATAATCTCAGTATGGAAAAACAGTGGCCTGTTCACACTAGTTGTGGTGTATAAAGCACACAACCAAAAGTTGTTTTCAGAAGATGTTCAAACAGAGAGAGTCGATATAGCCACATGGGCACCAGGATTAAAGAAAAAAAAAGGGGAAACACCATCTAAGTAAAAAAAAACTTAGATGGTGTTTCTGTACGAAGGGTTGGTTTATGAAACAACTTGGACAATAAAATAAAAGAATCTAAAACGTTTAAAAGGTCGAAAAGCTTGCGAAAGCTTTACTTAAAGAGATATTTCAGGATTTTTGACATTGGGCCTAATTTCCTAGTTATCCAAAATGTTGTTGATGTCTGGAGATATTTTTTTCTTAAATTCATGCAGTTCTTATATTTGAGTGATCTGCGAGAAACTAGTCCCTCAAAATGCGGTAATTCAGGTCAGTTATATTTCAAAAATTATTCTATTAACACAGACATTTATATGGGTAGTGTGGCGTTATACGTGATTTACCTCAAGTGCACTGTGGAGTGGGTCAGACTGTTTTTTAAGGCAGGCTAACTGATACCATAGAAATGCTTTAGCCTTGCCCTAGCCTAGCGCCACTACAAATATAAGAACTGCATGAATTTAAGAAAAAAATATTTCCAGACATCAACAACACTCTGGATAACTAGGAAATGAGGCCCAATGTCAAAAATCCTGAAATATCCCTTTAAAACGTGCATGGGGTTAGGCAACTTCAGCCTAAACCCCTCGGTCCCAAATTGTGTCTTGCACCGAAAATAAACCACATTATTCGTTCATTCACTCACTCAACTTGTACGACGGGTACAAAAAGACCTACAGCCAATATGAAGCTTTAGTCTGGCTTTTTAAACTACTTTCCAACACATAAGCCTTGTCATTTTTGAAGTATAAGAATCAATATACATGATTTATGTGTCTAGAGAATGCACGTAGGATTTTTAAGACGTTATGAATTGCTCCTCGCTTCATGGCAAGAATGTCCCGGGTCGTGTCCATATTTGCGATTACAGAATGTCATATACTTTGCAAAAGCTAATGAATTCCTACAGTGCCAAAATGACACCCTCCATTGTTTCACGCTGAACTTGCAGAGCTGTAAAGCTGAGAGACGGCACGACTTCCTGTTCGACGAGACAAAATTGTACTCCTGTTTACAAGCGCCGCGGCAGATACCCCGATGCACATTTCTCAGAGTAGTTGTTGCTTTTGTCTGGGTTTCCGTCTATAAACCACTTTGTTCCATTGTGAAAGCGCTTTCTCTAGGGGGATGCCAAAGTGCATTGTGGGGAATATAGGAAATCACTAACTTGAGTGAGATTGAGAGAGGAACAACGAAGGGAAGGATGGGCCCCAACAACGGCAACAACAAGCCATTAGAAGAATCTCCAAACAATGTTGGAACTTCACAGTACTTTACACAAAATTACTATAATATCTGAAAAAAAATGTTTACCGATAACTAACTCTCTTTCTGTAATGGCAATAATGGTTCAGATGTAGGACTATAGTGCGTCTTACAAGCTTCTCAAATTGCCTTATTCGATCCTTGATTCATTTACTTCCCTCACTCAATGGGGAGTGTTTTTGTGGCTTTTAACCATGCTATATTGTAAACACATACCAGTAGCGGGGTTTTATTTAATTCAAGCACATATTTCAGTGACCCTGCATATTTGGTCTGTCTTTTAAGCAGAGGAATCACAAGAAACCAGAGGGGATGAGCGTCGCCCTGCCCCCCAGGCAGCCGCAGGGCATTTGGCCCGGGTGAAGCCTCCCTGAAAGTCAAATCAATGGGAGTATGACCGCCAGGAGGATCAAGCAATGTGGCAAAGAAACTTCGGCAGTAAAACTTTGTCGCTCCAAATGCTAAGAAATTTGGCGGACATACATCTAATCATTCACATTCAAAAATAGCGCCTTTAGCTTTTATTACAGCACGCATTCTCTGTGGCATTGTTTCATTAAGCTTCTGCGATGTCAAAAGATCCACTATTGCGTTCATTTTTCCCCAAGATCGTGTATTGATGATGAGAGAGTGTGACCAAAGATCCTCAAACATCCCAAAGATTCTCCATGGGGTTAAGATCTGGATTTTGTGGTGGCCAATCTGTGGGTGGAAATCAGGCCTGTTAAGATAACAAAATCTAAACTTCGATATATTGATATATTGAAGCAGGAAAATATTATTTAAGGCCTTATAATGCCTCAGAAACGGACTCTAAATTCCGGGGGACTTTAGGGTTTTCTTTTTCTTTTGTAAGGCGCATTGAGTTGCCTTGTGTACGAAATGCGCGGTATAAATAAAGTTGCCTTGCCTTGCCTTGCCTAGGGTACATTAAAGATTAAGTGGTTTATTTTAAAAAATCTTGCCATGGATGTCTTCAGTCTTAGTGGTGGCCATGTTCTTTACTCTCAAAAGCCAACCTGATTGACTGTGCGAGTGTGTCATTACATTTATTTGTATTTTTCCCCGACTCCAACGTCCGGTGGACATGCAAATTTAAAAAAAATGCAAATGAATGTACAAACTAGGGCTGGGTTTAATTAATCGATTTGAATAGATTTTACTTTGAATTGCCCGATATCAATTCAAAAAACCCTTAAATCGATTCTTATGTCATGTTTGACCACATGAACTGTTTACTTCAATCGACAATAACATCAGAACTAAATGATATAGAGACTTACTTATTTTCTCGTCCCTTTAGCCCTCCGCGGAGCAAAGTTACAGTGTGGCAAAAATATAAATATAATAATAATATTTTTTTTTTAAATAGCACCCCCAGGATTTACAATGGCTTTTGCACACGTTTCCTTGTCCCACATATCTTCCTAACAAAGATTAAGTGGTTAATTTTCAAAACTCTTGCCACGGATGTCTTCAGTCTTAGTGGTGGCCATGTTGTTTACCGTCAGCCTGATTGGCTGTGCGAGTGTGTCATTACGCACACGCAGCAAAGTTTTTTTTTTTTTTTTTTATGTAATATTAATATTTTTACTATTGTAAATATTCATACTTTTACTCATTTACAAGTTAGAGTTAGTTTGTACTAGTTGCAGCATTCATTTATTGAACAATAAGTCAATAATTATCGTGACAGCCCAAGTCTCTGAACCACACTTTCATCGTGAGCCTGATGAATCCTGCAATTGTCATCTTGGAATATGCCCGTGCCATCAGGGAAGAAGAAATACATTGATGGACTAACCTGGGCATTCAGGATGTTCAGGTCGTCGGCTGATCTCGTTCTTTGGGCACATAGTGTTGCTGAACCTAAACCTGACCAACTGCGGCAGCCCCAGATCAGAACAGTTAGTGAAATCGGACTACATTACACAGATCAAAGTCGAGTATACGGGACAGAAACAACAAAACTTCAGGTAATCAGAGGTGGACGGTGTGTTTACAGCCCCACAATGGCTCAAAAGTCTCAACCGTTTCATCACATAAACTTGTGAACTCCCTTTTCCAGAGTCCGTAGCATAAACTAGTGATATTTACGCGGTAAATGGAGATGGCGGGTGCCTTGTCTGATCACACACACGTTGATTGCCTCCCCGCTGTTCCGGTGGAGCCGTACTGTTTCAGGTGACAGGACTCCCGCCGGGCGAATCCAATCAGGCCAATCCCGTACACGCTCCCACCGATCCCCTCGGCCTGCGCCCGCCAGGGGGAAACGCACCTCCACCAACGTGTGCACTTAACTCAAGACTGTTTGAAAGCTATTGAGAAAGACGTGAACATTTGCCACGTCAACTCCAGGTATGGCATTAAAGCAGACATACCTTACTCTGTAATTCTAGCTCGGGGGCAGACCAACGTCAGGCCCAAGGGCAAAATTTGGGCATTCAGCATAGAACCTCTGATGCTACAGACAATTTTGAGAGATATAATTGCACACATCAGAAGACAAATACCGGTTTAAAATGCAGAACATTGTCAATTCCTCTAAATTTCTTAGACACTGGGGAGCTCGGGCCACACTCTGGGAAACAGTGGCGCAGAGGGTGGAGCAGGTCGTTTTGTGACCGGTGGGTCAGCTGTTCGAATCCTGCAGGTGAACACTGTCGTTGTGTCCATAAAGAAGTCACTTCACTCACCTTGTCTCTAACACTGGTGTATGAATCCGAGTGTGAATGGGTAAGTGGTTCCTTGATGTGAAATGCATTGAGTGCCCAATGGAAATGCGCTGTGAATAGGGCTGGGTACAGTTAAATGATACCAGTATGGTATCAAAACAAAATGTTTAGGTACTACTGATATAAAAAAAATATCATGTATCAAAAGAAGGAACCGAAAAAAAAAAAAAATCTTTAGAGACCAAGTTTTGATGCCTGTTGGGTCCAGGGACAGCAATAAGTTAGTGACTTGGTTGTTTCAGCTCAAATAGATGAAACAAATTTAAAAGAAATAGTCTTTTATGGACTAAATGAATATGTTTTATGGTTGTATGTTAGTGGTCAGCCGATCTAGCGCCGATAAAAGCCGATATCTCCGGGACAATGAAAATCGATTAGTTACAAGTTTGTTGTACACAAGTTTCACCCACTAAACCTCAGTGAATATGGACATGTTGCATGTAATTTTCAAGCACAGAACCAGGAGAATCCAATGGCTGAGTTAGTGTTGACCCCTACAATAGTATTTTGGATCACTGCGCAAAATTCCGCAGCTAGCAACAGTATGCTAATACTAGCAGCAGCATGCTGAAGCTAACGGCAGCTAATCAAGGCTGGGACAGTCAATAAAAATTCCCCAAAATCGGCAGCAGCCTTAGAAAAACCCATATCGGTCACCCTCTACTCTACATAACAAATATGTAATATAGGTATTGAAAACCAAGTATAGTTAAAGTACCGGGATTGAAAAACATGTAACTGTACCCAACCCTAGCTGTGACCATTATCAATAGAAAAGTTCAGCTCTTAGTCTTTTAGTCTTTTGGTCTTTTTCGGCCTGTCACAACAGAAAACCTATCCCTGACTGTCCAGGCTTTTAAATTGGAATACAAATCAGCAAAATCGACCAAGACACGTGCATCCACAAAACAAAACTTGTGTACTGAATCCAAACGTTAACAAATGCAAAAAATAAATCATAAAAAAGTGGGTCGTCACAACAATTAAAGCTCATAAATGTGTTTTCTAAATTAAATTTTTCAATTAACCAAACGTGACGTTTCACGCCATAAAGAAAATAGATTTGATCCCTTCAAAATAACGTTTTCTACACATACAACTTTTAGGAAGTGGCTGTATCATCTCAAGCATTATTCATACAGTGCTGAGCGGTACGGACGTACTGAACCGGAGCTGCCATTCTCCGCTATGTAACCATTCAACCACCCAGAGGCTGGAGGCTGAAGCACTATAATATTGCATTTTTTTCTCATATTGTGCAGCCCTAGATTGATGCTTTGAATTATAGGTCATTTAAGAGCTGAAATTATCAGAGGTTTTCACAGTCAGGATTGCTTCCTGGTTTCATTTTGTCATAACCAGTTAAAGTTTTGTGAGGGTATTTTTTATTATTAGATAGTCAAAACACTTAGTGACTATAGGGCAAAGAGATCATGCCGCATCACTTCCCTTGAACTTGGCACGGTCAAACAATGGTGCGTTTGCACTGGGCCTCTCTGCTGCAGGCCCTCCGCAGTGTGACTGGCTTTCACTTGTCCCTCTGGAGGTCAGAGAGATTCGTTTACCCTTTGGGGATCAATAGTGCAGCAGCAAAGACCGCAAACGGCTCCCCGGTCGGGACACACAAGCCCTGCCGGAAGCACAGGCTGTGGCACCAGGGGACCGAAATAGCCCACCTGCCTGAAAGGGAGGTGATATCAGGAACTCCCATCATTATCCTGGAGTCCGGTTTCAGCGAGAACGGGGGCTGAACCGCCGTCTGAGGTCAAACGCAGGTCAATTCCAGCACGGGCAAACGAACACTCTTGAGTCATGCGGTTGCTAAGGGCAGTGAGTACTGATGAGACAAGCATGCAAGCTGGAGCATTAAGCGTGAAACAATGCAAGTTTACATAAGTGGCATAGATGCCTGTTGTTGCAGTGTCACTGTGCAGGACACTACACCCACACTACCACTCAGTCAGGGCAACGAAACTTGTCGAGAGGCTAAGCTCATCTGGCTTAAGGCGGGTCGCAGCGGGTGAATAGGGCAAAAAAGTACATGTAGGGATGTCGATTTTATGCACAAAAATGGCCAGTATTGCCTTTATTATCAGCAACAAACTCTAAATAATGGATAGAGCCAGGTTTAAAGGTTTGGTTGCTTAGTTTTTGAATAAGCTATTTAAGTGAAAAAATCTGTAAAAAATGCTAAATTTTCCTTGTTGTTCCATTCAAAAGTTCAATAATAAATGCATCCCTCTGCAAAAACTAGGGACGGACGATATATCGGCATTGTCAATTTTTCAAATATCGGTATAATATGGGAAAATATCGGCCGATATTAGTTTATTATGTGATGTAGTGCACTTGAATGCATGCAGCAGTGTAAACAGGCTGCACGGATCTAACTGGGGCAACAGTTTATTCAAATTATCTGAAATAAACAGTGGCTCCTAAAAATAAAGAAACTCCAACATAAATTCATATGTCTCCAAAAGAAAGTATGTTTTTACTCAGTTTAAACAAAGTGGAGCGGACACTTGGACATCACAGAGATACAAGTTGCTGCTGTAACAAACTGGAGTAAAACAGCCTCCATGGACATTATTTTGACTCAGGATTGACATGAATCTTTTTCTGATGGATTGTCGCTACATCCGAGTCGTGAGCTTCATACAGAGCTGTTTATCAGATTTAGTTAAAGTTAAAACATGTAACGTAATCAACATGGTTGGCTACATGTTTAAATAACATACAATAAATAGCAGCCTAGCATATTCCCAGTGTCACCGTTTCCCATTAATAGAGGACATGGGTGAAAGTACAATAACAAGTAGGTCTGAGTAAATATTTGGCCAAAAACAAAATGACATTTTACTCCAACATTGCATTTGATCTTTTTAATATTTTTCTAATAAAAACTATTGTTTGTTTCATCATATTGTTTCAGCAATCTACAACTAGCGGCTTGAAAAAGATATAAAATAATAATTCCTTTGGACAGCATCAAACTGCAATACAACAGCATGGAAATGAGAGTGTGCATGTACCCTCTGAACCCACTGTATATGCCCAGAACAATTCAACAACACACACGAGCCTGATACAGCGGTGTATGAAAGCCAGCGAGTGGAATGGAAGACCGTGACAAGAAAAGGAGGAGGTTTAAAGTGCTCTCTGCAAAAAAGGAGAAGGAGTTGAGTGTCTGTGGGAACATCGCGTGGCTATTTCTGGACAGCCGCGATGAACTGAGAAAATGTGTCGTGGATGCAGCGGCGGAATGTACAGCAGAAGTGGCGCCACAAGATTAACCGCAAAATTGCTATTAGCAAAACCATTTATTTAAGGATAGGCTGTCCACTGCATTTTACGGTGCACAAACCCTGCTTACCCCGCAGTATAGACCTCTACAGACATGCTTAGAACTGTAATTCATTTCATGAAACAAAGGAAAGACACTTGGACAAAACGGACAAAGTCATAATTTTCTGAGAAATTTAGATTTTTTTGCCAGTTGAATCCAATTTAATGCGTTTTATTACTTTGATTTTGACACGATTCATTTAATAACTTTTAATGCCCCACGAAAAGACTGGTATAATAGGGCAAGTCAAAGAAAGGAAATCAA
The DNA here is from genome assembly GCA_021464625.1 of Proterorhinus semilunaris. Lineage (NCBI taxonomy): Eukaryota > Metazoa > Chordata > Actinopteri > Gobiiformes > Gobiidae > Proterorhinus > Proterorhinus semilunaris. The sequence continues at coordinate 8,764,695 of CM038359.1, forward strand.
TATATATTCAGCTCCTGATTCTTATACTATTTTGGCAGATATATATTTAGTCTAAATGGGGAAAATTGTTTTGGTGCTTGGAAAAGTCTGAGTTTGGGTGACATCGGGGAAGGCTTGGTCCCGCGTGTTTGATTTAGGGCAAAAATTGACCCGCCGTGTAAGTAAACTTGCCTACCCCGCTGTGTAATGACAACGAGAAAGTCCCGGTTTATTGGTGGTCCAGTCCCGGTCAGTCAGCGGTTAAACGGGCGGACAGGCACGCAGAGAACGCCGGCCGCAGACCACTCCATCTAAATCTCAGGCGTCCTCACGCAGCACGCCGGCCCCCTTTATCCATCTCCATGGAAACCTGCTCCTCGCTCACGCCCTCTGATTGGCTCCTACAATCAGCCGGACAGGTACTCGGTCTTGCCGTGCAGACGATAATGGGCCGTATGGAGGGTGAGAGGAGGGAGAGTGATGGCCGGGAGCTCTTTCGACGAGTGCACTACAGCGGTAAAAGAGGTTCATGTGACTGCGGACAACAGGTGCGAGGCGGCATGGTAACAGGGTCACCGCGCTAGGCTGGTCTCGGTGACTGACCGGCACGAGTCAAGGGGAGAAGGATTCGGTCTGAAGCATGGATGGGTCCGCCGGGATCGAGGTGCCATGACTGGGCTCAGGGCGTAACGTTCCTGCATCGGGCTGGGTACCGTTACATTTTTGTCGATACCAGTACTTTAAATACCATACTGTTTGAGTCCACGCCACTGATTTCAGGGTTTATGCAGACAAAAGCATGTCACATTTAATGCTTTTTAAAGCAATTTTAATGCCCAAACGCTAGATTTTATTGCCACAAATGGATATACAGCGGGGGGGAAAAGTATTTAGTCAGCCAACAATTGTGCAAGTTCTCCCACTTCTGATTTTTAATGAATTTATTTGCAAATTATGGTAGAATTATGGTCTCAATACTGTGTTATATACCCTTTGTTGGCAATGATAGAGGTCAAGCGTTTTCTGTAAGTCTTCACAAGGTTTTCACACACTGTTGCTGGTATGTTGGCCCATTCCTCCATGCAGATCTCCTCTGGAGCAGTGATGTTTGGGGGCAGGCGCTGGGCAACACGGACTTTCAACTCCCTCTGAAATGCTTCTTACAAAGCCACTCCTTCGTTTCCCGGGCAGTGTGTTTGGAATCATTGTCATGCTGAAAGACCCAGCCACGTTTAAGTTTCAATGCTGATGGAAGGTTTTCACTCAAAATCTCACGATGCATGGCTCCATTCATTCTTTCCTTTTCACGGATCAGTCGCCCTGGTCCCTTTTTAGAAACACAGCACCAAAGCCTGATGTTTCCACCTCCATGCTTCACAGTAGGTATGGTGTTCTTTGGATGCAACTCAGCATTCTTTCTCCTCCAAACATGACGAGTTGAGTTTTAACCAGAAAGTTCCATTTTGGTTTCATCTGACCATATGACATTCTCCCAGTCCTCAGATGCTCTCTAGCAAACTTCAGACGGGCCGGGACATGTACTGGCTTAAGCAATGGCACTGCAGGAGGCGTAGTGTGTTACTGACGGTAGCCTTTGTTACTTTGGTCCCAGCTCTCTGCAGGTCATTCACGAAGTCCCCACGTGTGGTTCAGGGATATTTGCTCACCGTTTGACCCCACGGGGTGAGCTCTTGCTTGGAGCCCCAAATCGATTATCGAGATTATCAGTGGTCTTGTATGTCTTCCATTTTCTAATAATTGCTTCCACAGTTGATTTCTTCACATCGAGCTGCTTACCAATCGCAGATTCAGTCCTCCCAGCCTGGTGCAGGTCTACACTTTTGTTTGACCATAGTGGAGTTTGGGGTGTGACTGAGGTTGTGGACAGGTGCCTTTTATACTGATAACAAGTTCAAACAGGGGCCATTAATACAGGTAACGAGTGGAAGATAGAGATGGGCGGATCGATACCAAAATATCGATATTTTGATCCAGGCGGCTCTTTTTGAAGTATCGATCCTCAAGCTCAAATATCGACACTTAAATTAAAAGTACAGTACAGTCTTCTATATTCTAGATTACATGAACAACAAAAAGAGCCTTTTAACAAGGCAGGTGCTTTATAGCAAGTGCAAAAAAAAAAATGTGTGACTTATTTTGCACTTGAGCAAACACTTGGTAAATGACTCCCATAATCATGATTGTACACTCACCATGGCTGCCTTCACCAGATGAATGGTCTATTTTCACGTGTTGCAAATGACATGCCATGTTCCCTACCTGACTGCTATAACAGTAGATGTCTGATATGAAAATCTAGCTGCACACTTTACATGCACAGAACATTTGCTTTTCACCCGCTCTGCATCGTGTCTTCTCGCTGTTGGGCTAAAACAGCGGCAGTAATTTTTTTCTGCGTGTTCTGTTTACTGTGGACGCAGAGAGAGCATGGGGAGAGGCAGATAGCCAGATACAGCACATGCATGGGGAAAGGGGGCGGGGCATATGCCGGTGCTGCTGAAGGGCAGAAGGAGAAAAAGCAGTTATTGTGCAAAAAATATAGTAATATATCAAAAAATACACGGCAACATAGAAAAAAATGACTGCCGCTATTTTAGCCTAACAGCGAGAAGACACGATGCAGAGCGGGTGAAAAGACAGTCAAATGTTCTGTGCATGTAAAGTGTGCAGCTAGATTTTCATATCAGACATCTACTGTTATAGCAGTCAGGTAGGGAACATGGCATGTCATTTGCAACAAGTGAAACAATGTGTACAATCATGATTATGGGAGTCATTTACCGAGTGTTTGCTCAAGTGCAAAATAAGTCACATACTTTTTTCTTTTCGCACTTGCTATAAAGCACCTGCCTTGTTAAATGACTCTTTGTTGTTCATGTCATCCAGAATATAGAAGACCGTTTGGTTCAGTTGTTGATGCAACATGAAATTTTTTATATATATATATACACACACACACACACACTTCCGGTATCGGATCGATAGAGTTTTTAGCCCCAGGTATTACTTGGTATCGGATCGAATCCAAAATGACTGGTATCGCCCATCCCTAGTGGAGGACAGAGGAGCTTCTTAAAGAAGAAGTTACAGGTCTGTGAGAGCCAGAAATCTTGCTTGTTTGTAGGTGACCAAATACTTATTTTCCACCATAATTTGCAAATGAATTCATTAAAAATAAGACAATGTGATTTTCTGGATTTTTTTTCTCATTTTGTCTCTCATAGTTGAGGTATAGCTATGGCAAGGCAAGGCAACTTTATTTATACCGCGCATTTCGTACACAAGGCAACTCAATGCGCTATGATGAAAATTACAGGCCTCGCTCACCTTTTTAAGTGGGAGAACTTGCACAATTGTTGGCTGACTAAATACTTTTTTCCCCACTGCACCAAATCAGCGAAGATTTAATTTGAGATTTTTCATAAAACAAAGGAGAGAATTAGACGATACTGGGGGGGAAAATGAGGTCAATTTCAGCCAAAACTGCAGCTGAATATGTTCTAGGTACAGTGGGTTGAAAAAGTACCCGCCCCCCTTCAACTTTTCACCCTTTTGCCACACTATGGACCACAAACATAAATATATGTAGTTGAGATTTTATGTGAAAGCTGCACACTAAGCGACACACAATCGTGAAGTGAATTTTTCCATGATTTTGAAGGTTTTTTTTTTATAAAAAACTGAAAAGTGGTGTTTGCAAAAGTATCTAACCCCTTTCCTTTTAGTGCAACCATTTGCTTTCGGAAGTTGAATGAAGATTTCTGAATGATCACATGTTGACCTAATGACTAAATGAGTCTGCCTGTGTGTAATCTAATCTCACTTCAAATACAGCTACTCTGTAATGGTCTCAGACATAGAGATCATATCATAAAGGCTAGATGTCTTAAGGCGGAGTCACTTCATGCATTACCGGTGGCCATCTTGCCACAGGGAAGCTTTCTGGCGAGCACTGTGGTATCTGAAGTAAGGTACGAATACAAATCCTCTTATCTCGCTTAAATCTTTACAAACGGTTTGGTTTCTTACAACCCTTATTAACGTGGCTATAATTCTGAACATAATGAAATTGCAGATTTTATGTTTTTATTCATATGTATCCAGTGTCATAACTACATCTCTGACATTTATAACAAACTAAACCATTTGAAAATCGGTAGAAAATTGAGCAAGTTATGGTTATCTAAAAACTACATGCACCATAAAACACAATGTTACAATGGCTCCCGGTGGCAAGATGGCCGCCGTGTGCGGACGTCAACCTCCATTGGCCGGCAGCCCGTACGAGACATCTAGCCTTTATTGTATGATATCTATGGTCTCAGAGGTCTGTTAAGAGAATATTGTGGAGCAGACAGCATCGTGAAATCCAAGAACCTGTACACAGGACAACTATTAGTCGTACACTGCACAAATCTGGCCTTTATGGCAAACTGGCTAGAAGAAGCCATTTTTAAAAGAAAACCATCAGAAGTCCCGTTTGCTGTTTGCTATAAGCCACATGAGGGATACAACAAACATGTGGAAGAAGGTGCTTTAGTCAAATGAGACAAAAACGAATTCTACTAGCCACTCTTCCATAAAGCCCAGATTTGTGCAGTGTACGACTAATAGTTGTCCTGTGTACAGTTTCCCCCACCTGAGCTTTGGCTCTCTGCAGTTCATCCAGGGTCATCACAGGCTTCTTGGTAGCAGCTCTGGTCAGTGCTGTCCTTGTTGGGTCAGTAAAATAATTGTTGAGCATTGTCATAATTATTAAGAAATGTAGATTTAATGCCAGTTTGAATCAAATGTAATGCTTTTTAATGACATTTAAAGCCCTGATTTTGGCACAATTTATTCACTGACTTTTAATGCCCTGCGGAAACCCTGGATTTTATCGCGACTTATGTTGCTACACATTACAAAACACAAAAACTATAGAATACATTTTAAAATACAGACATAGGTTTTCAGTGTCTGTAATTGGCGCAAGATCACCGCATTTTGGCCACTGAAAGTCAATCCTCTCCACAAACGATTTCAACAGGAGCCATTCCAGACTGATGCAGTACGCACATACGGTGTAAGGATAAAGCAGAGAAATGAGCAGCCAAATGGAAATATGTTTCAGTCCTACTTTGAAACCGCTTTACCCACATATTTACCCTGATTCAGCTCCCTAGTAGCTTGGATTTACAGCTATTCAGTGTGTGTTATATCAGGGGGGCCTAAGCCTTTATGCCCGGTGAGCCAAAGAGGAAATGTTTTAGGAGCGGAGAGCCAGGAGCAGTAATATTTGAACCGATTTATGACTTCCCCCGGTGATGGTGCCGTTTAGGAGGACATACTGGTTTGGTGTCCCTGTGTGAATACTTTATAAAGCCAATATCGGTACTCGCTACTCACTGTCTCAGGGCCATTAGTGTGGCCTACTGCCCAGGCTGAATCATCACATGAGGCGGCTCGTCAGAAGACTGGAGGTCAGCAGGAAGACAGAGGAACAGCAGCAGCCTCATGAGCCAAATGCCAGCCAAATGCCACCTCTGTCTCATCACACATTCGCCATCCAACCGCATGGAGATATCACACAGCCGGTAACTGGTGCCGACGAACCAATCAAGAGCTGAGGCCTTCAAACATCGGGCCGGTGTGAGCTGCTGTCTCGCACTCGAAAACGCTCTTTCTCGGACTCTCTGTCACTAAAAAAAACCTTAGTGAAGGGGAAAACCTGCAGGGATTTTACAACCAGCGATCTTATTAGTGGTAGGGGAAAGCACCTGAAGGAAAGCTGCGCAGGCGGGAGGAGGGTATGCAAACTCCACACAGAAAAGCCGCACCTGCCATTGTGCTGCAATGCAAATGTGCAACGCAAAAAGACATTCTGATGCTACTGGGAATTCATAATAATGTCATGTCACAATGCGGTTTGGTGTTTACGAATCAGTTTCCATAATGTGCTTCTCCAGAACTGTAATCTGACAGATGTGACAATGTAAGACACATTTCAGTGGGGGGTAAGGATAAGGTATGGGGGCGCCTGTGGCTATGGGTTTTATGTTTTCCTTTTGGGGTTTTCTTGGTTATTAGTTTTGGATTCGCGTTCGATTCGCGTACGGTGAAAGATAGGCGGTGACATATGCGTATTAGTCCTAACATGCAAGCACTTCCAAGTTAGCATTCACCAACACCGGTGCGAACGATTTCCCTCCATAACCCTGTAGAGCAGAGATGGTGCGTAGGGCTGGGCGATATGGACCAAAAGTCATATCCCGATATATTTAGGTTGAATATCGATATACGATATATATCCCGATATTTTTTCCACAAAGTGAGAGCTGTGAAATAAAATGTTAAGTCAAAGTCACTGCCAAATAGGAGTGTTTTAATATTTAATATTGCAATTTTTATTTTATTTATTTATTTTTCTTCTACCCCATTTGCTGTTAATAACTTTATGTTGCATATAACTAAACTAAAGCCTAAACTGAGACAATGAAATATGACTTATTAAAGTATTACTTACTTTTTAGTCCTTGTCTGTGTAAGTTTTTAGTCCTTAATAATCATGAAATATAATAAATAAATAAATAGCCCAAATAATTTCTTGATATTTGCTCTTGATTTAACTGTGTTTTAGTCAGTGGTTTTGAGATAAGTTCTTTATCCAAAGCATTCCCAAACATAAGCCTCCTAAACTGAGCCACAAACGACTCTTTACTCTTTACAAGCAGCACAGGCTCACCATCTCTGCTCATCATCAGAGCGGGTATCAGCGAGGGACTGGAGGGATTAGCGTTGCGGCTAACGCAATGCTAACGGGGAAAAAGCGATAGTCCTTCGCGGTGGCAGCATTACAAACGCTGATATTTTCACAGTACATCCACGATCTACCGCTAACCTTAATTAGACTGAGACGTAAACAATATCACATGGCGCAGCGCACGTCGCCGCCATATCTCGCCGCTACATTCACTTCTATCCAAACCATCTCCAAATGATTGAGCCACTGGTTTTTGTTTTACCAACCAAGGGGCTCTCCTCCGCACGCTTCACAGACATTGTTGCTTTCTTCATGTTTGTTGAAGAGTGCCGGCTGCCCCCCCTCCCCTCCCCTCTCCCCTCGTCGAGGGGCGAGGCCGGGGCGCTGGGAGCAGTGCAGAGCTCCGCTCAGCGGGTTGCCTGAAGCAAGTATTACAGCGCAAATTTGGACTATATCGATATATACGATATGGTCTAATTCCATATCTCTTTTTAAAATATATCGATATATCTTAAATATCGATATATCGCCCAGCCCTAATGGTGCGGCTCATTCACAGAACTTAATCATTTGGACAATAAATCGTACTTGTTGCATCATTTGACTTGTACTTGAGTAATAATTATTTATCAAGAAAAGCAGGCTTTCTGTTATTTGGATTTTTACTGCTTATATTTGACTTCTTTAAAATAATGGTTATGCTTTTATGCGGATAGTTTCACACTGCAAAAGACACAGGATAAGAAACAAAAGTTGGGGTTTTGTTACTTTAAACATCTTCTCACATCTTCTCCAGTTTCTGACCCAAACTCTAAAAGCTGTGGTGTTGGAGTTTGGTGCAGAGAGAAGACGACCGCGACGACACCCATGTCCACCGAAATGGAGTTACATGTGACGCTGCTGCGGCCCGTGTTCTTTCTGTTGTGCCGTTTAGGACTTTTTTCCCCGATCGACGCTTTTTGATACAAATTATTTCAATTCAATTAAAATAGCATAAGTATCGGAAAAAAAAAGACCGTTAAGGCACCGGTACCGAAGTAGTGGTATTGAAAAGAAACAACGGTACCCATCCCTACCAAATAGCGAGGGAAAACGAGACTACGAGGATGAAAACGCAATTTTAAAAAAAAGCATCCAAAAGTGATAGAAAAAAGCCACAAAAGAACAACAAAAATGTGGCAATAAAGTGACACAAAAGCGATGAAATTGCAGCAAGAAAGTGGCAAAAATGCAAGGAAAAATAAACGTGAAAAAAGTGACAGCAACACTGCAAGGAAAAAGTTTTGTAAGTCTCAGCTTTCAAATGAGGCGTTACACTGGCCTAACTAAGCTAACCTAACCTCCAGTCGAGGAGCTTTTAGATTTGGGTAAAGCCGAACGGGGGAAAACGCACTGGTTAGAGGTTAATAACCGTTGTGAAGCTACATAGCGCCTCACAGTCTGAGGGTGATAACCTACTCTAACCCCGCATGGTTTATTTACACACAGCTACGTGATCAAACAAACGCCAGGGACAGTCACAGATCCTGCAGCCTGAACATTATAAACTCGAGGGGGAAGCACTAGCAGTATGAATAACATTAAATCAGAGTGAGCATGTTGAAACATACAGTACAGCGCTACACTTTCCCCTCACTCAGCACCTCGTAACACTGTTGGAACGCTGAATCTTCGTTTTAAAAGTCGTAATAGTCATAAATGCAACTTACAGTGTTGTCTCAAATTGGTTGGATCTGCATACAAGGGCCGTCTCAGTTAAATCATTTCCCCAGAAGTGAGGCGCAAACCGATTAGCAACTAACGATAGAAACAATCCAAACACTTCCTCTTTCCGCTGTAGGCGAGTCGAGTCTATTCTAGCCAGCTTCCCCACTCCGTCTCTGTTGTCGACGCGCCGAACCCGCGACTGTTTCCTCAATTTGGTTTCGACCTCCGCAGCTCTATTCAACCATCTCTTCTCTACCGTCGGCCTCCGCGAAGAAAGAGCGACGGGAAAAAAGTGGGGGAGAAAGAAAGCGTGAGAAAAGGACACACACAAAAAAAGTCAATATCAAAACATTACCCAAACACGCTGAATCCAGAGCCAAAATACAGCGATGCTTGAAATTAGATTGGTTTTTCATGCAAACCGAGCGCTCGTGGTGGAGGTGACAGCTATTGGAAACAAAAATAAAAATCCAAGCGCTATTTTGAATCAAACTACACAAGGGCGGGCGGGTGGTGGCAGAAAACGGAACAAGAAACGATTTGAGAGACGGGACAGGAGTCCAATTCAACGGCCAAATACGAGATCTTTATTGTCACAAACTAAAGACATCCATGCATTTATCAAGATTTACAAACAATAAACAGAGATATGGAAGAAAGAAATAGACAGAGATTTTGACTCAATAAAGTGATCTGATCATTACAACTTGTGCATTTTATTAGGCTAGTTTCTGAGCAAGCCTTGATTAGTTGCTGTTAGCATTAGCGTGTTCCTGCAAGCTTTAGCATGCAGTTGCTAGCCGCGGTATTTTGCGCTGCAATCTAAAATACATTTGCAGAGGTTAAAACTACCACAGCGATTTAATTCTCCACGTTCTTACCTTGAAAATGAGGTGGATGCCCATATTCACTTACATTTAGTTTTGTTAAAGTTGTGCTTTTAAGGCGTTGAGAGCCAAAACTGTCATCGGTTCAGTATTGGATATTTGTAGTCAGTATTGTATTTTTTCAGTATTGGCTCTGATATCCGATACCGGTATCGGATCAGTGCATCTCTAGTGCAGAACCCTCAAAGTCCTCCAGTCCCCCCACCAAAGTACTATAGAGGTGCTCCCCTCTGAGCCGCACTCCCACTAGCCTCTACTCAGCATCAGCTCTGGGTCGGTACATCCTGAGCCTCGCATGTGTAAGGGTCCCCACACTTCGTTGAGCCGCCGAGAACTTTGGGGCAAAAATTAAAAGTTGCCTTTTAAAAAGCAGGCCCAGTTCATGCACCCAACTCCCCAGTAGAGTGAAGAGGGGAGTGAGCTGGGGGCAGGATAGAGAAGAAGAGAGAAAGGAGAGAGAGACGTGGGAGACAGAAAGAAAGAGAAATAGAGGGGGAGAGAGAGAGAGACAAAGAGTGAAGGGAGGGAGGGAGGGAGAGAGAGGTAGAAAGAGAGAGAGAGATAGAGGTAGAGAGAGAAGGGAGCGTGGGTAGGTGAGAGAGGGAAAGGGAGAGAAAGAGAGAGAGAGAAGGAAGTACAAAGGGCAAACCCATCAAAGAGGTGGAAACAGGCAGGCCACTGTACTTTATGGAGCTAGGCAGATAGAAACACACTGGAACACTGCAATACCAACATCATGATGCATTTGCAGCACTGGCGATGTTAATCATCTGTGTGGGTGTTATGTAAAATGATCAAAACCTACTCAACAAGCCAACGCTACCGTTTACAGACTGTAGGCCACTCTAAGGCTTACAATAGATCGCACAACAGGAATATTACTCATTTACTGTGCTGTCCAATTGTTCCAAAAGATATTCATGCAAGTAACCTCATCATCACCCACCCATGTGCTGCAGGACACTCGAGATAGAGATGACCTCTAATGACTGGTGAGAATTGATATTGTTTAATCAGCAATGAAGGTGTCTTTTGCTCTTACACCTTTTTCCTGTCGCATGTGTCATTTGCACAAATATGTTTTATGGCCCGGCTGACCCCGGGACGTAGGGCGTTCTTATCTCCTGAGAAGGAGGGGGACTTCTAACTGTCGTTCTCTGAATGTGCACAGTCTAAAACCAATTGGGCTACTCGCGGGCTAATTCTCAGTGGTGAGACGGAAATAACCGTCAGGTGCAGGTTTCAGTTAGTTTTAAATCAGCGGTTCCCAAACTGTGGGTCAAGAACCAAGGTGAGAGAATGCGCCATTTTTAACATTTTAAAAGTGGGGAAAATAGACTAATAGTTGTCCTAAACCCCAGTCTGACAAGTGGTTAGTGGTTTCCACACAGAGGGGCAGGGCTAGGGCTGTGCGATATGACGATATTAGACCGTCTTACGATCTCCAGAGCTGACGATCTGTCATTTTTGTGGGTTTGTTTTATCACGGTTTTATGCACTTCAGCAAAGTTGACTCTTTTCACCGTCAGTGACGTAAACCCAAGCCGCGCACTTTCTGCGACGCCATGTCAGACGCTAATGCGAGCGTTTGGCAGCGAGCCGCTCCTCTACAGTCGCATACAGACTCCAGACTCCTCAATCTGGAGCTTTTAAACCCAGCGTTCTGTCTCTACTTCAGCGGTATTTATGTCAGTGTCTTTTCCTCATAACGCCGCTGCTCTGCGTAGACCGCAGCGTGTGTTTATTTATTTACCTAGAAGCAAGTGTGTCCTTCGTCCTTACAGTTCTGTAGGCGCTGCATCTTCTCATTTGTTTAATTTTAATCCTGGACCGTGTTCACAAATGCGCTGTTTATCCACGTCTTTGAAAATATAAAAGTTCCCCAAAAACACCGTCAGTCTGAATTCATTATTGTAAATTCACCTAACAGTGACAAACTTCTTCCTGTCTGAGTTTTACACAATAGAAGTCACTGCATGTTATCGCTTTAATAAGACTCTTATTGTGAAAAGGTCGACAGCGACAGAGCGTTATATTTACAGACGTCATGACTCACGCCTCAGAAAAAATGCCAAACAGACACTAACAACAAGCATTTACCAAACTCTTTAACTTACTTCTACCTAATTTTATTATCTGGAGTTTTATTGTGTTTTTCATTTATAAAGTGAGTTTGCTTTAGGTCCAAGTCTATTATTGCTGGTATTTTTCTTCTTCAGTGTGTAATGCAAGTAATTTTGTCATTATAAAAAAATCGTGATAAAATCGAAATCGTAAGTTTATAATTCAAAAATCGTGATATTCTATTTTTGCCATATCGCCCACCCCTAGGCAGGGCCTGAATTGAGGTCATTATGTTCCACTTCTACCCTGCACTACCGGTTTTGACCGTAAACGGGTTCGCTCTTCATTGAATAGCCATGGGATGCGAACTGTAGGGCCCCCGTGTGGATTTTTGCTTAGGGCTCCGAGAGGGCCAGCACCGGCTCTGCCCGCGACCCTCACTTTGGGAACCACTGTTCTACATTATCAAACAACATCCAACATCATATTGGTTCAGGGCCATTCAGCTCAAACTATGTTAATCACGACGAGCTCATGCTGTAAACCACGCCGTAAATTGAAAATGAATGTTTTTTATTCAGCTGCCCCGATCAAAGTCTTCACCAGCTCTAGCTCCTTTATTTTATTTTTACTATGCATCTTTCAGGGACATCACTTCAAATTGTAAAACGTTAAATATCAATGCGGTCTGAAGCACTTAAAACTATAGGTCTATTTTTAACCCATATATACCTGATATGTTCACTATAAAAGTCCACAAATCAATTAGCCAACTCTAAATCAGTTGCTCAATGGTCCTACAAAGTAAACATCACAGGACCTACTTAAATTAGTCAACTAATACTAGCAATACCAAGGCTAAAGTACATTGAAACCCCTGAATAAAGCCTATGAGGAACTATATTCCTCATAACCCACTGGAGATGCCACACCGCGGGAAAGTCATCGCTCACCACGCCGCGTCCGACTGTCACCGCAATATACGGGCTCCCTTTACTTATTCATGAGTAGATTAGGGCTACTAACTCAATCAATCTGCCTCCAGTTACCAGCGGCCCGACTTTATTAGACCGCATTAAAGATGCATGCGTCGTCCATAGGAGTTAGGTTTCCCGCTCGTCAGCAATCGCCATTCAGATGAGCAGACACAATGGGGATCGGCTTAAACGGATCGAAGCGGGAGCGCAATTTTGACAGAGGGCCTTTACGCGCAACACAATGAGATGCTAATTTATGGCCAGCGCATACACTTGTCAATGAAGGAAAAATCACTGGGAGGAGAGCCGGAGGAGAAGTGTGTCTTTTATAATACGGGCCGCGGACGTTAAGCGATATGAATTGATAAACGAGGACGGGGCGACGCGCTGGGTTCGGAAGGAGTTTCGAGGATCAAAGGGGCGAGCAAGCGGCAAAAGGGGACTTTTGGGGCTGCGACAATATATCGGCAAAGAATCGTTATCGTTAATACACTGCCCGACCACACAAAAACGTCGCCACAAATCAAAACGTCAGATGCTCCAACCCTATAGCTCGGCCTCGTCTTGTCTGTCCAGTTTGTGGTGCATTAAGGAGCCACGGGACACGGCGGGAACTTTCGGAGGCGTTCTTCCTTTTAATCTGCTAGACTATAATAAAACAAATATTACCGACTTGTGCCGCCCCCGTATTTCTTCACATGAATAAATGAAAACGTCGGGGCTCAAAATCAACTTAAATACAAGTAAAGTATGTGTACAGATGTAAATAAATGCAAGATATTGAGAAAATGACTCTTAAAATATTGGATTACATTAGATGACTGGATTTGCAAAGGGTCAAACCCCGAGTTTAAACCAGAGGCATGAAGAAACAAAAACACAGAAAAAGTAGATAGAGAAACAGGTCTGCACAGTGTAGCAAACACCAGGTACGAACAAATTGAACTAACCAAAAGGACAATTACGCGTAATTATGTTATCGTTGTGTCGTGGTTTCAATACGCTTCTGCAACGTCAAAAGATCCCGTGTTCCATTCATTTTTCATCAAGATCTTGTGTTGATGACGGGAATGTGTGACCACCGCGCAAAGCCTTCTCCAGCACATCCCAAAGACTCTCAATAAGGGTTCAGATTCATGTGTAGAAATGACATCTCCCTGAACCGCTGTTTCTCTGACCAACAGATTCAGGTTGCCACTTTTTATATATTTTTTGGGTCAGGCAGTGTATTAGGCGACGCAATCTCCATATCGAGAAGAAGCCGAGATGTATCACAATTTCAAAGAGGTCTTCAATCTGACAGAGACAATGCAATGCAGTCATACAACCAAATAATGCAATGCCAGTACACCATACTGGATTCTATTTGCTGCAAAACTAAAGAAAACCAGCATTCTGTGAACAAACTGATTTGCTTAGTAGCCAACCCCATATAAAAAATAATAATAATAATAATGTGGAACCAATCACAAACAAGTAATCGCCAGAATAACATTTTCCGAGATCACAGCATTGAGATTATGGAGCGCCTACGCGTTCATTCATCACTTGGCATTTAGAGCCTGTTTTAGCGCTCAAACGGGCTCCTGCTGGAACCATGGCTTGAACAGCAATCACGGCTTTCTCCATCAGACCAGCTACACTGAGTGAGCACCTAGATATGCCTTAGAAGCCGTGCATATTCTTCAAGGGTGACAGGCATTGAATCGCATCAAGGTTCATAAGTGTGATTTCCATTCCGACATGCGAGCATTCCTCGATCTACTCCAACGTTATGTGATTGTTTGAAAAAAGCTTTTTGTTGTGTTGCGATTCTTACGAAGCTCTGGAGTAACGCTTATAGAGGCTGGCCCTTTCTGTGTCATGAGCAATATATGGGATTTACCACTGACCTGAACTGCACTGCAACTGTAACAGCAATTAAATGTGTCTGCAGAGTCCGAATACTAGGGCTGAACGATTTTTTTTTTCAATATTGTGATTGCGATTAAATATGTGATTATTGTTGCAAGGTCCTCTTCTCGTGTATTTTTTACCTAACACAAGCAATAAATCAGTCTGTTTCATAATAAACAATGTTAGATTAATTTGAAGTGAAAGTTGCAACAATAAAGCAAACTAAATTGTTGACCTATTCAAAATGTGTGAACATGTGGACTGCACTTCTTAAAAACTATATAGATAGATAGATAGATAGATAGATAGATATCTCTATCTATATATAGATATGATCAAATGTATATGAAAAAATGATAAAACTCACTGATCCAGTCAGTAACATCACCCATACTAAAGTGCAGGAAAAGTAAGAACAAACATCTGCTTTAACTAGTCGGAAAAGTTTTAGGAAATCAAACTCCCAATTAATACAAAATAAACTATTATTTATTATTTCGGCCAATCAAATCCCGGGCTGAGCTGCGACTCGTAGTTGCTTCAGATGTGCGTTATTGATGGACACGGAGAGCCCAGATGGAGCACACGCCAAAACACAGTGGAATTAGGAGCAGCATTTTGGTTTTGGGATGTAACTTTGGACAATATGAAGAAAGAAAAGAACACTGACACAAGGAGACGGGACATGAGGCCAAACACGGACACTTTACTTTCACTTTGACTCGCAGCCATTTAGTGACATTTCAGCTTAAACAGCACCTCAGCAAAATATGACAGGACACAGTGTTTTCACAGACGTCACAAATCTGGTCCAGACCCGGATGTGCTGCCATGATGGAGATATAGCTCATGCCAATTAACGTGATGGATTATCGATTTTAGACAAAAACTCAAGGTTTCGCGATAAACCCTCGAGATCGGACCCCAAAACTTCTCACACAGTTGTACAACAAAAGACTGAATGCAAAACAAAAAACGTTTTAGTTACAAACTTAAGTTAATTGGATGAAGATCCATATGAAAATAAAGCGAATGCCAGTTTGTTTAGTGGCAATCTCGCAATCTTGCGTAAGTCAATACATTTTCTCATCAATATCTGATATCATGCTCTTTATACAAAGTTGACTTATTACACTCTTAATGTGTGTAATCTTTTGTTTTGGTATATTTCCCACCTCTAACTAGAGGTCATGTTGGAATTAACCTTGCTAATTGAAAATGTTAAATAAACTTTTATAAACATAGGCTTAACCCTGTTCATTAAATGTAAAATCCACATACTGGCGACAAAATGAGCTGCGCAAATTCGGATATTATCCAGATTTTTCCCGTCCAAATTCTGATTGAGGCTTGCAATCTATCGTCTCCTTTATTTAGATTGCTCTGTCTGCTCTTCCTTGTTCTGCACAACTCTGAGTAAACGGTAGTACTGCAAAGTAGTTTCTCTGTCTGTATTGTGACAGCCAAGAACAAGACAATAATTAACAATTTTGCTGTTCGCGGTACTGTTTGTTTTGACAGGCGAGTACATCGGTGAGTATGGCCATCTTGACTGACTTCGGAAAAGTGACATCACGGGCAAACACCCTTTATGTCTGTGGAGGCAAAGGCGTGTGAATCCGGAGGTAAGGGAGTTTCTGTGGTCATCAGAGCCTGTAGTAGCAGCAAGAGCGTGATGAGCGCTGCGGCTAACGCAATGCTAATGGAGAAGAAGGCAATGGTCAAAAAGTTATCTATGGACTCTTTGGCGTTCCTTTGTGACTTATTTGCGTGCAGATTCGGATCATAAATACCAGTTTCATTGTTAAAAGTGGTTCAGGTAAAGGTCGTGTAATATTAATGCTGAGAAAACAGCAGTGTATGGGTTAGTTGAGAGTAACATGTTCGTCCCTTCCGATTCAGAAAGAAATGAGCATGTAAACATAAGTATTGGGAACAGGTTTGGGCGAGTTTTATGCCCTCCGCACACTGTTTTGTTGTGTTACTTACTGTGTCCGGGTCTGCACTGGACAAAGACCCCTGAAATGACCCACCAGACCGCTTCCTCGTGGCCTCAAGTTGGTGCGGAACATGGTGGGACATTTATAACTGCCGGTAACCCAAGAGTTGAAAAAGTTGATCCTACTGTTTATCTACTTAATATTCCCTCCATCCGTACAACATGCTGGACGTTCATAGTCAGAAAAATCTATTAACCTATTGTGTTTGCGTTGCCCATCGCTAGACTCAAGGTGACCAACGCGCTTTCAAACAACCAACATAGCCCGTGCAAACAGGGCCCTGGTTGCGATCAAACCCCCCCGACCTCTAAACGCGTTCTTCATACGTCCCAGGCACACATTTACAGCGCCTCCTGCACACTAACCACACCTCCGGATAGTGAAAACAAACGCATGCCGTGGTCCGCGCTCGTTCCGGCGCCGCTTTCCCGTGTCACACCGGTTCCACTTTAACTCATGACACCACCTACACACACACACTACAACAATCGCAATAGTCATGTGTCGTCTTCTTCTCCCCCCGCCGCGGAGGTCAAACAAATTTCACTCCAATTTCAAGGCTTCAACTCACGTCAGCCCACGCGCCCACGCACGCACGCACGCACACGGGCAGACAGGCAGCTAGCCCGAAAGCTACATTGTTTTAGCAACCGACAGTCCCGTTATTTATTTTTTTGGCGCATAACCCGCGTAAAGATCTGCGTCACGGGGGTGAAATTCTGTTCTGGGGTCGCAAACGCCGTCTCGTTGAACTGTTTAATTTAGTTGTTTTTTTTTTTTACCCCCAGCACGTATTGCCAAACAAACAGAGCAACGAAGCTGGTAAGTGGAGGTGGCTACAGAGCACGCTAACCCCCCAAAAAAAAAATTATCAAACGTCAAAACAGCCAGAAAGGACCCGAGCTGATCGAGAGCTTCTCCCGTCCGTGCACCGCTGTGTCCGCTCACGACAGGCCGGGAGTTTGGGTGATGTAGCGGTGCTTCCATTGGCGACTACGTTTCCGCCATGCAATCGGGTTATTCTCACGTACCTTCTTCTTCTTCTTGGGGCATGCTACACCGGCTTCCCGAGGCATCCGAGTCGGGGCTGGGGATGCTCCGCGCGGCGTGCCAGCTCCAGGGTGAGTCGCCCCACACAAACACAGACAGACCCGCGCGAGCGAATAATGCGGTGTTTAGAGTATGTAAGCCCAAAGGGAAGCAGGAACTAAAACGAGGCGGGCTGCGAGGAAACAGCAGCAGGCGAAGCGGCTCTGTGTGGATTCGCTGGACTGGAGGATGGCCGGGTGTCAACAACAAGCGCCAACGCGTGGCGGCGACGCATCCGGTTACGGCGCTTCAGAGTAAAAGAAAAAGGGCGCCACAAAACCTATGAAATAAAGCCGCAGGCCTGTCTGGTAGTGACTCCGAGTAAACAACTGTATCTCATACATCATTCAAAAGTTGTATGAAATTAAATAAAAAGTCGTTTGGCTAAGCAAACCCATGGCACGTGTTTATAGTAGAGGTCCTTCCTTGTCAATTAATTATTTCCCAAAAAAATTATATAAAAGTCTTTTACAAAGCCAAGTGTGCCTTAGTTCAGTGTTTCCCAACCAGGGGTACTCGAGGACCTAGCAGGGGTACTTAGAACATTATTTTGATAGGAAAAACTATGTTTCGTAGTAAAATGTATAGTGTGTTGACTGACATGGGTACAGGGACTACCCACCACTGAAAGGTCCAAGGGGTCCTCAAGACGAAATAGGTTGGGAACCACTGCCTTTCCACAAAAAGCTGCACACTATATTGTGATCAGTCTACCTCAGTTCCACTTGCCAGAGATTGACACGCTTTGGCAAATACTGGCTGAACAAATTCGCATGGCAACCGATGAAAAGGTTTGCTGTTTTCCATTGTACTTCCACGTCGGCCTAATGTTATCGTAATTTGCAGGCGCATTGAGTTGCCTTGTGCGGTATAAATAAACTTGCCTTGTTTTTGACCCAGTTTAATAAAATGGCAAAAGTGAATGGAACATACTGTGTTGAAATGCTTGAGTATCGCAAATATCACATGAATACCTAATGTAAACACAGTTATTGTATTGCCATCACATACCTTGCTGTCAATTTTCCTACAATGATCATTATGCAACAGTTTATGCAGATACAAGTTGATATTTGTATGTAATTTAACATTTTGTGCCAGTATGGGTGGTTAGCATGTAGCCTCTCCATCACGATCTCCTCTACAACGCTTTCGGGATCAATTGATTTCTGGGGAGTTTACAGCAGTGTAAACCTACCAGAAACAATTGACTCTGGAGCCACAGTGATGGAAAATAAAGGCGCCATGGGAGCATCATCCGGGAGCAACATCTGGGAACTGATGTTGAGCCCCCCCCCCCCCAAAAAAAAAAATGCACTGCGTATGTGGGAACAGGGATCGTTTCTCGTTCTGAGGATAAAATATTCCAAGCCAGTGATCAGAGCCACAGGAAAATGGCCGTTCTTGATTACGGACCCATCAACTCACTGTCAGAAGATGATTGGGAGAATTTCGATTTTTTTGTGTGAAAAATTATATAAGCGAGTTTATTGATTGCTCCTCTCTGTCAAGGCTCATTATTGGGGAAATGGCTCCACATTGTGGCTGTGTAATATGCACTTTGTCCATCCATCCATTTTCTTCCACTTGTCCATTGCCGGGTCGTGGGGGCAGGTGTTGGAGCCCCCCCCCCCCCTATGGCTCCTCCTGCAAGAGGTGGGGCCACAAGAGGACGGCCTCATGGTTCTAACCGGGCCTGTTGGTCTCTCATAAGGGGCACAAAGCCCCCAGGGTCATTCAGGCGCTCAAACCCCTCCACCTCGTTAAGGTGGCGGTTCTAGGAGGGATTTTATGCACTTTGTGATGTCTTTAATCGGTACATTTTCAGGCTTATTAAATGCGTTCAGCGTAGGGCCGGGCAATATGGACCAAAAGTCATATCCCGATATATTTAGGTCAAATATCGATAGACGATATATACATATCCCGATATTTTTTCCGCAAAGTGAGAGCTGTGAAATGAAATGTTAAGTCAAAGTCGAAGCGGCGAGTAGTTTTATTGAAAACTCACTATAACATGTAAACATAAACACTGTATAACAAAACTCCATAAGGTGCACATGTAAATAAAAAAATATCTTAAAAATAGCCTATAAAATAAGTATTACAGCGCAAATTTGAACTATATCGATATGTGCGATATGGTCCAATTCCATTCTCATTTAAAAATATAGATATATCTTAAATCTTGATATATCGCCCAGCCCTAGTTCAGCGTTAGGCCTTTATTAATGATTCTCTGGGTTTGTAATCACACATTAACGTTAGCATTAGCAGCTAGTAGGTTAGCTGCTGAATGAACCATGTGCCATTTGCTCTCAAAAGCTACAAAACTACATTGTAATGTATGATTTGAATTATTAACAATATAAAAGGGATAGACTAAAAGCTGATGCTGTAATGACATTATAAAACAACCAGCGAAAACGTTACACAAACAAATGTCACTAACATGGCACAGTGGGTTCAGCTGCTCAGTTTGTGAATTATCTGAAGCAACAGATGACTTCCATGGCTCCCTTTTCACATTAAATAAAATAAATAAAAGTTTTTTTTTTTCATATGCAAGTTAGAAGTTCTCAGACGATCCCCATTAATTTCAATGGACGAGAGCTGCTGTTTCCCCCAAAAAGCCTTTGGCACTACTGATGTGACATAGTAAGTAAGTGCTTGTACAACTGTACAATGAAATAGTGTTCAGGTGTTAGTCCTGTGTCAACCTGACCCGCCACTGTGTCAACCTGACCCGCATGACCTTGGAGGTCGGGGAAACTGTAGCACTCGGAAGAAACCTGGCTGGCTGCCCTCTGTCTCCTCTGAAATGGTGCCGTGCCTCCTGGGTTTGTCCCTGTTTCAGAGCGTGGTGTCCTGCACTGGTCAGCTCCACCTCCTCCTTCCTCTTCCTCCCTCCACTCCCTCCGCTCCACAACAGTCTTTCACCATAGACGTTGCTAAACACTCATGCACCTGCTAGGTCACTAAAAGCTCAAATTCGCACTTTTTTTTCTCACATAGAAAGTTCCATAATGCATAGGACTATTTCACTGTTCTTTATAATTGGCCTTTAAAGCCACAGTTCGGAAACATTTTCTTTTAGTTTAATTTGTGTTACTTTATTGTGTCATAAGTTTCATGTTGCAATTACACAATTAGCATGTCAGAATAGACACAATATTTTTTTCCACACCCAGTGAAATAAAAATAAGTAAATTAAAAAAGAAGGCATTCAAATAAAAAATAAAAACTAGAAAATAAATAAATAAATTAAATTAAATGAAAGAATTATATACATAAGCATACATCTGTACATATATGTTTACACACAGACATGCAAATATCTACATGGCAGCATCATATTTCACAGAAATTACATACATGCCTCAAGCTTCATGTAATTGGAGAAAGGCAGAGGCTTCCAACTGAAATTGGCCATTTCAGCCCGAAACTAGAAGAAAAGGCAAGAAATAAAAATTAATGCATGGATCTCATCCAAAAATCTCACCCCGCTCCTACCCCAGTCTTATATTTAAAAAGGTTACAATGTAGATGGCCTCACCAACGCCATAAAATGGCAATAGCCCAGACTTCTGGTTTAATTTTAGGTCTATTTCAAACGCTTTTTGGACCTACACTTCTTGATCTTGCTCTTGGATGGTCAAATATTTAATGGGGTTCTACTTCGCGTTAGAGAACCACTGACGCCGAGTGTTGGCTTGAAAACATAAAATAAAATCTGAAACTTTGGTCCATATTCACACCACTTTTATTGTGAAGGAGGCCGCGAAGCCGTTTCCTGTGTGCCGTGCGCCGTCCTCTTGACCGCAGAGCTGGTGCAGACCGGAGGTTTGTGGACCGACTGAGGGGAAGGAGGAGCGCGCACACCAGCGGCCGCTCGGCGCACTGCAGGTGGCTCACGCACGCCTTATGTTACCACAGAAACCACCGCGGCCACGCACGCCCCCGACGTGTGAGCGTGTGCAGCGGTTGGCCTGAGTTCACCCCCTTCCTCTCCCGCCCCCACCAGTGTCAAATGATCATATTCACAGATGGAAAATTGCAAAGTAGTTAACCAAATCCTATTGTTGATTTTTTCCTGGCCATTTTTAATGCACCGCACCCATGTTAAGACATAGGCAACATCTCCAAACACAAACGTCTTTCAAAAACAAGCAAACAAAAAAAAGATCAGAATCAGGTGCATGTGCAGATAGTGTGCACAGATATTAAACTACTCCAAACGTATTCCTTATACTTAAAGGAACAGGCCACCGTTTTTTCCATACTGAGATATTGATATATCTGAGTTTTACCTCAAATTTGCAGTAAAAGATTAAGGACACAGGTAAGTGGGTTGACAAATAAAGAGGAAGGCAACAGTTCAATTACTTATAATTTATTCATAGGAATACTTTGTTTTAGTTTATATATTTTTAGTTTGCATTTTCTTTCTTTTCCCCCAAAGTAAAAATAGGATTATCTCCAGGTTGGCTTTAACAAAGTGATCATAACAAAACAAAATGGAAGTCCATTCAGCTGCACACAACACCTGAACATGAAAACCAAGAAGATGGAGACAACGCTGTGATGCAAGGCAGCCGTGGTGGGCCGACTGGGAACGGCCTCAAAGAACACAGTACCGCTTCCAACGTCCGTTTAAAGGGCAAATGCTCTGGGCAACACTGGACAGTTGGGGTCAGCATGCGCTTGACGCACTCCCCCGGAACCGAAGCAATACTAGAGCTTGGGTCAGAATGAACTTATTTTAGAGTGACTTAAAGCTTGCCAATATTTTACCTGCTCTCATAAAGCACCGCTCCCAGTAGGACTAAAGCAGGAAGTGCAAGGGATAGAGGAAGAGCACTGCTGAACTGGACCTTTTTATAGTAAAAGTCTCTCCTACGCATCAACTTGTCTAAACTCAAGTAAGAACATATCTCAGTATGGAAAACGGTGGCCTGTTCCTTTAAGTCTTCGCCTAAACCAGTTTAACAATTACACTTAGACTATTTATTAAATATGACAAAAATCACCAAGGTTCACCAAAGATAAAGGCAGTTAAACCATCCCCCCAACTTGGAGAAAATTACCTGTTGTAGGCCTACGTTTAGAAAGTGGCCAAACCAACTTTTCCAGCATTGGAACATTTACCCCCTCCTGGAACCGCCACCTTAACGTGGTGGTGGGGTTTGAGCGCCTGAATGATCCTGGGAGCTCTGTTGTCGGGGGCTTCGTGCCCCTGGTAGGGTGTCCCATGGCAAACAGGTCCTAGGTGACGGGTCAGACAAAGAGCGGTTCAGAAGTCCCTTATGAGAGACCAACAGGCCCGGTTAGAACCATGAGGCCGTCCTTCTGTGGACCCACCACCTGCAGGAGGAGCCAGAGGGGCTGGTGCAGCTCCAACAGCTGCCCCCACGACCCGGCAACGGGCAAGTGGAAGAAGATGGATGGATGGGTGGATGGAGGGAACATTTACTACTTGAGGCTTTTCAGCAGACACAATGTAGGCGCAACTCGCTCGATGCGAGGACGTTTTTGTGTCTGTGAGTGTGGAGCAGATATTCATTTTTCGGTGATTCAGTCTGATCCTAGTCGCTGTTAGCTGCTTTCTTTGTGTTTAATCTGATTGAAACTCTATGCTCCTCTCTTTCCTCCGTTTGTGTGTGTCCCCTACAGCGGCGTGTGTGTTGACCACATTGGTTTTATTATATTTAGCACCACCTTTTGTCAAAAGTGTTGAAAAAGGGCTGCGCTTTCCTTTTGCCTTCCAGGAGCATGAGCGCGTGATGTCACACGTCAACGTGCGCATATAGTCCCGTACAACTAAACAGTGTTATTATTGTAACCATTCAGTTAAAAACACGTTATTTATCCCGAGGTACAATATAAAATGGCAGAAGATGCTTAGAACATTCATTCATCAAGCTAACGGCAACATGTTGTTCAAAACAATAAACAAAAAAAACGACACTAACTGTGCGTATGTGGTGCATTGGTTAAGATGTACTTTATTGTCCCCGTAGGGAAATTTCTCCTTTGCATTTGACCCATCCTTCGATACCGCTGGGGCACCCCATTAGGAACCAAGGAGCCACGACAGTGTACTCCCTTTTGCAGCGGTGATCCTCGACCCAAGGTTCTGCATCCTAGGCGATTGCGGAACTAGCACCATGGAGAGCGGTCATTTGGGATAATGACTTTTTCACAGGTTATGCTGAATATACAGTGTATGTATTATTTTTTATACCTTTGACTGCTCACTTCCTGCAGTCTTCCTCAGGTCGAATAGCCAGTCCATAACCTCTTTTGCCGTGATCTGAGGTAGCGGCGCTGAGCTTCGGCTTGTTTCATTGCGTGAATGCCCTTGCCGTTTCTACCTCCACTGGTAGGAAAACAGTGACCTCAGGTGACCGCTCCGAGGACCACTCATTTATGAAAGCTTTGTTTTTATCAGCTTATTTCATTACTTTTTTCTAAATATTGGCTTAGCTTATGTCGACTGTAGTAGGAAAATTAAGTTTTGCTTTTATTGAATTTTTTTTGCTACAGTGGCACAGTTGGTAGAGCAAGTCATGTCACGATCGGAAGGTCAGGGACTCAAATCCCAGCTCCTGTAGACAACACACTGTCGTTTTGTCCTTGGGCAAGACAATTCACCCGTCTTGCCTCCAGTGTCTGCGTACATTGGTGTATGAATGAGAGGGTGAATAGGTGAGTGGTTCCTTGCTGTAAAGCGATCATAGAAAAGTGCTATATACAGTTGTGCTCAAGTATTTTTTCACTCATAGTTAGTGGTTGTGTGAAGCCATTTATGGCCAAATAACCGAGTTTGCTCGTTTTCAGTCTTAATGAAAAAAGAACCTTCCAAAATGACCCGGATCAAAAGCTTACATACGCTGGGTGATCTTGGCCTGATGAAATGCACAGAAGCTGACACAAAGGGGTTTGAATGTCTGCTAAAAGGTAAGCATCCTCACCTGTGACCTGTGTTTGTAATGATTGTGTGTGTATAAAAGCTCAGGGAGTTGTGGGGCTCCTGACAGACCCTTGCATCTTTCATCCAGTGCTGCATTGCAGTGCGGCGTTTCTGGTTTCTGAGTTATGGGGAAAGCAAAAGAATTGTCGAAGGATCCGCGAGAAAAGTTAGTTGAACTGTATAAATCAGGAAATGGGTATAAAAAGATATCCAAGGCACTTAGAATGCCAATCAGCAGTGTTCAAATTCTAATGAAGAAGTGGAAACTTAGGGATTCTGTTGAAACCAAACCAACAAACATTTCAGCAAAAACTGGCAGAAAAAAACCCCCACCAATAACTTCAGCTGAAATACAGGACTCTGAAAAAAAATGGTGTTGCTGTTTCAAGATGCACAATGAGGAGGCACTTGATGAAAAATGGGCAGCATGGCCAAGTCGCCAGAACAAAGCCATTACTTTGCAAATGTCACAAGTGTCCGCTTACAATATGCCAAACAGCACAGAGACAAGCCTCAACATTTCTGAAACAATGTCATTTGGAATGATGAAACCAAAATGGAACTTTTTGGCCATAACCATAAACGTTACATCTGGAGGAGTCAACCAGGCCTGTGATGAACGGTGCACCATTCCTACAGTGAAACACGGAGGTGGATCACTGATGTTTTGGGGATGTGTGAGTTACAGGGAACTTGGTCAAACTGATTTCAGTATGAATGCAGCATCTTATAAAGAACACTGGAGGAAAAGTGTCACTCATCGGCCTGGAAGCTGAGCATGGGACGCACTTGGACGTTCCAACATGACAACGATCCAAAGCACAAGGCCATGTCGACCTCTCATTGGCTCCAGCAGAATAAAGTGAAGGTTCTGGAGTGGCCATCTCAGTCTCCTGACCTCAATATCATTGTGCAGTTCATGCAAGACATCCCTGGAATTTACAGGAACTGGCCAGTTTTACCATCCGAGGAAATAAAGAGGCCCATCCACAACTACCACAAAAGAATCCAAGCTGTCACTGATGTTAACTGGGGCAATATGCAGAATTAAGAACAAGGGCATGTCAACTTTTGATCAGGGTCATTTTGGTAGTTTCTTTTTTCATTATGATTTAAAAAGATAAAACTCAGTTTGGCCATAAATAGCTTCACAAAACCACAGTGAAAAATTCATATTCTTTGAAAAATAGTCACACACAAAATATGAAGGGAAAGCAGTCTGAACATTTGAAGAGATAAGAAAAGAACAAATGAACAGAGGAGAGTCATGGGAGTGTGAAACTGCAGTTACTGAGCATATTGAGACATAATTGAGGAAGTTGAGGAATTGGTCGAGTCATTGGTGAAGTTACAGTTTCATAAGAGAAACGTTTAAACAGTGATTAATTACACTCCTTATTGTAATGATTAGGTCATATTTGTTTCCAGGCGAAAGTTTATATGTTAAGAGCAAACTGGACCAAAGTTTTAACCTGAACGTTGAAAACATGGATTTTTGCCCGTAGAGTCTTCCCTTAAATGATTTTGATTTTGAAGCTTCTTTTTTGATGACAGATGTGATGAGTAGAGAAGGATGAAACAATATAAAAGTAAGAGAGTGAGTTTTCCATTTGCAGGGTTAGCAGGTTTGTTTTCATTACAAATCCAGACAGATGCTGTGGTGTCCAATGTGTTCAAAGGGCATTACTGAATTGATTGCTGTCTGTATGATTTGTCAGGCCTATTGGCAGCCATTAACATTGTCATTGCTTGTCCATCCAGAATATTTTTGGAGCGTGTACGATTGTTTGATTTTATGACTAGATGGATGGCGCGGTGGCGTAGTCCCAAGTGGGGGGCCCATATGACATTTTCTAGCCCCGGGCCCCAGAAAGTCTGTCCTGCTGCCCGATGCCGACGTGTAATGATCACTCTCGGGCTGTTATTAATGGCATATTCGTGTGGGCGCTGGTATCGATTTCCAAAGGGAAAGTGCACCGCGGTCACTCTTGCGTCATATCGATCGGCTTCGTTAACAGGCGGGAGTGCAAAACAAAACCGCACGGCACTGACGCTGCTCGTTCTGAAATCGTCTGATTGAATACTTATGTTTGATGGATTATTCACGTGAAACTTTCCGACGATTAGTCCAGACGAATGGTTTCCAAAACCTTTCAAACGCAAGTGGGTTTGGAGAGATGCCATTAAGGGCAAGGCTGTGTCCGAATGTCCACCCGAGCCGCGGACTCCTCGTTTGCACTCGTTCTGTTGGGATTGAGTGACTACATCTACTATAAGATCACTAAACTTTGACCATAATGGATTTCTGCGTTAAAGATCGACCAAATTCACGTGACAGTTTGAGATTTAAGTTTAAATATCAACATGGATTTGACAGGAAAGAAGAAAACAGCTTGGATATTGTCTTTTTGGGTGAGTGGGGAAACTATCGATCATCTAGCAGCTCAAGCTAAAGGTAAGCAGCTGATATTACAAGTTCTTGAGTAACTTTTTGAAGAAACTCTTCTTATTAGTGTAGTTATACCATTCAGTACTTTTTACTTCTACTGGAGAAATATGGTAATGAAGTATCTTTACTTTGGCTTGAGAACAAAAAAAAATAGTTGGTTACCACTCAACAAAAGCTTCATGTCAATAGAAGCTATGCAGATTCATTTTCGTTAATTAATTTATGGTCATACAGTATTTGGATTTTCACATTATTACATTTATTGTTTCTAATCATTTATGTTGTATTGTACTTGAATACAATTATTTTAAAGTAACTCTTTGTTGAGTAAATATTTTGGCTACTCTACTTCTTCTACTTCTTTAACTAATGTTTGATATATTAAAGCTGCGGTACCTGATTTTTCCTGCTCAAACAATTACTTTTTTTATTTGGCCCAACTCGTTTCTAGCTCTCACAATCCCTCCTGCATGTCGGAATTGTTCAAACAAATGTTATAGTTGTATAGTTTATATGCACATTTCAAGCCTGTGTGCAGCTTTAAGCGGTGGTTAAGTGAAGAAGGGGGGACCACCCCCCCATAATAAATTGCACTGATTTACATTCTAACTCTATCTTCTATCACTCAATAAAAAAATAGATAAAGATAATACAACAGGGTCTGCTTTTTGCAGTGTTTACAACATACTTTGTTGTGGTAGAAACACATTTACTTTACAACAACAAAAAGTCAGGTACCCCAGATTTAATTCAGTATATTGACACAAAAGGTTATATAAATAACATAATCATGATCATGTTACTTGTAAATGGTGCTGAGTTAGTGAGAGCCCCTCAGACGTCTTCAGCCTCTCCTCTTGTCCATTACGGCAGTGTTTCCCAAACAAGGGTACTGGGACCCCAGGGGTACGGTAGGGGGTCCTTGGAATAATTTCAGAACAAAAATAGAAAAGATTAAACTGAAATGCATTTCAATATGATTTTTAAAGATTATGTAGCGATTCATTAATGTTTTCCTGTAAAAAGTTTGCATTTACGAGTGTATCAGTCTTATGTTGAACCCAACATAAGACTAAATACAAATAAATGTGAGTTTAGTTGATCATTTCCTAAATAAACTGGCGACACCCTCGAGTTAAGGGGTACTTTGGGGACTTTGAGTAGAAATGAAAGCCTTGGGAACCGTTGTGTTTCAGCAGAGGTTCCCGAAGCGGAGGTCTGGACCCCTTGGGGGTCGCAAGAAGACACTGAGGTGGGGGTTGCGAGATGTAAAATTCATAATGATAATGTATTTTTGATTGAAAAGCAGTAGGTTTTTGTTAAATGAAGCCAAACAAACATTAACATTACAATAAACCAGATTTTAAATGTTCCATGCACCTGAATTTGTCATAAACACTATTTATAGTGGGGGTGTCTTGAGGTGTTGGTGGTGATTTTGGGGGGTCGCGGCCCGAAAGGTTTGAACTACGTGGGAACTACAGTATGTGAAGTGAATGCGAGCGCACACTGCATTATGTTATATGAACAGAAGGTGGTGGTATTGTCCTCCGAAAGAGCCCCAAAGACTGCAGCTCTGTATGGAATATATTATGCTAGGATTGGTCGACTCAAGAGGAAGTGACCATCATGGTTTACTTAGCATATTAAAATGATCTCATTCTGTCTGTCAGTCTATGTAGATTTATTTTTAGCTTAAAGGTCTAACATTGTGCAAAATCCAGAGTCTTGTAGCGACTGACCAAAAGCGTGTGATTTTCTGAAACCTTCCCAGCGTGGTAGTAGCGCTTGTTTGGTTTGACTAATTGTAATTTGTAACTTTTAGAGCTAGAAATTTACCAGGATCTGCCCATTAAGTCCATGAAATGTCAGTGGCATAATAAGGTATGCCTTTAATACATTTACAAACGGTAAATAATGGTGGATTAACAATTACTAGTTGAACTTAATTATGAATAATTATTAGTAAGGAAGGAGTTTATGAAATAGCCTATAAGTTGTGTGTCAATTGTTTATGAACAGTCAGGCACCTATTTGTTATTTGTTCCTGCTTATTTTTACTTTTTTAAATATTCAAATGTTGAAGAAAAATGCTTTACAAGTTTATTTAACAAGAATGACACATGATCATCACGAGATCTTGGTGACAAATGAATACAACACTGGATCTTTGGGCTTTGCAGAAGCTCAATGAAACATTGCCACGGCAAATGTGCTGAAAGCTAAAGGAGCTGCTTCAAAATGTTAGAGTGTGGCCTTTTTTGTGGCGACCGTTGATTTGGTCAGGCCTTAGAGTTCAGCTGTCATCATCACAAGTCATTCTCTGTCTGCACTACTGCTCCAAACAACCCAGTACAGACAACCCGTCACTATGTTTCGTATAATTGTGAGTAAAGCTACCATGTTGTTCACATGTTGTCTCTCTGTATTCCATTCCCGAGGGTAAATCCATAGCCCGGTGTACTCTTCCTCTTCCTCTTTCTGTGGCCCCTCTGTGGTCTTCTGTCCATCTCCCAGTCATTTCAATCTAAATGCAAATTCCGTCCCCTGCCCGCTAAAAAAGACTCATATTAGTATCAAAGCCGGTGCATTACGCCCGGGCGCTGTGTCACTTTCTATGGAGGCCTCGGGAAAAAAGGGTAGAAAAAGAAAAACGAAAAGGGACCTGCCAATCTCTCCGTGCTCGGGACAATGGATCTGAGCTGTCCAGAAAAATAGAAGAAAAAGAAAAAAAAACGGTTACGCCTTTGTGTTATTCCCTATGCAAGGGAGTCCCAGGCAGGCTTTGTCAATGATCAGGCCATCAAAGTCCCGTTAGAAGAGGAAGCGGCCATGAAGGCTGGCGCCCGTCAGAATGTCACGAGATGGGGGAAACCCGTTTGGAACGCTAGGAGAGATTTTGAACATGGTCGAATGGGCTGGGATTCTTGAATTGGGGGCATTTCGGATCCATATCCACAAGCTTCTTCTCGCTCTTGTGCTGGTTGTTAAATGTAGGACTGGTTTGAAGTACATCTTGCCCAGGGACTACAGTTGAAAATTAGCTTTGGAGCTAACACTGGCACATTTACAGTGATGTTAATTAATGTGCATTGTCCCTGTTTAAATAAACTAATAAAATAAAAATAAAAAATGTGAGACTGGTTCGATAGATAAATGCGAGACTGGTTCGACGAATAAATGCGAGACTGGTTCGATAGATAAATGTGAGACTGGTTCGACGGACAAATGCATGACTGGTTCGACGGACAAATGCGAGACTGGTTCGACGGTCAAATGCGAGACTGGTTCGACGGACAAATGCAAGACTGTTTCAACGGACAAATGCAAGACTGGTTCGATAGATAAATGCGAGACTGTTTCGACGGACAAATGCGAGACTGGTTCAATAGATAAATGCGAGACTGGTTTGATAGACAAATGCGACACTTGTTCGATAGACAAATGCGAGACTGGTTCGATAGATAAATGCGAGACTGGTTCAATAGATAAATGTGAAACTGGTTCGACAGACAAATGCGAGACTGGTTCGATAAATTAAATGCGAGATTGGTTCGATAGATAAATGCGAGACTGGTTCAACGGACAAATCCGACACTGGTTCGATAGATAAATGCGAGACTGTTTCGACGGACAAATGCGAGACTGGTTCAATAGATAAATGCGAGACTGGTTCGATAGACAAATGCGACACTGGTTCGATAGACAAATGCGAGACTGGTTCGACGGACAAATGCGAGACTGGTTCGATAGATAAATGCGAGACTGGTTCGACAGCCAAATGCGAGACTGGTTCGATAGATAAATGCGAGACTGGTTCGATAGATAAATGCGAGACTGGTTCGATAGACAAATGCGAGACTGGTTCGATAGTTAAATGCGAGACTGGTTCGATAGATAAATGCGAGACTGGTTCGATAGACAAATGCGAGACTGGTTCAATAGATAAATGCGACACTGGTTAAATAGATAAATGTGAAACTGGTTCGACGGACAAATGCGAGACTGGTTCGATGGATAAATGCGAGACTGGTTCGAAGGACAAATGCGAGACTGGTTTGATAGATAAATGCGAGACTGGTTCGAAGGACAAATGCGAGACTGGTTTGATAGATAAATGCGAGACTGTTTCGACGGACAAATGCAAGACTGGTTCGATAGATAAATGCGAGACTGGTTCGATAGACAAATGCGACACTGGTTCAATAGATAAATGCGAGACTGTTTCGACGGACAAATGCGACACTGGTTCGATAGATAAATGCGAGACTGGTTCGATAGACAAATGCGAGACTGGTTCGATAGATAAATGCGGGACTGGTTCGATAGATAAATGCGAGACTGGTTCGATAGACATATGCGAGACTGGTTCGATAGATAAATGCGAGACTGGTTCAATAGATGAATGTGAAACTGGTTCGACGGACAAATGCGAGACTGGTTCGATAGACAAATGCGACACTGGTTCGATAGATAAATGCGAGACTGGTTCGATAGACAAATGCGAGACTGGTTCGACGGACAAATGCGAGACTGGTTCGATAGATAAATGCGAGACTGGTTCGACGGACAAATGCGAGACTTGTTTGATAGACAAATGCGAAACTGGTTCGACCGACAAATGCGAGACTGGTTTGATAGATAAATGCGAGACTGGTTCGACGGACAAATGCGAGACTGGTTCGATAGATAAATGCGAGACTGGTTCGATAGATAAATGCGAGACTGGTTCGATAGACAAATGCGAGACTGGTTTGATAGATAAATGCGACACTGGTTCGAAGGACAAATGCGAGACTGGTTTGATAGATAAATGCGAGACTGTTTCGACGGACAAATGCAAGACTGGTTCGATAGATAAATGCGAGACTGGTTCGATAGATAAATGTGAAACTGGTTCGACGGACAAATGCGAAACTGGTTCGATAGATAAATGCGAAACTGGTTCGATAGATAAATGCGACACTGGTTCGATAGATAAATGTGAAACTGGTTCGACGGACAAATGCGAAACTGGTTCGATAGATAAATGCGAGACTGGTTCGATAGGCAAATGCGAGACTGGTTTGATAGATAAATGCGAGACTGGTTCGACAGCCAAATGCGAGACTGGTTCGATAGATAAATGCGAGACTGGTTCGATAGATAAATGGGAGACTGGTTCGATAGACAAATGCGAGACTGGTTCGATAGATAAATGCGAGACTGGTTCGATAGATAAATGCGAGACTGGTTCGATAGACAAATGCGAGACTGGTTCGATAGATAAATGCGACACTGGTTCGAAGGACAAATGCGAGACTGGTTTGATAGATAAATGCGAGACTGTTTCGACGGACAAATGCAAGACTGGTTCGATAGATAAATGCGAGACTGGTTCGATAGATAAATGTGAAACTGGTTCGACGGACAAATGCGAAACTGGTTCGATAGATAAATGCGAAACTGGTTCGATAGATAAATGCGACACTGGTTCGATAGATAAATGTGAAACTGGTTCGACGGACAAATGCGAAACTGGTTCGATAGATAAATGCGAGACTGGTTCGATAGGCAAATGCGAGACTGGTTCGATAGATAAATGCGAGACTGGTTTGATAGATAAATGTGAGACTGGTTTGATAGATAAATGCGAGACTGGTTCGATAGACAAATGCGAGACTGGTTTGATAGACAAATGCAACACTGGTTCGATAGACAAATGCGAGACTGGTTCGATAGATAAATGCGAGACTGGTTCAATAGATAAATGTGAAACTGGTTCGACGGACAAATGCGAGACTGGTTCGATAGACAAATGCGACACTGGTTCGATAGATAAATGCGAGACTGGTTCGATAGACAAATGCGAGACTGGTTCGATAGATAAATGTGAGACTGGTTCAAAAGATAAATGTGAAACTGGTTCGACGGACAAATGCGAGACTGGTTCGATAGATAAATGCGAGACTGGTTCGATAGACAAATGCGACACTGGTTCGATAGACAAATGTGAGACTGGTTCGATAGATAAATGCGAGACTGGTTAAATAGTTAAATGTGAAACTGGTTCGACGGACAAATGCGAGACTGGTTCGATAGACAAATGCGACACTGGTTCGATAGATAAATGCGAGACTGGTTCGATAGACAAATGCGAGACTGGTTCGATAGATAAATGTGAGACTGGTTCAATAGATAAATGTGAAACTGGTTCGACGGACAAATGCGAGACTGGTTTGATAGATAAATGCGAGACTGGTTCGATAGACAAATGCGACACTGGTTCGATAGGCAAATGTGAGACTGGTTCGATAGATAAATGCGAGACTGGTTCAATAAATAAATGTGAAACTGGTTCGACGGACAAATGCAACACTGGTTCGATAGATAAATGCGAGACTGGTTTGATAGACAAATGCAACACTGGTTCTATAGATAAATGCGAGACTGGTTCAATAGACAAATGCGAGACTGGTTCAATAGATAAATGTGAAACTGGTTCGACGGACAAATGCGAGACTGGTTTGATAGATAAATGCGAGACTGGTTCGATAGACAAATGCGAGACTGGTTCGATAGATAAATGCGAGACTGGTTTGATAGAATGCGAGACTGGTTCGATAGACAAATGCGAGACTGGTTTGATAGATAAATGCGAGACTGGTTCAATAGATAAATGTGAAACTGGTTCGACGGACAAATGCGAGACTGGTTCGATAGATAAATGCGAGACTGGTTCGATAGATAAATGCGAGACTGGTTCGATAGACAAATGCGAGACTGGTTCGATAGATAAATGCGAGACTGGTTCGATAGATAAATGCGAGACTGGTTCGATAGATAAATGTGAGACTGGTTCGACGGACAAATGCGAGACTGGTTCGATAGATAAATGTGAGACTGGTTCGACGGACAAATGCGAGACTTGTTTGATAGACAAATGCGAAACTGGTTCGACCGACAAATGCGAGACTGGTTTGATAGATAAATGCGAGACTGGTTCGACGGACAAATGCGAGACTGGTTCGATAGATAAATGCGAGACTGGTTCGATAGATAAATGCGAGACTGGTTCGATAGACAAATGCGAGACTGGTTTGATAGATAAATGCGACACTGGTTCGAAGGACAAATGCGAGACTGGTTTGATAGATAAATGCGAGACTGTTTCGACGGACAAATGCAAGACTGGTTCGATAGATAAATGCGAGACTGGTTCGATAGATAAATGTGAAACTGGTTCGACGGACAAATGCGAAACTGGTTCGATAGATAAATGCAACACTGGTTCGATAGATAAATGTGAAACTGGTTCGACGGACAAATGCGAAACTGGTTCGATAGATAAATGCGAGACTGGTTCGATAGGCAAATGCGAGACTGGTTTGATAGATAAATGCGAGACTGGTTCGACAGCCAAATGCGAGACTGGTTCGATAGATAAATGCGAGACTGGTTCGATAGATAAATGCGAGACTGGTTCGATAGATAAATGCGAGACTGGTTCGATAGACAAATGCGAGACTGGTTTGATAGATAAATGCGACACTGGTTCGAAGGACAAATGCGAGACTGGTTTGATAGATAAATGCGAGACTGTTTCGACGGACAAATGCAAGACTGGTTCGATAGATAAATGCGAGACTGGTTCGATAGATAAATGTGAAACTGGTTCGACGGACAAATGCGAAACTGGTTCGATAGATAAATGCGAAACTGGTTCGATAGATAAATGCGACACTGGTTCGATAGATAAATGTGAGACTGGTTCGATAGACAAATGCGAGACTGGTTCGATAGATAAATGTGAGACTGGTTCAATAGATAAATGTGAAACTGGTTCGACGGACAAATGCGAGACTGGTTCGATAGATAAATGCGAGACTGGTTCGATAGACAAATGCGACACTGGTTCGATAGACAAATGTGAGACTGGTTCGATAGATAAATGCGAGACTAGTTCAATAGATAAATGTGAAACTGGTTCGACGGACAAATGCAACACTGGTTCGATAGATAAATGCGAGACTGGTTTGATAGACAAATGCAACACTGGTTCGATAGATAAATGCGAGACTGGTTCGATAGACAAATGCGAGACTGGTTCAATAGATAAATGTGAAACTGGTTCGACGGACAAATGCGAGACTGGTTCGATAGATAAATGCGAGACTGGTTCGATAGATAAATGCGAGACTGGTTCGATAGACAAATGCGAGACTGGTTCGATAGATAAATGCGAGACTGGTTCGATAGATAAATGCGAGACTGGTTCGATAGATAAATGTGAGACTGGTTCGACGGACAAATGCGAGACTGGTTCGATAGATAAATGTGAGACTGGTTCGACGGACAAATGCGAGACTTGTTTGATAGACAAATGCGAAACTGGTTCGACCGACAAATGCGAGACTGGTTTGATAGATAAATGCGAGACTGGTTCGACGGACAAATGCGAGACTGGTTCGATAGATAAATGCGAGACTGGTTCGATAGATAAATGCGAGACTGGTTCGATAGACAAATGCGAGACTGGTTTGATAGATAAATGCGAGACTGGTTCGAAGGACAAATGCGAGACTGGTTTGATAGATAAATGCGAGACTGTTTCGACGGACAAATGCAAGACTGGTTCGATAGATAAATGTGAAACTGGTTCGACGGACAAATGCGAAACTGGTTCGATAGATAAATGCGAAACTGGTTCGATAGATAAATGCGAGACTGGTTCGATAGATAAATGTGAAACTGGTTCGACGGACAAATGCGAAACTGGTTCGATAGATAAATGCGAGACTGGTTCGATAGGCAAATGCGAGACTGGTTTGATAGATAAATGCGAGACTGGTTCGACAGCCAAATGCGAGACTGGTTTGATAGATAAATGCGAGACTGTTTCGATAGATAAATGGGAGACTGGTTCGATAGACAAATGCGAGACTGGTTCGATAGATAAATGCGAGACTGGTTCGATAGATAAATGCGAGACTGGTTCGATAGACAAATGCGAGACTGGTTTGATAGATAAATGCGACACTGGTTCGAAGGACAAATGCGAGACTGGTTTGATAGATAAATGCGAGACTGTTTCGACGGACAAATGCAAGACTGGTTCGATAGATAAATGCGAGACTGGTTCGATAGATAAATGTGAAACTGGTTCGACGGACAAATGCGAAACTGGTTCGATAGATAAATGCGAAACTGGTTCGATAGATAAATGCGACACTGGTTCGATAGATAAATGTGAAACTGGTTCGACGGACAAATGCGAAACTGGTTCGATAGATAAATGCGAGACTGGTTCGATAGGCAAATGCGAGACTGGTTCGATAGATAAATGCGAGACTGGTTTGATAGATAAATGCGAGACTGGTTTGATAGATAAATGCGAGACTGGTTCGATAGACAAATGCAACACTGGTTCGATAGACAAATGCAACACTGGTTCGATAGACAAATGCGAGACTGGTTCGATAGATAAATGCGAGACTGGTTCAATAGATAAATGTGAAACTGGTTCGACGGACAAATGCGAGACTGGTTCGATAGACAAATGCGACACTGGTTCGATAAATAAATGCGAGACTGGTTCGATAGACAAATGCGAGACTGGTTCGATAGATAAATGTGAGACTGGTTCAAAAGATAAATGTGAAACTGGTTCGACGGACAAATGCGAGACTGGTTCGATAGATAAATGCGAGACTGGTTCGACGGACAAATGCGAGACTGGTTCGATAGATAAATGTGAGACTGGTTCGACGGACAAATGCGAGACTGGTTCGATAGATAAATGCGAGACTGGTTCGACGGACAAATGCGAGACTTGTTTGATAGATAAATGCGAGACTGGTTCGACGGACAAATGCGAGACTTGTTTGATAGATAAATGCGAGACTGGTTCGACGGACAAATGCGAAACTGGTTCGACCGACAAATGCGAGACTGGTTTGATAGATAAATGCGAGACTGGTTCGACGGACAAATGCGACACTGGTTCGATAGATAAATACGAGAATGGTTCGACGGACAAATGCCAGACTGCTTGGACAGATTTCCAAAGGAAAGGAAGGAAAAGAAAGCTTGAGGAGAGCTCATCTCATTGGTCAAAATGATGGCTCTGGGGATTCTGATTAGTTGCTGAGATCAGCAAAGGTAGGTCCTTTCGAAGAAAAAAAAATCAAATCACAGGCCTAAGCTGTCAATTATGCGCAATCTATTACATTTGTAAAACATTTAAACTTACAAACTATCACTTTAAGGTATTATTTGCATTGGTATTGAAAACTCGGAAAGTTGAAGTTTTGTTGCACTTACTTATTTCCTAAAAGTTTCAAATTTTTTTGAAGCCCTCTTCTTTTAGCCATCTGCTGGTACGTATATCCAAACATGTCGGGATATAGATGCGAGCGTCCCTCTGTCTCACTCACTCTTTCTCTCTCCCTCTCCACTCTCTCTCTCTCTCTCTCTCTCTCTCTCTCTCCCTCCCTCTCCGCTCTCTCTCTCTCTCTCTCTCTCACTCTCCGCTCTCTCTCTCTCTCTCTCTCTTTCTCACTCTCACTCACTCTCTCTCTCACTCTTTCTCTCTCCCTCTCCGCTCTCTCTCTCTCCCTCTCCACTGTCTCTCTCTCTCTCTCTCTCTCTCCCTCTCCACTCTCTCCGCTCTCTCTCTCTCCCTCTCCACTGTCTCTCTCTCTCTCTCTCTCTCTCTCCCTCTCCACTCTCTCCACTCTCTCTCTCTCTCTCTCTCTCTCTCAGCACTGCAGTAAGAAACACTCATCAAACTGCAACACACATCTCGCGCAGCTCCCGTGCAGCAGAGGCAGCAGCAGGAGCAGCAGCTTTGGGTCTGCCACCCTGCTCGTATGCCACTTTGTTTTTGTGAATAAATGGTAAATGGTAAATGGTCTCAACTTATATAGCGCTTTTCCACCTACATCAGGCACTCAAAGCGCTTTACAGCAAGGAACCTCTCACCCATTCATACACCAATGTACGCACACACTGGAGGCAAGGTGGGTGAAGTGTCTTGCCCAAGGACACAACGACAGCATGCACCTTCAGGAGGTGGGATTCGAACCCCCAAACTACCGATCACGAGACGACCCACTACCATCTGCGCCACCGTCGCCCCACATCAGTTATTTGACCTCATACCGTCACGCTATTAGATATTTAAGAGTACACCTTAATTCACACAACCCGCTTAAGTCTTTGAGGTCGACTTTTTATTTAATGAGACAGGCTTTGCTCCTCCGGCCTAAAGGTTGTATTTTAATCGCGTTTTTTTTTTTGTCTCCAGAATGCATGAGGCTGGCCTGAATGTTATGCCTAAACCTTTGCATGTGACAGTAGAACGTTTTGACTGGAATGAGCAAAGGTTTGGAGATGGAGGGGAACAGAATTTGAAATGAAAAGAATGAAGAGAACATCTGTCCAACTGTTGAGCATCATCAGTGGCGTTTCTGATTTCTGCCGGGCCACCCCACTCAGGAAGGCTGAGGAAGCACGAGGAAGAACATTTGTGGCAGTGTTTTCTCATGATCACCCCTCAGCCACCTGCACAAACATCAGAAGAAGTCTTTTGTAATGCAGTCACTGATTGTTAAGACTATAGCCTCCATATAAAATACAAAATAAAAGGAATAGTAATGCTATAATGCACATTACTATTACTAAGTAAAATAATGCTGACTGGCATTTTATAGGTAACAAAATCCAACCCATTTTATTATGGTGGTGGCATCAGTGAGTAGCGGCACAGCTTGGATTTTTGTTAGTTGTTCCAGCAAGGAGATTTTACCTCACTAATGTTGAACGGCATTTATTCCAAAATATTTTGTGCTGCTTTTTCCTGCTTGTTGTTGTACATTTTTATTCAGCACGCAACATAAAAATAATCAAATCCCTCAAACTAGAATTAAACTGTGGCAACATCTGACAAAGTCCACGCAGTTTCAATTTGCACAGCACTAAACCACTTCAAATGAATGGTTTTACAGCTTGACATTTAAAGCACCTGTTCGGACGTGTTCTACGGCCCCGGATACTAAATATACGCTCCCCGCTCTCCCGACTCGTCTCTGTAATGGACCACTTTACTTTCTTTACAGCGCCCGGGGAGTGATATGTTGTTCCTTTTCGTGCATCTCATCTTCGGGCCTCGACTCGACTGCGGTGAGCCGGGAGGCCAAAGTGTTTACTCGAGTTTGCGAAACAAGGTGCTTTACAGAACTGCGATCGTCTTTGTTCGCCATTCACTTCCACCGGTCAGCGGGGGCTCCGGGAGGTTTCCCCGAAGGACTGGCGTACTCGTGGGCCGGGAAGAGGGTAACGGGAACCAACGCACACTTCCACTGCATGGCACGCTTCAACATATTGACCTCTTAACCTACTATTGCTTCATCTAAAATGTGTAAGTCTTAAGAAATTGCGCTTGCGTGTTCGTTGTGTTTGTGGCATGAAAAATATAAATATTGGGCATTAAGCATTAAAGGGACAGGCCACCGTTTTTTTTTTCGAACGGTCGTGCGTTCGCAAACTGTCCCTCTGCCAATCCTACACTCCTCTCTCCGCCCCACTCCAGCAGTGACTTTTGTTTTCGCAAAATAAGCATGGACAACTAAAGTGACTCCCCCAAAGAGGAATAAATAAAAAAAAAATACTTCACCTCCGCGAACCCGTTCACATCGTTCACTGTAAAGACTCGTTCAAAAGAGCCGGATCGTTCGCGACCGACACATCACTAATTGGCGCCCCGTCCTTTCGGCGCCCCCTAATTTTGTCAAGAAAGAAAATCCTGCCATGAACCGGAATGGTGGGCTCAGATTTAATCTTCCGTCACTTTACTCCAATCTCCTTCGGGGAAAACCGACAGGGCACGGCCAGTCCAAGGAGACGGCACCTCAGCCAACAAAAAAACAATAGGCAGGTAATTAGCAGTGATCATCTATGAATAGGACTGGACTGACCGATACTGGGGTGAGCAGATCGTTAGAGACTCTACTTCAAATGGGTTTACCCACAGGTGAGAGTAGCTGTGATTAGAGAGGAGGAGCCGGGCCTACCCCAACTCCTCCCTGTTGGTCTATATCTTCAGCTTTGGGCTGAGCGGGACTTCAACTACTGAGTGAAGAAGATGACTCAAGTACCTTCATTGAAGATGTACAACTCCTGTACGACTGAGAGCTTACACAGACATATCTCAGTATGTAAAAACGGTGACCTGTTCCTTTCAAATGTACTTGCTTCCTGCCGTTCGGGTATCGGTATCAAGAAGGACATATAAGTTAAACAATCGTGAGTGCTGCAACGTACATGAATAAAGTGAAACATGTATTATGTCTGCGGGGGTACGACACGTCTCGGCTAATGGAAATCTTTTCAGCCCACGCTCTGGACTACTACCACAGAGCAGAACAAAGGCTCAGCCCAAATGTAGTTAATGCAGATATAAGTCAAAGGAACGGGACGTAGACATTTGTCAGCAGCTGACCAGGCGCTGACTCCCCTATCGGAGCGAAGGGCGACACATCACACAGATGACTTACAGACTCAAAAGTGAAAAATAGCCGGATAATGTCCTTGGCATTAGAAAACGCAGATCCCAGTGAGACCCGAAGACTGCGCAGAAACATGACGGATGAGGAGATCGAGATCGATGAGATTTGTGCGAAACCACTGCAAATAAAACCCCCTTTTCCACCTTTTTCCATCCGGTTTCTTAAATGAAATGTTATGATGAGTACTTTTCAGTTCACTTCTTTTTTAGGCAGATTAAAAGTAAAAGCATTCATGATTATGTTTTAAAGTAAAATTGTTCTACTCAGAGAATACAATTATTATACAATCATTATTTGACTGAAAGTATAGATACTACGAGTCAAATATTACTCCAACACAAGTCAAAGTTGTCAAGGGTAGTGTCTGCTGTAGAAAATACATGAAGTACTATTCAAAGTAGAAAGTACGTACCCCCGGCCATAACCGGTTCAGCATTACCCAAATCTAAAAGCTGCTCAACGGTGGCTTACGGGCCAGGCAAAGCCAGCCTCATTTGTAAGCTAAGGCCTACATTGCAACTTTTTTGTCGGATTGTTTTTTTTTTTCTTCATTATTGTGTTATTGTTGCTTTTCTGGCACACTTTCATCTCATTTTTGACGCTTTTTTCATGACGCTTTTAGATTTGGGTAAAGCCAAACTGGAGAGAATGTGCTTGATTCTGGTGGGATGTGTTTGGAGCCACTTGCGCACCTTTGAGTAATCTTCGAATCTTCTCCAGTGGCTGCTCTTAGCAAGAACATCAACAAAAAAAACTCCTTCTGAGGTTGCACGTGTCTTGCTAAGCTGAATCCTTTCATCGAGGAGTAAAAACACTCGCCACAGGAGAGGCTTATGGGGAGATCGCTTGAAAGTCAGGAAGTGAAACAAGTGGCTCTTTTGTTTTAGCTGCTGCATTGCATTTTCTAACCAACAAAGTGTAAGATGATGAAAAGTACTTCTTAAACTTTTTTTTCTTCTTTTTTGCATTGAGTTGCCTTGTGTACAAAATAAAGTTGCCTAAATGTTTTTCTTGTTTTCCCAACTTTTCCTCCTCATTTTTTATTACTAACATCTAGTCCCCATTTTTTTCCCTTATTTTTACCAGATTTCCCCCCATATGATTCCCCATTCCCACATTTCTTGACACTGGAGATGAACCCGAATGTTTCCCAACATTATTGCGGGGGTGTTCAGGTTCTAGATGACAAATATTTTAGTATACGTGTTGAAAAAAAGTATTGTTCAGGTATCGGTATTGAAAACCAAGAATCGTTCAAGTAATGGTATCAAAAGTATAGTTTTATTCCGTTTTAATTTTATGCAACTGTGAAGCACTTTGAATGGCCTTGTGTATGAATTGTGCTCTACAAATAAACTTGCCTTGCCTTATTTCTCTTTTAAATGTGGTAGAGTCAAAGTAATGATATCGTTTGCGAGGCAATGCTGGGAGTTTGTGAAACCCCTGACTTAAGTAAATGTGTATCTGTCCTTAAGAATATTAAGTGTGTTTATGAAGTCGTCCCGTAATCGCGCTAAATTCACCCAGTCCTTCCACAAATCTCCTCCTCCCGTGGCTTTTCTAACGGACGCCTTTTGGACAAGGACCTCACGAATACCTTTTTAAATCCGGGTTAGGGTTGCTTGTGCTGACATCGGGGCTTTTCCCAAATGCCACTCTGTTAATTATGCAAATGCCCCCGTGCCCCGGTAAACACGCGGGACTTTTATGTGCCCGCCGCGCCGTATATCCCGCCGCTTATTAACAGCCACGGCCCGCGCTACTTTCAATATCATCAACTTTTGACATATGCCTCTCCCGCTCCCCGTCCTCGGATTCTCGATGGCGCAGTGCTCCGGACGCCATCGGAGGAGTGGAGTTTCACTTGTGCAGAAGTCGCGGGACTGTCCTGTAAATGGAGTTTTGGTGCATGCACAGATTTGACACTTGAAACTGTTTTGAATTAAAAAAATTATAAAAACATGAAACCGTGCGCACCACAGTCAGTTTACATTTTCTCCATCCATCCATCCATCCATCCATTTTCTTCCACTTGTCCTATGCCGGGTCGTGGGGGCAGCTGTTGGAGCTGCCCAAATCACATAGCACCAGCCCCTCTGGCTCCTCCTGCAGGTGTTGGGTCCACAGAAGGACGGCCTCATGGTTCTAACCGGGCCTGTTGGTCTCTCATAAGGGGCTTCTGAACCGCTCTTTGTCTGACCCGTCACCTAGGACCTGTTTGCCATGGGAGACCCTACCAGGGGCACGAAGCCCCCGACAACAGAGCTCCTAGGATCATTCGGGCGCTCAAACCCCTCCACCACATTAAGGTGTCGGTTCCAGGAGGGGTTTACATTTTCTCAAAAACCTTTATTGTATATGTATATATTAAAATCTTCCACGTGTATCGGCTCCAACAAGCCTTTTTCAGGGGGGTGTTTGTTTCAACTCTTGACCCCCACGTGTACGAAGTACATTCTCTCCAGTTCGACATTTCCCAGATCTTAAAGCTTCTGGAAAAAAGCGTCAAAATAGCAACGAAAAAGCAACTTAAAAGCTATAAAGGAGCTAAACAAAAAACATGAAAAACTATGGAAGCCGGTTTTCATACAGTACACATGAATGAACATTTCTGTAAATGTGTCCGTATTAGCTGCAAAGCTAGTTTTCAACTGTTGTCCCTGGGCAAGGTGTATAATGCCAACAACAATTATAAAACATAAAACAATTTAAAAGTTGAGGCTACATACTTGCATAACAAAAGTTGATAAAATTCATACATTAATAACATCTGAATGTTCGTTCTGTGACTTGCACAATAGAATGGAGATTTTGGTGTCTCCAGGGCAGGTCATACAGTTCAAACAGACATTATAAGGATAAATATGTACAATTATTATTTACAAAGCAACACCTGTGCAAAGGATCCTGACACTCGGCTCAGTCCTGCAGGAGATCTGTACAGGGTCTAATGAGCACATCGTTGATTGGATTTCAACCAGTTTGTGGTGGTACGAAACAGGTTTTCTGGCAAAAACGTTTAAACCTTTTTTATATAAGAATTATTTATCTAAAAGTGGTTTCATTTGTAAGAGTGCGATGTGCGAGAACACCGTAGCAGCAGAAACATCCTAGCTGCCTGAAGGGTCATTGATGAGCGAATATATCTGAAGTTATGAAGACTGCATTTAATAGTTTTACACATTTTCTTAACGTGACTTTTGAACGTGAGAGTAGAGTCAAGAACTACTCCAACTTACGCCATGTGCTAAAAATAA
Source organism: Proterorhinus semilunaris (assembly GCA_021464625.1). NCBI lineage: Eukaryota > Metazoa > Chordata > Actinopteri > Gobiiformes > Gobiidae > Proterorhinus > Proterorhinus semilunaris. The sequence goes on from CM038359.1 coordinate 8,808,283, forward strand.
AAGCCCAACAGGAAGTAGAAATGACGAGATTTAAAGTAATAATTCTTTGTTTAAATCTCCAAATTACAAGTTTGAATCTCAAAACTACGACTTTTTTAGAGTTGTAATTCAGTCTTTACAACTTTTAAACCGTAATGTCAAACTGAATCTCTAATATGGGTTAAAACGTGAAATGACGAATTTAAAACACACAATTTCGAGTTTTAAAAGTCATAATTTTGGGATTCAAACTCGAAATGTTGTGTTTTAAACAAATAATTATGACTTTATTTCTACTTCCTGTTGGGCTTTTATACATTTTTTTCACATGGCGGAAACCACACAAAAAAGCTACGAAAAAACAAATAAAACATGACAAAAAATCTACGGAGAAAAAAAAGAGTGATAAATAGACGAAAACACTCCAAAAATACTTAGCTTTCAAATGAGGTGTTACACTGGCCACGCTCTGCGTTCGAGAAGGTTCAAGATTTGGGTAAAGAATGCGCTCGGTTAAAGTGGGGGTAAGAGTGTTTAAAGGACCAGGCCGTTCTTCCATACTGAGATATGTTCTCACCTGAGCTTAGACGAGTTGATGCGTAACTGTCTGGTCTTTGTGCCCGTGGAAGAGCGCGGTCGCTTCCAACTTCATCCCGTTTGGAGCTATAGGAATATGCTGGGAGGGGCCAAATGCTAACAACATCTTTGGTCGTTTTGCGTGACTGAGGGCATGCACAAAGACCAGACAGATACATATCAACTGGTCTAAGCTCAGGTAAGAACATATCTCAGTATGGAAAAACGGTGGCCTGTTCCTTTAAGTGGAACACCCCTCCACTTTAGTTCAAGTTGGTGCAGTCCAACCCAGCGGCGACAGTGAAGTGGGGTTGCAGTGGATAAAGGACATACTTGGTGCTGACTGTGGAGATTATATCAGGCGGCCCGCGTGAAAAGTCAAAAGTGTCGTGAGCAAGGACCGATCCTGCAACTGTTGACCTGAAAAAGCTAACGCCCCTACGACTTGAGCTGAAACTGCGCGGGCACGGGGGCCGGCGCAAATTGTGATACTGCAGTAGAAAAACCCCACTGGGCTCGCAAAGAACCTTTCAAACTTCTCGTGTCCGGCTGACAGGGACCTATACAGCTTTCACAGATGCCGATTATCTGGTATGTTAAATTAACAGTCGCTCCAAAAAAAAAAAAAGAACGTTTCACTCCTCTAGCCCACTTGGTTGGTCAGATTTGATCACATGGTGCGGATGGTGGCAAGGGACAACAGTGTGCCCGCTTATTGGGCCCAATGGCGCGGGAATGCAGGAAAGAAAACTAATAAAAGTACGTATTCGCCCATGAGATGTAACTACAGACACAATTCCCTGTTTGTAAGGTCTGGGCCATATTTACAGTCCGTTTGTTTTGCACGCTGGATCTTGCACTGGATTGTAGTTGTCCTTGACTCTCTCCTGTCTGGTCCATTTGGCCTTTTAGCGTTTTCGTCTAACCAGGAAACCAGCAACAACAAAAAGTCACATAACTCCATGGACGTGGCTAATGTGGTCATGTGTCTTACCAAAGTCTTTCAACGTTACGTGGACAGACTGTTTCGTAAAAAAAAAAAAAAGAAAAAGGCAAAACAAAGGTCAAAACAAATGCCTTCCTTGGAACATGCTTGAAAGTTGCTCTCTGACCAGATGGAACTGATTTGCCCTTGCCTGCAGAGGTGGTCAATGTGCTTGGCTTTATTACTCACAAGTTAGTGTGTGTGGGACGGGGCTCACTGTGAGACGAGTTGTAGACTCCAATACAAAGTCAACAAAACTGCAGGACGATGCAACGTGCACTTATAACGAACAACAGCTGCATTTTCACTCTCCAAAAGCCTTAAGAATGTAAACACACAGCGCCCCCTACGTCAGGGGCAGTGAACTAGGCCTGCCTTACACCGTGGTTTAAAGTTAAATTAACAGGTAGACATGTCTTTATCTGTCTTTTACATGATATCGACAACTGATAAAACATTTGGCAATTTGTAACCACAAAACTGATTAAAATGATAGGATATCACTTTCATCATCAGGAAAAGAACTGATTTCGCATGCCATAACTTAAATTGTACAACAGGGGTCGGCAAGTTGGCTTGGCTTCGGGACAATATTTTTTTACGCCGATAGATGGCGGGCCGGCCGGTCAATTGATAAAAAATAGATTTATTCATGCATGGATATTCAATACTAGATAACCCCAAACTATACATATTTTTTGTTTAAAAATAAAATATTGTTTGAAACAATACTGTCCCCGAGTCTGTCGGATCGTGGGTTACACAACACAAGCAAAAAATACAGTTAGCATCACAAACATGTCGCTTTCCAAAGGACTAAAAAGAGAAGTGGACAGTGAAAACAGGAGTTTCAGGGAGGAAAGGCGACAAACATATGGTTTCATCCTACCTGGATATGTGAATGCCAAACCTCTCTGCCTCATCTGCAACGAGGTCATCTCCGTTTGCAAAGAGTACAGTATTTGGCGACATCACGAAACGAAACATGGGACATTCAGTGCGTCCTTTCTACTTCAGTCTGAGTCAAGGCGTCTCAAAATCGATGCTCTTTATGACAGTTATATCCGGAGCAGCAGGTCCTAGTTCGAGGCCTGACCACACAGGAAAAGGTATCCAGTGCCTCGCTTAAAGCGTCCTGGATTTTGGCCATGGGGGTTACGCCGAAAACTGCATGACAGCCGAAAAATGCTCGCCTCTCTCCGCTGTCTCCGCTCGCCTTTCTCCGCTGTCTCCTCCGCCTCCTCCATCTTGGAGCGGAGGCCCGTCTCCTTTTCTTATTAAATCCACTGAAATACGTCCCGCTTCTTCGTGTCGCCGACTTTTATCTCCATTTGACAGAACTATAGCCAAGTTGAAGGCTTCGTAGCAGTAGGAGCCTTGCACTGCGATGTTGTGACACTGTTTACACCGCTGACCAAACTGGGACACGCACAGGTTTTCCCACACTCACTAACACGGCCTATCTTTGCGGATTTCAGGTCAGTTTTTGAAGCTGGAGGAGAAATGAAGCGGTAGAGAGGACAGACGTGCTGTGTTATCAAACATCAGCTGTTTGACAGAATCGTGTTGTGTTCGCTCTTACGATTCTCAGTCGTTAAGAGATGTACAAGATGGCGCCGAGGAAGGCAGTCACGGTGCTTTCGTGCGCTCTGTTGTGTCTGTTATTGTGCGTTTACTGTGTGTCCGCGTGCTCTTACACCCGTGAAGAGCTTCTGAACATCAGGTCGATCACCTCTACGGACATACTGCCAGCTTTTTTGGCAACAGCCGCGGATTTGGTCCACTTTTTGACCAAACGAGTGAGACGCCGCCGGAGGGGAAAGCGTGCGGGGGCCCTTGTTCGCCTTCGCAGGCGCGGTGCACGCACGCCTTTACCTGGCGTATTCCTCACGAACGCTCGCTCACTTCCCAACAAGATGGATGAACTAGCGCTGCTGATGAGAAGAAACAAGGACCTCTCCTCATCCTGCGTTCTCTGTTTCACGGAGACATGGCTGAGCGCGAAGGTCCCGGACAGCGCGGTTCACCTGGAGGGCTTTCAGCTTCTCCGCGCGGATCGGGACCCGAGGCTCTCCGGGAAAACAAAAGGCGGTGGAGTTTGTTTCTACATCAACAGCAGCTGGTGTTCTGATGTGACTGCGATCTCCCAACACTGCTCTCCTGCTCTGGAATATCTCATCATTAACTGTAAGCCTTTTTATTCACCGCGGGAAATAGTTTCATTCATTCTGGTGGCTGCGTATCTACCGCCGGGCACGGACATTCTCGAAGCTCAGCGCACGCTCGCGGAGCAGATTTTACATACGGAGCGGACCTTCCCGGACTCTCTTGTTATTGTGCTTGGTGACTTTAACAAGGGGAACCTGAGCCAGGAATTACCCAAGTACAGACAGTTTATTAAATGCCCCACCAGAGAGGAGAACACGCTGGACCACTGTTACACTACAATACGCAACGCATACCACGCTGTCCCCCGCGCTGCACTAGGACTCTCAGATCACGTGATGGTCCACTTAATCCCCTCATACAGACAAAGACTGAAACTCGCTAAACCTGTAGTGAGCACAATAAAGAAGTTTACCTCTGAGGCTGTGGAGGAGCTGCGCTCATGTTTGGAGACAACAGACTGGGAAGCGTTAAAGGCTGGTAACAACCTGGATGAATATACGGACACTGTGACCTCATACATCCAGTTCAATGAGGAGCGCATCATACCAACGCGCACTAGGGTTTGTTTCAACAATGACAAGCCCTGGTTCACCCCCAAACTCCGACACCTACGAAAGGAGAAAGAGACGGCCCACAAAAATGGCGACAGAGACCATTACAGGGAGGCAAGGTACAGCTTTAGCAGGGAGGTGGAGAAAGCTAAAGCTGCATACTCAGCCTGTCTCCAACATCAATTCTCCTCCAATGACTCTGGAGCAGTGTGGCGGGGTCTTAGGGCGATCACCAATTACAAGCCCAAAGCCCCCAGGGCTCTGAACGACCTGTGCCTCGCCCAGAGTCTGAATACACATTACTGCCGCCACGAACGCCCACCAGCCTTTGACACCTCTCTAGACACTCCAGCTGCCCCTGCTCCCCCCATCATCACCTCTACCATCAACGACCCCAGCACTTCATCAAAGGTCTCCACAAACCCTCCCACCCCCCCTGCTCTCTCCATCCAAGAAGAGGAAGTGCGTCGGCAATTCCTGAAGCTGAACCCGCGGAAGGCCCCTGGACCGGATGGTGTCTCCCCCTCCACCCTGAGACACTGCGCGGATCAGCTGGCTCCCGTCTTCACAGACATTTTCAACACCTCCCTGGAGTCATGCCGCGTGCCGTCCTGCTTCAAATCGTCCACCATCGTCCCTGTCCCTAAAAAACCACGGATCACAGGACTTAATGACTACAGGCCGGTGGCGCTGACGTCTGTGGTCATGAAGACTTTTGAGCGCTTGGTCCTGCCCCACCTCAAGGACATCACCGCCCCCCTCCTGGACCCGCTGCAGTTCGCCTACAGAGCCAACAGGTCTGTGGACGACGCAGTCAATCTGGCCCTCCACTTCACCCTGGAGCATCTGGACTCACCAGGAACCTACGCCAGGATCCTGTTCGTGGACTTCAGCTCTGCCTTCAACACCAGCCTCCCTGAACTGCTACGAGACAAGCTCTACCAGCTCAGCGTGCCCGACTCCCTCTGCAGGTGGATCACCGACTTCCTGGCGGACCGGAGACAGCACGTGCGGCTGGGGAAGATCGTCTCAGACACTCGGTCTACAAACACTGGAACTCCTCAGGGCTGTGTACTTTCCCCCTGGCTCTTCTCCCTGTATACAAACTGCTGCACCTCCAGCCACCAGACCGTTAAACTGATCAAGTTTGCGGACGACACCACCCTCATCGGGCTCATCTCAGACGGTGATGAGTCCGCCTACAGGAGAGAGGTGGAACGGCTGGCGTCCTGGTGCAGCCACAACAACCTGGAGCTGAACGCCCAGAAGACAGTGGAGATGATCGTGGACTTTAGGAAAGACACAGCCCCACCGTCCCCCCTCGCCCTGACAGACTCTTCCACCCCCATTTCCATCGTGGACTCCTTCCGTTTCCTGGGCACCACCATCACCCAGACCTCAAATGGGAGCCAACCATCAGCTCCCTCATCAAGAAGGCCCAGCAGAGGATGTTCTTCCTGCGGCAGCTGAGGAAACTCAAGCTGCCAACCAAGATGTTGGCGCAGTTCTACACGGCCATCATCGAGTCCATCCTCACCTCCTCCATCACCGTGTGGTTCCCCGGCGCTACAGAACGGGACAAGCACCGACTGCAGCGCATTGTGCGTGCTGCAGAGAAGGTGATTGGCTGTAAGCTCCCATCTCTCCAGGACCTGTTCACCTCCAGGACCCGGAGGCGTGTGGGTCGGATCACAGCTGACCCTTCTCACCCTGGACACGGACTATTCACCCCTCTCCCCTCAGGCAGGAGGCTACGGTCTATCCAGACCCATACCTCCCGCCACTTGAACAGTTTTTTCCCCTCCGCCATCAGACTCATGAACAAAAACAAGTCTCTGTAGCTCAGTCACAGACTCATGGATGTATCTGCACTTGCACTGTGCTGTCCACACTATCACTTATAACACTTAATATCACTTTATATGCCTACACATCTGTATATACAATCCCGCTGTTGTTATTGTCAAATTGTTGTTGTCTTATCATATGTCACTTTATTGTATGTTATTTATTTAATATTTTTTATTTTATGCATGCTCTTATAGCCTTATAATTTAACGTTCTTAGCTTATTTTTTATCTTAATTCTGTGTTATATGTTTTATGTCGCACGTTTGCACCAAGTAAAATTCCTAGTTTGTAAACCTTGTTCACAAACCTTGGCAATAAACGAATTCTGAATTCTGAAGTGTGAACCCCCAGACGTGTAGTGTGTGCGGACCTTTAGAGTTAAATCGGTGTTGTGCCAAACACAAGCAAAGATCAGGGGCAAAACATTTGCGGATAAAGAATAATTAAGTCTCTTATTATTAAGGCTTTTTTTTCCTCTTTTTTTTTATCCTCTGGCGGGCCAAAAAATATTGGCAACGGGCCAACAGTGTCCCCCGGGCCGGACGTTGCCGACCACTGTTTTACAACATTGTATAGTGCATGCTTTACACCTTCAATATTGTTAACATTGAACAATCTTTCTTCTGCCACAATGAGCCTTCTCCTTCTAATTAACAGGTATCTTGGCACCTCCGTGGTGGCACTGCTCCAGGACGCCATATGATCAGGGGGAGAGAGGAATCCAACTCGCCACTTCTAACTTGTCATTAAACACACCACAGACACATGCAGTCTGCTGTCCCATTCACTCTGACCTATATAAGGACTGGAGCCAAGGAGGCGGGACAGGCGCCTGCTTTATCAGGCGTTTTTACGACAGAGTCATCAGGCTTCGGCTCATTGACTCTACGGGGCCTCAGTCCTATGACCGGGTTCTCAAAGTGGGGAAGAGTACTGCTGGTGGCCCACAGAGGGCGCTATTTTCATGTTAGTCATGTTTAAATCTTTTAAGATTTAAGACAAGACTCGTTTCCCGCACATAACAATATTCTTTGTTTTAGATGAAATAAACTCATAATAAGTATCCTAAATCATTTGAAGGTACCGATCCTCCTCTTGTGGTCCGGTCCAGAGCCTCATGTCCGAGAGTGACTCCTCGGTCCAGCTCTGCCAAGTGCCAACAGTGAGGTAATTACTGTGCCATTAAAGGCCTCTCCGAGCGCAGGAGGATCACAGCACAGACACCAGCACAGCAGATGGACTGCCTCATGTCCGCTCCCTCTCCTCACTCTCTCTCTTCTATTTCTCTCCCCTTTCTCTCTCACACCCTCTCTCTCTTCTAGTTCTCTCACCCTCCCATTCTCTCTACCCTTTCTTGCTCTATCCCCTCCTCTCTACCCATTCTCTCTCTCCCCTTATCCACTCTCTTTTTATTCCCTTTCGGTCTCCTGCTTTCTCCCTCTCCTTCTTCTCTGTCTTTCTCTCTCCTCATTTCTCTTTCCTTTCTCTCTTTTCTCTCTCTCTCTCTCTCTCTCTCTCTCTCTCTCTCTCTCTCTCTCTCTCTCTCTCTCCCTTGTCTCTTTCTCCTTTTTCTCTCTCTTACTTCTCGCTCTCTCTTTTCCCATGAGCACTTATGGCTGTCCAGCCCACAACTCACTCCCCAGTTTTCGCTCTTGAGAGACCGGATGGAACAGTTGCTCCAGACTTTGACCCAAGATTTGTCCATCTATATGGCCCTGTATCTGTTTGAAACATGTAAATAGTAAATAAATATCAGAGATTTGTTTTTTTTTTTATTGCAAGCTCTCTTTCATTAAATACATTCAATATGGTTTATTGCGTTGCCGTATTAGTTTCAAAAATGTGCTCTCCCTCTCTCTGCCAATAAGGGAATTCCGGACTTCCAGCAGAGCGCGCCAGCTCCGTAGTCCGTGGGCGTGAGTGAGAGAACGAGAGGGTGCCTCTGTTTGAAGCAACATGCTCCCAGATCCTCTCTTCCTCCTCCTCCTCCTCCTCCTCCTCTTCCTCCTCTTCTCCGCCGCCGCGTTTTGGAGCACACTGCTTTCGTCACTTTTACACGGGGCCTTGTTTTTAGTGCTTGGCTCTGTCCCGCGCTGACAGAATGACAGCTGTGGACCGGGCAGAGGAGCAACAGCGCTGACAACAAGCCGGCATCTGACGGAAAGAGGGATGTGCAGATTGTTTTTCAGTCGGCACTGCTGGTAAAACATGGGGAAGAGTACTCATCCTTTTTGCAGGTTTATTTGACTTTTATAACCCCATGAAACAGGATCTGACGCATTATCCGTTTCTCGCGTCGCGTGGCCAATCACTGTGACACAATCACCATTCAGTTTGACTTCTTTCTTTTTCTCCCACTGTCTGCGTTTGAAATTGTTTCTTGCTTTGAGGCTTTCATTGGAATCTGTAGCACATCGCCTCGTCTTGATGGGGATATTTCTGTTTTGCCGTGACTTCGGGTAGCTTTTAAATACATTACGCCGATGTATTGTGTGTGCGGCTATAGGCGAACGCACGCCTACGTTTTGAGTTCTGCCCTCGTGACATAGCAACATACATCCTGGCTCGTTCCGCAGTGTGGCTCTAACTGCTTTTCACTTTAGTATTCGTGTAGTTTTAGCCAACAAATATGTTTAACTTTGTCGGAATATTCTGTTTTTTGGCTCCTCCATTGTATTGTCATTTGGAGCCTCGGACAGAAGTAAGTAAGTAAGTGCTTTATTTGTCATTGTACAATTCTGTTCTACATTGTACTGTCTTTTTCTCCAGCGAACGTCCATTAGCCAGAACAATAAAAGGCTTGTGTGGCTCAGATGTGTCTTGCCTGGATACCTCCTCGTTTGCCCCCTTTTTTGTTTCCTGTGGCGCCTCTTGTGACACCTCCACTGTGCTGCGGCAGTGTTTCAGAAGAAGAAATGTGTGGGTTTAAATGCCTTTAGCTCATGAGCTAGCTGTTTGTTTACTTTCAAATAGCTGGGTCCTTCATGGCTCGTCTGCAGTAAACGAAAAAATCCACTGAACCTCAGAAAAACACCGCAAAAATTCACACATGTATCCAGTACGACAATGTGGAACACGGAAAGTCCAAATGCAGTTCGCAGGAAAAAGGGCTGTACCAATTCCACCCTGGGCCCCCACTATACGCTTGAAACGCCCCTGTCAATACAAGAACCTTCTGTCATTTTTTCCGCTCTCTGCACTTCTTGCACTGACCCGCTCAAACAGGGCATACATCTATGAAAAAAAAAAAGCTTTGACATGTGTGCCAAATTTGGGTCTAGGTCAATGGACAAACAAACCGCTCACTCGCGATAGAGTATGCTCGCCCTATATTTCTCCACAGTTGTTGTACGAGTTTATGAATTATGCATATTGATAGGTTCCCAACTGAAAATCTGTCCTTTCCATGAGAATCAACAAGACGTTATGGAAAGTTCGGTCTAAAAATAGCGGCGCTAAGGTTTTTCTCTTTGCCCGAGGATGTGGAAGCGTTTTTACAGGTCAGACGATATCCGCTTGTGAGCCTTCGCAGGGAGAGGGAGGTATATTCCGAGGACCCCTCATCTTTCAAAGTGAAAGGGGGATACTGGATGTGATGTAACCAACAGAACTCGGATAGATAGACTGAGCTTCAAAGCAAGTCAGTGATGTCTTGTAGTAAGAATACGGAAAACTCACTTTGTTCAAACTTGCCCGCGTTTAGTGTCAGGATCCAAAAACCTGTTCTATTTTATAATAAAGTCGTATAGTATAGTATAGTACAGTATAGTATAGTACAGTATAGTATAGTATTGTATAGTATAGTATAGTATAGTATAGTATAGTATAAAATATCCTGAGACGATCAGGGTAATAATGAAGTGTTGGATCTGGAGTTTTGATGTTTTCAAACATTCGACATTTTTCAATAAAGGGTTAAAAACAAACAAACAAGAAAGATCCATTTGAATCATATTGTAGGAGAGACGGGGTGTCAACCGTTTCTTTGAGAAAATAAAGAATTGTTCATTATTTAAGACTGATTTCAAAATCAATTGGATTTATATTTTTGACATTTACAGTATTTCTATGTAATAATTATAGTTAGCTATTGGCAACAATTATTATTATGTTTAAGGTTGTATTTCTTTTATTTTCCAATAGTTGGCAATCGACAGAGAGCATTCATACAAAAAACTTTTAAAAGATTAAAAAGAAAAAGTTTTTATATATATATTGTGTGTGTGTGTATATATATATATAGTATAATAGTAAGTACTGATAATGATAGCCTAATAATAATAATAATAATAATAATAATAATAATAATAACAATAATACTAATAATGTTTTAGTCTAAAATGGTCTTTTAGTCACTCTATACTTGGTAGTGGTGAGCTGCGTTTGTAGCCACAGCTGCCCTCGGGTAGCCTGCTAATAGACACAAAATACATCGTCACACTCTTCTTACCTCCTCCCTTTAATGTGTGCTGCCCCTCTCTGCTCTCCACTCATCTCGCCTGAACCTCTTTCCCTTTTATTTATTTATTTATTATATATTTTTTTTACCATCCCTCCCTCCTTCCCTCTCTCCCTCACCCCCTCCCTCCCTCCCTCCCTCGCCCGTCTAAAGAGTTCGATGCTCTCGGCTCGGGGCCCTGTCGTGAGTTCTCGCTGCTGAACATGGCGTCAGACGGGATGATTTTAACGAACCACGACCACCAAATCCGGGTCGGCGTCCTGACAGGTAAGGCTCCCCCGTTTCCCTCTTTCCCCCCATCCCCTTCCTTTCGCATCTTTCGACACCTATTTCCTTTCCACCGCGACCTTCCATCGTATCCTTTACCCACACTCTCTTCTCCCCCCCACCCCACCCCCCCTCCCTCCCCCCCCTCCGTATCCGTACACCGTTTTCTCCGTGTGCTTCCCCCGCCGTGTGCTCTCGCATCTTCCGCTCCCCTTTCCCCCGTTCCACCGGTGCCGCGCTACACGCATGACGATACCGGTACCTTTATTTCCCCCTTTTAATAACACCTTTTAAGCGCGTGACCTTCCATCACCACGTATCTTTACCGTATCTCCTCGGGTTTTGCGCCGCGTGCCGCTCGCTACCTTTACCAATCCTCCAAGTCCACCGGTACGGGCTACAACATACGTGACGCTATGGCATATATTTTTTTCCTTTTTTTCTTCATACGTAAAGGTGGCTTGGTGCATTTTCGCTTTTTTTTTTTTTCTTTCTTTCTTTTAGCAGCCCGTGTGCTGAAACGCATCACCCGAATAGCCCTATAGACCTCCGCAATGCCTTCCCCTCACTCAATCTCCCCCACCGCAAAAGCTCCGTGTATGCGCCTTGAATAATTCATTTCCACTGTGTGCCTGCTATACGACTCGCCGCCGCTCAGATAGATCGCAGAGCCCGGGCGCCGCCGCCGCCGGAGCGAGTGTGGGGAGAGGCGAGGCTGAGTTACGATACGACGGATGCGGGCCAGACACGATGTTGCCACGGCCTGTCGTTCCATATGATGGGATGGTGGTGGTGGGATGGGTTGGGGTAGCCGTATAGTCGTACCCATATGCGAATATGTCTGTCACGAGATTTTTTATTTTAAATTTTTTGCTTTTTATGGGGGAGATTTGAGACTTGGCGACTTGGTGAGGACCCCCCCCCCCCCCCCTTTTTTCTCTAACCGCCGCCACCACTCAACCTTCTCGCTGTGGCTTCTATATTTGTGTAAATGCCTTGTCATGTTTTCAGGCGGGCTGTTGCCATGACCGCAGAGTGAAGGGAGAACAGTGTGGATGATGAAAACGAAGCAAGGAATACCCCCACCTCTCTCTCTCTCTCTCGCATCCTCTCTCCAGATCCATCTCTCCGTCTCTCCCGTTCCATGCCCCCACCACCACCACCACCCCTTGAATTTCTCTCCTCCTCCTCTCCTTTTAATCTATTCTATCCATCCCGCGTGGGGAGGGAGGGAGCCGGATCAATATTGCATGCAAACCGTGTCCTCTCGCCTCTCCTCGCCTCTCCCTCATCCGAGTATGAAGCGTGTGGCGGTGCAGGACGGTGGTGGTGGTGGTGGTGGCGAGTAGAGCGCGCCTTGCCTTGCCTGGGAAACCCCCTCGCAATGCCGACAACAGAGGCTCCATCTCTCCCATCTCCTTTATCCTCTCTCTCTCTCTCTCTGCTGGCGCTGTCCGCGGTGCTGGAATGTCAGTGCCGCTCGCAAATCAGTGCGGCGGTGTACTGACCCCAGCGCGGTAAATACTGCACCACAGATGGAAAAGAAACACCCAGGGATACGGGATGCGGGACAAGGGTGGGGGGGGGAGGGGAGGTGTGTTGCAAAGCCGGGCTGGATCCGACCGACCGAGTTTGTGCGGGCTGATCAGGGAAGTTGAAGCGTAGTGATCGGTGCTGTGACTGCTGGACTGCACGATGTGAGGGTTCGATAACTACTGACAATGTCTTAGCGATGTTTGACCTAAACGTTGTTAACACAGTAGCCCACTTTCTATTGCGCTTAAACAAAGGTCTTCAGCGATTTTGTTGTCTTCATCAAATCGTGTCATAACAAGACTTAGGGAAAAGAAGAAGAAGAAAAAAAATGAGGCTAAAATGGAACCAGATTAGAAAGTGTAATCGGCAAAGCTGAACTGAACAAATGTGTATGTTTCTGCACGTTTTTGTCAGCAAAATATATATATTTTTAAAAAGAACATTTTGCTGCTCTTGGTGCTGTTGATGAACCTGATCGCTCCTGATCTGGAGGTGGTATTTTCCAACATTTTTCCAGCGTCGCCTTGCTTGAGTTCTAGGTTGGAGCAGGGCTCATCTCGGTTTCGCCTCTCTTCAGGCTTTGATGAGTTCTAGTTTGGACCTCGCTTGGTCCTGGTTGGTTTGGTACCGCTGGCTCTTGGAGAGTAACTGGGGTGAACAGTAAGAAAATGTAATAACAAAGGGAGGATTCCGTATCGGTAATTAGTTAACCAGAGTTTTGGCAAATTATCAATCATCATTTTCCTTGCCTCCATCTCAGCTAATAGATAGAACCCCCCCCCCCCCCCCCCCATAGTCCAAAAGACACTGGATTTCTACTTATGCTAAAGCTGGGAAGTTGACGCGAGGGCACGCACTTACAGGAACTGCGAAGAAATATGGCCTTTGCTTAGCCTGGATTCAGTGCTCTATAATGCAAACCGCTGCTATTTGCACCAAAGGTTTCAGAAACGGCTACAGTCCCTCTCTCTGTGGCCGTTTAATGTGGTAGAATTGACAGTCAAGCTTGATCACTGTCATTTTAATGCATTAAGGAACATAAAAACGAATTGATAAAGACATACACTGTCACTGTAAAGGTCACACACTAGTATTTAGTCGGAACCCCCCCGCTGTTTCGATGATGGCACATTGTTTGGAAAAGCTCCTGCAATGTCACAAGATATATTTCCGTCCGGTGCTGTGTTCCTTTTTCACTAAGCTCTTGTCTTGATGATGGGAGAGTCGGCGATGAGAGTCCCATGCATTGATCACTACGTATGGTTTCAGCTATGCCGAGGATTTCGCCCTTCGCAAACAGACTTTTCCACGACTACAGGATGAGTCTCTCCACGTGGTTGTTTAAAAAAGGATAATTGGGTGATTAAATAAGTGGTCGGCATGTGAAAGAATATCTCTGTTATGTTGTCATTGTCCAATAGGAGGCTCTTGATACTAAGAAATAACTTAATGCTCAATACCGACTTGAATATCACGATGGGGAAAAAGCCCCATCGATATAATCGGACTATACAGTGAACTATCTGTTTACGCTGCCCTTTACAGCCTATGATCATAACTGTAGACATTAGTTTAGAAGAGGTTGTGCACTTTTTTCCCCATTTGGTCATCATCTACTTTTGTTGTAGCTCATGACCATTCTAAACCATCGACTCGAGGTCTACGACAGCCAAGTGTTGATACCAAATGGGTATTGAGTTCAGATATTTAGATATAGTTTTAGTATCCATTCTTTGGAGGCTTCTGTGGGAGTAAACGAAGGCTCTGTGGCGCTGAGGTCAAGCTACAGCTGTGGGAATTGGGTTTCCGCGGGGAATCGAAAAGACATTGCGGGGACGGAGAAGGGACCCCCCCCCCACACACATGTCCTTGCGTGTCGGCTTTGATATGTGTGTCCTTTGAGTGGAGTGGAAGGGCTGCACCGTCAGGGATGTCCACATGAGTGACTGCGCTGTCCTTTGGGGGAAATTGTTTCATTTTGGCATAATACAGCAGGAGAGTTAAACGATTCTGGAGATGGAAGTCGAATTGTTTGTTGCAACTTTAAAAAATTCAAGATTCACAGCAGGAGAGTTAAATAGAGATATCATATCATAGAAACGGATTTTTCACACAGTGGTCAATGTTGAGATTTTTTTTTGCTAGTTTTCTTCCTTAGCATTAGCAGTAGAAAATAGACCAAATTTACCCGTTACGTCGCTTATTGTCGCTAGTGTGCCTGAATTGTTTCTACGAAGTAACTATAACATTGCCCCACCACAGGCTTTTTCCCACGCTTATAAATTCACTATACATTTCATGATCTTGCCGAATAGTTTTCTAGCATTTCTGTGACAGTGACCCTGAAAAGTGACCCTGCAAGTTGTGAAATGTGCCTATAAACTTGTCCCTGTGAAGAATTGTGATGCGACAAATATGTTGTAACACTTTAAATTAGTGGCTTCCTCTTGCAATGTTTATAATTGTCTTTTTTTTTCTTTTCTAAATCAGGTTGGTATTGGGCCTTCAACTACAGTGTTGCCAGCTTTTATACATGGAGATTCTCTTTGGATTTGGGTGCTTGCAGAGGACATTATTCCAATTTAAAGCCACACTGCGTAACATTTCACCTTAGCAAACGCAATACAATGCAAGCATTTATTGCAGTACAAGTACTTACATTGACGAAAACTACCTTAAAAACAATGTGCGTCTTTACTGCGCGTGTCGGTTTGTCTCTCTTCAGACCTGACTTTCCTGGGAGCGGGACATCACCAGCTCGTCTCGGCTTTGACTACTGGTTGCCTAACATGAGTTTTAAATACATGAGATCCTTTTTTACTACAATAAATTACTGCAAAAATAGCTTTGTTGATGTCCAGTTGATCATTAGGTCGATAGAGATCATTACGATATATAACTCTGAATGTTCCGCAGTGTGGCTTTAATATTGCAGTCTTAATGTTTTGGAATTTCAGATCATTGTGGGTTGAAACTGACCCTGACTGACCCGCGTTGCGTATTTCTTTTTTAGCATTAACCGAACGTGAGAACAGTTAGCGCTAACTAGCTACCTAACTAGCTACCCCTCGGTCAATCCCCCGCCCAAAGCGTAAACCCTTGATTGAAGCGCTGCCTGGGCCGTACCTACACTTCCATACTGTGCGGTTAGTCTGCAGCGCGGCTCGTCCAAGTGTGAGGGGAATGCTAATGCCGTCTTGACGCGGTGCTCAATCTCCGTTAGCCCGTTAGCGCGTGTTAGCATGTGTGAGTTGCGCGTGTGTGCGTGTGCGTGCTGATGAGGTCAGAGGTCACGCTGTCCGCTCCTGCTCCCTGTCACCCGTGGGTCCTTGGCTCGCCCTCTCCATCACTCAGTCCTCCCCGATCCGAGCCGACAGGAGCGGTATTAGCGCGGCAGGGGCGGCTGTCGGGTTTACGGTCCAGTCGGGATCGCAAATCGTAAATTCAACCCCTTCACCCCCGCCGTACCTCAGCACGTTTTCTCCAGTTCGGCTTTACCCAATTAGCCTATAGGCCAGAGTAACGCCTGATTTGAAAGCGAAGACCTAGAAGAGCAACAAAAAAATGGCTAAAATGCAACGTAATTATTATGGTCATTTCCTTTTTGGTAGACAGCCGTCAAAAGTTATTTTCAGCACTATTGACATTGTGTGATTGTCATTGAAGATAGACAAACAAACAAAGAAGAAATATCTCTAAATATGTTTGTTTACATGTAGCGCAGGTGGCAGCGTCTCGGGATCGGAAGGTCGCGGGTTCCAATTCCAGCTCCCACAAATGCACTGTCGTTGTGTCCTTGGGCAAGATACTTCACCCTACTTGCCTCCAGGGGTTGAACCGTCTGTGAAGTGAAAACCAGCTCTGGCGACGACATCGCGAAGCCCAATGAGAACGTGTCAAAGGTGCAAAAGCAGCAATCAAAGCAAAAGGCGGCTGATTTATTGATATCTGGATTGCAAAAACCAAGGCGAGATTTTGAATTTTTACAGATTTACGAACAGCGATCTATAAAAAGTTACTCATATATCAACAAAATAAATGATGGAAAACTTGCAATGCATTTTTTTCCTTATATTCATGTCAGTTTTCTACATCAAACGTTTAGGACTGATATCTCTATGTCCTGCAGCGTCTGGCGTTCTTTCAATGAACCAGTGCAGAATGTTGATGCCATTGGATCAAACTGAGAAAGTGCTGAGGTTGATCCTTTGCATGTTTTCCACATACACCCCTCTTCCTAATGAAGACACACTGCCTGAGTGGCAGTGAGGGATGGGTCGGATGGGGACATGAGGGCCGGCGTCCAAATGTGCATGTCCGTCAGAGGGAGATGCAGTGACCGCAAACAGACAGGCGGGCCCCTTCAGATCAATGTCCCCAATAACGGCCTCAGCCTCGGCCAGTGAGAAACGTATTCATTATTTCTGTTCTATTTATTAATTACATCTAAAAATATAAAATAGCTTATGTTGTGCTGTTTTACGCGGCATCCCTAATGACGTGCAGATAAAATGAATGAGTCTTCGTTTCCACATAATCTCATGCCTGGAGTCTGTCCCGGGTTCTCCCCGTGTAGCGGAGGGAGACAGGAGTACGGTCAGCGGGGGCCGGCGCCGCGTGCCAGAGCCGTTTGACCAAATGTAGTGCCACCAACTAAACAAGGACGGCTAAGTCTGACAGGAATTTACCCCCAGTGGTGTGTTTATGCTCTGTGGCGTTGTTGTGGTGCCTTCAGTGTAAAGAGTCGCCGGTTCGATCCCTATTCCAGGCAGTTGTTGTTGTGTCCATGGGCGAGACAGTTTACCCTCCTGCACACACTGGGGTATACCGAGAGTGTGTTTGTATGGCTGGAACGATATGTAATATTATCACTAATTCTGATCAGAAGCGGGCGTGAATAATTGATCGTAGCATTTTTTTCATAATCAGGATCAGTGCATTGTGCAACTTTTTATGTAAAAAAAAAAAAAGCGTATTTGACCTTTTAGTGACCCAGTGTATGGGTGGTTAACATGGCGCCTTTACTTTCCTCCTCTAGGACGCTCCAGGATCAATTGAACCGTCTCCATGGTAACGCGTATGTTCCACCCAGAAAACATACCAGAAACCCTAGAAAATAATTGATACTGGAGTGTCATAGAGGCCACTGTGATGGAAATTAGAGGCATCAGGCTGACCGCCCATACAGTCAACTTAAATGTCAAATATGCGCTAATATAAAGTTGTTGTTTTTTTACATAAAAATTTGCATAATGCACCTTTAATATAATTTAAAAAAAACGATGGCTCCGTAGCACATGGCTATGTAAACAAAATCCAGCTCCTCTGTTATTGTTGTATTTTTGCTGCTCGGGGTGTTAGTGGTAGCTTGTAGCTGCTACAATTGTAAATGCTAAGCTTGGCTCTTACGTTACCTTTTGTCAAAGACCAGCTGTTTTGACAATGACACAGAAGCCTATAACAGTCAGCTCCAACTTGTAGCTTGGGAGCTACAGTCTTCAGCACCTTCTCCCAGTGACATTAATTATACTTTTCAAGTCCAATTTATGATTGTTTTACCCCAACTGTTCACTGATGACATATGAACATGGTGAACCCTAATCTAAGCTTTTTATTCATTGCATATAAGATACCTCTCTTTACTATTTAAATGTTTGCACACTATCCTGTCTTTGATTGTCTTTTTCTGTTTATTTGCACCTCCTGATTGTTTCTTGAAAGCTGATGTAACAAGTCAATTTCTCCATTGTGAGATCAATAATCGATTAACTTAGCTAATTGTGAGACAAAAGAAATCCCGTCCCATGTGTATTTGTGAGAATACAGCACAACTGGGGCAAATGGGCTGTATGCACCCAAGCGTCGCGAGACTTCTGAGTGGATCCACTGGAGGCGCTGCTCTTCATGTCCTGTTATTTCCCTATGAATTAGTAGTGGTGTCCTGTCCAAAGCTAACGGCTAACACTAAATAGGACGCCCCAGTGAAAGAGATTCTTAATCTCAGTGGGACTTCCCTGCTTAAATAAAGGTAAAAGTAAATAAATAATGAAAACAATTAAAATAGGAACATTATTTTGAACGATCCGCTCAAAAATAAAGGGGTTTTCGTATAAATACTTTTTAGTTGTGTTATTTGTGAGTGGGGCACAAGAGTGGGCACTTTACATCAGCATCATCTGATTCTTCTGTGATGCATACATACAGTACAACCCAGTGGCGGCTGGTGATGTAAACTGTAGACCGTGTTTGGTTGTTGTACTGTCAGACTGAAGAGAAGCATGTAACCACATATCAGCAAATACTCACAGAACTAGCATTACAGACAACTCTTATTCCCAGAGCATCAGACCTACAACAAGTCAAAGGTTTACTCTATAAACGGCAAACAGCTACATATATATACAATTATAATAATATAAATATATAATATTAATATATCATATTAAATACAATTTAAACCAGATTCTTACCTAACAAATGCATTTACCCAAAGCACAATGACATGAGCGCATAAAGGAGTCGCTTTTGTCCTGCTAAAGCGCTGAACCCGGACACATGTGAACCGTGGTGTAAACATGGACTCACCCGTAGCTTCTGTTTGGCCGCATTAAAACTCCATAAACACACGACAGTTTCGCCACTTCATCTTGTGTCGCCAGCGAAAAGTCCCGTTACAAAGAGTCATCCAAAAAACATATCACACTATGATTTTAGCCGGTCATCGCTGATGGGCCCTATTTCAGGCGCATTAAGGAGCTTGGCCTTAGCAAAGCCTTTGTATTATGCATACATTTATAACGACATTTTCTTGGTAACCTAATTGGTCTTCATGGAATATTATTATTCCTGATAAAATATAATTTATAGATTATTACTCTATTCACAATTATTTTGAACCAGCATAGTGCTCCACAGCGACAGCGACATCTGGAAATGCAGAGACGTCAGTGTTAACCGTTAGCTTTGAAATGAAAGAGAGTCCTACCTCAATGAACAGATGTTTCCTGCTGTCAGATATATCCAACGTAATGTTTTTAACACGTCCTAGTGACTTCATCAGTATCTCACTATCCGTGATGTTTCCTAGAACTATTTGTTGATTTGTGCAAAACATTGCTAATCCTTATTTGGGAAAATAGCGAGAGAGGAAGGACCGCTACCTCCGGAGTTCGCACTCGGAGTCACGTGTCACTTGGGTGCATAGAGCCTATTAGCTCTGATGACTGCAACTCTGCGTGGGTTTTTTAATAACGACCACAGTAAGGACAATGACAGGTTTATAGTTTGGCAAACACTGAATTAGGCATTTAAAATCTAAAATAGATGACTACACACTGCTTTCCATTGTAGCTGTGTTGGATGCCCGGATTTTTTGTTGTTGAGAATTTCAACCCCCAAAAAATGAGATTGCAGTGTGTTTAAGTGGTTGGATCTTACATGTTTGTGGATATGAAGTGTGATTGACAACTCTCGCCTCTCCCGTTTGTTTACTGAATGTGTGTTGGAGGGTGCGGCAGTGTGGCAGCAGAAGCAGCAGTAACAGCAGCAGTAGTAAGGCAGCCTGACCCTCTCTCTCACTCTCCTCTGCATTGGCTGTCACGCTGTCCAGCTCAGAGGCAGCGGCACACAGGCACACGAGCGGAATGGACAATAGAGAAAAGCAGGGGACCCGCACACTCAGAATGAGAATGAAGTCTTCACCGCAAAGCAATGGTTTACAGTGGAACAGGGAGGACTGTTAGCGCGGCAATGTTAACACACCCATTTACTGTCATTTTAAAGCTCCTATGCCTTTTTGTCTTTCCTGAGAAGTGGAATAAAGTTTGTTTTGTCATTTGTCATATTGTAAAAGCATGCATTTGTACAAAAAGAGCTTTTTTTGTGCTGTGCACATTTATTGTTGCTTATATGATCATGACAGTAATGCTCATTGAATTGTTTGAAATGTGCTCATAAACTCATTCCTGTGAGTGAAATGGGTTAGATTAGAAGGAACATTTCTGCACAAAACTTAGCTCTGGGCTCAGCAGGAACGGCATAGGAGTCAGCCCAACTCAGGCCAAGTTTGCTTCTCTTTGGGAAACTTGATGAGGACAAACACCCAGGTTATAGACCACAGTCCAGCCAGCGACAAACCACTGGTGAGCAGGTTAAACGGTAGAAAAGAAAAGGTAGGCTCATGACCACTTTTACCTACGTTGGAAGAAATGCCGACTTATGTTAGACAAAAATTACTAGGTTGAGTAGGTTTTGATCATTTCATGTGTTTTTGTCTTATTTGAAGTGAACAAGTTTCATGCCTTTTGACTTTGGATGCTAACATTGCCTTGTGGCACTAGGCACTTCCTGCTTTTGTTTTGCTCTCTGGACCTTTTGCGTTCACAAATTGAACCAGTAAGGATTGAACAACAAGGAGCCGTACATTATACAGTTTTAATGCAAGACATGGAGTCAAGAACACTACGACACGCAGTGCTTTATTGTGTGTTGTTAGTTATACTGTAGATAGGGCTGCACAATATAAGAAAAAAAGTTTTTTCCATCAAATCGTGTCAAAACACGGATGTCCATTATTAAAATTATGACTCAAGCTGAACTTTTGCACATTTTTACTTCCCATGTGTTTTTGTTTTAAGCTGTATTTCCAAAACATGTGTAGATCTGAGTGAGTTGGAAGACCTCAGGGATTTTGCGATTGTGACTTTAGGCAATATTGTATGTTGTGATCATTTGGCATTATACCATGTTAAAGAACTGGTGTAACAGTCACTTCTAAACGTAGTAACTTTTTGGAAGAGGGTAACTTATCCGCTACACCCAGGATTGGTGCATCGTCTCGGGGGTGAAATAACTCCCACTCCCTCCTCCTACACAGACCAAGCTGGACTTTTTTCACTAATTAACGGTGATGATATCGAGAGGCTAGATTTGAATTTTAAAAAGATGTCCATTGATATTTATAGTCGCAAACCAGAAGCATGCTTGTCTTATCTCTGTGCGCCAAAGAGTAGGCAGTGTATCCTGGATGCAGTGGGCGCTATTTTAGTTGGTGCCGAAAAGGATGCTTGTAAGATGGGCCTTAAGATATTTGAAGTATATTCTTGGAGGTGGGGAGAAGTTTTCCAAATTTGTGCGGAAGTAGAAGGATCATCCTCCTTCCTTTACTATTCCTACTACAAACAGCACAAACTGACCACACTCTCTCCCCCAATTCGGTATTGACGGATACTAGTTATTATTGCTACTACTACTGTTAGACCACTACTATTAGACCACTTCCGTTCACGTGTCTGGATCCGACGCCAAATGTCGCTCTTTTTTTTTTCAATATTAGAATATTAAGAGTTTAACAGTACAACGCCGGCTAATCAGCCCAAGGTTAAATTGAAGATTTGCATAAAACGTCATAAACTGAAAAGTTATAAAATAATGTTGTTGTATTTTCAAGCATGGAGTGTTTCCTTTCTTGTAAAATATCTGCGCAATGGTCGGTAAGATAGCACATAGCTGATTAGCCGGCGTCGTGCTTTTAAATTCTTAATATTTAAATAAATTTGCTAAAAATAAATGGGATTTTTTTTGTCAGATCTACACACGTGGGTGGGACTGTTGAGCTCTATATCTTTTACTATTACTGGAACTACCACTAAAAATATTGCAATACACTTAGTATTCTACTTTTGCATCTTCCGCAATCCCTAGCATAAGCACAGCTACTACTAGCGCTCCGACAACTTGTGTGAATATTTATGTCATTATTGTAGCCTATTGCTCCTGCTATTGCTACTCCAATTTTTATTTTTACTATTATTTTTTATTATTGCTACTATACAGTAATTAGAACTACCAAGGCTAACACTACAAACAACAAATATTGCAGTAGGCTATAACTAGCATTCTACTTCTGCAGTGTCTACAATTAGCTACTAGCATAAGCAGGGCTACGTACAAACACTTCTATAACTTGTGCTACTATTGCTGTCATTATTGTATTACTACTGTTATTACCACTACCGTTTTTACTAATACTAGGTACTATTGCTGCTGTTGTACTATTACAGCTGTTAATAATACTAGAAATACCAAAGCTAACACTACACTATTACAGTAGGCTATAACTAGCATTCTACTTTTCCAGCTTGTACAATTACTAGCATAAGTACGGCTACGTATTGCTAAAGCTTCTGCGACTTGTGAGACTATTTATTATTACTACTGTTGTTAATGTATTGCTACTGCTATAACCTACCACATATTACTATTACTAATAATAATAATAATAATAATTAAACTCAAATTAAAATTATATTGAGGATGGTAATGACAGCTGGGAAGTATCAAGATCTCGGAGTATAATAAGTATTAATGCTGATAAAGAGCGTGACTTTCCAGGCTATAAGGAAAATCGTGGCAGGGGAAAACATGGATTTTTCATTGTCAATTTTGATATTTTTCCCCATAATGTTTTGATGTGAGCGTAAAATAGACCAATTTCACCCTTTACAATGTTTATATCATGACATTTTGACGGCTTGTGCTTTCAGATTGTGTCAGGAAATCACAGTGTTTGACTTGTCTGCTGTGACCCAACTTCCTTCATCAAAATTAGTTTTTCATTACACTCTTGCAATAACATCTCCCCTAGTAGCTCCTTCAGATTCCAAACTTTCCAGTCTTGTATTTAATAATGTTTTACAGGTTTCCTCTTTTGCTATATTTCAATATCCAAGTCCAATTTAAAACGTACACCATACATTTAAATATGGTTCTATCCACTGTTAATATTTGGTCATTAAAAACAAAAACTTGGAATCAATTATTTTTATTTTTTGCTTAATTAATTTCTGAATGTTTATGTCAGTAATCCACAACAAAAGTTTCCTGGTCCCTGCTTACTGGCCTTTGTATTGACTTGATCTTGTCCTGTCACGGCGCAGAAGTAATGGCTTATATAAATATCAGCTTCGTGGCATCCACGTGTGGAGCTAACTCCATGCTAACCAGCTCTTAATGCATATTAGCCATGGCAAATTAGATTGAAGTTTATTTCTGTCATGCACGTTGGGATAATGCCCTATCCGTGTTACATGTGCTCTGGGATAGTTTAACATGAATTATCCAGTGACATGGACAGAGATGTGAACTGCCATGACTGGGCATATGCTGTGGGCTTCGTTCTTATGTGAATTTCACAATGGACGAGTCAGATACAAATTAATATCTATAACTTGGTGATTAAAATGTTACTGCCCCTCCTGGAACCGCCACCTTAATGTGGTGGAGGGGTTTGAGCGCCCAAATGATCCTGGGGGCTCTGTTGTCGGGGACTTGGTGTCCCTGGTAGGGTCTCCCATGGCAAACAGGTCCTAGGTGACGGGTCAGACAAAGAGCGGTTCAGAAGCCCCTTCTGAGAGACCAACCGGTTAGAACCATGAGGCCGTCCTTCTGTGGACCCACCACCTGCAGGAGGAGCCATAGGGGTTGGTGCAATGTGATTTGGGCAGCTCCAACAACTGCCCCCACGACCCGGTAACAGACAAGTGGAAGAAAATGGATGGATGGATGTTTTACTGTGATGTTATGGAATATCTATTGTCATACTCACTGTATATGTTGAGTAACACTTTTTAGCCTTTGCCGTCTTCCTCGATTCACTTCAGATATGATATGAATGGATGTTTTCAAATGAAAAATGAAAGGAGCCATAAGATGTCACAATGTTCTCTAAATTACTTTTTTTAAATATACATTTGTAGTTTTCCTGACTTGCTTTCCCCTTGTCCCAGGGAGATGTTTCCAGCGCATATATTTTCTTGGGTTAGGCTGTGTTGATAAACCACAAGAGAGGGAAAGAGAGATGGAGAGGCAGAAAAAGAGAGCAGAGAAAGGGCAAGAGAAGAGACTGATGGTGATGTAGATCCAGATAGCAGATAGCACAGCTGGTCTCTCTGTGCTGAGGTGCTAATTACATAGACACAGATAGGGACAGAGCTGGACAGGAGTCCGGCAATAGGGGAGGGAAAAAGTTCAGATTGACGTCTATAAGAACAATTTCTCACACTGCGTGCACTGGCTGCGGCTGTTGGATTGAAGCGTCCCGGATAAAGGCGGTGTTTGTAATGAGAGGTAGTGTGAGCAAAGCTGGTCCACGCTCTGAATCAGGGACAGTATTATTATGTTCCTAATTGTCCCTCACACAAAATAAGACCGGAAAAGACAAAAACCTCTGAAAAGTCAAAAATGGTTAAACGCTGGTCAGAGGGATGCAGCACTCATGAAATTTAACAAAAATACTGTATATCCATAATTGCTGTTACTGCCCACGTGTTTCAAATGTATAGCCCGTGCTATCGAAACTTACCACCAGGGTGCGCTAGAGGTTGGTCAGAAAATGCACGAAAACTGGAGAAGGGCAGTGACCAAAACAAATTTAACACCACCAAACAATGTTTTTTGTACACCACAATTGCTAACAAATAGTCATAAACGGGCCCTTACACTTTCATAAATGAACAAAACGCTAAAGCAACAACACATTCCTAACGTCACAGTTTTTGCCGGCCTATTTGTTAATAGCTCGTGTTCACAAGATTATGTCACAAAAGTCGTGACAGTTGGAGCAGGAGCTGATACAACTCAATGGGAGAGAGACAGTTATGGACACCCCCCATCAGAAAATGTCCAAATGTTTTCCCTGATTATCGTTTGGACTGTGATTGAATTCACAAACGTTGGCCGAAAGTTCTTTCATCGGACCAATATAAGCACACCATTTTCAACATTCATGAGACAGTCTTGTGACCTTAGTTCATATCTGCAGAGAGAAGACGTTGAACTTTGTGACTTTGTTGCAGCCAAAATTAGCTGCACCAACTAAAGGTCAAATTGTAGGCTTTATGATGTTGTGGCGTCATGTGAACGCAACTTATTGTCTACTGCAAGCTAGCCCGGTGTGGCTAGTTGTGGCTAGTTGTTTGAAGCATCAGTGATACTACCGGATTAACGGTCTCTTACCATTTAGTGTACAGGTAGCCAAACGTGAGGTTCAAACACTCTTTTGATCATCCACAACAAAAATGATATTGTTGGTACAATTTATTTGCTCTTGTGTCTTGGCAACATATACAGTAACCCGGAATGATCCACAGTGTGTCTTTAAAAAGTGTTGACCAGAGCGACTTTAGTAACAGAGTTTGCCTAGAGTTGTTGGTTGACTCACCACTGGACAACTTTAAATTGGTTGAATGACATGAATAGTGAGTCGTGTGTGAAGCCACAGTATGAAGCATTTGAGAGGTGGCACGCTGGAAGACCCGCGGTAACACAAGCGGGTCCTTTTCCGACGACAATGAAAAACAAGCTGGCACTGATGAACCAGAACAGGCGCAATTGAGCGAGAAACCTCCTCCATCACTCTCTATAAATGTTCACAGTCTGTCCATATGAATCCATACACGAGCCGAGGTCGCTGGAGCTACTCAGCCATGTCCAGGATGGCTCCGATTTAGACCAGAAGCTTTTGGGGTTATTTTGAGACATTGTGTTATGTAGTTCCCTCCCTTTCAGTATTCAGTGCATATTCAGTCCGTCACTTTCTCAAGAATGCGAATGTTGTGTTTGGCAATGTTTTAGTAATTCTGACTACTGCATTCTTAAGCTGTTGGCCATATGATAACATTGTTCCCTTGTCAAAAACATCTGGCTAGCTACTACTATCTTCTACTGCTGGAAGCACTCCAATATTTACTTCCTAAAACTATCTTTAAAACCCACAATCCAACACTGGATCAGTTCAAAGTGTATTCATTTAGAGCACTCGGAGTTGCTACGCTAACCACGCTGTTGGCAGACATTGTTCCAATGACCGCACGATCGTCGGCACTTCTTCATGAATGTACTCATGTATTCATCTTTTTTTCACAACTAGCCTCTATTCAGGCACAATCATACGTTTAAGTCAGTATTCTTGAAAGCTTTTCTGTTTTTAAAGATTTCAACATGCTAATGGTTAGCCCAAACTCAGCTGTATTCCATACCCATCTGAATTATCCTCCACTTTAACCCCCCCACTTTTTTTTTCCAGTTCAGTTTTACCCAATGGTCGCTGGTTGCTCTGCTTCGTGATCAAGACGCTAGGGGCCGCTATTGCCCGCCATTGCTGTAGTATCTCCATATAGGGGTGGCAGAACAAGCTTGTTTTCCATTAGAAAGCATTGCACTTTACAGCTGTTCTAAACAACTGTAAAGCCTGGTTTCTAATATATATTTTTTTTCTACAGCTAGATATTGCTCCTGACATAACGCTGTGTTAGGTACAATTAAAGGGACCAGGCCTTTTTTCTTAAGGAACATTTTAGAAATTTTGTTGACATTGCGGGCGTGGTTACGACCAAACTCCCCAACACCCCCTGGAGGGCTGAGTCTACAGTGACGATCCCGCCCTTTTGCCCTTTTTAGGAACATGCTCGGTCGGTGCTGGGTATGGGTTGGATTCCCTTTCGCTCGTGGTCATCATGGCAAATGGGGAGGAGTGAGCAGACACTGCTTCCAGTGTATAGGCCCAAGTAACGCCTCATTTGAAAGCTAAGACCGACAAAACTTTTAGTATCTCTTTTGTCGTGTTGTTGCTGCTTTTTAAAATCCAATTTTTAAAGCGTTTTTGTCATGTTTTTGTTGCTTTTAAAACATTTTTCATTGCATTTATTGATGCTTTTTTCTTGTGTTTACGGCAGTTTTTTCATCGCTCTTTAGTTGTGTTTTTGTTGCTCGTTTGCTGCTTTTTTTGTCCCTCTTTTCATCCTTGTTTTTGTCGCTATTTTGACACTTTTTTCAAGAAGCTTTTAGATTTGGGTAAAGCCAAACTGAAGAAAATGTGCTCGGTTCAGGTGGGGGTTAAGAGGTGAAAGTGATGTAAGACCAATTTTCGATTCCCATTTTCATGACAAACATTGAAGACAATAAAGTGTAAGGTCAGTGACAGTTCTCTCTACTGCCTGATGAGGGAGTTCCAGGCTCACCATTCACTGTCTTATCCTATAGGAATTATTTCAAATTTTACAACATAAAATATACACGCTGGAGTACCTAAAGATTGTTTGTAAGCCTCAATACTGTATGTTCACACTTTTTCAGCGCCCCAATTGCCTTCAGTACCAATCAGACGCTTTTCAACAGGAGCAGTATGGGGTGGGATAGCGTGGACCAAATTGCACCAAATTGACTGCTGCACGTTTCATTGGGATAAACAAGAGAGGGTATTCAAAACTGTTAATAGGATATGGAGGCTTCACTGAACGATTGATCTATGACTGAAAATGTAGGGTTTTCTGCGGCTGTTTTGTCTTCAAACCATAGACAAACTCAGGAAGTAGTTTCTTTAACCTTAGCGCCACAGACCCGTATGTCACTGTCATACTGGTCTAAGCCAGTGTCCTCTCTAGCCACTAGCGCTAGCCAATCGAACAGCTCTCAAATCCTAGAGCCATACTGCCCTTAATGAAAGAAGGATCATTTTGTACTTGAACATTAGGACTGAATTGCTTTAACTTCCCTTAACCCTTAAAAAAAAAACTTGGAGGAATGCACAATATAGAACCGTTTTAACATTTGATTCCGCGAGAGAGGCTTTTGTGGTCCCAAATGTTCCAATGGCGGCGTTAAATAATGAAGAAAATAGGACAGCACCTTGACCAAGCTACGCAACAAATATAGTCGGAAAAGGAAAAGCCCAATTGTGCATTATTCAGCCGTACAAGTGCGCCTTGACAGTGCTGCAGTTGGCTGGAGATGAGGAGAAAGCGGAGTGTACGCTGGTGGACAGAGGGACTAAAATAGCAAGTGCGAAAAAGGAAAACAGCCTCAGATAAAGCGAGACGCGAGTGAGAACGTGGGAGGCTCTCCGCTCTTTGGATTATTTATACTTTCATTGTCAGTGAGCAGTGTGGGAAAATAAGTGATGCGCTGTACACGTTACTGTATCAAGTGTTGTGGGTTTAAAGCCACACTGCGGAACATTTCAAACAAGTCAAGTAAAATACCCGATTCATGAAGCGTTCTTAAACTTCCATGACAAGAGCAATATTTTTTTTTCTTTTTATAGTCATTTTATCACACAGTACTTTTTACATCTACTTCAGCAATATATATATATGAAAATAATTTTTGTTTAGTTATTTAGAGTAGACCATGACTTGTCTTTTTGTGTATAGTATTAGAATTGTCACACTGTGTAACACTATACTGTCAGTACAAAACATGCTCCTAATGAACAGCTCAACACAGAAAATGCTATTACTGCAGTGGGTAATTAAAGAATGGATTTGGATGAGAACCTAACCTGTTTAAATCTCAAACTCTGCTGACTTTTGTAACATCTCCATGGAGACGAGCTGGAGACGTACCCACTCCCGGTAAAGTTACAGTCATGTCTTAGGAGAGCAGCAAAAGCACATGTTTGTTTGTGCATTTTTGAGGTATTTTTTTTCAATTATGAAAATATCTGTCATAGTAAGTAAAGTTTATTTCTAAAGCGCTTTTCACAGATAAAATCACAAAGTACTGTACAAGAGACTAGGTCAAAACAAACAATATAAAAATGTATATACATGTGTCATAAAATAAATGCTTGCATTTCAGTTTTATTCAATGGTCAAAATTGTGTGGCTTTAAAAGCTGGGGTACCTGACTTTTTGTTGATGTAAAGTATGTTGTAAACACAGCAAAAAAACAAACCTTGTTGCTTGGTCTTCACCTGTTTTTTTTTATTGAGCAATAGAAGGTAGGAAAAATGTGTGAAATGTATTCTTCTTCTTCGCTTTGCCTCCGCTCAAAGCTGTACACGGGCTTGAAACGTGCATCTAAAATTCTTGAACAATTCGGACATGCAGAATGTGAGAGCTAGAAACGAGTTGGGGCCAAATAAAAAATGTCACAGTTTGTGCAGGAAAAATCCGCCTATCCACAACCCTATCCACACTTTATCTTGGATACACATCCTGGAAGAGCATCTGACAGAAATACACTAGACACAGTGAAGTGCTCCCGCTCCCCTGCCATCTTTGTGAAGCTTGTTCTACAGTAATTCAAAATAAATGGATCACTCTTATTCTCTGAAATAATTTCATTTGGCAAAGAAATAATCTGTGGAAAAAGGTTGACAAAGGAATAGCAATTTTCGGGGTCATTTTGACTGTGATAATATTCTAAAACTGCAGGATTTTTGTACGTTAAAGGACCAAATCAAACGTCTGCGTGACAATGCCTTAAGAATACATCTGAGAACACTTCACCAATGAGACCCAATGTCTTAAGTGTCGTTTATGTTTTGAGCCTCACAATATTCATGGAACGTACTCAACGTTGCACTTCACTTCATCCACGCAGGTTTGAGTGCTCCTGTTGGCTTTGGCGGTATCGTCTTCTCGTCGCCGTGGTGGTAGTCTGCAGATGTGCCCAATGGATTCTCGTGTGAAGCCTTGGTGTGAAGTCTGGCCCTGTCCAGAGGTTTGCATGTGATAAGAGAAATGCTGTGTTCATTAGTCTGGTCTCTTTCTGTGCCTGTGGGAGCTCAAAGTGTGCTTATGGGAAATAACCAGCAGCTCCCCCTGGTCTCCTCACACCACCGCACCCCCCTGCCTGCCCCCCTTCCCCAAAATCACACCCATCAGCAGCATTTATTACATGTCGTAGTCACAGCTACTGTAGGAAAAAAAAAAAAAACAGATTGCTATCTTATTTTTAGTGCAATGAGATGATCTAATTTCAGCTTTATAGCCTTATTTTATGCAAAGATTTTACTAAAAGATTATGCTGAGTCCTGGTGCCATATGGTCCAGAGCCTACAGGGTTAGCCAATGGGTTACATGGTTAATCCCAATATACACCGATTATTTTGTTGTCTTTAACCTCCTCGAAAAAAGTTCAAAAAATGCTAAAAAAAAGAAGAAAGAAAAAACAGTGACAGAAAAGTGATGAAAGTGCAACAAAAAAGTGACAAAATAGGGACAAAAAAGTCACACCTAAGCGATGAAAGTGCAGCAAAAAAAAACAAAGTGACAAAAACTCAACAAAAAAGTGGCAAAAATGAGATGGAAAAGAAAGTGATGAAAGTGATGCCCAACAATGCGAGGTAAAAGATCCGTTAACATCGTTTTTTCTGGGTCTTAGCTTTCAAATGAAGCGTTACATTGGCCTACAGGCTCCATGGAGACGTGACAATCGTCCAACAATGCGGGAGCACGGTAGAACGTTTTCTAAAAGTCGATTTGCGTACATGATGATTTCAATGGGAGAAAGGGTCCATGTTGTGAAATAAAGACAATATTCCCCACAAAATCCGTCTCCTCTGAATGTTGTAGACACATAAATCTTCTCAACGGTCATGCCTTTCACCTCCTCTTTGCCTCCCATTCTTTGTCCAAGCCACCATTGCTGTTTTTTTTTTGCCCCACCATTCCTGTGGTGGGGCAAGCAGTGCACATTCGGTGGGGGCTTGCCCCGTTCCACCGGTTCCGCCGATTTCACGTGGATTGTTGTAGAATGGTCTAAATCCGCGTGTGCTGATGGGGCCTTTGTTTCCCCTGTCGGAGGCGGCGCTGGCGTGACACAGGATTTGTGCAGCGGGGAGTGTGGCAGGACACTCCGCCGGCGCTTTCATCCCGTGAACTGCTGGGGAAAAAAAGGGCTGGATAATTACGCAGAATCGAAATGGTAACGGGCTAGTTTAGCAAAACCACCAAAGTTTTGCTGGGATTGCATGTACAGGTTTTGCACATTAGACCCTGAGTAAAAGTTCTTTTTAAAAGTCTTCCCGATTATACCCTCTCATAAAAACGTTAGCGTGGGACAAGCAAGAACATGGCCCCTGTGATGTCCATCTGGTGTAAATCTCAAACACATCTTCATCACTATAGCTTGCACTTTGCTGGTTGGAAAATGCAATAATATTGTTCTGAAACAGCTGATGCAAAATACCCAGTAGTTTCACTTCCTGGTTTTTCAAGCGATCTCCCTCATCCCCCTCCCTTTGTAAAGCTATAGCGAGTGTTTTTACTAACACAATGACAGTAAAAATTACTGAGCTTTCTTTAGTTTGACAATTTGTTTGCTATGTTTATAGTAGAGCTGCCGCCGCTCTGATAGCCACTGGGGAAGACTCAAAGATTGCTCAAAGTTGCGTGAGTGGCTGGAAACACAACTCCGGGTGTGTTTTTGAAGAGAGAACAACATTGTAGCATGTTTAAAAGCGCTAAAATGTGGATTTTGTTTTACTATAAAACCTTTCAAACTAATAGATGACGCACTTCTGAATGGCCTAGTGGTTAGATCACTGTGCACCCACGCCGGGCAACTTGCCTTTCTTAGCGCCGCGTCAGAAAAATTGCAATCCAATATTTCCCTGTTCTCGTTCTCCCCCCCCCGGCTGAACGCGGTGTCACTGCTACTCTGCTCACACGTCCCGTTTGAGGGATAGCACTGACATGCCGCGCCCCGTGTGGGTCAGGGGGCGGGGCTGTCCTGACCCGCACACATTTCCCATGACCCTTGGAGGCGTAAGTTTGATAACAAGGCCCCCATTGATTTGACATAGCATCTCACCTTCACCCCGGACCGGCTACATCCGCACTTGAAGGCAGCACCCGTGTGACGCCGGCGGCATCGCGGAGATCGATACGGGGTCTGATTAGAGGCACAAACGCATTCCCCTACACACCATGATACATACACGAGAACAGAAGCGGCATACGGTTTGACGGTCAAATACCCTCTATGGCGTGTGTCCTTGGGCAAGGCACTCCACAAACACTTTCTTCTGCACACTACAGTACACGCATGAACAAGATCATGAGTAGTATAAGCTGGAGTATACAGTAAGCTTGGACATGTGGAAGTTACTCCGGGAAAACTAACTTCTGTTACTGATTTACTTTATAAGTAACGCATTTGAGTTGCGTATAGCATTAATTTACCCGATGCTGAAAGCTCCATTTTACAAGCCAAGCCGTACAAGCTACCTACACATCAGCTTGATCAGAAAACACATTTAAAAAATAAATAAACTGTTTCTCTGAGTTTAAGGCTATTAATGCATCTGTAGTCAACTACAGTAGCTACACGTAGCATCCTTAAAAATCCATTAAACAAGTGATAGTTGGCTAAAGATGAACAAATTGACCTGCGCAGGGAAGTTTGTCAAAAATATGGTGGGTAAAGCACACAGATTATGTGCGAAATTAAGTGTAGCCTACTTGTACGCTGAAAATGAGCTGACCATAGCCATGGGTCTCTGTGAAGTTGGAACAGCAGCTTGTCCCATTCAGGTAATGCTGCTCAGCATTTGTTTGTAGCACCTATGGGACTATACATCCACTGCATTATATACTGTTTTGTGTCCTTGAGCAAGACACTTGATACACCTCGACCTTTATTTATTTGATTGCCAGATTGTACACAAAGGCTATTTTCCATCCGTAGACCCACGGGCCGCTCTGTGGTGACACAGGGGTGACAAGACATTGCAAAAACATTTTTTGCGACAAATGATTTTGTGTGGTTCTTGATTTGGCCAGTGTTTATTCACAAACCCATCCATCCATCCATTTTCTTCCGCTTTATCCGGGGCCGGGTCGCGGGGGCAGCAGTCTCAGCAGAGATGCCCAGACTTCCCGATCCACGCACACCTCTTCCAGCTGTTCTGGGGGGACCCCGAGGCGACACCAGGCCAGCACGGAGACATAGTCCCACCAGCGTGTCCTGGGCCTTCCACGAGGCCTCCTCCCAATAGGACATGCCTGGAACACCTCCCGAGGGAGGCGACCAGGAGGCATCCGATACAGATGCCCTAGCCACCTCAGCTGGCTCCTTTCGACGTGGAGGAGTAGCGGCTCGAATCCGAGCTCCTCCCGGGTAACTGAGCTCCTCACCCGATCTCGAAGGGTGCGCCCAGCCACCCTGCGAAGGAAACTCATTTCGGCCGCTTGTATTCGCGATCTTGTCCTTTCGGTCATTACCCAAATCTCATGACCATAGGTGAGGGTGGGAACGTAGATCGATCGGTAAAT
Source organism: Proterorhinus semilunaris (assembly GCA_021464625.1). Taxonomy (NCBI): domain Eukaryota; kingdom Metazoa; phylum Chordata; class Actinopteri; order Gobiiformes; family Gobiidae; genus Proterorhinus; species Proterorhinus semilunaris. Next base: position 8,841,714 of record CM038359.1, read on the forward strand.
CGAGAGTTTTGCCGCTTGGCTCAGCTCCCTCTTCACCACAACGGTCCGATACAGCGACCGCATCACTGCTGACGCCGCACCGATCCGTCTATCGATCTCACGCTCCATCCGTCCCTCACTCGTGAACACGACCCCGAGATACTTGAACTCCTCCACTTGAGGCAAGGACACCCCACCGACCTGAAGCGGGGAAGCCACCTTTTTCCGGTGGAGAACCATGGCCTCAGATTTGGAGGTGCTGATCCTCATCCCGGCCGCTTCACACTCGGCTGCAAACCGCCCCAGTGCGCGCTGGAGGTCCTGATTTGAGGAAGCCAACAGAACAACATCATCTGCAAACAGCAGAGATGAGATTCTGAGGTTCCCAAACCGGACACCCTCCGGCCCCTGGCTGCGCCTAGAAATTCTGTCCATAAAAGTAATGAACAGAACCGGTGACAAAGGGCAGCCCTGGCGGAGCCCAACACGCACCGGGAACAGGTCTGACTTACTGCCGGCAATGCGAACCAAGCTCCTGCTACGGTCATACAGGGAACGGACAGCCCTTAGTAGAGGGCCCCGTACCCCATACTCCCGAAGCACCCCCCACAGGGCACCACGAGGGACACGGTCGAACGCTTTCTCCAGGTCCACAAAGCACATGTGGACTGGTTGGGCGAACTCCCACAAACCCTCGAGCACCCGATGAAGGGTATAGAGCTGGTCCAGTGTTCCACGACCAGGACGAAAACCGCATTGTTCCTCCTGAATCCGAGGTTCGACTATTGGCCGGATCCTCCTCTCCAGCACCCTGGAATAGACCTTACCAGGGAGGCTGAGAAGTGTGATCCCTCTGTAATTGGAGCACACTCTCCGATCCCCCTTCTTGAAGAGGGGGACCACCACCCCGGTCTGCCAATCCAGAGGCACTGTCCCCAACCGCCACGCGATGTTGCAGAGACGTGTCAGCCAAGACAGCCCTACAACATCCAGAGACTTAAGGTACCCGGGACGAATCTCATCCACCCCCGGGGCCTTGCCACCGAGGAGCTTTCTAACCACCTCGGTGACTTCAGCCTGGGTGATGGACGAGCCCCCCTCCGGGTCCCCAGCCTCTGCCTCCTCATCGGGAGACGTGACGGTGGGATTGAGGAGATCCTCGAAGTACTCCTTCCACCGCCCGACCACCTCCCCAGTCGAGGTCAGCAGCCCCCCACCCGCACTGTAAACAGTGTTGGTGAAGCACTGCTTCCCCCTCCTGAGGCGCCGGATGGTTTGCCAGAATCTCTTCGAGGCCGACCGATAGTCCTCCTCCATGGCTTCTCCAAACTCCTCCCAGACCCGAGTTTTTGCCTCTGCGACTGCACGAGCTGCAGCACGCTTGGCCTGCCGGTACCTCTCAGCTGCCTCCGGAGTCCCACAAGCCAACAAGGCCAGATAGGACTCCTTCTTCAGCTTGACGGCATCCCTTACTTCCGGGCGCCACCACCGGGTTCGGGGGTTGCCGCCGCGACAGGCACCAGAGACCTTGCGGCCACAACTACGAGCAGCCGCATCGACAATGGAGGAGGAGAACATGGTCCACTCGGACTCCATGTCCCCTACCTCCCTCGGAATCTGGGTGAAGCTCTTCCGGAGGTGGGAGTTAAAGACCCTACTGACAGAGGGATCCACCAGACGTTCCCAATAGACCCTCACAACACGTTTGGGCCTGCCAGGTCTGACCGGCTTCTTCCCCTGCCAGCGCATCCAGCTAACCACCAGGTGGTGATCGGTTGACAGCTCAGCCCCTCTCTTCACCCGAGTGTCCGAGACACGCGGCCGGAGATCAGATGACACAACTACAAAGTCGATCATCGACCTCCTGCCTAGGGTGTCCTGGTGCCACGTGCACTTATGGACATCCTTGTGCTCGAACATGGTGTTCGTTATGGACAAACCGTAACTAGCACAGAAGTCCAATAACAGAACACCACTCGGGTTCCGATCGGGGAGGCCGTTCTTCCCCATCACCCCCACCCAGGTCTCACTGTCGTTACCCACGTGGGCGTTGAAGTCCCCCAGTAGAACAATGGAGTCCCCAGCCGGAGCACTATCTAGTACCCCCCCCAGGGACTCCAAGAAGGCCGGGTACTCTGCACCGATGTTGGGCCCGTAGGCCGAGACAACGGTGAGAGACCTGTCCCCGACCCGAAGGCGTAGGGACGCGACCCTCTCGTTCACCGGGGTGAACTCCAACACGTGACGGCTGAGCTGGGGGGCTATGAGCAAACCCACCCCAGCCCGCCGCCTCTCCCCGCGGGCAACTCCAGAAAAATGGAGCGTCCAGCCCCTCTCCAGGAGTTGGGATCCGGAACCCAGGCTGTGCGTGGAGGTGAGCCCGACTATATCTAGCCGGTATCTCTCTACCTCCCGCACAAGCTCAGGCTCCTTCCCCCCCAGCGAAGTGACGTTCCATGTCCCGAACGCCAGAAGCTGCGCACGCGGACCAGGTCGTCGAGGCACCTGCCTTCGACTGCCACCCAGTCCTCTCTGCACCCGACCCCTACGGATCCCTCTGCGGGTGGTGGGTCCACAGGAAGGCGGGCCCACGTCGTCCGTTCGGGCTGTGCCCGGCCGAGCCCCGTGGGCAGAGGCCCGACCACCAGACGCTCGCATTCGAGCCCCAACCCCAGGCCTGGCTCCAGGGTGGGGCCCCGGCTGCGCCATACCGGGCGACGTCACGGTCCTTGATAGTATACTGTCCATAGAAGTCTTTGAACTGCTCTTCGTCTGACCCGTCACCTAAGACCTGTTTGCCATGGGAGACCCTACCAGGGGCATAAAGCCCCAGACAACATAGCTCCTCGGATCATTCGGGCACTCAAACAACCCCACCACGTTAAGGTAGCAGTTCACGGGGTTGTTATTCACAAACATTCATTCAATTCAAACATTTCTTCATACTAGCATATTTGCCTTAACATGAGGCAAGGGTCATATTGGTTAATAATCTAGACCGACTTCCTGTTGGCCAGTGTAGGGTAACGACTATTCCCGGTCCATATTTTTTATGTAAATAAACTGTAAAATAAAATTTGAAAGCAAAAGAATATTTAAATGATCGTTTTGAAGCTTTTTTAACATTTGTAGGAAAGAAGCGTTACTCTTTAGCTTTAAGGCTATTAAACATTCCGTGCACACACCTATAGACTTCCATGTTGATAAATGTAGGTGTTTTAGCCTTGAAGCTAAAAGACAGTTTTTTTTCCTGTTAAATCTTACTTTATTTTTTTATTACATAAATGATATTTTTTTAGCATCTTATCTGTGTTATCCTTTAGTTTCAGAGCTATAAAACATGCCATACACTTGACTTTAAGCTAAAGGCTGACTTTAAGCCTTTAAGCTAAAGGCTAACGTTAATTTGATACTAATAAACATTATAACAGTGCTACAATCTAATTTTTTTTTTTCAATCACTCGGCTGGAAGTTTATTTCAAGCATCTTATTATTTTTTTTATTTTTTTATTACATAGCCTAAATAACGTGGATGGGAAGACGTTGTTACTCCACATTGGCCAACAGGAAGTGAACACATTCACAGAGCATAAGGGATCCAGGCTCTTTGCATAGCACAGCCACACTAGTAATCTCACCATACATTGCACATCCCTATTGCACCAACCGTGACACACTTTTACCTCCAGATGCTAACACTCAGCCGGCGGCGCTCAGGGCTAGCCAAGAGCTATCCATTTCAGCCCACCTGCTTTAGCTTTTTGCATCTACAGTCAGTGAGCACAGCGCGCCCGAGAGTGAAGCCGCGCTACATTTCCAACGGCGCAGGAGAGACGGTGCGGGTTTCCCTGTATCAGCAGCTCTGTGGAAGAGGGGAGGAGGGAGTGTGTGTGTGTGAGTGTGTGTGTGTGTGTGTGTGTGTGTGTGTGAGTGTGCGTCTGGGGGGGGGGGGGCAACAAGAGCCATCCCAATGTGCGGCAGCGGTATTGATGCGGCGTAAGCACATTCCCATTGAAATCAATAGAGCTCCTCTCAAGCTCATTCGGCCTCCTAACTAGGGGAAGAGGAGCGGGGCTAATGGACAGGCCCAGATTGCATGAGCACCGAGATGGGGGAGGGGTGGTGGTGGTGGGGTCCTTGAGGTGGGTTTAAGGGGCAGGGGGGGATGGCAGGTGACATGATTTAAAGTACAGAAGGATAAGCCAGGGTTGTGCAATATGAGAAGAAGAACAAGCATCCAGTTCCTATAAGAGCAGAATGTCATAAAAACGATTTTTTTTATAAACTACCGCTCGATGGTTATGGTCACTTAAAATGTCCTTATTTTTTAAAGAAAAGAGCTTCTTTTTTTGATGAGGATAAAATGAAATGAAGCAGAAATTCAATCTAGATATTGTTAATGTTGTGAATGCCTATTCTAGCTGGAAACGGGGGATTTTTTGGTGTGCAGAGGTTCTGATGGTATGTTAGCTAATCGTGTTAGAGGGTCATTGATGATGAGTAAACGCGTGTGCAATTATGCTAGCACTGCTGAAAACGGTTGTGCTGATGAGAGAAACTATAGCACTGGCCTGGGTGACCCCAAACTTGGGCAGTGTATATAATGTTAAGATAAATTGTGAAGTAAATAATTGCGGCCCTTATTGTTATTTCTTAATTGCAGAATAAACACTGAAAATGTGTGATTCAATTGTGATTAATCGTGCATTGGGTTGCAAAGGTGCAGTAGCTTCCCGATGAGCTATCAGTTACCCATTTGTTGTGTTTTTGAACCGTAACGTCACACGCCAGGCCCTGGCTAGAAGAGTGCAGTCCCATATTGTCACGTCAAAACATAACAGTACTTCCCTAAAACAAAGGTTCTGCTGATCAGTGTAATGGCAATGATCTGCATGATGATTGTGTTTCCCCGGACAAACACAGACCAATAGGCGGAACGCTGTATGAAACAGATCGGACCTAAAACAAAACAAAAATGGATGGATGGAATTTCTGATAATCGTGAATAATCGTAAAATCGCCATATTTTTACTCAGAATAATTGGGAGTCAAACATTTCTAAACGAAAGAGAGTCATACGAAGAGAAAGACTTCCAAAAATATTGTTAGGATTAGGTATCTGAAGCTGCTACTTATTGTGGATGTCCCGTGGAAATCTATAAGAAAACGTTTCATCAGCGCTACATTTGTGATCATGGCGATATTAGGCATTTATTTGTCAGGTGACAGTTCCTATGGTAAGAAAGCAAAATGTACCTGCAGTGTCTCGCTTTGAGTCAAAAGGGGGTCATTATTGCTCTCAAAATGCGGTTACTCGTCAGACTTACCATTCACTTGTCTCCATAGCATCTCTATTCGAAAACATGAATGATTCGTGAGCGGATTGTGTTGAGAATGTCGACGGTAGCGCTGGCTGGGGGAGTGTTGTCATGGCCAGGATTCGCTCTTTTCTTTCCTTCCTTCTCTTTCTCTCTGACGCCCACACGCCGAGGAGCCCAGATTATTTTTAAACCTGCGCTAAAAGAAAACGCCATATGTTTATTGTGTGTCCTTTGTCCAAACATGCTATTTTTAGCCTGGCTCTATGCGTTGGAGACTGGTGGAGAAAATAAAAATAAAAAATCACTTCTTCGCACGGAAGAGGGATAACAAGAAACGTGTTGCTATGTTACTTTATTTAGCCATAAGAACAAAGGATTTCATGAACTTAGGGTTGTTGTCGTTGCATTTTCATACCAGTATATATATATATATATATATATATACACATATACATACATACACATACATACACATACATACACATAATATACAATATATAATTAGGACTAACTAAATAGATGTGAGTTAAAAGCTAAGTTAAAAAGGTGGGTCTTGAGCCTGCTCTTAAAAACATGAACGTTCTCTGTGGTCCTGAGCTCCTCCTCAGGTCGTTCCAGAGGCGAGGAAGAAGAAATTGTGGCAAAAAATAATAAAAAAAATGGGGAGGGGGAATCATTTATGTGGGATTAACCTCTTAACCCCTGCCATAAGCAAGTCCATTTCCCCAGTTTAGCTTTACCCAAATCTAAAATGTTACAGCCTACAGACCAGAGTAATGCCTCATTTGAAAGCTAAGACCTACATAACTGATCTTTTCGATACTTATTTTTTCGATACCAGTCGGACTTCCTCTTTTCCCCAGATGCCATACTGTTATCATTTAACGGTACCCGGCTCTACATGGGGAGAACCACTGAAGCTCGTTTTTGGCGCCTTTTCTGAACAATCTGCGTTTTTCCGTTGATTTTGTCGTATGCTTCATCCACAATCTCCATGCGTCGTTCAGTAGCATTTCGTCTGTTATGCTCTTCTTCAGCCTTGTCCAAAACGATGAATAACCCTTTTTGGCCAAAGGGTTACAATGATCCAGTTTGTTTTATTCATAGTGGAGCAAAAGTGGCTCCGTTGATTTGGGTGATGTTGGTTACCTTTTGTGTTAATGCAGTAGTTAGTTATAGTATGTGTGTGTGTGTGCGCGTGTGTGTGTGTGTGTGTGTGTGTGTGTGTGTGTGTGTGTGTGTGTGTGCGCGTGTGTTACAGTGCAGGACCATAGCCAGTGTTTTAGACTTTGACACGGCGCCATTTATCTCAATAATCCGCAGGCCGCCAGGGTTATCCCACCTCCAGTCACATGTTGCGCGATTCATCATGCTCAAATCCGCCAAATCCATTCCATGTAACCTTGCGCGTAGGTGACAAGTTAATACCCGCTGAAAAATCTCTTTTGCAGTCCTCTGCAGTCCTACCGGTCTGGCAATTTTTCGAGCCTGTCTTTAGATGAGTTTTCCCGCATATCTCCATTTTCTTATACTGTACTGGCAATTGTGCATAACTTCAAATCATAGCAACGACACAACAAGAAGTGACTTCCTTTTTGGATCCAACACGCCAAAATAAAAGCACACACCTCGTCTCATTGATCAGTTCAGCAAGTACTTGCAACAATACAAGAATATAATTAAATACCAATTTAAGTGTTTTGTCTGTTAATAGTTAGGCAGAAGGAAAGTTGAACTAATGCATAAGATGGCGCTTTTACAAACAGGAAGTCACTTCGTTGTTATGATTTGAAGTTATGCACAGAGTCAATTGTAGATTCATTGTACCAATTTTCGTCCCCACATCTCATGAGCCGTAGTGTATTTGTGCCAAACGATGCCCCTCACCGGTAAAGGATGAAGAAACAGCGCCCAGTGATAAATCCAGCCCAACCCTCATGAAGTCAGCGGCAGGTGCAGCGAAGTGCAGAGAGCTTATTTGATCCAATTTCGCATAACGTTCCCCATGGGAAGAGTCCCAAAAGAACCATGTGCTTTATTTCTTTTTCTTTTTTTTTAAAATGTATTTTAACCTCTTAACCCCGACCTAAACTGACCACATTTTCTCCAGTTTGGCTTTATCCAAATCTAAAAGCTACTTGAAAAAAACATAGACAAAAACGTGATGATAATGCAACTAAAAAAGCGGTGAAAATCAAATCAAACTTTATTTATAAAGCGCTTTTCATACCGAAAGGTATCACAAAGTGCTTTACAGACAACAGACAGACAAACAGACAAACAGGTGCATGCGCACGAGCACATGCACACACACACACACACACACACACACACACACACACACACGCACACAATATATCATTAGGACTAATAGATGTGAGTTAAAAGCTAAGCTAAAAAGGTGGGTCTTGAGGCTGCTCTTAAATACATGAACGTTCTCTGCGGTCCTGAGCTCCTCCTCAGGTCGCTCCAGAGGCGAGGGCCATAATATTGGAAAGACGCCTCGCCGTGAGTCTTTCTGTTGACCTTAGGAATAACTAGGAGACCCCTGCCGGAGGAGCGAAGGTAAAAGCAGTTCTGAAAGATAAGAAGGACCAAGACCATTAAGACATTTAAAAACCATTAAAAGAACTTTAAAATGGATCCTGAAACACACGGGAAGCCAATGCAGCGACTCTAAAACCGGTGTAATGTGGTCCCGCCTCCTGGTCTTCGTCAGGACACGAGCTGCTGAATTTTGTAAAAGTTGTAAACCTGAGATACTCTTTTTGGGAAGACCACGCAACAATAATGTTACAAAAAAGCGATGAAAAAGTGACAAAATAATGTGATGAAAATTATACATTTTAGCTTTCAAATAAGGCGTAACTGGCCTTTAGGCTGTACAATCTCCAGTCCAGAAGCGTTTAGATTTGGGTAAAGCCAAACTGGAGAAAATGCGCTCGGTTAAGGCGGGGGGTAAGAGGTTAATAATTGTGAATTCCTCAGAATAATCATGACTAAAAAAAAAAGTAGAATCGTGACATAATACTTGAACCCCAGCTCTGAAAATTTGCTGAGCGTCTCTCCCCGATCTTCCTCCCCTTTTACCTTGTGCTGTCCCGTTCATTAAAGCCAATTACTGGCTACAACAGCTTTTAAAAAAACAAACAGCAACTCCCTAAACCTTGTACTCTTAACCCCCACCTTAACTGAGCGTTTTAGTCCCTCTTTTCTCACTTTGTTGCTGTGTTATTGCTGCTTTTCTGGCACGTTTTTGTCACTCTTTTGTTGCTTTATTTGTCACTTTTTCGCCGCTCTTTCGTCACTTTTTTGTTGTTGTGTTTTCGTCGAGTTTTGATTATTATTTTTTTCATATGTTTGCTGCGTTTTCATCCTTGAGTGCATTACATCTACTGCGAGTTTGTTCAATTTCGGTAATGCCTCTTTGCTCGGGAGGGGAAGCTATTGATCATTTAGCAGCTCAAACTAAAGGTCAGCAGCTAACGTTAGCGGAAAAAATACGCAACAGCTGTTTTCCCTCTTTCGTGTTGTGTTTATTTATTTATCAAAAATCCTTCCCTGTCTATTCTTGCAATGCGTCGTGGTCTATGTATCGACCCGTCTTTTGACCATCGCTGCTTTTCCAAATGCATTGTGAAATTTGACAGCATTACTTTTTTTCTTCTCTCTAGACATTTGGGAATAATGTAGAAAGACATCTGCGCCCTCTGCTGTCCACTACCGTAACTGCGTTTAAACGAAATCATAAAACCGAGGGGTATTTTGTCGACGAAGGTGCTCAAACCCGTAGTAAAAAAGGCTGAATAAAGCGTCCCCTGATGCACATGTGCTCCTGCGCTGCGATGAGTGACTGGCTTCGTGTGTTTCTCGGCGCTAGTTAGAGCGAGCGCCGCGCGTAAACAGCTGGAGGAAATGCCACAGTGAGCCCGCTTTGCCCTGGGCCCTCTCCGCGTCCAAATGTCACCCGCCGCACGCTGCACAGGAGCCCGAGCCAAGGCCCGAGCCGGTGCCCACAGCACATTTAAATGTAGTTTTAGTGCCAGTTTTGAGAGATTTAGTCAGACCGTTGTTTTTTGCTTTTTAACGTATAAATGAAGATCTACAGTATGACATTTATTCGATGGTCAAGGTGAAGGTTATCTCTATAGCACATTTACAACAGCCACAGCTGCCCAAAGTGCTTCACATAAAATGGATAAAAAAAAAAAAAAAATACAGGGCATAATAAAACATCAAGAACAATGAAACAGAAAAAACAATGGAGAAACAGCTCAACTTATGGAAAAGCCTGTCCAAACAGGTGGGTTTTAAGGGAGGACTTAAAACAGCTTAGAGTCGGGGCCAAACGGATACTGAGGGGCAGACCGCTCCACAGCCATGGGGGCAGCAGCGGCAAAAGCTCTGTCTACTCTGGTTTTCATGTGCGTTTTGGGCACATCCAGAAGGAGCAGGTCAGCGGGGCAAAGTGCTCTGGGCGGGGCATGGACAGACAGGAGCCCAGTCAAGTACAAAGGTGCCAAGCCATTAAAACATTTAAAAACAATCAAAAGAATCTTGAAGTGGATTCTGTGACAGACAGGGAGCCAGTGCAGACGGGCGAGCACAGGTGTGATGTGCTCCCGTCGCCTGCTGCCGGTCAACAAACGGGCCGCTGCGTTTTGGACCATTTGCAGCCATCTTTATGGACGCCAAACCACAGTACAAGGCGTTGCAATGATCTAAGCGAGTGCTAATGAGGGCATGTAACGCTTTTTCTAGTTCATTTGGAGGAATGTAAGATTTGACTTTACTTAAAAGTCTCATCTGGAAAAAACTGATTTGGACAACTGAACTGATTTGCTTGTCTAGTTCAAAGGAGCTGTCCAAAATGACGCCAAGATTCCTCACAGATGGACGAACATAAGGAGCTAGTGGGCCAAGCAAAGCAATATCTGCAGCGTTAAAATGACCAAATAATGCAACCTCAGTTTTCTTTTCATTATGAAACTCTCTATTCCCATCCTAAGCCAAATATATAATGTTAATCCACATTTTGGAATGACACCGCACTATGTAATAACTGTTCAAAATTATATTGATTATAATGAAAAAAATACTGAGCAAAAGGTCAAACAAAGCATCTGACAGCAAACTGCTAATAGACAATGGGAGACATGAAGCTGGCCTTCGGACTTTACTCGCTCTCTGCTCACAGCACAGGCAAGAAATCGCAGTCAGGGTCACAATAGAGTACGGGCTGCGACTGGATGCAGTTGATTTGGCAAGTGTCCAAATGCGAGTGGTGCGAGGAAGAAAGCGAATGGTGAGCGGCTGGTGAGCGGCTGGTGAGCGGCTGGTGAGCGAGTGTTTCACGGGCCACAGACATTGATTCGGGGCAGTGGTGCGTCAAAGAACGCAGACGTCCTCCTCGTCTTCCACGCTAAACTTCTAAGTCGACAAGATGCCACTTAGGAAGACCAACGCCACAAAAGTGAAGATACTCGCCAAAGCCACGGTGAAGACCAAACTGGGGAAGAGGAGCCTCTAGCCTCTATATACCTACAGCAGGAATCGCACGAGACGATTTATCTTTCACCAGTCTCGCGACCGTAGCGGCTGCGGCGATATTCAGTCGCAATCAACCTCCACTGAATTTTGTGCATGCATGACATTCAGCTGCGACAAATAATCCAGCTGCGATTCACGGCTTTCCATGCGGTCAATAGCGGTCGCTCGTGCAGACGCCCGTGCGCCAAAAGAGAGTGTTCGCACAACCTTCCTATTTTGAGGCGGCAAACGATCGCATAGTGCCCGTGCGCCAATTGTGACAGGCCCCTTAGGAACAAATTGTTAGAAACTAGAAGGTCTTGGCTTTCAAATGAGCTATCACAAACTGGAATAGAGGCTGTAAGCTCCCCAGTCAATACACGTTAAGATTTGAATGTGCATAATTGCTAACCCCAACCCTAAGCTGGCAGATAACAGGTTAACAACCCTATAGGCCTGAATTCTCAATACATATAGACCTTTCAGATGAACTCCAAAATAAACCTAGTTTTTACCAAAATGTCTTTAATTATTACAAGTGCAAACATATATATCATATTTAGGTGGTTTCATTGCTAAATAAAGTTTGCGCTTAGACAAAAGAATAAGAAGAGACAAAGTTGCTGTGCACTAAATGAGCCGAAGAGGGTGCAAAGAGTCTGGTTTAAATGGAACACCACCTGTCGAAGCCCCGGCGATGTAGATTCAGTGGTTCAGACGCTGAGGATCCTTCTGTATGTTGTCCAGGTGTGAGTTAGCCAGCGTAGGCCTGTCACGATAACAATACCTGAAGTCCGATATATTGAGGCAGGAAACTATCGCGATAAACGATATTATTGAATACCAGTTGAGGTCTGCTCGAATGTCCTTAAATAAACTTTCAGCAATCCCGACTGTTATGCTGGTCACGCCAAGACAATATCTTACACAGCGCCGATCGACAATCGTTAAAGTAACGGACTTTAAGAAATCCAGTCCGCTATTATTCCATGAGCGGCCCATGTATTCATAGGGATCCAGTGTGTGTTTTGGCTTCACCCGCTCAACCCAGTCCGCAGCTGTTAACATTCCAGTCCATGTCGTGCCCAAAACTTGGCGAAACATAAATCTTAACTCGAAGCCGCCATGTTTGTTTTGGCACGGACAGACTTTGCATTTGACTGACTGGTTCATCACAGGCTTTTGGTCGATCGGGGAGATAAGGCCAGGTTCCAGATTCATCTTTTAAAATATGACAAAAAGTCCATAGTGTGTTGTAGTGAATGAAGAATTGGCGCATTTTGTCCCTTTTAGAAAGAGAAACGTAACTTTTGCGGCAGTCTCAAGGTCTGCAATGACAATAAAGCTTTGTCCTACTGATATTTCAGATCTTATGACGTCCGTCTATGTGGACAGCTTGTAAAATTGTGTGTGTGGTGGGGGCGGAGCATGTGGTACTACTGTAAATGGCGGAGCTCAGCAGCAAAGGAAATCAATGCAGCGATCGGTGGGCGTGTGACGGCCGACTCATAAACAATATAGTGTTTTACAGGAAGCTCGTCTCGATGCAAAATAGCCATGTGTTTTGACTGACTGATATTATACTGTGCTGTGAGAAACAATTACTTTTGTGTTTTGTAATTGTGTAGCAGGACAACAAGTAACATATAAGTGGCGATATAAGTGCTGGTTGTCATGACGCGAATATTCTGCTGTTTCTATGGGAAAGAAGAAAATGAATATAGGCCAATATTCTCATTTATCTGTAATGTGTTCAGCTGCTAAAAAAGCACCTAATGCTAATTCATGTGAACCGGGAGCTCTTTTTCCCCGAGATGTGACGTCATTGTCCCCAGTTGGTTTGTGTTGAATGTGCTGTTTGTGCGGCAACGGGAGGATTTTGGCGTCAGCAAATACAAACGGTCTCACTGACTCGTGTTTAACAGAGCTAACCATTTCACTTTGGCGTTACTTTGATGGTTTATCAAATTGTACATACGTTTTCTTTTTACTCGCATTAATGTCGGACATTTCTCTCGCAATTACGTCAATCCGACAGCTCACAGTAAACTCAAGAAAGTAGCAGTGTTGAAGGAATCACCTTCTAAACGTATTCAATAGTTATGCTGGTAACGGAACCGGTGTGAGGCTGGATAACTGAGAGAAGAGCTTTCATAGGCTAGAGCAGACCTCCTCCTGAGGGTCAGGGGGTTGCTCTTGCTGGCGCCTCCTTCCTCAATTTGCCTCCTCCACTGTGTGGGGGTGGACAATTTGGGAGGGGAGAGGCTCTCCCCCCTCTGCTGCCCTCCCCCTCTCCAATGGGTGGGCACTGAGGGGAAAATCTGTTAATTCTCCTATCACACTGGAGCCGGTGGAATAATAATAATAATAATAATAATAATAATAATAATAATAATAATAATTATTATTATTATTATTATTATTATAACACCATCCATCCATCCATCCATTTTCTCCCACTTGTCCGTTGCCGGGTCGTGGGGGCAGCTGTTGGAGCTGCCCAAGTCACATAGCACCATGCCCCTATGGCTCCTCCTGCAGGTGGTGGGTCCACGGGAGGACGGCCTCATGGTTCCAAACGGTTCCAAATGGGCCTGTTGGTCTCTCATAGGGGGCCCATTCACACTCTCATTCATACACCAGTGTACGCAGACACTGGAGGCAAGGAGGGTGAAGTGTCTCTTCACCCCCACCTGAACGGAGCATATTTTCTCTAGTTTGGCTCTACCCAAACCCTAAAAGCTTCTTGAAAAAAGCGACAAAAAAATGTGACAAAAAGGCAACAAAAAAACAATGAGAAAGTCAGAAAAAAGTTACAGAAATACAACAAAAAAAGCAACAAAAATACAACAAAAGAACAATCTTTGCAAACTTACAGACTGTCACTTTAACGCTCTTGGACCTGTTTAAAAAGTGTAGCGTGAATTGATTCAAAAAGAAGAAAAATGGAACATAAGAATCGCGAAAACGATCTTTGTCTGAAATTGCGCACTTCTACGTGACTGTGATTCTCAAACGGCGGTGCGTGCCCTTAGTTGTTGTTTTTTTTTACTCCCCTCCCTGGTTGTGTGAGTCGCTTGGGTTCTCAATGGCTACACAGCAGGCTGGAGTGTCGCACTGTGCTGTGGCATTATGTAACTCCTCCCCAATTTAGATGAATAACATGAAAGCGCCTGGCTGCTTGGTCGGCCCCTGCTCCTCTCCCCCTGCACGGAGATATAAATAGCTTTTTTTTTTTTTTTTTTCAAATCTTATCTGGAGAGCGTGTTGTAGGGGGAGCTTTGAAATGCGGCCCCGTAACGATTAGGATCCTATTGTTCCGCTGCTTCTTACAGTAAGCCCCCTGCGCATGTGAACACACGGAGGGCTGGAGATAGCTTTCTAATGGCACCGCGGAGGCTCGGGAGTGGGGAGAGGGAGAGGCTGTTTCCTCATCGTCGGAATGTTTCACTTTGGGATTCTCCATTTTAGGGCTGAGGCTTTTGGAGGATGTGTACTTTACTTGAGTAGTATTTTTGTTGAGAACTTACAAGGATCCAAAGTAAAAAAAACAACAACATCTGGCACTGTCCAGATGTACTGTCAATGTCACAGACTCGGGAAGAAAGTTTGTTTGCGTCGTTGCCGTACAGGGGGTGGTGAAAATAGGTGAATATTCATGTTTTGAAGCTCCTAACACTTATTAAACTGATTTGTAACTTCTATTTTCTACTGCAAATACTTCAGTACTTTCACTAGTAAGAATTTCTCTGAGCAACCTTTACTTTAATTGGAGTAGTATTTGACGGTAGTGTTTCTTCGTCAAAAAATATAGTTCGATTTTTTGAGATATTTTGACAGATTTCTCCAAATGTCTGGTCTATAATCCTGCAAAAACATAAAGGAGTTTATTTTATTACTTTAGGTGATTTAATCATAGTTGCTGTCCCAGCTTTGATTAGCTGCCGTTAGCGTTAGTATACTGTTGCTAGCTGGGTCATTTTGAGCGGCAATCAAAAATACAATTGCGAAGGTTAAAACTAACAGCGATTGAATTCTCCAGGTTCTGTGCTTTGATATGACATGCAGCATGTCCATATCGACTGAGGTTTAGTCGGTGAAACCTGTGTTGAACAAACCTGTAGCTAACCACTGTTCATCGTGATGTTTTTCCGCTCCCCTGAGGCCGAGGAAGTTTTTGGGGCGCTTTTAAAGCCCTTGCGTTAGCTCTTTCAGATTCAAGTCTCTATCACTTTTGGTACCGGCTTTCGGGCTTTTATCTGCCTTAGATCGGGCCGATAGCCGATATTGTAAAGTCCCCAAATGTCGACCTCTATCAAAAACATCCATTTGTTAGCACGCCGTTGGCTACATTTGAAAGCATGTTTTACTGCAGAGGGCGCTCCAATCAAACTAACTGTCCTTTCCATCTGCAAAAAGTATTTCAAGTAATGAAATGTAAAATATTAGTAATGAGATGTCCAAAAACAGGTTTAAACAATTATCTTGCGTATCGATCCGTGTGTCCACTTAAACCGTTTTAGGGTGAACAGTTTGGGGGAAAGTATCTGTGACTACGTTTACATGCAATCAAAACCCTTTCATAACCTGAATATTGGCAATAACCCGGTTGCGCATGGCCACAT
Source organism: Proterorhinus semilunaris (assembly GCA_021464625.1). Classification (NCBI taxonomy): domain Eukaryota; kingdom Metazoa; phylum Chordata; class Actinopteri; order Gobiiformes; family Gobiidae; genus Proterorhinus; species Proterorhinus semilunaris. The sequence continues at coordinate 8,857,169 of CM038359.1, forward strand.
GATACTAAAGCTGGGTACCGTTAAAAAAAAAAAATCGATAACAGTACTTTAACGATAGCAATAATTTGGGGGAATATGGGAGAAATTGTGACAAAAGTAAGGAAAAATTGTGGAAAAAAGGGAAAATGGGGGAGAAAATTGAAAATATTAGTTATAAATTTTTTTTGCTGAAACAACAAAGTCACTTAATCTTTCCTTTGAGTACAGGAAGTACTCAAAGGACCGACCGGAAATACATAAGAAGCAGAGCTAAACATGGCGAAACCCTGAAGCAGCACAGCACGGCTGGAGCGAGGAGGAAACCGATCCCGTTATTAGTGTGGTGAAAGACATGATTATAATGTCTTTTGTCTCCGTGTGTCAAGACATTGTCTGTGCGTGCTTGTCCGTAGTTTGGATCAGGACATCCCAATTGATTACAATGCCCATGTATATACAGGAGTAAATTTGGTTATTCCAAATGTTTCAGAAACCCCAGTATTGACCTAAACCCAAATATTGAACGTAGTCTGTGATGCTCGACAGTCCCCAGACAAAGTAGAGCTGGTGCAGGACTCTATTAAAGGAGCATACGCTAAATTGACTTTGTGGTTGTGGTAACAGAGTAGTATTTTGCGACATTCACAGTTTTAACTATTCCTCTTGACTTTGGTCGGTACCTCTTCTCATGCTGGAGCACTCAAGCATGCAATCGGGCGGCACGGTAGCGTAGCGGTTAGTGCTCTCGCTTCACAGCTAGAAGGTCCCAGGTTCGATTCCCACCTGGACGGGGCCTTTCTGTGTGGAGTTTGCATGTTCTCCCCGTGTCTGCGTAGGTTTCCTCCGGGTACTCCGGTTTCCCCTACCACCAAAAACATGTACAATAGGCCAGGATGAATGGTGTGTGTGAATGTATGGTGGTGGTCAGAGGGACCGTTGGCGCAGACGTGTGTAGTTGCGACGCGCTTCTGTCAGTCTCCCCCAGGGGGAAACTGAAGCTACTAACGTAGTTTACCATCACCGAGTTTGGTGTGAATGCAATTGCTCTCATGTAAAGCGCTTTGTGACCATGTCTGTGAAAGGCGCTATATAAATAAAGATCTTCTTCTTCTTCTTCAATCTGGGTTTCCTGGATTTTGTTGAGTCATAGAGAGAATCAAAGTCCGTACACATGCGGTTCTAAACCAAGTAGGGCACGGAACAAGCCATTTTCAAAAGGTTGCGACTCTACATGTTTTTATAAGATAGATATACTTAATAAGTACAGAAAGTCTGTTCAATTGACTCTTGTCGAGTTGTTTAGATCCTAATTTCAGTTTTCATGGGCTCATTTAATGCAGTGAATTGTGGGGAAAATATAGAATTCTACATTTTATATAACAAATTCCATTCATTTTGGCAGTGGCTTGTCAGTCATCCTAATTGGATCCAGAAGCCGTAGCTGAGAACAGTACATTTGAGCAGGCAAGTATTCATCTTTGTGCTGCTTTAAATCATCGACTGGACTGAGTTGATTAAATGAACTCAATCGATTCAGTCCAGTCGACGATTTAAAGCTTCACTGTGATAGTTGAGAACCACTGCCATAAACCATCCTGCTCAAAAAACTGTTTATCACTGCGCCGTCTATTTGTTAGCATGGTGTTGACTTAAAAATGGAGGCTTGTATATATATTATTATTTTTTCATTATTTTTTCTTTTTTTTCTTTTTCCTGCTGCTGGCAGAGAGCGCTCCGACCAAAGTTTGAGGCGTACACCAATGAGGTCCGCCATGTCCACATAGGTAGAACTTGTGTCCTCAATATGCAGCTGAAGACAGAATTGTGATCGCAATGGCCTCTCAACAACACGCTACTTTTTTGTTTGTAAACTCTGGACCATTTCTGACACCTGTGCGTGAGTTGAATCCCCCAGCCTCGGGAGTAATTGATGCGTTTCCGCGGGTGTGTCGCCGATGATGGATGCCTCCGCCGCTGCCTTTGAATTAACAAGGTTGCTAAGATACCGCGCCTCGTATTAGATTAGCTTATCTCCTGTTATTGCCGCCACTACATTTCACCGTGCAGCGCCCATCAAGACCTTTTTTTTAATTAATTTGGGAATCTAGCCCGGCTGTCGTGGGATGGGAAATCACTTTTCTTTTTTTCTTTTTTTTTGTGGAAATCTTATCTAATTTGTGAACAGAGACGGATCTGTTGCTTTCTGTGCTATCATTTTACACAATATTTTTGTTATTGCAGTTTTTAATTGAACATTTTTAGTCAGCTTTTTTTGTTTTTTAATGGTGGGGAATGAGACATTTCAACCTTAAAGAATCAAGTCCCCCATTTCCTGATTGGACCTGAAAGCCACTCCTAGCTTGTCAAATGATAAGAGAGAGAGAGAGAGCCACCTGCAAAATAGATTGTCAGTGGCGCGCTGAGCATAAGCAAGAGGTGGTCATACTGCGGCCTGTGGGCCAAATCCGGCCCCCCAAGCAATTTTTTTCCGTCTCTTTTCCCATAATTTATTTAATTTTGTTGGCATTGCAAAGCGATGTATGAGAGACAGCATTACCATCCCCTGCCAGAGTGGGCTCAAATGGCTGTGTATTTTATTTTTTTATTTACTTTTTAAATTCAAACGTTACACTAAACTATACACAACAAAACAGCTAAGTCAATGCAGTTTTTGTTAAAAGGAGCAGGGACATCTGTCCCTTTGTCAACTTTACAATCACTTTACATCAGTTCTCTTATTTTGTCTTTTTTTCAACATTTACAATTACCATCAAGCGAGTTCCCGATATATAATTTAGCGCATTTTGCCATGGGAGAAAGGTGAGCAGAATTAAGTTCAAGTTGTTGGTGCAGCCCTCTGACTGAATTCAGTTTACTCATGTGGACCCTTGTAATAATTAAATGCCCACCCCTGGCATAAGCGCATGTTCCCAAGCAGATTTGTTCATGGCAACCTATAAAGTGGAGAGTTTAGCAGTGGAGCTTTGCCAGGGGGTGCATTATTTTTAACCCGATAGATGAGTAAAATACTAGAGTTATCGTTAATATAACAGCTTTTGGACAGTGTGGTGTGTCACATGTATCTCCTAGAGACAAGGGAAGGCAATGCTAATTTTTTACGTTGTTTTTAGCTAATGTCATGGATCATGTTTGCTAGTTCCATCAAAAATGGTGGATTTCTATGGTTCACATTCAATTCATTCAATTAAAACCCAATTGTGGTGTGATTTGATTTCATTATTTTTTTACAGACTGGTATTTTATTGGATATAAAGCTCGCCTGGCTTCTTCGGTAAATCATTATGAAAACGAGCCAGTCTTTTGCACGCCTCTCAACAGATCCTAAAGATTTGGCTTCCATTAAAGAGAACCAAAAGCGCCCCAAGTCAAGATGTCCTCCCCAGCCCCTTTTTGCAGATCTGTAGGAGGGTCTATATCACGGTTTATCATTTAATCCAATGATAGGGGCTGCATTTTCAATTGGATATACAACATGAACCAACGCAACATAAAAGCGGCATGAGGGACATACAGAGACGGTGATGGAGGGAGAGGATGGAAAAAATGGCTAGAGAAAATATATTCCCTCAGGTTATGGTGAGGAAGAGAAAATGGAGAGGCCGAGGAGGCTGCTGAACTGCTGCTGAACTATCCACATTCTACATTTTGAAAGGTTCTAATCCACGACATTTCTACAAAGTAAATCTTTGTATCTGTTTCTGTGTGCGGCCCTTTGGCCAAATGTACAGTTCTTAAAGTGCTTTTTAAATAAAGTTGGTACGGTATGGTATGGTAGACAGGAAATGTGCAAACAATTGAATAGTAAATAGAGGCATCTTATATACAATGAGTGAAAAAAAAACTTTAAAGTACTTTAAAAGTATAAACAATAAAAATAAGATTTTTATAAGATAAAATTAGAACAGACTATAAATGTAGAATATCAAAGTTGGTCCTAGTGCAAGTGGTTGATAAAGTGACGCTGATACAGAATTTATTGCACGTAGTTTTAGGTTATTGCACATGTTACTTTAGAGTCTTGTACAGTCTGACAGCAGTGGGGATGAAAGCCTTGCGGTAGCGCTCCTTCTTGCACTGAGGTTGTCTCAGTCTTCCACTGAAAGAGCTGCTCAGCTCCTCTACAGTCCTGTGCAGTGGATGAGAGGTGTTGTCCATGATGGAGGTGAGCTTGACTAATACCCTCCTGTCCCTCACCTCCTCCACAGAGTCCAGGGGGCAGCCCAGGACGGAGCTGGCCCTCCTGACCAGCTTGTTCAGTCTGTTCTTGTCCCGCTCTGTGCTGCCTGGGGCCCAGCGTAGTGGATAGCAGAGACTACCACAGATTCATAAAAAGTCCAGCAGTTGTACATACTCACTCCGAAGGACCTCCTCAGAAGGTAGAGGCAACTTTGACCCTTCTTGTACAAGGCGTTTGTGTTGTGGGACCAGTCCAGTTTATGGTTGAGGTGAACACCCAGGGACTTGAAACTTGATCATGTGCTTTGTTTATTTCAAAAGCCTCAAAATGCACACTCCAGAACAATAGTTGGCGGCGTGGCGCGGTGCAGATGTAACGTCAGTGCCATTGACACACAGCAAGAAAGAAGGTTTGTCCCCGTTGTGTTGCCGTACCCAAAGAATAAAAAGGAGAAGCGTTCAATGTTAACTTATGCTGGCAGTTAGCAAGCTAGCAAACTTTTCAGAGCCCGTTAGCTTGCACAGTGTATTTTCCCTATAGCCATTTAGCCTCAAATATTCCACATAACATAACATATTCCAAATTATTAAAGGTCCAAATGTTTTCAGCTGTTGTCAACCCACCGATCACATTTAGGTGAGGTCAAAGCTTCGTTAGAAATCATTAATGAATGTATTGAGATTTTACAAATCCTCCTAAATTAGCTAATTAAAGTGGTCTCTAAGCTAAATGCTAACTCATATTCAAGTTTTAGCTTCTTGCAGAAGAGGAAACACATCCATCGACCACTGAATATCATCTTATACGTTAATGATGAAGAACCCACAGATATTATATACATGCTATGAAACGGACATGTCATACCTCACCAAAATTGTATAGGGACTGGCTCAATTCATTTCAATAGAAAGTGCAAATCAGAATTTAAACCGATTTGTACTTATACTTTGAATACTGAAGTATATTCCACTGAGCCACTATTGCTTTTGTTTGAGTTATGTTTGACCAGTACTGAAATCAAGTACTTTGACGACCACTGTCTGTAATGCAAATCTAAATTCAAAATTGTGGGATATTAACACAATGAAATTAAGCCGTCGCCTCACATCTTCAGCTCTTCGCCGCATTGGCAGTGGAGCAGGTGTCCGAGGCTTCCCCTGTCGCTCCAGTCTTTAAATAAACCTGTACTTTCACACATTCTGAGCGTGTTGTCATCTATATTTGATGCTAGCCCGCGCATATAGTGGCCTGTGTGTGTGCGTGTGTGTGTGTGCGTGTGTGTGTGTGTGTGTGTGTGTGCGTGTGGCTGCTATAAGGGAAAGCCCCATTAGCGCGGGATCCCGGGGAGATAAAGACTGCTGACTGCTTTATGTTTCGGAAATGATGGAGTGAACCGAAGCTGCGGTATGAATGCATTGCGCAAGCTATAGCAGGCTGACAGACTTGACAGCATGTAGCCCACTAGCTAGGAGGACCCACTGGCTAACGTGACAGGGAGAGGCGATGTGCTAACGGTACGTTTAGCATCCAGACGGGGAATACCCCTATGGTGTAATACTTCTGGTCTAACACTACTCCATAGAAGTAATGTTTGCCCAGTCAAATGTTTTTTAAATTTTTTTTATGAAATGAAAGTATTTCAATTGTAAAATACTGTTTAAATAAGTCCTGTTGTCCCAGGGAGCCGTCGGGGTTGGGTGCAGAGAGGGACATGGAACTTCACCTAGCTGGGGAGGAAGGAGCCTGAGCTTGTGCAGGAGGTTGAGAAATACCGGCTAGATATAGTCGGGCTCACCTCCACGTACAGCCTGGGTTCCGGATCCCATCTCCTGGAAAGAGGCTGGACGCTCCATTTCTCTGGAGTTGACCGCGGGCTGGGGTGGGTTTGCTCATAGCCCCCCATCTCAGCCGCCACATGTTGGAGTTCACACCGGGGAACGAGAGGGTCGTGTCCCTACGCCTTCGGGTCGGGGACAGGTCTCTCACCGTTGTTTCAGCCTACGGGCAGAGTACCCGGCCTTCTTGGAGTCCCTGGGAGGGGTACTAGATGGTGCTCCGGCTGGGGACTCCATTGTTCTACTGGGGGACTTCAACGACAGTGAGACCTGGATAGGGGTGATTGGGAAGAACGGCCTCCCCGATCTGAACCCGAGTGGTGTTCTGTTATTGGACTTCTGTGCTAGTTACAGTTTGTCCATAACGACCACCATGTTCGAGCACAAGGGTGTCCATAAGTGCACGTGGCACCAGGACACCCTAGGCAGGAGGTCGATGATCGACTTTGTAGTTGTGTCATCTGATCTCCGGCCGTGTGTCTCGGACACTCGGGTGAAGAGAGGGGCTGAGCTGTCAACCGATCACCACCTGGTGGTGAGCTGGATCCGCTGGCAGGGGAGGAAGCCGGTCAGACCTGGCAGGCCCAAACGTGTTGTGAGGGTCTGTTGGGAACGTCTGGTGGATCCCTCTGTCAGTAGGGTCTTCAACCTCCGGAAGAGCTTCACCCAGATTCCGCGGGAGGTTGTGGAAATTGAGTCCGAGGGGACTATGTTCTCCTCCTCCATTGTCACGTTGTCCAATGAGGAGGAAGAGGCTGGGGACTCGGAGGGGGGCTCATCTATCACCCAGGCTGAAGTCACCAAGGTGGTTAGAAAGCTCCTCGGTAGCAAGGCCCCGGGGGTGGTTGAGATTCGTACTGACTACCGTAAGTCTCATGCAACATCGCGTGGCGTTCTGGGACAGTGCCCCTGGATTGGCAGACCGTGGTGGTGATCCCTCTCTTAAAGAAGGGGGATCGGAGAGTGTGCTCCAATTACAGAGGGATCACACTTCTCAGCCTCCTCGGTAAGGTCTACTCCAGGGTGCTGGAGAGGAGGATCCGGCCAATAGTCGAACCTCGGATCCAAGAGGAACAATGCGGTTTTCGTCCTCGTGGCACACTGGACCAGCTCTATACCCTTCATCGGGTGTTCGAGGGTTTGTGGGAGTTCGCCCAACCAGTCCACATGTGTTTTGTGGATCTGGAGAAAGTGTTCAACCGTGTCCCTCGTGGTGCCCTGTGGGGGGTGCTCCGGGAGTATGGGGTGCAGGGCTCTCTATTAAGGGCTGTCCGTTCCTTGTATGACCGCAGCAGGAGCTTGGTTCGCATTGCCGGCATGTTGGTCTCCGCCAGGGCTGCCCTTTGTCACTGGTTCTGTTCATTACCTTTATGGACAGAATTTCTAGGTGCAGCCAGGGGCCGGAGGGTGTCCGGTTTGGGAACCTCAAGATCTCATCTCTGCTGTTTGCAGAATGTTGTTCTGTTGGCTTCATCAAATCAGGACCTCCAGCGCGCACTGGGGCGGTTTGCAGCCGAGTGTGAAGCGGCCGGGATGAGGATCAGCACCTCCAAATCTGAGGCCATGGTTCTCCACCGGAAAAAGGTGGTTTCCCCGCTTCAGGTCGGTGGGGTGTCCTTGCCCCAAGTGGAGGAGTTCAAGTATCTCGGGGTCATGTTCACGAGTGAGGGACAGATGGAGCGTGAGATCGATAGACGGATCGGTGCGGCGTCAGCAGTGATGCAGTCGCTGTATTGGACTGTTGTGGTGAAGAGGGAGCTGAGTCTGAGGCAAAGCTCTCGATTTACCGATCGATCTACGTTCCCACCCTCACCTATGGTCATGAGATTTGGGTAATGACCGAAAGGACAAGATCGCGAATACAAGCGGCCGAAATTAGTTTCCTTCGCAGGGTGGCTGGGCGCACCCTCCAAGATCGGGTGAGGAGCTCAGTTACCCGGGAGGAGCTCGGAGTAGAGTCACTGCTCCTTCACGTCGAAAGGAGCCAGCTGAGGTGGCTAGGGCATCTGTTCCGGATGCTTCCTGGTCGCCTCCCACGGGAGGTGCTCCAGGCATGTCCTATTGGGAGGAGGCCTCGTGGAAGGTCCAGAAAACGCTGGTGGGACTATGTCTCCGAGCTGGCCTGGTGTTGCCTCGGGGTCCCCCCAGAACAGCTGGAAGAGGTGTGCGGGGATCGAGAAGTCTGGGCATCTCTGCTGAGACTGCTGCCCCCATGACCCGATGTTTAAATAACTGTTCAAAAACATGTAAATAACTCCCTCTGTACGGCAACACGACGGGGACAAACCTTGTTCCTTGTTGTGACTCAGTGGCATTTGACAGTACGTCTGCACAGTGCCCCTTATTGTTCTGGAGTTTGCATTGTTAATCTTTTAAAATGAACAAAACACATGGACATATTAACTTTTTTACTTCGGAGCCTTTATAGAAATGCAGTGGAGAAGAAAGTATTATATTGATCTTTCAAATAGTGGACTAAAAGTAATAAGTTCTCATCAAGAACACTACTCAAGTAAAGTACAGATCAAGCATAGTATTTGGATACATTTACTGACTACCTCTGGGGACACGTTTATCACTAAAAGGGGTCAACTATTTGTCATGTCTTTTGAAAAATTAGGCTCAGGACAAGTTATCTCAAGGGGTTTTCTCTGGACTTACCCAAACAATACCCAGGTGTAAACTTGGCAGGGGTTACACCAGTTTGTCCTGCCACTAAGAAAACGTACAATAGAGAGTCCCCTCTAGTTCCAGGACAGGTCAAATATTTGAAAAATACCACTTTAAATTAAGCAGTATATATGAGTTGTAAGTAATTCAATTAGGCCCTGAATGTAATTTGAAACGTAAGCTTGCAATAGGTAGTACTAAGTAAATAATTCGAATGCTAAAAGATGACACGTTTTAGGATGTTGTATTTAAACTATTCTAATTTACTGAATGTCTCCCTCTGCTCCTTTCACCCTCAGCTGTCTTGTCAAATAAAGCCCAAATAAAAGCATGAATAAATAGTATTAGTAAGAAGATGAAACAACTTACTTCTGCTTTATTTTTTTCATGCTTTTTCCCGGATTTAGACCACAACAACATACAATGTCCAACTGACCATCTCTGTCATCGCTGACCGCTCTTTGTCTCTCTGATGCAGAGTTTATCCAGCCGTGCACTGCCCTGTGTGCGATATACTCCGAGGGGAACCCTGTATGTCCCCACGGGCGGAAACACAAGCTCTGCTCCTGTCAGCGCTGCCAGCTCCGTACACTGTAGTACTACGTCGGATTTCAGCATTACTCTATTACTTGTACCATGAAAACTCCACGGGAAAGAGGGTCCAAACTACATTGAAAATAGATAACTGCCATATCCTCCTCCCTTGATAGACTTTTGGAGAAATATCTCTGGGCCCAGTTACAAAGACGGGTCAATGTTGACACTTACAGTAAATGCTCTATACCTGACATTTCCCCCCACTTTTTGTATAGGGCAAAAATCATTTTCATTCCGTAGAATATCTTTTAAATCATTTTAACTTATCATTATGAAACAAACCTGGAAGATGTCTTGATGTTAACATGTCAATATGTCACACAAAGGGGTATTCCTTTTGTTGTACCATGTAGACGCCAAAATCAACTGCAACAGTAATAATACCTTTGTCTCGAGATAAAATGATATCAAAGTACCTATTAGGGCTGGGACGATACACTTTTGTCGCAATCCAAAACGTATCACTACACTGAGGGCCGATGCGATACATACTGCGATACAATATATTCCAGTGCACAGGCGACTTGTGTGGATTAGCCTGGTCTGTTTCAGACATGTTTACTCTGGTACAATGCTTGTAAGTCGTTTTCTGGAGCGGACAAATTCCCTTTAACTTTTAAATAAGTAGATTGTTGATTACTGTATTCAGCCACACAGCATTTAGAAAGGACACAAAAACACCTTCGTTTTAGGAGTAACATTTATGATTTAGCATTTTACTTTTTTAAACGTCTGGCCCTTTTGTTTAAACTATTCAGCATCAAATCTTGAACAGAACTATCTTTAAGTCAAAAATATACCGTAAATTTCGTCCAATAAAGCACACCTTACTAAATCTCCGGCCTTGTACATACAGGCCGCACTCGAATAAGCTGCAGGTTTTCATAGTGCCATGCATCCGCTCAGAGCGGCCCGTGGCGCAGATGAGGAGCAAGAGACGCCTCATCCCGGAGAAAGGTGCTGTTGCGGGCAGAGGGAGGGCGGCAGGGACGGCAGTGATAACGCGTGAAAAAGGCAGAAATGGACAGTGTAGCCGAGCTCAATGTGGAAGTGTAGAGGCTAGAACGCAGCGCACCGCGTCACGGCACTTCAGAGGCTTTACTCAAACCGTGCGGGGCTTTACACACGTGATTTATACATGTGTCATAAATAAAAGACACGTATGTCCGTGTTGTAAGAGAGAGAGAGCAAACCTGGCTCTTTTTTGTAGGATAATAGCGAGACACGGGTTTAACATGTTTCCCCTGATGCCTGAGCCCTGACGATGGTTTCTCCGTCTCCGCGGCTTCTCTCGTCCAAACAAACAAAGTTCTCGGCGGTCTCTCTGTCTGTCATGGCCAGACTCTGTGCCTCTGCAGGACGGTGAAAAGCCTGTGTTTTCCTCCGCGGCGCCGCGTCTAGATTCAGCAGAACCATGGCGCGGGGTCCAGCGCGTCACTGCAGCCTCGGTGTGCGTTCTCTCAAAGGAAATAAAGGAGGCGGCTCTTTTTGCGTCAGGGCGTTTCGGTGCGTTGGGGCGAGCAAAGCCCTTCCACATCTAGGCTAAAGTGAGCCTTCAACATTTTAAAAGTTACTCATCTACCGTTCCTCAGCCAAGAGCAGATCAGAAGTCCCGTCTCACTTTTGAGTTTACTGCTAGAGACGCCCCTAGTATAGCGCCTGTTGGCGGCTCTAAATCGGCCGCACCGTCATATCAGCCGCAGGGTTCAAAGCGTGGGAAAAAGGTAGCGCCGTATAGGCCGGAAATTATAGTATGTCATTTTTTTTTTTTATACCTGCGTTGAGTACCAAAAGTATTGTGATGAATCGTTTTCGATAAACGTATCGCAAAACATAGAAGTATTATGATATATCGCACGATAAATGATATTTTGTCCCAGTCCTAGTATGTATTGTCAAGTTCTTACTTAAACTAAAACAATACGGTGGAGCGTTTTTACCCAAGATGACATACACCCATGATTAGCGAGGAGGGGGAGAGTGTCCGAGTTCACGGTGCAGTGCAGTGTGCGGTAAAGTTCAGCGCTACAGTGATCGAAGAGTCCGGGGCTAAGGTGGACATTACAGGACACAGCCCAGGCCTTACGAGCCCAACGCTCTTTGGACCTTAGAAAAGACTGAACATGTAATCCCTCCAGACCCATGGTAGGTTTAGCACCGAAGCGCTATTTTGCGACACACGAGTTCCGTTCCTCAGCTGCAGATTTCTCATGCCCGTCGACGGTTTCTGTCGCCAAAACGCTTTCCATCCCAGTGCGTTTCCGGAGTCTTTCGCGGCTTTTATCGTCGCCTCTCCGTCCCCCTCCGGAGTTTCCCCCCTTAATGTTGCCCACAGACACGCCGGGGATGAGAGGTGCAGCGATGGCCGATTTTGACAGTGCATGTTGATTGGCTCAGAACAGTTGCTGCCTCTTGTAGGAGTGTGGAGCCGGTTATTTTTAGATCAAGGGGGAAGCTGAGAGAGAGAGAGAGAAAGCAAGAGGGAGAAAGAGAGAGGGTGCATGCTTGTAAGGAATACTGCAGTCTTGAAAGAAGTTCCCCCGTTTTTTTCCCTTTTTTTTTTTTTTTTTATGCAGCAGTCGCAGGCTCGAATAATTCCGTGTGCATATGCCCGACATCCTGGTTTTCTGGAGGGGCGCGAGCAAATGTCAGCGGCATGCGTTTGCAAAAACCGTTCGGAAACATGCTTCTGTCGTATTCTCACATGAGCTGAGGCGGGGTAGGGGAGGGTTTAGCTTCCTGGCAGCCTGTGGGATGAAGTTGTCCTTCAGTCAGGTGGACCTGGCATGGATCGCTGCCCCACAGGGTTTATACAGGTAGCAGCGAGTTCAATTGAATCGACTTTTTTCGAACTTTTTTTTTTACCTTGTTAAAATGTTGTTCTCTCAAACAAACCTGGAGATGTGTTTTACGTTCCTATGTGCTATAGCTCACCTTTGATTAATCTTTGGATCTTCTCCAGTGGCTGTTCTTAGCACCGCGGCGACAGCTCTCCAATAGCCCCAATAGGACGGTCAATTTCTGAGCAATTACATTTTGTGTACAATTTCAACCCCAAAGTAAATATTTTATTCCACTTTGAGTCCAATTGAATTTAAGGCCCTGTGAAAACCCAGGCCCCGTCCAGATCATTGTTGAGCCAAAAACACAGTCCACTGAGAAGAGCACGTCCAAAGTGGAGTCGCACAGATCCAGCTGTTTTGCTGTCGATACTGTGGGGGTTTGATACCAAGACAGTGAGAATGTGAATGGTCCTCTTTTCTCCACTGTGAGATCAGTAAAGTCCTAAAGGCGCTTTGAATTGCCTTGTGTACAAAATGCGCGGTATGAATAAAGTTGCCTTGCCTTATTCTTTCCTGCAAACGAGATATCAATTGTCAATTAGATAAATTGATAGGCTGTCATGGAAAAAAACATGAAAGGGACTGGATGCAAGTTGGTCATTTTATTTCCTGACCTGTACAGCCACAGACCTGGTTTGCTTATAAAATCGCTCGTTCAGCTCGTTTAGCTCCATAGGTAGAGCGCAGGGCTCATATGGCCGGGGTCCCAACCACAAGAGTGCTGGTTCGATCTCAACCTTGACTTTTAATTTTTTTATTTTTTTTTGACTGGGCACCCACTGGGAAGAACATAAATCGGCGCCTACGATCACTTCAATGTCGGATATTTGGAATCGATTCCAAATTCCATATTTTTCCCCAGAATCGGCGCCGATATCCAATAGCAGTATCGGATATCGGTGCATCCTTAGGCCAAAGAGGGCGCGACAGCCTGTACAGGACAGGCTACATGAACTGGAGTGGAATTATTGACAAATTATCGTTATCGCAATATTGGGAGAGGCAATATCAATATCACCTCATGTTTACACGTTATTTTGCAAACACAGCCTAAAACAAAAAATGCAATATACAAGAATGTTGTCAAATATCTCATCAAGCCACGCAAGAGGATAGTATTCGTTCATTTCAAGCCGAGTTTGACTATATGTAGCGCTTTTAGTTTTTCCACTTTCCATTGTCCGTCTCTCTCTTTCCTCTGCATGTCTGTCTACTCTACACATTCGTCCCTCAGTCTGTGATGACTCATGGGGGTCCCCCCGCCAGCCGCAGTCAGGGGTCCATCTACATTACACACTGTGAAGGTGGGGGCTCCGGGTCAGTGTGGTCTCGAAACTTCCCGGGCGCGGGACGACGGGACATCTGCGGGAACTGAATCCCAAAGCACAAAGCAGTATCTCCTCTGGCGTCATTTTAACCCGCAGCGTTTCCTGTGTGTCGTTGCAGTGAGTGACAGCTGCTACCGGAACCTGGCAGAGGACCGCAGCGGAGTCAACCTCAAAGACCTCGTCCACGACCCCTCCCTGTGAGTGCCGACCTTTTTGTTATTAGCCGCTAAAAATACAACCTGAGACTGACGGGCCCCCACGCACGGAACCACAACGCGGTGTGTTTTTTTTTTTTAAAGGCAAGAAAACATCCATTTTTCATGCTATGGTTTTTTGGCTAGTTTTTTTCTGCTTTGACATCTTAGTTTTCGCGTTAGTACACACAAATAGACCAAACCCACCCGTTACAATGTTTATTTTATGACTTGTATCCATTCACAAATACTGTACAAAATTACACTGACAAGACTGTGTAATCCCAATATGGCTTTTCTGCTCTGAAAGACAGCAGCTGCGCCACTTCTTTTTGCAAAATTAGGTTCACATTACACTCTTTTCCAACAACATCTCCGCTTAACACTACACTTTCCAGTCTTGTACTAAACAATGTTTTTGAAAGTTTGTTTAGAGGGATTTTTCAAGATCTAATTCCTGCATGATTTACTGAGCTTTCAACTAAGGGTGGGCGATACAGCCAACTCCAGAGCCGACGATCGGTCAATTTTGTGGGATTGTTTTATCGCGACCCGAAGCACTTCTGCACAGTCGACTCTTTTCCTGCTACTGTCTGTGAAGGAAACCCAAGTCCTGAACGTTCTGCTACGCAAATGTCAGAGTGTACTCATTTGGCAGCGAGCCGCTACTCTCCGGTGCGCATATGTATATACGACCAATCCGGAGCTTTCGAACCCGGTGTTCTGTCTCTGATTCAGCGGTGCTCATGTCAGTGTCCTTCTGCTCTGTGCGTGGATCCCACCGTGTGTTTATTTGCCTGGATCATGTGCGAAGAGGCGAGTGTGTCCTTCATCCTTTCTGTTCTGTCAGACGCCGCTTCCTTCTCATTTGTCAAAATTAGATCATGGACCGTGTTCACAAATGTGTCTTTGAAAATGTAAGACTTGTCCAAAACACTGGCGAATCTCAGTTCCTTATTGTCAAGTTGCCTAAGGGTAACTAACTGCTTCCCGTTTGCCCTTTAAGACCAGCACACACTACACGATTTTTCTAGTCTTAAACGATTTTATATAGAATGGGGGGTCCACACTACACGACTGGATTTAGTGCGATTATAGAACGTCTGGGGGTTCACACATAATGACTGAGAATCGGAAGAGCGAACACACTACACGATTCTGACAAACAGCTGATGTTTGATAACACAGCACGTCTGTCCTCTCTACCGCTTCATTTCTCCTCCTGTTTCAAAAACTGACCCAAAATCCGCAAAGACAGGCCTGTGTTTGTGAGCGTGCGAAAACATGTGCGTGTCCCGATTGGTCAACAGTGTCGCAACATCGCAGTGCAAGGCTCCTACTGCTACGAAGCCTTCAACTTGGCTATAGTTCTGTCAAATGGAGATAAAAGTCGGTGGCACGAAGAAGCGGGACATATTTCAGTCGATTTAATAAGAAAAGGAGACGGGCCTCCGCCCTGAGATGGAGGAGGCGGAGGAGACAGCGGAGAAAGCGGAGAGAGGCGAGCCGCTAGCGGCGAGGTGAAGCTGAACAGTCCGTCTCCAAACTCAGTAAGTGCCGCTAAACTCTGTTTGCGGTTCAAATGTAGCTTGAAAAGGTGGTTCACATGAACTTTTGGTGATATAAAGTTGTGCAATTTTGCGTGGGGCTGTTTTGACAGAGAAATTAAAAAGGAGGCGCCTCAGTGTTTTTCTGTCTTTATTTCACTCTGTCATTGGCCGCTACTTTCGGTGTGTTCACTTTGGCGACAGTAAAATCACCCACGATTCTACTTTATGTCCAAAATCGGGCTTAAAAATCAAACATGTTTGATTCCCTGTGACTGTAGTCCAGTTGCGTCTGACTGCTGCCCACACTACACGATTCCAACGCGAGTCCAGTCGTGACCCCCCCAACACTACACGACACGACTCTCTGCGACTGCCTCCAACCAGACACGACTCGGGAAGACTCGGCGCGACTGAGAATATTTTCTGGCCTCTAAAGTAAACAATCAAATCTCACTGCTGATTGGCTGTTACCTGTGCCACGGCTCTGCGTGTAACCAATCAGATGGTGCTGTGTGTGGGACAATGCTGGAGACAGAGGAGTGACAACAGCCAAAATAACCCTGTTTTTAATTGATCTTTTATCGGCCATCTGATTTTGTATTTTTTTTTAAAGGCCGATATGTGTCATAATCGATGCCGATCCCTGTTTTTCATCGTTCAGAATTGTTGTTAGCATTGAGCTAAGTAAGCTGTCGAGGTTACATGCATTTCTTTCAGCGCAGACACTCTTTAGTTCCATATCGCTGCTAAAACTCTAAATATGTCCAAATACTTGACCTTTGATTCCATCCGCTTGTGTTTCTTGAGAAGTTCATTCCGCCCTTTTACGCCATCACCATTAAAACTTAGTTTTAACTTAAGTTTCTCCATAATTCTGATTGGCTGACATGTCGATCACTCAAACCTGCTGCTGTAAAGAAATACGGGGAAAGACAAAGCGCTCGCGAGGAAAGAGAAAGAGGGACAGGGAGCAGCGGGCCGCGTAACACGAGCCATCATCACAGTCTCGCCGCCGCGCACACAACGCTGGGCCGCGCTCGCTCCTGTCATCCATCAGGGGGCGACGTGTGGGGGGCCTCCCGAGGTGAGGCTGAAAAACGATGTGCAGAACGAGAGCAAGAGCATACGCGCTCAAGGACACAGACGTCAGCTACAGGTGTGGCACGTGTTTGTGGTTTCAAACTCAGTAACGGGAATTTGGTTTATACTTTTGAATTGAAATGTGAAATCTTCAAAATGCTCTCACTGTTGGCATGTGTCCATACTGTACCAATGGGCCATATGCAGGTCAGAGTTCTTCGCTTGTCACTGATGTTTCATATTTGGCACGGAAAGTTTATTTCTAGAGCACAGTCCATAAACACGTTTCAAATTGGCATTAAAGTGACAGTCTGTAAAAATCAGGAGATATAGAGAGAATTTTGAAAAGCCACTCTTAGTTTCAAAATGTGATAAGAGAGACAGAGATCTCAAAAGATTTCAGGTTTACAGGAAAGCTTGTCTCATTGGTCAAAGTGCTGCAGGTTTGACCTCGAGAGCGCTTCCCCACCCCCCCGAAAACTGCGAGATAATAGACTCCAAACCACTACTACTCCCCGTTCAGAGGAGAGAGGAGTACAAAGTCGCTTCTATTATTCAACGACCGGAGCTATATCTTACGGAAGTGTCCTACATCGGGCGAGATTTCACACGCGCCGAAGCTTTTTACCCCTATCTCCACTCACGGATCTCACACTTGTTTTTATTCTCTGTTGTTTTTTATTCATAGGCATGTCCACTTTCAAGGGCCAACGTCGGACCACCGCATTCAACATTTAGGCGCTGCTATAACGGGAATCGTACCCACACCTTCGGTAAAAAGCTCGCCTTCAAACCACAAGGAGTTCATGTCTCAAGGGAGAGCTTTATGTTGTAAATGTCTAAATCGGTTTGGGCTGTGTTCCTAAGAAAAGCAAAAGTGCGGAAATCTTACACATTTAGAAGCCTCATACACAGGATTACAGACAGCTTTTTTATTTATTTTTTTCAAAAATATTGGCCAAAAATCGACCTCTGTTATACAGTACATCCATCCATCCATCTTCTTCCACTTGTCCGATGCCGGGTCGTAGGAAATCACATTGCACCAGCCCCTCTGGCTCCTCCTGCAGGTGGTGGGTCCACAGAAGGACGGCCTCATGGTTCTAACCGGGCATGTTGGTCTCTCATAAGGGGCTTCTGAACCGCTCTTTGTCTGACCCGTCACCTAGGACCTGTTTGCCATGGGAGACCCTACCAGGGGCACCAAGCCCCCAGGATCATTCGGGTGCTCAAACCGGAATTATGCAGTTTGTTATCTTGACCTGGACATTTACAGCGAAGGATTATCTCCAAGATGTTGTTTCATATTCGACGTAGCCGATATCTGCGCCTTTTGCGGCAACTTTCTGACGACAGGGTTTGCATAACAGACGTCCATCGACAACAACAACGCCTTGGTCATCTTTTGGACCCTAAAGAGGTCCCACTCTGCTGACTTCAATGTTTTTTGGGTGGATACAACACTGGAGGAGAGCGTCCTTCTGCCTTGCTCAACTACCGGTTTATGTTTATGGCGTGCAGCGGCTCGTGCGTCAGCGTGAGAAATTTCTGCGGTAAAGAACCCTATCCTCACTGTGAAGTACGGAGCAGGACAATCATGGTGTGGGACTGTGTTGTTGCCTCAGGGCCTGGACAACGTGCTATCATCACTAGAAAAATGTATTTTTAGTATTCTTATTAGTTTATCAAGATATTTTGCAGAAAAACCTTAGACATTCACAACAGCATGTCAATAAGTGAGTACACCCCTGTATTAAATAGCTGGCTGATCCTTCTTTTGTAGCAATAACTGCTTTTCTGTAGTTGCAGATTAGACGCTCACAACAATCAGGATGAATCTTGGACCATTCCTCTTTACAAAACTGCTGCAGTTCAGTGAGATTCAGATGGTGTACTTACTTATTCCACCCTGTCCTGTGAATGTTTACATGTTATGGCCAATAAAAATATGATCAAATGTAAATGTTTGGGTGGTATTAGTTTAAGCAGACACTGTTTAGTCAATCTCGTGATTTTAATAAAGACCAGACCACATTTTATGACCAATTTAGACAGAAATGTAAGAAATTCCACACGGTGTATTCACTTTTTCCTCCCACTGTATATATTTATATGACATTTACTATAAAATAAATGTTTAACAAAAAATTCAGCCATGCCAATCTCTTTCATATCTGTATCGGACCCCAAAAATCCATACCGGTCGGGCTCTTACAACTCAGAGCAGACTCGGAGCACGGACTTGAAGAGTTCACGAGTTTCAGCTCTCGGAACGAGTGAACTCTTCTCAATATTTATACCATCCATCCATTTTCTTCCGCTTTATCCGGGGCCGGGTCGCGGGGGCAACAGTCTCAGCAGAGACGCCCAGACTTCCCGATCCACGCACCCCTCCTCCAGCTATTCTGGGGGGACCCCGAGGCGACACCAGGCCAGCTCGGAGACATAGTCCCACCAGCGTGTCCTGGGCCTTCCACGAGGCCTCCTCCCAATAGGACATGCCTGGAGCACCTCCCGAGGGAGGCGACCAGGAGGCATCCGGAACAGATGCCCTAGCCACCTCAGCTGGCTCCTTTCGACGTGAAGGAGCAGTGACTCTACTCCGAGCTCCTCCCGGGTAACTGAGCTCCTCACCCGATCTCGGAGGGTGCGCCCAGCCACCCTGCGAAGGAAACTCATTTCGGCCGCTTGTATTCGCGATCTTGTCCTTTCGGTCATTACCCAAATCTCATGACCATAGGTGAGGGTGGGAACGTAGATCGATCGGTAAATCGAGAGTTTTGCCTCAGACTCAGCTCCCTCTTCACCACAACGGTCCGATACAGCGACCGCATCACTGCTGACGCCGCACCGATCCGTCTATCGATCTCACGCTCCATCCGTCCCTCACTCGTGAACAGGACCCCGAGATACTTGAACTCCTCCACTTGGGGCAAGGACACCCCACCGACCTGAAGCGGGGAAGCCACCTTTTTCCGGTGAAGAACCATGGCCTCAGATTTGGAGGTGCTGATCCTCATCCCGGCCGCTTCACACTCGGCTAAGGCTGAAACGACGCGTCGACGTCATCGATTACGTAAATACGTCGACGCAGTTTTTGTGCGTCGACACGTCGCTTGTTTACATCATGGCGGCGCGCGATGCGAGCGAGGGGAAAAAGGCACGCCAAAAGTAATCAAAAGTGTGGGAGTATTTCCAGAAACGGCCAAATAATGTTGTTTATGCACACTGTGTCGAGCGGAAATGGCCTACCACAGCAGCACAACGGCTATGAACGAACATTTAAAACGAAAACACCCGACAGCGTTCATGCCATCAACCAGTCAATCGGCCGCGTGAGTAATTTTCATTACACAAAAACATTAATGTATTATTTGTATCTGCGTTGTAAATTCATAAACTAAAGCACTGTTCCGCTCTGAGAGGCGTCAAAAACGCGCGTGTCTAACGCTACATAACGTTAGTTGTGTAACTAACTAAACTACCTTTGTACAACATTAACAGTTATGTACAAACGAACAATTAACTTTAATCATACAATCATTGTTGTGTGCTGGTTATTTATTTTTTATTTTGCGCATTTTAAAGCAAATAAGCAATACTTTTACTTTTATTCAAATGTTTACAGTGAGTGTTCCAGAAATTGCACATTTTATAGGCTACTGAGTTGCACATTGAGCCATAATTTTATTTGGTTAAATAAAAGCCATGCCATTTGAAAATACTGGCCTACGTCAATTTTTTCCCCTTCATTTTAAATGAAAAAATAATCGGTAAAAGGAAAAATAATCTATAGATTAATCGAAAAAATAATCTATAGATTAATCGATAGAAAAATAATCGTTAGCTGCAGCCTTACACTCGGCTGCAAACCGCCCCAGTGCAGCTGGAGGTCCTGATTTGATGAAGCCAACAGAACAACATCGTCTGCAAACAGCAGAGATGAGATTCTGAGGTTCCCAAACCGGACACCCTCCGGCCCCTGGCTGCGCCTAGAATATTTATACCATTGTGTCTAAATAGTTGTCGCGTTAGAAAGCTCAATAAATCAGGCCCGGAACAACAAATCCTTCTGAAATAACAAGATAAACTTATGCAAGTCAAACTTTAAAATACGACAACGTGGTGTCCACTTTAGCTGCAGATGTTGTCCCCACAAGGTTTTTGAAGAAATATGTTTTGATATAAATCTATGGACCAAAGTGTAGTGAGAAAACAGTTTATTGTGAGCAAGATTAATATTGGTGTTCCAGGTTAAAGCGAGTTAAGAGCAAACTGTGCAGTGTTTATTTAGTCAGACTTAATTAGAGTTTGACTTATTTATTCATGGTGGTCTTTAATAAATGCTCTGCACTGTGGCTTTAAAGCTGCAGTGTTAGACTTTTTCCTTTTTTTTTTTTTTTTTTTTACCAGGGCATATCTAACACACTGAAACATTTAACCAGAATTTCCCCTGGTTTGACGCCTTTTGGGTAACGTTTATTATTATTTCGCTTCGTTATTGAACAAGTCCCAGTTCTCTCCTATGGAACTCTTTCCTCTTCCTATGTAGCCAGTAAACATTTCAACATTTCAAACCTTTCTTTGTAAAGTTGCTGCTTTACAGCTCTCATGTAAAGCGCTTTGTGACCATGTCTGTGAAAGGCGCTATATAAATAAAGATCTTCTTCTTCTTCTTCTTCTTCACTGCTGCAAAACTAAGACAAATAGTCCATGATAAATGTGTGTTCCCATTTGCATTGACTGACTTGTGTTTCCTGCTCGCTTCTCGCTCACTCCCAAAAAACCACACACTCTTCCCCCAGGACGCACTCGCACAAAAATGTCTAGTCAACAACATACCGCAGCTTTGTGCGAAAATGGCATCCCCGATAGTTGGGAGAAAGAAAAAGAAAAATAGAAAAAATAAAAAAACATTTGGCTGTCTCTCTCACTGTTCCCTCAGACGGGGGAGAGGAGGAGGACGTTGCCTTGGAAACCAGGAAGGAACCCCATCTATTCGCGTTGGGCATATTTTCATTTGCGCTGCTGCACCAGGAGGAAACCGAAGAGGGAGAGTTGCCTAGTTGTGCGTGCAATGTTTTTCACCTGAAATGACCCCGTAATCAGATCTGATCTATTTACAGGCGGGAATCTGATCTGATCATCCAAAACTCTGGGTTATTTAGAATAATGTCCTGAAGTGTTATTCTCATGTTATTATTCGTTTTTCATATTCCAGTCTTCTCTTTCTCTTAACGTGAACATGATCGATACTTAAACCTATTTTCATTCTCGGATTATATTCAAATGTCCTCCAAAACGACTTATTGAGAGCTGTTTTAGTCACTTCTTAAGGTCATGCAATGCTTTAATCAACAATAATCTGTGGGAATATGCAGTATTTTGCGTGCTACAGGCTGATTCCAACTAACCGTGTTTATTTGTGCTTCGGTTATGCAGTTAAGTCTGATGTCTTTGCTGGTTTTAACATCATTTAATTTAATTTTCTGTTCATTTTTGTCCCGGTTTGGTCCTGATTCCACCCTGATCTAGTCCTGGTTGTACTTTTCGCAGGTCAAATTATGTTCCGAGATGGTACTTGGTGAGAAAAGCCCCTGAACTAAAGTGTCTTATACCAGGGGGGTCAAACTCATTTTGGGTCGTGGGCCGAAATTCAATGTAAACAGGAGAATGCTACTTTTCGATAAATTAATAATAATAATGAGCTGTGATGTTAAAATAGTGCTGATTTGGTCAAAAGCCCGGCCACGTGGCTGTAATGTGTTGTTTATATCCTGATCTCTAATTATGTCAGTGTGAAATGTTTACCTTTTTTTTATATTTATGCTGCCCCCTTGTGGCCACCTAACATACTCAGACATTTATGCTCTACAAGTCCAGGGCCGGATCAAATCATCTTGGATGTGGAACATGTGTCTGAAACAACTGATCGATTATTAAATAGTTGTCAACTTACTATTTTACCAATCGATGAATTATTTCTGGTATATACACAGTGAGGCCAAGACTTGCGTAACATGTTGCATTTTTTAAAATCAAATCAGAAAGCGGAATGAGCCCCTCACATACTGTTTACAAATCCTACCAAACTAAACTAACTAAACTAAACATCTCTCGCTTCCACAATCCCAACACCTGTCCCCCAATCAAGTGTAGCCTCCAGCCTTTAGAGGTTCTGAGCTTTCACATAAGCAAGCGCATGTTTACATATTGTGAAAGTGGTGCTTGTGTCTCACCTGCAGCTTTGTGCGACATAAGTTCAGTTTTTGTGCCTTTTTAAACGGCTAAGTGCCTCCTACAAAACGTTGCTTTGAAGTTTGCCCTGTCTTCGAACGGCATCGCTTTAGCTTCATGTTTCCATGCACCTTTCACAGCCAAACGATTCATCGATTCATCGCTTTGCATTCATCCATTCGTCTTTCCGTCCAAGATAACTCGACGTACTTTTTGGAACAACTCTCTTCCCCACTCCGTTCGTTTTGCCACCTTTATAGTTTGTGGCTGCTCCAGAAGACTGTCCTAAGTGTTGCTGCATGGTGTATATGGGAGGCATGATGCAGTCGTCTTCCCAAAATAGCGCTGCCTTCACAAAAAAAAAAAAAAAGGAAGAAAAAAAAGAAGAAGCTGCGGTTACATAAGCAGTGTCTGTGCAGAGAGGCTTCACCTTGAGCCGGGGGGTTGTTCGAGCAGCCGCAGTGCCTCGTTTGACCACACGAGAGCGCTGTGGGTCGTCATTCTTGGGGGATCGTCTGGTAGAAGCTGCGGTCAAGGGCATTTGGGAACATACTTTCTGCCAGAGGAGGCTCATGGTTGTTCGGGAAGTGTCTGTGATTTTGCAATTGAGGTGAGATTTTTCGATTTATAATAGATGATATTTTTGTCCTGCTACGCTTATTTACGACTCATTTGGGGCTTTAGAGCAGAGGTAGACAGTAGCAAAGTCAATTTACTGAAGGCTCCCAAGTTAAAAGGCTCTCAAGTTAAAAGAAAGAAAGAAAAGTATAAATTGGACGTGTATTTTTGCCCCATATAAAAGCCTCCAGGACAGTAGGAGGCAGTGCGTAGATGTACAGTGATCCCTCATTCATCACCGGGGTCACGTTCTAAAAATAACCCGCAATAGGCGAAATCCGCGAAGAAGTCTTAGCTTTATTTTTTACAATTATTAAATATGTTTTAAGGCTGTAAAACCCCACTTTATACACTTTTCTCACTAGTTCACACGGGTTCTCGATTATGCCTGGTGTACACTGTGCGATTTTTTTTTTGTCTAATAAGATTTTTTGATGTCACAACGTTGGGATGGAGTGTTTAGCTGCGGCGAGCGCCACATGCTAGCAGGGTTTATTTCTGCAGAAAAGTGCCGAGAAGGTTCCTGTAAAACGCGGAGTCGGACCCGCCCGCTATGTTGCCTGAGGTATCAAAAAAATTTCTGCGAAACAGTC
Organism: Proterorhinus semilunaris; assembly: GCA_021464625.1. NCBI lineage: Eukaryota > Metazoa > Chordata > Actinopteri > Gobiiformes > Gobiidae > Proterorhinus > Proterorhinus semilunaris. The sequence continues at coordinate 8,880,891 of CM038359.1, forward strand.
AGCGAGGCCGCGACAGGTGAACCGCGTACAGCGAGGGACCACTGTACTGTTATCCCATAGCGTCATTTTTCCACTTAAGATCGTTACACAAGCCAACAGAACTTTGAAGACATAATACTCTACTCTGTTTCTTAACCCCTTAACCCCCACCATAACCGAGCACATTTTCTCTAGTTTGGCGTTACCCAAATCCATCCATTCATCCATCCATGTTCTTCCACTTGTCCGTTGCCGGGTCGTAAATCACATTGCACCAGCCCCTATGGCTCCTCCTGCAGGTGGTGGGTCCACGGAAGGACGGCCTCATGGTTCTAACCGGGCCTGTTGGTCTCTCATAAGGGCCTTCTGAACCGCCCCTTGTCTGACCCGTCACCTAGGACCTGTTTGCCATGGGAGACCCTACCAGTGGCACGAAGCCCCCGACAACAGAGCTCCAGGATCATTCGGGCGCTCAAACCCCTCCACCATGTTAAGGTGCCGGTTCCAGGAGGGGTACCCATCACCCAAATCCAAAAGCAATAAACTGGCAAAAGAGCGACAATAACTCACGACTAAAGAGTGAAGAAAAAGCCACAAAAGTGACAAAGATTTTATGGAAAAAGTTACCCAAAAAAAGACGAAAAAACAACAAAACACCAAAATGTGACGAAAAAACACAAAAACACACGACTAAATGGTGATGAAAAAGCAACAAAAACATCAACAAGAGCACCCGAAAGAGCGACAAAAATGCGATGAAAAACGGACAAAACATGACAATAAAACCACGAAAACACGACAGAAACGCTTAAAAATGCGACCTTACAGACAACTCATTATTATATTATTCAGACTCAGAGCGTCACGAGGCTACAGACACAACCAGGCAAAAGTATTCACTATAAACTGCAATCAAACTGCTACATAACATCATTTAAACAGCAAACTCTCCCCTAACAATGCATTTACCCTAAGCACAATGATATGAGAGCAGAATGTCCTGCTTAACGTTAACAACAGCGAAGCACTCAGATGGAGGGCGTGAAACGAAGAGTAAACAGTAAACCAAAGGACTCACCGCAGTAGCCAGTAGCACATCTGGTTAGCCTTATTGAAACTCCACAACCTCCACGGCAGCTTCCACGCTTCACATTAAAAAGTCTGTAAAAAGTCCAGTCCTTTGGGTCACGCCCTGTCGTGGGTGCGCTGAAAGCTCCAGTTGAGTATATCTGGTTTAGAGTGTACAATAGTGTGTAATTGTAATATTATTTATTTTCTATCTGTTGGAGAGTCTTTTGTGCATCAAGAATCTGCCGCCACCTCCATATTCTCCACTCCAACTCTGACTGTGGCGACTGCACAACAAGCTAAGCTAATGCTGAGGCAGTGATACTAACCTGTGATGTGCCCATGTGCTTTTTTCAGGTTGGGGGGAATGATCGTGGCCTACAAAATAGTGCCAGATGAAATAGACGAAATCAAGGTATGTGTTTCTTCTATTTTAAATCCAAAACTCTTTTTTTTTTAATTGATAATGTATTTATGAACCCTTGTTTTTACTCCTTGGGTGTTTTTGTTCTCGAACTCATGCAGTTTTTTTGGCTTAATATCAAGGTTTAAAAAATGGATAAACTCCCCCTTTACAATGTTTATATTATGACATTGTGTCGGCTTTTGTCTGGAAATCACTACAACATTCTGTAATATTATATATTTACATAATACAAATAAGTGTGGTGTCCACTTAAAACATTTCCTCTGCAGGACAGTGTTATCTAAATAAGAAAGTACCAACCACGGAAGTCCTTTAGGCCAATTTTATCATTTTAAGTTTTCTTTTTAATATCTCCACTTTAGTAGCTCCTTTAGACTGGGACTGATTTTGAAGCTTTTTTCAGAGTTATATTTTTCAATATGTAAATCTTAGCCTGACTTATTAGTTTTAAATCCCAAAACACAAACACAATTTGATCTTATATAAGAACTCGCGCATTCAAAAACTTAAAGGTGCATTATGGAACTTTTGAAGTGAAACCATTTTTAATTTTTTAGTGAGTATTTACATTTCTAATGACCCAGTGATTAGCATGGCGCCTTTACTTTCCATCACGGTCGCCTCTATGATTTACCAGGATCAATTACGTTCAGTGTTTCTGGTAGCTTTTCACTGTTTTGCAGATGCCCTCACCATAAAACCTACACAACAATTGATCCTGGACCGTTGTAGATAAGTAAAGGCGCCATGCTAACCACCCATACAGCTGCTGGGTTACAAAAAGGTCAATTACACATAACTATCAAGTTTGTTTTTTCACATAAAAAGTTCCATAATGCACCTTTAACATAAATCTACACCTGGATCTGTCCATGATTTAGTTTTTGCGATATGTTTTTCCCTCTCCTCTGTTCTTAACTCTTAATTTGTTCTTATGTACACACTCGTCTGTGGCAGGACACACTGGTGGACTGGTGCGATGAAAAAGAACTCAACCTCATTTTAACCACCGGGGGCACTGGCTTTGCACCGCGAGATGTCACACCAGAGGTATGTCGCCATACTTCCATACTTTAACAAACAAAGTCTCTGGATGAAATTATTTTAGTCTGCTTCTATTGCTATACCGTAGCTTGATCCAAAAAACGTTGAATGATTTTATTCAAAGGAGCGCCATAGAGCTGCCCTCTGCTGCCCTCTGCTGGAGATTGAAAGGTTGAAACGTGCAGAGTCTCAGACATTTTAAGGACGTCTGCACAGATCTGTCTGGATATCTAAAACGGACATATTTGTTGATAGTTGTTGACACGTTGCGGTCTTGGCGTGTTGGCGTCGAGGAGTAGCAATGTCTCACTTCCCGGCAGTAACACCTCTCTGTGCGTGGACCCGAACCACATCCTTCAGCGAGACACTGAAATGAAAAGGAATCTAGGTTTGTATTAAAAAAAAACACAGAACACACAAAACAACAGACGGAGCCATATTAGACAAGGTGAAAGCTGCACGATTGGAATACAAAAAGACATCGGCATTTAGCTAGCCTTCAATCATCGACCCAAATGTTTTCATCAAGCATATCGAGGTGACATCAAAGCCTAGTTAGACATCCATTATACATGTATTAATTATAAGACGTAGCGTAAATAAACGTGGCATCTGATCCAAATGTCAAATCTTATTCAGTTGCTGCTTTTTGTAGGGTCGGATACACACCCACTAAACCTCCTCTTGTAATATGGTAATGATGAAGTGATCACAGAAGTGATATAAATGCCATGTTAAGGACATGTCAAGCCTCGCTATACTTTTGTAAAAGGACTGGCTTCATGATTCATTCATAGGAACAGGCTCTGAAGACCAACGTTGTTTTTTTCCGCGATTTTATAATCAAAAAACCTCAAAATTGCCATTTCGAAGGCGAAAATCATTGAAGTAAGTGGTTCTCAATTGTCAAAAAAAGGGCTGTTGGACCATTTTCAGTCATGGGACGTCGTCATCAAGTCATTGTTTGAATTCCTTTGACACTCAAACAGCAAAATGTGTGTGTTCATCATATGTATCAAGACATTCTCACCCTGTAGTTTAGACCTCACGGGAAAGTCAACTTTTTAGAGCTTTTAACCAACATTCCCTTGTCAATAAAGTTAAACATACCTGGAGTAGTATTTTGCTTCATTCATGCCCAATTGAGCCAACTTAGCGCCCAACCTATATTCCCTGGGCTTTGTCATTGTATCTGGAAGCCTCCATTCAACTGTTACCTGACCACATCAAATGCATTAATCACGGCACCATTGGTTTGTTAGCATGCCGTCGACTCAAAATGGTGGCTTGTATTTTGTGTTTACTCTGCCTAATTCCCCCTGCTGCCAGTGGAGGGAGCTCAAAGCAACACACGAGGCGCTTACAAGGGCAGACCTTTCTCATTGTGTTCATTTCACGGCTGAGGCGTCCATGAGGTTTTTATGACACTATGTGGCCCATGATCCCAGATACACGTCTTTGTAAAGAATAGGAAAGACGTATGTTGTGGCCGGACAGGCTAGTAGAGTGTACCTACCACAATGACTAATAACACTATGGGCCTATCTGATGAGACTGACTCACATACTGTCTGCACTATGAGACGCATGTGACCAGTGTGGGGAGTTTTTTACTACTTGAAGATGCCGTTTGATAGTATTTTCTAATGTTCATAGTCCAATTTTTGCCATTTGTGCACGAGCATACAGCGCTTCATCCAAACAGCATCCGGCTAGCGCAGGGGTTTCCAAACTTTTCTAACCGCAAACCTCAAAATATTCATGCACATAACCTGGGAATAACCTGAATTCTTGTTCATATATTTAGATTTAATAGACCTCTTAACCATCACCTGAATGGAGCGCATTTTCTTCAAGGATGAAAATTCAATGAAAAAGCGACAAAAATGGGTCAAAAACGCAATATGAAGAGCCTTAAAAAAGCAACAAAAGACTGAAGTGGCAAAGGTCCGATGACAACATGACAACAGCGCAAGGAAAAAGATCCACTGAGATCAAACGAGGCGTTCGAATGGCCTATAGGCTGTAAGCTTTTAGATTCAGGTGATGCCGAACTGGAGAAAATGGTTAAGGTGGGGGATTTAGAGGTTAAGCCTTATTCATAATTTGCTGAAATGAGCACTCTCTAATAATACGATTTCATTATAAAGTGGACATTTAAACACATTAGGTCCAGATACTTTACTCTGATAACCCACCGCAAAATAGTAGCACAGTCGGTATTGTAACTGATGTAGCCATTTGCAAACAGGAATGTTCAGCAGTGTGGTTGGAAAGACAAGTATGTTTTAGATTTTGGTCAAAGAACTTCCCTGATTTGACATTGTTTTGGCGATGTACTGACTGCGTGGGAGCTGAGGCGAGAGCAGAGAGGGAGGAGGGAGGTCGTGTAGGGACACTCGGGCAGCTCGGAGCATGACTGTAAATCAATGTGAGAAGGGCAGTCATGATGAGCGCCGAGTGGACGCGCATTCACAAACAGCTGTGGTCAGATTATGGATGCAAACAGACACTGCGGGGCTGGTGGCCGGCGTGTTTACTTTTCCCCGTGTAGAATTTTGAGCCAAGTAATCCGTTTTACTACGGCGTTGTAGACGCGAAGTTCATCGAGGTGTTTTTAAACAACTAGCTCATAGAAATGCTTCCTCGCGAACACCAGGTAAACATATAATGATACTGTGGGTGAATATTATTTTATTTTATTTATTTTATAAGTTTATTTAAACAGGGACAATGCACATCACATCACTGTAAATGTGCCAGTGTTAGCTCCAAAGCTAATTTTCAACTGTAGTCCCTGGGCAAGATGTAAATTGCCAACAATATAACAATAACAACCTAAAAATGATAAAACAATTCATTAGTATAATCTCACACAAAACCTATGTTAAAATTCGGTACAAACACTACACCATAGACAACTACACACACACAGAATTACAACGGCAGCAGGCGTCAGCACGAAAGCAGCAAAAATAAAATACATTAACATTGATGTGCACAAGTTTGATTCTCAAGTAACCAAGATTTTAACTTATTTTTAAAAGACCTTAGTGTATCGACATTGGGTATGTGAGAGGGGATAGTGTTCCAGAGATGGACTGCTCTCACTGAAAAGGCCGACTGGCTGAAGGCACTTTTCCTAAGGGGGACTAACGGGTTATTTGAGGTGGCAGATCTAGTCCGGCTCCTGCTCAGACCTATAAAATTAGAAAGTGGTGGAGGAGCCAAACCACGTAAAATTTTAAAAACCAGATTAGCATCATGAAATTTTACAAAGTTTTCCCAATTGAATGTGCTTTAACTACAACTAAAGTAATGTAAGCAGTAATTGTTTCCCAATTGGCTCAATCATTGAATCGTCTCGTTATTTCCCTGTGAGTCCTGCGTATTTTCCAAATAGATAAATGGGTTCTTATGCGAATACATTTGTTTCCCTCTCCCAAAAATGTGCATTAACACTTATATGCAAATTAGGGGTTTTAGTTTGAGGCTCGTCACTCATGCGAAACTTCAACATGTGCATACAAAAATGCAGTTACTGATGGACAGTCACCAGGGTCATGTCAAAAACATCACATCAGGAGCCAAGACTTCACTGGAGGAAACGTCCATGTTCATAGCGGTAGATGTTTTTGTCTTTAAGCTAACGGCTAATGCTAAATACAAACTAAAATAGCACCGGGATTTTGAACGAGCTGCTGACTTTTTCCCATATTATAACCCTTCCTATTTTTGGAGCTATCCTCTTTATTTGGAATAGGACAATGTTGCGTGTTAAGACGTAAAGAGGGGCATATTTTCCTATTAGGCTTCAGCGGCTAATGGTGATGCTAAAGCCACGTTTTTCACAGTGTTTGGGAGCAGGGTCTTTTTGGACCGCAGATGTGAGCAGAGTTAGGCGTTTCAATGTGAATATGTGACAGCGAGAAGTAAGTAAAACTCTCTCTCTCTCTCTCTCCATCTCTAGGCCACTAAAGAGGTGATAGAGCGTGAGGCCCCGGGGATGTCTTTGGCCATGCTGATGGGCTCCCTGAACGTCACGCCGCTGGGCATGCTCTCCAGGTAACTTAACCGCCTCTATCCGTACGACTGCGCAGAAATACGGTTTCTAATGTGGCTGCGTTTCAGACCGGTGTGTGGGATCAGGGGGAAGACACTCATCATTAACCTCCCGGGCAGCAAGAAGGGCTCACAGGTAAGAGACCGGACATAGAAGACACTGGAGACGTCTGGCTGCATGTCAGTCTGGTTATAAGGACTCAATATACTTAAGATCCTTTTTATGTTTACTCGTAGTAGAGGGAAATTCTTACAGTATTTTTGTGTTTATAGACATTTATGGTGGAAAAAGAGACCGTCTGCAGTGTATTATGAGCGATCGTAAAACCCCAAAGTAGCACCGATGCTAAAATCAATTAGCATGCATCTAATTGCATGCAAACCGAGACCAAACTACCTTAATCCTTTACCGATTAACTTTCCTTTTATGAAGTGTCCATTCGTGGTTAAAAATATGATAAATGTGCTAATACATGGTCAGGATGATTTAGGTTAATTCGGCTGCAGTAAATTAGTTTGCCAGTCGCTGTTATTAAGATTAGCGTGGTTATCTTCAATGAAGGTACTTGATTCATCTTCTGTACTCAGTAGTTGAAGTCTTCGAACGTTTCGCCTCTTATCCAAAAGGCTTCGTCAGCAACAAAGGTCACAAACTGCACGCAGCTGAATATATAGACCACTGGGGAGGAGTTAGGGTAGGCCCGTCTCCTCCCCTCGAACAGGATTTCCCCCCCCCCAATTCTTTTTCATATCCCAAAATCAGTCATCATTGTTGTGTATTTTTGTCCCAAGCACCATTACTATTCTCATTCCTCACGGAAGTCTTGATCCAATCTGGTCTTGACTCAATCGTTTGTTTTCTGTCGTTCCTATTTTCTGTCATGACGTACTGCGTGTGTCACATTTGCCCCGGTAAAGCCCTTACATAGGCTTTATAGAGTCATTTGAGTCATCCTTAATGATAATATGCCTATGTTGTGCCTTTAAAACGTCACTTTCTAATCTTTCGAAAGCTAGCAAAATGATTTTAAACGTGAACTTCTGTCTTGGCAAAACCGTGTGTCAAGTGTTGCAGAAGGAGAGCCGGAGGAAAAGTCAACTAAGGGGAAATCGAAGCTGCGGAAATGTGGCCACTAGAGGGCACTGTGATATACAAATTCACCAGGCTCAGACCCATTCCTCCATTCACCTATTGTGCAGTACAGTCAGTGCTTAATTGGTAAATTTGTATTTTCAGGAACACTTTTGGTCTGATGTTATGGATTCAGGGAACAGGCCAAAACATTTGCCGGAACACTCCCATTAAACATCATTATATTAGATCAAATATTTCCCGGATCCTTTATCCTGAAAAACGGACGGGGGATCAAATTAAACACTGAGTACAGTGTAATACTAGCATTCATACTCAAATGTAAAAAGGCCCTATATCGGATTGTTATTTTTTTTCACACTGTTTTGATTTCATCGTTTGTAATATTTGAATTATTAGTTGAGTCCAAACGTATTCCTAACTTTCCTCAAACATTTCTCACATCCCAGTTCTTCTCATGGATGAGTTTATAACTTTTAGGGTCACCTTTAGGGGTCACTGTAGCAATAATGTTAATAAAAAAATATATATATATTGTCATTAGTAAGCTGTGTTAATTTTTTCATAAAATCGGTAAAAAAGGTTGAATACATTCCATTTTAGTGTAGTTTTAGTCAAGGAAAGTATCACTTTTAGTAAAATGATGACAATTAACACTTTTGCGATTTACTGAAACTAATGTCATTCCACTATCAGGAAAATATACAGTGCAGGCCTTGGGGTAGAAATAGAAAGTACTAGTACATCCGTAATTACAGTACTTGACTACTGTGAAGGAGCAATGCTTTGGGCCAAAAATAGCTTTTAAATTCAAAATAATTGAACATGCCGTGCATTTGTAGCAACAGGCAAAGATGGCGAAGACCCACTTGTACAGACGAGAGAAACCTCCGGGCTCTTTTGCAGAGTCCCCGCCTCCTTTGGTTGGAAACATCACCCTTCACTTCAGGACGGCAGATACGAAACCTCTGATCTTGTCTCGTCCTGTGGAGAAAATATCCTAAGCCAGCGTCAGAACCACCGGAAAATGACCAGTCTTGCTCTTGAACACTTCAGTTCACTGCCAAGAGACCATTGGGAGCTTTTTTATTCTAAGTGTAAACAATAGGAGCCAGTTTTATGATTGTTACCATCTATCAAGGCTCATTATTGGGGAAATAGCTCCACCTGGTGTCTGTGTATTATGCCCTTTGGGGCTCTTTTAATCTGTAAATATTCAGCCTGGTGAAACGGCCTCAGTATTTAGCATCTAATTTATGATTCAGAGTTTTAAAACGCACTTTAACGTGAGCAATAGCAGCTAGTAGATTAGCTTGTGTTAAACAAACCATGGAAGTTACACGTAGACTCATATTTTGCAGTGATTGAAAACTAGTAACATAGGCTGCACACATTTTATTGACAGAACAAAAGCTGTAGTTAGAATTACAATTTCAGCTCAGTTTAACCTCTTACCCCCCCCCCCCCCCCCCGCCTCAGGGAATTTTCTCACGGCTTTACCCAAATCTAAAAGCTTCTCAACTGGAGAGCAACAGTGTAACGCTTCATTTGAAAGCTAAGACCTACAAAAGTAATCGTAACTTTTTCGTTACAGTTTTGAAGCGTTTTTGTTGCGTTTTCGTCAAGTTTTCGCTGCTTTTTTGTTGCCTTTTCATCACTTTTTTCATTGCTTTTTTGTCGTCATATTTTTTGTGTAATTTTTAATCTTGGGTTTGTGACTTTTTTGTTGCTTTTTAATGTTTCTTAGAAGTTCTCTGCCCATTGGTTTCAATGGGCAAAGGCATCTGTTACCCTTCTCACTGATGCAGATGCTGCTTGCTTCTAAAGCTGTCTCCACCCTCCGCCCGCAGGAGTGCTTCCAGTTCATCCTGCCCGCGCTGCCCCACGCCATCGACCTGCTGCGGGACGCGGTGGTGCGGGTCAAAGAGGCGGCGGACGGCCTAGAGGAGCTGCCGTCCCCGCCTCCGCCGCTGTCCCCGCCCCCGCGCAGCCCGGCCCCGCCCCCCTGCTCCTCCTCGGGCGTGCCGCTGTCCCCGCCCCACTCGCACACGCAGGACAAGGGCGTGCAGTGCGAGGACGAGGACGAGGACAAGAAGGACAGCGGCGTGGCGTCCACCGAAGACAGCTCGTCCTCCCACATTACCGCCGCCTCCATCGCTGCTAAGGTACGGGGGCCCAGACGGAGACAGGTGCGGGACACGCCGTTGTCCGTTCGTCCTCACCGCATACTATTCAGTGGGGCTGAGAGAGTTTTTAACACCCCTATTCTGTTGTGCTGCCTTCTGATGCTCAGGCCAAGTGGTGGCGCTGTTTTTCAACTCAACAGTTTGGATCTGTGGTGGATTTCATGCGTTGCCCGTGATAGACAGATTAGGCAAAAACATTTTCAAGCGCAAAATGTTGTAGAAATGTAGGCTACTTTGGAATGTTTTTTTTTTTTTTTACTTTATTCACTGCAAAAATCATGTTTGAAAACGAAGACTCAATAATGCTATTTGTTGAGTGTCTTCACATCCATGCCTTTCGGTCATGTGACTTTTGTTGTTATGGCCGCCGTTTTGAGGACCCCAGGCTAGTGTAGAGTTCGGGCTATGCATTATGGGATTAGAAGAAACTTTATTTATATAGCACCTTTCACAGATAAAATCACAAAGTGCTTCACAGGGGCACAAAATAACAGATTATACGAAATGAATTACCAGCAATTGTAAACTAATGGAGATTTTAAAAGTAAAAATACTGGAGTTATTGTTCACATTAAAACAATTGGACACCACAGTGTATTAGATGTATTTACCCGCAGTAACTCAGCGGCTAACGGAGTTGTTCCGTGGCTTTTTTCTCCACTTTAATACTGTTTTTAGCTAATGTTAATCAATGCTAACAGCTGCAAAGATGACGCATCTCATATCAAACTATGTATCACTGACTGAAGTCAAGATGCTAAATACAAAAATAGCTCACCTCATGCAGAGTTGATACTTTAAGAAAGGAAAAAAAAAACAAACAAGCATTTGATCCTTATAAACTGCCTGGAGAGTTACTGACAGCACTTAAAAGCACGAAGCCTGCCTTGGAAAACATTGTGGACATTATACCTTTTTAATGCGGTCATTTAGTGTGAGGAGTGGAAGCAGATCTTTGTAAATCCTGCTGTGGCTGGACCGACACCTCTGCTACGTCTTTGCCTTATAAACAGAACCACATGCTTTTTTTTTTTAATAATATAAACATGTGCAGTTATCTTTGTGATTAATGATTATATACTGATACAAATGCTACAATCCATCAGTTGTCCTACATTTTCATCCTCAGTAGAGATATTGTTGCATGTTGTAGTGCAGCATGCATTCATGATAATCCTTTGAATGAAGCGCAGGCCTCAGAGATGAGGTGTGTGGGGCGTTGGGCGATCAGGCAATGGGATCCGGTTTGCAAGTGTCATTATCAGGGTTCAATAATATTGCAGGAAACCCTCTTCAAAATGGGCGCCCACATTGAACTTACAGTATCCCCAATTTGGCCCTTCTATTACAAAGTGGAGGTTCAGTCTTTTTTAAGCATTTCCAGTATCAGACTTCAGCACAACAACATAGAAATAAATAGAGCGGTTGAAAAACTCCCTGTACCTCGACTACTCCTGTGTGGGTAGATAGAATATGTAGGATTTTTTATGTACGTATTTATGTAGGATTAATTACAAATCTAAACACAATTGCAAAACCTGCCTGAGACATCGCAATCAGATATTTTCCCTAAAGTTATTAATAATGACTGAAACTATGACTTAAATCACTTGATAGTTTCTTTGATTCATAAAAACTAATAACAACATTAATCTGGTCTTGGATGTCCTGCATATTCTATCTTTGCCTGCAGATCCCTGAAAGACATCGTAACAGTCACGCCGTCATGTTAAACCGGACTTTTAACCATTGAACTACATCGATATTGAGAGTCAAACATAGAAACGATTGATTGGGCGCGATAGTGCTGTTCCTGTGTCTATCAGAGGCGAACTCTTTGTCATTGAACATGGTTTCACTGGTGTTTCGTCAGGTCCATCACCATCATGTGACATCCATCCAACGCGGTCCCTCAACTACGGCCGTGGCTCATCAGTTTGCTTGTGTAACTGTGACCGTGGCATCTTGATCGGTTCTCACGCCAATAAAGCCAAACCTGAATGAAGGTCCCTCCAGGATTTCATGTCGCTGCAATCACAATTATTTACGCAAAAATAAGCTGTGAAATAAGTGTGGCGTTTGAACTTTTCCAAGAGCTCGCAACTTTCGTCTCTGGGTCTGACTTTACAGTGAGCGCCGCTGTGTGCTCCTTCCGCCCTTTGTCCGGGTTTGTTTTTTCTGCTACTGGACCTTTATTTGGCATTTATCTGACCTAAAGTTTCATTTAGATCAATTCTGGTTCTTTCTTTGCTGCGCGAACTTTAGGAGTCACAGTTCAGTCCTCGGAGTCTCATTCAGGGCTCTGTTTGATCAGAGTTTTCTGGACTCAGAGCTTGGTGCTCACAGTAACCGACAGATGCCGGTTTGATCCTCCCACTGCTCACAGCCGAGTGGAGGATCACACGGTTCTTGTTATAGATGATACAACAATTTAAAATAACATTTAAAGTTTTTTCTTATTCCCCAGAGTCTCTTTCTTTGGTTCAAACTGATGTAAAATGCAAGGGGAACTTTGATTATGTTCATGTAAAAATAAACAATCACAAAAAATCACAAAAAATGCTGGCGAAATCCTGGAGGGACTGCTCAGGTCAAAGGATGAGGAGCGAGGCCGCTGTAGGGAAAAGCCATGTTCACAATGAGGGCACAACTTCTTCAGCCCAATCTCCAATACTTATCGACCTAACATTATTTGTTGAAATAAGGACTGCCAAAAACAACCCTGCTCTGATGGCTTTCATTAAGAATTCAGTCATTCAGCAGTTGAGTTTCGCAATGTTCAACAGACAGCAAAAAAGTAAGAAAAACAGATTTAGCAAAGCGGAGCTTACAGTATAAGCGCCTGCCCGCGTCGACATCTTCACAAACAGATCCTAGCTCTTGACCATAGTTTTGTTCATAATGAGATCCATGTAATTGCACTTTCAGATCAGTGCAGTTTTCCAATGCCATGTGTTTTTCACCTGTGCCTTATCGGTGCGCCATGTGTTGTCATCTTCCATGTCTCCACGTCTGTCCACTCATTATGCGCCTGCAGCCTGGACCGGGCCGTGCGTTTGTAGGTAAGACCTCTGCTTCATTTTCATATCATTTCCATCATAAGCCCTATGGGGTAAATGTGACACGTTGGTTGTTGTAACTGACAGTTTCTCTCTGTGTAAGCATAAGAAATACCAGGGGCTGGACAAATCATGACGGCTTTTGATATTAAAGATGGGGAATGTGAGACTGCGTGTCCCCAGATATGAAGTCAATACTGTATGAAGTAAGGTCACATTAGATATTGATGCCAGTGATTTTGGGACTTTTGAGACCAAGCAATACTCTACACTTACTATTGCAATATTGATCCCAGACTGATACAACTGTGTGTCACGTGTAACCAGTGGTTCTCAACTGGTGGGTCGCAAGCCTTTCCCAGAAATCGTTCTTTTATTTATATTCAGAAAAAGTATAGAATCCCTACTTGAGTCTTAAAATGGCTGTTATCGGGTTGTTGTTTTTAATCATAATTTCAGCTTTTTTTGGCTTATGTAATGCTTATTCAACAACACATTTTTTTCAACATTTAATATTATATTTTACAAGTCTAAGTCGTATTTGTGTCGCGGCTTGTTATCCCAGGGGGGATTGTGGGTCCCGACACCAAACCAGTTGAGAACCACTGGCCTAAACTGGTTGATAAAGAATGAGTACAAGAAGTTCCTGTCAACAAAACGCTGATCAGCATTTAAATAATGAGCACAAAAACAAAAATCAAATCAGTTAAAAGTTTCTCAACGTAATTTTAAAGAACCTCAGCATCTCAATATTTAGACTTGAGTAGTGATACTATTTATCAATCCAGTCATTAAAGGCACTACCTGATCTTTTTTTTCAAGTAGCGTATCAAAATTAGCCTTTATACATTCAGTTGATTCCAGTAGCAGTAGCAGTAGCAGTAGCAGCATTGAACCCAAAACATGTATAATAGGTGAAATCTTCAAACCGGGGCTTTCATTGATTGACACATTCCACTGGTCGAGCAGAAACAAAGGTGATTTTGCCCCACCCCTGGTGTTTCCTAAACGTCCCCTTCTCAATGTCTGTACGTGTCGGGTTCTGGCGTTTACGTGTGCGTGGTGTCTGTGTGTGATGTGCTCCAGATTCCAGACTCCATCATCTCGCGGGGTGTGCAGGTCCTGCCCCGGGACACGGCCTCACTGAGCACCACGCCGTCCGAATCGCCCCGCGCTCAGGCCACGTCACGCCTCTCTACCGCCTCCTGTCCCACGCCCAAAGTAAGTACAGCTGCACTCCCTCACGCACATGGGGCAGTGCGTTGCGATGCGATTCAGTACGATGACGTTTGTGGGAAAAATAAGGGTTCACTCAGGGGCACCGTTGTTGCTCATATACTGTATGCTGTTTACATTTTGTGCGTATCTACCAATGATTTTTGAAAGGATCGAGTATTTTTTTTAAGGCGAGACACTGCAGGCTAATGGGGAACAATTCTAATTTAGAGATATCAATTTGAAACTGATATAAATATGAAAAAAATATTTTGCACGTTTTCTGTGATTTTATGTTTTCATATAGAAATACGACAATGGCCAAAATTGCCTATATTGCCTTTTAACGACAAAATCAAGAAAATGGATAGAGCCAGGTGTAAGTTTATGGTTTTATTTTGTTGTAGTTACAAAAAATTGTAAGAGGGAATATGGTTTTTGTTTAGTTTGTTTCATTTTTGAATAAACTATCTATACGTTGCTCTATATTAGTGAACAAGTCTGTGTAAAATTCAATTTTCTCCTTGTTTTTTGTAGTTCAAAGCTGAATAAACCAGGCGGGGGATTAGATATAATAAAAATAAAAAAAACTCTGAAAAAAACCTTCTGACTATTAAGTACAACTCTGGGAAGTTTGGCGTCTGTAGGAGCTACTAAAGTGGAGATGTTGCAAAAGTGTATAGAAAAACTCATTTGGAGAAAACGGGCCCTAAAGTTTAACTTCCACGCTTGTGCAAGGCAAGGCAAGTTTATTTGTAGAGCACAATTTATACACAAGGCAATTCAAAGTGCTTCACAGTTGCATAAATTTACAAGAAAACGGATCAAATCAATCAATAAAACATCAACATAAAGTTAATAAATTACATTAAAAGGCAAGAGTGCAGATAAAATACTTTCAGTTTTCATATGCTCGGGTAAAAAGAGCTGTTTTCAGCCTGGATTTGAACATTGTCAGAGTTGAGGCCTGTCTCACATCCTCATGAAGACTGTTCCAGATTTTAGCTGCATGAAACTGAAACGCAGACGCAGCTTCACCGTGTTTATTATTGACTCTGGGAACCACCAGGAGACCAGAGCACTGGACTAATGTGGTCGTATTTCCTGGTTCTTGTCAGGGCTCGAGCAGCAGCGTTCTGGATGTACTGCAGCTCTAACAGCTCGTTTAGAAAGGCCAGTGAGCAGCCGTTACGGTCGTCTAACCTGCTGGAGACAAATGCATGGATGAGTGTCTCCAAGTCTGGTTTTGACACTATTCCTCTGATCTTAGCAATGTTTTTCAGATGGTAAAAAGCTGATGATGTTATTGCTTTGATGTGGCTGTTTAAGTTCAGGTCTGAGTCCATGATTACTCCTAGATTTCTAACCTGATTTTTTGGTTTTAGAGAGAGAGACTCAAGGTGACTGATAACACTTTGTCTTTGTGTCTGTGGGCCAAAAACAATGATCTCAGTTTTGTCTGAGTTTAGTTGGAGAAAGTTGTTTTCCATCCACAAACTGATCTGTTCGATGCAGTGACAGAGAGTATCTACAGGCCCATGTTCACCTGCCGTCAGTGACACATAGATCTGAGTGTCATCTGCGTAGTTGTGGTACGTCACATTGTTGCTGTTTATTAGCTGACCCAATGGAAGCATGTACAAGTTGAATAAGAGGGGTCCCAAAATTGAGACACAGTTGCCAATTTCGACAAAGTACGTCCTATCCTCCAGATAGGACTTGAACCAGTTTAGCGCAGTACCAGAGATTCCCACCCAGTTTTCTAACCTGTGAA
Source organism: Proterorhinus semilunaris (assembly GCA_021464625.1). NCBI lineage: Eukaryota > Metazoa > Chordata > Actinopteri > Gobiiformes > Gobiidae > Proterorhinus > Proterorhinus semilunaris. Next base: position 8,896,797 of record CM038359.1, read on the forward strand.
GTAAGATCCCGTGGTCCACTGTGTCAAAGGCAGCGCTCAGGTCCAGCAGAACTAAAACTGAGACCTTACCTGCGTTGGTGTTCATACAGATATAATTTGTCACCTTGATCAAAGTTGTCTCAGTGCTGTGGAAGGGCCTAAATCCTGACTGGAAAGTATCAAACACATTGTTAGATAGGAGAAAGAAAGTGAGCTGTTGATATATTACTTTCTCTAGAACTTTTCCTAAGAATGGTAGGTTTGATATTGGCCGGTAGTTGTTCAGTACCTTGGGATCAAGGCTGCTCTTCTTTGGAAGATGTATATTTCATGTATATTTCTTCCGTCTTTAGTTGTTGTCTCCCCCAAAGGAACACAGGATCATCTCGTTCGCCTTTTGCGCTACAACACGTGGATACAAAGCATGTCAATATTTACGAATGAATGCGCGTGTGAAATACGAGGTAGTGCCGCACAGTTGTAAGATGTTTAGGGAGAACTTGCAGCACTCATAGCTTCTCTCAACATTAAAAAAATCGATGTTTTCACCTGCAGTGTCTCGCCTTAATTGCTGTGGTAACGGTACAAACTTTGTTCATCATTGGAGGGCAATAAATAATGCATCAATCATATTACAATACTGATATGCAATAGTTTGAAATGGAAACAATTGACCTCAAACATCTGAATGAGCCCTGAAGTGGAAAAGAACAGCAATGGTGAATTTGAGAATCTTATGTGTGCATGGGACAGCAGGCAGGTGGCAGCAGATGCTCGGGTTGCCATAGAAACTAAGCAATTATGTTTGGTTGGAAATATTATTGAGGCCAGAGTCAAGGGTGGGCAGTAATTTTTTTTTTTGACAACACACAATGGACGTGGGCAAGGTCAATTAAAGTTTACCAGTGTAACGTTTTTTTATAATCCTTTCCAATACATTTATTAAGAGTTTTTTTGTTTTGTTTTGGCCACATTATCACACAAGCTTTCACTTCTCTGTCTGTACAGCTTTGACTATCTATGTCTGTTCTGTTTTCAGTCATACCTGTTTTTTAAATGTGAAATACTATGTCTGCCATATTCTGTCGGTCCAAATTGACTTCTTCGCTGTCCAATTCTTTGTAACTTTAAAGGGGCTGTACTTGTTTTTATCCATTCAATAGGGTATAATTAATGTTTTCAAAGTGATATCAAGACGAGTGAAATATTAATACCCCCAGACTTCAGTGCAAAGAATGTTTTAGACCTGCACGTGCGCTAACCTCAACTTGTATGGCACTAAATACAATGCTTTATGTTTAATTGTACTTATTGGCAGGGCCGAAACAATAAAGTGGACTAACCGGGCATTTGCCTGGAGGCCTGAATTAGAAGGGGGGGCCTCAGAAAATGTGCATTGTTCTCCCTTCAAAAATCATTCTAAAAGTACAAATGGTGTGTTTGGCAACAGCATAGTCTTTTTTGTCTAATATGCACCAGAATGAAACACTTTGGGTACAGCCGCTTAAATATCAATTTTCTGTGTTTCATTGCATATGATTCATGAAAACCAAACCTTATGGAGGATTTTTCCTCTAAATTTGCAGGGTTTTTCTTGCTCTTTCTGCCATCTTCTTGTTGTCTTAATGTGGATGGAACAGGCAGGCAGGTGTCTACAAATATTTTAGTTGTCACAGAAACCGATTGATTCTTATGAGCTAAAAAATTGTTGTATATTGCATAGAAATCATAGAAATGCCTTTAGCTATCTGAGCCTGTTCCTACTGTCTACTTAGGTTAGCCAACCTCTTACCGGACCTCCCCATTCAAATTAATGATGAAATCAGGCCCTTTATAAAAGTACGGGAAATTATGACACGTCGGTTTCATGGCATTTATATTTTTCTGTGGTTTCTCCAACATTAACATATTATGGGATGATGTTTAGTGGGCATTGGATGTGTATCCGACGCCACAAAAAGCAGACACTTTACGGAACATGATTTAGCATTTGGTTCAGAGGACACTTTTAGATGATAATTCTTATCCAAAGTAAATGCTAAGGCATTCATAAATTTTTAACTGGATTTTGATCTCGTCTAAATGTGGTCGATGGGTTGACAGCACCTGAAAAAATCTGTATCTTTCAACATTTGCAATGTTTAACAGCTAAAGACTATATAGGCAAAATACCTTGAGCAGGCTATCGAACGCTGAAAGGTTTCCCGGAGGAGCCAGCTTGCTAACTGTCCGTATATGTTAAGCTCCACTTCTGCTTTTTATTTCTGTGGTGTATTGGGGAAAGATTTTTGAAGAAATGGAATAGTGTAACAACATTTTCTGAAAATTCTCTCCTCGTAATGTGCAGTCTGCGGCGCTCGCTCCATCTGTGGTGTTATCTGTTCCCCCCACTCTCTCACACATAATTCCCAAATCTGGGCGTTAACACACCGAAAAACTTTGCACGCGCCTGAAGTGTGACCAACCGAACATAATTAGGACATAAGGGAGCTTCAAAGCTGCTTCTGCTTAATGTGTATTTTATGATAATGGCGGTAACTTGTGTTGTCATTATGGAGAAAGTGCTGTGGTAGTGATTCATGGAGGTTTTTGAGTCCTCCTCCTGACAGTAAAAAAAAAAAAGATATCTATTATGCTTGTGTTGCTCTGTTTTCCTCCACGGCTAATGGCTATCCTTCTTCTCCCATTATTTTCCTATGAGGGATTAGCGGGATTTCACACAAATGAAGAAATTCCCGAGGATTACGCCGTGCACAGCGAATAGGATGTGAAAACATTACGTTGAATGTAATGACTCCACTTTTCAAGACTTTTGTATTGAAGCTAATGGTTTACTCGAAATGAATAAGAAAGTACATAACATGTAGACTTGGCCTGTTCTGACTTTAAATCGAAGTTGTTGACGTTACATATCACTTTTATTTAACATGAGCCATTAGCTCTGAGATAAAAAACAAACAAACTCCTACCTCAATAAACACAGAAGTTTCCTCCAGGTATGCTATGGGTTTGTGTTAAGAAATGCACGACTCCTATGTCAATGTGAGCCTACCTACTCATTAAAGATATTTTTGCTTCATTCTTTTTAATCACTGTGGTATTGGTATTGAGTTGCAATCAAGTTTGCTGCCATGGGGCAAAGACAAATGGCTCAAAATGAAAGGAGCCTACAGAACAAACATGCTAATCTACGTTGGGAAGAGAGTTCGACCACGGACAGGATCAGAATTGGAAGAAGGTGTCTAGAGTTAAAAAACGTAGAAGCTTCATGGTTGATCCCACATAACGGTTACTGCAGTATGGGCTGGTTGTCTAAATATGCAGGATTGATGGGTCAAAACACCACTCTGGGTATGTCTCTGATGAGGATGTAACATAACATGGTTAAAAGCTCAAAAGGTTGCATTCGTCTAAATGTACAGTATAGCCCAAAATAAGCTAAGATACTAACCTTTCTAACGCCGTTCATTTTCTCGTAGGAGAGGTGTGGTTTACGATTGTCCATAGCCGTTTATTGGGTGTTACGAATGTCTGTCATATGCGTCTGCATGTAGCCATAGCCCATCGTATCAGATGACGTATTCAAGATTTGTCAAACCATGTGAATGATTTGATATTATATTTCTCTCATCCTTGATTGTGGTGGGAGGGAGTTCAGGGAATACAGCTTCCCGATGGCCTTGTGTATGAAACTGTTCTTAAGTCGACTGGACCTGGCCCGTAGATTCCACTGTCTCCTCCCTGAAGGCATTACCTTGAAGAGACTGTGATGGGTGCGTAGGGTCCCTGGTGATTCTGACGGCTTTGCGGGTGAGACGGGTGGAGTACATGTCTTTAATGGTGGGCAGATCTTCACCGCTGCTCTCACGATGCGCTGGAGACTCCTTCGGCAGGAGGCAGTGCTGGCGTATGACGTACCCGCTGTAAACTTTCGAGCTAAACTATTTCTACACGGTCTAAAGCTTGATCGAAAGATGGCGTCACGTTTGCTGCTGTCATGTTGGATTCGTAAATAATATTTTTTTTAAAAATTTCTCCCTAAACAAACTACAAGCTTCCGTATGTCGAATAGTGTGTCATCGTTTTGCCGTCCATCCTTGTTCTGTGATTGGTCCCCAAATCCAGATTTCGGCCATGGTCCCCAGACTGCTGTGAAGTTTGAAATGATTCGAGCGCACACAGCAGTCTGGTGTTAGCCAGGCTACTAAGTGATCTATTTTTATATTAAGTAACTATATAACTACCATTGAACCAATTTAAGTGAACCCTTAATAAAGTGTGCCACTTTCTTCCATACTTTCATTTTGGACACACATTTATTATTTGCAATTTCCATCAAATCAGCTACAGTGGGATGAAAATGTATGTGAACGTTTTGGAATTCAACTACTTTGGGTTAATCAGTCCACAGTATATGTTTTCCAGTAGTGCTGTGGAGCATCCAAGTGCTCTTTTGCAAACTAAAGTCACAACGTCAGGTGTGGAGGAAAAATGGAACAGCACATCAACATCAAAACCCTATCCTCACTGTGAAGTATGGGGCAGGGAGAATCCTGGTGTGGGGCTGTTTTGTTGCCTCAGGGCCTGGACAACGTGATATCCTCAATGGAAAAATGTATTCACAAGTTTATGAATATATTTTGCAGAAAGATCTAAGACATTCACAACATGCACGGAATAAGTAAGTGAACCCTTGTATTAAATAGCTGGTTGAATCTTCTTTTGCAGCAATAACTGCTTTTCTGTAGTTGCAGATTAGACGCTCAAACAATCAGTATGGAGTATGGAGTGAATGTAAAATGCTCTCATGTAAAGCGCTTTGTGACCATGCCTGTGAAAGGCGCTATATAAAATAAAGATCTTCTTTTTAAGTTTATTTCCAATTTGCCTGATGATATTCTCAGGACTGAAACGTTGACCCAATTATTCCCAATAAAATCGATTAAAATCGTAATCGTCCAAACTGAGTAAAAAAAAAAAGTTTTACCATCTCGCCAAGCCCTTCGTCAGCGTGACCTCTGCCCGTGTGGTTGATTTGAGCTGTAGATCTTTTGGGAGAATTTTTTTTCTTTCATAAAAGAAAAACAATTCATTGGATGAGCATCCAATGTCTGGTGGACCACCTGGGCGCTCCACCTGGAGTAGCCAGTGTCTGGGCTAGTGTCCACTGTCATAGGTCAGAGCACATGTACATGACTGGGATTCGAACTCAGAACCTTCGGATCACTGGTGACACTGGTCCCCTCTACACCCTGAGCTAAGGCCACCTCAAACCTGGACCATGTGGAACGAACTTAACCTTGAAACTGAACTTACTCAGTGGGTTCAAACTATTGCCTATGACTCCAACTTTATTAGAGTAACCCAGCATGCTGAGGAGTGGTCTAGTGGGAAAGCACATTGCTAATCACCCTTGATCCTGATTTAGTGTCTCTTCATTGTTGGAGATGCCTCAATATTTTTGAACAATATAAGATTATAGCCTAATGCTCCAGTTCCTCTGTCAACTTGCATGTGCGAGAATTGAACTTAGAACCTTAAGATTACAGGCGACACAGAGCTGCTGACCAAGCTCTCTACCACTGAGCTACATTCACCTGCAACAAACAGCTTTGTAAATGTAATTAATGTGAGCAAAAAATATTAGTGAACTTAACTAAAAATAACTCAGATACAATCAAAAAGCTGTTGAAGCCAAATGGTTAAGACGCAGCAGTCTGTGTCCCATCTTGATGTTGTGGGTTCAAGTCCTGTCTGACCTCTGCCTGCCTGGTACATCTGAGTGCTGGAGATCTTTTGGGAGTATACAATACAGTGAAAATTGTATCTGCGGCCACCTTGACCCAACACCCTTTATATGGAATTAAACTAAGCAACATGAATAGTGTTAACTAGAGTTAACTAAACATGACCGCAACAGTCTGTTGTAGTCAAGTACTGTAGTTAAGACACAGCAATAAGATGACTCTCCTGACCTGATATTGTGAGTGCAACCAGCAGCAGCCAGTGTACTGTCCAGTGTCATGGTGTATCTACACTGGCCTTGGTTAGACTGCATTTGTATGACTAAGATTTGAACTTAGAACCTTTGGGTCCGGTCTTCTTACCAAATCCTTTTCCAAACCTTGAAACAAACTCAGTTGGTTCAAACTGACTTGTTTTGCCGCTGAGGTCACAGTATCTTCCTAATGATTATTTTAGTCAACATCTTTCTGCACCATAAAAGCAGGTCAGACTTCCCATCATAGGCCTTTCATCACAAGCCATGTACTTCGCTGATGCCACGCTCCAGCAGAATAAAGTGAAGGTCCAGTTAGTGGCCATCTCAGTCTCTTGACCTCAATATCACTGAACCATTGTGGGGAGAGTTCAAACGTGCTGTTCATGCAAAACAGCCCAGGAATTTACAGGAACTGGAGGCTTTTTTCCAAGAAGAGCGGTCCGCTTTTTCTGATATGTATCACTGTGTAATAAGTGATACAAATATCACTTATTACACTGATTAGAGACTGATTAGACTGTAGTATAGTCATCTAAAATACACCAGATTGCACTTGAAATGCATTATCCTTTTTCTAAAATTAGCTTCCGTTAGGCTGTGCAATGTGAAATCCCGGGGCATTGGTGTCAGAAGTATTTCAAGAACTTAAATCAATATGCCCCTTAAAATATCCTTGCGAAAGACGTATCCCGTCTCCTGCCTTTAGGACACTGTCTGTATGAAGCGGCGGTGCCTTTTGAGCAGCGTTATTTCCCAGGTGTAAACAATAACAATATGAACAGGACTACTGGCATATTCTTATTACCCAGTGTCTGAGGCAAAGCCCATCTGGCCGCACGCTTCATTAACTCTTTGTGTTATGTAAGTGCGCTAGATGCTCAGACAAGTGGAAGCTGCCTGTTTCTCCTCAATGTGACAAAATACACGGTTTATGATAACGCACAATTGTGGCTTTCCCACTGCATTTTGTACTGAAAAAAAAAATTAATAATTTGGACCATTTGGAAAAGGCTAAACGTGAAAGTTGTGAAACCAAGGTTATTTATGTGAATCGCAGGCTTAATAAATGCTCAGACTAAAATAAGCACTTGGTTTTGGCCAAAATAATCCCCCTGCAGACCGAGATGGCAGACATTAGATATCCAAGGGGCAGTGATAGGATGTAGTGACCAGTAAGGAGGTGATTTATGGACACTGTAGAATCAGCTGACTACAGGCAGGCAGATCAATCTCATCCAGCCTGTGCAGCACTTTGTGTCTGCCGTGGAAGGTGAGGGAACAAGGGGAGTGGAATGTCGTTTAGGCACGTGGCCGCAAATATCGCTTTAAAGGTTTGAAGGAGACATGCCATGGAGAAATCAACTGTTTTGAGCTTGCTGCAACATTTTTCCTTCCTGAGAAGCATATTTTTGTTTCGGTTCAGGCATTTGTGAATAATGTCTTTAAATCACTTTAGTCATTTCTTCTACTGCTGAAGTGCTCCGATGTACTTTCTGTGTTAAATACTGCGTCATAGATTAAGCGAAAAGTCGTCATACAGATATTCAAAGCCCATAACCCTTGGTGAACGCATTCGGAGCAGTCCTGCGCTCGAAGTGGGTCGTTTACCAAAAAACCCTAAATAGCGAGTGTTAGAGGATACAATTAAATCGCTATTTATCATACTGGGTCAAGCTGTAAAATCATACTATCTGTGGGTCAAGCTGTATAGTCGTACTATTTCTGTCATAGCCTTGACTGTGGTGCTCAGGCGTCTACTCTCAGCCACTGAATGATTTGCTTGCGTATCAGTATGACGCTCTCAGAAGGTATTTATCCCTCTTCTGTGGAAGCTGGACAGACTTGAATGGTAGGACTAGCACAATGTCTCGACTTCAAGTCGCCGGGTCACGTACCGATGATAAATAAATTATCCTGTATAAGACATCCAGACTGCTGCCTATTCCTCATCTATTCTCTCAAACACCATTGTTATTTCTCTAACACGCACGTTTAGTAGTGAAATGTAAACAAAATGCCTCGGCCCCGCTCAAACACTGTGTGGTGGTTGTCTCTGGTGAGGGAATTGTTTTCTCAGAGAGTCCGTTGCCTTTTTATTTTTGTTTATGTGGTGTCGGGTCCAAATTGCCGTCAGGTACGAGCTTAATATAGAAACTGCAGTTACGCATAAGACCTGAGGTGGCAGTAATGAGTATAAAAATGACCAACTTGCATCTAGTCCCTTTAAGACGACACAAATTTCAACTTTAGCCTTGCCCAGGCACTTTTGCGCTGCCTTGCCAAACGGACAAGATACTCAAAGATAATCACCAAGCTAGTATTACCTACGGCAGGGGTCGGCAAGTTGGCTTGGCTTCGGGCCAATATTTTTTTACGCCGATAGATGGCGGGCCAGCCAGTCAATTGATAAAAAATAGATTTATTCATGCATGGATATTCAATACTAGATAACCCCAAACTATACATATTTTTTGTTTAAAAATAAAATATTGTTTTAAACAATACTGTCCCCGAGTCTGTCGGATTTTCGCGGGTTACACAGCACTAGCAAAAAATACAGTTAGCATCACAAACATGTCGCTTTCCTCAAAGGACAAAAAAGAAAAGTGGACAGTGAAAAGGCACAACTTTATATCACCAAACGTTCACGAGAACCACCTTTTCAAGCTACATTTCAACCGCGGACAGAGTTTAGCGGCACTTACTGAGTTTGGAGACGGACTGTTCAGCTTCACCTCGCCGCTAGCGGCTCACCTCTCTCCGCTTTCTCCGCTCGCCTTTCTCTGCTTTCTCCTCCGCCTCCTCCATCTTGGAGCGGAGGCCCGTCTCCTTTTCTTATTAAATCCACTGAACTACGTCCCGCTTCTTCGTGTCGCCGACTTTTATCTCCATTTGACAGAACTATAGCCAAGTTTTTCGGCTTCGTAGCAGTAGGAGCCTTGCACTGCGATGTTGTGACACTGTTGACACCGCTGACCAAACTGGGACACGCACAAGTTTTCCCACGCTCACAAACACGGTCTATCTTTGCGAATTTCAGGTCAGTTTTTGAAGCTGGAGGAGAAATGAAGCGGTAGAGAGGACAGACGTGCTGTGTTATCAAACATCAGCTGTTTGACAGAATCGTGTAGTGTGTTTGCTCTTACGATTCTCAGTCGTTAAGTGTGAACCCCCAGACGTTCTTTAAAATCGTGTAGTGTGTGCGGACCTTTAGTGTTAAAATGCAACAGTGAAATGGTGTTGTGCCAAACACAAGCAAAGATCAGGGGCAAAACATTTGCGTATAAAGAACAATTAAGTCTCTGTTAGGCTTTTTTTTCTTCTTTTTTTTTATCCTCTGGCGGGCCAAAAAATATTGGCAACGGGCCAACAGTGTCCCCCGGGCCGGACGTTGACGACCACTGACCTACGGTGACTAACCAAATAGACTAATGCATTAAATGTTAAGCTTAGACTAGACTAGACTAGACTAGTGAGCAACCAACCCAGCTGAACTTGTCACAAGTAAAATGAACGCCCTCAGAGTTACACCTTTACCAAAATCACAGAAAACTTTTCCAACAGCGCACATATAGAGCCACTACATCTGTCAATTTGAACACAAAATAATTCAATCAGATCATTTTCCTCCACAAAAGAAAATGCCTTGAGGCCCAGTTTGATGTGTTGCGTTTGTGCCGAACGTGTTGCTGTGCTCCATAAAAGATGATTGAAAGTGTGGCTGAATGGTGAGAATGAGTCAGAGAAAGAGAGTGAGAGATGGAGGGATAATGAGGAGGAGAGAGGAGACGGATATAAACGAAGTACAGGCTGGGAATAGGAAAATAGAGCTTCGTCATGGCAGCGAGGCTCTGAGCATGGCATACGTTTTACATTTGAATTCATGAATAAACTTTTTAGCCAAGTATCAGCAATATCGTGTTGTGTAGTTGTAAGAAATAAATGCGTAAAAGTGGTCAAAATTGCCTTTACCTGTATTTTTGGCTACAAAGGCTGAATAATGGATGCGTTTAAAAATGTTTTTATTTAGTTGGCAAATTTGATATTCAATAAAAAATAATGAATAGATTTAACTAGCTTTTAATGAGCTAGTTATTACTAAAATGATCTGTGACACAGTATTTTGCCCTGGTTTTTGGGGATTTAAAGCTCAATGAAAAAGTTCCAGCGGGTTTTCCGCCCGTAATGTGTATCATCATAATCTTGTGTATAATTGTCTTTTGTATGTGCTTGCTTTATTGGGATTTCTACTTTCAGCAACAAAAGGGGCGCCTTGTAACGGCTGCCCTGGTGCGTTTAGCGCATGTGCGCAAACGCACCGAGTAAAATTCCTAGTTGTGAACCTGTTCATAACAATGGCAATAAAACCTATTCTGATTCTGATTCTGATAAATCAGGCTAGGGCTGTCAAATGTTAGGTCTGAACGCACTGACTGTGAATGTCAGCGCCATTGTGAGAAAGATGCATTGATTTCCCAAATGAATCAACTGAGAGACAAAAATGCAAAAATTAAACACCTTATTTTGGAGATTAGCCAATGGTTTGCTTCCAAGTCATGTAGGCTATATATTACGAAAGCAAACTGGCCGAAAATTTGGGAAATTGATGGGAAACAAAAGCAGTGTTTGCTGCAGAAAATACATTTGAAAATACAAATCAGTAATCCAAATTCCCCAACTGTACATCCAAACAATGGGAATACTTCTTCCTTGTCGTGACCAATGACAGCGGGTTGCACTGCCCACCATTGCTGTGGTACCTCCATCTAGCGGCAGCAGAACAAGCTAGTTTTCCATTAGAAAGCAAGTTTAAACAACTGTAAAGCCTGGTGCCTAATTTTGTTAAACTTTCTTCAGCTAGATATTCCTCCTGTGATAACGCTGGGTTAGATACAATTAAAGGGACCAGGCGGGTTTTTAGAAATCTCGCCTGCATGGTGTGAATGAGGAATGAGGGCCGGACTTTGATTAACAGGCCGTTAGCATTAGAGCTAACAGTGTGGGCGAGGCTACAACCAAACTACGCACCCCGCGAGGGCAGTGAAGATCCCGCCCTTATGCCCTTTTTACGAACATGCTCGATCGGAACTGGGTAGGAGGAGTCTGTAAATTCGGCATGGATTCCCTTTCGAACGTGGTCATTATGGTAAACGGGGAGGAGTGAGCAGACACTCTATTATTTTTACAGTCTATGGTCGTGACTCAGTGGCATTGGCGTTACTACTCTACGCCGCCACCTACTGTTGTGGAGTTGATAAAGCTTTTTAATGGGAGAATACATACAGACAACTTTTACTTTTTATTTTAATTTGGAGCATTTATAGAAATGTTGTGAAGTAGAAATGTATATATCTATTATTCCTTTATAGAGTAAATAGCATTATAAGATATAGATTAAAAAAATCTTCGTACTTTATATAAGAACAAAATAAAAACATAAACCTAAAACTGGCTTGACTGGCTTTTATTTAGATTTTGTTGCTGAAAATATAGGCTATTTTTTGCATTAAATGTATTATTGAAAATACTTTTTTATATCAGTAGTCTACAAAGTTTCAAATGGATGACTCTAAATATATTTGTATTTTTTTCTCACCTTAACAACTAAGAAAGATCTTCCTTTTGACTTTGACTGTTTTGCCAGTGTAAAACAAGAAACGACTAAGCTTACGGGTCTAAACCATGGCACTTGCACAGAGCGTGATTTAGCCCTATCTCTCCCCCTCTCGTCCTCCCTCCCTCCTCAGCCTCTTACTCACCCTCTGTCAGTTAGCGACTATGTAACGTGCGTGTCTTGCTCGCTCGCTCCAAAGAGCTCATTCTGTTCCGTCTCTGAGCCCAAGATGGTAAGTGGCGCAAACCTCTGCATGTTTACACTTTCACGGCGGGCCAAGTGCATTGTTATCTGTATCACACGGTAATGTGGACAGTGCTTTGTTTTGCTCAATGGGAAGTAGAGTTATATAAAAAGGATCATATATTTGTTATCCTTAACATGTGCTTTTACCTGGAAATGAAGAAATGGCCTAATCCAGTGGTTTTCATTTGCAATTTTAGACGTAATTCATTTTAAGTAGAGATCATGTGTGCTTTGGCGATGCATTTAAGCGGGGTGGTCAAACAACTACTAGAGGCAGTGGCATTGGCAGAGGTGCCAGCGAGTTGATTGTAAATGTTTTACTTAGAAATGCAGTGGTGTAGAAAGTATATGTAACAACAATTGTACTCAAATATAGTATAAATCCACAAATACTGTGCATAACTTTGTTTTCTGGTTTACACATACTGTATTACACATAATTTAGTTACACTTTGGTCTATTTTAGATCTAGTTTTCTCCCCTATAGCTCGTTTTGATGTTGATCTATACCTGGGGGTACTTGGAAAGCACAATATTGTATGCTTGGTTATGCTGCTTGGATAATCAAATAGAGACATCAAATGTTCTCACCAAATGTCTAAGCCTAACCCAGCGTGGTCAGATTTTGTTGCCACAAAAGCAAGCAAACTTGACGTCATTTTACACAGGCTCAAAAATGCGGGCTCGGAAAGTACTATTCATTCGTATGTCCTTAAATTGAAGTCGTATTGAAGTGTAGTATAATTTCCTTTCTTTCTATAATCCAGTCCATTAGCTAAATTTGATCCTCGTCCACCGTCTCCGGGTTCAAGTGAGTTCGGGCCCCAGTCAAACTGCTGTTAGCCGGGGTTCAGTGCACTTCGCCCGTGTGGGAATACAGCGTCCGCCTGTATCCTATTTGTTATGCACTTGAACTGATCCCAGGCTAAGTCAAAACGTGGCCTACTTGCGGCGTGGGCCGTTGGGTTAATGTGACAAGTGTCGGAAGAGTTCTAAATGACAGATACACTGCTAACACTTAGAAACACATACCTATAAGCACAATCATGGGCTGATTCAAAAACAGCGCTGACTAGAAGTAGTTGTGACATCACAGTTGGTACATTTTCATTTAAAAGAAAAAGTATTGTGATGTCATATCGTTAAGAATCATGGGATTTGCAGCAATAATTAAAAAAATTATGGTTTAAAACGTAAAATACTGGAGTTATTGTTCACATCAAAACACTTGGACACTGCTATGTATTTACCAGTTACGTATGACTCAACAGCTAACAAAGTTACAGCTAACACAGTTACACTGTTTTTAGCTAATGTTAGTCTATAGGAAATGTATGCTAGCACTCTATGCACCACACTATGCAGGGCTACATCATACTTCACATATAACTCAATTAAATAAATATAATAATAATAATGATAATGATGATGATAATTAAACCCAAATTAAAATTATACTGATGACAACTGGGAAGTAGCAAGATCTCAGAGTATAATATTTATTAATGTACCTTTATAACATAAAAGTAACTCTCTGTAATCACGGGTAACAATCTGAAAAAAATATAATGTAGTTGTGCTTTGTTTCAATTAATTAAATGTATCAAATTCTCTTTGGAGGAGGTCTTTTTGATGTTTTGTTCCTTCGGTACCATTGTGTGAAATGTACTTTTTTTATTGCACTGAATTTGGGTGTGGGCGCTCATAAGCTTCTTGCTTCAGCCCACTCCTTTTGAGCAAAATGTATACTGCTCAAATAAACAAATAAACTAAACTAAAACTAAACTCTATAAACATATTTAGCACGCACGAATAAAGTGAAAGCCAGGTCCTTGTGAATGTCTTGTCTCATTCTAGTTTAAAAAAATGAAGCAGGTTGTCCAGTAGGAGTGGAAAACTGGCACTCGAAGCTAGCAGTTAGCATTAAGCTAACGTTAGAAGTATGGTTAGTATTCATTTATGTACTATGTGCTTTGCTCCTCTTCATATCTCTGTATCTTTAATGAACTTAGTAGAAAACACATTCATTATTCAGCATTTGTTTTTGTAGTAATGGGTAAAAGGTTAGTTCTTTCCCCTCTCTATTTACCCTCTAGCAGCGTCAAACATGGGGTTCAGGAGCAGCAAATCTGCCCCAAAAATATCTGAGAAAAAAAAAATGCCCAAAACACTCTGTCTTCGCCCATTTCTCTCTCACTGAAACAGCAGTTCTGAAAGCAATTCCTGAAATGCCGTCTGTATCTATGCAGACTTTATATTTTGTGTTTGTATGGGACATTGCACTTCAGAAATAAGTCTTGTCTTTGCAATTTGGAAATTTCAGTCATTCCAATTGGGATTTTGATCATTTAGCCCTGAAGGTGTCAGTAACAATGACTGGTAAAAGCACTTGTGTGATACGATGAGACCCACAGCCCGTCTGCTCTCACGCTAACAACAACGCGCCGTCTCCTCCATCTGTCACAACACTCATGCAGATCGAGTACAGACATTATGGGTAAAATTATTATTTTAAGTGAATCTGCACAGCGCCACCTACTGTTCATAGACCGTGCATTAGTCGGCTTTTAAAATGAACATAACACATGGCCAAATTGACTTTTTACTTTGGAGCCTTTATAGAAATTTTGCGGAGTAGGAAGTATTATATTTTTCTTTCAAATGTACTGGAGAAAATGGTAACACTTTATAACAACTACACCTTATTTAGCCTTAATAAATAATGAATTAACACTTAATTTATCATGAATAATTCAGTACTTAGGTGTGAATAACACTTAATTACTACTACAGCTAATGCCTAACTCATAATGAATAGATCTTCACATACTTCACTTATTCATTGTTAAGTAGTTATTAAGTGTTAGTCACACTTAACTAATTTATTGTTCATGATTAATTAAGTGTTGTCTCATCATATATTAAGGCTAATAAGGTGTAGTTATTGCAGAGTGTTACCGTGTGTTAACTCACAGAATACACACAATGGACTTTGATGAGCTTTTAACCACATATCTGGAGTAGAATTTCACCCCATTCTCAGGTTTCTGTAATCCTGTTTGCCATGGTCATTTCTTCTTCTACTGTTCACACGTACTGATCTGTATTTACTGAGTCTTATTGCATCACAGATGGGGCACCGCACTGTCCTCCACATGAACCATTACTGGGCACAATTCTAAGCCGTTCCACGTTATCGATTTGCTAACAGGCCGTTAAAAGTGTTTAAAGTAAAAGCTTGAATTTATTGTATTACAAGCGTCAGCTGAAAGATGCCCCGTTCTGATTAATGCATTGAAATGTGTAATCATGAGACCTGCCTGCTGTCCCGTCCTGACTGTCCCGACTTGTCCCCTGTCCTCCGAATTCTGGCTGCTGTCTGTCTTTGATATTTAGAGATGCTGTTGTCCCACAGAAACACCAGCCGCCCCAGTCCTTCCCCTTTTACACAGACAGGAGGCGCTGCTCTGCGTGCTCCCGTCCTAAACCTGCTTTGGCACTGTCTTTTTTCTTTTTTTTTTTAACCCTGTTCTTTTTCTCTGTGGCACCAGGCGCGGCTCCCCTCCTGCTCATCCACCCTAAGCATTGCAGAGGTACTCCTGCCTGCATGTGTGTCGGGTACTCTCCAACCATCACGCCTGCTCCAGACTGCAGCGCACACCCACCCCACCTACCTACGTACCTGCCTGGCTTTGCCTCCCCCCAATATCGACTTGTATTTGTCTTGTGTGCAGTTACAGTAAACAGGAGTAACCAATGGTCAAAGTAGATTTGTCATACATGTTAAGAAATATGTAACCCCGCCCCAAAACGGTCATTGTCCAATCATACCTCGTAGCAACGGTTGTTACCAGACATTCTCCAGATATCCTGAAAGTAGTGAAGCTTTGTGTGTTTTTTCCCTTTTAAACGTTACATTTGCTTTTAACAGGGGGCTGATAGCACACGGGACGTCGCGGCTGGAGAATAATGACTAATATGTTACCTCACTACATATGAGCCACATCTGCGGGGTAGATAGAGCCACTGCACTCGGCATCAGTCTGTGAGCGGCTTGGCTCGTGTAGGTTTAGCAAGCTAGCTAACTTAGCAATAATGCTCATGTTTTTTCAATACTGGACTAACATAAGAAGAGAACTTACCCACTAGTGCAAGAGTAAATCAAATCAAATCAAACTTTATTTATAAAGCGCTTTTCATACCGAGGGGTATCACAAAGTGCTTTACAGACAAACAGGTGCATGCGCACGAGCACACACACACACAAAATATATCATTAGGACTAAATAAATAGATGTCAGTTAAAAGCTAAGCTAAAAAGGTGGGTCTTGAGCCTGCTCTTAAAAACATGAACGTTCTCTGTGGTCCTGAGCTCCTCCTCAGATCGTTCCAGAGGCGAGGGCCATAATATTGGAAAGACGCCTCGCCGTGAGTCTTTCTGTTGACTTTAGGAATAACTAGGAGACCCCTGCCAGAGGAGCGAAGGGGCCGTGAAGGTTCCTAAGGTAGGCACGGTAGTACAGCGGTTAGACCTCGTGCTCGTGGGGTTCGATTCCCACCTGGACGGGGCCTTTCTGTGTGGAGTTTCCATGTTCTCCCCGTGTCTGCGTAGGTTTCCTCCGGGTATTCCGGTTTCCCGTACCACTAAAAACATGTACAATAGGTCAGGATGAATGTCTGTGTGTTTGAGATGCAAATTAGCCCAAGGCTAAAATCTGGTGTGGCTTGTTTACATGCATGAGACCCATGTATGTGCATTAACATGCACTGTCCCGACCAAATAAACCAATACAAAAAAAAAAGCAGTTCTGAAAGATAAGAAGGACCAAGACCATTAAGACATTTAAAAACCATTAAAAGAACTTTAACATCGATCCTGAAACACACGGGGAGCCAATGCAGCGACTCTAAAACCGGTGTAATGTGGTCCCGCCTCCTGGTGGATTAGTATGACTAATCCACATGACCGGTTGCATTTAAGAGAGCTGCAGGGATTTTTCACGATTTCCCATGAGGCTTTATTTTCCTCCACTGCACATTGCAACACATGTTGCCTCAATCTGAATGCTATTGACAAAAACACAATAGTACATATAGGTGTGGCTGGCTCCGATATTCCATGGCCAGAGCTCGGTAAAATGCGCACAAAAAATTGTGTATGATGTTATTGTTGTTTCAGATTAATGACGACATTTTACGAGGATCTCGTAAATCGTACCGTTACCGTTTCATTGGATAGTTGGATACATTGTATTGGGAAAATACAAAGGTAGCTCTGTATGGTGCATATGGTTATAGGCTTGAACGAGGTGAAAATAAAGACATTTATAGCTGCACCTAGTCTTGATAATGGCCACCTCAGGTATCTAATGTACTCCTGTCTACTACCAGTGTACCTTATCAGCTTTGCCTGCGCCCTGTCCCCCCGTCTCTGTCCCACCCTGTCGTCTGTGGTGTTTTTCTGTTGTGTCTTTGCTGTCCAATGTCTTCCAACTCTAATCCTTTCCACTCTCACACATAAACAGACCATCCTCTTTTTTTCCCCCCAGGATGCATTTCAACATCAGAAATGAAGTTGAAAGACGCTCTGTGTTTTCTGAATTATATTGTTGTTGCTATAAATAAGACGTTTAAGTTGTGTTGAGCGGGGTTGAAAGCTTCTCCGGGGTCGTCTAAGGATGTATTGATTGGTTGTAATTGTGCAGTAATGAAATGTACCAAAGAATTAAAGGTTTGCGTCCAAATAGTGAGAAAGTAAATTGGCTTTTTTTCCTAATGAATATTTAAGTTGGGGGGGCGGGCCTCAACACCAGTTAATTTTAAAGTGCATACCTAATAAGTGCAATAAAATCAAAGAGCAAACACACATACAGCATTTTTATAACAATCTTTTCACTGTGAGTCAGACCCAGCTCACAACTTTACTGAGAGTAGGACATTACCAGCTTATCTCCATGGAGATGTTGCTGAATTGAAAAACAGATGAGGATGAGTGCTTCAGGGGTTTAATAAAGAAAAGAAAAAAATGTCAACAGCAAAGACCTGTGCTCTACAAAAGTGAACCCAAAAATCACTAGACCAGTGGGACCTCCCACTGTAAAATGTGATTAGCATTAATGATAATTAAAAAAAACATTTCAAATTCAGGTTTAGTGATGTTTGTTTGGGTACTAGATTTTGATATTTGGGGCACTTGAACACTTAGCAGGGGGTACTTGGATTATTTCATTAAAAAAGAAGTTGAAACTGAGTAGAATTTCAATATTAATTTCAAAGGACCGTTAGTTTTAATTATGTTTTTCAGTTAAAGGTTTGATTTGAGAGTGTTTTAGTTTCATTTTGAACACAACATACAATTAAATACTGAGTAATCTTAATTTAGATCGTCACTTTGTAATAATATTGGATAGATCCGCAAGGTAGGGGATGTAAACAACTCAATTGGTACGCGAGAAAAAAACAAAGTTTAGGAACCACTGCTCTAAATGCTTCGTTTCGATAACCCATCACAAAAAAATAAAAAATAACGCATTGTTGGCCTCTAGCTGATCATTTGGTTCACTGGCCGGTCTGTTTACATATCAACATCTCTGCATATTGGTTGATTTCAGGAGACCTCGCAACATGCCAAACATCTACAATATTGAACACAGATGGGCAGCAGGGAAAATAATATTGCTATTACAGAGGTGTTTGGTTTTGTACATTGATGGATGTCAGATAATCTTCTGCAGTGTAGCTTTAAAGCCAGGGGGTTATCAAAACAAAAGCATTTGGCAGTAAATCTAGTGTACTAAAACCCACATGGAGACGACCGGGTAATGTCAGGTCAGTTTTATCGTAGCCGGTGTGCTGACTCCTCTAGCCTCTGCATGCCTGTTGCCTGCTCCTATGTCGTGTACTGCATGGATGTTGACTATCCTGTTGTTCCTCCCCAGGCCGCGCGGAGAGAGTTCAGGGCGCACCTGGATGAGGTCATCACGCTCAAGTCCAGGTACTCCACCTTGGACCAGGTAAAGCTCCGCCCACCCTCCTGCCAAGCACCTACTCGCCCGGCATGGCATCTCACCACATTAGTGTAGCCATGAGCCAAGTGCACCTACATAGAATAGTCTTACATATACATGATGTTCTGCATGGAGAAAGTATGCTCATGTTCAGTACTTACAAGTGCGCAGCTGAAATTAGGAAACAGATATAGCTGAGTTTTAACACGGAATCTGGATGTCTTTGGAACAGGGCATTAAAAAACTTTGGAATTCTTTCGCAAAAATACATTAGATTGGATTCCAAATCTAAATTTCTTGGAAAAATATTAACGTCTGAAACACATTCAACTGCAGTTTTGGATGAAATTGTACACTTTTTTCTGTTTCTGGCATTAAAATTATAGAATTTGGGCATTAAAATGTCAATAAGAAGCTTTTAATTTGAGTTGCTACTCCTTGTATAATCCCTGCTTCAAAAATGAAAAGTAGTCAAGTAATTGTAGATGAGTCAGCAGTGCGACTCTACTGGAGGAAGTAGCCTTTAACACTACCAGCCACTGTAGACTACATATGTTTAGCTCACTCAGTAAATCATTGGACCTACACTCTCAGACAGGGCCAGAGCACCTGCTGAATGGGAAGCTATATTTTTTTTTATGGTCCATGCCCCCTTCATCTACAACATCGCTGACTTTCAGACATAACTTTTGAAGAGAAAGTGCAGCTCTTATACATACTGTCAGTGCTGCAGGATCATATTTTTACAGTGGTATATAATTATTCAGACCCACAACATGTTATATTGCTCTTTGTTGTTGTTTTTTTAACCAAACTAAACTTTTTGTTTTGTTTTAACACTTTTTTATATACTTTTCAAAAACTGTTTAAAATTCTACTTCAAAGGTATTACTTACCAGGCTGTATTTTAGAGAATAATATTATATGATTTTGGTATTAGACTGTGACATATCGCAAATGAAGGAATAAAATGGCAGGCTAAAAAACGTTGTCAGTAAAAAGATTAATTCGTAAGCCAATAATATACTATACGAATAGTAATTTAATTTCACAGATAACAATAGGATTATAAATACGGCACGCTGTTCCACTGTTTCAAAAAGCCATCCAGTCCATGTTAAGACAAGTTGTAAAAATGTCCTATATTACACAATACGCTTTCCCATATTGGACTAATATCCAGAGAAAGGTTACAAGTTTGAATGAAACGATCTTTAGCGCATTGGAATCTCTTACATTTTCTCACTCGCTCTCATCCCTCTCTCATCCATGTACCACCCACTCACCCAGCCATGCCACAAGAGTCAAGCAACCTTTGTAACTATCATTGAACGTAGGATGTAGCAGAAAATATCAAATTTCTCCATAAATAGAAATGTTTTCTTATATAGCCGTGTAGTATATTGCTTCTCTTATGTAGCTTATTTATTGCGGTGCACTTTTGGCCACTTTTTTTGTTCCTTTCCAGTTCTCCAGTTTCCTATTTTGTTAAATGTTAAACCATATTTTGAATTCTGGTTGAACTTACTGGCTGCTTACTCACAGTTTCTATATAACACCATATTAGCATTACTTTTTTACTGTTCACCTCTTTTTGGCCCAATGAAAATAAGTCAAACCTACTGCAGAACCCTCCCCATCCTGCCGCTGTCACATCCCGTTCTCAGCTAAATGCTAAATGCTAATTTGTTTTATTATTTTTTTTTTACATAATCTATGTGACAGCTCAGTTAGCTTAGGTGCTGAGCTCATCTTTTCCCGGGGCGCCTCCTTAACAGTCCTATTATTGGCCCATTGATTTCTTCCCCCTGTCTCCGGCTTGGCCCTGTTACGGATTCGGTACACGGATCCTGGCGCGGGTGCATTCTTTGTCCCTTACGCCATCTGTGATCTTCCTGGCACACGTCACCATGGAGACCTGTCGCCCGTTTCCGTGGTGATGACAGGGGAGGAGGGTGTTTCAGAGCCAGATGGATTTGTTGTCACTTATCGCTGCATTTGCAATAAGTGTTCGTCTTCGGCTAACCGTTTGGTTGCTTAATAATAGCATAGGATTATAATATACTACTTGTTTTAAATGGAGGATATAATGCCAGAATTTTTTATTTTTTAGCTGTTTGCCATAGTACAATGCTGTTTCTTAATCAAAAACTTCCTGGAGTTGTGTGTTTTCATGCTTGTTTGAGTATTTCAATTTTGCATAAGTGAAAACAAAAAAACTGGACTTACATTTAGAAAGACGCCAGTGTTTCAGTCTATCTCCGGAGCTTCCTCGTGGCAGTTTTTGGGTGATGAAATTCCCCGCACATGTCCCAGGTGTGGGAACATGTCCCTGTCCTAAAAAGAGTGACTTGTCTCATTTATGTGTTTACGGTGGTGTTGATAGAGACGCTTCTCATATGGCTGTAATGCGTCCCCAAACAAATTCTTGTTTTGCAAAATAGTAAGATGCTAAAAAGTTAGTTTCCACAAAAAGTGTTCTGACATTAGAGCGTGTTATGTACTCGGTCATTAGTACAAACATACTTGCTCTATACATATTTGCACTGTGTCTGTGTAAGTTCTCAGTCGTACAGGAGTTGTCCATCTTCAATGAAGGTACTTGAGTCATCTTCTGTACTCAGTAGTTGAAGTCTTCGAACTACTTCAAAGGTTGTTTACCCACAGGTGAGAGTAGCTGTGATTAGAAAGGAGGAGCCGGGCCAACCCCAACTCCTCCCTGTTGGTCTTTATCTAAAGCTGCGGGCTGAGCGGGACCTTAGTCCGCTGACGAAGCCTTTTGGATGAGAGGCGAAACGTTCAAAGACTTCAGCTACTGAGTACAGACGATGACTCAAGTACCTTCATTGAAGATATTTGCACTGTATTTATGGAAACAAACTAAACAGTCATCTCAACATTGTCATCCGCCAGTTGCTTCTTCCATTTTCATGTTCACATTTATAAACATGTATTTTAGCATAGACTAGATTAGCTTTGTCTGCGGTTGACTGTCCCCCCCCCTTCCTCACCTGCCGCATTGACCACGCCCACTGCTTCATTGCCTGTCCCACCTCCTCCTAGCTGCGCCGCCCCCCCCCCCCCCCCCCCTGCCATCTTATAATGGTAGGACCCTTTTTTTGGATTGTCCCTGTCACTTAAGACGTCGCTTTATCTTACCCACAAAGCACTGGAGTTTTTAGCTTTAGTTTACTGGACAGTATGCAAGACGTTTGTATTGTTGTCATTACTGCGGTATGAAATTTTGCATTTGCAGTTTTTTATATGAAATGGGTGTGTTGTGGTGAAGTTGTCTAGTTAGTTTTCAATGTGCTTTACATGTATATATATATATTTTGTTTATCTCTTGTGTCTTGCTGCAGCTGTTTATAGCTCTTTTAATATACTTTTATCTTGTTTTTCCATATTTTTGTTTCTTGATTTTTTTTCTCCCCCCTCCCCCAAGGCTATGCACACATTTAGTATTAGGCTATTTTGGATCATTTTCATAGATGTTTGTGTAAGCTCTCAATCAACCAAATCCAGTTTCCAGAATTGAGACAGCTTGTTGGATGAGAGACAAAACATTTTCAATAGGATCTGTGTGCTGACTTCACGCTAGTTCCGGTCAACTTCCTGTGCTCGTAACTGTTTCCTGTTTTGTTCCTGGGGTGTCACCTCACGATTCCTGGCGGCTGCACAATCGTCGGCAATTACACAACTGAGCCTGCGCGGTTAACTCTTCACACTTAAATGTCTTAAATGTTTGTCAGTTATTTAATGATTGGAAATGAGTCTCACAAGGCTTTAATGCAAATGGGTATTGAATACAGTTAAGTTTGTTAGAATTGTCTCTGAAATGTCCTGCCTTGGAAGAGAGGTGTAGCTGCAGAAGCTCGCTAGGCTCGCTATCCTCGCTATCTTCAAAAAAACAAAAACAGAACAGCTTTCAAAGCAGTACTAAGTAACTTGTTTACCATAATAATTCCTTTCCGTAGTCCCTCTGGGGGTAATACAAGTGTTAATGGGAAGATTGGAGGGTCTTTCATCTCCCCCTGGTGTCTCTGGCCAGAAAACCATGCTTGCAACTTGCCTACCTCCGGACTGCAACTTGCCAACCAATACACACTAATAGAATCACGAAGAAGAAGCTAACAGGCTAACGGGCAGAGCTAACTGCAGGCTACCGCCACTTTCAATATTTACAGCCAGGTTTGAGTGAAAAAAATTATCTTCATTGTGTAATTAGATACGGGGCGACGGTGGCACAGATGGTAGAGTGGGTCGTCTCATGATCGGAAGGTTGGGGGTTCGAATCCCGCCTCCTGAAGGTGCACATTGTCGTTGTGTCCTTGGGCAAGACACTTCACCCTCCTTGCCTCCAGTGTCTGTGTTCACTGGTGTATGAATGAGAGTATGAATGGGTGAAGCCCCTTATGAGAGACCAACAGGCCCGTTTGGAACCATGAGGCCGTCCTTCTGTGGGCCCACCACCTGCAGGAGGAGCCATAGGGGCTGGTGCAATGTGATTTGGGCAGCTCCAACAGCTGCCCCCACGACCCGGCAACGGACAAGTGGAAGAATATGGATGGATGGTGTAATTAGATGTACAATATCCCTCTCTCCCTTCGCCTTTTCTGTTAGCGCAACAAAACTCAACATGTTAAGCTACGACACCTGCAGTTGCGCTTATGGCCTCTAGGGGCAAGAGTTACTTAGTACTGCTGTAACAATACTAACATGACTAACTTATGATTGTGCCTCTGATAACAGATGCAAAGGCTAGTTGTGAATAAGACGTTCTTTTTAGAGTGAGTGCATTCATGCGTATAGGTGATGTGTAAGTGCCGGCGACTGGGCTGCTGCCGGGATTCGTGCTGCAGAGAGTTAGCGTTGCTCTAACATTGATTTGACGCATATTAAATGTTATAAAAGTGTAAATCTGAACATATTTGCATGAAAAACAATCAGCTTGGCTTTTATTTGAGTTTCATTCAGTGTATCATTCAGTGAATCTTCTTGTTTTGCTTTTAAAACCACAGCTACAAAACACGTAGGAAGTTTACCGCAACATGAACACCTTCGCTACAGTTAGCCTATTTCATACACTTATTTGTCATATTTATTGAACTACTTATTTTAGTCCCAAGATACACTTCGCTCTTGTGCAGGCAGTTTACCTCGATCTTCCAAAGCCTTCCTTTGTTGTTGTTGTTGTTTTTTCTTTTTCTTCTTCTTCTTCTTTTTGTCCTTGTTGTGTTGCCGTAGTTGCTCTGTAGTGCGTGTGTCCTCCGTCCTGTCCCGCCCGTGTGTCCGTTTGTCTGTCTGTGTGCTGCTGACTTGTGCGGGCAGAAGCACTGATGTGATGCGATTGCTTTATCTATCTTCCACTTTAGCTCCAGTGTAGGTTGGAGGGCCTTAAAGATGATCGCAGGAGGACCTTCAGCTCTCGAGTAACTATCCCCGCCCATCTTACCCCTATCCCCCACCTGACCCCAGCCACCTCTGAGGAGCGCACAAAACAAACGCCCCCGTCTCCCTCCTCTCCAATGTGCTATGTCTTTTCCAATACCATTCTTTTTCTTACCAGCCAAGTTGCATTGCAAAAAAAAGTGACCTTTGCAAGAGTTAAAACGACTTGAATTTAGAGTTTGAGTGTCTGACAGGATTTATTTCGTTATTACAGACCTCTTGCAATAATGTTATTTTTATTATATTTTTTTACAGTAAGGGATCTGTGTTAAGGCAATGCAATATGACTAGTTTCTTCCTTCTTGTGCAGTTTTCTTCATCCACCAAAAACGTTTATTTAACAAAATGATACATATCTTAAAATGTCTTCTGCCAAAAATAATATTCAAGAAATGAAACCGTTGGTACAATATAGCAGGTGGTCATGAACACACACAAAAATGACATGCTGAAATACATTTTGCCTTCTTAAATCCACTAAATTGTTTTATGTTAATTCAAAGCAATAATTGCACTTAACCGACTGTTAAGTGGTTAACAATTTGCAAATGTCTCACTCCTCAAGTCCTTTCACCATGAACTGTCGACACTGTTGAATAAAGTCCAACAATAACATTTCAGATGGAAAAAGATTACAAAATTAGTTTTAAGTAAAAACAACATTTTTAAGTGCTCTTAAAGGTTTTTGTCGCTCGAAGTACGGCTCAAGGTGAAAGGGGGTGAAGAGCGAGGCGAGACATTCAGCATATTGTTGGCTGTAGACTAAACAAATAGAAATTCTGTGATTATAACCACAGAATTCAAATTGCTACGATTTCGAGAAACACATGGAGTCATGTAACCATTGCCAATAATGGTTCTTTTCGAGACTATAGAGATTTTGCTGATCATATGTATCACCAGGGTTTGAACCTTGGACCCTCTTGTTTTAAGCCAGGTGCTCTACCCACTGGGCCATCAAACACATAAGGTGTAGTGCCACAGAGAGCCCTACGACTCCAAATATGGAAGTGCAATCAGTTCCAGCTGCTTCTGACGCTGCAGGTGGAACTGATCGAGCATTTCCCTCTGGTGGACACAAACCATAATTGCAATGTTTGAGGAGTCTAGCTCTACATTGAAGGTTAAATGTCATATTCAACCAATTTGGTTCAAAACCAGACTGTGAAATCTTCATTGATAGTTAACAATAAGTATACCTAAATGTAGGTATGACTCCTCACCTCTCCCAGTCATCTGGTGGGCTGGTCAAGTCTGTCCAGCTGACGATGAGAAACCTTAGGGAATCAAACTCACTTCACTCCATTTCCAGTGGATATCGCTCTCCACATTTTGACCTGGATGACAATTTCAACCACTGCAGATGAATCCACCGATTGAGTAAATGTGTTCACCTGTGAAGGGACAGCAGCACTTTTTCACACCGTTGTTCAGAGGCACATGCCCTTTTCTTCAATACTAACAGTATTTTAACTGGCTCATGTAGGCCTATCTGTGACGTTTTTCAGTGTTTTCAACATACCAAAGTTTTACAGGTTGAACCAATACATTTCAGTTATGGTGTGTGTCCACTAGAGAAAGCCAGAGATCCCCATATATCATTGCTCTAATGATTGATGCGTGTGGATTCCCTTGGAACGCCCACAAATAATTAATGTTTGAAGCTGCCAGAGGGGAAACAAAACAAAGGCATGGAGAGTAGCACAGCAGTGGCACAGTGGCTGAGAGATTAGCGCTTTTGCCTTGAAGCAAGAAGGCCCTGGGTACAATTCCCGGACCTTCCTGTGTCAAAATGTTCCTGTTTCTCTAGCTGTGTCTGGATGGGTTTCTTCCAGGTTTGCTCCAGTTCCCCCCATCAACAGAAAACATGCACAATAGGTTAATCCTACAGCCAGGTCATCAACAGTCACCACTGTGCCTGCGTGAGAAGGGCTGCTATCCATAAGGCTAACATTAGCTTCATGCTACATTCTAACGTCTCGCTACAAGTGTCAATTTTTTATTTCCACTGGACAATCTGCTTGATTTCCTAATGCAAGGATGAGACAAAACATTAAAAAATGAAGCACTGTTCCCAGTAGAAGTGAAAAATCAGCCCCTGAAGCTAGCGGGTAGCATGAAGCTAACGTTTGCATTCTCTGTATATTTGTATGTAAATATATATTATAAATATTATTGAATGACTTTGTTCCTCTCCATATATATCTGTATCTTTTTTTTATAAAAATATAAAAATATAATCATAACTCAACATTTGTTAATTTTGGAGTAATGACTGAAAGAGTTGTTATTTTCCCTCTTTGTTTTCCTCTTCTCTGGCAGCTTTGAACGTGATCATTTATGGGTGATTCCAGAGATACCGTCTGTGTCTATCAATTAGTTCCACCTTCAGCACCGGTTGGAACTGATTGATGCTTTTGTATTTGGAGTCACAGGCACTTCAGCCATGTAACAATCCTTAAAATGAATGAGTAAATAAACTTAAACTACTTCATATTAATAATTCAAATTCAAGTCTGTTTAACTCTTGTGGATTTTTTTTAATTTTTTTTATATATATATATAAATATATTTTGCGGTGCGTTTTCTCTTTTTCCTCTTGTCGCCCTGGTCTTGTCCACTTTTTTTTGTCTTTTGCCACCTATTTTCCAGTATTTTTGACGAGCCGTCCGTCCGATGTCTTCTTGTCCATTTGTGTGTGCGTCGACTCTTTTTTGGGGAATAACATGCTTTGCTTTAGTAGCAGCCGTGTGCGTTTGGTGTGGTGGTGATGTGTGTGTAGCCTGTAGTTTAGTGGAGTTTGTCGAGTCCGTTGCTGTTTTTTGAACCTTTGGTATTTGCTGTTTTTTGTTTTGTTTTGTTTTACATTTTGGACCATGTCATGCTGACCTACACCTGTCCACTGCCTCACCACCACCATCACCCGCCTCCCTCCCAGAAAAGGGTTGAATGTTGTAGAAAGCAAGGAGAAGAAATTAGGTAGCCCAAAAATAATTAGCAGTTTCCCAAAAGCCACTAAACTCAAAATGAAAGTATTTGATGTTATTATGAATGGATTTGCCCCCCGTTTTAAATCACTTTAAGCCTCAATTCTATGTAATTTTAATTCAAAGTGGACATATCATGCATATTGGGCTTAAAACTAGACTTAAAATCATAATTGTGGGTGCCTCAGCATTAATATTTAACATTTTTATTTAATGAAATGTCTCTGTAGCAATTTAATTTAATAGTAAAAATTAAATACAGGCACTAGAGCTGGAGAAGACTTTGACTGGGGCTCCTCCTGCTGGCAGCTGTAGGAATAACTTATAAAAAAACTAACACTCAGTTTCGATTTACGTCGTGGTTTGCAGCTTCAGCACGGCATGATGAGCGCACTTTTCAGGTTTTAACAATGGCACAATTGTAGCCAGGAAGTACAGAACAAAGCGACCGTAGGAAGAGAAACAGCTACATTTGACAAATTACTCAAAATGTATTGTAGTAAAACAATGCTGTCTTTGACGAGGGAGCAACGTTGTAACATGGTTTAAAGCTCAAGAAAAGTATATTTCGCATGATACTATGTCTACTTTAAGTCTCCCCATAATGTTTAAGGGTCCAGGTAGCAAAGTATTTCTCATACATACACAAGCCCGGTATCAGTTTTGGGGTGGGCCATTGTCTCTCTCACTCCACTTTTACGACGCCACATGTGTTCTGGATACTGTCACTTTCTGTGTCGCTGCCTTAGTCCCGATATTTGACTATTCTACGTATATGTATCTATATGCTTTGGTCTTAACGCAGTCTGATTGCCCTGTGTTGCTGCTCTTCCGAAATAAATTTGCAGTAGTCTCTACAATCATTGTTGTAGAGAAGATGAAGAAGTGGAAGAATAGAAATGATTGAATGTTTGCATACCAAAGTTAAACCCATATGAATGTGTTCCTAATACTTGTGTCTCCAAATTGGCAACATAAAATGACTTTCATCAGGCATGTTGTAGACGCCGGCATTTCCCCGCCGTATTTTAACGTATTATTTGACATCGATAAGAGCAACATGGGTAAATCAGTCTGCGGTGTCTGCAGTTTGTTGAATAAATGTGGGAGATGTCGAGTGTCTCCGCGTCCGGACTAAGCCGCCGCTCGGGCCGCCCGCTTGTGTTTGTGACCGTGGTGTTGTTCATTTGGAAGCATGCTGTTAAAAAGTCACCGCTGTACCTCCTGTGCCCCGTGTCTCTCTCCATCTCTCCTTTCGCCCCCCGTACAGGTGCAGTCCAGATGCAGCAGCAAGGAGAACATACTCAGAGCAAGTGAGTGTTTGGCCATTTTTTATCGCTCCTGCATATTCAGCCTCTCTCCTTCGTAACAGCTCAAAAGTCTTACTCCCCAAACCCCACAAGCATCAAAAGTCAATTCAAAACGTTCCGAATCCACTTTTTGTGCTAACCATAACACAGTTGTCCCCTTTGGTTGGCAGTAGTACAGTGGGGTATATCAACTGCCCACCCACTGGGAGGTCACCAGTTCGAATCTAACCCGGCTATGATCACCAGAAGTGTAGGAAAGTGAAACAGCAGCATAAACAGACACTCTCTCACTATGTCAAAGATATTTAATAAAACTCTAGATCGGACAAGACGCTCGTAGATGTGGCAAACGTGGCGGCTATCCCTATAGCAACCAATGCAAACCTCGGGGCAAATTTATTTTGATTCAACGGCAGAATGTGAGATATACTCATTGTTTGTGATTGGTTTATTTATGTTATAGTCTGTTTATGCTGCTGTTTCACTAAGTCTTGATATCTCAGGCAGGATCAGGTCATTTAAATGTCTTGTTTTTTAGTCATGTTGTTTAGCCATAGCTATTAGCATTGTTTTCGCCATTCATTCCCAGGGCTCAGTGGTTAGAATTGGTGGTTAGCATCGTTCAATAAATATTGGTTGTGTCATGTTAAAAAGTACAGAAATACTGTTTTAAAGTAGGAAAACAAATGTTATATTTAGATTAAATAGAACTGAATGATTTGAAGTGTTTGACAGAGGAAAATCCATGAACAAATTTAGTCTATGACATTTTTGGAAAAAAATGCAAAAAATCATTTTCTTGGCAGATCTGACATAAGCTCAGTCACAATTATCAAAGAGTCATGAAATTACTCAAAATAGATGGAAACCGTATCACGGAAATAAGTGGTGTTTCCATTTCATTACAATGCACTGGGTTAGAAGGGCCGGTCAAAGCATTAAACTAATCCTTTTCCTTGCATTGTAGCCGTGTTGTCGTCACTTTTTTCATGTACTTCTTTTTATATTTTTGCCACTTTTTTGTTGCATTTATCAAATGTTTTGTTGCATTTTTTTCTCGTTTTTGTCACTTTTTTCAAGAAGCTTTTAGGGTAAGAGGTTAAAGATCTTTGTTGTATGTACATTACTTGAAGTTACAAGTTATTTACCAAAACTGTGTCCTTATGAAATGTTAATTTTTTTATTTTTATTAACACCAAAAAAAGCTGACGTATCACAAATGAGAGTTAAATTCTATGCCTCAGCCGTTGTAGGACTTTAAACTCTGTTCTTTTTTCAAAGTAAAAGGGAAGAAGACACGGTGGGGGGGGGGGGGGCTGATATGGTCCCAGGACATTACTGCCGCCTCAAATATTTTGTTCCGGAGGCACAAACTCGTCACTCAGCGCAATCTCCCGGGACAAAACACTGAACTCCTGGTGGATCGAGATGCGCAGAAAAGAGATCTGAAAGCAGAAGTCCATGGTTTTAGGGCAGATTACAGAAGAAGACGTATATAAAGTTGAATTAATGAATTTTTGTGGAGTTACTTACTGAAGGGCATAATATCTCAGTAATCCAGGAGTTTTCCTTTGTAGCACAGGCTTTCAAAAAGTTCAGTACTCGGTGGTTTAGAATCCAAGGCGCTTTGTCTCTGAACTGAAAGATTTCTTCAGTTTGTGTGGTCTGCAACTTTGGATATTAGTTAGATTTGTCATTTGCTCCACGTTTTACCTTAAAGGAGATGCTTTTTCCTGGCATTTTGTGATCCCTTAAGGAAACGTCACTATAGTTTTGACTCATCACCAAAACACAGTGTCGAGGCTAGGATGTCTCTCAAAAAACCAAACACACAACCAGTGGCCATGTTGTAGACTCCGGGGCAGCATCTCGAGTTTTTGCCAGGTTTGACACAAATTGCACATTTTGATCAAAATATGGTCACCGCAGACAAACTCCAACTTGTCTCGCCTTGTGCCATCGCTTGGAAACTTGAAAACGATGCTTCTCTTTGACATCCAAAGAAATAGTTCCATCGTGGAGACGTTTTAATAATCCAGATATGAAAATGAGCTTGTATACGTTTGCACAACTGCAGCAACAACAACAAAAAAGTTAGCTGCGTGTCTCCAGTGTGCTGGAGAGGAGGATCCGGCCGATAGTCGAACCTTGGATCCAGGAGGAACAATGCGGTTTTCGTCCTAGTCGTGGAACACTGGACCAGCTCTATACCCTTCAACAGGTGCTCGAGAGTTCGTGGGAGTTCGCCCAACCAGTCCACATGTGCTTTGTGGATCTGGAGAAAGTGTTCGAACGTCTCTCGTGGTGCCCTGTGCGGGTGCTTGGGGACTATGGGGTCTCTGGGACCAAAGGGCTGTCCGTTCCCTGTATGACCGCAGCAGGAGCTTGGTTCGCATTGCACCGGTTCTGTTCATTACCTATATGGACAGAATTTCTAGGCGCAGCCAGGGGTCGGAGGGTGTCCGGTTTGGGAACCTCAGAATCTCATCTCTGCTGTTTGCAGATGATGTTGTTCTGTTGGCTTCATCAAATCAAGACCTTCAGCTGCACTGGGGCAGTTTTCAACCGAGTGTGAAGCGGCCGGGATGAGGATCCGCACCTCCAAATCTGAGGCCATGGTTTTCCATCGGAAAAAGATGGCTTTCGCGCTTCAGGTCGGTGGGGAGTCCTTGCCTCAAGTGTCGTGTTCACGAGTGAGGGACGGATGGAGCGTGAGATCGATAGACGGATCGGTGTGGCGTCAGCAGTGATGCGGTCGCTGTATCGGACTGTTGTGGTGAAGAGAGAGCTGAGTCAGGGGGTAAAGCTCTCGATTTACCGATCGATCTACGTTCCCACCCTCACCTATGGTCATGAGATTTGGGTAATGACCGAAAGGACAAGATCGCGGATACAAGCGGCTGAAATGAGTTTCCTTCGCAGGGTGGCTGGGCGCACCCTCCGAAATCGGGTGAAGAGCTCAGTTACCCGGGAGGAGCTCGGAGTAGAGTCGCTGCTCCTACACGTCAAAAGGAGCCAGCTGAGGTAGCTGTTCCAGATGCCTCCTGACCGCCCCCCCCCCCCCCCCCCCCCCCTCGGGAGAGGTGTTCCAGGCATATCCTATTTGGAAGAGGCCTCGTGGAAGACCCAGGACACGCTGGTGGGACTACCGGTATGTCTCCAAGCTGGCCTGGTGTCGCCTTGGGGTCCCCCCAGAACAACTGGAGGAGGTGTGCGTGGATTGAGAAGTCTGGGTATCTCTGCTGAGACTGCTGCCCCCGC
This sequence comes from Proterorhinus semilunaris, assembly GCA_021464625.1. Lineage (NCBI taxonomy): Eukaryota > Metazoa > Chordata > Actinopteri > Gobiiformes > Gobiidae > Proterorhinus > Proterorhinus semilunaris. The sequence continues at coordinate 8,928,653 of CM038359.1, forward strand.
AACCCGGCCCTGGATTAAGTGGAAGAAAATGGATGGATGGATTGATGGATATTCTAGCAGCTCTGAACGCGTTTGTTTTCTTGAGTGAGCAGCGTGAAAGCAGGTCTGTGCTCTTCCTGGGTACACAGGGTGGGGGCGGGGATGTAAGATAAGTCCAAACAGATATTTCCAGAGCATAGACAGTGAAGTCCGAACTACACAACTATACTTTTACATAATATGTCACCTTTATAGTATCATTTTGAGTGCGATGAGATCTTCTTTCCTAATTTAAGTGTAAAAAACTTGCCCCACGGACAAGATTACGTTTCGCGGTAACATTTGAGTAATAGAGCTTCGATGGCCGCAATGTTATAATAATGTGTGGAAGAGGTGGAGTGAAGGCGCCGTGGTGGCACTAACGCGCGCCTTGTGTGTTACAGCTCCCCTGTAGCCTCGCTGCCTCTGAGTGGAGGGCAGGCCCAGCACTCATTTGCCTTGACCCACTTTCAGCGCGCTAAAAATGCGCTCACGCAACTGTTTCCAACGCTCCCGACACCTCAGGCTAAAACATCGCGTACATAAAAATCACATGTACTGTACACACAAGAGTAAACAGGATTAAGATCATTACAGAAAAAGAAACAAGCCCCTGTAACTACTGGACTGGGTTGCAGGAGCGGGAAGAATCATCTGATGGAAACTTCCTGGTTAAAATAGCTTATTGAAAAGCTGTTGTAAGCATTGCATTTTCTTGAAGTAGAGTATTATAGATCCATATTTGTGGACAAAAACTGATAACGTGAGCTGTTGTGCATCTAAATATAGTTTTCCTCCAGCGCGAATCAGGAAGGCTAAATTAGCGCAGTGTTAGCATCAGGTTCTAATTAACTCAAGGTTAACAGTCAGGATGTGCTGTAGGGATTGTGAGAGCTAGAAACGAGTTTACGCAATAGCTGAGAGATTTCTCTCAACTACAGCCAATTTGCACGGTAGTAATTCAGGTAGTGCAGCTTGAAATGGTTTAGAGAAGATGTAGATTCTTGGAAATGACTGATGACGGGCACTTGACTCAAGTACATTGGATGGATTACACTTTTCATTCAAGAAAAAGATAATGAATTAATTAATGTACAGTATAGACTAAAATTCTGTTTGTAAAAATAAGCAAAAGTACTATAAAATGTATTAGTAAACAATATACAGTAAGTAGTAGTTATTAGTATTAGTGTTAAGCCAAAGTGTTAACTAATATAGAATATATTACAATTTTAAAGTAACTTGCCCACCACTGTTACTTTTATTTTCATTTCGAGATTACTTGCAATGTATTGTTTGCTATTCCTAGTCCAATTTTTGTCATCTTTACACAAAATAGTGTAATTTGCATGTTAATGCAATAATAGAGAGCTGCAGGCCTGGAGCCGAGACGGTGAGGCGTATTCGGTGTGAAAGTGCGCCCTCTGCTAGTAGGAGCGGATCTGCAACGGTAATATTTGTTAATATTTTATGTTTTCCAATTATTGTTAGGATTAGGTTAGGGTTGGGGTTAGAATTAGGGTAGTTTAGGAACAAAAATAACAACCAATTCCTATGCTGTTCAAAGTTATGTTATCTTTATCAATCGACAGAGGCATCTAGTCACACTTTCCAAATGTGTCCATAAGATTTTTGTATTTATTTTTTGGTAAGAAAAATATGAAATAACTCAGTTACTAACTCCTCACGTGCGTTAAGTAGATCAACATATCAACATCAGCCTTCCCATAAGCTGATCGGTCTAGATCCGCTTTATCCAGCAGAGAACTATCACGATGAATTCGCTTCACAGTGGATCTGCTTGGTCTGCAAGCTTTCCCCTACTCCTTTAATGGACTAACCATCTAAACCGGTGTCTGTGCTGCTCCTGATGGCTGAACGGTGAACTACATGGACGCTTGTTTACACTCATGTGGAAAGTGGAAACTGCGTGTTTACGTGTGTTCAGAAAAGGAAACTGATTAAATATGCAGGATCACTCAAACCTTACTTCATTTATTCAGCTTTGATTTGATTATTCATAGGTTCTTTTTCAAATCTTTGGAACAGGTGGTTTTCTATTTATATGTGGTTTGACTCATGCGATTTGTTCCGTGCAGGTCACAGTGCGGTGGACATCACCAAAGTGGCGAGGAGACACCGCATGTCCCCGTTTCCCCTCACCTCCATGGACAAGGCCTTCATCACTGTGCTGGAGATGACCGCTGTCCTGGGCACTGAAATCATCAACTACAGAGGTCGGATATAGCATACCAGCACGCATTTTAGGGAGGGGAAGGATTTATATATGTACACAAGTTACCCATGAGTGCTTCACACAAGGTGCGGGTGCAGTCGTTCCTGACTTCTTTTTCCTGACCCTCTAACCAGACAGTCTCCTTGGGGTCTTTTCATACAGTACAACCGGCTAACCCTGGTTTAAACCGTCACAACATGTTCTGAAATGCATGGGATTCTTGTTATCTCCTGAATTGCAAAAGCAAAACTTATTAAATGAATTTTCCAAAATCCGTTCAGCCCTATGAGGCGTTTTCTGTAATACTATATACATCAGCGTGTGGGGGTATGGAGAGAGTGGGCGGATGAGAAAAATCCTGCTTTGAAAGTACCTTAAGCCGCAGCCCAGCTATATATAGTCCCCGAGCTGTGATTACTGTATGAATATGCATGCTCTTACATCAAAGATCTAATACACAATTTTACACACTGAAACAAGATGAGGGGTTCAGATGCCTGTGCTGATTTCTATTTTAAGACGCAGAGATGAGAAGTCTTTGTTTGAAAGCGCACAGAAGTAAAAAATAGATCAGAGGTTAGGGTTTGATGCTGATTTACCGAGACAACAAGAGGGAAACGCTTGTACCCAGTCAGCTGCTAGACCACACGCAAACACTGAGGAGGAATTGTTTTTAACCCCATTTCAGCTCAGCTCGCCGTGTCGGTTTGAATCCAGTCAACGTGAAATAAAAATGTGGTACTTTATCTTATTAGATAGCTCTGTCATAGCAGTAGTGAAAAGCCTTTTACAGAAGTGCACAGATTCAAGGAATTTTTGTACACACTGTGCTGTGAGTGGCAAAAATAATATTCGTCTTGAACCCTCTTCCAGGCAGAAAGTTTGAGTTGCTACCCCCAGGTCGGACATACCGATGCTCAGCTCTCACTGAAAGTAGTTGCCTGGCCAGCCATCCACTCTGCTTTGTGTTTCTATTTAGAAGCAGGACTGTCTAGGACTTTGCTAACAGCCAATCAAATCTCAAAACGTTTTACTGATCACTGAGCACATTGAGAGGAAAACAGAACTGTAAAGCATTTTCTTAAATGTAGTTAACAAAAATATAATTACATCATTTTTTATGCTTAATCTTCTCTAAGAGAATTTTCTTCTTGTTGCCGTCTATCGAAAGCATTTTTGTCCCGTTCCAACCAGACATTGATTGAAACAGCCCTTATGCATTCATGTTGAATTCTTCAACGTTTAAAATCTGAGCCAAGTTGCTAATGACCCCTTGTGTCCTTTAGGTTTTTATGGCAAAAAATTAAATTGATTGTTCACATTTGTCTCCGCTCTTCTGCCACTGTCTTCCTTGTTTACAAAGCATAGCATGCCGTTTACGTCTTACTACTTACTACATTGCTTTTCCAAAGAATAGGAAAAGTGTGTATTCTGGCTGGCCAGGCTATAAAAATAGGACCTTGGCAGTGATTTCTTGGAAGTATTTTTGCAGCTAACTAAGCTAAAACTGTGTTTTATTTTTTCCCAAGTATCTGAATGATTACATTTTAGACCTCTGTGTACAGCTGGTCTCAGCAGAGGGACTTTATTATCAACTGACTCAACTTTTTAAAATGGTACAAGTGGAGTTTTTGGGTCAGGCCTGCTTTTGATCCCCTTCTGTTTATAAATTCTCAGACTTGCTTTTGTACGGTAGATGGTTGTCTTTGTGTTGACAATAAATTGGCCAGCTACTAATGTGCGCACCCTGCATTTCTCTCTGCTCGTAAAACCCTGTGCACTCCATCACATGTCAGTGCTTCACTTTTCTCCGTGTGGTAAAGGTGCGCACTAGACCAGGTCCACTCAATTCATCCAAGTAGCTACATTTAAACAGCCGATGCTTTGGCGCTGGGCATATTCTTCAGAAAGATGTTCAGTCAGCTAATACTATAGAGTGAGTTGTTATACATCAATCAGGTGTTGAAAAAATGCACAGTCACCACCACCAGGCAAACAATGCCAAAGTTTCTAATAATTTAAGCAAGAATTCTTAAACATCCAGGATTGTACGTAGATGGAGTCCATGAGATCGATACAGCTAGATATTTCTACATCGTTTCGAGAAAATATGAATTTCTCTTCATCACAGGGTCAAAGATGAAATTAAAAATATAATGTCCAGGAGCATGAACACGTTAGAAGCTGTCTTGTACAGCCCTATTATGAAGCTTTTGATACTAAACACTTTTCCTTTCAAGCAAAACTGGAACACTTACTTCCTTGTTTTATGTATGTATTGTCTTTTTTTTATTTTTTATCTCGCATCTGAGTCTAATCTTTGACCTTCTCTTCCCTCTTCAGATGGGATGGGTCGAGTCCTCGCTCAGGACGTTTATGCCAAAGACAACCTGCCCCCCTTCCCCGCCTCTGTCAAAGATGGCTACGCTGTGAGAGGTAAGTGGCCGGAAAGACGGACAAATGAGTAGTGGATAGTAGGGCCTTAACCCCAGCAGGTACTACAGAGATGTCAGGGATGACGATGACCTTACTTGTACTTAGTGTTGCTAGATGCCCAACGTACTATCCAGCTGTTGTCAAAGCTGCATGACTTTGTGTTGGTCGGTGCTTGCGTCAATGCAATCCCCGGGTGTTGCTTTTCTTTGTGGGCTGGAAGTGTAACACAAGCCCCTATAGGAAACACGAGCTCCAGTCAAGCTTTAAAAAAAAAGTTATTGTAAAAGAGGTGGCAAACATACATGAAATATGTTCCTAGATTATGCAAATGTATGCAAAGAGTCAGCCATTTCAGGATTAAAAACTGAACTCAACTTAAATTTAACCTGTAGTTTAAGATGGGCGTAGACTGTCATTCTTTACTCCTCCACATTCAGATTAATAACACTATTCGGGAGATAATCCATTATGGTAGATCAGTCCTGTCCTACAGAGCATAAAGGTGGGCAGAGCAGCAACAAGCCTTTGCAGTTCTCAAGGACCTGTCAATCAAAGCCCAAACATAAAACTTTTAAAGTCCAAAGAACACATGAAAATATGTCTCCTTCCTCACGGGAGGAAATTCTATTTTAAGAAACAATAAAAGTCTTTGGAACCAGGCTTTTAGGCTGTTTTGACACGTGCAAAGTCCCCATTGGATTCCATATTACAGTGAGCTTTCTGGAGTCGCCCCGAGCCATGCGGACCCAACAGAAGTGTTTCCCTGGTTTCTAACTGGTTTAAAGGCGAAGGCAGAAAGAGATTATAGAGCTATAAAGTTGATTGGATGACACTATAATGTTTTGTATTATGGATACTGGATTAATCTTTTGAGCTATTTTAAATTATATTAAGACATGAATTCAAATATATTTAGGTGTTTTAAAAGGAGAAGACATTGCTGGCCTTGCTGACACACAGCTGCTATACTGCGTAAAATAGTCTGGCAAAACTTCCAACAAATACCAATCAGTAAAAGTGGAAACAGCATTTTGGAGAGTTGGAGAGGGACACAGGTTTCCTACACAGTTAAATTTAGCAGTCATTCTTCACCAAACCGCTTTAATTTCAGCGGCTGATGGACCAGGTGACCGGTTTATCATTGGAGAATCACAAGCTGGAGAACAGGTAGGAACCAAACAAAACCAACGTTGGTGTATTGCAAACGCAAGAACAAATAAATGTATGCGTGTGTCCGTGTGTCCGTGTGTCTGTGTGTCTGTGTGTGTGTGTGTTGTTTAGCCAACACACACAGTGATGCCCGGTCAGGTGATGCGGGTAACGACAGGAGCACCCATCCCCTGTGGCGCCGACGCAGTGGTCCAAGTGGAGGACACCGAGCTGTTGCGAGAATCAGAAGACGTAAGATCGCTGCCTGATGCTGGTCTGAGATTAGATTCCACGCACAAATCATGCAACGGGATACCCAAGGTCCTTTTCCCTTAGCCTGGCTAGCTAAACAAAGGGTGTCACAGCTGTTTTGTCTTCTAGGGTACGGAAGAGTTGGAGGTACGAATCCTAGTTCAGGCCCGCCCTGGACAAGACATCAGGTCAGTGTCCTCTCAGTATTCTTTTGTATTACATCAAAGTTTGGGATTTATTGGTTTGGACCTATTTACTACCAGTTCAGCCAGGATTTAGTCCATTTTTGGGTCAGCTTAGCCCTTTTAAGACATAGCTTAGTCTGGATTTGGTCTTGGTCTTGTCCTGGCGTTACCTGGAAAGCTGAAAATGTTATGAGGTGAGTACTTGGTGTGAAAAGTTTGAGCAATCACTGCACTAAAAAGATCACATGTCACGCCACATTAATTTTGTTTGGGGCTTTACTACACTCATGTATCCCCCTGTCCCATCTAGGCCCATTGGTCACGACATAAAGCGCGGCGAGTGTGTGCTGGCCAAGGGCACCCACATGGGCCCCTCTGAAATTGGGCTCCTGGCTACAGTGGGCGTCACAGAGGTGGAGGTCCAGAAGTTCCCTGTGGTGGCTGTCATGTCCACGGGCAACGAGGTGGGTCAGCAGGACTATGGGCAAATATATGGTATGAAAATATTACAACCGCTACGTTATGATTTCTTTGAACTTTTACTTAAGCTAATCTTGGTGACCTCTGTTGTAGCATTTTCGAAACCTATTCATGAAGAGCGTCATCTGACCTAAATAAAATGGTCCTACAATAGTACATAAAGTGCTGTTAGGAACAGTCAAAGGAAAAGCCGTTTACTCCCTCAAACACTTTTGGAGAGTTTGATTACTCCACAACTCGGTCGACCAAATTCTAGACCTAAGAAGCAACTGGTATAGTTAAAAGAGTAGAGGGCCAAGGACTGACCTTTGGGGCGCTCCACCTAACATGGGTGCTGAAAAGGACACAGCATTACCCACTTGTAATGAAAACTCCCATTAAGTCGAAACGCTGCAGGTGAAAACATACATTTTTCATGCGATGGTTAATGTTTTCTCCCTTAACTCCTTATTCAATGAAGGTACTTGAGTCATCTTCTGTACTCTGTAGTTAAAGTCTCGAACTAAGAACTTATTAGTTTTAATGTCAGAGGAAAATGAGACCATACTCTCCCTTTGCGATGCGTATTTTATTTCCAGGAAATAATGACAAAAGTGTGCCACTCCCTCACAAGCGTATTCGTTCACAAATATTGACAATAACAATATACAGGTGCATGTGCAGATGGTACAAAGCTTTAGGGCCATCTCCACTTTAGTAGCTCCTACATACTCCAAACCCACCAGTCTTGTACCCAATAAGATTTTGTTTTGAGCTTTAAACTGTGAAATAAATTTGACTTATAAATACGCTTATAAAAACAAAACAAGATCCAAAATCTCCCAAAAAATAGTTTGTAATTAATATTTCAAAAAAATAAAGCATACATTTAACCCCGTTTCAATTCATTATTTAGATTTTATTGCTAAATACAGGTAATTGTATCATATTTATATCAGTAATCTACAGCAAAAGTTACAATTGATATCTTGACATTAATTTCCCCCATTCATCTGCAGCGTCTCACCTTAACAAAACCCTGAATGCCCAATGTTCTCTGTTGTGTGTGTGTGTGTGTAGCATGGTACAGAAAGGCAGTGCCGGAGAATACAGGATAACTCAAACATATGTGGACCAAACATCATCCTAGATTGTACAAAAAGACCTCTGCGTACTGTACATACGTCATCACTGTTGCTTGTCTTTTATTGTTTGGGGAACAGCTGCTAAACCCGGAGGACGACCTCCATCCGGGGAAAATCCGGGACAGCAACCGCTCCACTCTACTGGCCACCATCCAGGAGCACGGCTACCCCACCATCAACCTGGGCATTGTGGGCGACAAGTACGTTCCCACATTATAAGAAATCCCTACTTGCCAGGCATCTGTTTGGTTTTGAAGACAAATGTCAACCAAAGTCTGACCGGATTTGACCGTAACTCACTTAAGGGCCAGCTTTCTTCATGGGTCAACAGTTGTGCGACTTCTTGTCATGCGTGTGGGAAGTCCATTCAGCCAGGGGTGTCTGGCCAGCTGGTAAAGGCTCTGTGTACGGGATGTTGCATAGCGACGTGATGCTAACTTCCAAGAGCAGTGTTAATTTTGACAACATATTTTAATTTAGTTTTAGTCTTAGTCTTTTGACGAAAATGTAATTCAATTTTAGTCGAGTTTTAGTCAAAAAAATATCTTAAATTTTAGTCGAGATTTAGTCGACTAAAATTGCAAGTCAATTTAGTCGACTAAATTTAAGACACATTTAGTCGACTTTGTATTAATAATATTCATTATAATCATATTTAATTAAGGTCCTCTGCTTCATGGAGCTGCTCCCTCATGAACAGAGCTCAGAGCTGTTCCTTTGGCAGTGAATTTACATGATATGAGGCTCTTTCAGACTGTCAATTGACGTTTGGATGATTTTAGTCTCTCCTTTTCATTTTTATTTAGTCTTATTTTAGTCGACTAAAATATATGGACATTTTAGTCATAGTTTTAGTCGCATGAAAAACTTTTAATTTAGTTTTAGTCCAATTTTAGTCGTCAAAAAAATCACTTTGACTAAAATTAAGACTAAATATTTTAGTCGACGAAATTACCACTGTCCAAGAGTAATGTTTTCTGTTATATCTGTGTAAGCTCTCAGTCGTACAGGAGTTGTCCATCTTCAATGAAGGTACTTGAGTCATCTTCTGTACTCAGTGGTAAAGTCCTGCTCAGCCCGCAGCTTAGATATAGACCAACAGGGAGGAGTTGGGGTTGGCCCGGCTCCTCCTCTCTAATCACTGCTACTCTCACCTGTGGGTAAACCCCTTTGAAGTAGGGGTTGCTCACTCCAGTATCGGTCAGTCCTGTCCTATTCATAGATGATCACTGCTCATTATCTGTCCTATTCATGGCTGATCACTGCTAATTACCTGCCTGTTGTTCTTTTGTTAGCTGAGGTGCCGTCTCCTTGGACTGGCCATGCCCTTTCGGCTGTCCCCGAAGGAGATTGGAGTAAAGTGACAGAAGATTAAATCTGAGCCCACCATTCCGGTTCATGGAGGGATTTTTCTTTCTTGACAAAAATAGCTTCTTTTACTCCTCTTTTAAACCAACGTTCTTCTTTAGCTAAAATGTTGACCTCACCGTCCTCAAAGGAGTGGTTGGAGGCTTTGAGGTGGAGGTGCACCGCCGACTGAGGGCCGCTTGTGCTTTCTCTTCGGTGTTGATAAAGTCTCTTCTGTAGAACTTGTTTCGTTTCTCCAATATAATGTTCTTTGCATTGTGCACAAGGCGCTTTAACTGCGTGGAATGTGACCATCTATGGACTTAAATTGCATCCCTGTGTTTTTTGGTCCAGTTCACAAAATAAGGCAGTGATAAAGGTTAGTCAACAAATATTTAGCTTCCTGATGTTACATAGGGTGTGAAAAAATGCCAGACGTTCACCAGTTACTAAGAGATGAACAATGGTTGAAACTTGGTTGCAGTGTCCCTGACGTAGCCCAAGTGTATGCTATTTATAAGTGTGTAATTTTATTGGCATTTTCTTTTCTTCTTTTTTTTTTTTACTCCCTGCAGTCCTGATGACCTCCTCAACGCTCTGAACGAGGGCATCAGTCGTGCCGACGTCATCATCACCTCAGGAGGAGTGTCCATGGGAGAGAAGGTAGCAGCCCTGGGACTCTAGTGCACATGCTCTACTGTGCTCTGCTGACACCTGGTGGCAGAAAAGGGGAATAACAAACATATGCACTGTAGGTCGTACAATATCATGACCAGAATCGAGGCGTAAAACAATCTCCATTTTTATTTATTGTTTAACTTGAATGGAAATGTTTTTGTTTTGTTTATCATTGGATTAGTGTATAACGTTTGTAAGGAGTTGTGGTTTATGATTTCAGGACTACCTTAAACAGGTGATGGACATCGATCTTCACGCTCAGATCCATTTTGGGCGTGTTTTTATGAAACCAGGGTAAGAGGCACCACGATGCAAATTAGTGCGTGTGACTGAGTGGTCACAGAAGAATAGCAGAATAGCAGCAACTTTTACAATTATACACTGAGTAAAGAACAATTTAAGACGCCACATTTCGCTGAACCCCTAGTTTCTCCTTTCTTTGCAGTCTCCCGACAACATTCGCCACGCTGGACATAGACGGTGCTCGTAAGCTCATCTTCGCCCTCCCAGGTAGTGTGTGAAGTTGAGAGCTAGAGCTAATTTACTCCGCGGCTGTGGAGGAGACAGTACTCATATGATGTCCTCTCTCTCTCTCCCTCCTCTCTCTCGCTCTTTCTATCCATCTCTCTCCCTCTGCCCCCCTGCGACTGTCCCAGGAAATCCCGTGTCGGCCGTGGTCACCTGTAATCTTTTTGTAATTCCTGCCTTGAGAAAGATGCAGGGGATTTTGGACCCTAGACCTACCATTATCAAGGCGAGGGTAAGTGAAATGACAGAATAATGACAGAATGAGGTTGTAATGTAGGTTATACATACAATCTGAATATGGATTATGTTTGATGTACAGTATGTTTGACTACTTGTTCTGTTGTGACAGTTTAGCTTCCTTGTAATTTAAAAAAAGTTTTTATAAAATTCATATGACCAATACATTTACACATTACTTTGGCTTAATATGTAACTAAGCTTGTGAGCTCATGAGTTACTTAGCAGCCAAAAGTTTTAAAACGTTGCATGCAGTTTGTAAAGACACGATGCACATCTTTGTTCCGTAAGAATGTGCTCTACACTTTGGCTTTTTAATGCACCACACTATGCAGGGCTTGCAGCATACTTCACATATAACTCAATTAAATAAATATATAATAATAATGATTATGAAAATTACACCCAAATTAAAATTATACTGAGAATGGTAATGACAACTGGAAAGTATCAAGATCTCAGATTATAATATCTATTAATGTACCTTCATAACATAAAAGTAACTCTCGGTTATCAAGGGTAAAAATCTGAAAGAAATATATTAAGGATCACATTTTTTTTTTTGACTGCTTTGTTCTAGACATCGTACATGAAACAAGATTGTTGTTGTAGCTGTGCGTTGCTTCAATTAATTGTATAAACAGTTCATATATTTTTTTGTAAGTTTGTAAGTTGGTCTGTATGAATGTAGCTGCTTGAAATGTTTTAAATGTTCTTTTTTTATTTATTTTATTGCACTTGGGGGTGGGCACTCATAAGCTTTTGCTTCAGCCCACTCCTTTTGAGCACTATGTGTACTGCTCAAATAAACAAATAAACTAAACTAAACTCTTTATCAGTTCCAGTTTTCCTATACTGATCTGATACCAGTTTTGGAGAACCTTTAAATACATAATACCCCTGTAAACAGCATCATTGCGAATGCTAGCATTTATGCAAATGAGCCATGTGGACTTCAGTTTTGTTTATAAGCATAAGCAAAAATGTACCCCAAAAACGCTTTTTCTGTGCATATTTCCTATTTATTGATATTGCATGCAGTTCGCAAACTATCCACCAGGGGGTGCTGCAGCGCCCTCAGCACCCTGGGTTCCCACGGCCTTGGAGGTGCCGGTCCCTTCACTCGTGTTCAGGAGAGCAAATGCGTGTTGTGAAGTTTGTGCTGGTCTGTAAACGGATATGTAACAGTGCGTATCTTTGCTCAATTTATAGTGGGCATACTGTTATCCTGCAGACTTTCTTGTGGGCATATGGCTTATACCTGCATATGCCGTAGATTACACCACTGGACTGGGTTACCTAAAGTAATAAAATATTATTGGCCACTGTTGAAGACTTTTCAATTGTTGAATGGCCAGACATCGACTTCATATCCTCCTGGGTGAAAGCCAGTTTAAATGGTCAGGCGGTAAATTTTTTGGTAGGCATCAACTTCATACCCTCCTGGTCAATGTTTTGCCTGATCTGGGCCGAGGAAACTGTCGCTGACCTCCAGGACACCACAAGTGTACACAAGTATATCATATGCAAACAAGAATCAGCCAAAAAGAGACGGGACACTGTGCCAATATGGCTGCTCTCCAGAGATGATTGACAGTGAGACGGCTCAGATTCAAAACAAGTCTACACTGCCATCTAGTGTTCGAATGCACCACTTTTACTAATAATAATGAGGTCTCAGTACCCAGCCCCAGTAAGAAGGTTTCTGTCTGCATTTCAGTTATCATGTGACGTGAAGCTGGACCCTCGCCCTGAATATCACCGCTGCATTTTGACATGGCATCACCAGGAGCCTCTGCCGTGGGCACAGAGCACAGGTAACATGAGGAGAGGGCACTAATGACAGGATCAGGATTCGTTCACTTTGGTTATAACACACTTGTATATGTATATTTTTTATTCAAAATGTGTAGTGTCTTTTTGAATTTTTTTAGAACACAATAAGCTATAAAAGCTTGAAATTAAACATAATTAAACCAAACTGCCTTTTTGGCCAGAGGCACTTCCATACACACTGAAAGTTTCAAACATTTACACGGCAACTTTCAGAAGAAGACTTTTTATATTGCATTATGTCACCTGTAGGCTAACCACAGTTGCTAATCATATTATTTTATGCTTTAAGAAGTCGCTACATTTTGTGCAGCACGCCGTGGTTGTAGTAATTCCTTTTGCCTCTCTGTGACAATAAATAAAAGTGAGCAAGACAGGACAGATGAGAAGTCTGTAGCGTTGTGATTTTAATTCTGGTTCAGTTTGACATTATTTGCATTAGACACATTATCCAATATGGTGGCGTTTTTGGTCACATGACTCTGAATCATTACAACCAGTATTCAATTTGGAGATCTGGGGACACAGATATTTGGTGTTTATGAAATATTTATAACAAATCTTACATACTCTTTTTTTTTTCATGTTGACCTCTCTGAAATGGAGCAAAGGATTTTGGTCTATGTAATTTCTTACTTGTCACTGTGGCTATGAAATAAATGATGCGTTTTAGGACCAGGATTATAGTGTGACGCTAGTGCACAGTTAATTACAAAAGTCAAAAATGCATTTTCATGGTCACAATTTGCAACTCATATAGTGTCCTCTGAAAACAATTCAAAACACTTTCCCCATGAGGATTTAACATTAATGAAACCTGCTAACCCTGTAGTTAAGACACCTACAAAATATGTTCTCACTCTTGTTTTAGTTTTGTATTGTATTTTGTATTTGTATTAGTGTAGACTTAGTGTGGACGTATCGTGCATAATTGACTGGGCTTACCAACAAGTTACAATTGATATTTTACAGGTTAAAAGAAATGAAAGCACAGAGTTTAGAGACTGGGCTGATCATGATTTCAACTCATTTACAATTATTGACATGTTTGGTATCCACGTGTAGCAGGAAAGGCGAATGAGATGACACTCTAATCCAAATATGGAGACAGGAGAAATAAGCACGCATGTGCAGACGTTACAACTTGCTTGGCCCATTTTCTCAAAATTACGTTTTCTTCACTCTCCTGCAACAATATCACCACTTTAGTAGCACGTAAAGACAAATATTTTGACAGTTTTTTCAGAGGGATTTTTAATATCTAATTCTTAAGTTAATTCACTGAGCTTTTGAATTGTGAAACAAGGTGAAATGTGTTTGTTTTTTACAGATATATAAAAAGCCTCCAAGAAGATTAAATCCACTTTGAAAAAACCTTTGTAACTAATATATTAACAAACCTGCCTCAATCTGAAAGTATTGGCCATTTTGACCCTTTATCTGCTAACAATGCCTTAATTTTATACGAAAAGATCAAATGACAGAAAACATGCAATACTTTCCCTCATATTTATGTCAGTAATATACAGTAAATAGTTTCAAATTGATGACATTTTCCCCCACTGTTCACCTAGTGTCTCGCCTTTAAATAGGTTATATTCCAATATTGTGCAGTGCCATTGCCATCTATTTATCGTGACTTTTCTCCTCTTTCTCTTACTCCCCCCCCCCGGCACGCTCTAGGTAACCAGGTGAACTGCCGGCTGATGAGCATGCGCAGCGCCAATGGGCTCCTGATGCTACCTCCCAAAACAGAGCAATACGTGGAGCTGCACAAGGGCGAGGTGGTGGACGTGATGGTGATCGGCCGGCTATGATGTCATCACTGTGGGGGGACGCGGCGGGGGCGGGGTTTGGGGGGGCGCGAACGGAGCGGCGGTTCACGGTGCATGTCCACATATCATTGACTATTCTGTAATATGCAATGGCACAGCTAGTTTTTATTGATTTGGATAACGTTGAGGTATAGTCGACATCTTGATCACAACCTAGATAACATATAAAAAGATTCATTTAAAAAAGATTATAGTATTTCGAACAAAGAAAAAATATAACTTTTAATGGAAAAAAAAATCTAATTATAAAAAGAGATTTATTCTGTAATATATTATTATGATTATTCTTATTATTATTACCATTATTCTTATTCTTATTATTATTATATTAAGGCGACTTTGTTCCTTTCATTGCAATTGCTTTGTGTGTTCAATGCTAGACCTTATCTATAGCAGTAGCATTTTAATAGACAGCTGTAGGTGCCTGCCGGGACAAAAAAAAAAAAAACAAGAAATTATGATTTTCTATTTATTTTTGATTTTCATCTTTAGTAGAAAAAAAAAAAAGAATCTTTTTATTTATTTTTTTGACAAATGGAGAAAACATTGAGGAAGACTCTCAGATTTCCCATGGTGCTCAGCTGAGAGGAAGTAGGGGGGTGGCCAACTAGGGGAACTCTCAGGATTCCAGGCATTCCGCTCAGGGCGGCCGTGGCGACGTTGGCGACGTTTATGCTCGTTTCGATTGAAAGCGTTCGTTCCATAGAGTTCCATGGGCACAAATGGTACATACTTAGTGATCAAAAGCATCCCATGTTTGTCGCGAGCTGCTAGCTAGGAGTGTAGATAAACAAACAGAGAAACGGGGCGAAAAGCCGAAAAGAGAGACGTGGGACAAACTCGTTCAACTGCAGGTTACACTTTGCGTCAATATATCTTCTGCATTTTAGCTTCAAAATGCTCCTTATGTCAACAGTAACTCCAGTATAATCATTTAAAAAACTTGGTTTATTATTATGAAAGGTGCCACCAATCCCAGTATACTTGTTTTTTTTGACGACCCAATCTGGAGCTCTACGGGTGTGTCTTAACTGGAAGGGTAGTTGTGTCCTTGGGCAAGACACTTCACCCACCTTGGAGTGAATGCAAAATGGTCTATTATAGCGCTTTAAGAAGCTTGTCAAGTGCAATTTAAATCTAACATATGGTGTTAAATTTGTGAAACTGGTCAAGCATTAGGGTTCAGAATCAACTTTGGGTTAAGTTTAGCGGTTAGGTTTTGGTAAAGGAATAGGGCTTGGCTTTTATTAATCTATTTATCACTTGAGCTAGCACTTAGGCCAACGCACACTAAGACGCTGAGGGGATCTCTGGTCTGTGACTTACACAGAGACCACTCTAAAAGTTTGTTTTGAGGTGCAAACAGAGGCAGGGAAAGCCTCATCTTAACTGCAGTGGGAACTCCTGCTCCAGTGGGCACGTCTGATGCAAATGACATGCAAAAAGAGGTCTGTACTGTACTTGAGTAGTATTTTTGTTGAAAACTTAGAACTTTTACTCCACTACATTTCTGTAAAGTACGTTTTGTCCATTTTAGAATCCTTATAACACACACTCCAGAACAGCAGGTGGCATGTGCAGATGTACTGTCACAGGCAACTGACTCACCGCAAGGAAGAAGGTTTGTCCCCATTGTGTTGCGGTACACAGGAGAATACAATTTTTGTGTTTTTGAAGCTTAAAGTTTGTTTGTTTTGTAATTATTGTTATATAATTCAACTGAGGAACTTTTACTTTTATGGGAGTAATGTTTTACCTGCACTTTTCCTCAAGTCATGAGTACGTTGACCACCTCTGAAAAATGGTACAGTTGGCCTATTTGCACTAACCTACAGTATGTGTCTTATTTTACAAATGACAAATCACTTGTTTAAAGTATCCCACGGTTTGAGAAATCCTTTTGAAGTACTGTGACGTGCCGTGCTCCAGTGTGCGTTGGCCTTAACCTTAACCCTTAACTTAATACTAAAATATCTTTTTATTATTTCATCATTACAGTGTTGTTTTATTTTTAGTCAGATCATTTCAAACCGATGATAAACAGCTAATCAAGTGACGACTATAGGGCTTAAAACGCAACTCTGAGTGAAATGCCTGGTTTTTAGAGTGTCCCTCGACCACTTCCTGTCCTGGCGTCCCCGACTTCCTGTTCAAGGGGACACTTGAGTTTTTTCTCATTAGAATGCATCATAACGGCTTCACAAAGAGCTTTGCTTGTTGTTTATCTTGTGAGTCTTGTTTATGTGCGCAGTGCCAAATGCCTGGGCAGGGGGCGGAGCCAGAGTGTGTGTGTGTGTGTGTGGGAGGAGGGAGAGAGGGACCTGCCCAAAGCTTCCTTATACTGGGACCTCCCTCGCCTCATTACAGCGGGGCGGGCGAGCGAGCCTGGGAGAATAATCTTTTATTTGATTAAATATTTATGACAAAAAAAATACTATATGAAAAAAGAAGCAGCTTCTTTAAGTGCTGACAGCCTTTTTAACCAACTTCACAAAAAATGTACAGAAAAAAATGGAACCGTATTGTACAGATATATGTGACCAGCACTCCTAAGGAAATTATTAAGCAATGGAGAGACATTGAACACCGCTGTACTATAACATTTTCTGTAATGAGATGAAACTGATGAAGAGACTACGATAATAAAAATCCTTGATCATTATGTAAAAAAAAAAAAGTTCTTGTTTTTTTGTATTTATTTTTTTATTTAGAGAAACAGGGACAGTGTACAATAAACATTAACCCCAAGGGGAGAGATGCATCATACCAGGTTTTAGCTCAGAGCTAATTTCCACCCGTAGTCCCTGGGCAGGCTGATGTAATAGTAAAATACATAAAAAACATCATACACACATGGATAATGGCATTTACATTGACCAAGTTCATAATAGTAAAAGCAAATCTTCACATGCACAACAATTAGATAAAAACTCTTATACACACCTTTCATTTACTCAGGTCTACTCTTCTAGACCTCAGAACATACACACACATACATACATCCGGTTACATGTGGATGCAAGATTGATTTGACAGGAGCCATTTCTTTGCCAGGCGTGAGAACGTGTAAACGTTTGTGCTTGTTATCAGCTCTGTAGGCAACATATTCCACTGACGAGCGGCCACACAAGAAAAAGCAGAGTTTCCAAATGCTGTCTTGCGCTTTGGGATCCTACATTCGCCTCGCACTGTAGATCTAGTGGCTCGAGTTGTTGTTTCAGAGCCCAGAGAGATAAACGTTTTTAGTGGAGGAGCAGCGATGTCATGGAGGATCTTATACATCAGACACAGATTTGTATGATTTATCAGATTTTCAAAGCTGAGTAAGTTGTATTTTACAAGGATATGACAGTGATGGAATCGTCTGCCTTTTTTATCATGTATCTTTAGGGACGTTTTATATAATGACTCAAGTGGCCTGAGGGCAGATTTACAAGCCTGTGACCAACTTGTCATACAATAAAGAAAATGTGGAACAATCATTGCATTTAGATAGGCTCCTGAGGCCTCGATTGTAAGGGAATTTCGAATGTGTCTGAATTGTGCCATATTACATTTTATTGTATTTGATAACTTTTTTATGTGCTTTTTAAAGCCTAAATTTGGTTCCAATATGACACCTAAATATTTTACCTGCTCTGAATTTGTAATGATTTGTCCATCAATTAAAATCTTAGGGCAATTTTGTATTTTATGACGATTTGTAAAAAACATCGAAACAGTCTTATCTAAATTTAAAGTAAGGCATGAGTTTTTCAGCCACAAAGAAACTTTCTTCATCTCATTGGTCAGTTTTTGAGCAACTTCTTCCGCAGTTTTGCCATGTGCATATAGCACTGTGTCATCAGCATACATAATAATTTTACTCTTAGAGACAGTTGGCAGGTCATTTATGTATAGTGTAAACAGCAGGGGGCCTAGAATGGAACCTTGTGGCACTCCCATGCTGCAAGGTTTTAAAGGTGATTTTATATTGTCGACTGCAACACATTGTTGTCTGTCATTAAGGTAAGATTGAATCCATGCTATTGTATTTTTGTCAAGAGAAAAATTAGATAGTTTGCCGATGAGAAGCTGGTGATTAACTGTATCAAAGGCTTTTCTCAAGTCCAGAAAGACCGCCCCTACCACACCACCAACATCAAGACTGGATTTGATGTCTTCTAGTAGGTAGCAACACGCGGACTCTGTGGAGTATCCTTTCCTGAACCCAAACTGGCAGGGATGTAATGCATCAGTGTGGTCGAGATGCTCCACTAGCTGCTCTGCCACCACCTTCTCAAAGACCTTGGAGATGGCTGGTAGGATACTAATAGGTCGATAGTTTGACACACAGAGCTTGTCTCCTGACTTAAAAATCGGCTTGACTACTGCTTTTTTCAGCGCCAAAGGAAAATTGTTTTCATTTATAGACTGATTCACAGCTACTGTTAGTACTGGAGTTAGAATCATTTTGTGTTCTTTTAAGAGAAATGTATCAAGTCCAAAAATATCCTTTGCTTTACTATTTTTTAAATTTGCTATTATTTTGGAAATATTGTCTTCCTCTATACTCAGCAACCTACAGTGAGACTGTAGGTTGCAGAGGGCATTTCCATCCCCATGATCATCTCTGCAGCAGTCTACATCAGAAAAAGTCTCCGCCAGGTCTAACACAGAATCCAAGAAATAATCATTGAAATGTTTAGCCAGAATAAAGCCCTCATTTTGAACTATTCCATTAATTTTGAGCTGTAAATGCTCTGAATATATTTTTTTCCTTCCCAATAGTTTATCCATGCTCCTCCACAGATTTTTACAATTACCTTTTGCCTCTTTGATTAAGTTAAGAAAAAAATTTGCTTTTGCTTTTCGAAGCAGCATGATAACTTTATTTCTCAGAGATTTATAGATGTAATGATCAGTGGTTAATTTGGTTTTTAGTGAAACCTTAAGAGCTTTATCTCTATGTTTCATTGTGTTCCAGAGAGATTCATTAAACCACGGGAGCCTCTTTTTATTTGATTTTCTATGTTTGAGCTGTGTATATCTATCAATTTTATCCTTTATAGCAGTTATAATATTGTTGCATGTATGACCACAGCCTTCACTATCAATTTTGGAGGTCCAGTCGATTTCATTTAAATCATTTTTAAGGAGCTCTTGATTTCTTTTAGAGATATGAGGAATTTTGCATTGTTTATTTGATTGTTCTTTATTGATATATCTTGATTTATTTAATTTCCTGGCTATTAGAACAAGATTATGATCAGACAGTCCAGTTATTAGGTTGTATGCTTTAATTACCCTATCTGGTTTATTGGTAAATACTAAATCTATCAAAGTTTGAGAAGTTCTTGTTATTCTAGTTGGCTTTTTAATCAGTTGTGTCATTTGTATTGAGTTTGTAATGTCTTTTAGGCGTTTCCTCTTGCCTTTATCAAGCCAATTTATATTGAGGTCACCCATGAGCAATATTTCCTTTCGTTCATAAGTTTTTAGAATTTTTGTTAAACCAGTATAAAATTCACTTGTTGCATTTGGTGGTCTATATACACAAAGTACATTAAATGACATTTGGGGCGATAGTTTAATTGTAACACCAACACACTCTATAGTTTGATCCGGAATGTCTATTTGGTGACTGTCAATACTGTCTTTTACGTAGATCAAGACCCCGCCCCCTTTTCCCTTTCCTCTGTCCCGTCTGTATACTTTATATCCAGGGATCATGAATGCCGATACAGGAGTTGTAGCTGTGATCCAAGTTTCGGAAAGACACAGGTAATGTAGATTTGATCCCAACAGTAGATGTTCCAACTGTTCCGTTTTAGACATTACGCTGCGTATGTTAATATGTCCTCCGAAAATTCCTTTCGGCTTTGTCAACGGATTCCATAGGACCGACGCATGGTTTACTGTCTGAAATAGTTTCATCTGGCTTTGCTTAGAAACAACTATAGTCTGCACAGCGTTTGATTTGCCGTTTTCATTTGCTAGTTTAAGCGAGTGTTGTGCCAGGAGGTTACCTTGTTGCAGTGTAGTAAACGTGGATGCGCGCATCGTTGGCGCACTGTTAGCAATAGTAGCCGGTAGTATCTGCGCAATGTTGAAAGCGTGCGGGGTGTGGATCAGAGCGGTCTCCGCCACCTGCAGTGATTGTTGTAGATCCATGGGCCCTGGGTTCACTTGAATATCTCCGCATAGAAGTAGAATAATGCAGAGAAGAGTTGAACAGCCCCGGTAGACAGATTGAGCCATTCTCCGTGCTTTCGGCTCGTGTTGCTTCTTTGGAGCATTTACACGCCCATCATCAAGAACTTTAGAGAAGATGACATACTGGCTCCACGAGTCGAGGGGTGTAGCAAGCCTAGGTATGCCACTTTCTTGTGAGATTGAACGTTCACTGGCAGCAGTCCAACTCCCAAACATTTGCGTAGTGATGATCGTCGTGAGGTAGAGCGATACAATAAGCACATTTTGTGCCTTGGCTTTGGTTGGCTTTGATGGCCAAGATATCCATGTTTTAGGGGCAGATGTTGAACCGGGCGGTTTTCCAGATGACTTTAGAAAAGGTAACGCATCAGCACCTGCCAAGCTGCTGCTACCTGCTGCCGCCATTTTGGGTAACCAACATGTATCTGTATTATCGTATATTGTTGGTTTCCTTTTTTAATAAAATCCATATAAACAACGAAAATGCTTGTCGCATTCTTTGCCATGGGTTAATTTTTTCTTCATCTTAATCATCCATCAAGTTTGGAGGGAATACAGAGCCACCTTCACCAACAATGAGAACCATATGTATACATACACTTCATGAAAAGACACATTTGCATTTTTTTCTCACTGTCAGACATGAAATCTAGGTCAATTAGAATTTTACAAAACCAAAAGTTTACATACACTAAGATTACTATACCTTTAACCAATTTGGAAAAGCCCAGATGACGATGTCATGACCTTGGAAGCACAAGTCTGGTTCATCCTTTGGTGCAATTTCAAGACACTTGAAGGTCGAGGTTCATTGGTTAAAACTATGATGGAAATGACCAGTCATCACAGATCAGAAAGAAGCTGTGGTCTGAAATGTGAATATCAACCCAAGAACAAATGCAAAAGACCTGGTGAAGATGCTGAAACGGGTAAGAGTTTGTCATTATCCAGAGTGAAACAAGTCCTGTACCGACATGGGCTGAGAGGTTACTCTGCCAGGAAGAAGCTCTTACTCCAAAAGAAACATGAAAACGACAGATTGGAGTTTGCAAATAATAAAAGGATAAAGACTTTAATTTTTGGAGACATTTCCTGTGGTCTGACAAAAATGTAAAAAAATTGTGCCTATAATGACCATCTTCAATGAAGGTACTTGATTCATCTTCTGTACTCAGTAGTTGAAGTCTTCGAACGTTTCACTCATCCAAAAGGCTTCGTCAGCGACTAAAGTCCCATTCAGCCCGCAGCTGAAAATATAGATCAACGGAGAGGAGTTAGGGTTGGCCCGGCTCCACCTCTCTAATCACAGCTACTCTCACCTTTGAAGTGGAGCTTTACATGTGGGTAAAGCTCCACAGGTAAAGGTTGTTCGAAGACTTCAACTACTGAGTACAGAAGATGAATCAAGTACCTTCATTGAAGATGGACAACTCCTGTACGACTGAGAACTTACACAGACATATAATGAACATCGTTAGGAGGAAAAAGGGTCAATCTAGCAAACCTGAGAACACCATCCCAACTGTGAAATACGGGGGTGGCAGCATCATGCTGTGGGGCTGTTTTGCTGCGGAAGGGACCGGTGCACTTCACAAAATAGATGACATCATGAAGAAAGAACACTATGGAGCAACATCTCAAGACATCAGCCAGGAAGTTAAAGCTTGGGCGCAGATGGGTCTTCCAAATGAACAATAACCCAAAACATATGGCCAATACTTTTTACAAAGTGTGTTGTGTCGCCACTGGAGCCACAGCCCATACAAATGGCCCAAAAGCCACTGAAGAATTTTTGTAAAAAGAAGCAGAAAAAACTATGAATGTGTGGTAATTTTCAGGCTCTTTTTTGAAGTGTATATTTTTTGACATTAGGGTCTTTAAAAGGTGCCAAATTGAAAGGGTTATGGATAACAAAGTCAATGTTTTTAAGTGGTCATCACAAAGTCCTGATCTCAATCCAGCTGAAAAGGCATGTGCACGCAAGATGGCCTACACATTTGGCTCAGTTACACCAGTTCTGTTTGGAGGAATGGACCAAAACTCCTGCCAACTATTGTGAGAAGCTTGTGGAAAGCGGTTGACCCACGTTATACAGTTTAAAGGCAATGCTACCAAATATTAATAAAGTGTATGTAAACTTTTGGTTTTGTAAAAAGTTATAACAAATTGTGTAGAAATTTTGTATCTTTCATTCTTCTGGATTATGACAAATATAAAAAAAATGTTTTATAATTTTTTAAATAATTTAAGTTAATTCTGATTTCATGTCTGACAGTGAAAAAAAAAAGCAAATGTGTCTTATGAAGTGTATGTAAACATATGGTTCTCACTGTCGCTGTGCTAATGTGTAAGGCCCATATGTTTTTGGAAAACAAGACTGAGGTCTCCAATAGCTTCAATGTAGGGCCCCAAGACTCTCAAAAAGAAGGTCTCAACTAATTCGCTACAATTGTTGGGGTCACCATCATATCCACACAAATAGGGCTCTTTAACCAGGGCTCTGTGCACAAAATGTGTTTGACTAACTTCCTGTAGGCCAGTGACGGGTAAAGAGTAGACTACATCCTGTTCACATTTGAACGTAAATAAAAAAATTAAAAAGGATTTTAAAAAAACTAAAGTAAACTTAAATAAAGATCAAGCAGAGTGTGTATCATTAAAAAAATGTTTGGATGGTGGTGCTATTTTACCATTTTTAGCGAATTAGCGTTAAATTAGCATTAGCCCTTAGCCTTCAAGTTTTAAACATCGTTGCAAGGGGTGCATACCTATGTTCCCCGGGTGCGATTATTATTTTTTTTTTACGTAAGTGAGTTGGTACTTCAACCAATCACAAGTCATGAGAGTGAAACGTCATACATATGTCAATCAGCTTAACCCTGACCCTGCCCTAGCCACTAACCTAAGGATAGTGGGCTGGTGCCTAATCTTAGTGAAAGAGGTGGGGGAACATAGGTACCGGGAACATAGGGCTGACCCCGTTGCAAGTAATTATTCAACAGCAGCCTGTTTCATGTACTGTTTAAATATATAGGAATAAAATATTGATTTACCACTTAATTTGCGATGGCTAAGGTTCTATTTAGATTTAGAATGTGCACACGCTCTATGGGATTTTTTTGTTTTTCTTAAATCAAAATGAAAAACTGAAATTGTGTGTTTCTGTTTTATGTTTGTTTTTTCTTTCCTTCATTTTCTTATTTGAAAGTAATAAACATGACCATGACAACTACACATGACCATGCCGTTTTAATTCTAGGTGTCCCTTCATTGTAGTTTGTCAGCACGGGACTTGTCAAAACAGCCCTATGATTTATGGATTTGGATACTCTCTGACCCCAAGACCCGACAAACGTGTGCACTTCTTCAGCAGTCATGACTATTTTGTGTTGTGTGCTCAAAAATCTGATCCCACCATACATTTGTCCCTGTACTGATATTACTTGAGGACAATGGTTTAACGCTTTAAATCAATTTATAAATGCATTGCAAATTTGAATTGAAAGAGTGCAAACAGGATTGGGCGTCTCGTTCCCGGAAGGTAAGCACAGTCTTACAGCAGCAGCAAGAGCTTAAAAAGGGAAGAGAGGTTAAGCTACAGGGGTGTCAGCCAGGATTAACCCCATGTAGACAAAATGCAGCAGGAAAAATTTCACTGTCTACATTTCAGGTTATTCCAATTCTTTTTTTTTTTTCCTCTGCAAGTAAAATACGCTATCTTACGCATGTGCTCTTCAGACTTAGAGGGCTAAAGAACTCATAGAAAGGCAAGGAGAAGCTGAAGCACCCTGATCATCAACCCTGTTGAAGCCTTTTTTGAGTCAAAACGCATTGGTCAAAAATAAATATTAATGCATATACCGGTACAGATACATTCATAAAACTCTCTGCTGGGTTGCAGGTGACATCACAGCATTCTAAAGGCCTGTAATATTATATAGAGGTAAAATTATTTTGTTTTTGAGATGTTTGGTCTTGTACACGGAGATCATGAACCCAGTGACTGATATTAATGATCATTTTTATAATTCATACATTTTATTTTTAGATACGACTTGTGAAAGTGTAATGCAGTTAATAGGAAAAACTGGCTCCTGCCCCCCACTGGGTCCTGTGACATCATCACATTCTAGAACCTGGAACCCAGCAATACCTTTGCCCCTGGGACACAGGCTGGTAGTTTATTTATTTTTTTAATGACCTTTATTTAACCAGGATAGTCTCACTGAGATTAAGAATCTCTTTTTCAGGGGAGTCCTGGCCCCAAAAGGGGCTGTCATTCCCCTTTTCTCCAGTAGGCACCGCTGTTTCTCCGCAGTGCTGCACCGTGGTGTTACCGGGGAAACGGCCCCAAACAGCGGCTGCTGAGGCTCTGCTCCTCCGCTAAACCGTTATGTCCACGGGAGTCCCACACACTCACTGAGCAGCCGGACCCATCCCAATACAGCGGACTTTATCACACTTTTATCGACTTTATATTCACTTCGGGGGGACTTAAAGGAATAAACCAGCTACTTTTACCCCATCAACAGGCCATCTTTGCGGTGAGTAACGTTACGTGCAGACAGGCTCCACTGTGTAGTTAGCCGCGGCTAGCTAAGTTGCTTTACCATTGTTTGAAAGTTAATTTAAGGTAGAATTAGCTCAAGCAACGCAAGAAAATTCGTTTATTATGCTTTTCGAGGGGATAACGACGGGTTAAAAGTTGCTGTAATGCTCTTTGATAATTTACACTGAAGTTATACGGTTGTTAAGTGGAGAAGTAGCCTACTTTAAATGCATGCCCATAGATAAGTAGATCAGATACTGTTCTCCATTTGAAACTTTGACGCAGTGCAGTGGCATTAAAGTGTATCTCACAGGTTTTCGAATCATGACTTTGTTTGATAGTATAATTCATGTGGTAAGTTTTAACCATTGCTGTAGGCTACACCAGTGAATTGATAATACTAGGAAGAACAGTTGACATTTCTTAAATGGTAGATGCACGTAAATAACAGGACATTCCATAGCACACTGACTTGCTCATGGCCCATTGGTACAGTATGGTGGTACGTAACACTTACAGAAGATTCTACTTCTTTGAATGTGACATCCTGTGCATTAGATCAATGTAATATATCAAACAGGGAAAACTAGGTGAAGCTTTTTGAAAAATCAAAATATAGGTGTGTCATGTGCTCTTTAACTAAACGTGCAACCCAAAATTTGAATATAGGCAGCTTTTATTTTACCTTTAAATATATGAATTAATTGGGAGAGTCATCTGAACCTGGGTAGTAGCCTAAATGTGGAGCCCATAATGTACCGGAAAAGGTTTTACCGTTTTTTTTAATCTAGATTTTCCAAGGGGGCCTTCCCTAGACTCACAGGTACAGACAGGTAATTAATTTGTTCAGTGAATAAAGCTTATACTACATTAAAAGTACACCATGAAAACTGCACTCTCCTGCAAAGGCTTTTAGTCATCGATTGTTGCATTTGTTGTGTCAGGTCTGTCTTCTCATCAAGGATTTGAGAACCCATTCATCTTAAAGGGGGTCGACTCTACTGCCTGAAAAGGTTCAAGCCAGGTAAGTCATAAATGAATGCATTAACCTACCACATTCCGCCGTTCTACCATTTAAAATTCATTGCTAATACACATAATACACATTTTGTAAAAATCTGTTCAGTATTCAGTCCTGTCTTAAAATAGTGATTTACTTTACTGATGTTTCTTGGCGGACAGAGGTTAACATTCATCGTGACAAGAATTGGATTGTGTTACGCCTGAACGTTCGCAATTAGCAAGTAGTGAGCCCTGATCCGGAGCGGCTCGCACAGTCGGATCCTTGGCCTGGTTTAAGCCCACAGGAGCAGATGGCCCTTTGGCAGTCTATGCTACCACTTCCACTGTAGAGGCAGCAGCTAAACGCTAAATGGAGGAGTGGGCGGGCCTCGTGCGGCTCAGATCTAAACCTGCAAGGACTAATACGCCGTGGGAAGTATGTCCAACTGGGAGCAGGGCTAATGTGCTTGATGATATCTATGACAGTGGATGGAGTTGAGGAGGACCGAAGCCAGAAGCTTAGTTTGGACTATGTATGTATGCAAGTTTGGGTCTATTAGTAGTTAATAAGAGCTGACACGTGTGTATTACGGTGGGTCAAGAAGTTCAAGGGAACAGCAACAGCAGCTCTTAGAGAATCCACCTCCCTCACAGAGGTGTGGCATATCAAAATGCTGATCACACTGCATAAATACTGCACAGGTGTGCCTTAGGCTGTCTACAATAAAAGGACACTCTGAAATGTGCAGTTTTACACACAACACAATCCCACAATGTCGCAGGTTTTGAGGGAGTGTGCTCTTGACATGCTGACTGCAGGAATGTCCACCAGAGCTGTTACCGTGCATGAATGTTCATTTCTCTACTGTAAGCTGTCTCCATAGAAGAACATGGCAGTACATTTAAAGGCGCACTATGCAACTTTTTATGTAACAATTTTTTTTAAAGTATTAATATGTATTTGATATTTCAGTGACCCAGCGGATGCTTGGGTGGACGCTCCAGGATTAGGGGTGGGCCATATCTTATCATGTATTGTTATCGCGATATAATTTTTTTATATCATTGTAATTTTTTATATCGTTGTGGACACGATATAATTTGTGTTACGCTCAGATCCATCAGAGCAGCATAAACACTGACTGTAGAACACGGGGACAGGTGCTTATGAAGTAAAATGAAATGAATGATGTAAACTGGTTCAGATCATATTTGCAAGAAAATTAGTAGCCGTTAAAAAAATTAATACAATATCACTGAATTAATCTTCCCAATAGGCGTAAGGCTGGAATTTTGAAGTAATTTGTCCATTGTCAATTATATCATCAAATATATCGTTATCGTGATATTTCTTTTTTATATAATGATATAGATTTTAGGCCATATCGCCCCCGCCATATCCAGAATCAGGTGTTTCTTAGGTTTTCACTGCTGATTGAACCATATCCATGGTTACATTCCATTCCTAAAACCTGTTAGAGAAATAACAATGATGTTCGAGAGGATTGATGAAGAATAGGCAGCAGTCAGGATGTCTTATACAGGAGAAGTTTATTTATCATCGTTATGGGACCCAGAGACATGAAGCCAGCTGAGGTGGCTAGGGCATCTGTTCCGGATGCCTCCTGGTCGCCTCCCTCGGGAGGTGCTCCAGGCATGTCCCACTGGGAGGAGGCCTCATGGAAGGCCCAGGACACGCTGGTGGGACTATGTCTCCGTGCTGGCCTGGTGTCGTCTCGGGGTCCCCCCAGAACAGCTGGAGGAGGTGTGCGTGGATCGGGAAGTCTGGGCATCTCTGCTGAGACTGCTGCCCCCGCGACCCGGCCCCGGATAAAGCGGAAGAAAAACACAAGGCGCATTGAGTTGCCTTGTGTACGAAATGCGCGGTATAAATAAAGTTGCCTTGCCTTGCCTAAATGTGATAGTTTTAGTCAGACGAAATGTAAAAGGTTTTAGTCAAGTTTTCGTCAGTTTCATTATAACAAGTTATAATTAATTTCGATAAGTATTGAAAATTGGGATAAATTATAGTTATCTATTGGCTTTATAGCTTTTGACAGATTACACCACAATAGGCACTAGTAGAAGTGTCATTGTGAACAGGACTTTCCCCAAAAGCGCCCGCTCTCCTCGTCCTCTGATCACCGCTTCGAGATTATTGTTTTATCAACAGCGCTGTCTGCACATACGCAGCCTTTCCCAACATGCTTTCTGCGTTCATACGCTACGGTATAACTGTCCTGAGTTCGATGTCCTTGTGACATCTCAGACGCGCCCTGTGGAGGATATTATACGCAGTGCACTGCACGCCACGGGGAGAGAGGGATGGAGAGAGAGAGAAAGAAAGAGGCGCCGCTGCCCGGCCGCATCTTGAGAGCTGACGGCGCTGCTCTGTGTCATGTTTACCGGTGTGTTCTCCCGCTCGCGTACAAACTCTATTTGTGAACGATCTGACGAACCACTTTCTCCCATTTTATTCTGGATTTACACATAACGACGACAAGTCACGAATGCCACGAATCCACATTTGTGGCCGTGGAATTTGATGATTCGGGGTAGAGGTTTCACGCACCGCCACAAACTGTTGCGTTACGATTAATGGCACGAATAATTACGCACGGGCACGAACCTGGGTCATTGGGAATTGTCAAGTTCTGTCAGAAATCTGTCAGAAATCTGTCAGAATCAGGCGAATGTGGACAAAACCGCCTGCCGCACACGCCGGGTTGGAGGCGGAGCAGAGGCGTCTTGCCCCGCTGTGCTCTCACCTGACTCATTGGGCTCTTGCCAAATCGGGTTACACAAAAAGCAAAGACCAGCTGAGCGTCGGGCCGGTCCATATACTGTAGAATAACAATAGTTTTTCACAGTCTATGGGACTGTCACAACAGTTCAACCCTAAACTAACTAAGTCATATGCTCCTGTCACTGTGTGACACGGGCAAACGCTGAATCTATCAAGACAAACAATAGCAATAAACACACGCGCTTTATGTCAAATGCGTCAGTGGCACATTCAGCCAGACTTTACTCCACAGAATAAGCATAAAAACACTATACTCACTGTGCACTCGATCTTCTAGGGATCTGTCGTAGAACTCTTCACCTCTTTATCCATGACTCTGGCTTGTCTGGTCGATCGTTTGCTCCATTTGGCAAAACATATTTTCCATAATCCAGAACAACAGGTCTGTCTTCACCTGCTGCGCTCATCACCGCTTGTTTTACATTTCAAAAATTATAAGTAATCCTTAACACTTACCCATGTTCATAGGCGCCCCCGTGGGTGCTGCGGGGCTGAAGCACCCACTCAAATCTTTGGGCACCCAGGCGAATTTTCCCTGATTACAAAATGATTCAATAAATAATGCCTAACCTGTAAAGCCACCACTCAGTTTCCTCCAAATACAAGAACCCAGGTTGCTTCATAAAATTGATATTGATGGGTTGCAGGTGACATCACAGCGTTCTAAAGGCCAATACTATTATATGGAGGCAAAACTATTTAGTTTTTTAAGACATTTTTGGTCTTGTACAGAGAGATCATGGACCCAGTGACTGATATTAATGATCATTTTTGTAATTCATACTCTTTCTTTTGAGCTCCGACTTGTGAAAGTGTAATGTTAATAGGAAAAACTGCGTCCTGCCCCCAGCTGGGTCCAGTGACATTAACCCAGCAGCACATGGCTCATATGGCCGGGGTCCCAACCACGAAAGTGCTGGTTCGATCTCACCTTTTTTTTTTTTTTTTTGACTGGGCACCCACTGGGAAGAACATAAATCGGCGCCTATGCCCATGTTATAGCTACTGTAACCACGCGTTTGGGTCAGTGCGTAAGGCAGCGTGGGAGATGCATTCAGAGACAGAAAGGCGCACTTCTCAAAGTCCAAACAAATATATAACAGGCAGGTTCTCCAGCGGGGTGGAAATAGGGGTGGCAGGGATTGGCTCCCAAACATCAGGAGGAACGACCGCAGGAGGAAGAAAAGTCGGCGATACAACTTCAGCACCTGAGGAACGGCAGCAGCAGGTGCTGTCCCTGGCCTGTGACTTTTCACGTATCGTAATCGTGCCTATGTGTAAACCCAGCATTAGTCTCGTCTGGTCTCGTTGACGTAAACTCAGAGACATCTCGTTAGGTTTTTACCTGACTTTACAGCTTGACCCAGTAGCATAAATAATTAATGTTATCCTCTAACAAAACCTACCAGAAATCCTAAAAAAAAAACTGAAACTAAATTCATCCTCGAGCATCATAAGAGCCACCAGGATGTTAAAATATAGGCACCAAGCTAACCACTCATACAGGGTTACTCAAAGGTCAAATAAGCACTTCTATCAACATTTTAGTGCATAGTGCATCTTTATCCAGCCTCACAACCGCAGACCACGTGTAACCACACTGGTGCAGGTCCTCCTCATCCGACATGTTCACCTCCACCTCTTCTGCTGCTGCAAGAAATGGTTTGCATAATAACCAAAGAATTTCTACACAAACTGTCAGGAAGCTCATCTGTGTGCAAAAGGAGGGAACGTGGGAGGGGCTTATGGTAGCTCGCATGGAGGTTTAGGAAGTGAAACTACTTTTTTTTAGCAATATTGCATTTTCTAACCCCCAAAGTGCAGGGATAGTGATGTAGATGTAGAAGATGAACTTTCACCCTGTTTAAAGATGAACTGGTGTCTCTTTCCCGTGGAGTGATTGAACATGGTTATCTTGGACTTGGATGAGAATACGTTCCACACACAGTGACACCTACTGCCATTGATTTGTGTGAGGGCAGGGCGGGCTAAGCTGTTGATCACAGATGGGACAGGTGTACCAGGCGGGCAAGGGATTTGACAGGGATTTGTATGGGACCAGTTAGATTAGAGAGTGATGGAGAGTTGGGAGCCCGTTGTCTTCGGTTAACCTCTGAATGAGAGGACATTTAAATGGGGAGTGTAATGTTAAACTCATTTATTTTTGGAGTTCTAGTACCTTGTATGTTTGTGCCGTAATCTCACGGGTTTGAAAAATGATAGAGACAAATAAAGGTGTTGTACTGTTGCAACAGCAGCACAACAGAACCAGCAGAAAACGTACGTAAAAGAAGATATTTATTTGACATTTTGGATGTAACAAAACACTAAGAAATCAAAAACTAAATTAACATGTTTCTCTATTTGATTATAACGACAATAAAAAGACAATAAAAAGAGTAAAAAGGACAAGGTTTTCAAATGTACTCCTAGTTTGAAGTTATGTTACATTTGACATTGTGAATGAGCGCTAAAGAAAATAGTTGTGCCAGTCTGCTGATTGAATGTCACTATAAAAAAAGATATTTTTGACCGATATTATGTCTATAATCCAGCACTGGTCGATTTTATTTTATTACTTTAGGTGATCCAATCATAGTTTCTGTCCCAGCTTTGATTAGTTGTTGTTAGCATTAGCATATTGTTACTAGCATATTGTTACGAGCATATTGTTACGAGCATGTTGTGCGACGAATACAATAGTGGAGGTTAAAACTAAGTGATTGAATTCTCCGGATTCTGCACATCAAAATGACATGCAGCATGCAACATATTGACGGAGGTTTAGTGAAACTTGCGTTTAACAAACTTGGAGCTTACCAATTTTCATTGCAATGTTTCTCCCCCCCCCCCCCCCCCCCCCTGAGGCCTAGGGAGTTGTGGTGGGAGAAACGGGAAGTCTCTATCATTTTCGGTCCCGGCAATATCGATAGCCGATATTGTTAAATCCCCAAATATCGGCCCCGCTATATCGCCAAAACGTCTTCCTTGTTGTAAATCAGTGGCTTTTGACTGTACGTCTGCACAGTGCCACCTACTGTTCAGAAGTGTGTATCATAAGCATTTTAAAATAAACAAAACACATGGCCAAATTTACTTTTTACTGTGGAGCCTTTGTAGAAATGTAGTAAAAAGTATTATATTTATCTTTCCAACGCTGTGGAGTAAAGGTAATTCTGTAGGTTCCCAACCAAAACACTACTCAAGTAAATTACAGAATCCTCAAAAGATCTACCTCTGGCGCTAATTGATCATTTTTTATCCCCTGCGTATTTTCCAGGAGAACGCCACAAAGTCTTCACGATGTCCTCTGCTGACCTGCTGCGGCGCGCGAGATAAAAGCCTCTAAAAAGTCCCTCAGATGCGGCAGAGATGATCACAGCGCACATGAACGGCTTTCTTCAGGAGGCCAAGCTGCCGGCGGGCGTCAGGGAGCGGGCTGTGGACTGCCCCGGAGAGGAGGAGGGCGGAGACGGTGGCGGGGCAGAGGCGAGCACATGCGGCGCCAACCTGGTCAGGTCCCCACAGTGCACCGCGCACATGGAGAGGATCAAGCACTACCAGGAGGAGCTGAGGAGGAAACGGCAGGAGGAGGAGGCGTCCAGGGGGGGCAAGCACGACATCGACCCCAACGCCTCGCTCCGGCTGAAGAAGCTCTCCCAGAACCAGAAAGTGGGCATCGATAATCCCACTTTTGAGAGTAAGGAGAAGGCGAGTAAAGAGGTTCTCCCGGAGCACTTGGCTGGTGAGTGGACCACTGGAAGCAGAGGGGTTTTAGGGGCGTAGTGTGAGAGGCATGAAGCAGCAGGAGGTCACAAAGGCACAGGAAGGTTTAAGAAATGGCACAAAGGAATCTGGTACAATAGGTTTCCAGAGTCTTAGTGAAAGGACAATAGATGATGCAGTAACACACCATTACATTGGTGTTTGCTAGTTTTGCAGAAAATTGCGAACAACAAGCTTTCGACTTATCCATATGACTATCTAAAAGATAAGTGTGCATTTCCATCGCTCCACTTTCCCAGTGACTCCAGGCGCATTCCCCGCATTTACTTTGTGACGTGGCCTTTCAGGAGTCACACTGGGGCCTAATGAAAGAACAAAACATTGCGTGGCACCCTTGAAGTGCGTTGTTCAAGGCTGCGTTTATCACAGTTATATTAGTCCTGTATTTTATATTTAAAAGCAGTCAGCCAGGCTCTGCTTTAATACAGACCAGAGGCCTCAGAAATGATATAAACCTCATAAAAGGAACAGGCTAAGGAGTTTTTTAATTGGGCTTCGCCATGTTTAGTTTGTACTTTAGAGCCAGCTGAACGCACAGGAAACCTACGTTATTGAGTATAAAGCTTTATTTTGGGAAGGATTGCAAAGGGACAGCAAGATTCCCGGTAAAGTTCCAAAAACTTTCAACAGAAACTTTACCTTGGATAGTTTGGGTATTTTCAAACATTTAAAACTGTCTAACCAATCAAATAAATATATTTCTTGCATTTTTAAATGAATAAATGATTATATTACTTTTAGAAACCCATAAATTATGTTTTGTGAACAAGAACTAAAATATACAACCATCTTTATAGACTGGCTCTTAAAACACTATGATGCTGTAGTCTTGCACACATTTAGTGAACATCAGGGGATACAGATATGGGACGAGTCTATTAGTTTAGTTTAGTTTATTTGTTTATTTGAGCAGTATACATTCTGCTCAAAAGGAGCAGAAGCCCTTTCCTTTCCCTGCACGTAAAACACCTTGATGGTCAGACATGGCAATGATCATTTTGTTAGATACTTAAAAAAGAACAACTAACGGACTTGTTCTGCTCAGACTTGGAGGATTTCGTGGAGTCTCTGCAGTGGGCCGAGCGCTGCCTGCCTGACGCCCAGAGCCAGCAGGACGCCGAGCAGCTGCTGAGGCTGCTGTCAACGGACGAGTTCCACAATGCCTACAGCATCTACAGCGTGGTGTCCCAGCAGATGAGCCACGTCAGCCCCACGTCCCCCATCACCGCGCAGGCTCAGGACCTCTGCACGGAGGTACCTACCCTACAGGTCTACGGGTTAGAGGTTTAGACCTATAAACCAGGATGAAACAGGGCCGCTGCAAGCCATTTTGGTGCCCTAAGCAAACATTTTTGTGGGTGCACAGCACGTGAGGTGCTGTTTAACGCATAAAACAGACAGGTGTTTTAAATCCATGGTAAATAAGTGGTTGGTGCTTTTGGCTCATAACAAGAAGATCCGAGTCCAGGTTTGAGTCACGGACTGAGTGATGGTCCGCATGTTGGGTTTAAATATCTGGATAAGTTAGAATGATTCAAATTAAGAATATTTGACCTCGTTTGACTAATGTTGTCTTGCTAAGTACGTTTTTCCTTAAAGGAACAGGCCACCGTTTTTCCATACTGAGATATGTTCTTACCTGAGCTTAGAGGAGTGCGCAAAAAGACCGAACATGTTAACATTTAGCCTCTCCTCCTCCTCTCTATGGGGCCAAACAGGGGTGATGTTAGAAGCAACCAAGCTGTTCCACGTTTTCCCTATTTAAATACGATTACATGAGTAGTTACATGATCCAAGTATAGTTACACAACATTAAACATGTCGATTTTCTATGAGGATAAAAAGGGGTACTATATTGTAAGGCGTAATATAACACCTTAGGAGCACTTTGACGTCCGCGCAGTAATATCTTCACTTAACTGCGCTCAGGTAAGATCATATCTCAGTATGGATAAATGGTGACCTGCTCCTTTTATAGGTGCATTATGAAACTTTATATGTAAAAAAAAACGTTGTATATATTAATGCGTATTTGACCTTTCAGTAACCAGCAGATGCTTGAGTGGTTAGCATAGCCCCTTTACTTACCATCCTGGTGGTCTATAAGATGCTCCAGGATAAAAAAAAAATTGGGGGGGGGGGGTTCACTACTGATTGAACTGTATTCATGGTTACATATACATTCCGTTTCGAAAGCCAGAAATCCTAAAGAACCTGAAATAAAATTGATCCTGAAGCATCATAGGAGCCACCGGAAAGCTCAACTAACCACTTGACTACATTTGACTTCCAAGTTACGACAGATTCCTTTATTCTTGCTTTGAACGTGTATGTGTACGAGTAGCCGTCAGGTAGAGGTGAGCTAATCTCCAGCAGCCGCACTGAGCGCAGCCTGAGCGGTAAAAGAAGCCGCGCCAGGAAAAGAAAGCAGCTTATAGCAGTGAGAGCCCAGACAGAGCGCAGGGGGAGGGGAGCTGATAGTACTGACCTCATCTACCAACGCCTACAAAGCTAAACAAGGGAAAGCTAACCAGGCTTTTGTTGTTATGTAAATAAAATGCATAAAGAACATGCGTCTTCACGCTTTTCCTTGCACCTGACTCGATGCTTTTGCTGGAAGCGGAAAGCTCCTCTCCATGGAGATATTGACGCTTCTACTGTATGGTGTGGAAGAAAGTGACAAATGGTAGTGAAGCTTAAATCTTCGACTGGACTGGTTTGGTTGTGTTGAGCAAAACTTTATGTGTTTTGGCAGGTTTAAAACTGTTTATTGTCCAACCGAAACACGGAAAAGGGATTCCGTCTTGACATTAAATAAGTATTAAAGTTCAATGTAACATTTACAATATATAGTGAAGTGCAGAATTTAACATTGCAAGCCACAGGCATCAACACACAACTACATAGAGAGAGAGAGATTAACACACGACTAGTCGACTCGTCTCACATGTTGCCGACTAGTGCCATGGACGCTGACTAATCGTCCACTCTTTTGTCACAACAACAAAAGTTTAAAGCTCAAATATTTACAGAGCTGAGATCTTGAAGCTAAATGCTAACCGTTAGCATGCTAACGTTTTGAGCAGCTTAAACACTGACTCACTGGTTTCTTCACATAAACGTGCATCTCTGGGGCCGTGTTTTTACTGTTATCTTCTTGAGCCATGATTATATGTACATAAAAATACCACTGTCTATCAGTTGTCTTTCATTTTTATCTTGAGTAGAGATATTGTTACATGTTGTAGTACATAATTCTTTTTCGGTATTTAAAATGGCCACCATGCCAACAAAGGTCACATGACTGAAAGGCATGTGAACCTTACTGTTACTCTCCTGTGTTGGAATGGCGGGTTGGGAAAGGCAAACTTGAGCTGTGTTTTTTCTTGATACAATATGATTTAGAAATGTCGTCATCTCTTTTACAATAGAAAAACATTCTTGCAACGTGTAACAAATTGCCACTGAATTTTTCAAATGCAGTATGTCAACATTAGAACTTTTCATAATGAGACCAAAAAATGACATTCAATTGCTTTGAATATTGCAATAAAGAACTTTTCAACACAGCAGGGTTTTTTTCTTTCCTTCAAACTGTATCAAAACAACTCTCAGAAATCCTAAATCAGGACCAGAAACAAGGCCACAATGTAATAAAATGACTAAGAAATAATATTCCTCTTTGTCGTGTTCAGGTGCAGACGATTCTCCAGTCCAGCCAACAGAAGGAGGGTCTGGAGCTGCAGACACTGCTCACCAACCCCCATCTACAGGTTATACCTCAGCACACACACCTCAAACTGTAATATTTACCAATATTTACAGTTAGTTACAGCTTAGCTTAGTTGTCCTATGGGGGTGCATGTTCTCTCAAGGATGGCTATGATAGTTTTTGTCAAAACAATCTTTTTTACTGACTCAAATTGGACAAAAACTAAATAAAAAATAGTTTTAAATTAAAAGCAGTTAATGAAGTACAACTGAAATGTACAGATATTTTTGTCAACTACTAAAAAATGTGCATTATGGAACATTTTTATGCAAACCCCCCCATAAATATAAATGTGTATTTGAGGCTGTATGGGTGGTTAGCATGGCACCTTTACTTTTTATCACAGTGGCTTCTATGAAGCTCCAGGATAAATTATTATCAGGGTTTCTGGAAGGATTTCACTGTTGATGTCATCTCCGTGGTTATACGTACATTCCATCCAGAAAATCTACCAGGCACCATAGAAAATATAATAATATAATATAATATAGCCATTATAATATAATTTTCTATAGCCATTAGCAAATTATGACCAATCTAAATGTTTTCAGCTGTTGTCAACCCATCGACCCCATTTAGGTGAGGTCAAAGCCTTGTTAGAAATCATTAATAAATGTATCAACCTTAGTCAAGTTTACTTAAAATAAAAATTGGCACAAAAAAAGTGATAAAAAAAAAAAGATAAATGCTACAAAAAATATAAATGCTAAATCAAATCCAGTCAAGTTTATGCTTTTTACACATCCAATGGCCACTAAACGTCATCTTATAAGATAATGATGAAGAAAGCAAAAACATTATATAAATGCCTGACAAAACATACCTCTCCATACTTTAGTATTGTGCCTGGCTTCCCTATTCATTTGTATAGGGATAGAAAGCTCATTTGCATTTGTAGGAACAGGCTCAGATCGCTAAAGGTATTCCTATGCTTTCTGTGCCAGGAACCCTAAAAAAAACTGCCCTGTTCTTAGCCCTGGAGCGCCACTGTGATGGAAAGTGTAGAAGCCATACATACAGCCACTGGGTCACTCAAAGGTCTAGAACACATCAATGTCAAGTGTTTAGTCTTTCCGTGTAAAAAGCTCCATGATGCATCTTGGAAAAAAAATATATAATGTAATGTTGACTAAAACTAGACTTATACTAACTTACAGTTTTGTCAAGACTACAACTAAACTGAATACAGTATTGTACAAATTAACACTGCATGGTGATGAATTATGAGGACCAGAGCAATGGCAGTTAAGTATACAAAACTAAATATCTAATCTTTTAAATGGTGAAAGTCCTCAAAAGAGTGCGTATAACAGGAAGAAGTCCTTTCCCTGAAAACTATGCATTCATATCAACAATAGAACTTGGGAGTGTGATGTCATTAAATTATATATTTTCGGAAAAGGGATACCTTGCATACTATAAAGCTAAAGGGCCTATCTCACCGGAGAGAGTTGCAGCGACTCGTACTGATTGATTGCGCCCCTCCGATACA
Source organism: Proterorhinus semilunaris (assembly GCA_021464625.1). Taxonomy (NCBI): domain Eukaryota; kingdom Metazoa; phylum Chordata; class Actinopteri; order Gobiiformes; family Gobiidae; genus Proterorhinus; species Proterorhinus semilunaris. The sequence goes on from CM038359.1 coordinate 8,966,593, forward strand.
TACCCTGGCAATAAGGAGTGTCTCCAGGTAGACACGGAGAAACGAACAGGTTAGATTTCAGCAGAATCTCCACATGGAGTCTTATGGAGCGCTTAAGGCCGTCTAGACCTGTCGGAGACCATGCTCTAGACCTCATGATTTTTGCAAGTCTCCATGCAGTCTCTGTTGAAATTACGTGACCAGTGGCAGCTCGAGTGTCCAACTAGTCTCCAACTAGTCTCTAGGCCGTCAAGATAGGCCCTTAAAGGAGATTTGAAAAATGTAAAATTAGGGAGTTCACAGAAACATTCTATCCGGGAATCTTAGCACCAGTGTTCCTCCATAATCTGATATACTGTATTTGCATTTACTTCCTGTAGCCACATATTTAAAACACTGCAGGCACATTTGTTTAACTTGACTCCATTCATTGGAGATAAGTCAAAGCCCAAGTCTATTGGGAACCATTTGTACTGAAGATTAATGAAGCTGGCCCATTGAAGTAAGAGCTGGCCACAGAAAAGGCCATTATGGAAATGAGTCTGCCCTGTCTGTAAATGAAAGATCTAGAAGATGAGCAGCGAGACCAGGAAAATGCCCAAGGCCTTTGAATGAATGTAAAATGAAGCGTATACAAATGTGAGACAAGGACAAGGAAACCGTGTGTAATTGTCTGGCTGAAAGGAAGCAACTAGGAAACGCGGGGCACAGTTTAATTCCTCATTTTCTAACATTTAAAGGGCCTGTGTTCTGCAAAAACTGACTTTTTCACCTATGTTTTTATGAGGTACTCAACGCCAGCCCGCACTCCGACAGACGTCACCCAGAGATTGCCATGAAGCTCATTTAAAGTGGATTTATCTTTCATAATTGAGGCTTAATAACCTTTGAAGGATGTGAACTAACATCTATGTTGGTCACATCTATGTTTCGCATAGAGCTCCCTCTGCAGGCAGCAGTGGGAATTACGCAGTGAAAACAAACTTTGACTTTTTGCGAACCGCATGGTTACCAGATTCGATGTTGGATTTGGGGTATAAAAGTGTGGACAACATTTTTTGTGTTTTAATTTTAGCGCAAAATACTTGCATGGAACTTGCATTTCCGGTTTATCTTTTGTGCTAGTTTTATTTCTGCCCTGGTTCACGGTGTACAAAAAGAGGACGTGTGCCCTCTGCTGGCTGAGAAAGTAATTATACAAACTTGAAATAAAGCGTGCTGTAGGACGTTTCATTCTAAAAGTTCCACGACTACGTAAAGTTAGCCAGTTTACACAGCACTGAGCTGTGGGAAAATGCCGAAAAAACAAAACATGTTTAATTTTCACAACCTTTTTCGAAGATGTTACACTTGTCGGACTGATCGGATGTCGAAGTGTTTGATGAGTGATAGTGCCTCCTGAGTCCTGACTGTCCTGCCAAGGGATTAGGGTGGATTGTGGCCAGACCAGAGTTTAGCGTGTCCTTAGTTTTCTCGAGGTCCTCCATTGCTCGTCTCCATGCATTCAAAACAGAAAGTTTGTGACATATCCATCCGCTTACTGAACATTATAGCAAACATTTAGGAGGCAGTGGTTTGTGCTTTCACCTCATTGTAAGAAGGCTGGGTAGAGCCAGTTAGCTCTCAATGAAAGTCTTTTTCTTTTTTTTTTCATATACATTTTTTTACAGGTACAATGCCATGGTAATGAATAAAATTAAGGTACACTGTGTAACATTTTGGATTCTACTGTTGCCAGTACAAAACATGCTCAGAGGACCAAACCTATTTAACATTTTAGGTATTTTTCAACTATGAAATAATAAAATAGATTCTTGTATTTTATTCTATTTATTGGGTTGAAATGTTAAGTGGCGTGCCTTTAAATGTGCAAAGACTCTTAAAGCAGTACTACGTAACTCATGCCCCTAGAGGCCATACGCGCCACTGCAGGTGTCGTAGCATGTGGCGTTTTTTTTACTTATTAATTGTCCGTGAAAGTAAATACTACGCTGACAGAAAAGACAAAGGGAGAGAGGGATATTGTATATCCAATTACACAAACTGGGCTGTAAATGCTAAGTGGCGCTAGCCCACAGTTAGATTTTTCCTCAAACCATGCAGCCATAACTTCTACATTCTGTCCCTTCTCCTGTAAATGTGAATCAGAATCTCAGTTGACTGATAAATCATTTTCCAAACAATCCGTCCGATATAGAAAATCTGGGGTAGATGTCTTGCTCAAGGACACAATGCTTAGTCTGATATGGCCTCATTAATTCCTCCTGCCACTCTGTCTCCTCTTTGTACGTACAATGTCCTGTCTGTTTGTCTGTCTTCTGTGGTGTGTTTTGTCTCTCTGTGGTTCGTCTCCATGTGTGTTCTCCTCTATGTGGCAGGCGCTGATGCAGGCCCATGACAACGTGGCTGTGCAGGAGCTGCCAGAGGGACAGGTGCTCACGCAGTATCTGGGGGAGTCGGTCAAACTGGTGCGGCTGGAGAAGAACCCCGACACACCACTGGTGAGGGCTGTTCATCCTGCTTGGGCCCGACCGATATGGTTACTGATATGAAGGGAGTTGGAAAGGTTGATAGCTGATATACAGGCCCATATGAAGTGATTTAATTTGATGAGGTTTTTTTTTACCTTCAAAGAACCTGTGGTTAAACATTTACTGTTCTATTTCAAAGCCACTACTTGTGTCTCTAAGCATTTAGCCTTTTTTGACTAACATTTTAACTTTTTATTAAACTTAGGGAAACCTCTGATCACTTTGGACTTCCATCCATCCATCCATTTTCTTCCACTTGTCCGTTGCCGGGGTTGCACCAGCCCCTATGGTTCCTCCTTCAGGTGGTGGGTCCACAGAAGAACAGCCTCATGGTTCTAACTGGGCCTGTTGGTCTCTCATAAGGGGCTTCTGAAAAATCACTTTGGACTTGTGTTTATATAAACATTTGCTGGCCCTCTTCTCATTAAAGTAGCATTAAATAAGAATAAAATGTGCCTATTCATGCCTCGTTTGCTTCTATAAACATGAACAGTTATAAACCTGACCTTCTAAGTACCATCTCCATTTACTCTCACTATTTTGGAACTAAATGATCTCCAGTTACTAAAATTGTGACACTAATACAGCATAACTCTTTAAATTTGCTACATTATTGGAAGTAATGACGCTCCACACATTTGTCCACCATGCTCTATGTAAACACAGAAAAGATTACAGCTGACAGTAATCGTTTGGAATGCATCAGTTCTGTAAAAGGAGGGGCAACAGTTTGTATGTGATGCGCTGAATTGTTGTGTGCGGTCTGCAGGGGGCGACGGTGCGTAACGACGTGGACAGCGTGGTGGTGAGCCGCGTGGTGAAGGGCGGCGCGGCGGAGCGCAGTGGCCTTCTGAACGAAGGAGATGAGATCCTGGAGATCAACGGCATTCCCATCAGAGGCAAACATGTCAATGAGGTGCACGACCTCCTGGTGAGGACCCCACACAAGACAAGACACTGTATTTTAGGCTCAGTCACGTATGATAATTTGGTAACCATTTCATGAAAACACAGTTAGCACAACCGTATTTACCATTTTACTCGTTTTTCCTGGTTTGACATTTCCTGTGATATTTAATTTCCATACCCATTACTATGGAACTATACTGTACACAAGGGCCATGGGTCATGGCCATGACCCAGGGATTTCTCACTCTACTTTTTAAAATTGGCTCATGGCTTTTTTTTGATATTTCTTTAAACACAGAGACACAAATTATTCAAGGAAGCGCTTAAGACTGAAGAGTTGTGTCAGGTCAGATAAAGGCACTTTAGGGAAGTTACTGCTCCTGCTGTATCTGTTTTCAAAATTTCGCACATGCTCAATACGTCAGCATTGATAAGAAACCAGGAGGCTGTGTTTACGTGGCACAGTATCCACAAACTTTGAGAAAATCCCAGTGAGAGTATCCTGGTTTTTAAAAACCTGGATATTAGCTTATCAAGGAAATGGAAACCAGGATACTGTGTTTACATGGACACAGACAAAACCAGGATACTCACAATCGCCGTCAATAACCAGGACTCCAGTACATGTAGACAAGGCAAGTTTATTTATATAGCACATTTCATGTCAGAGACAACTGCCTCACAACACCAAAACACACAGAAATATAATGAAAATACAATAAAAACAAATCAATTTATACAAATACCTAATAGAAATATACACAAATATATCTAGATACATGATTATATTATTATTGGACTTAAACATAGTCAGAGTTGAGGCCTTTCTCACGTCCTCACAGAGACTGTTCCACACCTTTGCTGCATGAAACTGAAACACAGCCTCACCATGTTTAGTCCTGACTGAGAACTACCAAAAGACCCCTCCCTCAGGATGAAGAGACTTGTACACAAGCAGAGCTGTATTCTCTGAGCGACCGGAAGCCAATACAGACCGGAGCACTGGACTAATATGGTCGTATTTTCTGGTTCTTGTCAGGACTCGAACAGCAGTGTTCTGGATGTACTGCAGTTGTCTAACAGCTCGTTTAGAAAGGCCAGTGAGCAGCCGTTACAGTAGTCAAACGACTGGAGACAAATGCATGAATGAATCTCTCCAAGTCTGGTTTAGACACTATGTTTTTTTTTTATTTTAGCAATGTTTTTTAGCTGACCAACGACAACCTCTCTGTGTCTTTGTGGGCCAAAAACAATTGTCTCAGTTGTATCCGTATTTAACTGGAGTTGTTGGTTTTGCATCCACACACTAATCTGTTTGATACAATGACACAGTGTATCCACAGGCCCGTGTTCACCCGCCGTTAGTGAAACATAGATCTGGGTATCGTCTGCATAATTGTGATGGGACTACTTGATATTGATTGGCCTAATTGAAGCATGTACAGATTGTAAACTCTATCACAGGAATTGTTCCATCAGACTGAGTCAAAATGTCATATACGTTTGAATTTACCGCTCCAGTCCTGTCTCTCTGAGCACCTTTCCCGTCTCTCCATCAGCAACAAATGCACGGGTCGCTGACCTTCCTTCTGATCCCGAGCTCCCAGATTAAAGCTGCCCCTCACAGACAGACCGTGGTAAGTCAATGACACGTGTGTGAGTCTGGGCTCCTGTCTGCATGCTACTTTTACTGCTACTACAGCTGTGAGAATGCTACTACTGCACAACCCGACCCCCAATAAACGTGTTATACCGCTGTTACACGTGCTGCAAATACTACAATCCCCTCCAGATACATTTCCATCGTCTCGTTTAAGAATAATAAATAAGTTCTTTGTGAAACACAGAGTAGGGTTGGGCCATATCGTTATCGCTATATCATTTTGGATATTATTGTAATTTTTTATATCGCTGTGGACACAATATCATTTATGTTACGCTCAGCTCCATCAGTGCATCAAAAACACTTGTGCTTAAAAAGTCACATGAAATGAAGAATGTAAACTGCTTGAGTAGATCATATTTGCAAGGCAATTAATTTGGCGCTAAAAAAATGAATGAAATATCTTTGCATAATCTTCCAAATGGGCGTAAGGCTGGAATTTTAAGTAATTTGTCTGTTGTCAATTATATCGTCAAATATATCGTGTATCGCTGCCCTACCATAGAATCTAGTCATATCCATATTTGCTCAAAAGTCTCAGAAGTAATGCAATTTGAATCAGGCTACTTAGCATAACATTTGATCGACTAAAGCTATATGGAAATATTGGAGTGAATCAGAAAAGTAAAAACCTGACTTAAAACTAAATAAAAAAACACTTTGTCCACATGATCCCTGCTCGCAGATGCACGTCAAGGCTTACTTCGACTACGACCCCTTGGACGACCCATTCATGCCGTGCCGGGAGCTGGGCCTGTCCTTCCAAAAGGGGGACATCCTTCACGTGATCAGCCAGGACGACCCCAGCTGGTGGCAGGCGTACCGGGACGGGGACGAGGAGAACCAGCCGCTGGCGGGACTGGTGCCAGGTAAGAGCCGCACGGGGCAAGGGTTCAGAAACACTCTTTTCTTGTTTTGGAGACGAAGGCCCAATTCCAAATTCTGCTCCAGCAAAACAAAAGCGTAAAATTCACTTGTTTACAGCAATTGACTCTTCTAACTATGGCACACAGTGAACCAAATCACGAGCAAAGAGTCCTGTAACTTTATAAATGTTGCTAAAGTGCTTATTGATGTATTGTTTGTGAATTCACTTCAGCAGCTTGTTTCCTTGTTTTGTCAAACTCCGCCTACCACTTGTTTTAAGTCTGCATCTGAAAAACGCAAAACGTAGGGAACGCGTTAAGGCTAGGAGCCAAGGGGGAGAATTGAGATTGGGCCCAAGTGTACATCTGTTTTAGCAATAATCCAATATATTCTGTGTATAGTATCGTTCTACACTTTTTTATTTACTGTATCACAATGTATTGAAATCACACATCATATTTTCCTCTTGGTATCGTCCACTCTCCCCCCGATATTAACATGACATGGCAAATTTACAAAACCTACCAGCTATACATTTTATTCAATGAGAGCTAATGTCCGGGAATCTGACAGACAAAATATGAAATAATGTAAAAATACTCATATTTCCAAAGAACAAACCTTAAAAACTATATAAGAGAAATCACATCTTTCTTCAAAAAGTTTATTGTATTAAATATTGTGATATGAGGATTTGATATAGGGAACTGTGAGATATAGAAAAAGTACACCCACATCACATTTCCAAAGGCCATTTTGACATTGAGCAAAGTATTTTGAAAAGTTCCCATGGACAAAGGCTGCTGTTTTTAGCTGGCCCTGCGCCCTCTGCTGGTGGTTTGTATGGTCAGCTTGGGAGGGGCATTTACTGCAAGTCTGTAACCCTGGCACCGAACACCACCCAGCTGGCCCGTCCTCAAGATTAAACCAAACACTTGGCAGTCATGTGTAATTAGAGTCTGTTGCGTCTGGAGCAAATAATCGGCTAAGTTTTGTGCCAGACGCTTTTGACTGTTTGGTTTCGTGTGTGTGGTTTTCAGGGAAAAGCTTCCAGCAGCACAGGGAGACCTTGAGGAGGACGATCACGGACAGGACTCGTGAGCACCACCAAGGTAAACGTTACTACGTAGTTACTTACTCCTCACTCAGAGTACAGAGAGCATGTTCAACCTCAATGCAGGGTTTTGACATTTTCCACTCTGCCTCAGGAAAACACTGGTACGGAAAGAAGAGCAAGAAGCAAAAGAAGAAGAGTCTGACAACTACAAACAAAACTGGTGAGAACTGAAATAACAGAGTATGACGGATTATTGAAACTAAACAATACTGCATTTATGTTTTTGATGACGGTTTTACATTATAGAGTGGTTAAAACCTCCAAAACCAAAACCCCCACCTTAACCAAGTGCATTTTCTCCATTTTGACCAGCCTTACCAAAATCTAAACTTTTCTCGACTGGAGAGCTATAGGCCAGTGCAAGGTCTCACTTGAAAGATAAGACCAACAAAATTTATCTAAACCGTTCTTTTTAAACACATTTTTGCCACTATTTTGTGGCTTTTTTGGTGTATTTTTGCCACTTTTTCTATTGCTTTTTTAGTCTTTTTTTGTTGCTATTTTGTCACTTTTTTCTGGACACTCAAAGACGCTTTACATTGCATTTTTCATTCACTCCATACTCGGTGGTGATAAGCTACTATTGTAGCCACAGCTGCCCTGGGGTAGACTGACGGAAGCGAGGCAACCATTCCACCATTAGCCCCTCCGACCACCACCAACCACTCACTCATACACTCACCCAGGCTTCCTGGTGTTACCAAACGGTCTCCCATCCAAGTACCGAGCAGGCCCTTCCCTGCTTAGCTTCCAAGGTCTGACGAGATCGGGCAGAGCAAAGGCGGTATGGCCACTTTTTAAAATAATTTTTGTTGCGCTTTCATCCTCTTTTTTCATCCTTTTTTCATCCTTGCTTTTTTTTCAAGAAGCTTAGATTTGGGTAATGAACAATGTGCCTGGTTCAGGTGAGGGTAAGAGGTTAAATGTCTATAATGTATGTAGGGAAAGTAAGCTTGTTTTGCGATGGGCCAAAGGTCCACGAGCTGAACCTCCCAATTGTAGCCCAAAGTAAAGTCCCACTTCTTCTCCTATATCCTAACGTTGTCATATTATGCTCCAACAAGGGGCATTTTTATGTACTGGTATTTGTTTCTGATGCGTTTAATAGCATCTTGGGGGCCAGATTTTGCCGCTGGGCCTTAGGTTGCCCTCCCCCTCATATACTGTAGAAGCATCAGTGGCACAATGGGTAGGGGGTTACCAGATCAAACCATGGCCAAATTAGAGTTTCAATTGAGCTCAAACAAATCCAGCCCGGCCCAAAGCGCTCCGGGCTCCGTGCCATGAAGCTGACCTAGCCGTAGGGGGTAGTAGTAGTGGTGGTGGTGGTAGTGGTAGTACTTGACGTCTGGGAGTCCTCAGCAGCTTGTCCAGACTTGTCCTCGGATTAGCCCAGTGTTTGTGGATGGGATCAGTCTGAGAACAGGTGTCCACATCCTGACCAGCTCCATCACTGTGTGGCACGGCGCCAGCACTGCCTCCTGCCGAAGGAGCCTCCAGCGCATCGTGAGAGCAGCGGAGAAGATCTGTGGAGCTCCTCTCCCCTCCATTAAGGACATGTACTCCACCCGTCTCACCCGCAAAGCCGTCAGAATCACCAGGGACCCTACGCACCCATCACACAGTCTCTTCAGAGTAATGCCTTCTGGGAGGAGACTGCGGAATCTACGGGCCAGGTCGAGTCGCCTTAAAAACAGTTTCGTACACAGGGCCATCGGGAAGCTGAACTCCTTGCATGAAATTATGTAGAACTTGTAAATATTTTCAAGATAATACCATAAAAACATATAAAAAAGAAATGATCATGAATTATTAAGTCAACAAAACAAGAAATGTCACTGAGAGATTTACTCACAGTGGCATGAGTTACTATACTATTTTTTTTTTACTCAAGTAAGAGTACAGATACTTTTTAATATTACTCAAGTATGAAAAAGTACTGTATGAAAACATAACAAAAATACAATTACTTCAAAAGGTACTTAAGTACATTGAGTAGTTGAGTAAATGTAACTGAGTACCACTCACCTCTGTATCTCAGTATGACATTTTTAAAGCCACACTGCGGAACAATCTGAGCCAAGCTCCTTATGGTCAGCCTCACACTGCCAGTGCTGTTTCTAAATAAAACATTTGGAAGAGCGTCTACTTGATTTAAATCTAATGTTTGTCCAATATCTCCATGGATATGAATTGATGATGTGACGTCCCGCTCTCTGCGAAGAGGAAAAAAAAAAACACACCTTAGAGCAGAGGTCACTAAACGGTGGACCTCGGTCCGGATCCCATCCGGACTCGAACCTTGGATCCAAACTTTGGAGCCGACCCTGAATCCCCTCAGACTGTGTGCACTCTCTCTCCCTCTCTCTCCCAAGAGGGCGCCTTAATTAATAAATATGCACGCATGATCATAATGCGCATATTAGCGTGGCTGTCTGCGAGCAGGTCTGAACCAGGACTAAACCGGGACTAAACCAGGACTCAGTGTGTTGAACTGAGCAGAGGAGAAACACATCAACACATATGCATTCTGCTGTTCTCATCGAGTGCGGACGTGTTTTCTCACTTCTCCTGCTTTCGTGCTTTTTCCTGCCTCTGCGAGTGTCTTGTCCGACTTTTATTTTTCCTCTTGGACCACCTGCTCGCTGTCCTGCCAAACCGCTAAACTATGGAATTGATTAACTGGAATCTCAGCGCAATTGATACGTTTTTTTCACAAAGTGATGCCACGGAGGAGGACGTTTTCCCTGACCGGATTTTCACAGCTCGGTTTGCGATGGATGTCTTTTGCCTAGCGGTCCTGTCGGTCAGAGACATCAAAGATATTTACTTATTTGGACTCTTGATAACAGGGTACCTGCTTATTGGATGGACTGTCCTCGATTATCGGAAATTTTGAATGACAGCAGCTTTCAATCGTAACCCTGGTCACACAGCACTTTGGAGCAGGGAGTGACCGAGGATGGAATTACACTGGAAAGTAACACACAACAACAATGAACTGTTATGTACGACCTGGCAGCTTGCTGTGGAGACGGACAATAGATGGGCTTTATTTCTGGGAGGAAAAGGGATGAACTGTGAAGGGAACTACCTGCTCTGGAGAACTGAACTAAAGCTGAGACCAAGAAAAAACTGATGAACTATTACTGGAATCATTCTCTTCCTCCTGAGAGGAGGTTTGAAGCAGCTGGACCCCTTATCTCTCCTACATCGTCAACACTTCCCTTCAAGGCCAAGCCACGGAGCTAAACCTGATAAGGACTGAGCTCTCTGGGTCATATTTTGCATAACACTGACTTTCAGACTGTAAATAACCGCACACACATACCCCCTTCCCTAACCACGCCCCCATCGTTCTGCGTCTGCCTTAACACATTTCTTCAGCCCCATCCCCTGGTCAATGCCCAGTCATCATATATTTCCCATGTCTTGATGTTTCTATATATGTGCTTTGCTTTAACTTAACCTGATTGTAATTTCGCATATCTTCTTTTGTAAGGCGCATTGAGTTGCCTTGTGTACGAAATGCGCGGTATAAATAAAGTTGCATTGCCTTGCCTTGCTTTTTAGGAGCCAAAACGTATTTATAGAGCTAAGAAAACAATAACAGGATTCAATTAATTGCATTATTTTCAAAACACAGTAATAGATTCAATAAAGGCTTAAAAATCCCCTAACCGTGAATTAACAGCGTATGTTCCGGACCTTTGCTTGACAATTTTTTTCATATCGGACCTTGGTGAAATTTAATATGTAACCCCTGCCATAGAGTCATACAGACATACAGTATGTTGTTGTTTAGGTATTTTAATCAATTTGAAAACAGACATAAATAAATGTGTAAATGTGTATTTAATTGTAGGTGAACTGTTATGCTGTATGGCTTTAATTTACTAGTGTAGTGTAAGCAGAATAGGAATATATATATTATTAGACTGCTTACAACGGTAATACAGTGCCTTGCGAAAGTATTCGGCCCCCTTGAACTTTTCGACCTTTTGCCACATTTCAGGCTTCAAACATAAAAATATAAAACTGTAATTTGTTGTGAAGAACCAACAACAAGTGGGACACAATCATGAAGTAAAAACGAAATTTATTGGATATTTCAAACATTTTTAACAAATAAACAACTGAAAAATTGGGCGTGCAAAATTATTCAACCCCCTTAAGTTAATACTTTGTAGCGCCACCTTTTGCTGCGATTACTGCTGTAAGTCGCTTGGGGTATGTCTCTATCAGTTTTGCACATTGAGAGACTGAAATATTTGCCCATTCCTCCTTGCAAAACAGCTCGAGCTCAGTGAAGTTGGATGGACAGCGTTTGTGAACATCAGTTTTCAGTTCTTTCCACAGATTCTCGATTGGATTCAGGTCTGGACTTTGACTTGGCCATTCTAACACCTGGATATGTTTATTTGTGAACCACTCTATTGTAGATTTTGCTTTATGTTTTGGATCATTGTCTTGTTGGAAGACAAATCTCCGTCCCAGTCTCAGGTCTTTTGCAGACTCCATCAGGTTTTCTTCCAGAATGGTCCTGTATTTGGCTCCATCCATCTTCCCATCAATTTTAACCATCTTCCCTGTCCCTGCTGAAGAAAAGCCCAAACAATGATGCTGCCACCACCATGTTTGACAGTGGGGATGGTGTGTTCAGGGTGATGAGCTGTGTTGCTTTTACGCCAAACATAACGTTTTGCATTGTTGCCAAAAAGTTCGATTTTGGTTTCATCTGACCAGAGCACCTTCTTCCACATGTTTGGTGTGTCTCCCAGGTGGCTTGTGGCAAACTTTAAACGACACTTTTTATGGATATCTTTTAAGAAATGGCTTTCTTCTTGCCACTCTTCCATAAAGGCCAAAGTTGTGCAGTATACGACTGATTGTTGTCCTATGGACAGAGTCTCCCACCTCAGCTGTACATTTCTGCAGTTCGTCCAGAGTGATCATAGGCCTCTTGGCAGCATCTCTGATCAGTTTTCTCCTTGTATGAGCTGAAAGTTTAGAGGGACGGCCGGGTCTTTGTAGATTTGCAGTGGTCTGATACTCCTTCCATTTCAATATTATCGCTTGCACAGTGCTCCTTGGGATGTTTAAAGCTTGGGAAATCTTTTTGTATCCAAATCCGGCTTTAAACTTCTCCACAACAGTATCTCGGACCTGCCTGGTGTGTTCCTTGTTCTTCATGATGCTCTCTGCGCTTTAAACTGACCTCTGAGACTATCACAGAGCAGGTGCATTTATACGAGACTTGTTTACACACAGGTGGATTCTATTTATCATCTTCAGTCATTTAGGTCAACATTGGATCATTCAGAGATCCTCACTGAACTTCTGGAGAGAGTTTGCTGCACTGAAAGTAAAGGGGCTGAATAATTTTGCACGCCCAATTTTTCAGTTGTTTATTTGTTAAAAATGTTTGAAATATCCAATAAATGTCGTTTCACTTCATGATTGTGTCCCACTTGTTGTTGGTTCTTCACAAAAAATTACAGTTTTATATCTTTATGCTTGAAGCCTGAAATGTGGCAAAAGGTAGAAAAGTTCAAGGGGGCCGAATACTTTCACAAGGCACTGTATATAAATAATTAAAAGAGATCTAAACATGTATACGTATATGAAAATATCATTTTTTTTTTATTGGTAGAAAAGTGATTAGGTTTTCACCTCCATGTTTGTTTTTCTTCAGACTGTGACGACGTCCTGACGTATGAGGAGATGTCCCTGTACCACCAGCCTTCCAATCGGAAGCGGCCCATTGCTCTGATCGGTCCCACAAACAGCGGCCACGACGAGCTCCGCCGCAGGCTGCTGTCCATCGAGCCAGAGAAATATGCAGTCGCCGTGCCACGTGAGCCCTACCAACGTGTTTTATATTTCGAGTTAAAACTCATGTAGTCCTATGATTTTCAAATAGTTTGTAAGACCTTGAGGTTAAAAGCTGAATTCCATAACTGCGTTAAAGGGTAAACAAATAGGATAAACAAATATTATGATATAGCAGTGAATAATCTTTTGAATGGTGAACAGTCCTCAAAGGGCGCCTCAAAAACATAAAATAGCCCTGTGACTGAAACACATATATTGCTTTCATGGACAAAAGTATCTGTACTTTAATTCCCAGACACCACCAGGAGCCCCAGGATACACGAGCGTAACGGGCGGGAGTACCATTTCGTGAACCGCTCTGCGTTCGAGACCGACCTGGAGACAGGGAAGTTCATCGAGTCCGGAGAGTACGAGAAGAACCTGTACGGCACCAGCACCGACTCTGTGAGACATGTGGTCAACTCCGGGAAGATCTGCCTGCTCTGCCTACACACCCGGGTAAAGGCACATCCACGTATGTTGTATTATGGAAGGTGACGTCTACATCTTTCATGCTGGGAGTGAAAGAAAATGACTGTGCTTTAGTTAGATTGTTAGACAGTACAGTAAGTTTATAAGTCTAACCCAGGACTTCCCAAGTAAATCTGGTCAAGGTCCACATACTTTTCCTTTCACTCCATCCGTGCTCTGGACATGCTGCCGTGTAGGACATTAACACAGCTTGTTTATTTAATAAGCACAACTGCAGGGCCGCTGCTAGCCATTTTGGTGTACCCTATTAAACACACTTTAGCTCAGGGGTCCTCAAACTAAGGCCCGCGAGCCGAGTACGCCACGCCCCTTTGACCGGCCCTCCAACCTCTCGGCCCCCCACCATTTGAACCGGCGCGATGAGGCAATTCCCAAAAGTGGTCATGGCCTATTTTTTAAAAATGGCTATTTGGCAAATAACATGTCTGTTAGTGATGCGCGGGTAGCGGGTTCCACCGCGGTTCCCGCGGGCTGCCCGCAGATCGGGTCGGGTCATGAAATTCTCCTTTGATAGCGGGCGGGTAAAAAAATGCCGGTCTCGGCCGCTCTTTGCCGCTAGGGCACGGTAACCGGTAAAAATGTTGACGTAACAATTACCGTCTTGTTTTTGAAAGACTATATTATCTTGGTGGGTTACCGCGCCCGTGGTGTAGGCAAAGTGAGCCTCACCGGCCACCGTCTCACCTGCTGAAGGCGCACTCCATAGCTTACAACTAAAACAAAACTTTCTCGAAGCTGGAATCATGTCCGAGATGACAGCGCTCAGGACGTCCATCAGCTTCAAACAGGACCAAGTCTGAAGTCTGACAGTTATCGTGTTTGCGGAACGTGCAGGGAAAGTGTCTCTAAAGGCGATACTTCGAACCTCATGACTCACCTGCGTGACCGTCACCACAACTCTAGAGCCAATGCAAGTAAGCTAACGTTAGCGTTTTAGCTGAAATGCTGATGTGGGGACTTTGGGTTGAGGGCGAATGTAACGAGTCGTCCCATAGTGCAGCCGCAGCGCCACCGCCAGCATATAAGCCGTGTCCGGATACCTCTGGCACAAATGCGTTACAGGGCTGCTGGAGGGCAGATTAAAGTTGGTCACCAATGCAATGGATTCACTCTCGCTTATTATGAATTTAACATGATTACAGTCTGATGGCATTTTCCCAAATCTGCAGAGCAAAAGCACAGTGGAAGGACACAAACTGAGAACAATATTGCTGATATAGAAGGTTTATCTTTTTTTAAACAATGTCAGTTTGTGTAGGACTATCAATGCTTTCTGAACTTATTAACACACATAAAAAAAAATACTGCAATAGCGAAAACGGTGATAATTTTGATCACAATAACCGTGAGGTAAAATGTTCATACCGTGACACCCCTATTTGCCGCCATACGCGCATTCATTGAATTCAGTCACAACTTATTTGATCATCTTTAGAGCAGGTTTTTGACGTAAATATGCGGCGGATTTTCATGAAACAAGCAGCTTTTGCAGAGAACGCTTTTATGGAGCTCGATGTCTCCTATTTCCCCCCCTGTGCCTCTGTGAGTGTCTTTGCTTTACCTCCGCTGTCTGCTCCTCTCCTGATCCCAGCGTGCAGGAGGGGGAGCAAGAGCGCGAGGGGAGGACACGCAATACGGTTCATTTTTAAGCACATTTTGGACAGAATTAAAGACGTGGTCAATTAAGGACCGTGCCATTTGTCTCATCTGTAAAGAAAGTGTGGCGGTTTTTAAAGAGTAGGCTATAATTTACGTCGTCACTACGAGGAGGAACACCACAGCGGAGGCCAGTGGGAAACTTGCAAGCGGAGAATTGGGACCGCCAAGCCTTCTCTGTGCGTAAAACTGCCGAAGCTGCAGCTGCGCGGCTACACTCGGGACACTACAGATCATATCGTCCACGTTCACATCGAGTCAAGAGTTGTTACTTCAGGATATGTTTGATTGTCATTTTTGTGACGTGATAGTGACGTATTGTAGCTGCCAACAGAAACCGCCTAGGCTAGGGGATGCGCCAAAGGGAACTCTGGTCACATTACGCAATTATATTTTATTTGAAAATAAAAAAAAATATGGAATACCTATGGTATTTCAAATTAAAACAAAGTGTGAAGACATGATTACTATTTTTGCAAACCACTACAGCTAAACAAATGCCTGGAATCAAGTGCTGATCTTGTGGATATAGTAGTGGGAATGACTGTGCCAGGATAGTCATCTCTACTTCACAATGAAGCCTGCTGCATTTTGGTCTGGGTCATACAATTATGAGCACTGCATAACTGATCAATGAATCAGTAATTTGGCCATTAAAATTTTAATTTCTTTAATTTAATTGTTAACCTAGCCTTCAATACTAATTGTATCTTTCCTTTAGAAAAAAGGTTCTGTAACATTTGATGCAGGACTGCAAGAAATTGTAATAATTTATTTCCTATGTAAATTATGTTTTTGTGCAGTCACTGAAAGTGTTGAGAAGCTCCAACCTAAAGCCCTACGTCATCTTCATCACGCCCCCCTCACAGGAACGACTACGCACCCTGCTGGCCGTGGAGGGGAAAACACCAAAGGTCCGGTCTAATGACGTGGCTAATTATTATTTTAATATACTTACATATTTGCAGTCTTTGCATTGTCCACAACACTTTAAACTTTGTAATAGTGACCGTAAAACATATTGCTCTGTCCCCAGCCGGAGGAGCTGAAGGAGGTGCAGGAAAAGGCCCGTGAGATGGAGCAGACGGCGGGACACCTGTTCGACTGGTCCATGGTGAACGCGGAGCCTGAACACACCTTCCACGAGCTGCGACGTCTCATCGACCGGCTGGACACCGAGCCCCAGTGGGTCCCCACCTCCTGGCTCTGCTAGACACGTTTGCAGAGGACTTCACCGCTGCTGGAGCAACTGCCACTGTCAGGTTTTTCAGCTGGCGTAAGGACAATGTTTAAAAGAGATGTGTTGGAGAAACCTTTAGTAAAGTGCAGATTTTTGGGGGTGGAATGATGACACGATGCACCTAAAGACTAATTTAAATAATTATGTTTCATCATTTGTGTTCTTTCTATATTCATTACAAACACACTAAAACAACAGGCTCTGTGCATGGAATGTTTTTTTTAAGTTCCTGTTGACCAGTGTAGGGTAAAAACAACTTCCTGTTCACATTTTAACTTAAAAAATACTAAATTAAAGAGTAAACTTAAATAAACGTCAAGCTGAGTGTGTTTGATAAAAAATAGAAAATCAGATGGTGGTGCTACTTTACCATTTGTTAGCGCCAAATTAACGTCAAGGCTAAAACACCTAGATTTATAAGCACAGAAGTCTCCTCCGGTGAAGCGATTATCCAACGGCTGCACGTTTTCTGCCACGTACTGTTGTCATAAATGTATTTATTTCAGTGAGACCCAGCTAACTCCACAGGAATAAAACACAGACAGTCATTACCTGAGGAAGTTAGTGTCATCTTATTATGCAACGTTCTGTGCACAGAGCCTATAGCCTCCTGCCTCTCTATATCTGGGTGTGACATCGTTCTCAAACCAAAAAAAAACAACCAATCTCCACCGGTTTCATTTCATGGACTTTTGACCAATGAATAGGGTGACCAGGTGTCCCAGTTTACCCGGGACAGTCCCAGTTTTGAGCCCCCTGTACCATGTCCCAGTGTATTTCTCCAAAACTATCGATTGGTCCCGGTTTTACACAATTTCTATCCCAGACGGTAGTTTTACACTGCTCCCAATGCCTCGAAAGCAGACGTTTTTGACTTGCAACTTTGTGATTTGTGATTTTGGCTATGTGTGCGTTAATAGCTACAGCTAAGCACAAAGGTATCACTTCACTGCCAATTGTTCCATTAAATCGACATTAGACTTTTTACAGACAAACAATTTACCATCCAACGTATGGGGTGAAAAAAAAACATCCCATGTTGGCTCCCTCCACAAATTCAGGTCCCAGTTTGTAATGTGGGAAATCTGGTCACCCTACCAATGAAAAGATTGAATGTTTTTATCGTTTATGGCGCTCGGCAGTCCCAAAAGCACAGATTTTCTTAATGAAAGAAAATACCAAATACTTCCAAAATACTACGGAATGCTTTAGTTTATAAAGTTTCAGATTCATTTTGTAACTAAATTTGTGCGTTTATCTGTCGTAAAGCACATAAGCCAGAAAATACCTCTGACAGTCCCCATGAAAATGAATGGGAAATTCACTTTTGGAAAGCAGAGGTCGGCAGGTCTGCTTGAACTCCATTACCACGGCGATATCCCTCTTTTTTTTTTTAATCACTTGCTGAGACCAATGAATCAAATTTTGAGAGCATACGGTGTTACCAAAGCGTTACCTTTTTATACTGAGACCAAGCGGCTGGACATTTGCACATTTTGAAGCAGAGACGCAACTAAGAACTTTATTTGTATTGTTTGTCATATTTCCTCCTTAAATACTGCATCAAAGGGTTATTATGCAAAGACATTTATATACAGAAAACGATCACTATTTATATCATTTGTAAATAAATACTACGTCGTCGGTCCTAAACTAAACTAAACTATTATCCTGTGTGGTTAAAAAGGGCTTTGTCATAGATGTATCGTAGGTAACAAACCAAAAGGGCATTTCGGACAGAGTCGAAATCTGCTGTTTCACTTTATACCATTGTCAGTATTAAGTGTGTTGTTTTGTGACAGAAGTTGATACGAACCTTAAGTGAATTTTGTTTTCTGTAGTTTGTTTTGAATGTTTTGTTGTCATATTATACATCTTCCATTCAGGCGTAACAATGTAGAAAAGTGCCCCTTAAACAAAAGGCTAGCTAAAACAGTAGTAGCTAAAACAATTGGGAAAACTACCCCAGGACCCTGCTGTGAGGGGAGACAGGTTTATAGTGTTCATGTTACGCCTGATTGTAAGACTGTACCTGCTGCTGTTTTTACCGGAAATTATGTTTTCATGTCCTATGTAGCGTTCGGTTGCTGCGTCTCATGTGTTACTCCTATGCAAAGGACCAAAACACACTGTGTAAATAAACTCAAATACTGTGCAATGAGATTTTAGGCTGTTCTTTTAAAAACGCACCAAGAGCTTTGTTGTTTTTCATTTGTGTTTGCTTGGGTCTCCTCCTCGAGAACTCAGAACGCTCGTCACACCTGCTGATGTCACAAAGTAGTGCTCTCCTATGACTGTAAGGCCCAGGCAGCTTCACTGGATCTTCTACCAGTTGTCCCTTGCAACTGGAGCATGTCCGTGTTAGTTAATGCCTCGGGAATAATTATAATAATAGTCAGCTAAGCACTTTCTTAGGGCAAATAACATTTCTACCTCATTCCCCCCAATCCTTTTTTGTGTTGTGCGTACAAAATAAGAAACCATCAAATTTAGGTGTCAAGATAGATACATTTATTTTGGTTAAATGAATCTTGGTCACTTACACGCCACGTACCTCACTGTGACAAATTAAAATACATACAATACAGTAAACAATATCCTCCCAAAGAGGGTCAAAAATGTATCACTGATGTGAAATCTGTTCCAACAATTTTTGTTTTAGTTTTTTTTACAGCATGCAATGGCTTTATATCGATATGTACAACTCCATTTGGGCGACAAGTTGCAATTTCTTCGGTACTTTTCCCGACGTACAACGGAGCACTCACGTTCAAAACACGAACACAAAAGACAAACTTCCATCACGTTTGAATGAGGAGAACGGCGCCCGAGAGGCACATGAATAAATTACGGAGGAGGGCGGTGCCGGGTGGGAGTTTTCCTAGTTTTCGAACAGTAGGTCCTCGTCCGCCTCCTCCGTTAACATGTTCACCGGCTCCGCGATGGGGCCGAGCTTCGCCAGGCGCTCGGCGATCTCCAGCTCAGTCCTCGCCCGCAGCTGCTTCTTCTTCTCCTGGATCTTCTTCAGCCTGGGCGCACGAAACATAACAAATAAATAAACACAACGCAGCCACAAAAACACACGACTAAAGAGTGACGAAAAAGCAGTGTTGGGAACGTCACTTTAAAAAAGTTATTAGTTATAGTTACTCACTACTTGTTCCAAAAAGTTAGTAACTGAATTACTCTATAATGAAAGTAACTCGTTACCAGGGAAAGTAACACATTGCACTAATGTTTTAAAAAAAAGTTGCTAAATATCAAAGAATTTAGATTTTTTTTCCAGCAGTTTTCAAAAGTCAGTGGAAATATGTAGAACAGACAGATGTTTGGATTTATGTAGAAGATGTTCATAGTAACTGAAGTAACTGAATGGGGTAGAGTGGGGGAGGCCGTGTGACTGAATGGTATTGACCAGTATTTGCGCCGCGGTTTTGTTAATGTAGGAATACGGCCGTATTCAAAGAGAATGGGGGGGAACAGGAGTAAAAGAAACGCAGCCAACGATCAGGGCAGACTTTAGGCACAGGCATTGTGCAAGTCTCTCCGTTCATTCATCAGGCAAAACGGAAAACAATCAAATATAAGGTTAAATGCCCTAACGGAAAGTTAGCGGCCTGCAGTGTCTCTAGAGCGGAGAGAGAAAGAGAAAGGTCACACGTAGTTTATGGAGCAAAGAGGTAACCCAGAAGGACACGCCCACAAACAGCCGTTTTGCTCCCAATTTGCAGCTGAGACAGTTCGGCTGAATCAACTGGGACATGCTCGTCTACTTTCAACCGAACACATGGCTTTTCTGCGAGTGTCAGTGTCCATTTTGCTGAATCGATGTCAAGGTGAGGGTGCATTGGAGTGGTGAGCACTGAAGAGACAATCGGATATGTTGTTTGAGAAGGAATATAAGCTTTGTTGAGTGTAGGTAGGTGACGTGGTGGCCCACATTGTCAAAACAGCTGACGATCCAGCTGTGAAACCAGATAAATTAACACCAGATCTAAAACACCGCATGTGCCATGCTTCTGTGCTTCCTGTTTGTTTGGGCCGACTGTTCCCTGGGATTGACCTGACAGGCGCTGCAGCATTGCGCCGTCCATATTTTTTTCCAGAATGTGCCAGGACTGGCCAATTGTCCTCGATTAAAACGCACCACGCAATTATCGTGATCGACCTTTATTAAAATCACGATTAGATTAAAATTTGATTAATTGCCTAGCCCTAATGAAACATGAACTGAAGTGATGACCTAGCTTCATCCGACTTTGGACTGGTTGTTTTCCTTTCTCTCACTCACCTATAAAACTCCTCTCGTTCCCTCTCGTCCAGTTCTGTGATGATATAGGTCAGTGTGCGGTCGATCCTGGGAATAATTACTGTGGAGGAACAAAAGAAAAAAGTTGCAGCAAATGCATTTCACAGCGAGGTGCTTTATTAGCTTCAAGTCTCACCGTGTTCGATAGCATTCACGCGCCGATTGGTTATCTTAATGGCTTCATCCAGGGTGACAAAGGAAGTCTGGCAAAGAAAGGCGAGAAAGGCAGTGTCGATGTAATACTTTGACATTTGTAATTAGAGTTCTTTGTTATAAAACGAGACTAAGAAGAGCGCCCCGCTACCTGTAAAGAGGCCAACTCCACCAGCAGCTCCACAGCGCGGGCGTAGTTCCTCTTCAGTCGGGACAGCTGCTCTCCTCCTCGAGCCAAGCCTGTCAGCTCATAACCTAAACGCGCAAAACGAGAACGTGAGTCGTTTATGAGAGCGTAAAACACCTTGTGTGTCTCAGGTGAAGTCGACTTACTGTCCCCTCCCTCCTGGTAGTGCTCGAAAACAGGCAGAGTCACCCCTGCGGAAGGGAGGAATACAGGTTGACCAAAAAATAAACATTTGAATAGGTGGTGAAAATATGCATTCAGACCTGCCACGTTGTCCTTCTTGGCACGGACTTTGACTTGGGCTTTGTTGACGTTCTGGATTATAGTCGTGCTGTGGATGAAATGAAACAGTAAAAGTAAATATTATGGCATAATACAGCGTAATTTCCGGACTACAAGCCACCACTTTTCCCCCCACGCTTTGAACCTTATACAACAGTGCGGCTAATTTATAGATTTGTCATGGTCATATTGAATATTGTGTCATGTTATCAATAAGAATGCACCTACATTTAATACGAGTGGGACCAACAACACGGGTTATTTCAAATGAAAGAACTCCGATGAGAGAAAGACACAATAACAGCTCCAAATCCAAACATAAAGTTGTGGAGACGATGGAGACGATGGAGACTCTCACCTGGTTCCTTTAGGATGTGCCCCACTCATCTGCACAATAACTCAGACAGGGGCTTACTAGGGCTGAACGATATGGACAAAATTTAGTATCTCGATATTCATGCCAGATATCTCGATATCGATACATTGTTGGAGTTGATTACAAGCTGAAAACAATGCAGTATTTTAAATCTTAAAATCTCCAATGGTGTATTAATACAGAAATGTGCCTGGCAGTTTTGACAACACAGTCCCTAGCTACCGTATATGGAAACCAGAGAATCTGCAAACTTTGCTGTCTCACCTGAAGTCTCCGGCAGCAAACTTGGCCTCAGCCAGAGAGAAGGCTGCCTCCCGCATCACCTCACCCATCTTAGTCTTGGTCTAAGGAAAAAAACACAAAAAAAGGTTATACATGTCGTAATGTAAATATTGATATGATTTAGGAATGTTGCAGTTGGGAAAGTTACTGACTTCGATGATTTTGCGGAGAATCTGCCGGAATCGCATTGAGAGGGCGTCAGCTTTCTTCTTGAGCAGGTTGCGTCCGGTTTGGGCCCCTTTCAGACGAGCCTTCATGATGGTCTGAGCCCTGCAAACACACAGCAATAACAATATGAATCGTCAACAAATGTCAGCCGCAGCTGCCTACCGCACATTTTTACGGAAATAAAAGCGTTTGGCCGTATTAGGAATTTTCTTTCTCATAAAAGATATGACCATAACATGTAAACATTCACAAGACAGTGTGGAATAAGTGAGTGAACCTCCTGGCTAAGGATCTTTCAAGAGCTAATAAGACATTTAAAGTCAGGTGTGAGTCAAGTCCAATCACTGAGGTGTGGCTTAAAGCTGCCCTGGGCACTGAAAACACACACTAGTTAAGAAGTGTCTCTTGTTGAGAAGCATCGTCTGATGTGCACCATGCCTCGCTCAAAACAGCTGTCTGAAAACCCACGATCAAGAATGGTTGATTTGTATAAAACTGGAAAAGAAAAATTGTCTATAAATGGAGACAGTTTGGCACTGTTGCTACACTACACTTGCTACGTCCAGTAAAGATGACTCCAAGGCACAGCGCAGAATACACAATGAGGTAAAAAAAAATCCCAGGAATCAGGAATCTGAACTGCAACAGTTTTGTAAAGAGAAATGGTCCAAGATTCATCCTGATCGTTGTGCACGGAATCAAATCTGCAACTACAGGTAAAGTCTGGATGAAGTGATTGCTGCCAAAGGAGGGTCAACCAGCATTTATTTATTTATTTGAACAGGGACAGTGTACAATATACATTAGCCTCAGAAAGGAGAGATGCATTGTACCAGGTTATAGCACTTGTGCTAATTTCCACCTGCAGTCCCTGGGCCTATTGTACATGTTTTTAGTGGTAGGGGAAACCGGAGTACCCGGAGGAAACCTACGCAGATTCAAATAAATAAATAAATAAATACTCAGACCATATTGTATGACCAATTTAGGCAGAAATGTGAGAAATTCTAAAAAGTTCACATTATCCTTCCACTGTATATGATTTTTTTTGGTAAGATTTTGAATGGGATTTTAACTTTCTGAACCAGAGCGGGTTGAGAAATTATAAACAATGCGAATTATGAGTACTGCACAGTCTATGGTACTGCCTGTCTATATCCTGTATACTATTGGGTGCTGGTGTATCAGCCTGACAGCTCACAGTAAGGTGACAGGGGAAATCACATGACACAATGTGGGATCTTCCTCTTTTAAACTACTGTCAAGCTCTGGTATGAAGTAAAAGAAGACTGTGAAAATAGAAGGCAACCAGCATACTGTTATTTCAATACATAATGTTATGTTATCACAATGACTTTCTGGACTTGGAAGATTAGATGTTAAACTGTTCTTGAAAGAACAGAAAATCCACAATTGTTGATTTCAAACAAATTAAGCCTCGTCATTCAGCTTCATTATTTTTGATGATATTGAGTTAATAGAAATTCCATAAACATTTTGTCACTTGAAGTCCCTTCAGCTGATAACAACCCGGCTTTTTAATAATATTATTCAGTATAATCTACACCATTTAGCTATTTTTTGTTGACAGAGAAGATGTTGAACTTTGTGTCCGTTTATGTTTCTTCTGGATAGGCCCGTTAATTACAGAGCTATTAATTCAAGGCCTTATACTTTTTTTTTATTATTACAAACAATAACAGAGGAAACCATTAAGTTAAAATGTTAGTTGTCATTCATTCTTAACTTTCCTACAGTAACATATTTATAGCATCCCAATTCTTCACAGGGGCCATTTTATAGGCAACTTTTCAGGGTCACATTCACAGTTATTAGTCCTGCACAATATATCGCAAAAAATATCGTATCGCGATATTAGGTCATGCAATATCCGTATTGCTAGAACCCACAGTATATCGCAACATCACTCGAGTCTTCATTGGACTGAGATCGACACATGTTTTGCACACTCGGCCCAAAACAAACAAATCATTGGACTTATAAATGAGTAAAAGTTCAGTTTTAGTTAAACATTTCCTATTTAAGTTCAATTTTAGTCTTGTTTTGGCTTGTTTTTTCAGGTCGTATTTGGAAACAATTTGCTGAACTACTAGTTTTTGTTTATAATCAAATGTGTTGAAATGGTTCAGTGAAATATCGCTATAATATTGCTAATATTGCAATATTACACCGCCGTATCGCAACTTACTTAATATCGTTCAGCCCTACCAGACTTGCTAGAAATTGACACATTTTATAGCGAGATGCAAGGTGTTTTCCTTCCACAAATATCTGAGTTTAGAACATTAAAAAGGCCGAAACAAATGTCGTTCAAGTAGAAGAAAAATATACAGTGCCTTTAACCATATCAGGACTAAAGATTTCCGCATTTCGACAGTTCAAAGGCAAAGTCTACCTCTGACCTGTCCTCCGTCCATCTTGATTAATAATATGCGCTTTCAAATGTAAGAGCATATGGTAATGTTTTAACATGGTGTTTTAAAAATACAGGGTTAGCCATAAGCTAACAGCAAGCAGCTTACATTCTAGAGGGGAATACGTCGATCCTGTCTTTCGAGGACATCTTCTTGTCCTTTGGTCGAAGACAACGTCCTTGGAAATAGATTACAACTATTCAAAACTAAAACGGGGCAAACAAGCGTACTCTTAGCATATAATATTACGCGTGCATTCAATCAATCTGTTTTTTGTTCAGGATTAGGAGCGTAGATGGATGTTCGTGATCAGTCCGACTCCTCTCCGTGATGGTCAGCTGGTGCGGTCATGTGACAGTGAAAAAACCTTCCGCGACACGATCCGCTCCCACGATCTCTTCCGGGTCGCAGAGTTAGCTCACAGTTAGCAGCACACCCATGTACGTGAGCTAGCGGCTCGAAAATCTGCACCAAACAAGCACCAAAACACGTTCAAACAGCGACAATACGGACCATTCCAGCGCAAAGGAGGCTAATTATATGTCACAGGTGAGTTTTGCCAGGTTGGTATTGTTGTTTTAGGGGGTAGGTTATCAGTGATGGGGTGCTAGCTTCCGAGCTAAATGCTAACCCCTCGACAGCAGTGCATGTGCCGCATGTGAGACTGAGCTGGAAGCCGGTGTGAGTTAACCGTGAATGGAAAAAACACAATCCGAAGCTGTATTCATCCGTGGTCTAGTTAGGCATTTTGACATTTGACACTTATTTAATTATGGAGATGAAAATCGAGATGCGAAGATGTGACATACGCTCCTAAACTGAAAGGGGAGTCTGTTTCTGCTCAATTGCATCATCCCATTCATAGGAAATGTCTGAAAATGTGGACAATGCTGCTATACGGCACACTGTCAGTTTATCAGACAGATAACAATAGTTAGCCGTTGTAGTTAAAGTTGTACTCTGTGCAAGGAAATGGATCATTTAATCATTTCATCCATGGAGTTTCTGTTTTTACATCAGCTACACATTCTATAACTGGTTCATAGTCGTAACGGTTTATGGTCCTGGTCCCCTTCAGGGAAGGGTCTATCAGGGTTGCCAGGTCTGGGCAGCCAAACCCGCGGACATACGGCACGGCTGGAATGTTCAATATTGTTTACCAGTAAACGAGCCCATGTGCTCCCGCGATGATGAGAAACCGACCCTTTCTCCCTCTCTTATTGAAAAAGCAGCTCACAGAGCCTTGGATATGAGATTTTGTCATTCGTATTAGATTGATTTTTATCCACAAAAAAAAGATAGAAATGGCCAATTTTACATTGAAAACAACAAGACAAAAAACTGGACAGTTTTTTTCACCCGCGGTTTAACCGCGGACCTGGCAACCTTGGGATCTAGCATCTTGTCAGTTGGCACTTCAGAAGCAATAAGTATATTTTTTCATGCAGTTTATTGTACTTTTCTATTTTTTTTTTTTTTTTTTTTTTTTTACCAAATTAGACTTTTGCAGTTGTTGTTTACAAATACCTTTGTAATAAGTATTCATACCGGATTTTCCATTTAAATCAATGTAAGAACTAAACTGCACGATATTGAAGTAACTTGCTATATGCAGTGCAATATTGTGATAACAATATTATTGTGATATTTTACTTGACCATTTTGACATGTGTTGCATTCTTTATAAACACAAATTGCAAGTTTTCAGCTTTCAGAAGTAATCAAAAACACAAAATCCGGATCAAAACAAGGGTAAAATTTAACTAAATTATGTTGCGATATATTGTGGCTTCTTGCAATACGGATATTGCATGACCAAATATCGCGATACAATATTTTTTTGCGATATATTGTGCAGCCTGACCATGAACGTATTTTAAAATAAAGATAGATTTACTTGTTTGGTCTGGACAGTAATAAACACAAGACTTGTGCATGTAAATCTGCCACATCGGATTGTCGGTAAGGGCTAGTTTCAATCTGAGGTCCTGCACTCACCATCACATTTATACTGAACCCTAATCTATTGTACATGTTTTTAGTCATAATAGCAACCGATGCGCTTGAAGGAAACCTATGCAAACGTCACACACATCTGGTTGTCGAAAGTGAGACCTTATGGCTGTGAGGCAAGAGCACTATCTGCCATTCCTATGATCATGCTCATGTCAACAAGCTTACCAGGGGAAGCAAATTCATGTAAAAAAACAACAACATAGTTTTATTTTGCAAACGCTCATACAAACCATTGATATAGGTCACATTTATATTACAACTGCATCACGTACTAACAATTGTTAGGTCATTGGTTCATACAAGCCATAATGTAAAATAATAATCAATAAATAGAAATATAGCATCTATTCATGGAATAACACAGATAGCTGATGTGTTACTCATTGTCAATGCTTATTATTTTGTAAATGTCACTGATTGAACATGCTTTGTGTGCAGTGATGCCGGGGCTGAGTTGTCGGTTTTATCAGCACCGTTTCCCGGAGGTGGAGGATGTGGTGATGGTGAATGTGCGCTCCATTGCGGAGATGGGCGCCTATGTCAGTCTGTTAGAGTACAACAACATCGAGGGCATGATCCTGCTCAGTGAGCTGTCCAGGCGACGTATCCGCTCCATCAACAAACTCATCCGCATCGGCCGCAACGAATGTGTGGTGGTCATCAGGGTGGACAAGGAGAAGGGTAAGACTCAGGGAGTCTTTCTTTTACACCCGTGTGGCAGTCTATTAATGATGTTCAGATCACAGAGGGATTTATTTGCAAAGTAAATGAATGCAAAAACTTTTACTCTTGTTTCTAGGATACATTGATTTATCCAAAAGAAGAGTGTCTCCAGAGGAGGCCATCAAGTGTGAAGATAAATTTACTAAATCTAAAACTGTGAGTAATGCTATTGTTGTGTATTATGATTTGTTTTTTTTCTTATTGTGTGTTAATCATTTTCTGAGATCTCAGCAACAATATTATCATTGTATGAGGATCATTGTTTTCCACAGTCTGTTGAGGGACTGATTTTCAGTTCTGTCAAAGTGCTGTGAAGTATCTTCCATCTAGACGTTTGAACCTGTTGTGGCTGTGTGATTGCAGGTGTACAGTATCCTGCGGCACGTGGCGGAGGTGCTGGAGTACAGTAAGGACGAGCAGTTGGAGAGCCTGTACCAGCGCACGGCCTGGGTCTTTGATGAGAAGTACAAACGGCCCGGATACGGAGCCTACGATGTCTTCAAACAGGCAGTGTCGTGAGTCCAGAGATTACTTGTACTGTATGGAATGAAAGAACCGTGTATTCAGAAGTTCAAAAGGCCATCCCGGATGATCTGAGCTTGATTGTAGAAAAATGAATTGGCACATATATTTCAGCCATAATCGTTCAAAAGATTATTAACAGAATGTTGTTGTTTTATTTACTGACTAACATAACAAACGTCCAAAACAAAAAATAAAGCAATTAATTGTGCTTTTATAAACGTGCTTTTAACAGGTTGACTTTTTTCTGTGTTGTGTAATGTTGGGCAACTGAAATATCCATCCATCCATTTTCTTCCACTTGTCCGTTGCCGGGTTGTGGGGGCAGTAGTTGGAGTTGCCCAAATCACATTGCACCAGCCCCTATGGCTCCTCCTGCAGGTGGTGGGTCCACAGAAGGACGGCCTCATGGTTCTAACGGGGCCTGTTGGTCTCTCATAAGGGGCTTCTGAACCGCTCTTTGTCTGACCCGTCTAGGACCTGGTTGCCATGGTAGACCCTACCAGGGGCACTAAGCCCCCGACAACAGAGCTCCCAGGATCAATCGGGCGCTCAAACCCCTACACTACGTTAAGGTGGCGGTTTCAGGAGAGGACAACTGAAATAAAATGTGATTAATGGCCCAGCCCTATTTGAGCATGGAAGGAAGGATTCTGTGTGTAGAATGAGGCTGCGATGAAAGCAGTATGCATGTGCCAGTTAGTTTTTTTATAATCAAAGCTTTTTACAATGGTATCAGGCTGATAAATAATACATTGAGTAGTTGGGCTAGAGCTAGCCTGGCCTTTGCCATCCGTAAACTCCGGTCAAATATTTTCCCCTGCATGTAC
Organism: Proterorhinus semilunaris; assembly: GCA_021464625.1. NCBI lineage: Eukaryota > Metazoa > Chordata > Actinopteri > Gobiiformes > Gobiidae > Proterorhinus > Proterorhinus semilunaris. Next base: position 8,995,204 of record CM038359.1, read on the forward strand.
GTCTGGGTTTGATCTCAATGGCTGCGATTATATCGGTAGAATTTCATCCTACCATTCAGCGAGCGGGGGAGGCGGGTGTTGTGGGTGATGTAAAGCGTAGCTTGACTCGGCCGGGCGCATTACTTCACAACCAAACGCTAGCGATTGGGTAAAATCAGACCCAATCGTTTCAAACTTTAAACAGAGTTCACCCCTCCCACTTGTAAACGGAGCTCAATTGAGAAAGTCCAGACCCTCTGTACGAAACAAGTACGAGGGTATGGTAAAACCAGGCTAGGCTAGAGCTAGAACAGCCCCGTCACTAAAAACACAGTTAATAACACATTTTCTATGAGATAAATTGTGAGTTCAGAAAACTGGAAGATGAATGCAGATGATTTGTTTGAATGTGGTCTTCTGTATTGATTGGCCCTTTTCTTCCAGAGACCCTTCAATCCTGGATGGGTTGGAGCTGTCGGAAGAGGAGCGGAGTGTGCTCATCGACAACATCAACAGGAGGCTCACTCCACAGGCTGTCAAGATCAGAGCGGGTACACCCACCATCCTACAAATGCATAGGGGAACTTTACTGAAGTTGAACGTTGTGTTGCAGACATTGAGGTGGCCTGCTACGGCTATGAGGGCATCGATGCAGTGAAGGAAGCTTTGAGAGCAGGACTCTGCTGTTCCACAGAAAACATGCCAATCAAGGTAAAGATATCTATTAATTGTGGTTTCAAGCTTGGGAAACTTCCACTACACTGAAAATGAGGAACACTGCAAAGAAACAAGATAATTTACTGATTCATGCTTTACATTTTAGATCAATCTAATCGCTCCCCCGCGGTACGTGATGACCACCACCACTCTGGAGCGCACAGAGGGCCTGTCAGTCCTCAACCAGGCCATGGCCGCTATAAAGGAGAAGATTCAGGAGAAGAGAGGAGTCTTTAATATACAAATGGAGGTACGCCTTTGTCCCTCCTTTTACTAACCTGGCGAGAGCCAGATTGATTTAACAGTGCCAATAATATTCTCACTGATATACATCTGGGATAACAGCATTTTCTGCTGTTTGGATCAAGAACACTGAAAATCCATTCAATATTTGGTTTTGAAAAATTGTATGCGTTTGTGTAGCATCATACCATCGTTGCATGCTTAATATTTTTTTGGCCCAAACCACTTTTGGTTTGGTCCTAAACAGTGAAGGTGGGAGCAGTTCAGGAGGGATTCTCGTGTGTTTGTGAATGCACAAATACCACATTGCTACTTGTTTATGCTTTGTTTACACATAAGCACGATGCGTTACGAATGGCATTTTTCCGTCATTCGTGACGTTCGTGGCATGACTTAAAACATCTCAATGGGATTCTTAACAGAACGCATCAGCTCGTGACGTTCGTGGAAGATTTTTTGACAGAACACCCTCTGTTCGTGGAGTTCGCAACGGAGCGTGTCCTTTCGTGATGCGTAGTGGCGCTTCGTAATTCAGCGTGAGAGCATTCATAGAGCATTTGTAGACTGTTTGAATCACTGTTTTCACGCTCAAAATTAAAAGAAACCCACGCCACGCCGAAATGTAAATGTTGGTACCTGCAGTAGCTATGCCAAGGAAAAGTGTCACAAAGTGCTGACGTCCTGACAGCAGCAGAAAAAAGTTTTGAAACGGTATTTGGAAACTGTATTTTCTTAATATTGACAACATGGACATACCTGAGGCTGGAGCAGAAAGCAGCGCCACACGGGACCAGAGGAGCGAGGAGGAGCAAACGAGGATGGGAGCGCTTGTACACACAGAGCCGGTGACTGTGCGGCTGTCGGTCTGGTCCACATTCGCCCAATTCTTCACAGATTTCTGACAGAACACGACAATTCCCAGTGACCCATAACATCCCGTGACACCGCACAGCAGCGCGGGACACCACGCAGCAGCGCGCGACACATATTCGTGACTGTGCGTAATAATTCGTGCCATTAATCGTAAGGCGTAATAACAGGTCGCAACAGTTAGTGGCGGCGCGTGAAACCTCTACCCTGAATCATCAAATTCCACTCACAATCGTGATCCTGGGCCACGAATGTGGATTCGTGGCATTCGTAACGCATCGTGCTTATGTGTAAACGCAGCATTAAGTATAGAATATTAAAATGTACATTTATCCATCTAAAGTTTTTGTTATTGGTCTTGATTCATTAAAGAAAAAAATTATATTCAGTCTTACCTGATCAACAGGGGCATGACCCAGATTTTCTAACAGGGTTGGGGCATTTGGTTATATCGGGATGGCACCAGCTCTGGCCCAAATTATTTGACCCCTGTCCCTGTGTGCCACACTCCAATCAGTGATGGGAGGGACCCCTGAAAAGTGACTCATCACTTTAAATCATCTATGTGAAGAATTGAGATGTGACACATATGTTGGGAAAGTTAGGAATGAGTTTGGACCACAACTAACATTTTAGTTTAGTGGTTTCCTCTCATTGTTTGTGATCAGAAAAGTCAAGTGTAGGGCCTTAAATTTACTGTGTAAATGTCCTCCTTCAGCCGAAGGTGGTGACCGACACAGACGAGACGGAGCTGGCCCGACAACTGGAGCGACTGGAGCGAGAGAACGCCGAGGTGGACGGAGACGATGACGCAGAGGAGATGGAGGCCAAGACCGAAGATTAACAAGACTCGGATACAAGAGTAATACTCCAATACTCCAGAGCATGTGGTCCCTGGGTCCCACATGTCAGCCTCACAATGCAAACTGTCAACACAGCGCAACAGCGAGCAGGGACTTCAGTTTCGGATTGTAAAGTCCCTATTCATTTTTCAAATAGACTTTTTCAAAAGAATTTCCTATTATAAATGAGAAGTTTAAAAGTTTGATTTAAGATTTTTTTTTTTTCATCAAATCCTTATCAGAAATCTTATTTAAAAACTTGTTTTTAAAGAGCATTTTGCCATATTTTCAGGTTTTCGATATTTTTCCTTTAAATTTCTTTAACTTTTGTTGTCCCTTTCAGTTTAAACACTCTTAGTAAATTTCTATGGGAAAAATGAATGAGAAATTTATGTCTGGAACCAGAAGTCCTCAGCACCTTTTGTGCGCCTTTGTTCTTTGGCCAACGCCCGGTTTAAGTTGAGTTTCCACGTTTACCACCAACATGGACATAATGCAAGAAATTATATAGGCTATTTTTAAGTACAGGAATTGGAATAAATAACTAAAGCTGTTTACGTGCAGTTGCCTTCACCTCAGCATTTTTCATTACCAACTGCATTGACACAAATGCTGCTTTTTTTCCGGAGTTTTTACTGGTAAAATCTATTTACATGTGTAGCTCTCAAAATGGCGCCAATAAACTTCTGGAAGTTTTCAAATGTGTCTCCTGTGTTGCTTGTGTGTGTGTGTTCTTTTTCTTTTCTTTTTTGTAAATGTAATTTAAAAACCAAAAAGTACAAGCTAGACTAAATTTAAGCGGCAAAGGCTTCATGTGACCTAAAATATATTTACGTTGTGTTTTGTCAACCTCATTCTTAGGAATGAGTGGTTTTTGTCAGAATTTTAATACTGAAACAAGACTTTTACGCGCGCATACTTGAGTACAATTATTTTACAGGAATGTTACTCTTAGCCTACTTAAAAAGCTACGTTGCGTAGAATTTTATCCAATAAATAAAATTGAAATACAAGCATTTATTTTATGACATATTTTCATCATTGAAAAAAATCCTCATAAATGTACAAACGTGCTTTTAACAGTGTATTGACGCTAAGGGCAGCTCAAGGTGGCATTCAATGTTTTGGCTGTGTACATGCCTGACACAACCAGAGGTGGGTAGAGTAAAAAAAAAAACAGTAACGTTACTATGAAGCCATTTTACTCAAGAAATAACAAGTAGTGATTAAAATAATTACTCTAGGAATAAATGTACCTGTGGAAAATGCTAGTTGAGTACTGAGCATTATCTATGGAACTGAGTAACTGGATAAAAGTCTGATATACAATTCAGTAGTAACATAAATCAACAAAAAATCATTTCCAAAAGAAAATGCCAGAAAAATATACAAATAATTTTACTCGCGTATAGTATAAGCAAAGGGTACCATCTGGTAACTAACTAAAAAAAAAAAAGTTACAAAAAGTCACAACGGCTGCGTCCGAAACAAGCAGATTGGTAAGAGGTCTTACGCCAAAACGGATGTGCGTCAACGTCCGCCATGATAAGAAGCGTCTGAATTGGGCTGCCAGTTGGGAAAGGAGCTATCATAGCTACTTTAGCATTGGGACCTCTGGTGCTAACTAACCGGTGATTAGGAGATATTTCCATCCATCCATTTTCTTCCACTTTATCCGGACACCGGTCTCAGCAGAGATGCCCAGACTTCCCGACCCACGCACACCTCCTCCAGCTGTTCTGGGGGGACCCCGAGGCAACACCAGGCCAGCTCGGAGACATAGTCCCACCAGCGTGTCCTGGGCCTTCCACGAGGCCTCCTTCCAATGGGACATGCCTGGAACACCTCCCGAGGGAGGCGCCCAGGAGGCATCCGGAACAGATGCCCTAGCCACCTCAGCTGGCTCCTTTCGACGTGAAGGAGCAGCGACTCGAGTCCGAGCTCCTCCCGGGTAACTGAGCTCCTCACCCGATTTCGGAGGGTGCCCCCAGCCACACTGCGAAGGAAACTCATTTCGGCCGCTTGTATCCGTGATCTTATCCTTTGGGTCATTACCCAGATCTCATGGGGTGGAAACATAGATCGATCGGTAAATCGAGAGCTTTGCCGCCTGACTCAGCTCCCTCTTCTCCACAACAGTCCGATACAGCGACCGCATCACTGCTGACGCCGCACCGATCCGTCTATCGATCTCACGCTCCATCCGTCCCTCACTCGTGAACATGACCCCGAGAACAGTCTTCTTGAGGATGTGAGACAGGCCTCAACTCTGACAATGTTCAAATCCAGGCTGAAAGCAGCTCTTTTTACCCGTTCATATGAAAACTGAAAGTTTATCTGCACTTGTAGCAGGCTGGACTTGCCACTAGATGGCACCAGCCCTAAAATATAAATAGCCCCTGCTTTTAGCTTTACCGTCCTCTGCTTTCATTGCTACCGCCCCCACACACGCCGCCTACTGTCCCTCTTCCGGGTAGTCGCGGAGCGTTAGCTGCGGGCGGCTCACAGGTAATCCGTATTCTCTTTGTTACTATCGTGTCTTAAAATTAGTTGATTAGGTATTGTATCACTTTTAGCTCCGGCCTGCACCGGTGTTCAGAGGCTGGCTATGGTGGCCGATGGCCTGGCTTTTGGTCCTCTGTGTGGGTTCCTCCGGTTGAGTGTGTCCTGACAGTGCGTGCCTCTGCGCTTGGAGGAGGTACGTGTTTGTTGGTCCACACCGGAGTAAAAGTGACTTTGTAGCCTAACGTACCTTTTTTTTTAAATAGGTCTCCACACAACACCATGGCTGTCTCGCCTTCACGCCTTTCACCTCTTGCCTTGTACCCATGTTGCCTTCGTTTGTTTTCCTCCACTGTGATCAACCCGTTGGGAGACTCTGAACTGAACAATTGTGCAAGAATGAACCGAAACTTAAACCTGTGTTTTATGGTACTTGGTACAATGAAATGAATCCAAATAATTTATTGAGCTAAAGACAAAGTGAATAAAGGAAATGTATATTTTTGTAATGGAACCGTCCATGCCTCTTCACTCAATTTCGAACCTGTGTGTCTTTTAGTGCTTGTTTATTCAAGCTGGCGTTGTCGGTAACCCTTTTATGTTATTAATTTACAAACACCCTAACCACTCGTCATGCCACACACTCTTGCCTTTTACTGTAATTAATAAATTTCGATGTTGATGTTTTAATGATTGATTTGATCTGTTTTCTTGTAATTTTATGCAACTATGAAGCACTTTGAATTGCCTTGTGTATGAATTGTGCTCTACAAATAAACTTGCCTTGCCTTACTGCCAGCAATACGAACCAAGCTCCTGCTGCGGTCATACAGGGAACGGACAGCCCTTAGTAGAGGGCCCCAGACCCCATACCCCCGGAGCGCCCCCACAGGGCACTACGAGGGACACGGTCGAACGCTTTCTCCAGATCCACAAAGCACATGTGGACTGGTTGGGCGAACTCCCACAAACCCTCGAGCACCCGATGAAGAGTAGTGTTCCACGACCAGGACGAAAACCGCATTGTTCCTCCTGGATCCAAGGTTCGACTATCGGCTGGATCCTCCTCTCCAGCGCCCTGGAATAGACCTTACCAGGAAGGCTGAGGAGTGTGAACCTCTGTAATTGGAGCACACTCTCCGATCCCCCTTCTTGAAGAGAGGGACCACCACCCCGGTCTGCCAATCCAGAGGCACTGTCCCCGACCGCCACACGATGTTGCAGAGACGTGTCAGCCAAGACAGCCCTACAACATCCAGAGACTTAAGGTACTCGGGGCGACTCTCATCCACCCCCGGGGCCTTGCCACCGAGGAGCTTTCTTACCACCTCGGTGACTTCAGCCTTGGTGATGGGTGAGCCCCCCTCCGAGTCCCCAGCCTCTGCTTCCTCATCGGAAGACGGAACGGTGGGATTGAGGAGATCCTCGAAGTACTCCTTCCACCGCCCGACCACATCCCCAGTCGAGGTCAGCAGCCCCCCACCCACACTGTAAACGGTGTTGGTGAAGCACTGCTTCCCCCTCCTGAGGCGCCGGATGGTTTGCCAGAATCTCTTCGAGGCCGACCAATCGTTCTCCTCCATGGCTTCTCTGAACTCCTCCCAGACCCGAGTTTTTGTGCCTCTGTGACCGCACGAGCTGCAGCCGGTACCTCTCAGCTGCCTCCGGAGTCCCACAAGCCAACAAGGCCAGGTAGGACTCCTTCTTCAGCTTGACGGCATAACTTACTTTCGGGCGCCAGCACCGGGTTCGGGGATTGCCGCCGCGACAGGCACGTGGAACAATGGAGTCCCCAGCCGGTACCTCTCAACCGGTATTGTCGGATGCTGCGGGTGTGTAGGGTCTATTTTGTTTTGCTGTTATTTTGTTCCTTTGTTGTTCCACTATGTTTTATGAAATTATGATTTTAATTTTTTGGGGGTGGGCACTTATAAGCTCTTGCTTCGGCCCACTCCTTTTGAGCAGTGTTTGCCGCTCAAATAAACAAATAAACTAAACTCTGTTGATGCTGTAACCTACACTGGGATGATCACTGGACCCTTGTCTCTCAGCTTCTGCTGTGTTTTGCAGCATCTGCTCAGTTTTACATGGCAGATCCCAAATGATCTGACCTGCCCTTCTTTCTGACCACATCAAATGCTTTTTTTTTTTTTTTAAACTTTAGCTGTTACAAATCTGTCAGTCTTTCTTTTCATTCTGCATTCTGTAAAAGTATTAAAATCAAGTGTTATTAACTGTATATAGAGGATGATTGTGTTACAACCCACCCCACCCTTGTCAGCCATTGTTTACTGAGCTGTATTAGCATGGTTTGAAATTAGCAGTGAAAATGTGCATCACATTTTGCCTGAGAAACTACAATTTAATCTAATGTAAGTCATATGGGTTTATGTGCAATAGTATAAGCACTAAACAAAATATAGTCTTTGTCCAAAAAAACTCAAAACCTTGGTATTAGTATTGGTATATATATATATATATATATATATATATGATAGATAGATAGATAGATAGATAGATGCTGTAGATAGTTATTATATGACAAGATTCTGCACATGCCAAACTTCATAAAAGTGACAAGATACATGCTAAAGTCATTTCAGCACTTTGTTGTCATGGCGATGTGAAAACAGGAAGAAACCTCCCTGACTCCTGGTACAAACGAGGAGATGGTGAAAGACTGTTGTGGAGCGGAGGGAGCTGCAGGAGGAAGAGAACGGAGGAGGTGGGGAAGCTGACTAGTGCAGGACACCACGCTCTGAAACACGGATAAACCCATAAGGCTGTGCACCATTTCAGATCAGAGGAGACAGAGGGTAGCCAGGTTTCTTCCGAGTCCTACAGTTTCCCCGACATCCAAGTTCATGCGGGTCAGGTTGACACACAGTGGCAGCGCGGCTCAGCCGTAGCAGCTCAGGACTAACACCTGAACACTATTTGGTTGTACGCTTGTGCAATGACAATAAAGCACTTACTTATTGCACTTAGTTATTTACTTACATGTCAGTGTTTTAAAGAGCCGCCTCAGTAAATGGCTTAAATGGAGGCAGTTTGTGCTTTTGTTTTAATTTAGTTGAAACTTAAGCCACATGGCTAATTTGCATATACTGTAGCTTTATGAAACAGCTGTTGAGATAAAATAACACTAAAGGGAAATGTGATGGCTCATTTGGATTTTTTTTTCTCCTTAAATGTCTTTATTTGGACACTATGTTGTTGCATATGCAATACAGTAGCTGTTGTTTGCCCGCCAATGACCTTAAAGAAGAACAGCAGTTGTTGGTGATGTCACTCCCCCTTCCCCTGGGTCAGGACAGTCGAATTGGGCAAATGCTGCTGAAGCTCTAGTTCACTAACTGTTAGTGATGGGATTTTTGGTTCTTTTTGGTGAACCGGATCATTTGGATCGGCTCACCAATAAGAGCCGGCTCTTTTGGCTTCCAAATGGCTCTTCTTCTTTTTTCTTTTTTTTTTTACATAATAGTTTAAATTTAAGAGCGGTTTTGATTCAAGCTTGTTAACTGAGAACTGACTACCTGCACAAAACAACTATAATCAAGAAAGAAATTAAAAATAATAATTAAAGAATATTTTTTTCCCCATTGTTATAATGAAGTGATATTGGCTTATAGTGGTGTTGTTTTGTCTTCAAGAATCAAAGTTGACGTTTCTAGATGGTGGAGCCATTGTTTATTATAGCAACACACACTTTTAAGACTGGTACATATGTGTACTCTTTTTTATTTACAATCAAAATCCTTAGTGTTTCTCCCATAGCTTCTCCCCAGTCCCTCTGCTGCCTGTGCCAGCTCTGCCCCTGGTCCTGCTCAGTCTGTAGCCGCTGGAGCCTCGCGCTGAGAGAGGAATACGGATTAGACATCACTGAAGTCCAAACTTTAGCCTGGACTCTTGTTGTACTTCTGCTTTAGTTGCTTTTGCAATGTGCTCATACACAGCGCACGGGGGGGGATCCACCTGCCGAGAACCGCGAAAAGTCCTGCTCCTCCATGTGATAATCTGTGAAAAACTCAGAAGACACGATGCACAAGTGTCCTTGTGCTTCGGTTTGGTAAAATCTGTCAGTCCGTCCAACGATAAGCCTCAGTATTCTCACTTTAGCAATTTTTCTGCGGTTTACAGAGCCATGTTTACATTTCAGCCGCTCTGAGGTGATGGTTGCGGAGCTGCATAAACACAGCTACACAAAGCAAGATGTTTTTTTATGGAAAATAAGGCGTGGGTCATATTTAATTGTTTGCCCTCGGGGAGCCTATTGAAAAGGTCCAGTCTAAACTAGTAAATGAAAATTCACATTGTGAAAGTGGAGGGGACCAAACAACCACTTTTCCAAAGTGGGGGGGATGTCCCCCTCACAATAAATGGTTCCGACGTTCATGTGTTGACCCCATAAAAGGTTAAGGATTAGTTGCTAGTGTTAGTACTTAGAGGCTATAATTTGATGGTTTCGGACGCAGCCATAGATTTGAGTCAAAACCGCCTCCGGTGCGGAGCAAACAACAAAACAAGCGCTCCTCCGCATCGCGCACACTGCGCATGCGTGCTGGACTTCAGGCCACTGACTAGCCTTCTTGCTATTCGAATGTCTCAGGCCTTTCGTAACATTTAATGTTATATATTTCAGGCGAGTTTAGGCCCTCAAAATACCACACGGTACTGGGTAAGTATTCTAAAACATATCTGAGGTCTAATTACAACAGCAGACTGTTGCGTTTTATTGCTTTCGCGGATTTGTTGGGTAACAGGAGCTAGCATTAGCTTGACCGCGTTTATCACAGCCGGCTGACAGTAGCGTGCTTTGTGATTTTTCGCCGATTTTCCCCTTGTTTTAGATGTGTAGTGTTCTTTTTATTTCAATAAATTGCACAGATGTACTTTGTGACATAATTTTCCATAACACTGCTTCAATGTAAGGCTAAGACAGCTGGGCTTACACTGCAATTTCTGACGTGATTTTAACACGAATTATAAAGTTAAAGTCTGGACGAATGTCATTGTACACACCAAATAATTTTACTTTACCTTTACCTTACCATTGTAGCAGTATTTTATATCACAATCTGCGTATTGTGGATTAAAACAGGATTCTTTCTAGTATGTTGTCGACTCCCAAATTCTAATGGCGTTAAATGCATGTGTATCCTGAAATATCTAAACTAACATGTGTTTTCGACTGCTTCAGGTCAGCGTTAACGCCCACCATGTCTTTCCCCCCTCATTTGAATCGGCCACTCCTGCCCCCTCCGGGCATGCCCCCACAGTATGCCAGCTTTCCTTCAGGTACCAAACTTAACTTTCATTAAGATTTCTCTTCTGAAACACCATTAAATCGTTTTATTTTCCAGGAGCTCCAATGATCCCAGTTCACATGGGCATCATGACCTCAGGCCCAGTCATGGTGTCCTCATTACCGGTGGTCAGCAAACCTCCCATGCCCAAGAGAGAGCTACAGGCAGTGAGAGCCAAAGATGAAGACAGCGGCCCCACCACGACGGTTTTTGTGGGGAACATCTCCGAGAAGGCCTCTGACATGCTCATCAGACAGCTACTTGCAGTAAGACACGGGAAAAACCTTTGCAATTATTTTTCAAGTGTTTTCATTCACGTAGCATCTTCTTCCTTTCAAGAAATGTGGGATTGTCTTGAGCTGGAAGAGGGTACAAGGTGCTTCTGGCAAGCTTCAAGGTCAGTTCTCTTTCACTTGATAAGAGCAATTTGACACAGTAATGGACATTTTCACAAAAACTGTGCTATGTTGATTTAGTGTCCTAAAAGTGGTTGTTTTCTCCTCAGCCTTTGGTTTTTGCGAGTACAAGGAGCCCGAGTCCACACTCAGAGCCTTGCGGCTTTTACATGACCTCCCAGTCGGAGAAAAAAATCTACTGGTCAAAGTGGACGCGAAGACAAAAGCTCAGCTGGATGAGTGGAAGGCGAAGAAGAAAATGAAAAATGGGGTATGAATATAAAGACATTTTATGTAGGCAAGAGACAACTGAACACTCAAGGGTCCTCACATGCTGTCCTCATACTTCCATATAATCCAATAGAGCGGTAGTTTTCCATCATTGTCCATGATCTGAAATATTCTCAGGTCAGACATCTTCTCCGTAGGCCACGTCTCTGTGGTTTACATCAGGGCATAAACACAAGAACATGCCAGCCAGGTACTTCTGTGTTAGACTTCCTATCAGCCAGTTTCATTTCTTTGACTTTAGTGCTATATGGTGTAGTGAAGGATTTGGTATAAGTCACGCAGAAGTCCTCATCTTATTTACCTTGGAAAAGGCCAGATTGAAGTGGAGAAACACACGTCGACAGCTGATCCATGTGCTGCTACACCTGACACTACAGTTTGTTTCGATCCTCCGTGAGCTTGTTTTTCACCAGAGCCACAGGCAGTTGTCAGGGCTTGACTCATATGAACAGGGCTGCAAACTTGTCACCTGCGTAGAAGGTGAAGGTTATTTCAGTGCCGGTGCATGTTATTTGCAGATTAAATATCTCAGAGCCTGTCGAAGTGGAGTCTATAGAAGACGACAGTTTAACCTTGACAAGCCCCTAAGCGTTCCCCTGCAACAACAGCATTTCAGAGTATAACTGAAATGTCTCCACTGTCTGTAAAGCTCAGACAGTGGCCCAGATATCTCTCTCAGTATGTTTCCCTTATCAACCCAAAACATGCATTTAGTAGGCTAAAGACCCAATGCTGGGTATATCTGACCATAATAACATAAGATCTAAAGAAGATTCCAAATTCAGTCGAAGGATGGTCCAAATAGATGGTTCCAATTTTGTTAACTGTGAGGCCTCCTGGCACCGCCACCTTAACATGGAGGGGTTTAAGCACCCGAATGATCCTGGGAGCTCTGTTGTCGGGGGCTTCATGCCCCTGGTAGGGTCTCCCATGGCAAACAGGTCCTAGGTGACTGGTCAGACAAAGAGCGGTTCAGAAGCCCCTTATGAGAGACCAACAGGCCCGGTTAGAACAATGAGGCCGTCCTTCTGTGGACCCACCACCTGCAGGAGGAGCCATAGGGGCTGGTGCAATGTGATTTGGCCAGATCCAACAGCTGACCCGGCAACGGACAAGTGGAAGAAAATGGATGGATGAGGTCAAAAAGTGTTTTACTTTGTCCCGCTAATGTGGTACAAGAAGAAAGCAAAAGCACAAAGGATGGCCATATATAGGTTAAAACTTATGTTATTAAATCTTCACAGAAAGAGAAGTCGGATAGTGGAGCTGACGAAGAGGAGCAGCTCGACGAGGAGACGAAGCAGAAAGATCAAATTGTGAAAGGTGCCATTGACGGCCTCATGCGAGAGTACGCCGCAGAGCTCAATGCGCGATCATCGGAAGACGACTCACAGCGGCGCAAACGCAAAGGGAAGGAGAAAAAAGAAGAGGTATTTGCTGTAACTATTCCAGCCATTACCACAGTCAAAAATGAAAAATTGTTTCTATAATTTCTTTTTCGCTTCAGGACGACATTAACACAATCGATATGGAGGAGGACAAGAGAGACCTAATTTCCAGAGAAATTAGTAAATTTCGTGACACGCACAAGGTAAATGGGCCTCTTTGATTTTGTTAATTACAGGTTTTTGGAAAGCAGCTGCTCACATAGTTCAAATTTAGTAGTTTTACATTTAACACGAGCTACAACTTTTGCAAAATGACACAGGCCTCAGGAAATTAGCATATGTAAAAAATAAAAAGTGCTTGTTCAGTGTTAAGGCATTACAGATAGACCGTACCAGCTAGTTTTTTTCACTGCGAAGTAATCTAGTAATTTAGTGTGGCTATTGTAGATCCATTCTTCATTCATCACACAAATGCATGGAGACAATGTGAAGTTACGTAAAGCTAATCTATTCATTAAACCCCACCATTATGATAGTGATCATATGGTGACTAAAGCAAGATGAATCTCAGAGCTTTGGAAAAAGTGTCCAGGATAGGATGTAAGTATCAGACTTTATTTTCTCTACATACGCTGGGTGCCCCCCTTGTGGGGACTTGCACAGGGGCAGCCGCAGAACATATTTGTACTAAAGTAAATCCTTTGAAAAAATCCTGACTTTTTTCCTTCCGAGCCACAGATTGAAACAAAACGACGTCCTAATGTCTGTGAAAGGCCCTCTGAGGTCGTTCAGAACAGGCGGCGGTGAACCTGTGTGAGTCCTCTGTAAGATAATGGTATGTCGTTGATGGTGTTGATTGAGTAACCGCTGCAGTGACTTGGCTGCAGTTGTCATGTTTAGAGGGGGGGCACCCTCTCCACAGCAGGATGTGCTCTGAAGACCCGGAGGTATGTGCTCTGTCTGTGCTGCTGTGCTCTGTCCTGTGTTCTCATCTCTGCGCCCCATCACAGAACTACATGATCGCATCCTTTTTGATTCTCACGCAGCATCACACCTGCATTGTTCAGTTACATGGGCGACTGTGCAAGCCTTTGGATGCACTGAGAGTAAGCGTCATGTTCCCTTAAACTATATTCATGCAGTAGATGGTTATTTACTGATGGGGGGGGGGGGGGAAATGCTTTGTTTATAGTGTTTAAATATGGCCATAAACTGCTGCATAATACAAAATATGCTGTAAAATGATCACAGCGTTTCCATGGGGCGTTACCAAGCTTTGGAAAGTCATCAAATTATTGCTGGTAAAATTAAGTCCTTAAATGCCATTGAAAAGCATTCAATTGGATTCGAACAAGCTATGCATAAACACTTCTTGGAAAACAATGGTGTCTTACAGTTTTTCCTGCGTAAGTTAATAAATAAAAAAATATGGTTCAAAACTCTTTCAGCTGACACATTTTCCTGATTAAATTTGATGGAAAGGAGCATTCTGTGTTTCGCAAGTGCGGTTTAATTTAAAAACTTCGTAGTTTAAAGTAAAATAGTCTGTTTGTGCCGTCCCATGAACAGGTGAGTAAAGAACCAGAATGTAGTACCATTAAGTATCTGTCCGTTTGACAAACACCACTTCTCGTCATTCTTTCATACACTTTTCCCTTTCAGACACAAGGCTTTTAAATTGTAGCGAATTACCGTTTTGAGTACGAAACCCATAGTAAAGCGCATCCTGCAGTGTAAGAGCCTTGTGTCCGTTACCTGTGTGTGTGTGTAAGTGAAGTCCTGGCGCGCTCCTGAAGACGGCTGTCGATGGGTAAGCCCCTCTCTCCATTTTTTAATTACCTTTGCAGAAATAATGTGACAGTTTTAAAAGCTTTGTATCAAATGCTGTTGAACGAAAAGCTGTCTTGTAACATTGTAATGATCTGTTGCTGTATCATGAGCAAAGACAAAGACTCCCATAACCGTTTCTCCCTTGTATACCATGTGACCTGCTTTCCTCCCAGGCCTAACTAAACAGGCTTGTAAGGGCAGCGAAGGCCAGAATCCGTAGTTCGACACCTGTAAGTCTCAAAACCAACTAGTTCCACAAAGACTGACGCCTGTTTTATGACTGTCTTGTTCTTGTACTAAAAAGGAGCAGAGAAAAAGCAGCACCTTTTTCTCTTTTTTTTAAATTAATGCATTTGACTGAATTCTTTATCCATTTGCAAGTGGTTTCCAGTTGGATATTTGCTAAACGCTCACACTTTTTTACATTTAGAAGAAAGAAAAAACAATGCTCTTCCGCTCAGGGCTTTGTGTGGTTAGTTTTGTAAGCGTAAAGACATCTATCAGCTATGTAATACCTGGAAACCACTTGATCTGTTCAATGTAGTTTTTGCAATGCCACCTCCTCTCCCCCGCGTGGCGCCGGCTCAAACCCTGCTGTGTTTTGTTCTGCAGAAACTGGAGGAGGAGAAAGACAAGCGGGAAAAGGAACGTCTGGAGTTCGAGCGGGAGCGCAGGGAGCGGGAGAAGGAGCGGGAGCGTGAGAGGGAGCGGCGGGACCGCGAACGTGAGAAGGAGAGGGAGCGTGAGAGAGAACGGGAGAGGGAGCGTGAGAAGGAGAGGGAGAGGGACAAGGAGCGGCGTACCCGGGAGAGGGAACGGGAGAGAGACTGGTCCCGCAGCAGAGACCGCAGCACTGAGCGCAGCCGCTCCAGGTCAGTGTTTGAGACGAGCACCACACACGCATTACAGTAACAAGGGGGGGGGGGGGGGGGGTTGTCCATTTGATTTATAAGATAACTATAATTTATATGAGTCTTTGGATTGCTTGGCTGTGTAGATGTCAATAAGAAGCTATATGGCATTAAAACTCATTTTCGGGCATTATAACGATATTGAAAGCATTGACTGGCAGCTGCCTGTACATCACACAGTTTATTTTTTCATTAAAGTACATAAGTCTCATGAGTGTGGTATGTTTTTGTTTTAGAGAGGTGAGTCGAGAGCGGGAGAGAGACAGGGAGAAGAAACGCGACCCCGAAGATGAAGAGGAGGCCTACGAGAGGCGCAAACTGGAGAGGAAGCTCCGGGACAAGGAAGCAGCCTATCAAGAGGTTGGCCTTTCTTACTACACCGCTAAATAATTCTACCAATGAGTAGACAGAAACATAACTCTTCCTTTCCCCTCTGTGACCCAAGCGACTGAAAAACTGGGAGCTGCGGGAGCGGAAGAAGGCCCGGGACTACGCCAAAGAAGCAGAGAGGGAGGACGAACGCAAGCGAGAAATGGCAAGAGAAAAGCACCTTCATTAGGACTTACACAGTGAGTTTGTCCATGAGGTTAACTTGGTTTCTATGTTTAGGTCAAAGAAGGCAAGCGCTTGAAAGAGTTTCTCGAAGACTACGACGACGACCGAGATGACCCAAAGTATTACAGGTAAACCAGCAAAAACTAAAAACCTGTCTCCTGGTCAATACTGGGAGTGATAAAGCGCTTTACCAGTACATTGGATAAACATTTTGACATGTTTAACTGCCTCAGAAAGGATGAGTGTAGCTCCAGTTACATTAATGCAGCTTGTGTGTTTACTCACCGGTGTCCGCTGCAGGCTAGGAAGAAACGGTGTGTCCAGAATTAGCCTACATCCCCTGAAAAAAGGATGACGTCAGTGCGGGTTGCCTTGTGTACGAAATGCGCAGTATAAATAAAGTTGACTTTAACCTTTTGCTAAGTGGAAAAAAGGGAAGAGTCCCAAAAGCAAATATCAAAAATGCATGTCGCTGCCTCAGTGCAAACTGTGGTCTGAGTGAAAGTTAAAATGCGAGCATTCGGAAATCAGCTGATTTTACTTTCACTTTTGTCCAAATTATTACCATGAGCTCAATGGGGAAGCTGTATTATGTTTTATAAACTAATTTGGGAAATCGTTTACAAATGATTATTTTCCTAATTTTCTAGCTTAATAATTGGTCATTTAAAACACATATTCCATCCATTTTCTTCCACTTGTCCGTTGCCGGGTCGTGGGGGCAGCTGTTGGAGCTGCACCAGCCCCTCTGGCTCCTCCTGCAGGTGGTGGGCCCACAGAAGGACGGCCTCATGGTTCTAACCGGGCCTGTTGCTCTCTCATAAGGGGCTTCTGAACCGCTCTTTGTCTGACCCGTCACCTTGACCTGTTTGCCATGGGAGACCCTACCAGGGGCACGAAGCCCCCGTCAACAGAGCCCCTAGGATGATTTGGGTGCTCAAACCCCTCCACCACGTTAAGGTGGCGGTTCCAGGAGGGGAAAACACATTGGTTATTAAAATAAATAGAATTAACTAGTTCAATAACTGAAACATTTGCATAATTAGTTAATGTGCATGAGTTCTGCATTTTTATAGAAAGATATTTTTGAATAGACAGGTTAAGCATTGACCCATATTGTCGCTGATTCGCTATGGAAATGTGAGATTCTCATAGACTCCCACTCTGTGTTAAGTGTGATTCCTGTTCAGTAACTCTGCATATTCAGTCCCTTGTTCTCAAGGGCTCAGACACCTTTCACCTGGTGCTGTTCAAGAACTGTCCAGAGAATTTCACCTCATCCTTCAGCATTTAGAAAATCCTTTCCATCCATTTTTATTAAGCTGGATAATTAATAACACATGTGCTAACCCCACATGCTTCCACCAACCACACCTCTGCCCCATTGTTCTGACACCCTCGCCATTCCTCTGTGCGACCTGCAGGGGCAGTGCGCTGCAGAAACGCCTCCGAGACCACGAGAAGGAGACGGAGGCAGACGAGCGAGACAGGAAGAGGGAGAAGGAGGAGTTGGAGGAGATCCGACAGAGGCTTTTGGACGAGGGCCACCCGGACCCCGACGCAGAGCTCCGGAGGGTGAGTGGGAGGGGAGAGCGGGCCAGAGGGAGGAGGAGGGAGAGCAGGGGGGTGATCAGACGACAGGAGCCTGCGGATTTGAAGGTCATTAGGAAGTCTGTCTTGCAGCATCTCATCACCACTGACCACGCGCCTTTGTCTGGACACGGATAAGGACTGTACAATTTAGATATGCTGCTAGTTATTAATTATCTGGAAAATATTACTGCTTCTGTTTCCAGATCAAGGGAGAAGGCTGATCCAAACTGCTAAACTAATACAAAAATCACCTGCGCACACAAACTAGTCCAGTTATACTTGCTTCAGATTAATTTATAATTTTTTGAGCATTAGATTAGACACATTTTTAGGACATACCAATCTGAAATCCATTTCTGACTGCATTGCTGCATTTTGTTTGTGATATTTGAAAGAGATTGGTAGAGAAGAGGTGAGCATGTCAGTTGAAGCTTTTTGTCTGGTGCAGATGGAGGAGGAAGAGGAGGAGCGTCTGCGGCAGCCGCCCCTGATCCAGGAGCCCGAGCCGGAGGAGGAGCGTGAGCACCACAGGTCGTCCCGGGACCACAGCCGAGAGCGCAGCAGAGACCACAGCCGGGAGCACCGCGAACACAGAGGGGAGAGCAGGGGGGAGGTGGACAGAGGGGAGCCCCGCCCCCACCCACCCTCAGACGACGAGGTGGAGGAAGGGGAGGATGACGACTACGACCACGAGGAAGCGCCGGACGTCAAGCCGCCGAGCCTCAAACCCACCATGAGACCCATCACCGCCGCCCCCTCCGTCAGCTCAGCCAGCGGAAACGTGTCCCCCAACAGCCCCCCCGGGGAGGAGTCACCCTGCGGCATCATCATCCCCCACGAGAACTCTCCCCCGGACGCCCTGCCACAGGACGAGAACCGGCCTAAGATCGGACTGAGCCTCAAACTGGGTCAGTGGTCCACAAGGAGAACATGCTTTCCTTATTGTCGGTATAAGGAAAGGTCGGTATAACAAGACGTATCATGGAACATTATTAATCTTTTAGCCATGTTATAATCCCTCTTCAAAAACAAACCTGGTTCACTCCAGTCGTTTCTTCTACAGCTGAAGTCTTCAAGTTCCTAATTTTTATTCCGTTATAGTGTGGAAAGAAACTGTCTTACACATTTTTAAAGCGCAAAATCCATTACAGAACCCACATGAGAAGCTGTGACTCCCCCAAATATATATATATATATATATACACACATATATACATACACATACTGCTCAAAAAAATAAACACTTGGACAACACAATTCATACAAAAATAAAAGGAACACCTGGAGTTACATTGTTTAGTTAAAGTGTTTTTCTTTTCTTTTTTTGGAGCAGTTTTTAGCTTACCAAAACACAGGGTTTCCTTATATTTTTTTTGTTGCTATAAGCCCTGATCACGATGCCTACTACCTGTAAACAAATCAAACTTGAATTACTGTGTATCATGTCATTCACACTGCTGCCTACAGAGGGCGATCCAATTCAAAATCCTGATATGCCAAGTCTTTCTTCCTTACGGTCTTTTCTTTGCATCGTTGTGTAGATTTATTTCAAATGTCAGTACCTTAAAGAACGGTTTTAAATCTGCGTCATACGTCCACTGGGCGACCTCTGTCTGAGTCATTTTGATATTTTCCACATGTCGCTACAGGCTCCGCAGGGAGTCCCGGCCAGCCGAACGTGGGCAAGAGGAAGAAGCTGCCCGTGGACAGCGTGTTCGGTAAGTTCGATGACGAGGAGGCGGACGAGCAGCCCAGGAAGAGGAAGCTTGTGCCCCTGGACTACGACGACGAGAAGAGCTTGGGTGTGGACGGTGCCGGGCTCTCCAACATCAAGGGAGCCAACTCCGAAGAGAAACGCAAGCACATTAAGAGCCTCATCGAGAAGATCCCCACGGGCAAACCGGAGCTCTTCTCCTACCCGCTGGACTGGGCCATGGTGGACTCGGTGAGGGTTGGGGGTTCTTTTAAGCAGTGTTTATTTTCGCAGAAATGTACAGGAGAAGCAATATGCCTGGGCTTTATCGTTCTTTACGTAGTGGTGCTGCTGGTTTTATTTTGCTGCTGACACTTCAGGCACAGATCAGTTGCAGTGAGAGGATGGTCCAAAAGTTCACACACTGTGAACTTTTAATATTTGTTGCAACTCGCCTTTGGTCGTACGACTGCACTATTTTTCTTCTTTTTCCGTGTCTCACTACGATAGATGTTTTCCACGATGCATATTTCGTCTGAAGTCTGCCAAAATTGTGCAGTGTACACCCGGCGTTTCTCCATAAACTAGTACAGATGACTTGATTCATCAGTTTGATCAGATGCGTAGTTTCTTTTTCAAAATTGTGAGCTTTTTTATATCAAAGGCTGAGGTGAAAGATGACCAGTATTTTGACGAGACGTTTGGCTGATTCAATTTCTTTGCCTTGTTGTCTAAGAACACATTTTGTTGCTTCCCCACTTTAGACATTAATGGAGCGCCGCGTTCGCCCCTGGATCAATAAGAAAATCATTGAGTACATCGGAGAGGAGGAGCCAACGTTAGTGGACTTCGTCTGTTCAAAGGTACTCGGACTGGAAGCTCCATTTAAATTGTCAATAGACTGTTAATATTTAACACTGTTTTTTTTTTCCCAGGTGATGGCCCATAGTATGCCACAAAGTATTCTAGATGATGTTGCTATGGTGAGTACTGCTGTATTTACATTACAACGGATAACTTAAAGGGCCTACTATACTTAACTATCTTTAAGTTTTCCTTACCAAATCACAATGACGCAGTGGTTGGCACTCTTAATCAGAAGGTCTCAGGTTCGATACCCTTGATCTTTCCCAGGGAGTGGAGTAGTCATGTTTTCCCTAGAACTGGGTGGGTGGGTTTCCTTGCACTTAGGGTGTTTTCACACATGTTGAAGTGCTTTGCAGACTCAAGACGGCTCTAGTTTCAACTGTATTTACTTCCAAGTTAGTTTATTCCGCATTGACATGCCGCACCATCGGCTACTCAAAGTTGATCCATTTTGCCTTGTCAGAGTAGTAATCCAATTGACCTTTCGCCGAGCCCCGCCCCCCCTTAGTTACTGTTGCTATTCTCTGCAAACAAATGGTCAAACACAACCAACAGATTTCCATGCGTGTCAGTGACCTTCTTTGGAGCAATACCGCCGCAATATCCTCCAGATCGAGGCAAAACGTTGTCACAGTATGCAGTGTAGGGATATATTCAAGATATAAAACTATCTAACGAAGGATAAAGGACTGACACTACAGCAAACAGACGGGTCTCCAGCAATATCAGGGAAACCTTATGATCTCTTCCTCAAATGCAACAGCACAGCCTTGTGGACCAGTTGTGCTCTTGCACTGCCCGCTAAGCATCCTCTTACTTTTTTAGTATTTCTAAAAATAGGAATATTTCTCCGGTGCACAAAAGTTAGCTAACCTACAGGTGCCACAATGACAATCAGCTACAACCAGTTATAAGGACCGTGACAAAATGCACAGTACTTTTATTCATAAAGGGAGACAAACAAACGTGAGACTTGTAAAAGTTCACTGCCGCAGGTAAAGTTACATGTCCAGTGCCAGTTTGTGTAATGTTATGTGACCGTCAGTAGCTAGATCAGAGGTCACCAACCTTTTTTCAGCCGAGGGCTACTTCAAGAGCATTAAGTTGTTCGACAGCTACCAGTTAAAAAATAAATCCTGAAGACTTGAATGTACACTGTTTACTTATAGGTTATTGACCCCATATTATATCAAAATAGCTTTATTTTAAACTCATACTGAGTCACAAGAACAGAAATAACTGTATTTTTAAGAATCAGATTCAAGAAAAGGAGGTGTTTTACACTTTAGAACAGGGGTGGCCAAACTTTTTGTCTCTAAGGGCCAAAATGAAAATGTGCTTGTGGGCCGCGGGGCAAACACGGCGATTTCAAGCGTGAAACGCATAACTGCAAATAATAATACTTAATTTTTTTAGGCAGGCTATACGTGCGCAAATAACAGGCTACATTACAACAAACCTTAACTATGGTAAAAGCCTAGTTTTAGTACAACATATGCAGCACAACATTGTAGCAACATAGTGCAAAATTTAAACGACAATAAACCTTGCATCTTCAACAGTACAAACTGCTCAGTGAGAGACATGAAGCTGGTCTGGACATTATTAGCCTATTAATGTTAGGTTGCAGCTGAGTCACCGACGAGGTGAGTATGTCATCAAGATGTGAGTCAGTCAGTGTACCTCTGAGTCTGGACTTGTTGAGGGTCATGACACTAAAAGTCTGCTCACAGATGTCAGTGCTACCAAACAGTGAAAGCATCACCTGTGCATGCTTCTTAATCTGTGGGTACCTTTCTAGTGAGATCTGTGTATAAAAATCCTTCAGATTCAGTGACATGATTTTATTCTTTAGCTCAGTATCACACTGAAACTCGATGAGCTCCATCTGAATGTGGTCTGGGACAGAGTCGGGAGTAACATTGAAGGGTTGGGAGAATAGTTCCATATCATCAGCATTCTTTCTGAAGTCCATAAAACGCACATCAAACTCCCTATTTAGGTTGCTGAGAAGTCCTGCATACTCAGGCAGCCTCTCCTCCACCAGGTTTACTTCTCTCAGGCTGGGGAAGTGAGCTACGTTTCCTGGGAACAAGTTAAACAGCCTAAGTTTTGTCCACAATCATCAGTACATTCACCAAGTAACTCAAATTCACAACAGCAACCAGAGTGACTCGTGGTAAGACGCGCATCTACGATGGGCACAGCACCATGAAGAGCGCACACAGATAGAGGCGTACAAACTGAAGCTGCGCGTACGTAAATCAAGTTTGAAGACATTTAAAAAGTACGATTAAAAGCTAGCGTGTAGTGTATATTTGTATGGCCTGCAGAAAGATGACGAGAGAGTAGTCCCAGCTTTATCTGAAAGGCCTTCACGTGATCAAACATCTCCGTGATAATCTGCTCTTTGCCTTGAAGCTGAACATTCAATGAGTTCAGCAGGTCCGTGATGTCCACCATGAAACCAACGTCACAAATCCAACTGTCATCGGTAGGCAATTGAACATCTCCGCCCTTGTTAGAAACTCCGCGATGGCGTGGCGCTAGGGATGTCAAGATTATCCGGTTTTACGATTACCACGATTATAAAAGGACGCGGTAGGTTATCCTTAAGAATTTCAGAAGCCACGGTTTACCGCAGAAATTTTTCACGCTGACGCACGAGCCGCTGCCATAAACAGCGCGTAAACTCACCGGTAGTTGAGCGAGGCAGAAGGACGCTCTCCTCCAGTGTTGTATCCACTCAAAAACGATTAAAGTCAGGAGAGTGGGACCTCTTTAGGATCCAAAAGATGATCAAGGCGTTGTTGTCGATGGACGTCCGTTATGCAAACCCTGTCAGAAAGTTGCAGCAAAAGGCGCTGGTATCGGCTACGTCGAATATAAACAACATCTTGGAGATAATCGTTCGCTGTGAATGTCCAGGTCAAGGTAACGAACTGCATAATTCCCCAAAAAGTTGTCCAAGCGTTCAGAAATAGTCGCCACAACTGACTCAGGATGTAAACAAAAGGCTAACGTGCTCCGCTCTGCTTCAGCGCGACAGAAAGGAAAGTGAAACCGCACACGTGGAAATAAGCAACAGCTTAACTTTTGAGAGCATAAAACCGAGCCTAGCTTGTGGCCTAATAATATATAGTAAAATAATTATGATAATTATGGTCATTATAAAGAAGTAAAGTTGACATTGTTTTGTATTAAATGTAGGCCTATTTAGTTTAATGCAAAACAATCTTAAAGCATTTTTCATTTTTAGAAACAGTGAATGTTTACAAGTATTAAAAAGCTTTTTAAAGACAAAAACTAAAAATATCAGTTCTTTCCTTTCATTCTGGGAATAATCGTAAAATCGCAATTTTTTGTTTCACAATAATCGTGACTCAAAAAATGTAAATCGTGACACCCCTACGTGGCGCAGCTCAAAAAATCTTTTGAGAACAGTACATCACTGTATTGCGCATCAATTTCTTCTAAAGGGGCTCTGAACTGGTGGTGTGAAAGGGCTTTTGATCGTATGCAGTTTATGATTTTAATGACGTCTCCCAGCCCGATCGATTTGGCGCACAGCTGTTCTTTGTGCAGGATACAATGGTACTGTGACAGCTTACCTCCACATTGGGCAACCTTTTGAGCAAGCAGTGTGGCAAGGCCTGCCTTTTTGCCAATCATCGCCGGGGCACCGTCCGTCGTTATTCCGACCATTTTCTCCCAACTCAAATTGTACCTGTCCAGTACTCGTCTGACAGCTGCAAATAAGTCGTCTCTACTCCAGCAAGCTCTTGCGTGATTTCCATAGCGTCACTCACTCCTCTAATAAACATTAAAAGCTGCGCTGAATCAGAAATGTCCGTGCTCTCATCACACGCCAGTGAAAAAGCAGTAAATTCTGACATTTTAGCTTTGAGTTGTTCCTTAATGTCCTGACTCAGGTCTTCAATCCGGCGAGTCACTGTTTTGCGGGAGAGACTGATTTGAGACATGGCTCTTGCCGGATGGGCACATTAATGACGCCGCTGTGGACAGACACTGCTTTACAAAATCCCCCGTTGAAAAAGATCTTCCAGTCTTGGCGATTAGCGCTGAAATTTCATAGCTGGCCCGTGTTGCGCTGTCCTGTACAGCTGAGGGCCGTGCTAGAGTGCTTTGCTGTGAACGGAGTTTAGCTAGCAGCTCGCAGGACTTCTTCCTTCGCACCTCTCCTTGGTACTTAGAAAAGGCTGCATGTTTTGTCTCGTAGTGGCGATGTATATTGTACTCCTTTTGTACAGCCACGGGCTGATTGCAGATGAGACAGACTGCCTTAGAATCAATGTCTGTGAAAAAGTATTTTTCTTCCCATGCTGGTTAAAAATACCGTCTATCTGTATGCCACTGCCTATTGCGCTCCATCTTGTTCTGGTTAAACGCGCAAAGGTGACACTACAGGTACAAAGGCACATGGGATCTTCCCAAATAAATAAAAACACACACACATTTATTTTCTGTATTATGGAAATGGAATGCATGACATTAACCCACTCGACACATTGAAGCGTGGAAGACAAAATATAAAGTTTAAAATAAAATGCGGTGTATCGTCAAAAGTGGGTCAACCACTGGTGGGCCAACAAAAATGGGCCGGCAGGCCCCACTTTGGCCACCCCTGCTTTAGAAAAAGTCTCAAGGGCTACTGGGCATGCCCCAAAGGGCACCTGGGTGCCTTAACATGCTATGGTGTTAGCCTTACCTTAGAGCAAATGTATGCCTCTTTATTTTTTGGAGACACTTAGCGGGGCGTAGGACGTACACATTGTTTGATCCATTGTAGGCAGTGCTCAGGTTTTGTTTTCCCTTTGGGAAGGAAAATAACTGGACTCCCCCAGACATGCTCTCATGGTACCTAGTGTCCGATTTACATCCTCCATAGGCAGATCGCTTCACCATTTTGCTGCTTCTTCTTTGTCTGGTAGGTTTTTTGGTGGTTAGTAGTAAAAAAGCAACAAAAACAAAAAAAAAGTGCATCTGCTCAATGCTCATTGCTGCTATGTCCCATTGTTTTGCATTGGAGGCATGTCGGACCTAGCTTCATAGTAACGGTTGCTAGGATGTCTGATTGGACAATTACCATTTTGGGGTGTGGTTTTGCTAAAGGTCATTTGGCATGCGTTATTCATTAAAAATCAGAAGCCCCTTATGAGAGACCAACAGGCCCGGTTAGAACCATGAGGCCGTCCCTCTGTGGGCCCACCACCTGCAGGAGGAGCCATAAGGGCTTAGCCTGGAAAAATCCAGACTCACCGCTGTACCAGCCGGTGAGTCTGGTCACCGCTGCGTCGAATCCATTTCTCACAGCGGTAGATACGCAAGCAAACGGGAAGCGGAGTAAACCAATCAGCGAAGGGCGGGCGTCTGCTGTTGATGTGGTGTTATTAGCGGTTTTGCGTTAATATTTGCGCAGGAAAGCCCCATGACGTCACACAAGATGGCCGCTTGAAGTGTCTCTCTGCTCCAGACTCTAAGTTTTTCTTTATATTTCTCCGTTTTGTGAGGCCTGGCGGGTGTGACTTTTTTTGTTGAAAATGCCCGGAAAGAATAAGGATAAAGAAAACCAGAGCCTCGACGTCTCAGATCCTCCTGTTGTGAAGAAAAGTGCGAATCTAAGGCAGACACGCTCGTCCAAGGAAGACGTGCTGGATGCTAACGTGCCGGAGGCAGCTAGCACAGTCTCATGCGCCTCGGCTAGCTTAGCCTCCAATCCGGCGGCTAGTAATATGGATATTCTTGCCGAAATCAGAGCGCTGGCCAAGAACGTGAACACTATGGATGAGACGATGGGCAATCGCTTGGACTCTATTGATGGAAGCCTGACTGATATTAAAACTTCAGTAACAACAGTGGAAAATTCCATCGTCTCTCTCGCTGAACGAGCTACAAACATGGAAACACGGGCTGAGGAGGCAGAAAACCGCATATCTACGGTGGAGGATCAAACCTATGAGCACGATTCAACGTTGAAATCACTTAAGAAAACTGTGGAGTTTCTGAAGCAAAAAGTTGACATTCTAGAAAATGACCAACGGAGGAGAAACATGAAGATTGTCAACTTTCCGGACAAAGTGGAAAAGGATATGCCGCTTCCACGGTTTTTGCAGTCCCTACTTCCAAGACTCTTACAGCTATCGCCGGATTACCCTGCATTGGATATAGAACATGCTCGGAGACGGGAGGGTGCTAATGCAGACTCAAACGGTAAGACTGTATTTGTGCGCTTCTCCCGTTCCTCTCAAAGAGATGCGGTCATCAAAGCTGCTATAAGCAAAAAGCTTATCCAGTACGAGGGATTTACACTACGGTTTTACCCCGATGTTCCAGCGGAGGTTTTGCGTCGGCGACGTGAATTTGACTCCGTGAAAAAGACAATGATGGTCCACAACATGTACCGGGGTTTTGCCTATCCTGACCGGCTGAGATGTTTCTACGAGGGAAAAATACGACTGTTTGATACTCCTGACTCTGCAGCGGAGTTTCTGCAGTCCATCAAGTTAGAGACTCCATCTGGATAACGGTTTATTTGGAGAAATAAGACAAAACAAAGCTACTCTTGAGACGACTGGACGGTTATTGGCACATTCTATTAAATCGTGAGTTAAAACTTTTTGAAAGTGCCTGAACACTCTGGATGTTGTATGCCTTATAGGCTATCAATACAACTCTAGATAGAATAGCTTTGTTGCTTTCCTATATTTAGTCTGGAGCGTAGACTTCAGCGGCAGCAATGTTAGCTATCTATGACTACGATGAGGTGTTCACTGGGTAAGTCACTTGGGGTTTTGAGGGGTATGGGACTACGGGCGGGTTTGGTTTGGGGATTGGGATTTTATGATGCTGCTTGTTTAATGTTATGTTTTTTTATGCAGTTGTGTGTTTTCATTTTTCTTTATTATTGTAGGAATTATGACTAGGGTACTTAAAATAGCAACATGGAATGTACAAGGGATTGGCAATGTAATTAAACGCAAAAAGATTTTGACCCAGCTAAAAAAGTCAAAATGTGACGTTGCCTTTCTTCAAGAAACAAAATTATCAGATGTAGAACATATAAAACTACGGACTGACTGGGTGGGTAATATATATTTTTCATCATATTGCCAGGCCAAAAGGGGTACAGCAATTTTGATTCATAGAGATATTCCCTTTATTTTGGAACATGAGGAAAAGGATCCTGAAGGTAGATTCACTCTTATTACTGGGTTCATTTCAAACAAACATGTAACTTTTCTAAATGTTTATGCCCCTAATGTAGATACGCCTAATTTTATATCCCAGGTTATTTTATTATTTAACCAACATTGTAAAGACTTTGGTATTTTGGCTGGGGATTTTAATTGTATAATGAACGCTGCTATGGATAAATCTTCCTCCGCAGCGATCTCCAATCCACAGGCATCAAACGTTCTGCATAAGTTGACTAAAGAAACCGGGTTAACGGACGTCTGGCGGTTTTTAAACCCTAATGTAAAGGACTATACTTTCTACTCGCATCCACATCACTCTTATTCGAGACTGGACTATGTTTTTATCCCCCAACAATCCTTGCATGCCGTCCAAGCATGTCAGATAGATCCAATTGTTTTATCTGATCACGCCTTACTGCATTTAAAAATTGATTTACGTCTGAATATTCCAAAAACTCCGCGTTGGAGATTTAATATTTCATTGTTACATAGTGAGGCATTTACCTCTTTTTTGCAAAACAGAATAACAGATTTTTGGGAGGATAATAAGAATTGTCTAGTCTCACCGTCTATTATTTGGGATGCTGCGAAGGCTACTATTCGTGGCCATATTATTTCTTATTCTTCACACCAAAAGAAAACTTTACATGCATACAGAGAGGGTCTTGAAAAAGAGGTTTATCGTCTGGAACAAGAACATAAACAGGCTCCCACATTTTCTAATTTAAAAGCTTTGTCAGCTGTAAAATCTTTATTAAATTTGGATCATACTAGAGAAATTCAAAAACAATTACTTTTATTAAAACAAAAACAGTATGAATATGGGAATAAGGCAAGTGGCCTTCTTTCCCATCAACTAAAAAGGCAAATCAATAATCAGTCTATTAATATGATCAAAACAACAGATTCAAAGATTTCTCATGATTTCAAAACAATTAATAATACTTTTAAATCGTTTTACAATTCTCTATATTCGTCGTCAATGACAAATACTAATACAAAGAGCTATTTGGGAAACATAGATTTGCCAGCACTTTCAGAAGAAGATGTTTCCATGCTTGATGCCGACCTGACTCCTGACGATATTTGGGCTGCTATCAATGCATTACCCAATGGGAAAAGCCCTGGTTTGGATGGTATTCCCATTGATTTTTACAAGAAATTTTGGTCTGAGATTAAACCTATATTCATGGGTGCAGTAAGCAACATATGGTCAGGAATGATTCCACAATCATGGAATGGCGCATCTATTTCTCTTTTATTAAAGAAAGGAAAAGACCCTCTTGAATGCACCTCGTACAGGCCTATCAGCCTACTTAATGCTGATTATAAAATAGTGGCTAAAGCATATGCACTTCGATTGGAAAAAATCCTTCCTAAAATTATACATCAAGACCAGGCAGGATTCGTTAAAGCAAGATATGGATCTGATAATGTAAGGCGGGCTCTGAATATTATCAATCAACTTCACAATGGTAAAGATCCCGCTCTAATTTTTTCATTGGATGCGGATAAAGCTTTTGATCGTGTGGAGTGGAATTTTCTTTTTTGTGTGCTTGAGAAATTTTGTTTTGGATCAAAATTTATTGACGTTATTAAAATATTATATTCGCAACCAACAGCTCAGGTTAATACCAATGGTTTTCTTTCCGAGAGATTTCCAGTTCAACGAGGATGTAGACAAGGGTGTCCCCTTTCGCCTTTATTATTTATTTTATTTATTGAACCATTAGCTCAAATATTAAAATCCAATACTAAAATCAAGGGGATTTCTGCAGGCGGGAATACCCATACCATCTCTCTATTTGCAGACGATATACTTTTATATCTTTCAAGCCCACAGAAATCAGTGGAAGCAGTCTTAACTTCTATTACTGAATTCAGTGGTTTATCAGGATATAAAATAAATCTTAGTAAATCTGTTGTCTTGCCGTTCAATATTCCACCTGCGGAAGTATTAAATTTCCCATTTCCAGTGGCTAAGGGGGCACTCAAATATTTGGGAATTAATTTAACAGCAGACCTAAATGACATATTTGAGGCCAATTACGCACCCCTCATTTGTAAAATTAACGAAGATTTAACCAGATGGTCATCATTGCCAACATCTTTTTTTGGGCGAGTTAATGTTATCAAAATGCATATTCTGCCTCGATTAAATTATCTTTTTCAAAACTTACCATGTTATTTATCAATGCATTTTTTTAAAAAGTTAAATCATTGTATTTCCCAATATCTTTGGAAAAATAAACATCAACGAATCAAATATAATACTCTCACAAAGCCCAAACATTTAGGGGGCGTAAATTTGCCAAACTTTAAGTTTTATTACTGGTCGGCCCAATTGAGAATGATGACCAATTGGTTTTTAAAAAGATCTGAATCGACCTGGGTTGAATTGGAATCCTCTATATGTAGTCCTTTGAAACTGGAACACATCCCTTTTATCAATAATATAACAAAAGTGGAAAAAATAAGGAAAAATATGGTAATTTACAATACATGGTTGGTGTGGAAAGATGTGAAGAAAAATTTAAATATCCCGTTAACTCTAGCTCTACAATCCCCCTTATGTTCAAATCCTGATATCTCTGAGCAAATAGGAAGCATTGGTCTCTCATACTGGGTATCAAATGGTATCACCAACTTTGCAGGCCTGTTTTCTACAAATATCTTAAAATCCTTTGATCAATTGAGGAATGAACTCGGTATTCCAACTAGAGATTTTTATAAATACCTTCAAATTCGAAATTATATAAATTCTCTGTTAAAGGAAGAAAAGCTTAGATTATGTCTGTCCAAGTTGGAATACGCAATGATCTCAGCTACATCATTAAAAGGAAAAATGTCGGAGTTTTATGCCATCTTGTCAGAACAAAGTTCTAATGATTTTGACTCACTAAAACAGTCATGGGAACATGATTTGGGGATAACCTTTAGTCTAAAAGAGTGGTCTGAAATTTGTAAGAAAACATTCCCAAAATGCACCTCATTATCAATTCAAGAACAAAATTTTAAATTGATTCATAAATTTTATTATACACCTGTACGTCTCCAGAAAATGTTCCCTGACTATTCCGACCTTTGCTATAAATGTAAAAAACAAAAAGGCACTTTGATGCATCTGTTCTGGGAATGTGAATATATCAATCGATTCTGGAAAGACGTACATCATGTAATCCAGGAGATCACAAAAATCAAATTTGCAATGTTACCATCATTATATTTGTTAAATCTGTGCCCCGATCATCTTTTTGATAGGGCTACCGAGTCTCTGTTAATCGTTCTCTTGTCATTGGCAAGAAAGTGTGTTCTTTTAAAATGGTCATCTTCTCTAGTACCTACAATGGACATGTGGTTAGCTCAGATATCTTCTATTATCCCTTTAGAAAAACTAACTTTTGAGATGAACGGGAAACAAGATATGTTTTGGCAAATATGGACACCGATACAATCTTATCTGCAAATGTGATGTTCTGATGTATTTGTATTGTATCTGATTTTTGGATTATTATTTATTTAATTTTCCTTTGTTTGTGTGTGTTGTGTTTTTGTATTATTTTATGTTATCCATTTTTTTTTTTTTTTTTTTTTTTTTGTGTGTTTTTTTTTTTGCAGCATCAATTACTGAG
The DNA here is from genome assembly GCA_021464625.1 of Proterorhinus semilunaris. Taxonomy (NCBI): domain Eukaryota; kingdom Metazoa; phylum Chordata; class Actinopteri; order Gobiiformes; family Gobiidae; genus Proterorhinus; species Proterorhinus semilunaris. The sequence goes on from CM038359.1 coordinate 9,026,035, forward strand.
TGTATGATTGGGGGGGAGGGAGGGGAGGGAGGGGGGGGGGAGGGAGGGGAGGGAGGGGAGGGAAGGGAGGGAAGGGAGGGAGGGGTGGGGGGAGGGAGGGAAGGGAGGGAGGGGTGGGGGGAGGGAATTTTGTGTTTTGCACTTTATTGTGTATTGTGTATTCACTTTTGTGACGCCTTGATTGACCTTATGGTCAATATTATTATAAAAGAAAATCTTAATAAAAATATAAATTATAAAAAAAAAATATTTGCGCAGGATTATGAATAACGAAACTCACCTACTGTCGATGTGTTTTTTGGTCATTTACCGCCGACTGGAGACACGCTTTCTCTTTTTCGTGCTTCGTTCGTAGATTGTTATTGAGGGGACTTCCGCGTCCCGTGAGTGACGTTGCTCGCTAAAAACACGTCACGGCAAATAAACAAATCTGATTGCACATGAACGGATTGATTTTGCGGAAGCCGCGAACGAGGACTGGGTGACCAGACTGATTCCCCGCTGTAAACAAAAATACAGAGGGGAATCATTCTGGTCCCACCAGGCTAATAAGGGCTGGTGCAATGTGATTTGGGCAGCTCCAACAGCTGCCCCCACGACCCGGCAACGGACAAGTGGAAGAAAATGGATGGATGGATGGTATTCATTAAAAATAAGCCCCCTCTGATCCAAACAGAGGATTGAAAGCTTAACTAGTTTGGCTGGAGGTTGGCCCGCCTTCACACCACACCTGCTCCGGCCTAGAGTGTGTCAAGAGTCGCTCCGACACCCCCCGATTCAGTTCAGCCCAAAGTGCTGCAGTTGGATTCACACTGACCCAAAACCGCTGCTCTAGATGGAGAGCACCTTTTAGGTCAACCTAATGGGTTGTGTTCACATGACATCACAATATTTTATAGAGCCTGTAGTTTAAAATTTAAGTGGTGGGCAGCTGAAAATTGCTCAAAATGCATATTTCTTGTCTTAATTTATTGCTAATTTCTCTATCATTCCTGGACCAATTCACCATCCATCCATCCATCCATGACATTATTCAAAAACATGTGCGTGATGTTGGCCAGTAGAAAGGACTTTCAGCCATAAAAAGAATGTGGCAGGTTTGTGAATCCAATCACTATGAAATACTTATCAATGAAAACATTTGGACATTCTCTTTTTGGACATTTCTTTCAATAACTGTTTCTCTCCCATAGAGTTGTATTAGCAACTGCCCTCCAACTAAAATGGGTTGTGTTCATGTTATTCTATCAGAGCCAGTGTGAAAACCCCCTCAGACAAGTACAATAACATTATTGTATGTTTTCTAATGGTGGGCCTAACGTACTCCTTGTGATACCAGAAATATTTTGAATCTCAGTGGAGCCCTCTTGGTTCAGTAAAGCCCAAATTGTTTTAAAATGTTGTGATGGAGACTAGCGACCTCTGCTGGCATTTTGTATGCAGACATTTCATGATCGAAGTAGATTGACTGTATGCCAATTATTCTGGTGTTTTAATGTAATTTCAATTTCTTTTCTCCGACAGGTTCTTGATGAAGAAGCCGAAGTCTTTATTGTAAAAATGTGGAGACTGCTTATTTATGAAACGGAGGCAAAGAAGATCGGACTTGTAAAATAAGTGATGTAAATGAAGATTTTGTAAAATAAGGCGCGCCATCATGTCACCCTCAACAACTGATTCATCTTTGGACATTTGCACATTTTACTTTATCTGCAAACTCAGGCGCATTCAACTCTACCATATTCAGGTGTTCCCTGTGCCATGTCCATTTGTTGTAAATAAAGTTTTTTTTTAAATGTCGGAAGGACACTTACAGACACTTGAAAATCCATGGCATTTTTTGGCTTTGTTTAGGTCAATAAGTTTGTTTCGAGTAAACCAACCACAAACCATTTTTGTCTTCTAATTTTGAGCTTTCTTTTCACATTCCTAAAATAAGGTTTGGCACGTACCGGTGGTTGTCTTCAGACCATGCCCATAGGATGTGGCAAGCTTGAAGCGCACATAACCACTAAAGGAATATGAGCAACTGGAGGATTAAGAAGGATCCTTTGTTTTTGTATTGGTGAACATTTGAATAAAAGTCAATTTTTGTAAAACAGATTTAAGTGTTTTAACATGAACAAATGTAAAATGTGTTTTTATCTAATTTTGGAGTATTTTTTTGCAATATAGATTTAAATGTCGGATTACAACCCAAACGAGTCAAACTGACAAACTTTTGGACTAGATCGCATTTATCCATTACATGCAGTCATTAATGTGAGAAGTTTTAATTTAGATTCGTGTAGAATTTTACCAATGGGCGAGGAAAGCCGTTCTCATGGCTTGGAGCTGACATTACTGTAATACTCACTGACTCCAAAAGACACAGGATTCCCATTGTAACTTTACACCTCCCTAGCACTGATTAAAAGCTTCGCTCCAAAGATGTATTTATTTATATATCTTTTTTAATTATTGCTGTTACCCATGTGACAACGCTGGGCCAGGCGCTGTTTTTTTGTACAACAGCAATAAAAAGTGGAAGCTATAACCATTAGGCTCTGGAGCACTATTATATATGAAGGCTCGTCACCGGTCCAGAGGCTTCCCGCCTTTTTACACCGCACTCACACAGTGGTGGAAGTGAATAGCGCGGTGAGCTTCCATTCATTCCCTATGCTGCCCATGGACCTATTATAATGCTGCCTGGCAAACGGAAAGAAGCGACTGGATTTACTTCAATGCTGGAAATACACAGGAGAGCGGGCATACGGAGCGACGACGGCGTTTGCATAGAGTTGAAATCAATCCAACGCTATGCACATACAGTGCCATTTCCGGCGGCGACCACCAGCCACAGAACGAGATCTGACAGACACCTGTGCCTCATGCCCCCTCACGTGCTCCTGTACGGGGGGCTGGCCAAGGAAGTAGAACGAGCTGAGCAACAAAAAGCGTTATTTTTGCCGCTTGGTGTGAACAAGCTCCGTAGGAGGAGATTGAGCAGCCATGTTCAGACCACTCGGGACCATTACTATGAATGGGGCTGAATGGAACACCGGTTATGTCTTCTACAATTGAAATACAAGTATTTATTTGATGACATTTTCATCTTTGAAAAATACTTCATAAATGTACAAATGTGTGCCTTTGCTATAATAGGCTCACGTCTCCTGAACGCATGACTAACTTTGTGTTGGTACGTCTCATGCTCATTTCCTCAAAATGCTTGCTAATTTTTTATTAGAATTTTTAAGCTACTGACAGGAAGTGACATAGAAGAACGCCTCCAGGTCCTGAAGGGTCCTGTTCACCTCCAGTATTATTATAATAGGTCCATGTCCAGGACCCGGAGGCGTGTGGGTCGGATCACAGCTGACCCCTCTCACCCTGGACATAGACTATTCACCCCTCCCCCCTCAGGCAGGAGGCTACGGTCTATCCAGACCCATACCTCCCGCCACTTGAACAGTTGTTTCCCTTCCGCCATCCGACTCATGAACAATAACAAGACCCAATAACTTAGTCACAGACTCATGGATGTATCCTCTCTTGCACTGTGTGGTGTGTACTTTACTGTTGCACATAGTAGTTTGTGAACCTGTTCTCAAACAATGGCAATAAAAACTATTCTGATTCTGATCCATGAGGGATTAGTATTTCCTGAGCAGAAACATGATTTAACGAACGATTGTTAACATCAATAGCAAAACAACACTTTTCATTCATAGGGAGGTTAGCTCTGTGGATAATGATAAAACATGCTATTTGATGCTACAGTTGAGTTTCCAAGGTTTCTGTTCTGGTTGCTAGGCGTTTGTGCGGCAGCTGCGCAGCGACACGCGCAGCTGCATCTGACATGTCTGGGGCGCACGCGGGGTTTCATGGAAGGTGCTGGAACAAACGAACCACCGCGTCTCAGATTCAAGGCATCCTTCCGCCATGTTACCAAGACCCCCCTAAGTAAACCCTGTTTTTAAGTAAACACTGCACCTTTCATTTAAAAGCACAACCATGTGTAAATATCGTATATTCGCTCAAAAAACAAACTTGATTTCAACAGTAGCACTTGCTTTTAACCATTCCTTCGTAATTCGATATCATTTTAGATAGAACCATTGAAAATTTAACTGGACAATCACAATCACTAGTCACAACTAGATGAGAAATAATGTTATTTTCCATTTTTCTTAATTCTTTGTTTGAACGATAATGAATGGGGGAAGGTGCTCCGCGGAGGGATATGCCTGTCCGCCGAAGCCATGTGTATAAAGATTCCGGTCTATTTAACGGAAGTCTCTTTCATTTTCCCTGCGTCAGAGAGCAGAGGGATAACGCTTTTGGTCCTATTTTAACCATCAAAAACAGACAAGGTAAGTGCGCATTGTCTATTTACATTAGTTTACCTATATGAACACGATATAATGTGTCATAGATGGCCATGTTAATATGTGGAAGTCCACCCTTTTGCTTAATATCTGACGTTATATATTTGTATATAATATTGACGGATTACCAAGGAGAAAACGACATTTATGAATCTATTGTGTCGCTGGGAGTATCCTTTTGTTTACATGTAAGTGCTAGCCAGGCACGATGGCTAGCATCACTATGACTGGGATGCGGCACCGCTCTGCAGTAGTGTCGAGCCTCGGTGTACTGAGGGCGATTGGTGACATAGTGGCCCGATTTTCTTAGCTGTATTCAGAATTAAGGCCCTGTAATATATGGCTGTCCCACATCAACAATAAGTAAACGCAATAAAGGGTTATTAGCTACTTCATTCTAAAGGCTCATTGGGATTACTGTGCATCTTTTTATATTCTACCACCAAGTGAACTAGTTTAACTGGTTGCTCATAATCCACATTATATTTGGCGTATCATCCATATTCTTGGATGAGTGTGAGGAGTTGTGCAACCTCGTGATTCACTGACCTTTTTAACATTCGCGGTTGTACACGTGGCGTTTGAATTGAGCCTTTTTCACATTAGCCGCATATATTTGTTTCTGTCGTTTAAATCCCCAATTCTTCTATTTTCATTCGCCTACCGGCTTGATAAACCTGAGTTCCCCAACACGTGCATTGGGGTCCATTGTCTGCCGCTTTGCGCCATGTTGGATCTGGCGAGCACTTCCGCCTCCTAAGAACCGGTTTAGCGTCCGGAAAACGGATCTGTGGCCATGTTTAAAATGTTTTAATAAAGATTTGTTTATATTGTCAAACAAAAGCGTTAGAAACCAGCGTGGGTTATTTACTTAGTCATTTGGGTTTAAGTCCTAAGATTAAAGAATCGTGGAAATTGGTTCTTTGGAATATTATGTGGTTTCTGCTCCCCTTTGGTACTGCCTGGCTCCGTTAGTTAAAATCCTTATTTGGGCAAAACTTTAAAAATAAATGTGTTTTTGTGTCTTTAATTTATATTTCATCTTCCCGCTGGTGCCGACTGAGTCTTTGAGCAACACGACACCCACATTGCCCATTATTTACCTTTTTAATTTAACCAGGATAGTGACACTGAGGGTATGAATCTCTTTAGGGTAGTCCTGTATAGAGCAGATATGTACAGCCTCGCTTCTGTTGGTCCACCCCAGGGCAGCTGTGCATGTAGTGAATGAATAATGAATGCTTTGAGAAACTCAAAATGCAAGCACAAGCCTTTATTCAATTCTTCTCCATATCCACAAGTTGAACTCTTTTCTTCTGTTCGGTAGATGCCTGCCGACGAAAATTCCGAAGTTGAGACCTTTGCCTTCCAGGCAGAGATCGCTCAGCTTATGTCCCTTATTATCAACACCTTTTATTCCAACAAGGAGATCTTTCTCAGGGAGCTCATCTCCAATGCCTCTGACGTAAGTTCACCAGCATCTTCAGTAATGCATGCACTACTACTAGCGCGTAGTAACTTTGTTTTTGTTTTAAGGCTTTGGACAAAATCCGTTATGAAAGCCTGACGGACCCATCAAAGTTGGACTCTGGCAAAGATCTCAAAATCGAAATCATCCCCAACAAAGAGGAAAAGACCCTCACTATTATAGACACTGGTATTGGCATGACCAAAGCGGACCTCGTCAACAACCTGGGAACCATCGCCAAGTCAGGCACCAAGGCCTTCATGGAGGCCCTGCAGGTGCGCATGCATTACATTTGGATGTGCTTGTGTTTTTGCTAAAATGCTTCAAAGATGTGAACTTTGATTTTGAATTAATGCAGTCAATCAAAACGATGGGCTTTTCAGGATGTGGTGACCTTACACTCGTGTTACCTTTTCTTTGTCTCAGGCTGGCGCTGATATCTCCATGATCGGCCAGTTCGGCGTGGGCTTCTACTCCGCCTACCTGGTGGCCGAGCGGGTCACTGTGATCTCCAAGCACAACGATGACGAGCAGTACGTGTGGAGCTCCTCGGCAGGAGGCTCCTTCACCGTCATGCACGACACCGGTGCGTATCCAGCCAGGTTATTGCAGACCGACTGTATTTTTAATTCAAAATCCCCATTTTCTAAGATAAAAGGTGATCTATCGTTTTGCAGTGAACGAGTCCATTGGCCGTGGCACAAGGATCATTCTGCATTTGAAAGACGACCAGACAGAGTACGTGGAGGAGAAGAGGATCAAGGAAATTGTGAAGAAGCACTCTCAGTTCATCGGCTACCCCATCACCCTCCATGTAAGCTCACCCCCCCAAATTCTGAGCTACATGTCCACGTTAAGCTACGGGCTCTTAAATATCATTGACACGACTCAGACAGAATTGCAGCCTTTTGCTTTTTGTGGTTGTAGGTGCAGAAGGAGCGTGAAAAGGAGGTGAGCGACGACGAGGCAGAGGAGGAGAAGGAGGGCGAGGAGGAGCAGGAGAAGGAGGGCGAGGACGGCGACGCCCCGAAGATCGAGGATGTGGAGGAGGATGAGGCGGGGGATAAGAAGAAGAAAAAGAAGGTCAAGGAACACTACATGGACCTGGAGGAGCTCAACAAGACCAAGCCCATCTGGACCCGCAACCCCGATGACATCACAGCGGAGGAGTACGGCGAGTTCTACAAGAGCCTCACCAATGACTGGGAGGACCACCTGGCTGTCAAGGTGAGCGTGTGAATGTGCCTTAATTTTTTAGCAATAATTTGCAAGAGGCATTTTGCACATCGTGCAAAGAACTGGCTCTAAACGATGCTTGTTGAAAGACTTGATGGCCAATATTTTAAGTTTGACATCTTTTTAAAGCAGGCAGTTCATGGATATTTGTGCCCTTTTATTTATGACGGCAAAAGCTTTCGTGTTGCATCTTTGAGTTCAAGGTTGCATTCAAAGGTATGTTCGTTTCTTAGCACTTCTCCGTGGAGGGCCAGCTGGAGTTCCGTGCACTGCTGTTCATCCCGCGCCGCGCGCCTTTCGACCTGTTTGAGAACAAGAAAAAGAAGAACAACATCAAGCTGTACGTGCGCAGAGTCTTCATCATGGACAACTGCGAGGAGCTGATCCCAGAGTACCTCAGTGAGTTGATTAAACATGCAATGTGGCTAAATATCAGTGTGGTTCAGGGTATCTGTATGCATACTTTGGTCAAATGACACTTGTGCGTTCGCCTGTGCCCAGACTTCATCCGAGGTGTCGTGGACTCTGAGGACCTGCCCCTGAACATCTCCAGAGAAATGCTGCAGCAGAGCAAGATCCTGAAGGTCATCCGCAAGAACATCGTTAAGAAGTGCCTGGAGCTGTTCGCCGAGCTGGCGGAGGACAAGGAGAACTACAAGAAGTTCTACGAGGCCTTCTCCAAGAACATGAAGGTAGACGTCCTGGAAACGTAACACTTGAAGGAAAATACAGCAGACCTTTTCTACAATCCTAACTCGTCTCTCTGCAGCTGGGTATCCATGAGGACTCTCAGAACCGCAAGAAGCTATCGGAGCTGCTGCGCTACCACAGCTCCCAGTCCGGAGACGAGATGACCTCCCTCACCGAGTACCTGGCCCGCATGAAGGAGAACCAGAACTCAATCTACTACATTACAGGTAACTAGCCCTAAACTGTGCGGTCCAATTAAGCCAGGTCGTCTTGTTGACTCTATAAACCTTACTGGAACTGATGTTTAGGTGAGAGCAAGGACCAGGTCGCCAACTCTGCCTTCGTGGAGCGTGTGCGTAAGCGCGGCTTCGAGGTGCTGTACATGACGGAGCCCATCGACGAGTACTGCATCCAGCAGCTGAAGGAGTTTGATGGAAAGAACCTGGTGTCCGTCACCAAGGAGGGCCTGGAGCTGCCTGAGAACGAAGAGGAAAAAAAGAAGATGGAGGAGGACAAGGTTAAGTTTGAAAACCTGTGCAAGCTCATGAAGGAGATCCTCGACAAGAAGGTGGAGAAGGTATGTACCCCATAAAACATTATTATTTATTATTAAAAAAAAAAAAAAAAAGCAGGTCAAAATGAAGATGTCGTCCTGGGCTTAAAGCCTTAGAATGTGAAGGATGCTGTAGTGACCTACAGGCTGTAGTCTTCAAACGCATGCTGTACAGTTTTCTGTTAAGTGACACTTGATACAGCAGATGACTTCTGTTAAATGTAATGTTGCCTCTATCATTGCAACAGGGGGGGTCATTATGTTCTGGTGAGTTGATGGAAAGCCTCGAGTCTGTGTTCTGTTGTCTGGAATCTTAACAGAAGTGCAGTTTTGAGACTTTGAATGTTCTTTAAAAATACCTGTTGGGTGACCTGCATGTTCATCGTTACTTCGATACGTTTGCTTGACTTAGACCTTTACGAATGGTGGTGTCTAACATGTTGCCGCATGATTTGAACACTAATTGACAAAACTGTTTGTAGGAAGGAGATTGTCAAACTCCTAACCCTATTCATATGTCGAGATCTAAAGTCTTTGACGGCTGTTGGTGTTCTGTCTTATTGCATCAAGTTGGAGTTTTTGAGAGTTGCACAATTCTGACAAAGCTGCATTTTGAGGACTAAGTCATTGGCGCTCTCCTCAAACCTTCTATCACTGTCGGTGTTCCTCAGGTGACCGTGTCCAACCGACTGGTGTCCTCGCCCTGCTGCATTGTCACGTCCACTTACGGCTGGACGGCCAACATGGAGCGCATCATGAAGGCCCAGGCGCTACGTGACAACTCGACCATGGGCTACATGATGGCCAAGAAACATCTGGAGATCAACCCAGACCACCCCATTGTGGAGACGCTGCGGCAGAAGGCTGACGTGGACAAGAATGATAAGGCGGTGAAGGATCTGGTCATCCTGCTGTTTGAGACGGCGCTGCTCTCCTCCGGCTTCTCCCTGGACGACCCCCAGACCCACTCCAACCGCATCTACCGCATGATCAAGCTCGGCCTAGGTAAGGGCTTGTTTTAGTCCCTGGTTCTTCTTTTTTAGGACTTTCACCTCCCATTCCTCTTCAACAGTAATGTAGTTACTGCAGGTTTGCACCAATATTTTTAATCTCTGACCAGTAAAAGCTCCATTATCTCAACCCAATGTTAATCTTTGAAAAACTTTTGAATATACACACTTGAGTAACATTTTAGCCAATAAATGGCATTAAGTCTATTTTATTAGATATTATCATTGAAAAATACCACACACAAAACGACGACGTGTTTGCTGTGAGCGGCTCAGTTTTCCTGTGCAACTTTCTGTGGAGACAAGCTGGTGACGTCCCGCTCTCAGATGTTTGTTAAATGCAGCCAAAGCCACTGCAAAAGTGTCTACCTGGGGCTATTAGGAGCATGTTCAGAATCCAAAATGATATGCAGTGTTCTACAAAAGAAATTGCATTATAAGTACTTTAACAGATACACTGCCGTGACTGCAGTGCCCAGGGGCTCCTCGCTAGGTTTTGTTAGCTGCTGATATTTTGTATTTGACACAATTTTTGTATTTATAACCCTGGTGTTTTGCGCAGGTATCGACGATGATGACATGCCTATAGAAGAGACCACCTCTGCCGCTGTCCCAGATGAAATCCCACCACTAGAGGGTGACCTGGAGGAGGATGCTTCACGTATGGAGGAGGTCGACTAAGCTTCAAACCATTTAGTCGCTTTATTTTTTCCAATTGTTCATCCCTAAATGCGTAAAGTCATTCCCGTCTGATGGACCAATGTGGGGAGCGTTTCTCTGGACACTGTTTTGCTGTAAAGTTCATTGTTTTATCATTAAAAACCTGTTGCACTGAGTTTTAAAGCCGGAGCTGAGCTGAGGAGAGATGGTACATTCCAGGCCTGAAGGGGGCAGCCTGCTCATGTGCAACACCGCACGCTGCATGAGAGGACCAAGAGTCATTTGCCTGAGTCCAGGCCCTGTCTGTGTTAAAGTCTTTGTTTTGCAGAAAATTAAAAGATCTAATGCCCTTAATTTTACCGTTTGCGCTCTTATTTATGATTAGGCCACACATTTCAACAGAACATGGTAAACCATGAAGTAGAATTTTTACAATATGGCAATTTTGTATCCGGTAAAACTTGTATTGGTGCCATGAGCCCTAGACCACATTTCAAAGATGAGTTGCCCATTCCCAAGACTTGTCTGCGACTGGGCAAACCTGCTTTGCTTTTGCCCTTTAAAAAATAAATAAGACACTTGTACCAAAAGCATTAACCAATAAAGTTGGTAATTAGTTGCTCTATTTGATGGTGGATGATGTAAGTCGGGTGCTTAAAGTGCCGCTTTGGGGTCCTCGGGCTTGAATTGGGATGCACTGACCTCCGTATTGTACTCTCTCATATATATATATATATAAGTGGGGGAAAAAACATTTGGGCACCCCTGGTTCAAGACCTTTTCATTTATAAGACATTTGTATTCATGAACTCTTGGCACACAGTGTGGCATGAGGAGGAATGATGGGCTTAAGGTAACGTGGTTCCAAATTTAGTAAAATCCCTACCTTTCCTCAAAAGTTTTAGGGGTCCTACTGCGGTGACCAGCAGATGGCGCTGTAACAAAGTAAAAGCTGCCTTCTTTCACAGTCACTGACAGATCCAACTTAAACATTATGCAACCATTGGAGAAAATGCACAATTGTTGTATTGCAGATGCAGAGGATCGTGGTCTATGTAGTTGTTGTTTGGGTGTTATTTTTTTTACTTCTGTACCCAGATCAAGCATTTCAAGCTGTGTGCGGTCCCTGGTGAAACATTTTTCCTGCAAGGTGGCCCCGGAGACGGCAACCACACTTTTATAAAACATATCAGTTTAGGTTGTATATTTAACAGTTGGTGTCCACCTTTATAGATTTATTTGTATTGACATTTAAATACAAGTAGACATTTCTGCGATGACACAACAATGGAAGTTTCGCGGTTGAGAGGCGCAGTCAATGAGCCCACACCAGGAGGGGGCTGTGGTCTGTGGTGTGGAAAATGTCAGAACAAAGGCGTCCGGTGGAAAAGCGGTGGGTGGGTGAGTTACTGAGGCTTTCGATTAAAATGAACAAGTGACATTTATTCTAGCTTCCAAACAGAAAGAAGGTCTGTGTGCACATGTCTCGACCAATGAATTAAACCAGTATTTGTCAGCTCACAGCATTCCGATCGAGAAAGTTTAGGACACCCAAATGTGGGACATTTTACGCAATAAGGAGGGATAATGTGTCATTTTCTATGTAAATCTAACGTCACAGACGTTAGATTTACAGGCGCAATTCCCTTTGAAACATTGGAAAAGTGGGACATTATCTAAATTGGTGGGACACGTTGTTGCCCTACAACACTGCATTCCCTTGAGCCAGGTTTAAAGTCTGTAAGAGTGAGAAGTTACTGGAAAGAATAATTGTATTTTTCATCATATGATCTCAAAACTACATGACAATCACACAGGAGGATTGATCCCACAACCTCCTGACAGGGGACTTTTTAAACCACTGCGTGTGATTTCTATTTCTCTAGTGATATTGTTGGAGATTGCAGTCTTGGTGACTGTAGCTCAGTGGCGGAGAACTCTGATCTGAAGGTCGTGAGTTTGAATCCCAATCATACAAATACGCAAACAAAGTCGACAGACCTACAGCGGCTCTTAGCTTTAGATTGTAATTTTGTAAAGATTGACGTTGTGTCCCACAGGATGTCATTGACAACTGTCGTGATAAGGTTCATTTGCGTGAAAGGTTCTTATAGTTACTTGTTACAAGTGTGATTTGTGCCACAGGAGCCTTCTGGGTGGGACACTGTGTAGAAAGCTTGATCGAAGCCAGAGGTTCTGGGTCAGCATGTTCTGGACCAGGACGTATGCAGTGTTGAAGGGTGCTGGAACAAATTCAACTACAGTCTAGGTTTTCTTTTTACCATTACTGTGGATCACAAAAAGCTGCAGCCCACAGAGCAGAGTGAAACTGCTGCCCTGCAACTTAACCACTGGGCCAGAGAAGCACACCTCATTACCATTACCAGGAGTTTTTATTTAATTTTGAGCACAGTCACAATTCATTTTGCTCAGATTAATGAGCGGAGTACGGCAGTAGCTCATTGAGTAGAGCATTTGTTCAGAAGCGTGCCATCTGTAATCCAAAGGTTGTGGACTCAACTCCTGCTCTCACACAGACACACGTATTCTGTAACTTGTAAGTGTGTGAAGTCAATGACCAGTACCTGCTCTATTATACTGCGGGATTGAATGATTAAATATGAAGTGTTTTTTCACTATTGCATTCTCACAAAAGATCCCCAGCACTCGGATGTACCAGGCAGGCAGAAGTCAGACAACATCAAGATGGGATACAGACTTTTAATTGCACTGCAGCTTAACTATTCGACTACAACAGCTTATTGACTGTATCCGAGTTCTTTTTATTTAAGTCGATGGGATTCACTAATCATTTTACTCACATTAATTACATGTATAAAGCAGTTTGTTGCAGGTGAACGTAGCTCAGTGGTAGAGAGCTTGGTCAGCAGCTCTGTGTCGCCTGTAAAGTTCAAATCTCTCCCATACAAGTACCATGAGCAAGTTGACTGGTGAACTGGAGCTTTAGGCTATGATCTTATATAGTTCATAAGTACTGAGGCATCTCCAACAATGAAGAGAAATTGAGCCAGGATCAATCCCTCAACCTCCTGCTCTGAGAGCGATTAGCAATGTGCACCATCTTTCCCACTAGACCACTCCTCAGCATGTGCGGCTACCACGATGAGGTTGGAGTCATAGGCAATAGTTTGAAGCCACCGAGTAAGGTCAGTTTCAAGGTTCAGTACCTTTAACAGGGTCCTGGCTGGAGGACAGCTTATTTCCATCATAGTCATTAGTTATTGTTGGTTAACGCTGTGGTGTTCAGTGATCATTTTGCTCAGATTAATTTGATTTAAACAGTGTTTAGGTGACCGTGGCTCAGTGGAAGAGCACTTGGTCCAAAGCCCTGTATCGCCTGTAGTCTTAAGATTGTCAGTTGAAATACAGTCGTTGTAGTTTAAAGAGACTTGTATAAAATAACTCACAGAAAAACTACACCTCGAACCGTGAGAGGAATTAGCCTTGTTTTCTTATACTTTTCTTAATTGCTGCGCAGTGTGGATTTAAAGGGTCTATGATAGATTCAGACTTTTGTTTTTTACCTGTTATGTTATGCAATGTGAAAGTAACAGACACCATGTACCCATTAAAAACAGCATCACCTCTCCCACTGGTGCAGTATCAGCGAGGGGGCGTGTCCTAAAGGTCGAAAGGTCAGACAGGGGCTTGCAGTTTTCAAAGCCAAGCTGGAAAATACCAACTCGTCACTTTGTTTAACTGTTAAGTTTCGCTGGATATGACTTCATGACTTACGGCGTTTCATGACACAAATGGGTTTTTCTCTAGGCCTTGGTTTATTTTGAGATCAATAGAGGCCCGAAAGTTGTTACAGTTGGGAAATCCACGTACAACAAGCAGAACCTGGAGGGTAGCCAGTTCCATTCACAGTCTTGAGGGTGGTAGTTACAGGAGGGGCATAAAAATCTGTCAAATTGTGCAAAGATAGAGCAACATGAAAAATGACGCACAGAAAAGGCTTAACAAATTGGTGATTCCCAAATTCCTAATTACAGAAATTACCTGAAAATGTTGATCTGGAGACTTCAATTGGTAGTTTGAATTTGATTCAAGTAAATTAATATTTTTCCATCTGGTTTTAAGTGCGGCGATTTCTTTTATCTTAATTTTACTGTAAATATCTCGCCCCTTGGGCAGGTTTCTTGAAATTAGACTCTCAAATGAAGGACAAAATTACTTATTTCAAGATCACTTTTTGCAGTGTATAATTCAACTTGGGTTGAGCGAACTCATTAAATGCTGGTTGATTTGTCTATTACTTTTACTCTGACAAGCCATCCGGCCAGATTCATTTATATTGTGTATGTAGACGATATATTGCACACCTCGAGAAGTAAAAGTGCCTCCATACTTTTGTATTTTCCCACTTCAACACAAACAGCATACCCCGTGTCTTCCATTAACTCATCTTTTATTATAACTCAGACAAAAATATTAAAACAACAAACACACTTTATATCTTTTAATGCACTGTGTCGCCCGACTTCAGTCTCCCAGACATTCACATAAGAAGAGCGCTTATAAAAGTCCATAAAGTCTCTTACACTTCTATTTATAGAGTGTTCGCTTTAGTAAAACGTTTAGTAAAACATGAAATGCGGCAGTAAAATGACTCTAGCTTGTACACTGAAAACCTACATCAGTACATGGAACATTTAACAGTAAACTAATACTAAAATAACAAAAAAAAAGACCGTGTGCGTTTCAATAAACTGAATTGAAATGAAATACAGATAATACATTTTCTGTTAATGTCAATATGATGTACATTCAAATAATAAATAAAATAATGCGTTTATTTTCACAATATTGTAATTTATTTAGATGCATTTGACCTGTTTTTTTTGTAACAGGCAGAGGTGGGCAGAAATCGGCTCGATTTATTTGAGTAACTTTTCTAAGAAATCTACTAATCGTTTTGAAGTATCAGTGCGAATTTAAAATATTTGGTAACTATCCACTGTCAGTAATAAAAATAACAATGACTTAAGTGTGTATAGTGTGTAGCTTTCAAGGCCCTATACCGGTTTTGTTTACAAACAATGACCGGTCATGTCGGTCAGTGTTTACTTACTGAGAGGATTAAGTTTAGCAAGAGATACACTGTTGCCGCAATGATCTGAGGCTACTCAAAGATGTGCAAGTGGCTCCAAACTTCGCTACAGGTCTGTTTTTGGTGAGAGAACAACTTCGTAAAAATAATAATTAAAAAAAAAAGCTCTAAAAAGTAAATTTTAGCAAAGAAAACCACTTTAAGATAAATTTTCAAAAAACATCTGAATGCTATCATTATTTTGTTCTTTTTATATTAAGGTCAATGTCTTTTACATTCAAAACAGTTTATACTTGCCTACTTTTACTTAACGATTAAGTCATTATTTGCGTGACTTTTTACTTTCTCTTACTCTTGCTTGAATATTTTATCCGCTCTACCCACCTCTGCTAAGGGGGGAAAATAGCTGAGATATCTATAAAAAGTCATAGCAGTATTAAAAATGTGTATAAGATTATGTAAACAATGTCACGAGTCAAACCTTTTCTCCCAAACGTGTCCCTATTGCTGAATGAACAGATGTTGTGTAGTGAAGGCAATTGGAGTCTGAAATGTTGAAGACTAAAAGGAAAGTGCTTTTTCGAGGTGCATCCAACTTGAAAGTACTGTCAAAAGCTGAAAAAAGGGAATAGGTTGTGTTCATGTGATATACCATTCTAAAGAGCCTCTAGTTCAATATTGTGGTGGACAAAATGTTTTAAAAGTCCTCTTAGCAAACTAGATGCTACATATCGAGGGGTTTCCTTTAATGGAGACAACAGTTCTACATAAAGAGGGTCATTTATCAAGACAAATGCTAAATAGCAATTTGTCATCATGCTGCACCTAATTTACCACTGTATTACAGTTTTAGGGCCCCATATCTGATATAGAAATGTCTCAGCTGTGGTTCCACTTTTGAAAGTGATAGTCCAAGTGAGGAGAGAGAGTGAAATTTCAATGCAAACAATTAAATTCCTCCCTTCAGAAAGCCCTTCTTAGTTTGCAAAAGGAGGAGAGTAAAAAGTTAACGATCAAGCTCTTCCCCCCTCCCTCCTGATTGGGCCCGACAGGCTGGTTCACAGAAAAAGCTCATCTCATTGGTCCATGCGGGAGGATACTAGACTCGGATTAGTTGCTGAGATCCGGGAAGGAGGGACTTTACAAAAAATAAATGAAAAATAATAATATATATATATATATATACTTAATTTACATCAAAATGTAAGACCATGTGGTCGATTTTGCACATTTTATAAAACCTTTAGAATTCCAGACTATCACTTTAATTCATTAAACAATGTGCGCAGTACCATTTTGTTATATCAAAATACAAACCGAGACCGTCAACTGTGGCCAAATCTATTTCATTACTTTTGGTGTGACCTCGTCATAGCGTCGGACTGAGCCATGATTAG
This sequence comes from Proterorhinus semilunaris, assembly GCA_021464625.1. Lineage (NCBI taxonomy): Eukaryota > Metazoa > Chordata > Actinopteri > Gobiiformes > Gobiidae > Proterorhinus > Proterorhinus semilunaris. The sequence continues at coordinate 9,042,496 of CM038359.1, forward strand.
TTGCTAGCATTAGCATAGCGCTGCAAGCTGCGGTATTTTATGCAGGAAAACTGCAATTACGGACTGTAAAACCGTCTCAGCGATTGAATTCTACAGGTAGAGCTTTACAATTAGGTACAGCATGCCCATATTTACTTAGATTTAGTCGGGGAAAGTTGTGTTTTTTAAAATGGTGAAAGCCTAAACAGGTATCGGTTCAGTATCGGAAATTTGGAATCTCGTGTATTTTTCCCGGACTCGCTCCGGTGCATCCCTACTGTTAACACAAGCTATTCAACATAATGTAAATAAAACATAAAACTCAAGGCTTCATTTGACATAAGACTCTTTCAGGCACTCAAACTCCTCCTTTATGATGTGTACACATTGACCTCTTTATATCCCCAAACATAAAATCCCTTTTCTGTACCGTAAAAAACAAACTAAATCAAACCCCAAAAGACGGGGGTCAAAAAGTACCACCAAAAACGTGGCTTTAGTTTACGTTTCAGTACCGTGTTTCGCTGGTCTCTTACACCTTTTGTGCCATGGGCGGCGCTGACCTGCGGCTGGCCTTCATGCGGCTCCGCGCGTACACCCGTAGGAACAGTGCCAGGAACACAGTAAAAATCCCGAAGCCCCCGACCAGCGACACCGCGTGGCCGTAGAGGAAGCAGGAGAGGAGGATGGCGATGGCCTGGCGCAGCGTCATGATGATGGTGAAAACTGCCGCGCCGAACTGGTTGATGGTGTAGAATATGAAGAGCTGACCGCAGGCCGAGCACACGGAGAGCAAGACGGCGTGGAAGGCGAACTCCGAGTGGCGCGCCATGAAGGAGATGGACGTGAATAGCGCTCCCTGTTCGAGCAGCGAGCCCACGGTGAGGAGACAGGAGAACAGGTTGACCCCGAACATCATTTGCACCGACGACATCTTGTATTTGAAAAGGTTGTCCTGCCAGTTGGACGTGAAGCTGTCAAAGACGATGTAACCGGCCAGGATGACCACTCCGCTGAAGGTGGTGACGGTGGACGGGTGCTTATTGGCTGAGCTCGAGAGTAAGAACATGCTAACCCCGAGCGAGATCAACACGGCGGTCAGGTATTCCCAGTACTCGTAGCTCTTTTTGGACACAAGTTTGCCCATGAGCATGACGGGGATGACTTTGGACGCTTTGGCCAGCACCTGCGTGGGGAAACTGATGAATTTGAGCGCTTCGTACTGACACCAGCTGCTCATGATGTTGGAGAGCGAGGCGAAGGAGTACTTGTACATGGGGGCACCGTGCCGCGGCTGTTTGAACAGGACGCACCACAGGCCGGACACCGTGAGGGCCAGAATGCGGTTCATGAACACCAGGAACTGGGAGTCCTGGAAGCGCTCGCCGGTGTCTTCCGTCGACTGAGCGCCGTATGAGCGGGTCATGACGCGCTCCTGCAGCACGCCCCATGTCAGGTAGGAAACCTGGAGACGAGAGAGGGGGGAGATTAATCTACTTTTTTGGGGGACTTCAGAGAAAAATAGTTGGGAACCACTGGTGTAAATGTTACAGCGCATATGAACGGCCCACATAACCAATAGCAGCTCTGATTCAAAGAGTACGAGCTGCGGGAAAGTAAGGCTCAGTCCGAATTCCTCAAACGATGGCACCCAAGCCCTAATCCTAGCTCCTATTCCTTTGTCACATGATAAGGTCAACCGTGAGATCCCTACGCAGTTAGGAACTATAGCTTCAGCTGCGTTTGCACAATGCGACCATCCTCACCCAGCGGAAACAACAGGGGGAAGTGAAATCGCCAACAGCCGTTTCATAAAAACTACATCCATATTGTATTGGACAACAAAAAAAACACTACTATTTTCTCCAAAGCTGATGGCTTTAATTACATTTTAATCAAACATAATCAGTCTGTGACTTCATTTCAGTTAAATTGCTGCTGTGTTCAATAAGCAGTACTTTATAAACCCTACAGCCTGTAGGCTACATCTGGCATCACTGGAATAATTCGGGGGTGGGGAGATGGTGGCGGCACGGTGGCTTATGGGATGGCACATAGCTCTGAAACGCTGGTGAGGAACCACCAGAGGTCCCTACGCTAAAGGACATATGTTAGGAAGCACAGAGGCTCCTTTCCCTACCTCCTTATTCAGTGACAGCCATATTCAGACGCTTCTTGTCATGGCGGATGCTGCCGCACATCCGGTTTTGGCTTAGACCTCTTACCTATTTGCCCATTTCGGTTTTACTGTACTCTATGACATATATACAAAATATGGGAAGTCCTGCCATTGTACATATGAACTAGGACTGGGCGATAAACCAAATACATTCAATTCATTCATGCTTTTAAAAACAGACTATGTGGAAAATGGCTAAATTGTAAAATCGCTCCACCGCTCCATGTCCGCCTCACGTGCGGCATGCGGCCAATTTAGCAGCGTTTTAGACGCTCTGTAGCGAAATGACACCAGCGGAGAAGCCGGCGCCTTTCTGACGATCTCTGCTGCTTCACAAGTGTTTTAAGTGTGCGGTGGAGTTTTCCTCCGCTAAAACAGACTTTCCCTGGTCTGCTCCTGTGCCTTTCTCTCACTCTGCTCTGAGCGGAGCACCCTTTTAACTCCGCCCCTTTCCCCTTAAGTGTCCATGGAGATGGTTGTCAATCACAGCAGAGGCATGAGGATCAAACTAAAACACTTGTGAAAACTCCATGGCTTATTAAGAAGTTTTACTTTTCAGAGCAGATAGAATTATTATGAAATAAATAAATCAGGACTCTGAGCAGTTTTCTTCATATAAAAGATCAGGAGACCTTTTTAAGTTTATTTCCAATAAAAATCGATTAGAATCGTAATCGTCCAAACTGAGTAAAAAAAAAAAATATATATATATATATTTTGGCCATATCGGACTTTGGAGACAAGTCTTCGGCTCTCTTAAAACTGTTTGCTACTAATGCCACCATAAGCTTGTCAGACGTTACCGACCCTCAGTAATGATTGCCAGCTTAGCCCAGGTCCTCATTCTATCATCACATTTAAAGAGCTATGTGGATTATCCCTCCGAACATGGCGTAATGCTGTTGTATGTGTTTTGTGGGCGTGGGCGTGTGCGTTGCTCACCTGTAGCCCGGCCGCGCACACCAGCAACTTAACCATCTGTCTAACCGACGAGCTGGAGTCGCCCTCATTTCGCGCCGGTGCCGAGATGTCATCGATCAAACTGCTCTTGGCTTCATTTCCGAACACGCAGGCCTTTATGACCGGGAAGCAGAGTCCACTGCCTGAAAACACAAAACGATGAACATTTTGTGGTCACTTGAAAATGTTACACAAGGAGAAATTCTGTTGACTTTGTATTCTTCTGTGGACTTTAGCTCATAGTATCTCTCTGGCAATACCTGTGTCTAAATAGTTGGAGCGTTTGAAGTATCTGATGAGCAGGTATCCCGGGATGATGATGGTGGAGTAGCCCAGCACATTGACCAGGAATCGGAAGAGCCAGAACTCCTGCCATCCTACCAGCAGAGAGCCTTCTTCCTGGGACACTGCACCGGACGGGAGCAGGAGCAGCACCAGCGTGGGCCACATCCTACAGGACGACAACGGCATCATCATCAATTACCGCTACATTAAGGGTGCGATGAGGTCAGTGCTTTCAAATTCAAGGTCATCAATGTTTTTAGTGAGAGAAGAAGATCTTTATTTATATAGCGCCTTTCACAGACATGGTCACAAAGCACTTTACATTCACTCCATACTCGGTGGTGGTAAGCTACCACTGACAGAAGCGCTGTCGCGACTGCACACATCACCACCACCTCCTACATTTACCACCTACATTTACACACACATCATTCATCCTGTTTTTGGTGGTAGGGGAAACCGGAGTAACCGGAAACCTACGCAGACACGGGGAGAACATGCAAACTCCACACAGAAAGGCCCCGTCCAGGTGGGAATCGAACCCGGGACCTTCTAGCTGTGAAGCGAGAGCACTACCGTGCCGCCAAAGTAGAGTCTGCATCATCGGAATGATTGTGCCAATACTTTTTTTTTAAATTGTTTGTATTTGTCTCACTGTCATTAAAACTTCACTTAAAGTGATAGTCCGTAAGATTGCAAAATGAGGAGAGAGATATCAAAAGTAAACAATCAACAAGTCACCTTACATTTCACCACCTTATATTTGATCAAAATACACTTATCCATCATTTATAAAATTGCAGTAATTTTAACATAGCGAAACTGATTTTCAAGTCTTCGAGTGCATGTAGCTCCGGAGCGGTGGAAGGTCGACCCAAGCAGCTTCAAAGGGGGACTGCAAGGTGCCTTCTAGAAAAATAGTCTTTGACCAATCTACATTTTCAGTGATTATGTAGAACTTAAAGGTCCTATATCATGCAAAATCGACTTTTTGGAGCTTTTAACCATGTTGTTATGCTATTTCCTTATCAAAAACACCCCCAGAGTGGTTTCTGGATTCATTCACGCAGTTCTCAGTAATCCTCCTGAATCCTGCTCTCTGAGCAGCTGATCCGCCCTCTCCTGGTAAACGACTGGCATGTTCAGTTGTGTCGTCACAGCGGAACGGAAGTGCTCGACGTCTGTAAGCTAATGCCTTACGGCATGATTTTCATTTGTAAAATTGCTTTTTTCATTATTTCTGTCGTAAGAAAAAATTCAAAAAAAAAAAAAAGAAAAAAAAAAAAAAAAAAAGAGGAAGTGCCTGACGCTGCGCTGCCCCTGTACCGAAAACAAACGCTCCCCCTGAGCGTCCGAACGGTCTGAACAGATGGTCATGTCATGTTGCACCGAAAGTTGTGAAGAGGGAGCTTTTTCTAACCTACTCTGGAGTCTGGACGCCTGTTCTTTTTTCTTACCTCACGATAATGTCACGGAGAAAACCGCATTTGGCTGCGAGGACTGGACTTTATTCAACCTTCCCAAAGAAGAGGCCATAGAAGTTGGACTTTCCCTCCGGGATTCAGCGACTATCAGCCACAATAGTGTTTGTCTGAGCCTGTCGCTGATGGATGCTAATGAACCTTGGCCAGAATCAAAGTGGATTAACTTTTATAACCAGCGCAAGTCCTATAATGGAAACATCAGACTGGTGAGTCGATCAAAATGCATGTTAGCGTGTGTGTTAGCCATTTAGCCATGAAGCTGTGTTGCACATGTTAACTCCTTATAACAGCATCATGAAGTAACTTCACTTTTTGCTGTGATATATATATTTCTACTACTGCTAAAGTTGTATGAGCGGCGAGAGGGGGCGGAGTTAACTGAATCCAAGCGTTTTGTCTTCCGGGTTGGAAAAATACCTCCAGAAAATACTTATATTTATCACAAAAATGAGTGCTCCGTAGTGGTAGAGGTACAATATATCATATAAATGCCTATACTTTACTTTGGAATGGCTAAAATAGCATGATACAGGTCCTTTAAATTGAAGCCAAATCCTGTCAAAGATCAGGGAACATGTGCCAGTAGCATCGCACTCATATCCTGTGTCTGTAAAGGTCATTTTCCTCTCATCCATTTTTAACATGTTTGTACTTTCACCTGTTTATAAAAGCCCATCTAGGTGCTGCAAATATCTGATACGTTTTGTATCTGTCCCTATAAATAAACCAAATAAATTAGACCTGCTGAAAGAAGGGCTGTGCAAAAAATTTATTTAATCGATTTATCGTTTTAGTAGCTAAAAAAGATTTTTAATTAGCAAACTCTAGTTTTTTTTCCACCACAGTTTTTTTGGACATTTTTGCATTTTGTCCTTGTGCGTTACCGTAGCGCAATGTGAGCCAGCCCGCGTAACACTGTCAAAACAACAGTAAGAGATTAAGAATCTAATGATATGAATGAAGTATGTCCCTTGAGTTGCTCATATTTGTGAGCAAAAGGCTCAGGATTTGTAGGACAAGTTAAAGCACTACCTTGCTAGCTAGCCAACTTTCCTGAGTCTGATGCTAAAAACAACACAGTTTTACTTTTTATTTTGGGATCGTTTTATGCATTTTAACTCACTTTTGACAATATCACTGATCTGCAGTCATTTTTTAAGTGCATTGGGAACCAAAATACGGCCGGTTCACAGGAAAGCTCGTCTCATTGGTCAAAGTGATAGCCCATGGATTTTCATTAGTTGCTAAAATCAGCAAAAGAAGGAATAACAATTAAAAAAATAAATAATAATAATATATATCACTTACAGTACGTTACAAATTTCAGGGCCAGGCGGCCTATTACATTTGTAAAACATTTAGACTTATAAACTATCACTTTAAACAAAACGCTAGTAAAAAATAAATACATAATACGTCTTTAGCAGCTCCTTGGTACGACCTCTGAGGACAACTATCCTAAAATCTAAAAACATCTGTGTAAATATTCCCAAAGACAACAATGTCCAAGCAAGGCACTGCATTGCGATGCATTACAACAATCCAAGTGTATCTGAATCAAACGGTACCTTAACCTCTATTCATTCGAGTTGTTTGTATAGAGATTATGTGTGTGAGGTCAAAGTTACCACAGAAATTCATCACAATTTTTCCCCTCATATTGATCAATCTCCATTTTCCATTTAATCTTTTCATGATAACAAATACATGTAGCCGATTCATGAACTTAGACATAACTTTTATACAAACCTCAGCTCAAACAAAAAACAAAGTGTGACCCTCCAGTGTCATACCACCACAAGTATCTTCCATTGTCTCGTCCAAACTCCAAACCTAGTGCCGTTTATTCCACAAAAATGTCTGTTGTCGTTGTTGCAATAACAATCCCGCTGGCCTGTGTCTAAGCATTAAAGGGACTATACACAAGTTTAACCACAAATAAAATGTATAAAAATTAAAAACGTCTTCCTCATACATGATCCAGCAATGCCCTGGTGAGTAGAATGAGCCCTGGCCTTTTCACCGGGATTGCCTCTATATGCTGTAAAGTCACTTAAATGGTCTATGTTCGGGTCGAACAAGCAAACAGCGTAATGACGTCATGCGCGTTCACGCTCAGCTGTAGCTATTCGTTTGTCTGTATTATTTGGCTTCTTCACTCGATTTACTTTGCTGCATTTGCTCAAGTATCGCATCTTATACACTCAAACTGATTTGGTCTAAAAATCTTACAAAACAGTAACATTTGTACCTCAGTTAAAGTCACGCCGGCAAATCTGTAAATTGACCAGGACGGGACAGTTATTTCTGGTGCTCGTAAAGCCTGAGCGCCTCATGCACGAGCTCATCATCGAGGCTGCAGTTACGCGTTTGGCCTGAGGGGGCAATTGCGAGCACAAAACTGTCAAACTCCACATAGTCCCTTTAATGTGTCCGACAACCCAAGTGATTACTCAACAATGCTGAAATAAAACAAATGCACTCTAAATGCTCTATTTTTGTGACGTCTATCCTCATGAATGTACAGGTAAAATACAACAGTGACAATACGCAAAGTTAATTTCAATACCCATTCTGTAATGAATGATATGTGGACACTTTGAGAGTTACTGCTGCAGGAATCATGCAGAACGCTCTCAATCAGTTCTGTGGTAAATTCCAGTAAGGTAGGTTTTTATTAAAGAACAATAACATTTTCAACTTACCCCTGCAACTTAATAACAGAATAAACCAAGGGCTGTGACTTCCCGAACACACCGTATCATGTTTAGCGCCACAACATCAGCTGCACCGGAGTTGTAACCGGAGCGTCCCTGTGAAACGGCGTGCTTGTTGCGCCTGCACTCGTGGCGTTGGGCAACTCTCGCAGTTTCAGGGCCTCCTCCCAGGGGCCGAGGGAACACCTTAGTACACTGCCCCCATTGTCCACAACAGCTACACTCTGGGCCACTCGCAGGATCTTCCAACAGGAGGAATGTCCTCCGAGTTCACCTGATGAGGCCAGTGTCTAAAGACGTTATCACATTAACTCAGACAATACTACGTATGGTAGGGTTACGAAACTGTTTATTCAAAAGGCCCGTCTTGTCCATGTTCATGAACCGCACCAGTAAATACGGCGATAGTGATCGTGTTTTCCATTATCTAAAACATATTAGTGATCGTGTTTTCCATTATATATGTATATCTGGTTGGCAGAAACCTTAAAGCATACATTTGCATGGCAGTAACTTGATTTTAATACTATCAAAACAGAAGGCAAGCCATTATAGGCATCATTTGTCATTGTTCATAAATATAAGCGATTACTCCGTTTTGGACCGACTAAAAGCCATCAGTGAACAATTAGGGCTGTGAGATATGAAAAGGAATGAGTCATTGGATAACTGCCTTGCATATTGTGATAATTGCTAAATTCACTAACCATTTCATAAACAAGACTTTAAACTGCCGTCGGGTTGGCCATGTCAATCTCTCTGTTGAACCGAAGGAAACTCCTTAATTTGATCTACTAACAGGACTGAAAGCCAAGGATAAAAACCAGGTACACACCCAGACATAACCAGAAGCTGGACTCGGACAATAGATATTAGAAACCTGCTGCCACTGGTAGTCCCTGTTCCATCATTGCTTCGATTCCATCTCCTAAAACAGTGGTTCTCAAACTGTTTTTTTTTTTTTTATAGATAAATGAATCACTAAAGCTGCAGCATAAAACAGTCAAAGTCCTTAATATTGTTTCTTGAGTAAAGGTATTCTACTCTAATGAAAGTAAAAGTTGCCACGTCAATTGTTTTTGTTGCTGTTGGAGGAATAAAGTAGGGTTTTCACTGCTCTCACCAGAAAACCTACAAAACAATTGATCCTGGAGCGTTGTAGAGACCACCGTGATGGAAAGTAAAGGCGCCAATGCTGACCACTCATACAGCCAGAGTCACTAAAGGGTCAAATACGCACTAATATAAACTATTTTTTTCACCTAAAAGTTGCATAATGCGCCAATAAAGGGCTTTCGAACCAACGTCACGGCGCAATGCATTTTGGGTCTCCGGCGCCATCTTCCTTGGCCACGGCACAAAGCGAGCATTTGCTGAAGCCAGAGTGGATTAACTGTAAACCAAGCCACGTGCAGTCCCGTGCGATTCCTGTTTGATCCTTTAGGTTTCTATTTTTTGCATAAATGTGTTTTTTGTATGGTTTTTTGTCATTGGAAGTCATGGAGAGCTAGCTCGGCAAACAGCAAAGCTAACGTGGCTAATCGCAGGGGGAGACGAAGTACACTTTCTTTTGGCTCAAAACAAGTCGTTCAACAATTCCACGGACTCCAACACAGCCTATCGAAGGTACTAAAGTTACTTACAGTATATCCTTGTAATTTATCCTAAAAACCTTGGTAATTACAACTATCTCAGTGGCATAATCCTAGATTATGTACAATTGCTAATAGCCTATTCGTTTTATTTCCCTATTTTATCTGTCCATACAAACAAATTTGTAATGTTGTTTATTAATTTACTGACATTTATTTACTTAAAAAAAAGTCCCCCACTACATTATTTTATTGAAGTATTGGTTATTAGGTTGAAATTGACATGGCTCCGTTTTTTCACATGTTGCTGAAAGTTGTGGGCATACACCTGCCACGTACCCTGAAGCTGAAGTCATGTGGACAATAATAAAGAGACTTAACAAAGTGAATGAATAAGACTATGGCTTATATACTGCAGTAGTCTATATAGCCTATTTGTAAAGTATTACATCTACAAAAACAATGTTGTTCTTACATTCCAAGTTTATGTTGTAATTCTCCTTGCCTTTGTATGTGTACAGGTTATGCACTCAGAGACTGGATAAAAGAGGATAAAGGCCAGGAGCACAGGTCGAACGCGTTGTGTGACCAGAGACATCTGGACCAATGGTTCAACTCTTCAAAGTAGAAGCCAAAGTTGTGTTTCTGAAACTTGAAGACTATCACTTTTTTGTCTGGGCTTATTAGACCCTCTAAGTTACAGGCAAACTGACTATAATGAGACAATGAGAGCACTGTATATCCAAAACCACCAGCTAAACGAAAGGACACGTCACCCTGGCTATTACACACTGCTATAACACTAGGTGAAGGAAAAATATATCACACATCGCTTTAAAGGTGTTAAATTCAATTTCTCTACTCTTATATCTACTTTTATAATCCCATACAAGGGTACTGAACCACTGTTTGCATTGAATTGGATACAGGACTCTTTACATTTGTTTATTAAGCTTTTTTTTTCCACACAAATGTCATCCTGTTTAAAAGTACGTCTTCAATATTCTTGGAGACAGTCTTGTCCTCAGCCTCCACCACTTGCTAGTGTAGGTCTTCTCTTCTCCATAGTGTGTGCATCTCAGCCAGCTCTGCTTCATCTTCTGCTGTGGCCTTGCCTTCATGCTCTGCAGTTCCAGCTTAAGTCTGCAGTAAAAAAAACAAAAAAACATTTACTGTAAAATGCAACACACCGCTGCTGAAATCCTACACAACAATTAATGTATGTTTTTCTAAATGTACTTAATGAATCTGAAGCAATAACATTTTGTATTTGCTCTTCTGATACATGGGGGTCATTTTTCAACCATATTAAACCAACATGTAAAAACACTGGTACACAATTGATTTACTTAATAGTTTGCTCCTGAGCTCCTGCTTAGTTATCAGATGAAAATCAAACTTTTGTTAAGTTGGAGTTGAATGTGCGTAATTTTTACAATAAGCGGATTCGGCATTTCACCGAGCGCAAACTATAGACATGACCGAGTGTGACACAGATATTGAATATTTTGAGCATTGAAAGTCGTTTTAAAGGAATTGTGTAAGAAACGGGGACAGAGTGTTACTGGGAAGAGAAAAAGAATGTGTGGCCCTTGCTAAACCAATAAATAAAAAAATAGTTCGTCCATTCCATTCGTCAAGAGTCACAACGTTTATTTAAATTTTGTTGCACTTGAGAATAGGGCAAAACTCTTCCATACACTGATTAAGCCCACGTGGACAGTCACACACTGCAATGGAGAATGAATGAGAACCTGGCATATCGCCGTGAAACCACTTTAAGCAACGTAATAGTCACTAAATAGGCCGTTGTTCCACTATGATTGTTTGGTTTTAACGGGCTTTGTTGACAGCGTGGGTAGTTGTGAACTCTGACCAGAATATTACCACGCATACTGATAATGCTGATTTAGCTTATTGTGGTGTTTTGCAATTAGGTTGAAAGAGCTGCTGGAGTTTTCAATTATTTATTTTTTTACGTTTCTGATCAGAACCATTTCCTTTCAGCTTTTAATATTCATCTATCTTTGTGTCTACAAAGTACTACGCAACCACCTTTAAACTATGTCTAGACTAAATTCAGTTCTACAACGTAATGTAGAAGGTACAGATATTTGCTTGATATGCCGCTGGGAAAAAATTGCACTAAAATACATGGAAATCTCACTTAATTTTCACCAATCTAGTTAGATCAAAATGACAAATGTCACTGTGTGATTCAAAGTACATTGGATAAATGATTTATTTAATGGTATCGATATGTGGTACAGATTGTGATAGACTTACCATCTTGTGTTTAGAGTTGTGTTGATCTCCACTTCTCTTCAAAGTGACTCCAAAGTTGGAACGCAATCACATTTATGATCCATCTATTTCCTGCGCAAATTAACCTGCAAGAATAACACACATTATTACCTTAATAAGAATAACCAGCATCTTAAACTAATCATGCAACAAAATGTTTAGCTTGTTAGAAAATACAGTATTGTATCTAGAGCTAAAGCTAAGGCAAGTCTGAAGGCTCTACATGTGCTAAAACATTTAAACATGGTTGACAGCACACTTGGGCTATATGTGTGATGGCTTTATCAATTATTATTTATTATTCATTTAGAATGGACAGGAAGGACTTTCACGAAATGGAGCAGTGACTTCTAGCAGCTAGTGACGTGCAATACTTTATTATGACGCATAATTAGCCATGTGGTCTGTGGCTTGGCGGTTTTTTTGTCTCCATACTCGTCTCTCTTTATACATTACATGAGCCAGAATGAGACAAAGAATTAGAGGCGATAGATTGAGGAAATAAATATGTATTAGACGTCACGTAGCCTGAAGCTAACGAGCACTAGCAGCTGTTGACGCGAGCAAAACAAGGGCTAAGACCTAATTATCAAATACACATCTGAACTAAAACTTACCGGTACAAACATGTGTGAGCCATTATTTGAAGGTATCTGTGGGTATGTGGAGCAATTATATCAGCCATCTCATGGCGACGGTTCAGTTGAGTTGTGTCCCTTTGGTCAGTCCAACAAGGCGCCTCTTACGTTGTTTCCAGGTAGAAAATGTATATAAAATTAGAGCCCATTCTCACATCCTGTCTGCCTAACTGTGACCTACGTAGCACACCACACAACAAATCCATACCATTGCTGAAAAAAATTATATAGCTGCCGTATCTTTACTTGTGGCTGTTGGCCCCATGTTAGCCCTGGTTAGCGCTGGGGCGAGTGACCTTTCAAAATGGCGCCGGAAGCTTTCGTGACGTCACGTTCCAAAACCCTATTCGGAGTTTAAAAATGTTACATGTTCCAGCAATGTCTTAATGTGTAGAATGAGCCCAGACCTATTCACCACAACTGCCTCTAAAATCACTCAAAAAGTTGTTAATTCAGGTCCGAAGTGCCGTCATGCACGAGCTTAATATAGAAACTGCAGTTACGCGTAAGACCTGAGGTGACAGACAGTAGTGAGTATTAAAATGACCAACTTGCATCTGATCCCTTGAAATAATTTAAACAATTTAAACCCTTTTAAGACCCAGTTTAGTCCTGGTGGAATTTGGAAAGTCAAATACTTCAACTGTAGAAAATAGTAGTATTCAAAGCAGAAAGTACAAATCAGTTTACATAAGTGGTATGAATTAAAAACTTTGCAGCTAAACAACAACACAACACTCTGTATGGCAAGTTGGCAACACTTTGTCTCTGACCGGGACAAACCTTCTTTGCTGTGAGACAGTGGTGTTGACAGTACACTTACACTGTGCCACCTATTGCACTGGAGTGTGCATTTTAGGGGTTTTAAAATGGACAAATTAACGTCTTACTTTGGAGCCTATATAGAAATGAAGTGGAGCAGAAAGTGCTATTTATCTTTCAAATGTAGTGGAGTAAAAAAAAATTGGTTCACAATAAAAACACGACTCGAGTAAAGTATAGACCCTAAAAAAAACAACTTAAGCACTGTACTTAAAAAGGTGCATTATGCAACTTTTGATGTGGAAAATATTTGTGCGGATTTTACCTTGTAGTGACCCAGCGGCTGTATGAGTGGTCAGTATGGCGCTTTTACTTTCCATCACAGTGTCTCTGGGACGCTCCAGGATCAATTGCTCAGAAGGTTTTCACTGGTGACTAAGCCTCTCACCAGAAAACCTACAACACAATTGATCCTGATGCGTTGTAGAGATCACCGTGATGGAATATCAGATGTGTTTCCACATAAAAAGTTGCATAATGCACCTTTAAGTACATTTAAACTATTTAAACCCTTTTAAGACCCAGTAAGTCCTGGTGGAATTTGGAAAGTCAAATATTTTATGAAGGTGTGATGTGAACCACTCGCCTAAAGATAAAAACAGATCTGAAAACAAAAATAAAAAACAAGTATATACCCAAAATGGAAGAAAACGTGATGCCAATGGTTGTTGCAGTTCCATCATCGTCTTGACTTCATAGTCGACTCAAAAACATTGCCCTATGTGTGAGATCAGCGGCGAGACCGCGACAGCCAACAGCGTGAAACGTGGTCCTAGGGTACTTTCCACGCTTATACAGAAATCAAGCGACAGCACGATGGTTTTTCAACACATTACCTCCGTGAATTTGACGGCATGTCCCCCCGTTCTGCGCTTGGCCCGACACCTGGATGTGCACACCGGCCGATGATCAGTGCCCTCCGCGGCCGCTGGGATGGAGCATGAAGCCGCCCCTCGGATCCAGACGGAGAGTCTTCAATTATTCACAAACAGCGAGAGTGTTTGGAGGGGGTAAAAGCCGCTCCCAGTAGTCCGTCCGTGCCCGGAGTTCTCCTCTCAAAAGCCGATGTGTTCACTGTGTACCGGAAGCGCCCGTCTGTAGCCCCCCTTCCCCTTCTGAACCGTGCGGAAGTGCACCTGACACGGACACGGAGAGGACGGAGCAGCGCCCTCTAACAGTGAGGAGGGAGAACTGCAACACTGCTGCTCCAAAGTGCATCAACTTTATCATGCTGGAAATTATTCTCACATAGGCATGATAGGTTCGTAGGTTTTCATGATGATGTAATAAGACAAGCACTATGGATAACACAAATGATAGTCTAAAACAGTCTCCAAATAAATCTCCCTGTGGGCCAAAATATATCAGCTCCAGTCAAATGTGGTTTAATTGGGAAAATACTAGTGAGGAAACTTTTTTCAATAAATTATTATTAACGGCTATTATTGCACTTCACAAGCTAGTCACCATATTTCCCCTTGTAGATTCAGCACTGCTTTTAGTTTATTTAACAATTACAGTTATCATCAAAGTCGTTTTGATCATTATTTCAGATTATTTAAAGTGCATATGACAGGTTTTAATGCTTCAGAAAATATTACTTATTTAGAAGGATAACATCAGTTGCAAGTTATTTCAGTGAAGCAGCAATTTTAATGTTGGCAGAAAAGTTATTTTAATTTTCATTGTTAAACTACTAACAGGAAGTGACATAGTTAGAGGTAAAGTTTAACAACAGTTGGACTCATTTCCCATTGACTTAACATGGTTGGCACGGCAACAGTTTTAAATTGTTTGCCTTCCACTATGTCACTTCCTGTCAGTGTCCAATAAGGAACTGAAACTATAAACATCACAAACAATGGCTTAACTAAAGAAAGCTGGGTACAATCTTTAGCAAAATCCTAAATATAGTTGTGTTAACCATGTTTTACAAAAAATTGCGTCTAATGTGTCAAATGCACTTCAAGGCTTAAAGTTACAGTAGCCTGAAGGAAAATACAGAATGACATGACAGAATAACAGATTCAGTTGTTTGGCACCATGACTTGTCGTAGGGTTTCCGTGGAGCATTAAATGTCATGAAATTAATTGTGCAAAACAAATCAGGCCTTAAATGTCCTGATAAATCAGTCAGACACCCCTCTGTTCTACAAATAATAATAAATGGAAAAGTCTTAAAGGTAGTTAAACCCCATGTTTAAAATAAATGAATACATAAAAAGTAAAAATAATAATAAATCTGTTCACTAAAAGCTTTACCAAAAAGATAGCTTTTCCGTTTACCCTTCAAAATATTAACTCTTTGCAAACCCAAAATCTTCAGATATACAGTTCCACATTTTGGGGGTCCGACAGAAGAATATCAAATCACTATAGGCCTAAAACCATTAAAAGCATGTGACTGGATTCCAACTGGCCCTACATTTCTTGAAAAATGATGACATTGCTCAACTATACTACTGTAGGTATAAGATTGCAAAAACAAAACGTCAAGTCTAAAACACATTCAACTGCAGTTTTGTCTGAAAGTGTACAAAAGTCTTCTACTCAAAAGTTGCCCACCGTATACTATTCTCTTTTGAATATTAACATTTCCCTTCATTCCTCACACAATTTGATGGATGTTTGCAAATCTGCAAATATGGAATATGGAATTTAAAATGTAGACGTTGGGCATTAAAAACAGTTCATTGGACTTGTATAAACCCTAATTGTGATGGTGGATCCTGAATCCCAAAGCCACATTACTATAGAAACTGCTCTATACAAGGAGGGTTTTGCTTGACATGAGCATATTGTAGCTATGTGTATGATTTTACACTGATGTTTAATAAACTGCTCTATACAATAGATTCACCATAGATGTAACTATGTACCAGAGGAATTCATCATCAGGAGCTTGCTTTATCTTTTGTCTTTTACCAGGAACGTCCCACTGAGATTCAGAGTCTTCCTTGCAGGCCCTTGTTCTTGGGCATGTATATAAATGTGCACTGGTGAACAGTGACTGGTGGATGTCCAAGGTCATGCTTGTTTTTTATAAACCCCATCATACTTGACATTTCCTAAACTTTGTGCCTAAAAAGCACAAGAGCGTCTAGCTTCGGGGAAAAAGGCTTTGTGGTGCAGCGCTTCTGCTTCGAGCAAGTTCTCCACAATATGCCATTGTTTTCAAAATGGCTGATGGCAATAGTTCCACAAATGTATCTCTTTAGTATCTCTCAAATGTGACACAAATAGGCTATGTGCACTTTCCCAGGCCGGGGAAGGAATGGGGAAGTTAGTTAGCAGCAAAGAGTTTCGAACATGCAGTGAGGTTTAAACACTGTCACCACAATGTGATTAAAAAAGCATTTGCAAAATACCCAGCAGAGACTGAAACATATTTTCTTTATCTACTCTTCCCAACAATAATGAATTTTCGAGTTAGTTTGTTCGGGATTATGGCATAATATCATAGTTTAACCCCAATGAAGTGGCATTTTAAAGGCCATGAACCTATTTTTCTCCGTTTTCACACCAAAAAAATTCAACTAATTCATTGTAAATCGTGGTTCAGACTTGACTTTCTAAACGCCTCAATTCTTCTCATCTTTCACGGAGCAGAGTGACCTGGTAATGCTAGCAATATTAGCTTTCCACCAGGCTGAGGCTAATAGGATTTAGCATCAGTGCTACTTTTTTTTTTCATATACTGCACTTGGCAGCAGCACTTAAAAAAGTTTAAAGCATCAAGAGAGACTTGTATGTATAGATTCTTTATATTGTATTATTTTGAGCAAGTCGAATGTAAAAACATTTTACAAGAAAATTTACATTTATGAATATGAAATTTGCAATAATAATAATAATAATAATAATAAAAACACATATTTATTATTATATTATTATTATATTAGTTTAGAGCTATGACGATTGTAAAAACCAAAAATCACATCAGAGTATGTAAGAGAAAAGTTACTAAGGATATTAGAATAAAGTCTTTCCAAAAAGCTACAGTGAAGGCAGTGCTTTAAGTGGGCCGGTGTGGGCCGGTGTGGGCCGGTGTGGGCCGGTGTGGGCCGGTGTGGGCCGGTGTGGGCCGGTGTGGGCCGGTGTGGGCCGGTACGCGCCGGTACGCGCCGGTACTCAGTACCGCCACTCCCAAATAGCTCTTGAGCGTACCGCCACCTCTTCGTGCGCCAGGTACGTGCTTTTAGCGTACCAGTACGCTCATTTACACATTTGTTTTAATCCTTTAGCTGCTTTTCAGAGCGCCCTTCACAAAGCACGCGTCCTATTCCGTCCCACCGTGAGCAGAGACTACATTACCCAAACACCCTGGAGTTGTATGAGTGAAAAGCGCCATGGGTCGCTGTAGCCGCTGTAAAAACAACTTGTAAAAACTTTGACTTGTGATGCTCGTCCACACAAACAACCGTATCCCGGAGAGGGCATGTGAAACGCAACCAATGCTGCTCGGTTAAAATACAATGAACACGTGACTCTCCTGGCGACCGGGTCAGAAGAACAAGGTCAGAGGACGCGTTGGCTGAGACCCCACCTGTGCCGCGGTCATTGAGGTTCTCACACGTAGCGACGAGCTGTAATGTCCTGCTGACAAAAGGAGCAGCTACAATGTCCTTGCGTAAAGATTGCTTTTAAAAATGTCACCAGGAAAAACGTCCTTAGCAAAACCTTAAATATATTTATTATCTTACCTGTTCTGAAAATACACAGTGTAGCCTGTTGTGCAGAAAACCAAACCTTTATGCACACCACAAAGGTATTCTCACAAACCAAATGTCAAAGCCTTTGTTGACACATGCGAAAGCAAAAGATAAGATTGGTCCGGGAGATGAACATTGTTTGCCAATATCCTTGTATGAACAAGGATACGTTAGTGCAAAGAAAAACAAAGTGGAATTTCCAGACACTCCCTTCAGAGCCACGTGCCAAAAAGAAGACGCTGCAGAGAGAAGAACAAAGCACCAGGAACCTCAAAGTAATTACAGCATCTTTTATCAGTATTGTTATGAATGCATGCGGGTTATATTATTGGATAGACAACTTGACCCAGACTGACTGACTGGAGAGACATATTATTCAAATGTAACCAATCACAAGCCTTCAATTTACTTTTCTGTGAGAAATGTTACAACACTTAATCATACGTCAAAATAGAAAACAGGAAGGGTTTGATTTTTGCAGCAACTATTTACCACTAAATGACTAAACCTAATGTTCTAATCAGATCACATGCATTTGAGATTCCCCATTTATTTTTAATACATAAATTTCCCGCTCTATGCAACAACAAAAAATAAAGTCTCGTCAAATTTCCCTCCCCCGGACTTAAAGATGGACACCAAAACTGCTTTCAACATTTTATTAAAAAATAGATAACTTGCTTGTATCGAACTATCACGCCGCCAGTGTATCGGATTACACACAACAAGAGATAAATAATGAGGGAAAGACGGTTCAAAATGCAAAGCAGCAAAAACAAGTGACACGTTTTAAAGCAGGTATTTAACAGGAATTCAGGATAAAAATAATATTCCCCCCATTGTTTTTAGGCAACTAACTTCTAATAACGATACACTGTAACACATTTGGAAAGCATTAATAAAACATTTACAAGGCTTTATTAATCATTCGTAAGCACTTTGATGATCGGGCCCCCCAAACAGTCCGGTCTGTTAGTTACGCACCTGTCGGTGTCTATGGCAACGGTAACTAGTGATTTTCTGACCTTCAACTAGTTAAAAAAAATGAAGTCGTAATTATAGAACAACAACGGCGGAGAAGTGTCTGAATGATAAAACAACACCACAGCATCAGTGACGAGAACCTTTGTCCTTGGTCACAGCCGCCGATATGACAATATTCAGCATGTCTTATTTAGCTAACCGTCATAGCATAGCTGATTAAGTTAATCTATTTGGAACGCGCCGAGGTCAGATCTTGGTAGAAAATACCAGTTAGGCCAGGAAGGGTTACAGTCAACAGTATTCACTATTTTTGCGCCTCCACATTGTTAACAAATGATGAAATATGGTTTATAAATGTTTGATAAATATTAATCAGTGCTTTGCAAATGCTTAAGAGTGCAGATTTCTTAGATGATTAACTAAAACACTAATAGGTCAAAATCTGTAATGCCAATTTTCTTTCTTCATCCTCTTTGCAGGGACTCACTCAACTTACAATAACGAAGTGAACGAATTAACATCAGAAAATGTCAAAAGGTCAATATCGTTTTGCAAAATCTTATAATAACGTTGGTAATAAGAATTCAAAAAGTAAAAGATAAAAATGTTTTATTTGGCATTTCTAAAAAAATATTAATATTATCCACAAAGGTTCATTTTCTCAGGCACTGAAATCACCTTTAAAATCTGGTGTGTATTGCTTGTACTGTAAGACGATAAATAGATATTTTAACATGTGCTACAATGAGAATAAAGTCTATGTAAATGGGAGATCCGCCGCTCTATGCATCTTTAAAACAGTGAAGCAACGTCCCAGCTGCAAATCCCCCAAAGTTCAATAGTTCACCGCCACCACGGAGCGCCCTGAAATCTGGACGTCATCGAACGGGAACAAGGCCAGGATCTGCCAAAAATAAAAAAATAAAACGGTAACGCAGGATTAGTTATTTGTCATTTATTATCTCGTTTTGACCTAAAAAAATAAACAAATAAATAAATTAAAAAAAACTTGGTCCTCACATCATCGTTCCCGTCTGCCAGGTCCAGCGGCGTCTCGTCCTCCATGTTGCGCAGCATCTTGTCGGCCCCGGACTGGCACAGCAGGTTGGCGATGTCCGCGTACTGTCGGCCCACGGCCAGATGGAGGGGCGTGCAGCCGTTGTACATGAAGGCGTCCGTGTTGGCCCCCCAGCTCAGCAGCATCCGGACCAGCGCTACGTCATGGAGCTCCACGGCCAAGTGCAGGGGCGTCTTCCCACTGGTGCCATCCTGAGGCGGAGGACACACACACACAAACACACAAACACACACACACGTCAATGCACTGTCTGAACAACTGCAGACTTTCTTTAGTTAATAGTGCTGGACAAATGAATATACACTGAGACTGGGGCTTTGATAGGAATATTAAAACATTTTCGTCGCAAAGTTACACAGCTCCGGAATGAGGATCCGCAAAGGCTCGTTTAAAAGTTCCAAAGTTACATCCGAAAGTCAGTCATGTTGTTGATGGGGCATGAATTGTATTTGTGTTTTTTGGGTGAATTGTTCCACGTTGTGGCTTTGAGGTGAGTCATTGACACAATTAGAATATTATTAAAATGGCCTTTTATGTTGTAATGTCTCGTGTGCACTTTCCAAAAGGTTTTACACGATGTCAAAATGTATTCTAGAACTTTGGAAAACATGAAGTGTGCTTTTCCCCCCCCTACTCTTTCAGTATTACTGTTCCATAAATACATCTTACACCAATATTGCAACACAAATACTGTGGTGATAAAACACACTCATTTAATTTGAACATCAATCTTTAAAGACCAATTGCCTTTCATTTAAGACATACATATACTGTAGCTACATATATTTTTTGTGAAGTGTATATGAAAATTGAATAGGATTTTTACTTCCATTACTTTCTTTTGAGCATGTGCATGCGTCACATTTCTTACGAGACGGTAATTGGTAAATAACAAAAGCATGGTTTCTACTGGAAAACAACCAGGATGTGAGGGGAATGTTTATACGAGCTGCACTTTCAGTTTATAATCACTTGGTAAATCCCTGTTTTACCAGGTCAAAAATGAAACCGAGCAAACGTTAATAATAACCTAAACACTAATAATAACCAGAGAGTATTATTTAGAGAGGCTGACTCGAAGAGGGAGGCATGTCTGGGTTCTTTGGGGACTGTTGCTCTTTGTCCATAGAAAGTTCAGTGTGTCTGGCAGCACTAATCATATCTCCATCTAAATCTGTCGTCCTGAATGTAGCATGTTGGCGGGCTCACTTAGCATCTTGACCTAATGCAGGCAAGGAAGTGAAGGAAACACCCCAAAGAGCCAGACCTCTCGTCCACTGAAATGAATGGTCTTTTTTTTTGTCACGGATCGGCACTTCTGTTGTATTGACTGTTCCGGTGCAGTCCATTTATTAAGCGGAAAAACGAGGGGGAAACTTTTCCGCTAAAATCTGATGTTCAGTAGATTGATTTGTGTTCATTTGCACCAACATGTCAACACTGCACTGTTTCTCTGCGTGGCCTGAAAACTGCCTTGTGTCCGTGTAGAACTGATTTACTCTTGACTTCTGCAGTCCTATGTAAACTAATACGAGTGAAGGGCACAAATCATGGCGGCGCCCATGTGAACTTCCAGAATAAAGTGAATACTGATAAGAAAGTTTAAATAATAAAGCACAGTACGACACTGACCTGGATATTTAGCTCAACGCCTTTTTTCCTCAAGAGCTTCATGACCTCGTGCTGCCCGTACAGAGCAGCCAAATGTAGACAGGCCAGACCTGGGAGAAATAAACCGATTACAAAGCATGTCTTTATAATTACAGTGGAAGAACAGGAAAAGTGCCGTACCCCTCCAGTTGTGCGTGTGGAGCACCGGGGCCAGCTTGCTGTGGGGCACGTCTCTGATCATGTGACTGATGCAATCCGTCTGCCCGTGCTGGCAGGCCACGTGCAGCGCCGTGTTACCGTCTCTGTCCTGAAGGTGGAGACTGGCCCCTCGCTCCACCAGGCTCCGGACCACGGCCTCTAGGTCCAGGTACACGGCCAGGTGCAGCGGGCTCTGGAAAAAAAAAAACACCACCACATGTTCTCATTACCTCTTAGTTCACAATGACCATGATAATGCTTTCATCCGCTGATATAGGACATGCTTAAAATCTCTCCTCCATTCAGGATTAATCTGCCCGTGTCAGGCCATGGTCATGGGTCAGCTAATATTTATATGGTATCGGCCCTAAAGATACCCTGTATATTACCATAGCGAAAATGTACTTTGGTAAGTATTGCCTACATAAATGCACTCTTGTATTTGGTAATTGCAACCGTTCAAACTGCGATTTCGATTTGATTGTGGTTAGCTGCAGCCCAATTAGCGACACAACGACAGAAATTCCTCGGAGTTTCCTCGGAATGCTAGATCCAGTTCTACCTTCTTAAGCGAGGGACTTTCTTTGAGTTGTTTTGGCAGACATATTCTGCGCTTTGCTTCCTACTTGTCTGTCATCCGGCAGGACAGGAATAACCGCCCTCTTAGTCTTCACACCAGGACACACTTCAGGGCTGCTATTTGCACAGGAGCTAAAGGAGGGGAGTTCCCAGCGCCCTGTCCCATCAGAAGGATATCAGGAGCAGAGACACGCACAGAGGGCCCGTGGAGGCGCGGACTGCGGGTAAAGAGGAACTACTACTACCAGCACTACTACAGTTCTCTGGAAGTACAGGGTAAAAATACTGCATCTGTTTCCACCATCGAGGGCTTTTGGGGAAGTTACTGTGCCCTGAAAACGCGTGGTGGGTTCATTTGTAAGAATGAAAACAGAAGGGTAGGGTCAACAAACAGATACATAAAAATATATAATTCTTGAAATAAAATAAACTGACATAAAATAGCCTGATTCAATGTTTTATGCAACTTCAGGAGACAGATGTTGAAAAGCGAGTTTACTCCGAAAGCAGACCTTAGCACACACTTTTCAGAGAAAAGTCAGTGTCATTGTAACCACAGCACTGCTTTTCCATAGAAAGCAGTGTGCAATATGTAAAGTGCACATGGTTCTCACACAATAGGACAATGACTGACTTTGATGTGTTACAGGGGGACACTTCACAGTTTGAACATCTTTAGCTGAGGCAGGTGCGGTGAATGGGCCATAAATACAGCACCAATCACCAGTGATTTCATTCAAAACACAGCAACGTTTTTGCAGCGGTCAGGCATTTTATTTATTTATTAACAGCCGTGAACAAAGTGTTGGCACAGTAGATGTTCAATGGGGATCCCACACTTGTAAAATATACAAGCGTGTTGGCTGACGTTTCTGCATTTTGTCGTGTGTGGGGTTAATGGATGGAAAGTAGCTAATGGCTAAATGCGGTGCATTCACAGAAAGTAACAGAGAATGGCTCCAAATAAACAAGTTAAGTCTGTGCTACTTAAGTTCCTTGGTATGGTATTAGTATGAGCTAGTTACAAGGGCTTTATGAGCTGCACAAAACAAAGAAAGCTTTCCTCTAACTTATAAGAATAAAGCTTTTCATTTGACAAATGAAAATGGCCAGTGAGCAAAGTTTTACAAATAAACATGTGTAACGGAAGAGGAGTGCAGCAGAGTGCCAAAGGCCTGGCTCATCCTAAAGACGGACCTGAGGTAAATGCAGCCTCTCTGCCCCCCCACATGTGTGCAGCTCTTTCCTCCACGTCTGCAGAAATAGCCCCGTGCAGGCGCTTCATCATGTTGCCTAAAACATGTCCACGGTGCACTGTTCACTGCAAATTTCCCCTGACACCCACAAGCCCCCCCATACGCAGACACGCCCCGCACTGTAGAGGTTCAGTTTTAGTCATAATATAAAAGTCACATTTGAACCCATCGGAGTTACTTCATACTTCTACTGACGACGAGCTAAATCTTCATCCTCAGTAGCACGTGAGAGTGATCACCTGATACAAGTTGTTCTGTATGTCCAGCACCTCCTTTGGGAAGATGTCGATGAGCTGCTGGGTAAACTGCTCGTCTTCATGGATGATGGCTAAGTGCAAGATTCTGCAGAAACAAAAACACAACACTATTTAAAATGAAAAAGAAGTAGCTAATTCACTCATTGGAAACTTGCACAATATCTGTAGGCTCTGACTTTCTGACATTGAGCAATCAAAACCAAACATCACCGCATTTCACAAAGCCTGACAGAAAAGATTGCATCACCCTTTCCTCGGTATTCATCTCAGAAGAGGAGAACTTCTGTACACCGCAGTGATCGGCAAAAGTTGGCGGCTAGTGGAAGTTGCGCAGTAAGTGAAAGATGGACGGATAGAGAAGCTGTCGATGTGCTACTGCGACGTCTACAAAGCTGCAAGTGATAAACAACCACAAGGCAGAAGGAAAACGGGCAGAACTGGACGGTTTATACACGTGTGAAAGTACTGATATTTGAAAAACACCAACTGAAGTAGTGAACAAGTCGTTTTATACTATCACTACAGAAACTTTGGTTAAGATCAGGGCCGTCAACAGATATGCTAGGGCCCAGGGCGAGATGGACCCCCCCACCCCCTCCCACCCCCAGCCACCATTTTCAATTATGTTCTATTATTTTTTACAGAAAATGGGCTGGGGCAGGGACAACTTACCCGGTTTATGAAGATGAAGCTTATATTTGTGAAATTACGTAGAATAATGAAATAAACTATTAAAATACACATTCATAACAATCATTATTTTTGCAGTGAGGGTCCTGGGTACTCACAACTATTACTACTGTATTTCCATCTTCCAAAATCCCAAATCAAGGACCAAAATCTACACTATTCCCGGCCACATTCATCAATCAGTAGCACAAATAGGTGTAGTATTTTCTTGACGTAAACAGTAGGTATCAAATTGCATCTCAGTTGTGTCCCTGGCGCCTGCCTTTACGTCAAATGAAAAGTAGCACAACAGTCTCAGAGGCAGACAGCGTGGGACCTAAACTTTCCCACAAAAGATAACCGTTCAAGACCACTTCCTTCTGGGTGTATTTTAAACTAGTTCAAATGTCGTGTCTGAATATATCAATGTTGTTTTGTGCACCCCCTTAAAATGCCCTGCACCTGATTTTTACAGTTTGAAATTGTGACCGAGATAAGTAAAGTTTAAAATGTCTTAACATGATCCAAACAAGGATGAGTTCATGAGGACATTTAACAACTGGAGTCATAGTAATGCCAACTAGCACTGCACTACTTTGTACACACCATTAGAGGTTCTCCGACAAGTATCATTGATACGCAGCTATGCAACTGAAATCATTCAGACAACTGATAGAACATGATACAATAGTTGTTTAGCTGGGGAGTTCCTGGTTCAATTGACTGAGGAATCTTTTCTAAAGAGAAGGAAACCACGATGCCCTGAAAAATTGTCAGGCGGAAGTAAAAGCAGGTCAAACATGTAAGAGGCTCACAATAACACTAAATGTATGTATTTTTATTTCACTCTCAAAAGTTAGGTTCTGCCCTAAGGATTTTTCAAGCATTTGTCAAACACAAGACAAATGTAATTCCTTATTTACCAAAACACTGCTAACTGCTAGCTAGCAGATCATTAGCTAAATCTGATAGCTTGATTTAGCTAATAATGTTCCCTTGCTTTCCCTGCTTTGATATTTGACATAATTTCACTCCCTGAATGGACATGAGCACAGGACGTGACAGAAGACGACGCAAACTCTACAACTGTCGCAGTGCAACTATACTGTACGTAAGGGCCACGAGCGAGTCCAGTACTACACGTGGAATTTGTCATTTAGGTGTGGGTTTTTGCAATATATCGCAATATTTTGTGGCACAATATGATAAATACTTTTGATAACGTCATGCATTTTAATGAATTTGAACGCTCTACTGCTTTCACTGTCAATAGAGGCCAGTAATGGTTAAGAATTCAGTCAGAGCAAGAGAGGGCAGCACCAGCATTGTACGTATAATTATAATAACAAGCTGGTTAGTTTGTTCTGTTTGGAAAGAGGACTGTGGTTTGATGTGAGTTTAAATGTATAAAAATGTAATGATGCCAGTGCCGGATCAAAGGCCCATTTTCAGTGAATAAGTGAGATATAATTTATTTACTTTGAAATGGGAACAATGCAATATGGTGCATGTAGTTTATTAGGTAACAATGCTAAAAATGGTTGATGGTAAATTTGGATGGATGGGTGTTTTTTTTAAATAGTCATATGTTGTAGGTTATTTTGTGCAATATATCGATTATCGCAGTATCGTTGTATAGTTATCGTTTGTGAGCCTTGTATCATTATCATATTGAATCATGAGTTACCCAGAGGTTCTCACCCTCAATCTCATTCTTCCACTTTACATACATACATACATACAAAAAAATTATAACTTTTTTTGCGCCAACAGCCTCTCAGATCATGTTCAGACACCACGTTCACATCCACAGACAAGCTGGGGGAAGTGTCTTGCCAAAGGACACAACATCAAGACACTTTACTTGAGCCACTGTTGGTGCCAAGAAAACCTTTGTTCCGCGCCTGCTGTACTGCATAACTTACAAAACTACATCTAGCTTTACTGTGAACGAGGTATACAACAGTGTGAGGAAATTAGAGGGAAAGAGCACTGAAGAGTCACCAACACTTGAGCAATGAGTAAATGCCACGCATTGCACCAACTCCAGAGTCTCCTGGAGCCAAGGTGAACGCAAATTCACTTGAGTCATTCTCCCTCAATGATGTTACTCATTGTATCATAGAAAAGGGTATTCATAATAGGGATGCAAAAATAATTGATGGGAGTGATTATATGAGTTTGACAGTAGCACGTGGTAAAAGTTCCCGTGTTTGAGAGAAAAAAAAACAAAACAAAAACTTTGCTCTCTTTCAGAACTGCAGGTAGGAAAAATACATTTGACAATAAGTAGCATTTCTACAGTATGGGTACAGGAGACTTTATTGCAGTTGTGGAAAGTAACAAAGCCAAAAGTACAATCCATGAACAAAGTACAAATTGGAAATAGTTTTACTTTCCTTTTTATGATAAATATTTTTACTTCACTACATTTTGGGTCCTGTATTGTACATTTTTAACTGGGTTATAGGGATGGCACGAGATCTGGCGAGATCAAATTGGCACGAGATTTTTCGTATAGGCTGAAATTTAGATATAGACCTTCTTCCTGTAGACTGCTATAGGACTCATGGGAATATTTAGGCAATAGCTCTCTAATAATGTGTACTATATATTGATTGGCACTTAAAAAAAGAAAGAAAACGTTGAAGTTTTTAAGGTCAGTCTCTTGGAACCACTGCCTCGGTGTTCAAACCTGCACTGGAGCCGCTGCAGATTCACGCCTGTAGATCCACACTCGCACCTCGTTACTTTTTCATTTACGAACTAAAGGCTCTGCTGTTGGAAGCTACGTTTTACCGCTGCACTCCGCGGCGAGTCCGGGTGGATCCGTCGTCTATTTTGTGATTGTACACGCGCATCTACCACGCACGGAAAAGCAAAACAACACGGATGTGACATGCGTGTGCGGACAACGAGGGAGAGGGCAGGCGAGCGTGCAGAATATGAAGGCATGATTACAGCGGGCCATTTAAGGTCAGAGGTCAGTCTGACTACAGTAGAATCACTCTCTGTTTAATGTTTAAAACCTCCTGTGCGTCAATGTCTGGCACAGACTGTTTAGATACTAAATCTAAACCTGTCTCCTCCTCCACCTGAAATCAACTTTTAACTTCAAATTATATCCAATTATTATTTATAATAATTAGACATATATATATATTTCTAATTATATATATATATATATATATATATATATATATATATATATATATATATATATATATATATACACACACACAATCAGAATACACCTGTCAAAAGAGCCAAATGTATTAGCCTTGTTCTAATATTAAACTGTATGCACACAAATAGAGCCTGATGATATTGGTAAAATCAGTTCCCATCCTTATTAGTTTGTTCATTTTGTTACAAACAATACAATAAAATGGCTCCATACAAAGGAAACATAATTGCAAAATATTATTTATTATTGCAAATTATGTAAAAATCTCATCTCGTTCTCGTGGACTTAATCTCGTGGGCTTTGTATCTCGGCCCACCACTATTGGGTTACCAGTAAAAGTACTATGAATTGTGATTTAAATGCATTCAAAGCTCTTTATGAGCTCAGTCGGTCGATTTAAAGCTGCAGTGAAGTTGTTTGGATAAGAAACATAACAATAATAGTCTGAAAACACCAGCGGCTCATTCTGTCTCTCCTGTTAAACAAGAGCTTCATTAAAAAAATAAAAAATATCACATATGTATATTTTCCATGGGAATCGGTGGGAATGAACGGGAATATGGGAATTAACACAACAGAATGTCACTTCTATGGAGACATGCAAAAATCTGATTTAACAATAATGCACTTGATTACAGTGCCCATCAAGGGAGAGATGAAAAGTATCTAGGAAATCATCATTGCCATGCCTGTCCACCAGGATTTGAAGAGGACTGACTTTCAGGGATATGGCCAATACAAAATATATCTACTTTCACAAACCTTTGTGGAACACACGCGCTGTGCTTATAAGGTCTAGGGCTGGGCGATATATCGATATTTAAGATATATCGATATATTTTAAAAAGAGATATGGAATTAGACCATATCGTATATATCGATATAGTCCAAATTTGCGCTGCAATACTTGCTTCAGTCAACCCGCTGAACGGAGCTCTGCACTGCTCCCAGCGCCCCGGCCCCGCCCCTCGTCGAGGGGAGAGGGGGGAGAGGGGGGGGGGGGGGGCAGCCGGCACTATTCAACAAACATGAAGAAAGCAACAAAGTCTGCGGAGCGTGCGGAGGAGAGCCCCTGAGTTGGTAAAACAAAAACCAGTGGCTCAATCATTTGAAGATGGTTTGGATAGAAGTGAATGTAGCGGCGAGATATGGCGGCGACGTGCGCTGCGCCATGTGTTTTTGTTTACTTCTCAGTCTAGTTAAGGTTTGCGGTAGATTGTGGATGTACAGTGAAAATATCAGCGTTTGTAATGCTGCCACCGCGAAGGACTATCGCTTTTTCCCCGTTAGCATTGCGTTAGCCGCAACGCTAATCACTCCAGTCCCTCGCTGATACCCGCTCTGATGATGAGCAGAGATGGTGAGCCTGTGCTGCTTGTAAAGAGTAAAGAGTCGTTTGTGGCTCAGTTTAGGAGCTTATGTTTGGGAATGCTTTGGATAAAGAACTTATCTCAAAACCACTGACTAAAACACAGTTAAATCAAGAGCAAATATCAAGAAATTATTTGGGCTATTTATTTATTATATTTCATGATTATTAAGGACTAAAAAGTAAGTAATACTTTAATAAGTCATATTTCATTGTCTCAGTTTAGGCTTTAGTTTAGTTATATGCTACATAAAGTTATTAACAGCAAATGGGGTAGAAGAAAAATAAATATATAAAATAAAAATTGCAATATTAAATATTAAAACACTCCTATTTGGCAGTGACATTTCATTTCACAGCTCTCACTTTGTGGAAAAAATATCGGGATATATATCGTATATCGATATTCAACCTAAATATATCGGGATATGACTTTTGGTCCATATCGCCCAGCCCTAATAAGGTCATTTCAAAAGTGCATGATAGGCAATTTATTGAATAAAGATTCAGTTTATCTAATCGCAACTGCAATACTTTAACCCCCCCCCCCAAAACGTGCAGCGCTAACTGACAGTTCACTTGCAGCTGTGGATTTCCCAATGAGTGAGACAGGTTTCATGCAAAATTCCACTTCCTTGATGCATTCAGTAACTTAACAACAATTAAAAACAAACGTCTCCACCTCTTTGTCCTTTCCAGCCGGACTAGTTTCTTGGCAGGACCAGCCCGAGCGCCGCTGACAGCATGTGCTTTGTGTGTCTGCGTGCGTGGGGGAAGTCCGAGCCTCTTTCACTTCTGTTTTCTGCCTAAAAGCGCCGCATCCACATTCAAAGCACGGCAGGGCCAAAGTTCAGTACAGACCCGTGGCTAAGTATAAAGTATCACATGGCTCTGAAATCCCCTTAAAAACCAGCGGCTCGGGGAGACGCGCGGCCCGGGACGAGCCAGTGAGCGCGCGCCGCTTGGGAGAAGAAGAGCGCGAGCAGTGATTCATGGTCATTCAGCGGCCTGCCTTACTGTAAGGCAATAGGAACAAGTTAAACAAGGAGGGGGTTTGGGGAATGCACATGCAGAAAATGCAAACTAGAGAATAAAGGGAAGAGGAAAAAGCTTTACAGTACTTGGATCCACGTGTACAGTAGGCAGATATATATGTCTGCAAACTAAAGTAGACTTCTAGGGCCGAACGAGATGAGAAACTGCCTTAAACCGAGCACATTTGCTCCAGTTCGGTTTGACCCAACTCTAGCTGACAGCCTATAGGCCACCTCATTTGAAAGCTAAGGCCCGAGCGCTTTCCTCCCCCTTTTTTATTATTATTTTTCGGTCATGCTTTCGTCATGTTTTTGTCGCGTTATCTTTATGGTTTTGATGCACATTCGTCACATTTTTGTGGCTTCATCAGTTACATTACACGAAAAAATGAAATGCGGCCAAAACGCTTAAAAAAAAAAAAAAGCTATGAAAACGTGACAAAAAGGTGGCGAAACACTTGACAAAAAGTTGTGATGATGACGCTTCTGCAAACTTTAATCAGATTTCAACAAGATTACATTTTTCTTCTGGGATGACCTTTGAGAAATAACAACGTTGAGCTCTACATGTATAGAACAGAAAACTATTGCCGACTATAAAATGAGTGGATTCCTTTTAATAGTCAAACAATTCGATATATCGTTGCAGCTCGGGGGTCCACCCGGGGGCAAGTTGTACGATGCGGTGACTGACTAGAGAAATGAAAAAGAAGCATTTCATGTGATATTTTTGGACCAACACAGGGATAGGTCCTGAAGTATTCTCACCCATAGAGTTAGGAGGACCCAATATGCAATGAGGGATATTATGGCATTCTCTACATTCACACTGTTAATTTCAGAAGGCAACATAAGGTGGGACACGACTGGTAGGACAATGCACTAAATGGCTGTGCACCACAACTAAAGGAGGAACAGGTGGCCACCCCACATTAAAGTATACCATACAATACTGCTTTATGTCATGTGTTGTGATCACTTGTTCCAACTGTTGCCACTGGGATAGCTGCCGACTCCAGCCGCAGCAGCAAAGTAAGTTGAAACAAAGTCTAAATGTCAAACTTACGTGTCCCCGTCTTCTGTGATGGCTGTGAGCGGGTTCTCCTCCTCCTGGGGCGCCTCGGGGACCTGTTCCTCGGCGACGGTGGAGATCCTGCACTCCTCCGCCACGATTTGCCCCAGACTCTCCACGGTGATGGACGACGAGCCGTAAGCCGAGTCCAGGCGCTCGTCCGCGGACATAAACTTGTCCCCGGAACCGCCGATGCTTTCGCCGCCGCGGCTCTCGCTGAAGTCGCAGCTCATGTCGCGGGGCTCCTCGGACTTGAACTCGGACCGGATCGAGTCGATGCCCGAGTCCATGCGGCTCTCCTCCACCAGCGGGTCATGCTTACCGCCGCAACTGCTGCTCATGGTGGCCCCTGTCCGCTCGGTGCACTTTGGTCAAACTTAGCCCAAGCTTTCATGCCACTCACCGCTGGATCTGACCTCCTCCGCTGTCATAGGACGTTACGAAATACAAACCGAGCCGATCTGAGCTCCTCGGTGCATGAAATCGTTTGTTAAAGGCGAGCCAAGCGGGGGGAAGCGTGTGCGTATCCGGCGTGCTCTCATATGAGCAGTTTGGAGTTTTGAAAGGCGATAAGCGCACGGGCTGAACATGTGAAGCAAAGCTGTTTTGGTGCACGGGGGAATCCCCAGAGCGCGTGCACGCACGTACACACGCAGCGTTTGAATCGGCCCAACGCCAGAAGTCTGCAGCGTTTCAAAGTAAAAGCAGAAATGAGGCGAGTGTCTTTCAAAAGCCAGGGCTTAATGATTTGCGGTTGAAAGTACTGTCAAGGCAAACCAGTGCATTTTAATGATTTGTTTCTGCACATTTAACATGCATTATGTTCCAAGTAATAAACTAACTATCGCAACGGCATCACTATGGAAATACTACATGTAGGCCTTTATGGCGCAACTTACTACTCTGTGAGTCATATTAAACACCACTATCATGTATTTGTCAAACTGTTCCCAGCACCACTAGCCAACAACAGGCTGCACTTCCTGTACTGCATCTGATAAAAACTTATGTGAGGGCACAATTCTTTTCCTGAAAAGGTTATATTTTTTACCAACAGGTGTCAAGCTGTGTCTACATTAGCGCAGTATAATGTACAGACTGCACTGTGATCCCCAACAACCAGAATTGTGCCACTAAGGCAGAGGTTTTTGTTTTGTTTGTTTTTTTTACCCAGGAGCGACCTTTACGCCACAAAAATGGCAGAGCTACTCATTCTGAAAAAGAACCACGAGAAACTTTGCGTTAGGTGGAGAATTCGACTGATTAAGTAGTTTTATTAATCAGCTATTTTCAAAAAGAAAATAGCTTACATCTAATATTGGACTCATAAAGCTTAAGTAGAAAACATTTGGGTAGGCTGGGGATCCGTGCACTAAAGAGTACAATCCCACAAAAACATGTCAAATAAAACACGTGTCTATTGGTACCCTGCTGTTTCAATCATTGCAACCAATGTATATACCTTAGTGTGCCACATGGGGGCATCCCTGTATGTTGCCCTGTTTATAACACTTTATTTAGTAGGATAATAAACATATATTTCTCCACGTGGTATTAGTTTACAACTTTCACAACTTTCAGGGAGCCATGTCACGGTAATGTAAACAACAATCTGTTTACCTATAGAACGACTTTATATTTGGACGCACAGCACAGAGTAGTCTTTTATTCAGAAATGTATGCCCCCACTGTATATATTGCTCAAAATATTACAAAGTTACAACAAATTACAAACTAGTACAACCGGGCCTTTAACCCAAATATTCTATCCTTTGAAGTACAATAGCATCCTAGCATCCATATACAGGTGAAACTGGGAAAATTAGAATATTGTGAAAAAGTTCATTTATTTATGTATCGCAACTTAAAATGTGAAACTAATATATGATATAGACTCATATATTTTGATGTTACGGCTTACAGTCCGTTTTCAAAATATTTACTGAGATGTTTTATTTTGGGTTTTTTACAAGCTGAGCCATAAATATCCAAATTATATAAAATAAAGGCTTGATATATACTGATATATTGATATATACTTACAGCTTGTAAAAACCTCAAATTCAAAATCTCAGAAAATTAGAATATTGTGAAAAGGGACTATATTGTAGCTCAAAGTGTCACCCTGTCGTAGGTTAATGAATCCAAAACACCTGCAAAGGGTCCCTGAGACTTTAAATGGTCTCTCAGTGGTTCAGTAGAATTCACCAGCACGTGGCTGATGGTGCGATGTTTTGTCCGAGCGCGTGTGAACATGGACTTAATTTGGAGTAAATGCAGTTGCAGCTAAGGCGGTCTCGAGGCGACCTACAAAGCTCCGACATGTGTGAAAACA
The DNA here is from genome assembly GCA_021464625.1 of Proterorhinus semilunaris. Lineage (NCBI taxonomy): Eukaryota > Metazoa > Chordata > Actinopteri > Gobiiformes > Gobiidae > Proterorhinus > Proterorhinus semilunaris. The sequence goes on from CM038359.1 coordinate 9,075,797, forward strand.
GCCTCGAAACGCTGTATCAAAGCAGAAAGTTAAGTGGAAGGGAAAAGTGTGGAAGTAAAAGGTGCACAGGCACAGGGATGAGCGCAGTCTGGAGAGGACTGTCAGGAAAAGGCCATTCAAAAGTGTGGGGGACCTTCACAAGGAGTGGACTGAGGCTGGAGTCAGTGCATCAAGAGCCTCCACACACAGACGGAGCCTGGACATGGACTTCAGATGTCATATTCCTCTGGTTTAAGCATCCTGGATCCTCAGCAGTGCCACAGGCTGATAGCGTCCATGCCAAGTAAAAAGGCCCAAACCAAGTACTAAGTACATATGCATTATTATAGTTTTCAGAGGACCGACATTTCTCTGTTTAATTTTTTTTTTTTTTTTATTGATTTAATGTAATATTCGAATCTTCTGAATTTTGAATTTGGGTTCTTTACGAGCTGTAAGCCATAATCATAAAAAATAAAACAAACTTGACATATACTTCACATATAACTCAATTAAATAAACATATAATAATAATAATGTTAATGATAATAATAATGATGATGGGTGAGAGGTTCCTTGCTGTAAAGCGCTTTGAGTGCCTAATGTAGGTGGAAAAGCGCTATATAAGTTGAGACCATTTACCCTTTTTACCATGATGATAATTAAACCTAAATTAAAATTATACTGAGGATGGTAATGACAACTGGGAAGTATCAAGATCTCGGAGTATAATATCTATTAATGTACCTTTATAACATAAAAGTAACTCTCGGTAATCACTGGTAACAATCTGAAAGAAATATATTCATCAATTTTTTTTTTACTTGCTTTGTACTAGACATCGCACATGAAACGAGATCGTTGTAGTTGTGCTTTGTTTCAATTAATTATATAAACAGTTCATGTATTTTTTTGTAAGTTTGTAAGTTGGTCTGTGCGAATGTAGCTGCTGAAATGTATCAAATTCTCTTTGGATGAGGTCTCTTTGATGTTTTGTTCCTTCGGTGCCATTGTGTGAAATGTACTTTTTTTATTTATTGCACTTGGGGGTGGGGGCGCTCATAAGCTTTTTGCTTCAGCCCAATCCTTTTGAGCAGAATGTATACTGCTCAAATAAACAAATAAACTAAACTAAACATATGTCACTTTGCATGTCATATATCAGTTTTACATTTTAAGTTGAACTACAGAAATAAATGAACTTTTTCCTTCCATCCATCCATCCATCCATCCATTTTCTTCCACTTGTCCATTGCCGGGTCGTGGGGGCAGCTGTTGGAGCTGCCCAAATCACATTGCACCATCCCCTATGGCTCCTCCTGCAGGTGGTGGGTCCACAGAAGGACGGTCTCATGGTTCTAACCGGGCCTGTTGCTCTCTCATAAGGGGCTTCTGAACCGCTCTTTGTCTGACCCGTCACCTAGGACCTGTTTGCCATGGGAGACCCTACCAGGGGCACGAAGCCCCCGACAACAGAGCTCCTAGGATCATTCGGGCGCTCAAACCCCGTCCACCACGTTAAGGTGGCGGTTCCAGGAGGAGAACTTTTTCATTGATATTGTAATGTTCCGAGTTTCACTTGTATGTGAAAAGTACTTGTAGGCTACTAAAGTATTGGCTAATGTCCAAATAAGCCAAAGTCCGGCAGTTGTGTTCGATTAACCAAGTAGCTCTCACACATAAGCCTATCTCATCTGTCAATCCAACTCTGCAGCAGGACCCAGGTGACCGCGAATGGCTCGGGGGCTATACGTTGCCCACGTCTTTTTTATTAGGCTATTATTATTTTTCTCATTATCATAATTCATTTTGAATCAATATCCAACACAGCCCGTTTGATTATGCGCAGTCTTATTAAATGCTCCTGGGACTGGGGGGGTATCGTGCGCAGCGCCGCCTCTCCTCGTGCCCCCCCTCGCTGTTGTGATTTACTCCTCGGTCTAGAGGGACGTGTGCGTGTGTTTTATTTACATGTGCTGAAAACGCATGCTCGCCTTTGTCCAAATACGGTTCCAGTGATCTCCTCCGTGCGTCCCGGGGTGATCTACGGCTACTGACGGGCGCCTTTGGCTTTTTTACTACCACTGCAACCAAGTCAGCAGCAGCATAGGCGCCTGTCTCCCTGTCTCAGCTTTTTTTTTTTTTTTTTTTTTTTTGCGTCTTGGGAAAGGCAAGGCACAACGCGCCGATCCTCGTAGGGCAGGCGATCTAACCTCCCGCAGCATCCTTCCGCTACCCGGGGAAGAAAGATGTGCACTTTGTACAGCCTGCCCGGTCCGCTCAGACGTGTCCGCTCGGATGATGCGTAAATGGAACCTCGGAGTGTCTATGGAAACCCCACATCGTCCGACACGGAGCCGCAATCATAACAATGTCCCCAGCCTCAGCAGCTACAGCCAGCGAGAGCAGCACCGCCGCGGTCCCCGGGGAAGAGCCAGAGAGCCCGCGGGATGAGGTAAGAGGAAAAACAGCTTACGACAAGGGGATACAAAGTCCGTATTATACGTGGCTGAATGAACTACCCTGAAAAGCACAGCATTGTAATAAAAACTGCAACAAAGGATTGCTTCAGAAAAGATGACTATTATACGTTTTCTAGTTTTACTTAAAGTCCCAGTGGCAGATTCAGAATCTTTCAGAGGGCAGTCCTGCAGATGGAACCCTATTGTACATGTTTGTGGTGATGGCATGAGGGGAAACCTACCCACACACAAGGAAAACATGCAAACTCCACACAGAAAGTTTCCGTCCATATAAATGTAGGGCTGCAACAAACGATTGTTTGGTAATCGATTAATCTGCCGATTATTGTCACGATTAATCGATTGGCCGTGAATGGTGGATAAAAATCGTATATGTATATATATATATATATATATATATATAATTTGTATTTTTTTTATCACATAACGTTAAAGTGGCATCGCTTGAGGACATGTTGATGGAGTAAACTTAAATTGAATCTTTGTTGGATTCTGCTTCTGATTGGATGAGACACAGATGGATATTTATGACATTTTCAATGCACAAAACACTACAGACCCTAGCTTTGAAAACAAAGTAGGTTTTCATAAAAAATTTACAATTTTCATGTCATTTTTGCCTTATTTGAGTCTGTGTAAAATGATTATTCGATTACTAAAATAGTTGTTGACTATTTCAATAATCGATTAGTTGTTTCAGCCCTACAGAAATGTCAAACATTTAACGCGATTGCTTTGCTGTTGTGAGGTTAAGCGCTCACTGCGGCGCCATCATGCCACCAACATTAGAAAGTAGTATTTTGTACGCTTGGATGACTGACTAGCGCCCTCTGCCTGCAACACTGAGGAGTGAAGCCGTTTGAACGGACAAATTAGCTGCAAGGCTAACTGCCAATGTTGCGCTGACAGAGTCTGTAGTGAGTAAAAAGTCGGTACTGAAATGATCAGAACAAGTCCAGTAAGCGTCTGGACTTTAGGAGAGTTAACATCAGTATAGAAGAGGATCACCTCCTCATCCACGTTTTAGTTGATCTTTATTTCAAATCAACCGATAACATTTTATATTCAAAGCACTTTACAACAACCCCGCTTGAACAAAGTATTGTACAGCTCAAAGGTTATCTCATCTCGGGAACTTGGGTACCAAAATGATTTTCCAGTTTCCCAGTGGACATTACGAGACGAGGGAGCGTTCACGTGGAATTTTCTACCGAACAAGTAATTACGAACTGCACACAGTTACACTCCACACAGGCCAGAAATCCAACCGTGGACCTTCTTGACCTTCGTCAGCAGCAAGACTACTGTTTTAAAGGTTTTAACATCCGCTACACAAAAGGTGACATCATAATCATACCTTTAGAATTGGAATCGCAACTGTTTCCTACATCTCACTTTCACCATTCGCGACCATAGCTGACACTTTGCCCAAATGCGAGACCAATTACAGAAAAAACTCTCCCATCTAATTTGTCTATTATTCATGTGGCGTCTGTAGCTCTGCCTTTTATATTTATTCAATAAGAAAAGTATATACTCCTAGTAAGCATAACAACATTTCTATTCTCAATAATAGTTTATAATTTGAGGAATGCGATAGAAAAGTTAGGAAACGGTTTGGGCCGCAACTAATTATTTCAACTTCACTAGCTTATCTCAGTATGATTTGCATATGGGAAAAATCAATCTAATGTAGTGATATTCATTGTTAATTGTTATTAGGTGATTTATTGTTAGGGCCGCCCAATACTGTATCGTCATCACAATCTTAGATGAGGCCGTCTTTAATTGATGAGGTTTATTTTTTGCAAACAAAGACCAAAACAAAAATGTGCAAAAGTTATGTTGTAGTCATGACTTTCCTAACTTACATCCATTTGAGTCTTGTTTTGGTCCTGATCTTTTACAAAAAACATCAATACAGCTTTACATTTCTTGATTTTAGTGTCACCGAATAACGCATTCGTAATAATCCTAACAATCACATTTGATTTGACATCATGTCATCCTTTGCCTCCACTTCTTCACTCCCTCCGTCCCTCCCTTCCTCCCTGCTGCCTAAGCACAGACTGAATTACATGTAATACTATATTTCCAAGGCCTCAACCAAGTGAGTGAAAGCTCTTCCTCCCGCACCAGGTTCGTCTCAATGGGGAATTGGTGTGCTGCTAATCCCCTGGTCCCTGCGGGGTGTTGCCTTTGGTTGGTTAGGAGCCAGCGCCCCGCGGCTGAGGTGGGGGGAGATAATTAGGGAGAGAGCATTTATTATTGATGCTGCCTGTGCCTTAGAATGTGCACAGAGCGGGTCCGTTCAATAATGTCAGCTGGGCGCGGATGATGGATTCGACATTTGCGGTCACATACAGACCCTACCTTGAGTGACTCTTCGGTTTGAAGTGCTCACACACGAGGAACACTAAATAAAGTGACTCCATATCCACGTCACGAGGAGTGTCCTCTATCATTTATCAGCAGATGGAAACTTCAGCCTTATTTAGGGGACAGTTTATCTCTATTGCAAAATACAACAATCAGAGGTCAGTACTGAACAATTTACTTAAGAACGGTGCTTAGAGTTTTGGGGGATTTTTCCTTTCCTTAAGTAGTATTTTTGGTAAGGACTTATTATGACTCCACTACAATGAAAGTAAAAAGTAGAAAATTGGCAACTTATTGTGTCCCATTGAAAAAGCCTTATTACGCACACTCCAGAACAGCAGGGGGCAGCATGCAAATTGCTGGGTTGCAGATTCTAGAATGTGATGATGTCGTAGCTCAAAAGAAAGAGTATGAATTACAAAAGTGATCATTAATATCAGTCACTGGGTCCATGATCTCTCTGTACAAGACCAAAAATGTCCTCAAAAACAAAATACTTTTTCCCACATATAATAGTATTGGCCTTTGGAATGCTGTGATGTCACCCGCAACCCAGCAATATACTCAAGAAAGAAGAAGAAAGAAGCTGTACGAGTTTGGGCACATTTTCATGTTACTGAAGCCATAAAGATCTCAACACTTACTTAAACCAATTTGTGCTGTCTACTTTATATATTTAAGTAGCAAATGCTTTACTTTTAAACACCCCTAGTGAGTCAATGTGTAGCAGCCGAGGGGACAACAGGAACACCTCTCTCAATGACTTACTAAACAAATGGAACGGATAAACTCAATTCCATCCTCCATATTGTGCCAATTTTAGGGAATTCATTTTGCAGTAGTCTGACACTCTTCCCAGGGCTGTAGGCTCACTGCCAGGTTTATAGCTGCGATCCCAGAAGGTGTGACGTGTTTTGATTCGCTCTAAGCCCCGAGGTGATAAAGGATGGCACCAACCCACTGTATCCACTGAGGCAACCCGCTGCTTTTTCTGCCTGCCTTCCTCTCAAAACAGGCTCCATCCGGCTAATATGTCATACCTCTAAGCTTAGTAACCACTAAAACAGAAGCTGAACTGAACTGACAGTATATGTGTGCTGTCAGTGAGTGGATAGTTTGAGTTTGCAGGGGAGCAAGAGAAGTCAGTGATATGTTGGGTGCCCTCCTGATACCGACTTCAGCTGTTGTTTGTCCCATTTTGCTCCCCTCTGAAAAGGACATTTATTCATGTGTTTGCTTGATTATCAGACTGTTTATCTGTTTGGACAAATACAAATAATCACTCAACTCTCAGCTCTAGATCAAGTTTTATTGTATACCAAATGTATATTATTGCAATTGCATCTACTGTAAAATGTTTTATCATCACTACAGCATGTTTCATCTGAAATGATAAATGACCACACAGTCGGAGACATGCAGCTGGTTCACATCTCATGCATAAAAAATTATAAAGCACTTAAAAGGCTGAATAATCCTGTAAATATTTAATATGCAGCAGGCACTGCCTTTGAACTGTTTCTAAGTTTATCCCAGAGGTTGTTCTCCAGTTCATAAATAAGGCTGTCTCTGTTAAAGGTGCTAAAGCCGTGTGTTTCATTATCAGCCTGTTCCCATAGTTCACACTGTTGTTTATTTGTGTGTTGCAGCAGCGGCCGCAGAACCAGTCCCTGTCCAAGAGTCTGTGTCCGGAGAGCCACTGGAAGTGCCTGCTGCTGTCGGTGCTCATGTACAGCTGTGTGGGGGCCATGGCCTGGTGCCAGCTGACCACAGTCACACGCCTCTCCTTTGACAGTGCATACAAAGGCAAGTCCATGATGTACCACGACAGCCCCTGCTCCAACGGCTACCTGTACATCCCCCTGGCCTTCCTGTTCATGCTCTACGTGGTTTACCTGGTGGAGTGCTGGCACTGCCACACCCGCGCTGAGCTGCAGTACAAGGTGGATGTGGACAACGTGGCTGAGCGCATACAGAGGATGCAGCAGGCCACCCCCTGCATCTGGTGGAAGGCCATCAGCTATCACTATGTGCGGAGGACTCGCCAAGTAACGCGCTACCGCAACGGAGACGCTTACACCACCACACAGGTCTACCACGAGAGGGTCAACACCCACGTGGCAGAGGCCGAGTTCGACTATGGAAACTGTGGGGTTAAAGACGTCTCCAAGAACCTACTGGGGCTGGAGAACTTCCCCATCACCAAACTGAGATTCACCAAGTGCTTTAGCTTTGCCAGCGTGGAGTCAGAGAACTCCTACCTCACACAGAGGGCCCGCTTCTTCACTGAGAACGAGGGTCTGGACGACTACATGGAGGCACGAGAGGGCATGCACCTGAAGAACGTAGACTTTAAGGAGTACATGATCGCTTTTTCAGACCCCAGCCACCTGCCGTGGTTCGCCAGCCACTCCACCTTCTGGGTGGCAGCAGCTCTGACCCTGTCGTGGCCCCACAGGGTGCTGATGGAGTACCGGACAGCGTGTGCACACTATCATGTGGAGAAGCTGTTTGGCTTTGACTATGTTCCCACCACACCCTCCGAGGAGCGGCCATACTGCCGACACATCCCGCGGGTCAACACCGTGGACAGCACTGAGCTGGAGTGGCATATACGTTCCAACCAGCAGCTGGTGCCCAGTTACTCCGAGGCGGTGCTCATGGACCTGTCCCAGGCGTCAGAGGGGGGCTACAGCAGCTACAGACAGAGCTGTGAACGCTGCCAGCGCGCCATTAGCAGCTCCTCCATCTTCTCCCGCAGCGCCCTGAGCATCTGCACCACGCCCCGCCTGCCCTTCAGCTCCAGCCGTATGTCTCTGAGCCGCCTCTACGGCTCCAGGAGGAGCTGTCTGTGGAGGAGCAGCGGGAGCCTAAACCAGGCCTGTCCCACCGAGAACACCCGTCTCTCAGGACCTTCGCCTCGAGAGGAAAGCCCCCCGGAATACCAGGACGCCCTGTGCTTCCCTGTGCTCATAGTGCACCGCAACGAAGGCTGCGTCAACCACGACCACCGCACGCTGCACAGGGACGGCTCCTGTGTGGAGACCTCCCTCTGACGCACACGGAAGCAGAGACTGATCTACTTTGATCTTCCTTTCAGGCTAAAACTGCAGGGAAGTCTTAATAGACTGGTAATGTTGCTTTAAAAACAATTACCGTAGCAAGTTACAGCTCCAACATAAAACGTTACTGTTTACTGAATAATTCGGGGAAATGGTTATTAATTTACTTCATATTTCAGCAAAACTACTCCAAGCTTTTCTTTTTCTCTTTATAAAATCGACATCTTGCATTTAAAACTTTTGCTGTATCTTTCTAAATGTGCAAGATTGCGGCAACTCCCTCTGAGGGGAAGACACTTTTGATAAAAATAAACGTGATGAAGCAGCTTGGTAGCGATGACATTATATTTCCTGGCTTTCTAAATATAGAGGCAGAGGTTATGAATAATTGAGTGCAGGGGACTAAAGGACACACAAACTTCCAACTCAATCTGCAATCCTTCAAACTGTTCATTTATGCCAGCTGGTTAATTGACTTTTGTTTATTTCACGCCAATGATTTTGTACTCAGCCTACCTCTTTATTTAAGTGCCTTTGGACTAAAAGTAGCAAGCATTTCATCCAAGTGTTGCCACCAAACCGACGACAATGCAATGCCTAAACGTTTTTGTTCATGCGACTATTCCTCCGTTTGTAACTCTTTTAGCTGGATGTGGGCTGCTGCTGATGCGTATCAGGGAGAGCTGGCCATCAAAGACGCCTAAAATAGGAAGAGGCCTGGATTCACTGCTGATAGTGTCACATGTAATAATATGATCACTTTGAATCGGCAGACTCTAGTTTAGTATGCGTTTTCTCTGGCTCAAAGGGGGTATAGGGCTGCTCAAATCGATAATAATAAACCAGTGGAGACTTTAAAGCGTAAAATACTGGAGTTATCATTTAGATAAAAGCATTTGGACACAGTTTGTTCTGCCGTTCTCTTCTCTACTGTTTTCAATATTGTTTTTGGCTAACGTTAGTCTACCCTTCACCAGTTTGTCACTAAACCCAATTGCCATCAGGTTCTCTGTCTGGGAGACCGTAGCATTATTACTCCAAGCAGAGATCAGGCGCAAAGCTCAATTTTTAAACCCAAACGACGCTAGAGATTTTGTTTCTTGGCCTCCTGTGAGCACGGTCTGTCTAACGTTCAGCAGACTCATCTCCCCAGGGCTGCAGGGAAACTTACACTCCAGCACATTATTCGCAGATAGGTTTTCTGCAACTTAACCCGGGCTAAAGTCAAAGCCATCGGATTTCTAAGAATAGTAATATCTGCATTAGTTCCTGTCACAGCTGTTTTTCACTGAACGAGACGTTATCAGTAAAATTCTGAAAAATGTACTTATGGAATAGAGAGAAATGTTTTGTTTCATACTGGCTTTTCAAAACACTTCTGGATATTTACAGTTTTGTAGCTAAACATGCTGCGGAACATTTCATCCTCTTAATAGAATAAAATACAAGCATTCATTTCCTTTTGGGTGATATCACTGGCCTGTTCATTACTTTAAATGTATTTTCAATTGCGTGAATAATGGTGTACTGATTGCAATGGCGTCAGAAAAAGAAGTTTTGCTTCCATGTTACTTTTGTGTTTGTTTCCACATTGTTGGGGCCACTGGGCACGTGCACTGCATTCCCCCGGCAAGAACTGACGCATGCGCACCAGGGTTACCGGGTATTAGCAGCCAAAACCCACAGACACGCTGGAATTTCCAATGTATTTTACTAGCTTGCAGAGGCAAGCCATTGTTCTCGTCTGATGATGCTCCTCTGATGGACCTCCCTCACTGAAAGTGCAGCTCTGACGGCCTTGAATTTGACGGTTTGTCACTAAAATAATGTTTTTTTTAAGATGCACTATCCAACTTTTTATGTTAAAAAAAGTTGATATTTGTGCGTATTTGATCCAGTGGTTGTATGGGTGGTTAGCTTGGTGCCTTTGCTTTCCGTCCCGTTGGCTCCTATGATGCTTCAAGATCCATTTTATTTCAGGGTTTTTACGATTTCTGGTAAGTTTTCGTAATGGAACCGAATGATATGGTTCAATATTCAGTGAAAACACCAAAAAACAATTGATCCTGGAGCATCCTACAGGACATGGGTTGTTAGGAAGGTCAAATATGTATTAATATATAGTGCACCTTTAAACAAGGAATGAAGCTATGCTATATTTAGCCTTTTTTTTCATGAAAAACGGCCTTAAACCAGCGGACAGTTTTCAAAAAGCTGCCTAATTTGACCAGGCGACCCTGATGCACGATACTTCTTGAAACCATGTTTTAGCGATACATATACAGTCCATGAGGATAAAATAGATCATTATCGTCACAGAATCCAACCTTTTTGAAGGCTGAAGGTTCCTCCTCTGTGAAGTTTGCTTTCACGCTGCCGCTCTATGACGAAAATCCTCTGTGGACAGGCCTGAAGGGGCGGTACCATATCCAGGTCTTTCTTTACACCTGTGGTCAACAATCCACGAATGATAACTCTTACTGCCCCCTTTTGGCTGAAGTTTGCATCACTTGGCCTCTAATAGTTTCTTTTTATTGACGTGTCTTGGCTTGTAATGATGTGTACTTTTTATTGTACTGTTGTTCTTTAAAGCATACTGCATAACATTTCACACACTGTTAGTCTCTTGCTGATCATGTTTGTTTGCTTTTTGTGACGTATAACCTGGAATGTTCCGCAGTATGGCTTTAAATATAATCAAGTAGTTAGATTAATAGAGGATTTGGGATTTTAGCGATGAATGTTTAGTAGAAAGGAGGCGATTTGACATAAAAGATGCAGAAAGATATGGCTCATCTTTCTGTATATTTTTGGTGAAGCGCAAGTGCTTTGATTGTCCCACTTTTTTTTACATTTTAAACCCTAAATTTGACGACAAAAACAATGGGGACAACGCTAATTGGAAAGTGAAACTAGAATACTTTTGCATTGAAGCTGCCCACAATTCACTTTTAGATGCACCATTTGGGAATCACTTTTCAGTATTATGTTCGATGTGTAGCACTGCAGTGACTGAGCTTTTGCTTCTTTTTCCATTATTTCCATTCTGTCGGTTTTATAAGACTGAGACTGAACCAATTTTGGTTACACACAAAAAAAAATGAGAATGAGTAGGCTCCAGGAACAATGTCAAATAGTCAACAAGAGGCTAAATAAAGTCTGCTCAACTCATTTTGTTATGGCTTTCTTAATGAACACACGTGTTTTCATTATGGTTCACAGTTAACCTTTTTAGTCGTTTCTGACACATGAAAAGTAAATACCAGACCTTTAAAAACAATAGTTTACAAAAGGGCTGCGCAGTATATGTCCAAATGATTGTTATAACAAGATAAGGTGACGTGTAATCCATATCGCAGGAACCCACAAAAAATGTGGGCAATGTTTTTCCCGTGTCTTACTGCAAGTTGCTTTTTGTTGCGTGTCGGAGGCCTTCTCGGAGTTGTGGTGGGGCCGCTGTCATCGTCTTTGGCTCTCACTGCCTCTTTCTTGGGCATTTGCTGACCACCGGTACAGAGGACACCATGACCGGGCCCGAGGTCATGATGCCCATGTGAAATGAGATCATTGGAGCTCCTGGAAATATGGAATAATTAATTTACATTGAGAAAACAAGTGACCTTCATATTGTAAGTCAAATTTGGTACCTGAGGGAGCAGGGGTGGCCGGTTCAAATGACCTCACGCAGAGCAGATAAACACCTTATGTTATCATTCAATCATGGATACGCAGGCACGGAGAGCAGTTTACCTCATTATAATTTCAAAGTTACAGGTTGAGTAATAATGCATTAGTCTTATAGAACACTTTTCCAGATGCTCAAAGTCGCTTTATCATTTTGGTGGTGGTAAGCTAGTATTGTAGCCACAGCTGCCCTGGGGTAGACTGACGGAAGTGAGGCTGACAATTTCCGCCATCGGCCCCTACGACCACCACCCACTCCCTCACACTCTACATTCTGCCAGGCTTCTCATGCAAGTGCCAACCAGGCCCTTCCTGCTTTGCTCTGCCCGATCCCGTCTAAAGCAGTATAGCCCTTTTAGAAATAATCCTAATTTAACCTACAATACACAGACGGTTCACAGATTCTCAACATCAAATGTGCTACAACAAGGAAAATAAGTATTTATTTTATTTACCTTGAACTGTAAAACCTTCAGGTTCCAAACCTGTCTTACACAATGAAAATTGTGGTTGTAGTTTATGTATCTGTATGCCCTCAGACAGACAGCTGTGCACTGTGCTGGTACCAGCTGCAGCGGTACCCTCACAGACCGAAGCCCTGCTGGTTTGGACAAGCAGGACACCGGGACATTAAAGGACAATGCAAAGAAACATACAAATGAGATTTGCCTAAACATGAGGAGGGTTTTACCAACACACGGAGCACAGGAGGGGCAGACGCTGCCGCGGGACAGGCTGTGGCTATACCCATGTAGAACGCCAAGAAGGGCTTTATTTAGAGCAGGGGTCCTCAAACCTTTTTCTCTTGGGGCCACATTATCATTCCTGACTGTGATGGGGGCCGGGCCGGGTTGGCTATAACATAGAATTGTATGACCCAGACCAAAATGCAGCAGGCCACATTGTGAAGTAGAGATTACTAGCCTGGCACAGCCATCCCCACTACTACATCCACAAGATCAACACTTGATTCCAGGCACATCTTTGTTTAGCTGCAGTGGTTTGCAAACATAGTAATCAAGTCTTCACACTTTGTTTTAAGGTGAAATACAACAGGTATTCCATTTATTTTAATTTTAAAGTAAAACATCATTGCGTAATGTGACCAAAGTAATAACTGCTTACATTTGTATTGTGCTTTACTAGCCTGTCACAAGTCTGTCATTAATCATTCACTCCACACTTCATTTACCACGTGGCTATAAAGTGTTGTTTATATCCTGATCTCTTATGTCAGTGGCCCTGCTGGATACGTGTGGAATTCTTTTTATTTATTTAAGTAGCCCCCTAGTGGCTGGAATGAGTATACTGGTTATTTAGTAAAAAAAAAAAAATCATGACTGCACAGGAATGGGCTAGAGATTTACTCTTTTATTTTGGACATACTCAGGGGTTTGTGCTCTACAAGTCGGGGGTGTAAAATCATCTCCGTAGTTTGAGGACCCCTGATTAAGAGGTTTGTTCCTGTCATTTTTACACAGCAACTAGTGAGATTTATATAAGCGTATGTGGGCCATTTCAAGTGCAAACAGGGGTTTGAGTGCGTGTCAGAGCTAAGCAGCTAGGGGGGCGGGGGCAGCGGTCCAGTCCGAGTGCTGCCCTGTCTGAATGGCCTTTTGACCAGTGCTGTGATAAACCTCTCTCCGGTGTGGCCTCTGCAAATCCTTGGATACTGCATAATGTTAATAATCATAAAGCCTTGTACGTTCAGCTTGTGGACTAAATAGAAACCAGTCAATGTGCTGAATGTGTTTATTTCATATGCAGAGTGTGTTCCTCCACACTGTCACCCTGCTGTTGTCGGAGACGGGGTCGCTCCTCGTTGGCCCACAGCATCTCGTTTATGAAGTCCACATTTTTCTCTTCCATGCCTGTCAGCATCACGTCCAATTCCGTCACAGAGGTGTTCTGGGACATGGCCTCGCGAAGAGCTTTACCTCCTTCCTGCAAAAAACATTGCACAAACATTAATTTAAATTGAATCGCTGTACTAGCTTGTGCGGTTTGCAAACAGCGATTTGGATTTGTGCAGCCCAAGGGGGTCTCCAAGTTGTGCATGTGCAGCTCTCATTTTCAGCACGTGCATCAATTATAATTGACTTTGATGGTAGTAAATTAAATAAATAATCCATGTCTAATCGGCCCAAATAGGGATACAGCTCCTATATCCCATATTTAACCTTCCTGATGCGAGAGTGTCAGCCCTATTCAATGCATAGCGGTACTTTGTGTAATATGTTTCTGGGTGATTTGAGACGCCCTATGGTCAGACTTTACGGTATACGGTCTTTAAATAACAAAACTCGGCTTTGCTTTCAGGTTTCAGGCATATTTTCCACACGCAACAAAAAAACAAAACATTTAAAAGACATTCCACCCCAGTCACGTTTTAACTCACCACTCCCAGTTTGGTGTTGACCAGCTTGATGCACGTTAAGGTGCTATTGTGAATGAGCAGATTGGAGACGGCCCGGGCTGTCTGCTCGGCCACATCGTTCCCTCTCAGGTCCAACGTCTTCAGGCAAGTGTTTTTCAGCAGAGCATTGGACAAGTACTGCCCTCCTTCATCCCCCACACAGTTCCCGCCAAGACTGAGGTGCTCTAAGGTGGAGTTGGTGGAAAGGGCGTGGGCGATAGCTTTAGCCCCGTGGTCGCTGATGGTGTTGCCGTAGAGGTTGAGGATTTGCAGTTTACTGCGGCTGAGCAGTTTGCCGATGGCTCTGGCCCCCCTGTCTGAGATGGCGTTAAAACTGAAATCCAGTTCGGTTAAAGAGAGGTGGTCCAAAAGGTTCTTAACCAGAAGTCGGCACTGGCCGTCGTTCACGGCGCTTAGGTAGAGGTGCAGGACCTGCAATACATAACAATGACAACAATCAATCAAGTTAAATCCAAGTCTTAACCTTCTGATTAATTATTTACACATAAATCTGCTTGCTTTTGAGCATGGATATAAAAAAAACCTTACCAACCTTCCTCTCTATCTCTCTTACCAACTTTCCTCTCTATCTCTCTTACCAACTTTCCTCCCTTTGAGTGTTCACAAAAAAGTGAACACTTTTTCACACAAAGGGAAAAGATAATAAACGTGATATCAGGCTATGTAACTCTTTTTTTTTCATCTCTCTCTTTTTCTTTTTTGTGTTTTTTAATGTCTTTTTCATTTTGTTCCTTTAATGTTAGGGGTATAAGAGAATTAGTTAAAAGGAAAGCTGTTTTTTTAAATTGCAAATGCTTAAAAGCTGATTTTTATTTCTTGCAAGAAACACATGCTTTATCCTCAGACTATAAAAATCAATGGGGAGACAATATTTGGCTGTCTTATGGGGACAACAAATCAGCAGGTGTTGCCATACTTAAAGGGTCCTTTAAAAGGTAAAATACTTAAAAACTTAGTTGATGAAAATGGAAGATGGATTATTTTAATTGTTGAACTTATGAATGAAATATTTATTCTTGGTAATATATATAGATACAATACTAGTTGTGACAATAAAAACCTTTGAAATGAAAAAACAAAACAAACAAAAAACCTTGAGAGTCTTGCAGGACTTCAGAGCCTGGGCGAGCGTCTCACAGTCTCTCTGCGTCATCTCAAACATCCCTCTTTCAAAGTTCATGCCACACTGCTTGACCGTGTACTTCAGGTGGACCTCTTCTAGACGAACAAGCTTTTCTAATAAAATACTGAAGTTAAAGCGGTCTAGAGTGGGTCTATCATCCTTGGGACTATTGAGCTCGAACCGCTCCTCCTCTTCCTCCTTGCGCGCCTCTTTGATCGGCGGCAGTAGCTGGGTGATGTTCAGCCTTTGGACGTAGTTCTTGCAGAGGGGCACCATGGCGAGGACGCTGTGTGGCTCCGACAATCCGGGGATGAAGAGCTCGATCAGGCCCTCCAAGTATCGCTCAAAAAACATCCTCTTCCAGCTCTTGCCGTAGTCGAAGACGTCGCAAAGGTCCCAGAGCTCGTTGGACCGGCGCTGCCAGTACACGCCGTCAGGGATCAGGTTGGCCGTCACTGTCAGGGGCGCGGTCAGGGGCAGCTTCTCCTGGAGGAACTTCTGCTCTGTGGGGCTCAGCTGGTCATATATGGGCAGAGCTGCAAGTGGGAAGACAAAGAGGTAATGAATGTTTATTTAAATTATCCCATGGGTCAATGGGCTGGGATATGATATTTGGGATTTTTTATAAGAATTGGATTTAATTTATTCTAATGTTTTCAATTAGGTAATTCACCCCTCCTGGAACCGCCACCTTAACGTGGTGGAGGGGTTTGAGCGCCCAAATGATCCTAGGAGCTCTGTTGTCGAGGGCTTCGTGCTTCAGGGCTGGTTAGAACCATGAGGCCGTCTTTCTGTGGACCCACCACCTGCAGGAGGAGCCATAGGGGCAGGTGCAATGTGACTTGGGCAGCTCCAACAGCTGGCCCCACGACCCGGCATAGGACAAGTGCAAGAAAATGGATGGATGGATCAATTAGGTAATTTAATGATTTTGTTATGAGGAAAGAAAGGTCATTATTGGACCAATGTACAGTAAATGGGTTAGTGGGTATTGATCCTGCTCACTGTTCAATCACAGCTCTATGGATTTTAGGAAAGTGCTGTAAAATGAGAAAAACATACAAGGCCACAGACCAGTGGTGACATGTATCATTTCTTCATATGCCAAATCATACCAAATTTGCAGTTCTCTTTGTTTCATAAGCCAGTAAACCATTCAGGCATTTCACAGTGGCTTCATCTGCTACTTCACATTATACAAATGATGATCATTTAGATTTTTGTTTTCAGTACAGTGCTTTATGTGAGGACATTCTCGATTTACGAGAAATCCATAGACTGCTACCTGTTCTTGTGGGGAATTGTGTCCCACCTTGCCTGTAGCCTGTGTGAATGTGATTGTATAGAAGAGAGGGGCCACATTAATAGCACCACACGTCAATGTCTGCCAAAAGCAGCTGTGCATCACACATGTTTTATTGCACCATTATTTAGGCTAAATGAAAGAGAGCGTGAACCAGAGGACGTTCCTAATAACTCTAGGTCGTCTTTGTCACAAGCAAAGAAAAGTTGATTTAAATTTGAATTGCTGGCCCACAGTGATAACATGAAAATTGGATCATCTCTGTCTTACTTTACGTCAACTACTATAAACGTCTTAACCCCCGCCTGAACCGAGCGCATTTTCTACAGTTTGGCATTACCTAAATGTAAAAGCTTCTGGGAAAAAAGTGTCAAAATTGCAACAAAAACGAAGAAAACGAGGATGAAAACGCAACAACAAAAAAAGAGACAAACATATGAAAGAAAAAGAGACAAAAAATGTGATGAAAAAGAAATGACAGTTACTTGACGTAACTATAGTTCTGTGAGTATGGGCGTAGCCCTCTACGGGCTTCGCTATTGGTTATAACCCGAGGCATCGCCTCGCGCCTGAGAGATAAAAACATCTACCCGCTCCAATCATGTCAAGGTGATGGTATATCCATCTGGGGTATAAAAACCCCATCTGCCCACCGCTCATCTCCTTTGAACTCAGCCATAGAAGACAGGATGGGCCTGCTGGGCATGCAGGTAGAGGGCTACGCCCATACTCACAGAACTATAGTTACGTCAAGTAACTGTCATTTCTGTTTCGTATGGGCTACGCCCTCTACGGGCTTCGCTATTGGTTAAAACCCTGCGCGAAGACCGTAGGGAAGAATGTACTCCCAGCAGGCACAAATGACCACGATTGGAGCGCACCCAGGACAACGTCATGCAGTCAGTGTCACCAACCAGACGCACCCATGGGCAGTCAGAGCAGGGCCACGGGCTGCTCCACCAGAGCACCAAGGCACCTAGCACCATATACAGAAGGAAGCATAGCGGCCGCCTCTCCCAAGAGCGCACATGCAACCAAAACAAAACACAGAGCACGCGTGTCGCCTCTCCCAAGAGCACACACGCACCCACAACCGAAAAGGAGGAGTGAAGGTGCATAGGCCGCCTCTCCCAAGAGCGCCCGCACCCCCACGCCCAGACAGGTCGCCTCTCCCAAGAGCACCTGCACTGGGCAGTCAAGATCAAATTAAACCCGCCCGCCGCTCAAAACCGAATGAGCGACAGACCCAGAAGCAACGTCCATCAAGTACGAGCGGGCGAAGGTCGACGAGGATGACCAGGAAGCCGCCAAGCACACATCCTCTATCGACACCCCTCTAAACAAAGCAGTAGAGGCAGCCACCCCTCGAGTAGAGTGGGCCCTGACGACCCTAGGAGCAGGAAGACCCCGAGCCTCGTATGCCATACGAATGGCATGACAGACCCAATGAGCCAGCCGTTGGGTAGAGAGTGGGGCACCTTTGCGCCCGGCCCCAAGCCCCACAAACAGTTGGTCCGACCGCCTGAACGTCGCTGTACGGTCCAGATAACAACGCAGGGCCCGAATCGGACACAGCAGGTTTCGCCTCTTATCCTCCACAGAAGCATGTGGTGGAGGAAAGAAGGGTCTAACTCTGATAACCCTAGACCTGAAAGAAGAAGTGACAATCTTGGGCTGAAAAGCCGGATTAGGCCACATCTCAAGCAGACCCCCATCCTCACCGAAGGACGTACAGGATGGATGCACAGACAGCGCAGTCAGGTCCCCCGCCCTCTTGGCAGAGACCAGAGCCAAAAGGAGCGCAGTCTTATATGACAGGCAACTAAGGTCTGACCTGTCCAGGGGCTCAAAAGGAGGGCCCGACAGACCCTCCAACACCACCTGAAGGTCCCACGAGGGCAAAGAGCACCGCACGGGCGGTCTCAGCCTCCGTGCTCCACGCAAAAAGCGTTTAACCAGGGGATGGTTCCTCGCCGTGAGATGGCCAAACCCCACGTGTCCGGTCGTAATGGCTGCCGCGAACACCCCCAGAGTGGCGGCAGCCCGCCCTCTATCTAGGAGGAACTGTAGGAACTCCAACACTCCCCCTATCGAGCAGGAAGTGGGATCAAGCACCCTTTCTGAACACCAGTCCTCGAAAAACCGCCAACGAGCACTGTACGCTCGCGTAGTGGATGGTGCACGGGCACCCTGAATAGTGGCCACCACTGGAGAGGGAAGGCCTAAACGCAACAACTTCCCCCTCTCAGCTTCCAAGCCAAAAGGCTGCGTCCCAACACCGGGCGGGAGTGCAGAGTCCCCCCTGCTTGGACCAACGTGTCCGACCGGTCCGGCAGGGGCCCTCCACCACCATCCCCACCAGGTCCGGGTACCACCTGGCGTTCGGACTGTCTGGGGCCACTATCAGAATCACCAACCCCTCCGTCCTCACCCTGTGCAGCAGAGGAGGCATGAGGTGAACTGGCGGAAATGCATACAGGAGACCCTGAGGCCACGGCCGCTGGGCCAAGGCGTCCACCCCGAGCGGAGGGGCGTCTGCCCACCTGAGCGAGAACCAAAGTGGGCACTGTGCGTTTTCTGCACTGGCGAAAAGGTCGGCCACTGGATCCCCGAACCGGCGCCAAACCTCCATTGCGACCCATGGGGCTAGGCTCCACTCGTCGCGGAGTGGGCCTCCCCTGGACATAACGTCCGCGCCCACGTTGAGCAGGCCGGGAATGTGACGGGCTCTCAGGGAGGACAGGTGGGAGCCCGCCCACAAGAGAATTTCCGTCGCTTTCCTGTGCAGAGTGGGAGACCTGGTCCCCCCCTGCCTGTTTAAGTAGGCCACCACTGTGGTGTTGTCCGACCGCACCATGACATGGTGACCCGCCAGCTGACTTGAGAAGTGCAGACCCAGATGAACCACAGGGTGAGCGGCTGCCATCATGCCCAATAGGGAACGAATGGACTGGGACGGCACCTGCGGCTTGTCCAGTACCATTCTCCCCAGCGCCAGCAGCGCCTCTATCCTCTCGGCCGAGAGGGAGGCGCGCATGTCCCTGGAGTCTAGCTGCAGACCCAGATACGTTACACGCTGAATGGGGTACAACGCGCTTTTCTCCAAGTTGACCACAAATCCCAATCGGGAGATGTGTTCCAACAGGGCCGTCGTGTGAGCCTGCGCCTCCTGCCGAGACGAGGCCAGGATGAGCCAGTCGTCGATGTAAGTCAGAACTCGGATGCCACGACGACGAAGCGGCTCCAGCGCCGCCTCCACGCACTTGGAGAACGTGCGCGGGGCCAGCGAATAACCGAAGGGGAGGCGGTGATATTCGTAGCACTTCTCCCCCACTGCAAAGCGCAGAAACTTCCTGTGTTCCGACACAATAGGAACGTGGAAGTATGCATCTGTGAGATCCACGGACGTCATCCAGTCTCCTGGTCTGACGCACTCCAAAAGCTGCCTGACCGTCAGCATGTGAAAAAGCCTTTCCGCGATGCAGTGGTTCAGGACGCGCAGGTCCAAAATTGGACGTACACCCCCGCTTTTCTTGGGGACTAGGAAATATGGGGAGTACAGCCCTTTTTCCACCGCGTCCGAAGCCACCTCTGCCACAGCCCCGCGCCGCAGCAGAGAGGCTACTTCCTCCTGGATGACCGCGGCCTCCGCCTGACCTCGGAGCCTCGTCCTGAGGATCCCGCTGAAAGGCGGCGGTCTCCGAGCGAACTGCAACGCGTATCCCCTGCGGAGCGTCCTGTCTAACCAGTGAGAAGAAAGAAGCCCCAGGCTCTTCCACTCCTGATAAAATTCTGTCACGGGCCTCACCGGTAGAAACGGAGAAGGCCCGCCCACCTCCACCCCGGCCTGCGGGATAGGACGTGGGGGGCCCTGATGAAAAGGGCTGCGGGGATTCCCCACCCTCGGACAGCGGCGCCGCCGCGGCCGAGGACGGCGCGCCGTCAAGAGAGGACTTACGCTTCTTAGACTGAACAGTCTCACTCCCCTGCACGCTCCAAGGGCTGCCCCGCCTCCTGCCAAGCGGAGGTTTAGAGGCAGCCCCAGCCCGCGGAGTGACATGATCCGAGTCCGCACTGCCGCTCCGCGGATGGGTCAAAGGTACCGGCCGCCGTGACGTATCCCCCGTACGTTCCGGTAGGAGAATACGAAGCCGTGGCGTGCTGCGGAAAGCAGCGGGAGGAGTAGAAGACTCATGAACGGCAGACGCTCTCAGCGCGTCTCCGCTGCAAATAAGAGACGAAGCATGCTCTTTTACAATGTAACGGGCCGAAGCACGGCCTTTATTGTAAACAAAATGCCCCCGTTTCCCCCCTCTGGTGTCAGCGCCCGGACGTCGATGCGCTGGTCCAGATCCACGGTCCCTCCGCTGGTCCCGTCTCGGAGAACGCGCTGGATCCGTCTGGGATGAACCCGGAGTGTCGCGTCTCCGCGGAGGAGATGGGGGATGAAAACGGCGCTCGCGCCGCTGAGCCCCTCCCCGCCGTTCAGAGCGCTGACGGTCCCACTGGGGACGGAGATGCGGTCCCAGCTGCTGGGAGGCTTTGGAGGCAGCATCGAGGCGTTCGACCATTGCCTGGATGTCAGGGCCAAACAATGATGACGTGGAAACCGGGAGATCGAGTAGTTGACGCTTCTCCTGTTCCTTCAACGAGGAAAGCCCCAGCCACAAATGGCGAGATCCCACCTGAGCCGCCGCCATTGAACGGCCACCATCAATGGCGAAAGCCTGGGACATACGGAGAAAAGACGCCACCGTAGTCTGGACCTCCTCGAGCTCCTCCAGGGCCAGCTCGGAGCGTCCGTGGATGAGCTTATCCAGCGAGCCCGCCAGAAAAGCCATGTTGCTAGCTAACGCCACTACCTGAGCGGCGTTAGCATAGCAGCGGTCTAAAACGGCCATCGTCAGCTTATCCTTGTCAGAGGGAAGCAACGTTTTAATGCCTGGCCAAGGGGATGAGGACGGAAGGAGGGACATCCTGACTCCGTCCTCAATCGGCGGAACCCCGGACCGCCACGTCCAGTCCTGCACCGTGGAATACGGCCCGTACCCCAGTGCAGGATGTTTTGCCGCGAGAGGATGAGCCCATTCACGCTGAGCAAAGTGCATGATCGGTGTCATAGCCGGGCACATCACGACAGGGCGCGGCTTTCGGCGGGAACGGCTAGCTAAGCCTTCGGTGAAGTCCTCCACCGGAGCAGCAGGTTGAGACGGAGGCAGAGGAATCTCCATTCGGTCTGCGGCAGACGCAAACAACGCGGGGAGATAGTCGAGAGGATAACGATCCCCCTGTAGCCCGGACGGCGTCTCGGAGAAGATGGAGGCAGCGTCTTCGTCGTAGCAGCGACGATCATCCTCCTCATCATATTCACTCCATTCCTTCCTCCTGGGGCTTGCTGAAGGGGCTGGGTCCTGAATCAGGGGCACAGCGTCCTGAGCTGGCCGTTCTGGTGAATCCGGACCCATAAAACCCCGGCGACGCTCGCGCTCTTCCCGGGAGAGCGCTAAGCACGCCTGGCAGTCAGCATCACCCGCTGCATGGTGCCAACCGAGGCAGCGGAAGCACAGCTCGTGCTGATCCTCAGGGAGGAGAATGGAGGGACATTTGCCGCATCTGCGGAGCTCGACACCGGCAGGTGAAGTCATCTTCGAGCAGAGAAGCGGCGAGAAGATCCTGAAGGTAAGTTAGAAGTATCGTTCTGAGAAGAACGTGCTCGTAGAAGTGAGTTCTGAAAAGAACTTGCTCTCTCAAACGCTGAGTTAAAAAAGGAGATGAGCGGTGGGCAGATGGGGTTTTTATACCCCAGATGGATATACCATCACCTTGACATGATTGGAGCGGGTAGATGTTTTTATCTCTCAGGCGCGAGGCGATGCCTCGGGTTATAACCAATAGCGAAGCCCGTAGAGGGCGTAGCCCATACGAAACAGAACGTCTAATAATGGCAACAAGACAAGGAAAAATATATATATAAATCTTTTTTTTTACAGGTCTTTAACCTTCAAATACGGCGTCACACTGGCCTATAGGCTGTACAAATTTAGATTTGGGTAAAGCTGAACTGGAGAAAATGCAGAAGTTAAGTACTTCGGTAAAGTTAGAAAGATATTCACAGATTCGGCTTTTCCGGATCAATACGATTGTAGGTAGTAGTCCACCTTGCCTTGATCGCATTGAAGTGTCGGTTTTGTGAAAGCAATGTTGCGATGATGAGTTATTGATCCGGAAAAGCCGAATCTGTGAATATCTTTCTAACTTTACCGAAGTTTACTAAGTAAGTAAGTAAGTGCAAGTAAGTAAGTGCTTTATTGTCATTGCACAAGCGTACAACGAAATAGAATATGTGCAGTAGTGTTTGTACATGTTTCATCACTAACAGGCTTTTACCTTCAATGTTCTTCATGATAGTTTGCAGGCAGAGCATGGATAGATAAGGCACCTGAGCCAGGGACCAGTCGGGGTCTTCAGCGATGATCCTCCTCATTTTTCTGTTGGGGGAACTAGTGCAGCTGACAACAAACTGAGCAAATAAATAAGTGTCACATTTAAAAAATGATCATTTCTAGACCACAGTAGTTTATATTTACCACTGCTCATGATTTTAGATAACAAAGGACCTAACGTTAATTTGACAGTTGCTAGGTTAACGTTAACAAACTTACGATTTTACGCGGTTGTTGCTAATGCTAAAACACGTTTATTTATTCAAATCAATTTGCAGAAAATACAAGATGCATTAGAGATGTAGATATTATTTCCTACCTTTAACGTAAACTTGATATCAGCAAAGGTTTGACCACAGCACGCTACTGTAGAAAAACGTGTTACCATGGAAACGGAAAGGCACGCGTGCACTTTATGGAGCGTCTGAAATAATAGTGCTGGCTACTGTCCGTCACACTCATTGTGCCAATAAATCACATTAGAATTAAGTGAAAACTATAATAATGCGCATTTGCACGTTTTATCCTCTTAACCCCCATGAAAATTAAAATGCAACAAAGGAGCGACAAAAACGAAAAAATAATAAAATACAATCGAGGAAAAGTGACCAAGGCCACAAAAGAGCAACAGAAAAGTGAAAAAAAGCGACGAAAATGCAACAAACCTCCAACAAAAGAGCAACAGGAAGCGTTGAAAGTGCAACCAAAAAAAAAGCTACAAAAGAGTAACAGAAAAGAGACAAAAATGTGTGACAAAACACTGTAGATTTGGGTAAAGCCGAACTGGAGAAAATGCACATTAAGGTTAACAGGGCTTGATCAAAACCTATGGGAATAATACATATAAATCACGAGAACCAAACATCCATCCATCCGTCTTCTTCCACTTGTCCGTTGCCGGGTCGTGGGGGCAGCCGTTCCGAGCTGCCCAAGTCACATTGCAGCAGCCCCTACCAGCCCCTGCAGGACCACCTAGGACCTGTTTGCACATGGGAGACCCTACCAGGGGCACCAAGCCCCCTACAACAAAGCTCCCAAGATCATTCGGGCGCTCAAACCACTCCACCACGTTAAGGTGGCGGTTCCAGGACGGGGGAGAACCAAACAAGACTGTAAATACTCGTCTTTCCTTTTGGTAAAAAATATTATATATATATATATTATACATTTACACTGATAACCCTTCAACAAAATAGGATGATAAAAATATGAATATGGTCCATGATTAGGGCTGGGCCATATCGTATCGCACATCGTTATCGTGATATAATGTTTTGATATCGTTGTAATTTTTTATATCGTTGTGGACACAATATAATTTATGTTACGCTCTGCTCCATCAGAGCAGCATAAACGGTGACTGTAAAACACGGGGACACGTGCTGAAAAAGTAAAATGAAATGAAGGATGTAAACTGCTTGAGTAGATCATATTTGGAAGACAATTATGCCGTAAAAAAAAAAAAGAAAAAAATAAATCACTGAATGAATCTTCCCAATACGCGTAAGGCGAAGTAATTAGTCCATTGTCAATTATATCGTCAAATATATCGTTATCGTGATATTTATTTTTTCATATCATGATATAGATTTTAGACCATATCGCCCAGCCCTATCCATGATATTGTCAAAACGGTTGTTTTTGAATATTCCATACTGTTGCTATGGGTCTATGGTAAACTCGAATCAATACCCATTTTATATAGTTTGGATCTATGGCACTGCAGTCAAACCAGAACACTACAATTTTTTACAAAAGGGTGGGGCTGCTGCAAAGGAAACCGTCATGCTGTGAACAACATTTGGGCTTTCAGAGTGCGCAGATGGACCAGGGAAAGCTACATTTTCTGTCGAGGAGAACAGGTGGAGGAGAGCCAATTATATATATATATATATATATATATATATATATATATACACATATACACACACAGACAGATGATATGAACTAACCAATCCCAATCTGTATGTAATGGAGTCTCCTGTTTTGTTCATGAAAAGGTTGGCAATTGAGAAAAAATGTAAATTAAACATTGCAAAAATCTGTAGTCAAATCTTAAATGAGTCAGAGTTAAGCCTGAGAGGTAATTTTTTAAGAAGTCTGGTCTGGAGGTGGACTTCCATAAACTGCTGCCAAACACCAAAAAACAATGCAAGTTTTTAACTAAACTAATGAAAACTAATGAAACACTAAATTACATCTTTAACAAGCCATACTGCATAAACTGTCACCCAATAACAGACTAAAACTCAAGCAATAATTTCAATATTGTCTAAACCGAGCACATTTTCTCAAGTTTGGCTTTACCCAAACAAGGATAAAAACGCAACAACAACAAAAAAAACAGAAAAAAGGTGACGAAAAAGCAGCAAAAAAAGTTACAAAACCATAACAATGAAGGCAATGAAAAAGTTATCCAAAAAGGTGACAAAAAAGCAACATTGCGAGGAAAAAATCTTAGCCCAGTTTTGTGGGTCTTAGCTTTCAAATGAGGCGTTACACATAATAGGCTGTGAGCTCCAGTCGAGATGCTTTTAGATTTGGGTAAAGCCAACCTGGAGAAATTGTGTTCGGTTAAAGTGGGGACTTGTAACTTTTCAGGGAGCTGGGCATCATCAGCTCCTCGCCATCATTTGGTCAAAGGACAACAGTTTAGATGCTTACGCTCGACCTGGAATATCCCGCAGTGTGGCTTTTAAAGTGTTGAACATATTACAGAGGCAGTGGGTACGCAACATGAAAAAAAAACTTTATTACTCGATGCAATAACAGCAGAACGGATACATTTTGAACCCTTTTCTGAGGAGGCTGAAGCGGGAGTACCTTGCACATTTGCTTGAAAGGGTTTTGCATATATAGTCCAAGAGAATTATGCAATCAACCGCAAAGCTCAGTTCTGATCTTCGGAGTCCAGAGTCTCCAGGGAGGAGCTGGGGCTGCTGATCACAAGCACCGGGTCTTCCTCCTCCTCCTCCTCTGGCTCACTGGTCACACTACTGTCCTCATCTGGGATCACCAACACTTCAGCAGGGGGCGCTACGACTCCTGCAACAAATCATGAGAAGATAAGCAAACGTGATGGCGATGGCAAATCTATTTAGTAACCTACTACCACAGGGTATGGAGGGAATAAAGCAAAGCCCAAAAAGCGCAACTCTGCCGCCCCCAAGTGGACAAAACTATATAACAAACAAAATATAGCTACTTTGTGGAGAACATTCATGACACAGTAAAAAAAAAAAGTGATTTAAACATTTCACCCAATACATGTAAAAAATAAATAAATAACATTTATCTAATTATGGTTGTTTTTATTGGTGAAAACTACCTAAAATAAAACATTTTCAGTGTGCCTTTAGTGTGAGCAGCTCGTCTCTTCACACACCTGATCCGTACCTTTGCTGGGGGTGGGACATCACCATCTCGTCTCCACAGAGAGGTTGCTGCTTTTTAAACATGTCCTGGAGCTTTAAAACTTCAGAGAAGGCCGGCCCAGCAACAAAGTCAGTCGCTACTACTCCCAACAACTTCCCACCCTGCCTTCAAGCCTCCATATTTCAAAACTAGCACTTTTAAAAATGGCAAAAAAAATAACCTTGCAGTGGAGGACATCTATAACAGAGAAAAGGCTGCTGTGGTCAGTGGGAGCGGAGAGCATTAGTCCGTGGGTCCTGTCTGAGGAGTCATGGCCGTGCAGTGGTTTTGGTTTGACAAATGCAGCGTGAACACGGCACTGGGAGCTCCCTCTGCTGTTACAAAGATATTAATGCTACAGGACCGGCCCAAGACGATACTGACAAGGCATAAATCATTCACAGCAGAAAAGGACTACTGGCTTACAGCTGACCAAGCTAGGAAGGGCAGATAAATAAAAGCTAAACCACAAAAAAATGGGTTACATTTGACTTTATACATCAGTAATAACATGATAATAGGATAGAAATGGTGTGTATTTCAAAATATAAATCTTAAAAATCATTGTGCTAAGTTTTTGTGAAAATATGGTCAAAGTTATGAATCCTATTCCCATGAAAAGTATTGAAGTTTGTGTCCTTTTTGATATATTTCCATGTAATTACTATGACTTTTAGGTATGATACATTTTCTATTCTCATACCTTTTGCTGTGCCATGAAGTGCTTCTCACAATACCGCAATATTAACAATAAATCAGGCCAAAACAAGTGCATTTGAAAAAAAATCTCTTAACCCCCAGCTGAACCGTGCACATTTTCACCAGTTTGGCATTACCCAAATCAAAAAGCTTCTTGAAAAAAGTGCCAACATAGCGACAAAAATTAGCATGAAAACGCAACTAAAAAAGCGACATAATCGTATAGTACAATTAAAAAATGTGATAAAATCACAATTTTTAATCGTATAGTACAGTGCGACAGTGGCGCAGATGGTAGAGCGGGTCGTCTCATGATCGGAAGGTCAGGGGTTCGAATCCCGCCTCCTGAAGGTGCACATTGTCGTTGTGTCCTTGGGCAAGACACTTCACCCTCCTTGCCTCCAGTGTCTGCGTACACTGGTGTATGAATGAGAGTGTGAATGGGCCCCCTATGAGAGACCAACAGGCCCGTTTGGAACCGTTTGGAACCATGAGGCCGTCCTTCCGTGGACCCACCACCTGCAGGAGGAGCCATAGGAGCAATGTGACTTGGGCAGCTCCAACAGCTGCCCCCACGACCCGGCAACGGACAAGTGGGA
This sequence comes from Proterorhinus semilunaris, assembly GCA_021464625.1. NCBI lineage: Eukaryota > Metazoa > Chordata > Actinopteri > Gobiiformes > Gobiidae > Proterorhinus > Proterorhinus semilunaris. The sequence goes on from CM038359.1 coordinate 9,103,402, forward strand.
GAAAATGGATGGATGGATGGATGGAGTACAATTAAAAAATGTGATAAAATCACAACCAAAAAGTGAAAATAAAATGCTAAAACATTTTAAACAAACAACATTTTAAAAAGAGGCAAAAACACAACAAAAACACTTACCCCGCACCTTAACCAGGCGCATTTTCTAAAGTTCAGCTTTACCCAAACCTAAAATCTTCTCACCTGTAGAGTTTATATAGGCCAATGTGAAGCCTCATTTGAAAGCTAAGATTTTTGCCTGTGTTGTTGCAGCGTTGTTGTCACATCTTGTCATCTTTTTGTAACGTTTTTAGAACCTTTTTTTGTTGTTGCGTTTTCATCCTCATTTACATCTCACTATTGTGACATTTTTAGAATTGGGTAACGCTGAACTGGAGGAAATTGGCTCTGTTCAGGTGGGAGTTAAGAGGTTATTTAAACAGACCTTAGAATCCTGACAAGTTTTCTGGAAGATTGCGCCTCTTTATTTCTATATTTGTAGAACACGTACAAGGTAAAAAAAACTGCTATGCCTCAGGCTGGTGCACAATGACATGAACCCACCTCTCACCTTTCCTCTCATTGACGAGCTGCTGCCTCCGGGTCTTCATCTCCAGACTGAGGTTCTCCACCATGCGGTCGATGCAGTTGTCCAGGGCCAGGCAGCGCGTCTGGGACTGGATGGCCTGTCTGCAGATGGGACACTCTTCTTTCTTCTTGCGCCAGGCTTGGATGCAGTGGAAGCAGAAGCCGTGGGCGCAGTTCAATATCACAGCCTGGGGCAACGAGAGAAACGCACGACTTAAGAGTCATGAAAAAGCGACAAAAGAGTGACAAAGCCGAACCGGACAGCGAGCTCACCTCTATGAAGAGCTCTGAACATATAATACACTGCAGTTCATTCTCCAGGACCTCCGTCACCTGGGTCACCACCTCCTCCCTCTGGGCACGGGCCTTTTCCTTCTCCTCCTGTCGCCCAAACCCACGTCGTCTTACTCATGATACACAAGCAATAACTTTACTTTTTCAAAGGCAAATGTCAAACCTTCGACACTTCCAGCTCTTTGTTTTTGGCCAGAAGCTTCTCCTCAAAGCCTTTGCGTGAGAGGGCAAGTTCATCTATGACTTTTTTTTGCTTGAAAAGAATGAGAAAAAAAAATGAGAAGAGTTTTTCTTAAAGCGCACAGGTTTGATGAAATGTCGCCCTTACTTCATGTAGTGCATCTTCAAGTTGCTTTTTAAGATGTTCTTCTTCTTGTTGTGTCTTTTGTTCCTTAAAATCAAGATATGCTGAATGTAATCTTTTTTTAACAAACCTTTTGATTCGTATTTTCCAGACTACAAGTCGCACTTTTTCCCCCCCCATAGTTTTACTGTGAGTGCGACTTATATATCTAAATATATAATATCATTTTTTTTTTCACACTGACAGCCGCGAGAGGGCACTCTAGGCTTGTGTATCAGTATCTGCTACTCCTGTACCATTGAAGAAGAAAAAAAGATAATCGAGCAGCAGAAAGAAAGTTTGGGGTGAGCGAGAAACCTGTGAGGAACTGACAAAAAGCGGAGGTTACTCTTACTGCAATAAAGAAAACAAAAAAAGTTAATCGCAGGCTAAAAGATTGATGGTGCAACTTATACCCTGGAGCTACTTTTACTTCTTCTTCTTCATTATGCATTTTTTGTCTGATGCAACTTATACTGCGGAGCGACTTCTAGTCCGGAAAATGCAGTCGTCGAAATATTATTCAACAGGTGTCTCACCTCTAGCTGCCTTTTCGCTTCACTAAAAGATTTCTCTAATGCTTTCATCTTGTCCGTCTTGGCTCGGAGGGTCTCCAGTTGGCTCTGCAGCTCTTTGACCTGCTCCTCCCTGAAGGGGGCGCTCGGACTGGGCTGTCCCTCCAGCGAAGCCACCTGCTTCTCCGTGCAATCCACCTGCTCCCTCAGCATCAGGATGTTCTGGCTGAACCTGCATAACAAGACACATAAGAGTGATCCATCCATTTTCTACAAAGATTTGGGGTAGTATTTAAAGTATAAAACAAAGAAACAAAAGAACTGAAAATAATATTGCTTAAGAAAAAATCTGAAGTTGAATGAGTCAAACAATAAGTGATTTCTGTAAATCAGTGAAATAGGTTATGTTGCAATAATTAACAATTCACATGAGAAGTATCTTACAAATGAAACAATGTTGGGGCTTGGGGGAATATTTTACAAATGTATCGATGACAAACCGCACACATCAAACACATCCAGGAGTGCTGTACACACTTTAATAATTGTGGATCATGAAGTCAATTTTTCGCTCTTGCAGTATTTTGAGCTAGCCAGTGTTGTTTTCGTCAACGAAGACGATAACGATATCATTTCATTGATGCACCTTTTTTAATAACGATAACGTAACGATGACGAGCTAAAAGTAGCTCTTTGGAGACTAAAACATGACGAGACATTTATGAGTTTAAGTCAATAAGACGAGACAAAAATGGGAGAAAGCGGTTCGTCACATCAGTTATACGCCGTCAGATCAGGGGGACTTGCATGCAGCCGGGCAGCGATGCCTTTTCCCCCTCCATCTCTCTCCACGCTACTATCACCGTACGTCCTCCATGGAACGTCTGACATCGATGTCACAGGGACTTTATCTTTTCTCAGGACAAAATACCATAGCGTATGAGTGCAGAAAACATGTGGATGAATGACGGCAGACGGCGCTGTTGGTAAAAAAACAAATCTGGAAGCAATGATCAGAGGACGAGCGTTTTTGAGAAAAGTCCTGTTCACAATGACACTTCAGCCAGCGCCTACAGTGGTGCAATCTGTTTGTCAAAAGCTATAAAAAGCCAAGAGATTATTATTATTTTTCCCCTATTTTCAATACTTAATGAAATGAATTATTACTTTTTATAATGAAACGGACTAAAACCTTTTTGAGCTTTCGTCAGACTAAAATGTGACTAAAATTAAAAGCATTTTCGTCCAAAAGACTAAGACTAAAACTAAAAGAGCTGCGAAAAAACAACACTGGTGCAAGCCGACATTTGGCTGCTGCTATGAGCGATCGTAAACTCAGAAATAGCACTGATGCTAAACGCAATTAGCCTGGTGGAGGACAATATTGTTAGCCTCCACCAGGAGCATGTTAATAAAGGGCTAAACTACAAGGTTAGTAGGTTTTATAGCTTACACATGCAAGTTGTCCATGTCCCCCGCAGTGTCGTCTGCTTTGACCTCAGGAGTGATTCTGCTAAGCTTTGTGTCCTGTTTGCACCTCAGTTCTCCTTCGTCTTCAGGCAGCGGACAGGCCTGCGCTGACGACGTATCCGTCCCAGAAGAGCGGTACAATTTAGGTTTGGACGACGTGGAAGGCTCCGTTTCCTCTGCCATTTTCCGTTTGGCCTTTTTAAACAGGTGTGTGGCTTTATTGCAATCCCTGTGAGGTTTTTCCAGAAAAAGTTTAACATCTTTAAGCAGCCTTTGAACCAAAGTGTAGTCGAACTCCACGAGGTCTCCCGACACAGGGACGCCCAGCTGGATGGAGTCTCCGGGCTGGACGAGGTGGGGTTTCTCTACAACAAGGCGACGTTGATTCACCCACACTCCATTCATGCTCTGTGGGGAAATAAACAGCTCTGCGTTTGGTACTGCCATTTGGATTAGTCGTTTTTGCTTTGCTATTTTTTCACCTGTATACTTTTTTCCGTCTCATAACAAAATGCCTTAATACAGTCACAGATCAGTGAAATGGCGACTGTTAATGTTCTCAAAACACCATGACAACACGGCCTTTGATACATTTAACCGATTAAACAGAATCTGGTGGTCCACATTAACCCCTTAACCCCCACCTTAACAGAGTGCATTTTCTCCAGTTCAGCTTTGCCCAAATCTAAACGGTTCTCGACTGGAGCACACAGCCTATAGGCCAGAGTAACACCTCATTTGGACCAGACCAGACCAACAAAACTCATTTAAGTTTCTTCCTCATTATGATTGTCACGTTTTAGTCACATTTTTGTTTCATCGCAGTTACATTACACAAACAAATGCAACCAAAACGTGGCAAAATAACCAATGAAAATGTTGACAATGAGACCGAGATGAGACAAAATTGTGACAAAAACATGGCAAAAATGTGATGAAAATGTGACAAGAATGATAGAAAAACATGGCAAAAATGTGATAATAATGACTAAAACGTTACAATGAAAACAAGGAAGAAGCTTAGATGAGTGTTGTAGGCCTCAGCTTCCAAATTAGGTGTTACTCTGGCCTTCAAAATGTAAGCTCTCAGGTCAAGAGGCTTTTAGTTTGGGTAAAACCGAACTGGGGAAAATGCGCTCACTTAAGACGGGGCTTAAGGGGTTGAAAGTTATCTTAACTTATGTATCTTAACGCAACACTGTGGAACACATGCAACTCAAAAGATAAACCAAAAGGTACCCGATTAAGCTTAAAAAAAAAGATACTAAGGGGCAACGGTGAGGCAGATGGTAGAGTGGGTCATCTCATGATCGGAAGGTCGGGGGTTCGAATCCCGCCTCCTGAAGGTGCACATTGTCGTTGTGTCCTTGGGCAAGACACTTCACCCTCCTTGCCTCCAGTGTCTGCGTACACTGGTGTATGAATGAGAGTGTGAATGGGTGAGTGGATCCTTGCTGTAAAGCGCTATACAAGTTGAGACCATTTACCATACCCTTCCAAACATCACACAAAAACAATTGTGCTTGTCTAGTGCTTTAAAATCCTCAGTCATCCAGGTGATTAATGCACTAACTGAATTGGGTTAAAATCTGTGATTTTGGGAACTGTTGTGTAGCCTCATCGGTTTAAAGGACAGTTTCTCTGCATTTGTCCTCATTTCTCAAATGCTCATTCAGTGACGTTTACCTTCCTGTCAGTTACTGTCCACTGTCCATCTTCCCTCTTTTTAAAAGTGCAGTGCAGCCTGGAGATCATCAGGGGAAAGCTGGGAGACAGGAGCTGGTAGGTCACGTCAACACCGCGTCCAATGGTGACCTGTTCATGAGCAATAATATATATATGTCAGCAAACAATTTAACGCTTTTGCTGTAGCTTGTTAAGATAATCAAGTGAAAAAGTATGGTAGCATAACATAATAAGTGAGCCATTTAGCCAACTTTAGCACACACCTCTGTGTTTTCGAACAAACGGAGCCAGCCAGAACTTTTGCCCACTCTCATTAAACACAAAACCTCCGTGTCCTCTTCTTCGTTTACCGGGGATTGTGTGGTTGCTTTATCCATGTTACCTCACATCTGAAGTAAAAAAAGCAACAATTACGGCACAATATTTTCAACTTTTCGCTGTCTTGTTTCATACCACTGAGCCACCGGAAGTATTTAATAGATAACTTCCGGTCTGAAACGTCATAGTTGCAATTGCCATAGCAACGTGATTCTCTTTTAGTTATTTTATTTAAAATTTAAAATATTTGATGTTTTATATATATATTTATTATTAATTTTATGAAAAGCGTTGCTTATGTTTTTGCTTATTAAAAATAATAATAATAATTATTTTTATTATTATAATAATTATAAGGGTTGGGAGGGAGGGCAGGGAGTTCAGCTTTCCGATGGCCTTGTGTATGAAACTGTCGACTGGACCTGGACCGTAGATTCCGCAGTCTCCTCCCTGAAGGCATTGACTGTGTGATGGGTGCGTGGGTCCCTGGTGATTCTGACGGCTTTGTGGGTGAGACGGGTGGAGTCATGGGTCAGCAGAGTGAACAGGGCTCAGCACACAGCCTTGGGGAGCCCCCGTGTTCGGTGGGATGGTTCTGGAGGACTTTTCGCCGACACGTACAGCCTGTGGTCTCCCCGTCAGAAAGTCCAGCAGCCAGTTGCACAGTGATGTGTTGATAGAAGTAGAGCTAGTAGTCGTTCAAGTTATCTTTGTCTGGGACATATATGTCATTGTTACAGATTAACCTCTTAACTCCCACCTGAACCGAGCTAATTTTCTCCAGTTAGGCTTTACCCAAATCTTAAAGCTTCTTGACTGGAGCGCCTCATTTCAAAGCTAAGACCTGTTTTAAGATTTTTCCTCGCATTGTTGCCACATTTTTATTGTATTTTTGTCGCTTTGTTATTGAAACTTTTCTCGTTAAAACAGAACGTTTTCTCGTAAAAACAGAAACTATTCTTGTAAAAACAGAAACTTTTCTCGTAAAAACAGAAACTATTCTCGTGAAAAAAGAAACATTTTTTTATTTTTTATTAAAATTAAGAGCCTTCTAATTTGAATTAAAATGAAATCAAATGAAATAAGCACCACCTCCTGTTTCAGTGTTTCTGGGCCACTCCGGGTCGTAAACCACGCGCGCCCCCCCTTCTTCGCTCCCAGCGCCGGGCGGGACTTCCTCCTCTTGCGGATGCGTCCTTCGGTGCAGAGCTGTTGTAGCAGGGCTTGGTCTGGGTGTCACCGGGCTGCTTGTGCTTGTGCGTGTGTGCATGCTTGTGTGTGTGTGTGTGTGCATGCTTGTGTGTGTGTGAGACCAAGCGGATCCTGGTCACCGCTGCCCCTGGACCCCGCTGTAACTGACCACCACCAAAATTCACGTGGCTATGCCCTGAGAGAGAACCGCCGCCGCCAGCTGCTGCCCCCGCCGCCGCCCCGCCACGATGTCTGATGTCAACAAGACTGTCCAGAAATGGCACGCCAGTTTCAGGAAAGCCACGGACTTTGACTCGTGGGGACAATTAGTGGAGGCGATAGATGAATATCAAATGTAAGTGATGTTCAACACGTGTGTCTTTTCAATTTTTTTTTACGCGCGGCTGTTACGCCCTCGGCTCGGATCCTTCTTCTTTGGGGATTCGAGCTTGCATGCTTCCACAGTAACAAGTTCTCGAGTGTGCGTGTCAGTAAATAAAGCCTGCGCATCCATGACGTGATGTAGGGACCGCATAATAGAGGAGCGCGCGCGTGTGTGTGCGCGTGTGCGTGTACGGAGCGCTGCAGCCCCGTCCCCTGCCTGTCGGTCACTTTTTTCTTTCTTTTTCTTTGGCTTGTTTATCAGCTGCGGGCCTGACGGGGGGGGGGGGGGGGGGGGGGGGGGGAGAGCCTCCGAGGATGCGAGGGTAGTGTATGTGTGTGTGTCATACAGCGCAGAAACAGAACACATTTTCCTTAGAGTGTTAAGAAATAGTCAGCCACACCCTCCTGATGAATGCTGCTCTCACACTGGACCACTGTGTTTACCATTGTAGAACACTCTCATCCCTATATTGCACAACATTATGTTTGTTTGTTTTTAATACCAGTGTGTGGATACCCAGTGCTGTATATGCAGTCATTTGGTCTTCTTTTGTCTTTATTTAGCCTGGCGAGACAGCTGCAGAAAGAGGTCCAGGCAACCAATTCAACAGGCTTCAATGAAGAACAGAAGGTAATATTTCTGTCATTTACCAAAAACCGAATGTTTCTCAGTACAACTTAACAGCTTATTGGCTTGCTACAAAAGGTGAGGATTTTGTTTATAAACATTAATTGTCCCTAGATTGACGTAAACGTGTTTAAACAGCTTAACCTCTTAACCCCCATCTGAACCTAAAAGCTTCTTGGAAAAAACCTTAAAAACAAAAATCATAATAAAAACTGCAGGAAAATGCAACAAAAAAGTGACAAAAAGTGAGAAAAGGAAGCCACAAAAAAGGGACAAGTAAAGCAATGAAAGTTCTACACACAAAAAACACACAAAAGTCACAAAAAATGTGAGAAGAAGGCAACAAAAAAGTTGCGAAAAAGAAAGTGAAAAAAATGATGACAAAAATGGTTAAGGCAGGTAAGAGGTTAAAAATAAATGATTGGCTACTGTAAAGTTAACCTCTTAACCCCCACCTGAACCGAGCCCATCTTCTCCAGTTTGGCTTTACCCAAATCGGTGCAGGTGGGGGTCGAGGTTAGTATATTAAAAACTAAAACCCTCTTTTACATTGAGGTCATTAGTTTAAGTTGACGTTTTTGGGCTCACATGCTGCCAGATCCTATGACGAAAAGCAGTCATTATACAGTATCAGTCACATGTTAAGCTTTATGACGTGATGATGAAAGTAAATGTATGACTGATTAAGGAAACCCAGCTCGCTGTTATTTCAAAAACTGTGCCCTTTCAAAATACCCTACCCTTTGAGAATGAAATGATTAGTGTATCGTTTTGTGTTCCAGAAAACGTTGGGGAAAATCGCGACATGTCTGGAAATGAGAGGTGCCAGTTTACAGGTAAGATGATGACACAATTAGTTTGTCACACCCTCTTGATTTACGAGACTCTTTTAGCCTTTGGAGCGTTGAATATTAACAGTAGGGGAACTGGGAAATGTCTGATGGTCAATAAACAACTAAAGGAGGTTGATGTTAAAAATCCCCTCCGGGTCAGAGATGTGTTGACAAGAGTGTGGTCTTTCAGGAAGTAAGATTGTTGGCATGTATTTTTTTTACTCGGCGTCGTGAGCATATTCACTCAAAAAACAAAACAAAAGATGAGGCGAAAAGTGTTAAATTATTATCAGTGGCTTGTTTGGTCTCTTGTAGTGCAACAATCAAACAAAGGAGGAATTCAAGTTGGAAGATCTGAAGAAACTGGAAACTAGTAAGTCTGCAGAATGGAATCGCTGATCAATGCAACATGCGTTCTGGCTGGTTTCTTTTGTTTTTCTAGTTATTACAAACATCTTGACCTTCAACAAGGAGTTCCCCTTTGACGTGCAGCCGGTGCCATCACGGTAAAAAAAACATTTTCATATGTCACATGAAGCTTTTGTCAGCGCTGTGCTGGGTAAAAACTACTGCCAAGAGTTGCTTCAGAATGTTACTAGTACATGTGCATGAGTAAATGTAAAAGTATGTGCTTTAGAAGATACTTTACTATTCGGTAACACTTTATTTTACACTACCCTTGATTCATTGTACATTAAGTACAATGTAATGTTCTGTGTAACAATGTGTAATAACAAGTACCCATGTAGTACATGCACAATGGAGTAATGTGTATTTGTACTTTGGAGTTATATAATGTAATAAGACATACAACCAAAACGTATGTCTTATTACATTATATAACTATTATAAGTAATACGCAATATTTCATTGTGTATGTAGTACATAGGTACATATTGTTACGAAGCAGATTACATAGGAATTATTTTTTTTCCTCAGTGGATTATCACAATCCTTTTGGGGGGAAAAAATTCGGAAAAAAGATTTTAATTTATTTGGTAAACGGAAAATATAGCGTAATTACGAGATAGTATCTCGTAATTAATCAATCAATATTCAATTTTGGGGGAAAAAAAATCGTAAAACGGATTTTTTTTTAAATGTATTAAAAAAACAGATTTTTTTAATTATTATTCAGTAAACGGAAAATATATCGCGTGATAACAAGATAGTATCTCGTAATTACGAGATTGCATCTCGTAATTACGAGATAATCCACTAAGGAAAAAAATTATTTGAAAAACAGATTTTTTTTTTTACTGACTACAATGCTCCTTCGTAGTAATCAGTTAAACTTTGATTAAAATAAGTTGTTCATGAAATGCTAACATAGAAATGAATATGACTTTGACCCATAATCCATTGCGTTCCCAGTAAAATTCTTGCCCCTGGGGAGGAGGAGAACTTGGAGCTGGAGGAGGAAGATGCGGCGGTGGGACACGGCTCGGCGGACGTGTTCTCTCCCCGCGCTCCCGGTAAGTCCGGGCCTACGGCTATATTGGCCTTCCTTTTTTGTTGTTCTACTGTACGTTGCTGTGGGTTCGTCATGGCATGGCGTCTGACTCTGAGTTTGTCTCTCTGTGGGTGCTGTGCATGGCTTCTTCTTTCACTCCTGCCCCGCTTCGTACGCAAGCTGCACAAGGTACGGCTTCAGCGGCTCCGGTTTCATACACGGTGACACAAAATCAAAACAACCAGTGCATGAGGAAAAAGTTTATATATCTTTATATATATTTCCTTCCAGCACAGTAAAAATAAACTTGATGAAAGAGGAGAAGGAGTAGCACCTTAACCCTCGTAATCTGTTTTCATGTGCAGGCCCAGCTCTCACCACATTTCTGACCATCGCTGTCTTGCAGGTACCCTGTTGCCGCGGTTACCGTCAGAGCCGGGGATGACACTCCTCACCATAAAGATAGAAAAGATCGGCCTGAAGGACGCGGGCCAGTGCATAGATCCCTACATAACCTTCACTGTCAAAGGTATAGGCTCAGAGGAGACGCTGGAATTGTGGGGCAAAAAAAACAAACACATTATTTTATTATATTTTTTCAGTTTTACTTACTAGTATTGGTGATAAAAAATGCTGTAACATTGAGTCCCTCCAGGAGTTTGCAGGCCGTTACTGTACGTGTAATTGTTGCGGGCAAAAAGCCTGATTTCGTGGGCCATTTTTACAAAAGTCCTGAGACCGAAACGTTGACCATATCCTAATAAACCATTTTTGCAAGGTTGGTAGTGTGCGGGAAGTAATTTTTATTATTGTACACTGGGATTTTCCCTCATCTCCTACGCACCTGCCTCAAGTAATTGATGTGCGAAGTTTCTCTTCTAACAAAAGTTACATTAAAATCAAACTTTTCTCTATACATGTTTAAACCAGAGACTAAAATATTTTTAAATAGTTGCATCATCCCCGGGCGTTTGAAAAAGTTGCACTGTCGCACTGATTTGGCGGATTTTGAGTCCAATCCTGGAGGAACTGATTAAGGCCCGGGTGTGCCTGCTGATGGCCTGTTGATTCTTATCGCCTCCAATCCAGATGCAAACGGTGTGGATTTGAACCCAGCGCAGGACACCCCTGTAGCCTCCAGGAAAGAAGACACGTACATTCACTTCAACGTAGACGTGGAGGTCCAGAAACACGTGGAGAGACTTCCTAAAGGTGCTCATGCTGATCTCGGTTTGCATAACCCCAACTGGTAACACTTGACTCAGTTACACATTTCGCTGTTTTGCAGGTGCAGCTATCTTCTTTGAATTCAAGCACTACAAACCTAAAAAGAGGTTCACCAGCACGAAATGTTTTGCCTTCATGGAAATGGACGAGATCAAGCCAGGTCCCATTGTCATTGAACTGTAAGTTTTATGTAAAGCGTTGATGTCTCTTGTCTTGATCTCCGCTGCATGTTCACTCAGTGTGCTGCTCTGCTCCAGATACAAGAAGCCCACTGACTACAAGAGGAAGAAACTGCAGCTTTTAACAAAGAAACCTCTGTATCTTCACCTTCATCAGACGCTGCACAAGGACAGCTAGGTTCAGTTATTTTCTCTAGCCACGGTGCAGTTCACCTCATTCTTCAGCAATACAAATACGCGGCAGTTTTGAGCACTTATTGAAAAGGGAACTGAAAACATCTGTCATCTACTTCTGCCATCTCTTCTCAGCCAAATACTTTCGTACGTCTCTCCGTGTGGAGCATTATTGTTGCAAGAAGATTTGCACGAGCATAACTAGATCTGTAATGAGAAGTGAGCGTAGTCAATCTTGTGTGTTGAATTAGATGGGATTTTTTTTAAACAAATCCTTCAAATCACACGAATATAACTTCGCATGCAGACACATTTTTACTACGCATACATTTCAATATGAACATCTGATTACACTGACTTCTACAAACTAATCTTGTTACAGCACTGTCGTGTTTGTGACAGTAATGGCTCCATATTCTGCTGCAAGAAGGATTTTTAAAAAGATTGTTGGACTCCTGACCAGTCTTCCTCACCTTCACGTGATGAAACATTAGAGGTGCTTTAAGCCAACGACTTTTTGGTGCATCGGTGGACTTTGATCCAGCTAAATATTATTCCAGAAGTCGCCAGGTCATGTAGGGAGTGTTTATCCAGTGTCACTAACCAAAATGGTCATTTATGAGTGTTAAAAAACACCCGATTTAGAAAACTGAGATTGAGGAGCATTGGCCCAATAAAATGTAAGGTTAAGTAGGTTTTCTTTTGGGTGCGTGCTTCTTTAACATTATGTGGTTGATTCCTCACGATAAACATGGGCAAAATAGCCGCACGTTCTCCTTGTCAGTAAAAGTTTATTCTTAAGCGGAGACGCTGCAGAAACTACTTGCATGTTTTGCTTTTGGGTAAACTTTCACCAAAAAAACAAACAAGACAAAAAGAAGTAATGTTTAGTTTGGAAATTGTCTAAATTGAGTCTTACAAATGTCTTTGTATCAACAGGTGCTCAAAATACCTTCATAAAATATTTATTCAAGTAATCAATAGCCTCGTGTTGGCCCTTTCAGTTCAATTGCCTTCAGTACGAAGCACCGCCCATGACTGTAGCTACTTCTGTCCGTATAGTGCCAACATTGCTAAAAGGCCTTTTGTGCTGTCCACGTCTCGCCCCTGCCACCAGGGAGCGACAGACACACAATCCACAGTCACAACACATTTTTCACTCATGTTTATGCGAGATCCCTTTACCATAGACAATAATCACTCTAATCTTTAACATCAAGTTAAAGGAACAAACCTTTCTCTTCCGCTGCTTGTGGACACGTTCATCTGACACTTAATGCACTGCAGGCATATTTTGGACTAAAGATACCAAATAGAAAACTGATAAACAAATTGAATAGATTTTATATTTTAAAAGAAGTTAAGAATATTATGTAAAGAATTTGATTTATTCTCTAACAATTAATGACTTGTGCATTTAATTCAGGGAAGTCAACTTATATCAAACTTTGGAGTGAGACTTTGTTCAAAAGTGTGGTTGATTTAAGGGCGTCTGAGCAGACCAGGAGCTGCAAAGACTAAAGCCAGGGGGAAAGTGGGCGATGGGATTTGTTACAGGATTCCCCCCAAAAAACGTTATTTCCTGTATTCTGGAGAATTTTTAGCAGAGTCTCCTTTGTATAAAGATATCCAGGAAAAAAAACACAATGTACAGTGGTGGTTCCCACCTCCATAAGTCTTTATTTTATACTCTGAGAAACCCCTCCCTCGAGGATCCAGCTGGAATTTTTACAAAGTTATCAACTAAACTCAGTTTATTTACTAGATATGTCAAGTTCAAAATAAATTCCAAATAATTTTCTCAGTTTACCGTAACCATTAATAACTTATCGAATAATATTGAAATTCCACTCAGTTTGACCCGTTGAAGTGGTTATTTACAGGGCTCTGTGCACAATACTTTGAATCCAACAGGGAATGTGGCTTGGTTAAAATAACTTTGGTTGACAAAGTTCTGGGCTAAACAGAGAATTACCAGACAGAAATGTCTACATGAAAACTAATGTAAAATCACTTTTTAATCAAAACCTTGTCCACATCAGAGCAACACAACACCCCAAGAATCGGTCTTACCGTTGCCAGTGCAGACAGTGGTGAGAAGCAGCTGTTCAATGTTTCATATAATTTCATTCGGTGTGTAACCCGTCACAATCACAAAACATGACACATGCTCCGTATATCCAGGACTAACTTTGCCAGACCCTTACATTTGAACTGCTGCAGTAAAGTCCAAATCCTTGTTGGATCACTTCTCCTCCGTCCACAGCTGTTAGTTTGGAGTTCTATCCTACTTCACTCGGAGCCAATCAAAGTTGGTAAAAGTTGCCAGTCCTGAACTAGTTAACTCTAGAAAGAAAAAAAAACTAACTGTGAAGGAAAAAGTGTGCACATGATACATTTAATAAATACTTATGTTGCTGTTGTGAAAATTCTCATTTTGTTTCATCACTTTACTTACATGGATGGTGTAAAACCGAACAGTAATCATTGCTATTGTTCCCTGTGCTTTTATTTTGAAGTCCGAATGCCTCCCTGTTGTAAAGGCTGTCTCATTTTGTGGATGCATGTCGTTTTTGTTTTGTATCTTGATTTTATAACATCACTTTTCTGTTGTACTGCAAGGACTGTAAATTCATTGTAAGATAATGAACATTATTGTAATAAATAATCAAAGCACTATTGAAAGTTTTGCTCCTGGATGTGCACGTCACAAAGAACCTGTCCCCGCCCACAAACACTACATCACTGGCCAAGAAATCCTTCAGATTCATGGAAGATCCTGTGTACAGAAATGTGCAACAGGAGAGAGCTTTTGCATTCTTTATTATTAAAACTACCAACATAGTAAAATAAGTTATACATCTGGACATTACACATAGGGTTTAAGGTCCATTCTCAAGCAAAAACATTGGGAGATGATGGTTTTCCTGAAATGCTCAAAGCTTTTTAAAAAAAAATAATTTCCACAGGAAATGATATTAAAACTGCCCCTTTAAAATCAATGCTCCAAACCAATTAAAAGATCACATGAGAATGAGCCATTATTGCATGTAAAGCGGTGGGAACTCGAGTTTCAGACTAAAGGCTGTCCATATAAAGGATTATGTTGAAGGTGAATTCATCTGTTTTAAAGATGGTGCAGCAGAGAAAGAGCCCAGTGAAAGTCAGACATGAGCCCAGAGACCGACTCAGAGGCCACATTTACCAACACAGTGGTGTGACACTGGCCTCGTCCTGGAGACTGAGCCAGAGACAGGCCTTCACAACCGACTGCCTGATGGATGGTTTTAGACTCCAGGGTCGTTCAGTCCTGGGCTGCTAAGGGCCGCATGGCTAAGGCTCCATCCCGGCCGGACCCGCAGCCCCCTGGGGACTATCCGGGCCCGGATTTCCCTGAGCACTAGAGTTCTGGAGGGACTGAGGAGGCAGCTGACCATAGGGGCCACTGTGCGGAGGGTGTGCAGGGACGCTATGAGGTGGCGGTCCATGAGGTGGGACGCCATGGGGCAGGGCTCTTTGAGGTGGGACGCCATGGGGCAGCGGCCCTTGAGGCGGGACGCCATGGGGCAGTGGTCCTGTCGGTTGCAAACCATGGGGCTGTGGTCCTGTGGGTGGCACGCCATGGGGCTGTGGTCCTTGAGGCGGGACGCCATGAGGCAGCCGTTCTGGAGGTGGGACTCCAGGAGGCAGAGCACCTGGGGGTGAGACACCATGGGGCAGATCCATAGGAGGGCTGGCCCGGGGCCCAGGATAGCGCATGTCAGGATGGAGGGGTGGATGGGGTCCCATAGGCCCTCGGATAACTGAAGAAGAAGTATGACCCAACAAAAATATAAGATGGAGACAAAAGAGTCATTGAATAAGTGAAGCTAAATGTTAAATGTTGCTGTAGAGGGCACGTACCGTGTGGAGGTGGCATCGGTCCAAAGTTTGGATGAGGGGTACGGAAGTGTGGCGGTGGCAGGCCTCTGGAGTCCATGGGACCAGGGCCAGGTCTAGGCTGAAAGGCATGTCCGTTGGAAGAGCGGGGCCCAAACTCTCCTCCCATGGGGACCCCTGGGTGTCCATTGGCTTGAAGCAGAGGGCCATGGGGAGGCAGTCCCGGCCCGGGGGGAGGGTAGGGGTAAGGCCCTGGGCGCATGGGTCTGTATGCTCCAGGAGGAGGGATCCGCCCCGGAGGTCCAAGAGGTCCTGGAGGGAGCAGGGGCTCATGGGGTCCAGGCCCCAGAGGAGGTCCTGGGACAGCGGGGCCCGGAGAGTCTCTAATGGGAGAGGCAATGAACGAGCCCAGGCCCTAAACACAAACATGTGTCAAAAGCAAAAACCACAACCAGATCGAGTGATCAAACGAGAGCAGCTCTCACTGATGCATTTGAACAGCAGAACAAAACAAGACGCCATTTTGGCCCAACACATGCTGCATCTGACCCACACACACGACACACAACACGAGCATTTGTCCAAACATCCATGTAATAATGCAGACCACATTTACAAAATGGTTCAGTCGTGTTAAACTGCTGCACTTCCTCAAAGGCGCATTGAGTTGCCTTGTGTACAAAATGCGCGGTATAAATAAAGTTGCCTTGCCTCAAATGTGCAGAAAATGGCAACAAATCAATAGTATAGGGGAAAAAATGAACCTCAATGATGCTGCAGACTGTTCGTCATATACTGCATTAAGAGCATCAACAAATCAAACACGTATCGGTCATTGAGGAAGAACAGAATAGATGATCTTTGACTTCTACTAAACGATTGATATTTTGTGCTTTGACATCCGTGAGACCAGTCAGCCCAAAAGTTAAGTCAAAATCAAGTCAACCAAGACGCCTTCTTTCTGAACACTGAAGAAATAGTTTATAATAAGGATTGCTAAAATCATTGTTAAAGTTCCTCAAGGTATAGAAGATACTCCAGAAGATAAATGCTATTACCTCTGGCTCTTCTCACTGCACTTACTTTGAAGATTTCCTTCACCTGTAGTCTGTTCCTGCTTACTCTGATCCTTCACTTCTTTCTAAATATCTGATATTTGAAGAAGTCAGGACAAAGCTTTGAGCCAGCTTCATCAAACATAACACTGATCATACAGAGCTTAAAGCCAGGTCTAACTGCGTGTTAATCTCATGTTAGCTGAACGCCCATGCCTCTGCAGTACTCACAGGCTCTGGGCTCTCTGAGGAGACCTGTCCCTCAGCCTGTCCCTGCTTCAGAGGGACACACACGTGGGTGAGGCAGGGGACGGATGGAGAGAAACAACCAAAGAACAAGACTCACCGGGGCATCCATGTTGGCCGGTGACGAGTTACGAGGCCCCATCATTTCTGCAACAAAGGGACAAGGAGATTAGAGGTTTGTTCAAGATGCAGAGATCATTATAATGTTAATAGAAGAAGACTACTGATGTTTATTTCACATCTCTGTGTATAAAAAAATTACATACCCATCCCAGACATGTGCTTGTTTTCAGCGTAACGTCCGTGAGGGTCTGACGGCGGTCTGGGGCCTGGAGACCATACAATACATCACACTGTTACAAGCTAAACTCAGCCACTTTTAACCAGCCGCCTTCTTCTTAAACCAAAAAACATTCAGATGGGTAGCCAGGGTGATGTTTCACACTTGCAACAAAGGAAAGAGGAAAGTAAAGACAGAAAATGTATTGAAGGATACTGTAAGTAAGGAGGCCTGCAGTGCTACAACACAAAGCGACACAACTAAGAAGAGAAGACGTGGAGTGCGGGATGCAAAAGCAAATCAGAGGGCTTTATGAGACGAGGGAGGCTGGACCAGGGAAGAGCTGTCCAACCGGTGAAGAAGCCTCCAAACTCACCATATGGATCTATTTTTCGGCCCACAGGGGCAGAGGGGGGCCGCCTGGGTCCCTCTATCATTATAGGAGGAGACGGTGCTCCCCCACTCACCGGAGACGGCCCGTACGAGTCACCTGTTGCAATCAAACCAGCCAGGTTACACACAGCAAAAAAACAGGCAAATTCATTCTTGACAAAAGCGGCTAAAGGCTCCTCGATGTAGGCTCCGCTGTCACGCTCGTGCAAACTTTTCCACTCAAAATATTACACACACTGGTGCCGTTTACCTTGACGCGCTCCAGGGAACTGCCCGGAGTTGGGTCTGAAGAGAGGAGCCCGCTTCTCATTGAGCTGGGACGTGAGAACAGTCAGTCTAAAGGGGACAAAAGCTTCTTAGCACTCATCATCGATAAGGGGAAAACCTTTACAGAAAACTCTCCTAAAACCATTTGGCATGTGTGAGTCCACAGAACGTCGCACTCACTTTTCTCGTAGTTTAGATGCTTCAAGTTTCTCCTGGTTCAGGGCTCGTTCGGCATTTCTTGCATTTATCTGCAAACAAAAGAAAATGCTGATTGTATTTTATAGCTTAGTAGTACAACTCTGACAAACGTTGTGGCACTTACCCAGTTTGAGTGAGTCTTGTTTTCCTGTTCTTTAATCTGTAAATCAAAAACGTAAGAGCAAATGTATTATTTTTCTTCATCCATCTCGTCACGTAGCAGTTCACGTTGGTTCCACAGACTGCTCGTACCTGCTCCTTGTACATCTCCTCAGACTTCTTCATCTGCTCCTCCATCTCGTTGATGCGCTGCCGCAGGACTCTGACCTGCTCCTCGGCCTCCGTGGCCTTCCCTCCCACCTCCGTCAGCATGCTCTCCTTACTGCGCCGCTCCATCTCCTCTTTAGTCAGTCTCCTGGAAGATCATCAACACGTCTTTGATCAGTTAAAATGTCAACTACACCTGCCACACTAAACGTAATCGAGTTGAAAAAAGGGCATTAGAATCGTTTCAAATGGCAAGAACAAGACTTTTTTGGCAGGATAATTTCCTTTAACCCTAGAACTAGCTGCATTATGCCGGCGTTAGGCTTAAGTCTTATGTGTTGTTTTAATATTTTAATTTGCCTTTCGCTTGTTTTTTTTTTTTTAAACGTTAGCTCCACTCACTGCTGCAGAGCGCTCTCCTTCTGTTGGTACATCTCCACAATGATATCATTTTTCTGTTGAAGAATCTTGTGCTGGTTTTCCACGTGACTCTTCTCACTTTTGAGCGTTGCGATGGCGTGCTCCAGCTCCTGATGCTGTTCTGTTTTCAACACATTACTATCGTCAAAACCAAAAATAACAGCCATTACCGGCTCTGAAATGCAAGTAGCAAACCAACCTTCCAACGTTTTTCTGGCCTTTTCTTCAGCGAGTAGTTTGGACATGAAGCGGTCTCGTTCCTCTTCTACAACTGTGAGAGTGGTCTGCACCTGTGAATATACAAAAGGTTATTGCTAAACTTACACAATTATGATAGTATCTGATAGTAAAGGGGCTAACTGGACCTAAATCTGTTTGAAATCGTTAGGACTGCAACGCGCCGCCCTGGTCTGTAAAATGTTGGCGACTTACCCGCGAAACATCCATCATTTGCTTGATTCTGTTCTTTATGGCTGTTGTCTTATCTAGCAAATAACACACACATTAGAACATTTTGACATGTTACAATTCTGAAAACATAAACATTGCACTTTACTACCAACCTATAGACAACTCTCCATTTGACACTTTAGGGTCTCCTTTCTGCAGATCACAGGCGTCGAGGTCTGACAAAAGGTCCGACAAAACCTACAAAGATGTACAGCCAACATTAGTGTGAAATATTTTTGAAGAAAAAAAAAAAATCTGTGGTTGTAGCGACTGACTTCAATGTTGTGATCTTTGAGGACCAAAGAGTCTTCAAGCTCCTTTTGAGACTTCTGGTAAACTTTAATCCGCTCACTCAGCTCCTTATGTTTGTCCTCCCAGCTTTTAATAGTGGTTTTTAGCTACAAACAAAACAAAACAAAAATTAGAACAACTTAAAAAAAATCCAACAACATGACATAAACGATGGTCTTACTGATTTATTTTCTTCTTTAAGTGCAGTGTGATCTTTCTCCAGACTTTTTTGCTGCACATTTCGGGCATCTTCACGAATCTTTGCCTCGTCCAGGAGAACGGTAGTCTACAACACACGTGAAATGTAAATATTACGCTCACCCAAACACACACCGACATTGTGAACTGAAAATACAATACCTTGGCGAGCGTTTCCTGAATCTTTTTCCTGCTTTGCTGCAACTTCTCATTGGACTTCTCCAGTTTTTCAATCTGTGTCAGTTTGTAAGTTTAGTGACAGTAGCAGCAGTGAAGCGATGTTACATTATCATCAACTTACTCTGGTTTTGTTTCTCTGACAGCTAACCCTTTCTTCTTCAAGTAGCTGAATATATCTGTTCTTTTCTTGAGCCATTTTGTCGTTTTGCATTTCTGCTCCTGTTACTCTTGTCTGTGGAGAAGATGTATAATAAGAAATCAAAATGATGGCCTCTACATTAATCATGGGAAAAACGGTTGTCACATTATTCAAAATTGTCTGTAGTAAGTGACGATACCAGCAAATACTTCATACAACAACTTGCTTACCTCAAGAGCCTGCATCTTCTTCAGTGTAGTAGTAGCTGTTTCTGCAGACTCTTTCTGGTTTTCTTTTAGTAGTTCAGACTTCATAGCAAACACAAAAAAAACGTAAGCGAGATTGACCTTTATAGACCTTTCAAATACGTTAATCAATGTCTTACCCGTGTCTGCATTTCTGTTATTTTAACCAGTGCCTCCTCCTTCTCCTTTTTTAACCGCTCAATTTGTTCATTGAGTTTTTGATGATCCACTTTGCACATGAAAGAGAAGCAGAGATGCACAATTAGCCTGTATTTGCACAATGTTCTGGCATGAAGTCTGTATGATGAAAGAGGAGGAAAAACATACCGAGATAATCCCTTTTCTTCACCTAGAAAGAGACACAAACCATTATCAAAAACACTCACATATTAAATCAACTCATTAGTTTCTCTTTTCGACAAATAGAATTTAGCTGTTATATATATTTTTTTAATGCATCAACAACAAAAAATTTCTTACACTTTCTACAAACTACTTTCCCCACTAAACAAAAGTTTAGTTTAATTTAGTTTATTTGAGCAGTACACATAGTGCTCAAAAGGAGTGGGCTGAAGCAAAAGCTAATGAGTGCCCACCCCCAAGTGCAATAAAATAAATTAAAAAAGAACATTTCAAAACATTTCAAGCAGCTACATTCGTACAGACCAACTTACAAAAAATTATATGAACTGTTTATATAATTAATTGAAAGTGACTTTATTGATTTGTCCCAAACATTCTTTCAGTCATGTTTGTGGTAGACTCACCGCCAACACGGTCCTCCAGAAAAACAGGGTGAAGGTCAGAATCCCGACCAGAGCGGTCACAACCACGGCCTGCCAGGGACATCCCATCAGAGTCTCCCCTGGTCGCCACTCCTCTGGCAGTAACGCGATCATCTAGGGAAAGACAACGCTGCTTTAATGGAAATAACTCAGGGCGATAACATCACTAACCACATATTGTCAGCTTCATAGTGTAATTGCCTCAGTATTACACTATACTGGACGGCCTCACAGCCGTACAGCGTCTATTTGAGAAGCAGCATCTTCAGTGAGAAACTATCGGCTGAAAGTGTCTGTATAATAAGGGGCATTCTGGTTGTTGAGGCAACAGGAAATTACTGCGCCATGCTGTTGTAATGATTTAGGGAAGTCATCACCAAGTTGAGTGTGTAGTTAAAAGAAACAGCCTGGTTGTAGATTTTGTTCTGCCTGTTCAATTCTCCAGACTGAACATACAACCGCTGATAAGACATACTGAGAAAAAAAAAAAAAAGTTTTAGAAACAGACAACTCCTAGAAGCTTATGGTGAAGCTAAACATATGGCATTCAGTCCTATCACTGAACTTGTCTTCAATTTAACTTGACCAAACCAGTCTAGGCAAAAAAAATACATAAACAAATAAACTACACTAGCCAGCTGGAACTGAAACTAATATCTATCAAATGTTTTGCCTGCTAACACCAATAGCATAAAACAGGAGGCATGGCAAGTCCTCTAAATAACTGGACAGCCTTTTAAAATAAACCAATAAACTCAGCATCGATACTTGAAGGGATTAACGGCGTACAACCTCCTTATAACCCCAAACAATAAATGCTACTGCAAGAGTGCACACTGCACACACAAACAAACCAACAATATCCCATTCATTCAAAGCTTACGGTACGATTTAGCTCCAGATATGATTTTATTGAGTAATCCCTTATTGAGCCGCGGTCATATGCTTCTTACTAACACGTCATCATGGTACAGTAGCAGACTGTATATTTGTAGCCTTTTTTATTGGCACCTTAATATGACCTGCATGGACACTTATTTACTTACACGCCGCAGCTCGTTGATGAAAAACACGTACACATGATCCTGTTGAAGGACGGGGCGGGATACGGTGTCACTGTCCATGACAAATCGCTAAAACCCGGTCTGAAACTAGATTAGCTTTAGCGCAGGTGTTAGCTTCTTTGACAGATGGATGCTAGCGGCGATCAAACGGAACTGCTGCGCTACTACGTGAGTTTTAGAGACCAAAGAAAAACTCATGTAGATTATTCGTAGATTGGGTTTGACAAGTGAGTTGATTGGGTAAATATATTATGTAAGTGGCAATGGAAAAACACAAATGCTAAATAATACGAGTAGCTGTCAAAATACAATGGTATCTAAACACGTAAGCTACAGCGTTAAACGTGATGAAAGGCTTGATCAAAACAAAGAAAAGGCTGATCCTCTGGCCGCGATAACGCAATTATTCGGTCTAGTCCGGCTGTAGTAAATAAGGCCTGCCGGTTAGTAGCTTGAGAAGCTGAAGCTTGTGCTGAACTTCAACCTACACCGCGACAGTCAACAAGACCAGGCTGCGTTCAGGAAACATGCGGACAGCGCAGAGGCGTTCAGGGGCATGGGAATTCAATCAAACAGTGCTTTTTTTTTTTTTTTACTAACACTGCTTCTGCGATACCAATGTGAAATGTAATTTATGTTTATTGATGATGTCGTTCTCATATGGCATTAGATAACTCTCCTGTATGCATTTCAAAACTGTTAAGCCAGTTTTATGTCCAGTCTGGTCCGTTTTCTAGCTACTTCTGCTCTTGTCCAGAAGTTTATTTATGTAAATATTGCTAATTTTGTGTATATTTAATTGTCACGTGATTTCAGTCACATGAGCATATAAGTGTGGCACGCCTGTGTTGCCTCACTAATTCTGACCATGTGAGTCAAAACGCGGCAATGAAATTCAGAGTGCCTCAGCTTTTCTATACAGCCTGAACAGATTTTATGCCCTCTAAGCCTGAAGAGCACCCGTTTCTTGTACGTTTTTCACCCCAAGAAGATTTCTACGTAAGCCTCCACTGCCTTGACTTTGTTGATCCAGTGCCACACTCTCTACCTCTCTTCCAGTGCAATCATTTGACAGTCGACGGCAAGTTAGAAATAATCATATTTTAACCCAAGCTACACAGATTGCACTTGAGATCCTTGTTAATATCAAATACTGCTACAAATGATTCAATGTATCTCTTATTTAGATTAATATTAAAAATGTAATTATAAGGTGGAACATTATAAGGTTTTGAGTCAGTAGTAGGAGGCAAAATCTCATTAGGCCTGCTTTTATAATTGTTGTGATAAAAGGGCGGCCTGAAGCTTAGCATGAGTCCTCCTCAGTGATCAGTCCTGCCATGAGTGACAATGGGCACTGCAGGGTGCAGCTTGACCAACTGGACCCACAGTGATAAAAAGCCCAAGGCTTAAGTGAGTGATCTTCAGATGCCTTCAGACAGACTGCCGTGTACCATGCAGTTGCCAGCTGCAAAGGTAACCTCACAGATCGAAGCCCCACTGGTCAGAACACTGAGACAACACCAGGACTCAAACCCGGCTGCAATATTACGTAGTGCAACGCGCTACCCATTAGGCCATCAGTCCACATTTAAAATAGCCTTCTATGCGAAATATATATCTATGACACAATCGAATCTTCATTAATTGTCTGTCCCATTACAATAGCATCAAGATGACAACTGTACTGGTTTGCTAAAGACACATTAGGTTCATGCAGCTTGTAGGGATTTGGGAAAAAAATTAAAAAGCAACACTATTTTTCCTATGATGTATTATATCTAATCCAAAGGTGCTGGATAACACAGAAGTATTGACATGAAACAGACGTGTGCATTAAACTTACCACAGTGGCCCACTCTGTAGATTTACATTTGACCATTGCAGTAATACACTCCAGGTAAACGAGAGCAGTAGAGAACAGCCCCACTTCATCTTCAGGAAATTCAGGAGGGGGATCCATAGACTCCATAACAACTACAATAGATGATTATTACAGAGGTTTAATAATGTTCTGCAGAGAGGCCTTGATGATTTAAGAGTCATTAAATTATTATAACATGTGATATTTCTGGCGCAACTGGAAAGAAACGTGAAAGAAACATTGCACTACAAGGCTCTTTTGTTGCCAAATTAAATCACTTTACCAAATTGGAGTTATTGAGTGTGACAATAACATAACAGGGTTAAAGCAATGACGCCACTAATGTAAAGTCACAATATTGTCCTACTGAAATGGAACACTAAAAAAGGCACCTGGAATCTACTCTTTAAAGGTTGACCAAGTACCCTAAACCAGGTAAGAGATAACAATGTTCAAATCATATATTGACCTCCGTGACTAACCTGAAGGAGAGTTGTCAACTTCTACGCCCAGCCCCATGTCCAGCGAGTTCTCTAGCGTGGCATGTGGGACTTTGGGCAGCTCATCCCCTGTGCTGAAACTCTGCTGATTGTCTTTGTTTCTGTTAAAGTGCCCAGTATCCTCGTCCAGGCTGACATCTGGTGCACCACCTTGAACTTGATCCAAAATAATCCCTTGGGTGTTTTGAGCATCTGTGTTGGTGGGCTGCTCCTCCAGATGTGATGCTGTGAGGCCATGAGCCGCCTCTGTGAGGTCATGAGCCTCCTCTGTGATGTCATGAGCCCCCTCTGTGAGGTCATGAGCCTCCTCTGTGAGGTCATGAGCCTCCTCTGTGAGGTCACGAGCCTCCTCTGTGATGTCATGAGCCGCCTCTGTGAGGTCATGAGCCTCCTCTGTGATGTCATGAGCCTCCTCTGTGAGGTCATGAGCCTCCTCTGTGAGGTCATGAGCCTCCTCTGTTGAGTTTTCACCATCCGTCTCCTCATTGATAACAGACACATCTTCTTTGACATTTGAATCTTGATCAACTGGGGGGGAAAAAATCACAGAAAAAAGAATAACAATTAAACTTTTAGAGGCGGAGTGAACTTTTTTTTTTTAACCACATTTATACCCAAATTAAGTCATTATCACACAAGGACATACTATTAAACATTTAAATGTTATTACTAAGAAAATGTACTAAATAAATTACAGTGCCGAGTACTGAGCACTAAAATACTTCAAGGTTTGTTTGTTGTTTCCCCAGTATTTAGATGTTAATTGAACAACTAAATATGCGAGTTATAAAACCATATCCACTAATACTGTACAAAGGACAGATGCAGTATCTGTCCTTATCAAATTCAAACAACAGTTTTGTGGACGGTGCAGTAACAAAATAATGTGTCATTGTAAACACTGGCAGCTGTAAAGCAGACAACGCCAAAGAACTACATCCTGTTCAAGCATTATGTAAGCGTTTCTAACGCCCAGACTAATTTTTTTATGTAACTACAGTGGATTTGAATACATGCAAAAAATTGCAACCTATATAAGTTTGCGTTAATTACAAAATGTATTAAATATTAAAAATGTTAGTTAATACGTGAAGTTGTTTTTGACAGTTAATAATACAGGTTTTTAACACATTTGGGTCATTAACTTAAAGCCATTGGAAGCAGACTTGTCTATATAATGCCAAAAGTATACCAACAGGACATTACAGTACATTAAGCACATGAAGTCAATAGGTCTTTAAAAGCACATCAGTTAAGGACACTGTCCCATGTCCCTGGCTCTCAGCACCAGTGCAGAGTTTCAGGAGCAGCAGTTATCTGATCTCTTCACATTCAGGCAGTGACGGATACATCACACCTGCCTTTCATTTCACAGACCGTTTTACAACATGTACACAGCACACAAATTATTAGGAATGTAGGTTAGGGTGACCAGATGTCCCAGTTTACCCGGGACAGTCCCAGTTTTGAGCCCTTTGTCCCATGTCCCAATAGTTTTCTCCAAAACCATTGATTTGTCCCAGTTTTACTCGTAATCTGTCCCAGTTGTCCAGGTTTTGGCCAATGTAGTCCCCGAAATAGCTTAACTTAACATACTTAACTTGAAAATTAATGTCTTTGGCCTATGGGAAAATCCATTACCAAGTGCAAACCAATTCAAAATCTCAATTCAGGATGCGGATTTGTGCATGTCATAATGGTTGACAGTTTAACCATTCATCGTAGGTAAAGACAGTTTAGATTTGGAAGCCCTGAGGCAGATTCCCGAATATTGTCCCAGTTTTTTAGTTGGAGAATCTGGTCACCCTAATGTAAGTACCTATAGTGGCAAGACTTTTTTTTTACAGTATTACCTTGAACTTAAAGCTCAAGGCTGAACTAAAAAGTACTGTTAAAAAAACACCACGTTACTCGTTTGAAATATGCCTAGAATGAGAGGATTCACGGCTTGTAGTAGGTCACTTTTTTGATAGAAATGACCAGGTTTATAGACCAATAGCCAGCCAGCTAAGTTATTAATATAAATGTATCAAACTCACCTTGTTCGCCGTCTTTCGCCACTTCTGCTAGAGGCGCGCTATCACTGGCTGTGGAGTACTTGTGTCTCAGGCTGAATGCAAGCTCCTGGAAATCATCTAAAATTGCAGTTTCCTCATCTATATTCGAACCGACATGCTGATCGTACTTCGATTCACGACTATCCAAAATCTTCTCCACTTCATCCAGGATTGCATTTTCACTCGTTTCCAGAATCCTTTCCAGAGAATTCTCTATTTCATGGACACTGCCTATTTGTGACTGGCGCATGGCCTGTAGCTCCATCCGCATGTCTTCGAACATGGCTTCCAGTTTGAACAGATTCTTCAGGCCCAAGTACTTCTGACAACGCGTCATTTTCTCTTCGGACAAGTGGTCCCTTAAAATGGACAGGCGCATAATGTCATCGCTGTAAATCGGTTCAGGTTCGGGCTCGGGCAAAGACCCCGGAGGCACTGTTACGGATGAATGGGTGTCCAAAGGTTCGTCCGTTGGCTTTGATGGACCATCTTCGCCATCTTCTGGCACTTGTGTGGCGATCTGAGGCACACTTGGTGATTCTCTAGACTGTGCATTGTCATCAGTGTCCGTTTGAGACAAAGAAAGTGCATTTTCATCTTCAAGTAATGGTTCCTCCTCTTTTAAATCGGGCTCAATGTTCTCAACCTTCTCGTGCGTTGGTTCTACCTTAGTGTCTGATTGACTGCTATGGTCAACAATGTCAAGCTTTCTCTTAAACAGCTTCTCTGCAATGCTTTCCTGGTTATGTTTTACGATATCTGAATCAAGCAAGTCTTCCTCTTCAATTGGTGACTTTGAATCTGTCTCAACATTTAATTCAGTTGGATTGTCCTCCACTTTCTCTTCTTGCTTTATAATACCACCACTTTCTTGTATTTTTTCATTTCTATTTGTTATGGGTGATTCACTAACCATCTCTACTCCATCCACACTTGAGTCTTTAACTTGCGTTTGTAGCTTTTGACCCTGAAAGTCGGCATTTTCCTGAGTTTGTGAAGCTTCATCTTGTTGCATTGGTTCCTCCCCATGAAGACCATCCCTTTGCTGTGTCTCTACCATTTCCATTTGCGTTTCTTCAGGGACAACCACCTCTTCCAATACAAGTTCCTCACTACTTTGTTTTGTATCATCTACAACTTGCGGACTTTCATTCTGCAATTCTTTTTCATCTTGTTTTGAAATAATTTGTGGCGGCTCGACTGGCTGAGTAAATTTAACATCTAGCGGGTGCTTGTCCGCTCTTATCTCATCAAATGTCTTAGGAGGTGGCACAATGTCGTCTTCATCATCATCCTCGTCTGAGCCGACATCGTCATCGTGCGTTGGTTTTTGTCCACCCGTTACAACAGAAAACACTGCGTCTCCAAGTGATGACCACACGCTTTCTTCGTGATCTTGTTTTTCCTCCTCCAAATCCACCGGTTTAGTATCATCTTCTGTCATCAGTTGCGATTCAATTGCTTGTTCTTCTTCTGGGGGTGTTGTTTTATCAGTAGCCGTTTCTTCAGTCACAACAGCGTCAAAAGTATTCCCATAGCTAGGTTTTAAGTCAGGAATTTGTGCCTTTTCAGATAGAGAGACACGTTTAGGTTCATCAGTGCCTTCCGGCTGAAAAGTCTCCTCTTCTTTTAGTTGGAGCGAGTCTTCTTTGGTTTCATTGACTTCCGCTGTAATGTTTTCAACACCCTCTTGCAATGTTAGCTCCTCATTCTCATTGTCCACAACTGTAGTGTCAGATGTTACTTGCGTTTCCAAAGACTTTAATGCCGTTTCAGTCTCACGTATGGAGGCATTTTTTTCATCTGGGATCTCGATATTTTCCTGTGGGATTTCCTCTTCCAATGGCTTTGTGTCTTTTAGTATGGACTCTGCAACGTGGGGTGATGTAATATTACTTGGCTCTTTAAGGTCCTCTTTTAAAAATCCTAATAGATGGTCGACATCATAGCTTTGAAACTTATCGAATCCAGTGTCAAAACAGACAAAATCAGTTTCCTGAAACGAAAACACAAACAACAATGATTTCCTCTGTGTCATTTTGTAAATCAACAGTATCTCCACATAAACTGTAATGTCTATTTGTAATTTCAGTCCACGCAGCTTTTTTTTTTTCCGAACTTGCTGTAGGATTTAAAGTATTTCTGGAGACTATGGTGAATCTTCATTGTCTAATTTTCTCCCTGAGACAAAAACAAGCTGAACAATAAATTTGTATCAAAAATGTTTCATGTTTATTGTATAAACATATCAAATTTACTTTACAACTCTGGACTGTTTGACTTAAACTACACGTATAACCTATCCCTGAAAAGAAAGAGTGTTGTTAAGAGACTTGAAACTAGACCGTTGTTGTAATTGTGCTTCTTTCTGTTGATGTATGAACACTTCAAACAGTGTTTTGTAAGTTATAGTTCTTTGTAAATAGTTTGTAAGTATGTAGCTTTATCAGAGTTGTTTCGTGTTTAGTTGTTACGTAATCAGTATTGCTCCGTTTTGGGGTATGGTCGGATTGCGGGTGTGTAGGGTCTATTTTGTTTTGCTGTTTCGTTCCTTTGTTGTTCCACTATGTTCTTGTGAAATGATGATTTTAATTGTATTGATTTTGGGGGTGGGCGCTTTTAAGCTCTTGCTTCGGCCCACTCCTTTTGAGCAGAGTGTTTGCTGCTCAAATAATCAAATAAACAAATAAACAAGAGACAACAGATATACACACCTCAGCTGGAACTTCATGTTCTTTCTCTGTATAGATGTGATTTATTGCAAGAAGATCTTTAGGAAAATACCCAAAGCTACTTCCAACCTGTGGAAAGATACAGGTTAAATGCTGCTTAAATGTAACATTTTCACATTTTGGATTGGTTGTGAGATGACTTACACTTCCAGCCCACATGTCAGCTCGCTTGCCGGCCAATTTGTAGTAAACATAAATGGTTTCTGATTTCTTAAAAGAAAGAAATCTACAGTCCGGCCCATGAAAATCATCCAAGGCTTTCCCCCGGACCAACAGCACTGTACAGAAAATGGAAACATTTCATTACTGAGCAGTGAGCACTCACTCAGAGATGCTGACAATCTTGTGCAGTATTCAATATTATTTTAAGTCAGTACAGTTTAGGAATCAACTCCAGCGTATTTTGTTACTAGTTTATGCAAAGAGGACTGTAAAAAACAAATACACTCACTCTAGGCTATTTGCACTACGCAAACCTCAATATATGATTTGTTTGTATTTTAGGTCATCATCTGTTAAGCTACACATGGTTTGCCAGGATGAAAGATGGTAAGATAAAAACAAAAAAGTAAGTAAATAATGGAAACAATGGGGCTAACTTGCATGACCTCTTAGCTAAGGTGAACTATTGTTTGTTGGTGGACAAAAGGTTACCACAATTTAGTCAAACAGGGGGGCTAATTGTGGCTAACGTTAGCTAAAGGGCAGGCCAAAATACTAGGCTGCCCGGCCAAATTAACTCCATCAAAAAAGGTCCACCATCAAAAATCTCATGCCAATAACACTATGGCAGCATCCCTACAACTACCACACACATAAACAGCATCATTGCCTCTACAAAGGTTGATTCAGGACGCGATTATCGACCGGGTAACAGTTCAAAAGATAAGGGAGTTTATGGCGACTAGCTGAACACAGGGATGTGGGAGATGCATCCTCCTCCAGAAGTCCTAAACTTACTGCTGCATTCCTCGTCCGCACATCGCTTCAAATCAGAGAATCGCTTTTCCAAGGCCGCAGTAGATATAAAATTAAATAAAAGTAATAAAAATCCGTTGTGGTAGATGTATTTTGCTGCCATGCTGGCACTTGTGTGTGTTTGGGCTGCTGTAGTGCAGAGTGAGAGCAGAGCAGCTGAGCGAGACACGTCAGCACCGTCAGCACACGCACAGCGCAACACCATGGTATTCACAAAGCAAAGAGCGTAATCTGCGTAATCTTCTTCTTCGGGAAACTAGGAGCCTCCCATGGTGCCTCCTGGCACATTGCTGCCTCTCTAGGTGAAATAAAACTACATCCACAGCAGCCGGATGGCTACAAGGTAGTCTAGGAGCGCTCTTATAGCGTAACTCTGGCCCTGAGACGAAGGCGCAACAGCTCGAAACTGCTCAGCTCGTTGAGTAGTTTGATCTCTTTTGCAGTGTTGAAAGTAATGGCGACCCCTAGTGTCGCTCTCCCACATTTTCTGCCAGACAGTTGAAGTACTAACACTTTTGATAGTTGATCTCCACTCAAGCAGTCCCGGAACTACCATGACTTCAATTTATCTTTAAAGCCCATTATGCAGCTGTTTCATTTCTACATACTTACGTGAGATGGAACCCACAGAAATCCCACACTCCCCCCCCAGCTCTCTCACTTCTGTACACGATATAGCTACAACAATTCTGCGATTAGGTCAGGCCTGGCATTAGCTCCATCACTCTCAAAAGATTCCAAGACAGATGCTAAATTTGTTTTTTCTTGTTCAGTAGCCTATGCTCTGTCCACTGCAAAGCAGTAATTATAACCATCAATTCAGCAGTGTACACAGACACACCAGGAAGTATTTTATACTGCAAACATATTCTTTGGAACATAAAAAGCAAATCCAGTCTTTCTGCCCTTGGGATCCTTTGACCCATCAGAATATATTTGCAGAAATATTTTAGTTTAGTTAGGTTATTTTATTTTTTATTTTTAAGTACAGTGTACAATATACATTAACCTCAGAAAGGAGAGATGCATTGTACCAGGTTGTAGCACTTGTGCTAATTTCCACCTGCAGTCTCTGGACAGACTGATGTCAACAGTCAAGTCTTAGAAAAATGCACATATGTTAAAAATACATTTCCCATATACATTAATAAACAATTACTACACTCCTTATCTCGTAATTACGAGATAATTACTGACTACAATGCTCCTTCGAATATACAAAAGGAACGTGTATTCTTTATTTAACTAAGAAATAACGGGACACACATTTTATTTAGTTTGTTGAGCACACAATGTATGGCCAACTTTAGAACACACATTTGTTGGGGATTTAATTCTCATTTCACTGCCGAAACAAACCCCTTAGCACATAACGAAAAGACTAAAGTTAAATGAAAATTATATGCAAAATGTTTCACAAGTCCCGCCTTTTCTGTCCCTCTTAACCAATAAGGTAGCAACTCACTCATGCACTTCCTTGTTGTGGACGAGGCAACACATGTAGCGCCTCAAACAGTCATGTATTTATTCATATTTCATACGGCAGCTATTTCTTGTACGTTTAAAGGTGTTTTCTGTCTAATAGACGTTCCGACGTGTTGTCCAAATAAGAACCACTGCAGCTACTTGGAATTGTAAACAGACGAAAAATCGTCCACTAAGAAAATCATGCTGTGCAGACAAAATGTAAGTAACATCTATGTATTGTTTCTTATCTCACGAGTAGTAGTTAGTTTTTATGAGCAGAGGCTCAGAAGTCAAGCCTGAATTACTTTTAACTGTTTCCATACACATGCGTTTAGGTTAAAATATGAAATACCTGGTGCACATTAGGAACTTTTAAAGATCCACCATAATTACATATTTCACCATCTTACTTTACAGTTGTTTACAATGGATGACCTCGAGAATGAGCTCGGACTCCGTCAGGAACCAGAAAGCGACGCTTGTTCGGTAGGCTCCTCAGCATCGGCAAAGAAGGCGAAGTTACCCCTCCCTAAGATCCCCATGCTCAACAGTAAGTGGTACACAACTATAACACGCTGTTCTACAGTTGAATTGATCATATGTTAAGTTCCACCCTTTTGGCCTAATAATCTTTGACAACATTGTAATTTCTTTGTTGTGTGCTCTGTCTGTAGCGACAAGATTTGAAAGCGGCTTTCATGAGAGTACGAGGTTGTGCCTGGAGAGGATCAGAGAAGCCATGCTGCACCACAAGTGGGAGGAGGCTGCAGAGGAGATGGCATATTTTCTCCAAATACTAGAGGACACCACAAAGGGTCAAGAAGTGCATCAGAAAGAGGTATGCTTGGTTTCTTCCCTTCCTCCTTCCACTGCCCCTGCATCCTTGTCTGCTCTCACACCAACTGACTCAATGTCCTCTATCGCCACATCCACAGATCTCTTCTTCAGCCTCTAAGCCAATGCTTCTATGTTGCCTTCTGTATTGGTTCTTCCTGGGCCTGGTAACATGTTCTTTGCGGACAGAAAGGCCTTGGACCACGTTTGCACTCATTGTTACTGTTTTAATTTTCCACTTCACTTTTCTCTGCTTCTTTGCATCTGATGCTGGCGTTTTGGAAAATATATTTCATAATGGCAATCATTCCTGGACACATTGCTAACTACAGTATTACTACACTACATTTTACTACAAATATGCCACGGCTAAGATATCTAAAAGTAGTTTTAAAATAGGAATAGAAATGGAAATATCACGATTATTATTATTATTATTTTCATTAAAGATTTATTAATTTTTTTGACAAAACAACAAAAATAAATAATAGCAATAAATAAAAGGAGACAAAATAATAATACACATAAAAGGGGACAGGGGGGCAGCCATTCATTACATTCATAATTGTTTTAATTTGTTTTATTCTTTCTTTCTTTTTTTTTTTACGGCATACTAATTTCCAAATATGATCTACTCAAGCAGTTTACATCCTTCATTTCATTTTACTTTTTAAGCACCTGTCCCCGTGTTATACAGTCTACACCGATATAAAAAATTACAACGATACAAAAAAATTATATCGCGATATGCGATATGATATGGCCCACCCCTAGTTTAAAATACAGTGCCTTGCGAAAGTACTAATAGACCTTGAACTTGCACATTTTGTCATGTTTACAACCCTAAATGTAAAGATTTTATTTATAATATTTTACTGAAAGTTCACACACAAGTAACAGACAACTGTGAAGTGAAAGCAAAATGATCCATGATTCTGTTATTTTTCAAAAAATAGAAAAGTGAAAGGTGTGGCGTGCATAAGTATTCATACAGCATGAATTCATACTTTGTGGAACCCCCTTTTGCTGCAATAACAGCAGCAAATCTTCTGGGGTATTACTCTACAAGGTTTGCACATCTAGAGACTGACATTTTAGTCCATTCTTCTTTATAAAACAACTCAAGCTCTGTTAAATTAGAAGAGCATTTGTGAACAGCAGTTTTCAGGTCTTTCCACAGATTTTCAATAGGATTTAGGTCAGGACTTTGACTGGGCCATTCTAACACATTAATATGTTTGTTTTTAAACCATTCCATTGTAGATTTAGCTTTGTGTTTAGGGTCATTGTCCTGCTGGAAGGTGAATCTCCGCCCCAGCCTCAATTCTCTCGCTGACTCCAGCAGGTTTTCCTCCAAAATGTCTCTGTATTTGGCTCCATCCATTTTCCCAACTACAGTCCCCGCTGAGGAAAAGCAGCCCCATTGCATGATGCTCCCTCCACCATATTTGACACTGGGGATGGTGCACTCAGGACGATGAGCAGTGTTAGGTTTGCTCAATAAATAATGTTTTGCATTTGGACCAAAAAGTTAAATTTTTGTCTCATCTGACCAAAGCACCTTCTTCCAAATGGTAGCTGTGTCCTCCAGGCAAGGCAAGTTTATTTGTATGGCACATTTCATGTACATGTACAACTCAATGTGCCTCACAGCAACACCATACACAAACACAATAAAATGCAATAAAAAGCATTAAAGACAAAAATAAAATTACATGGAAAAAATTACATTAAAAATATGTATATCTACTTGTTAAAATACAATTAATTGCCATAGGCAGCAATAAAAAGGTGTCCTTTCAGCCTGGACTTAAACATTGCCAGAGTTGAGGCCTGTCTCACATCCTCATGGAGGCTGTTCCAGACTTTTGCTGCTCCATATGACTTCTATCAAACTTTAAACAGGATTTCTTATGGCCTCCTTTCAATAATGGCTTTCTTCTTGCCACTCGTCCATGAAGGCCAGATTTGTGTAGAGTACGACTTATAGTTGTCCCATGTACAGATTCCCCCAGCTCAGCGGCAGTACGTCGCAGCTCCTCCAGAGTTATCTTGGGGCACTTGGTTGCATTTCTGACCAGTGCTCTCCTTGTTCGGTCTGTTAGTTTAGGTGGACGGCCGTGTCTTGGTAAGTTCGCAGTGGTGCTATACTCTTTCCATTTCCCAATGATGGATTGACACTGCTTTAAACTTCTCCACAGCTTTATCCCTGACCTCTCTGGTGAGCTCCTTGGCCTTCATGATGTTGTTTAGTGACCAATACACTCTGACCATAGCTCTGAGGCCCTCACAGAACAGCTGGAATTATACTGAGAGTAGATTACACACCATGGCTTCTATTTAATGATTAGGGTGTGAACATTCTGCAGTCATTAGGAATGTTATAAAGGCAATTTAATGCTGTATGAATACTTATGCACGCCCCACTTTTCACTTTTAGGTAAAATAACAGAATCGTGTGTATCATTTTGCTTCCACTTCACAGTTGTCTGTGACTTGTGTGTGTGTGAACTTTCAGTAAAAAATTCAAAATAAAATCTTTATGTTTAGGGTTCTAAACGTGACAAAATGTGCAAAAGTTCAAGGTGTATTAGTACTTTCGCAAGGCACTGCACCTTTGATGATGTCTCTTCTACAGGTAATTTGGAGAATGGGCATCGAGATTCTCCACCATCACCCCAACTCCAAACTGGAGGACTACAACAATATTTACGAGCGCATTAAACACTCAGGAGTAAAGCAGTACTTGCAGGTACATGGTTTTTATTATTTTATGTAAACCGCAAAAGAAAGAAAAAGATCAAAAATCACTCGTATATGTCATTTTAGCGGTGTTTGGAGCATTCTTTCCACTTGCTTCTTATGGGACACATTCAAGAGGCAAAAAACTCTCTGTCTGTCGCGGAAAGTTGGAGACACGGGAAAGAAACCGCTGCTCAGTCAAAGAGCATAAAACTAATCCAGGCTTATAGGAGTTTACTGGACTATATGATCTGGTGTGAGAAGAAAGAAGCGTGTTCCAGTGGAGGTAAGGCAGTGACTCTCAGGTGCTTAGTCAGGGCTCTAGAGTCACTCGAAATTTTCAATTAATAGTGATTATTACAATCAACAATTGAGAAAAACTATCATTGGCATGAGCTAAATTCTGTCCAATTCTATAATGTATTGTAGACCTTTTAAGTTAATAAATTACCGTGACATGTTTTTAGCTGCCAGCCTTCCTTAAAGTTATAGTCTGGAAATCTCACTGTATGACAAATTGTTATAAAATGTGCAAAATCGTCCACCCGGTCTTGCATTTTGATGTAAAGTAAGTAATAATATATGAATATTATTTTTTTGTAAAGTCCCTCCTTCCCGGATCTCAGCAACTAATCAGAGTCTAGTATCCTCCCACTTTCACCAATGAGACAAGCTTTACCTGTGGCCCAGCCTGTCAGGTCCAATCAGGAGGGAGGACGAGGTGTTTGATCGTTTACTTTTTAAAATTCTGTTCCTGCTCTCCTCATTTTGCAAAATAAGAAGGGCTTTCTGGTTAAAGAGGGGAGGAATTTGATTGTGTCCTTTTAAATTTCTCTATCTCACACTCTCGCTCAGCTGTTTTTCAAAATTGTTTAAATCATTGGAGAAAAAGTTTTGCGTTTATCATCCTCTAACAAATGTAGCCGACCATACTTTTTATTTCCATATTCTTTTCTCCTGCACTTGTAGCAAGTTACCTACAGATATGTGATATTACAACTCCACCTGCTGTAATTTTTAAGCTACTACAGATGATATGTCCTTGGATTGGAACACAGTAACGACTACTTAACATAAATATCTATTTGAAGATTCATTTCTTATCTTGCATGTCACTTTTTTTGTTTCAGATTTTGGCAACATAGAAGAACACCAGTCCATGCACAACTATTTCAGACAGGCCTCTGTCAATTTGAAGGAGATTTTCAGAAATCCCGGAGTCTGGGATCCCTTTATACTCGGCTACATCGAGGTGAGAGTCAGTACTTGTGCACTGTTTAAAATGTGTGATTTAATAGTGTTGATGAGAAAAGTTTGCCATATCTGATTTATTATATCTATTAAGTCAGTGAACTGTGACATTTGTGTAAAGATGTTGGAGTTTTACGAAGACTACGAGGAAGCGAAGAGGGTCCTGAACGACTACGCTTACGACAATGCTTTCCCTCCTAATCCCAACGCGCATGTCTACCTCTACCAGTATCTGAAGAGACACAACCATCCAGCAAAGAAACTCATTCAAGTGCTAAAAGTACAGAAACGGCATTTCTTTTCCCCAGTAATCCATAATAGTAATTCTGTATGTTTTGGGTGGCTTTCTGTGTCTAGATCCTCCACTCTTTAGTCCCAAGCCATGCACTGATGACTGACTACTGCTCTCTTCTGCTTGAGTCAGGTAAAGTCATCATTCTATAGACTGTTTAGTGATATGGTCAATTAGTGTTGTTTTTTTTTTTTTGGTAGATACTAGAAAATCTCATGCCAATAGTTACAGTGGGAGGAGAGTTACCAATTTCCCTAAATTGGTCATAAAATGTGATCTGATCTTTATTAAAATCATAATGAGTAAATAGTGTATGCGTAAACTAATACCACACAAACAATTACATGTTACATACATTACATATTTTTATTGGCCATAACATGCAAACATTCACAGAAAAAAGTAAGTGAACCACCTGGCTAAGGATCCAAGTGCTACTTAAAGAGTTTTATGCAGACATTTAGAGTCAGGTCTGAGCCAACCTGAAGTCCAATCACTGAGGTGTGGCTTAAAGCTGCCCTTGCCACTGAAAAACACACACTAGTTAAGAATGATCTGATGTGTACTCAAAAGATTGCCCCGCTCAAAAGAGCTCTCTGTAAATCTACGATCAAGAATTATTGATTTGTATAAAGGTAGAAAAGGTTATAAAACCATCTCTAAAAGTCTTAATGTTCATGAATCCACGGTTAGACAAATTGTCTACAAATGGAGACAGTTTTGCTGCCCTGTAAAGATGACTCCAAGCACACAGCGCAGAATACCTAATGAGGTAAAAAAGAACCCTAGAGTGTCAGCTAAAGACTTACAGAACACATTGCTGCACGTTTGAAGTTCGCTAAAGAGCACTTGGATGCTCCACAGCACTACTGGCAAAATATTCTGTGGACACATTAAATCACAGTTGAATAGTTTGGGCTAAACACACATCATCATGTGTGGAGGAAAACCTTATCCCCTCTGTGAAATACAGTGCAGGGAGCATCATGGTGTGGGGCTCCTGTGTTGCCTCAGGGCCTGGACAACTTGCTATCATCAATGGAAAAATGAACTCACAAATGTTATCAAGAGCTGATGCTCAAAAGAGGATGGGTGATGCAACAAGACAATGACCAAAGTACAAAAGTAAATCTACTTCCGAAAAGTTTTGGAAAGTAAATCGGAACTATCCTTCCGATTTCTTATTTGGAAGAATAGTTCCGAAACTATTAGTTTCGAAAGAATAAAATACGCGTTCTGGAATGGCCCAGTCAATGTCCTGACTCAAACCCGATTGAGATGCTGTGGCATGACCTCAAGAAAGCCATTCACACCAGACATCCCAGGAATCTTGAACTGCAGCAAATTCATCCTGAACATTGTGCACGTCTAATCTGCAAGTACAGGAAACGTCTGGATGAAGTTATTTCTGCCGAAGAAGAGTCAACCAGTTATTAAATCCGAGGGTGTACTCACTTTTTCCTCCCTTTCCTGTGAATGTTTACGGCCAATAAAATATGATAACATGTAATTGTTTGGGTGGTATTCGTTTAAGCAGACACTCTTTACTCATTCTTGTGGTTTTAATAAAGATCAGACCACATTTTAGGACCAATTTAGGCAGAAATGTTAGAAATTCCAAAGGGTGTACTCACCTTTTTTCTCCCACTGTATCTATAAAACAATGCCAACACATGGGAATGAATGTAGCATGTAGGTAAAATAAAAACTCAGAGTAAAACCGTCTTCTCTATTGTACATTTGTTTGTTCTAAAACAGCAATCAAATTAGTTAATTTTTAATTTATGGAAATCAAGACTTAACCATTGCAGACTCTGGGTACCACAACATTTGAAATGTGAATATAATTTATGATGATTTCTTATGTGTTATTGTTTGAAGGTAAAACTACAAAAGCGTTAGCAGTCACCCTGGATATGCTTGACTACGCTTGCTGGAGAAACGATGAGGGCACTTGGAAAACTTTACAATCCATTATCGAAAGACTACAGTCTGAGTAATCATAATATTTCTTGATAAACTTTCCTGGCACTCGCTGACTTGTGCATGATAATCTGTGTATTTTGTACACAATCAGAGAAGGCTGGGAGGAGGCTGTGTCTGAAGTCATGTCGGCCAGGAAAGACTGGTGGCCCGCTCTCCACTTCATCACGTTCCATGCGGCTCAAGACGAGAGAGAGAACCCCGAGCTGCGCAGAATCAAGGCCCCCCTCGCCAAAATCCTCTGTCCAGGTAACGATATGCAACAAGAAGCTGTTTTACTGCACATGTGCCGTCGTTGAGCTGTTCTTTGTTCAACAGATCTGACTCTGAGGTACTGCCAGGAAGGCGGAACCACATGAGAGGCCATGGCAAATTTTCAAAACGTAGCCGGACTTTTCTGGATGTCTTGACCTTTACCGTTTAATTTCAACACATCGTCCACAGATTTTCTTCTTTTTTGACTGGCCACAAAAATAGACAGATCATTTTTTTGTTTTAGTTGGAATGCTTCTCATCATTGCTTTTTCCTTCAAGAGAAACTTTAACAGAAGGAGCTGCCCCCGGAGCAATGGTATTGACCTGTAGCACCAAAGTCAAAGTCCAGGTTGTAAACTCCCTTCTGTGGGAGTCTACTGTAAAAATATTATCATTCCCAAGTGAACAATTTCTTAACCTACAACATACATTAATAATAAAAAAAAATAAAAACCTTACCACAGCTACCATTTAGTCTTCTTAAACGTGGCCATTGTCCGTTTCTCTAACTAATTTTAGTCATTGCATAATTCAATTCCCTTAAGTCGCTCCGCCACAGCTGCTCCAGTGATTTGGGGATTCACTGCACATATTTGAAAATTGTAATTCGTTACGCAAGCGGCCAGGTGAAGTCCACCGAGGGGTCAACTTGTTTCTGAATGTCCCAAAGGACTTTGGGACGGTGCCAATCACCAGCGCAGATGTTCCTTGGTCAATAAAGTCCAGTCCGCTGGGGTCTTGGAAAGGAAAGTAGATTTGAAATGTACATGTGTCTCATTGCAGTTCCATTCCAATGTAAATCTATGTATTAATGTTCAATTGGTATACAGGTGCTCGTCATATAATTAGAATATCATGAAAAAGTGTATTCACTTCTGTTATTCAACTTAAACTGTGAAACTATTATGATCGACCCATTACATGCAAAGTGAGATACAGTGCCTTGCGAAAGTATTCAGCCCCCTTGAACTTTTCGACCTTTTGCCACATTTCAGCCTTCAAACAGAAAGATATAAAACTGTATTTTTTTGTGAAGAACCAACAACAAGTGGGACACAATCATGAAGTGAAACGAAATTTATTGGATATTTCAAACATTTAAAAAAAATAAACGATTGAAAAATTGGGCGTGCAAAATTATTCAGCCCCCTTAAGTTAACACTCTGTAGCGCCACCTTTTGCTGCGATTACTGCTGTAAGTCCTTGGGGTATGTCTCTATCAGTTTTGCACATTGAGAGACTGAAATATTTGCCCATTCCTCCTTGCAAAACAGCTGGAGCTCAGTGAAGTTGGATGGACAGCGTTTGTGAACAGCAGTTTTCAGTTCTTTCCACAGATTCTCGATTAGATTCAGGTCTGGACTTTGACTTGGCCATTCTAACATCTGGATATGTTTATTTGTGAACCACTCTATTGTAGATTTTGCTTTATGTTTTGGATCATTGTCTTGTTGGAAGACAAATCTCCGTCCCAGTCTCAGGTCTTTTGCAGACTCCATCGGGTTTTCTCCCAGAATGTTCCTGTATTTGGCTCCATCCAATTCCCATCAATTTTAACCATCTTCCCTGTCCCTGCTGAAGAAAAGCAGGCCCAAACCATGATGCTGCCACCACCATGTTTGACAGTGGGGATGGTGTGTTCAGGGTGATGAGCTGTGTTGCTTTTACGCCAAACATAACGTTTTGCATTGTTGCCAAAAAGTTCGATTTTGGTTTCATCTGACCAGAGTACCTTCTTCCACATGTTTGGTGTGTCTCCCAGGTGGCTTGTGGAAAACTTTAAATGACACTTTTTATGGATATCTTTAAAAAATGGCTTTCTTCTTGCCACTCTTCCATAAAGGCCAGAGTTGTGCAGTATACGACTGATTGTTGTCCTATGGACAGAGTCTCCCACCTCAGCTGTACATTTCTGCAGTTCATCCAGAGTGATCATGGGCCTCTTGGCAGCATCTCTGATCAGTTTTCTCCTTGTATGAGCTGAAAGTTTAGAGGGACGGCCGGGTCTTTGTAGATTTGCAGTGGTCTGATACTCCTTCCATTTCAATATTATCGCTTGCACAGTGCTCCTTGGGATGTTTAAAGCTTGGGAAATCTTTTCGTATCCAAATCCGGCTTTAAACTTCTCCACAACAGTATCTCGGACCTGCCTGGGGTGATCCTTGTTCTTCATGATGCTCTCTGCGCTTTAAACTGACCTCTGAGACTATCACAGAGCAGGTGCATTCATACGGAGACTTGTTTACACACAGGTGGATTCTATTTATCATCATTAGTCATTTAAGTCAACATTGGATCATTCAGAGATCCTCACTGAACTTCTGGAGGGAGTTTGCTGCACTAAAAGTAAAGGGGCTGAATAATTTTGCACGCCCAATTTTTCAGTTTTTTTTTTGTTAAAAATGTTTGAAATATCCAATAAATTTCGTTTC
Source organism: Proterorhinus semilunaris (assembly GCA_021464625.1). NCBI lineage: Eukaryota > Metazoa > Chordata > Actinopteri > Gobiiformes > Gobiidae > Proterorhinus > Proterorhinus semilunaris. The sequence continues at coordinate 9,144,425 of CM038359.1, forward strand.
ACTTCATGATTGTGTCCCACTTGTTGGTTCTTCACAAAAAAATAGAGTTTTATATCTTTATGTCTGAAGCCTGAAATGTGGCAAAAGGTCAAAGTTCAAGGGGGCCGAATACTTTCGCAAGGCACTGTATGTATAGCCTTTATTTGTTATTTGTTATTGATTATGGCTCAACTTGTAAAAACCCCAAATTAAAAATATCATAGAATTAGAATATTTTGAAAATGTAATGTAAGCCATACACGTCAAAATTATAACAAATAAAGGCTTGACATATGTCACTTTGCATGTAATGAGTCTATATCATATATTAGTTTCACATTTTAAGTTGAATTACAGAAATAAATTAACTTTTTCATGATATTCTAATTATATGACAAGCACCTGTAAATGGAACAACTTAAAGGCCCTTTACCTGATTTATTGTCTGTTTACTGTCAATGAAAGACGGTGTGAGTAAATAAAATTGTTTGCTGTGTCCAAACTCATTTGTAACTTTCCTAACCCCTTCCTAACTCTCAAATTCTTCACAGGGATTAGTTTATAAGCGTTTATTGCAAATGGTGTTTTTTTTCTTTCTGAGTTTACAATATACTTAAGGAGGAAAACAACTAATTCCCTACCACTGATCTAAAAGGAGAATCAAGGTATAGGGCCTTTAATTTGTGTGTAGCCGTTGGTTGCGTTGTTGCCAAGTAAATGTTAATCACTCAAACTTCTTCAATGCCAGTCCTAAAAACACTACAATGTGAAGTTCAGACAAATTAAGTATCCATGCAAACATATGTCCAAATAAGAAACGGCACCAGGTGACGACGTGTGTGTCCCCGGTCCATAGACTCTCCAGCACGGCGAGGAAAAACCCAGTGGGAGGAAAAAAAAGAAACCTCGGGGAGAACCACAGAAGGAGAGATCCACTCCCATGGACAGACAGGCTATAGAGACCCACGGCCGATGGGAGTTCCTCAGCAGACGGGCCAGGACCGCGGAAGGTCCAGTCCTGGTTGGAGCTTCAGTTGTTCTTTTCCAGTCCTTGCAGGTGGGGTTCCGCCGTTCCTCGACACCAACAACTCACCGTCTGAGGTCAGGCCTCTCTAAACAGATGAGTTTGGATTTGAAGTGTGGGAGTGAGTCTGTGTTGCGGAGGTCAGGGGGGAGAGAGTGTTCCAGAGCTGTGACGAGGTGTGGAGATATGAAGCAGGTCAGTCAGGTATGGAGGGGGGATGTAAAAATGCAATTAAAACTTCTGCATTAATAAATACATAATCTAACATAGAGGTTTTTTGTATGCTCAGATTTTACTCCAACGGATTAGAATGGTCTCTCGAAAAAACAAAACAAAAAACGGTTTGCAGAAAAAATCTTGAAGCATCAGGGAAGCAGTTCACAGTGTTTTTCATCCCAGTGCAGAGATGAGTCGCGCAGGAGAGTTGTGTACCGCTTTAGGCTGCGGCCGCTCACCTGAGGCAGAACAGGCTTTAGACTTTAATTACAGATGGGAACAGGAACCTGGTCTAGATTGTAGCATAAGGGAAAGTGTTTTTAAAGTTTTCTATAATTTCACACTTTCATATCGAAATAAGGCATGTTCGGCGTAAGAACGTGCCTTATTTTCTAGTCTGTGAAATGTTATGAATGAAAAAAAAACTGTAAAAGTTTAAATATTTTCTTGTTTTTGAGTCATTTCAACATTCAAACATTTCAACCAATCGCTCAGTACATAAAAGGAAAAATGTCATATGTCTTCTTTAACTGGACAGGACTGGACTGTGACTGTGAAGCTTTCTATTTTTTTTATAGCAAGCTGGGAAAACAACTTTGAAAGTAAAGGAAAACAAAACGCCAGCTGGCACAAAGGGAAGTGAAAGAGTTGAGATGGAGGTGGAGATCACCAGAACTAACCAATAAAACTGTCCTGACCTTTAAAAACATGTCCTAAAGGGGGCGCCAGTTATCAGCATACAACCCCAACACTTCACCTGTTGCACCTACACAAGTCTTTTCTTAGGAATTGGTGTCAGTGGAGCACTTTTCCTTCACTCAGCGTTAACGTTGCACATAATCTCATAATTCATGTTTGGTGCTTGACCGTGTTTTCCGCTAAACATGTTAATTATAGCGGCTCGTTCATCCCGGTTGCTCTGTAGAGGTGGATAATACTTGTTTACATGTAGGCAAAAAAAGCTTCAAATGACTCGACACACGGAAATGATGACCCCAGTGACATCATGTGCCGAGTGTAGCACACATTCAGTACATACAGTTGTTTGTCATACTCTTTAAGACAGTTGCAAAATAACCACACGTTATGCTTTAAGTTTCCCCACCATCCTCCTCTCCTGGAGACTTGCTGTTTGTCGGTTATTATAGCACATACATTTTTATTTAGATATTGTGGTTTGACTTGAAAGCTATGGAGCGCAGTAACGGGGGCTGAAGTGGGCTCAGTGTATATAAACACACCGATGGGTAAAAATATCCAGAGACATCATGTGATAGTTGGTCTGAATAAACCTGTCACCGTCCGCTTTGGGGTGAAGATGAAGTGAACTCATCAGAGCTGATAATGTGTGTAATCTCCACATTTAAAGGAGTTGCTCATCTGCCGCTGACTGCACTTTTGGACTTTACATTTGTTTGTGTCGGATTTCACTGTTTCCTGTTTGTAATTCAGTCATGTTGGTACAGTGATGATATTGGACTGCACTGGAAAAAATTATTGTCTTTGATAAGAAAAAGAATTTCGAGAATATACTGATTTTGAGTGGATTCAGACACTTTAAAACATTTTTTTTAAGGAGAATTAACAACTTTATTGTATTACAACACCTTCAAAAGATCACCGCTGATTTGAGCTGAAATGGCATTAGGTATAAAACATAACCCAACTGCAGTACTTAACTGTCCCACAACTACAAAAAACACTAAACCACCCAAATTAAACAAAAGACATTAATAAATGCAATTTCTTTGCTATCTACACCTAAGAAGAGCAGCTGTGATAACTGAATTTCTACAGTAAGATCTAATATCTATAAAGTCTCATCTTTTCCAGTCAATCTTGTCTTGTTTTTTTAATTTGTATTCTTTTGTATATAGCCTTGGTGTCTACCGTGGACACCAGGGCTATATACTGTAAGTCTGAGCAACCAGCCTGATTGTATACACTTTCTATGATTTAACCAAATAAACTATGTGAGTATCTCTTTCTAATATTATTTTTTGGGGTTTAGCACTCGAAACATTTGAAAATGCGCAACTCCCCCTCCTGCCCTCCTGGATACCCCAGAAACGGATCCCATGTCAGATAAAAAATCTCCACCTTCCCTTTTAATTTAAATTTTATATTTTCCAATTGAACATGCTTCATAATATCATATAACAAATTAATAAAGGTTCGATAGCGCTGAAATAAATTTGATAAGAGTTTTCTGCTCGTTATTAAGATTAGCCGTTACTGGGGGTACTCCAAAAAGTGGATTCAGACAAAGTCAAAAGAGGATTGTCAATGGAACATGCATTCTTTTGCCTTTGACTTATTTTTGGTTAACTACTCTTCTTTTCAGTAACATAATGCGTGTTCCATTGGCTGTCTTATTTCAAGACGGTCCAAAACTACACACAATTGGTTATGGGGTTTAAAGAGTTTGTATTTTAAATTTGAATTTACTTATGCAGTACAAACAATACAAGGTTATTACACTTAATGTTAATGGTATAACAAGTCCCATTAAGAGAAGCAAGTTACTGTCAAAGGCAAAAAAGGAAATGGCCCAAATAATTTTTTGGCAAGAAACGCATCTCAGTAACTCAGAGCATGAAAAATTTAAGAAATTAGGTTTCAGGAACAGCTATTATTCATCAACTCGATCGGGACGTAAGAGAGGTGTGGTCATTATGATATCAAATTCTGTCCATTTTGAGTTTCAAACAGAAATTAATGACCGAGAGGGCAGGTATGTCATGGTGAAAGGAAAGATTGATGGCAAAGAAATAACTTTACTGAATGTTTATGCACCACCAGGTAGTAAAAAAGCTTTTTTTAAGAATATATTCGATCTCATTACATCCAAATCTACTGGAGTTATGATTTGTGCAGGTGACTTCAATGTGATATTGGATTCCAAATTAGACACCACAAACAAAAAAAGAAATAATACAAATATTGAGAGATGGTTTAAAAAGAGAATCAAAGATTTGGGCATATTGGATGTTTGGAGAGACTTACATAAGCAGGAGAAACGTTATACATTCTACTCTTATAGACACAATGTCTACTCGAGAATAGATTACCTTTTCATGTACAACTCTGAAAGACATAGAATAAAAGAATGTGAAATAGGTCAAAGAGTCCTCTCGGATCATTCAACAGTTCACCTAAAAATGCACTTGGAAAGTAAATATAAGAAAACTCTATGGAGGCTTAATGTCAGTTTGTTAAATAACTTTGCATTCAAACAGAGAATAAAGGAACACTTGCAGATCTATCTTGAAAATAACGATAATGGTAGTGTGAATCCAGCAATATTGTGGGATGCAGCGAAGGCGGTTCTACGTGGTTTTATAATAGCAGAAACGGCCTCGGCTAAAAAAACAAAACTGGAGAGATTATTAGACGCTCAAAACCAACTTTTAGAACTTGAAAAAAATCATAGTGAAACAAAAAATCCACAATTACTACTTCAAATGAGACCACTTAAACAGGAAATTGACCAAATTTACAGCGAGGAAGTAGAGAAAAAGCTCAGATTTACAAAACAGAGATATTACGAGGCTGGTTCTAAGGCCTCCAAAATTTTGGCATGGAGGTTGCGGAAACAGCAGTCGGATAGTACCATCTATAAAATAAAAAATCCTGTTACAAAGAAAATGGAATTTGATTTGGAGGGCATACAAAAGGCTTTTGAAAAATACTACCAAAATTTATATGACCAACCAAAAACATTTAATGCCGATGCGGTGGATAGCTTCCTGACTCAGCTGGATCTGCCTTCACTTGGTAAACTGCACAATGAAAAATTAACCAGACCAATAACAATTGAAGAAGTTGATAAAGTGATTTCCTCCCTGAAATCGAACAAATCTCCAGGACCGGATGGTTTCCCGGGCGAATGGTATAAGTCACTGAGAGAGCCACTGCTACCAATGCTGGTAAAAAGTTTTAATTATACTTTTAAAGAGGGTTTTCTCCCGCCCTCCTGGAAGGAAGCCTCTATCTCAGTGATTCCAAAAGAGGGGAAGGATTTGACCGAATGCGGATCTTACAGGCCCATTAGTGTATTAAATCAAGATTACAAAATTTTTGCAGCCATTCTTGCCAAAAGAATGGAGGAAACTATGACTTTTTTGATTGACGAGGATCAGTCAGGATTCGTCCAGGGAAGGCAGACCCAGGATAATATAAGGAGATCCCTACATACAATAGAACATATAAAAAAACATGACCTAAAGGCTATTCTATTGAGTATGGATGCGGAGAAAGCGTTTGACTCTGTGGGGTGGGAGTTCCTTTATAAAGTTATGGAAAAATTTGGTTATCATCAAGATTTTGTTCGGAGTATCAAAACATTATATACAGGCCCTACAGCCAGAATTAAAGTGAATGGGAGCCTATCTGACCCAATTCACCTGCAGCGTGGTTGCCGTCAGGGCTGCCCTGCAAGTCCAAGTCTCTTTAATCTGTTTATTGAACCGCTTGCACAAGTTATAAGACAGGACACAATACTGCAAGGTATAAAAATAAGAGGCTTTGAGTATAAGATAAGCCTTCATGCAGATGATGTTCTAGTCAGTCTTGAAAACCCAGATTTAGCTGTCCCCAGATTGATGGACCTGCTCCTGCAATATGGAAACTTATCAGGCTATACTCTCAATATTGAAAAGACACAAGCCCTCGTGTTTAATTTTAAACCATCGGCGGTATCACCGATATGGAAGGACTCAAATGCAACACAGGATGGAGTAAAAGGAAACTGAAATATCTGAACAAGCCTGAATAAACGGGCACCAAACAAAACAAAGAAGTATAACCAAGATTTCCCCAACAGGACTTGTTTATTGTTTATAGTTTCTTTTAGGACAGGAACGGAAAACAGATCACTTAACAGAATCAGAATCTCTCAATACTTTAACTGAGCTTGAAAGTCTCTCTTCGCAGGTTGACAATCTAGCAAGAGACTGACTGAACTGAGGGAGTTAAATAACCTCCCCCGACTTGACGAGGGAATGGGGAGCAGCTGTGGAGAGCAGGAAAACTGGGCAGGCAGGAAAACATGAACAGGAACGGGCAAAACCAAGGAGCAGGGAGTGAATCAGAACGTAAACAATGACTAACTAAACAGAATCATGACAGGCGGACCTCAGAACAAAATACAAGTTCAATTGGGATTCTAACTCTATAAAATACTTGGGTGTAAGACTAACAAAAGAAGTATCTGAGCTTTATACAGAAAATTATCAACCGATTAATGTGCGTATTAGAGGTGACTTGGACAGATGGGCTTCTTTGACCCTGGATTTAGGTAATAGAATAATGGTAATAAAAACTACTATTTTGCCCAGATTGCTCTATTTATTCCAATCTTTGCCCATTCAAGTCCCTGATTCTCAATTTAGAGACTGGGATAAGGCCATCTCCCATTTTATCTGGAATGGTAAAGCCCCAAGAATAAGATTTAAAACTCTACAATTACCCAAATCAGAAGGGGGAATGAGTTTACCATGCCTGAGAGATTACTTTGTAGCAGCACAGATAAGACCACTTATGCTCTGGTGTAATAATAATTATATAGCAAAGTGGAAGACCATAGAACTGTCTCTGTTAAATATACCATTACAGAGCTTATTAGGCAATCCATTACAGGCTAAACATTTCGATATTCAGAATCAATGGGTCAGATTTTCTTTAAATATTTGGTTAGATTTAGTCAAACAACTCAAACTTCAAAAAGAAACTCGCTGTCTAATGTGGCCAGTTCATGACCCTCATTTCGAACCGGCTGTAATGGATAGAAGCTTTATCCAATGGGAAAGAGCAGGGGTTACTACATTGTGTCTATTAATGGATAATCTGAACTTTATAGATTTTGAAACGATGCGTGAAAAATACCAGCTTGATCGATATGATTTTTATAAATACCTTCAGCTTCGACACTTCTTTGATAAAAATATTAAAAACTTACCCATAGTTAACCTATCAGGTATCATACAAATGTTTATAAAAGCCTACAAATCAAAACTGCTTAAGAAAATAATTGGTGAGCTATATTGGAACATAACAAAATTAAGAGGTCATTCCACCTCCTACATAAAAGAGAAATGGGAAAAAGAATTGGGTGTTGAAATAGTATCCGATGAATGGGAATTTATTATTAATAGTCAAATCACTGTTACTTATTCGCAAATGTGGAGGGATTTCTCCTGGAAGAACATTGTTCGATACTTCATAACCCCCAAACTAAAATTTAGGCAGACTGGTCAACTACCCGAATGTTGGCGAAAGTGCGGTCATTGTCCTGCAGACCATACCCATGTTTTCTGGGGGTGCAATGTTCTCGACCCCTTTTGGGGAGACGTTCAACAAACGGTAAAAACTGTTCTGGGCTTTGACATAACATTTACATGTGTATCTTTTTATCTAGGGAATATAGATCAGAGGTTGTCCACAGCTGATAAATATCTTCTAAAAATTTTCATGACAGCGAGCAAAAAAGCGATCACTAAGCGCTGGCTAAGTACAGACCCACCTACAATTAACCAATGGATGGCCATAGTTAATGACATTTATTGCATGGAACGCCTGACTTTCAACCTGAGACTACAAAAAGAAAAGGGTGATGCCTTTTGGGAAAAATGGGACAAATACCTAATGAGAAAAGGTGTGATTTGAACACAAAATAGTGTTTTTGCTTTATATTTATTCTTATTTGGATTTTGTACCTCTTGTAAACCCCCAGTTTGTTCAAAGTGTGTGTTTTAGTGTTTTAATTTTGTAAAATATGTAGTAACCTGAATAAAAAGAAAGTATAAAAAAAAAAAAAAAACTACACACAATTGGTACAAACCTTCATAATTCAAGAACTTCTTATCCTTTTATCTTACATAAGATGGTACTTTTTTTCTAGTTTATACAACGTGATTTGATTTCTGAGCCTGATGGCTTGAATCGGGCAACGCGTTTTTGTAACATACATGTCCCGCCCAAATAAACAAATACCACTTCTCAACAAAGATTCACTCTAAAGTACAATTGAAACGTGCATCCAGTTAAAGTGGACATACCCAGCATATGGGGCTGAAGAATACTTAAAAACATAATTTTAGGTACCTCAGCACATGTTACGTTTCATAATTTGCAATAATTGAAATAAAATTGTTACAATAAATTACAGGCCTAGAGCTGGTGAAGACTTTGCCTGGGGCTCCCCCTGCAGGCAGTTGTGGGAATAACTTTGGTTACTTCAGTTTCGATTCATGGCGTGGTTCACTGCAGCAACACATTTTAAGATCACTTAACTCAGAACCGATATCATGTTGGATTATGGGCTTTTAAAATATGGAGGACAGTTTCAGGTTTAAACAATGACACAACTGTATCCAGGACGTAAGGCAAGGCAAGGCATGTTTATTTATACCGCACATTTCATACACAAGGTATTTCAATGCGCCTTACAAAAGAATATATGCGAAATTACAATCAGGTTAAGTTAAGGCAAAGCACAAACATAAAAACATCAAGTACAGAACAAAGAGCTGGAACCGTAGAAGAAGATGCAGCTAAATTAAACAGGATTGCCTTAGGATTACTCAAGAATGTGTGAATGAAGTGAAATACTACTCCAGGTCTGTTTTTGACAATAGAACAACGTTAAAACATGGTTTAAAGCTAAAAAAAAAGTAGAATAATGTGAACAAATATGTATGAGACGATGAGATTTTACTCAACCACCTCCGACTTTCACGACTTGAAAATGGGATAATTCAGGTAGTGCAGCTTTAGAACACAGAGGACCTTTATAGAAGCGTTTCTCAGAGTGTGGGCTGGTGTTTGGCGTGTGGAAGAGGGAGATGCACTAAATATGCAGAATCAATAACAACACAAAACATCACTCCAAGTAGGCTTTCAATGAGAATATAATATATTTTATAATGACTGAAACCTCCACAAAAAAAGTCAATTTTGTGTGATATAGGCACTTGAAGGTTGTTAAAAGTATGATGGTGCTCTAAACATTACCTAAATTGCTTTGAAGAGGAAATGAACAGGTTAAATCCACTCATGGAAGATATTCTGAACTATTTCTACTACTACTCAAGTTGCTATTCTTTCTAATCTCTAGATTTTGGACAAATTTGGCATGCTCACATCGCAGTATTTAGCGTTAGTTCCATATACTGTGACAAACGCTCATCCAAAGCTTTGGAGGTCCCACAGTCTCCACATCGTCTCTCTTAAGTGGGACAGTGTTCAGGCCCAGGGCTAATGTTTACATTTTTAGACCATTAGCTCAACAATATTTTCTTGTTGCTACGTAACGGCGCGGATGAGTCAGCTCTCGGCCGTGGCTGAGACGTGCGGGCCTGCGAGACCCTGCGATCACACTGTTATGGTCAGGAGTAAACCAGTAATCTGTCACAGCTGCAGGCCAATACCACGTCTCCCAATAGGGACTGAACCATTATGGAGAAATGTCTTACAATCGCAATTTTAATGTACATCCAGGAGCATTTGAGAAACCTTAAATATGAACTATTAAACTAATCCGACATTTGGATTAGTTTGCAGAAGCTTAATGAAATATGAGCAGTGGCCCTTTTTTTTTATCACCCAGTGTATGTTTTGTGCAAGGAATAAAGGAATAACATTACTTTAAGAATAGGCAAAAATATGACTTATTGACTTGCAGAAAAATAGATTCATTAACTTATTTACAATCGCAGAGGGAGATGGATTGATAAAGTTTAATTTTTGCACTGCTGTGTGAGTCTCAGGAGCAACAAAGAAGGGATTGCGCCCTCTGCTGGCATTTGTATAACTATAATCAATAACATCTTAAGTTGATGCATACCTGTCTGGTCTTTGTGCGTGCGCTCAGTCACGCGAAAAAGACCAAAGACAGCATATTCAAATGGCTCCAAACAGGGGTGATACTGTACAGTCACGTGAAAAGTTACCCGATCTAAGTATAGTTACACAAAATTGAACATGTCAATTTTCTAAGCTGATAAAAAGGGGAACTATATTGTAAAGCGTAATAACACCTTAGGAGCACTTCGACGTCCGGCAGTAAAGTGAAGATATTACTGCGCGGACATTGAAGTGCTCCTTCCTTACAATATAGTGCCCCTTTACTCACGTAACTGTATTTAAAGGAACAGGCCACCATTTTGCCATACTGAGATATGTTCTTACCTGAGCTTAGACGAGTTGATCCCAGTATATTCTTATAGCTCCAAACAGGGTGAAGTTGGAAGCGACCACGCTCTTCCACGGGCACAAAGACCAGACAGGTGCGTATCAACTCGTCTAAGCTCAGGTAAGAACATATCGCAGTATGGAAAAACGGTGGCCTGTTCCTTTAAATAGGGAAAACGTTGAAGAGCTTGGTAGCTTCTAACTTCACCACCGTTTGGAGCTATAGGAATATGCTGGGAGAGGCTAAATGCTATCAACGTCTTTGGTCTTTTTGCGAGCGCACTCACAAAGAACAGACAGGTACGCATCAACACGTCTAAGCTCAGGTAACAACATATCTCAGTATGGAAAAATGGTGGCCTGTTCCTTTAAGTGTCTGAATTAGCTGTAACAGCTTGAATAAAGATGCAGCACACATTTTAATCTGGTGGCCACTTTTGTTTTCCCACAGTAGATCCCTTTGTCTTTGACATAACACATTTATGATAACACATTTAAAGCCGATCTTTATTCCCAGAACTCGTCTTCTTCCTCCACTTTCCGAGCGGCCAGATTGTGTGCTGTAAACAGGCGGCAGGTTTGCGTCTGTCGTGGCGTGTTTTCTGTGGAACTGGCTTTGTTTCTCGCGGTTGTTTATCGACATGTGCTTCAAGCTGCTCAGTCTGCAGTGGCCCATCTGTGCTCCTCTCTGTCTGTGAACGCGTTACTTTCTAATCCCACCGCTTTCAAAAGATAGGAAACTAGGAGACTGTGTGCTGTAGGCAAAGAGTAATTCATAAATGTACATGGTAGTGGTAGTAGTACTTTCCAAATTAGTAGCGCGGATTCAGAAGGTCTTCATACCTCTTTTAACTATTTTGATTTGTAGTCTCGGTGGCAGGGCTCCGGGTTGGATGAGATTCGTCCTGGGTACCTTAAGTCTCTGGATGTTGTAGGAATGTCTTGGTTGACACGCCTCTGCAACATTGCGTGGCGTTCGGGGACAGTGCCCCTGGATTGGCAGACCAGGGTGGTGGTCCCTCTCTTTAAGAAGGGGGATCGGAGGGTGTGCTCCAATTACAGAGGGATCACACTCCTCAGCCTCCCTGGTAAGGTCTACTCCAGGGTGCTGGAGAGGAGGATGCGGCCGATAGTTGAACCTTGCATCCAGGAGGAACAATGCGGTTTTCGTCCTGGTCGTGGAACACTGGACCAGCTCTATACCCTTCATCGGGTGCTCAAGGGTTTGTGGGAGTTCGCCCATCCAGTCCACATGTGTCTTGTGGATCTGGAGAAAGCGTTCGACCGTGTCCCTCGTGGTGCCCTGTGGGGGGGCTCCGGGAGTATGGGGTCCGGGGCCCTGTGCTAAGGGTTGTCCGATCCCTGTATGACCTCAGCAGGAGCTTGGTTCGCATTGCTGGCAGTAAGTCAGACCTGTTCCCGGTGCGTGTTGGTCTCCGCCAGGGCTGCCCTTTGTCACCGGTTCTGTTCATTACTTTTATGGACAGAATTTCTAGGCGCAGCCAGGGGCCGAAGGGTGTCCGGTTTGGGAACCTCAGAATCTCATCTCTGCTATTTGCAGACGATGTTGTTCTGTTGGCTTCCTCAAATCAGGACCTCCAGCGCGCACTGGGGCGGTTTGCAGCCGAGTGTGAAGCGGCCGGGATGAGGATCAGCACCTCCAAATCTGAGGCCATGGTTCTCCACCGGAAAAAGGTGGTTTCCCCGCTTCAGGTCGGTGGGGTGTCCTTGCCTCAAGTGGAGGAGTTCAAGTATCTCGGGGTCCTGTTCACGAGTGAGGGACGGATGGAGCGTGAGATCGATAGACGGATCGGTGCGGCATCAGCAGTGATGCGGTCGCTGTATCGGACTGTTGTGGTGAAGAGGGAGCTGAGTCAGGGGGCAAAGCTCTCGATTTACCGATCGATCTACGTTCCCACCCTCACCTATGGTCATGAGATTTGGGTAATGACCGAAAGGACAAGATCGCGAATACAAGCGGCCGAAATGAGTTTCCTTCGCAGGGTGGCTGGGCGCACCCACTGAGATCGGGTGAGGAGCTCAGTTACCCGGAAGGAGCTCGGAGTTGCTGCTCCTTCACGTCGAAAGGAGCCAGCTGAGGTGGCTAGGGCATCTGTTCCGGAAGCCTCCTGGTCACCTCCCTCGGGAGGTGCTCCAGGCATGTCCTATTGGAAGGAGGCCTCGTGGAAGGCCCAGGACACGCTGGTGGGACTATGTCTCCGAGCTGGCCTGGTGTCGCCTCGGGGTCCCCCCAGAACAGCTGGAGGAGGGGTGCGTGGATCGGGAAGTCTGCATCTCTGCTGAGACTGCTGCCCCCGCGACCCGGCCCCGGATAAAGCGGAAGAAAATGGATGGATGGATGGATGGATGGATGGATTTGTAGTCTAACGCAAAAAAAAAAAAATTCTAATTCTAAAAAATCAACACTGATGATTGGCTTATATATGTAGATTTTTAGTTACCAATACCATGGAATTAAATAGGTATTAATTCCTGTGTATGAAACGGGAATTCTCAGACATTCAGGCCGATAAACAGACAAAGTGCAATAGATTGAGACAGCTGGACATTTCTCGATACAGACGGCCAACATTTTCATGATTAATCAACCCCCCCAGCCCCACAGTCAAAATCATCTTATGGGCCAGAGGTTCCATGATGACAGGCCGGTTTTGGCCCCCGGGCCTGACGTTATCTACCCCTGGTCTACACAATAGTAGGAGGGTCTTAGGTCTAAGGGGCTGTTTACCACTCTGTACATTTTGTTAAGTGATGATGTCATCGCTCCACTTCCAGGTCCAACAGAGCTTTAGCCCTATTCACTATAATGGGATTTAGCTGATTGTAGCCTGCTGTAGAGCCGACTACTAGGTGCATTGAGTTGCCTTGTGTACGAAATGCGCGGTATGAATGAAGTTGCCTTGCCTTGCCTTACAAGGCTCTTTTAAAACATCTGCTCGCAAAAAAATATCACATATACTCTGGAGTTTCTTTAGTGATGCTTTACTTTCATTAATTATCACATTATTTTTTACATACACAATGAAGGCTAATTTATATATATACTGTATAGAAATATCCTAATTTTACCTGGAGATATGGTGAGCTACATTATTCTAATTAGGTGTAAAACAGTTGTTGGCCTTTTATCTGTTGTTATTCAGCAGGAGATTTTTTGCAGTGTTTATCAGTGGAACTCTCAACAGTTTGGAAGTAGTTTATTCATGGTATCGGACAAACGTGTCTTTTACACTACAACTCACATCGTGTCACCTGACTATGGACTTTTAAAACTTTGGAGGAGGTAATTTCATTTCTCATTTGAGCTGGAAGGAACGAGGGCTCACAGTCTGAACACTGATTGACTTACTAATAATCTCAAAATATCAAGTTTTCAGGCCTATTATAGCACATTCATTTTTATTTAGATATTGTGGTTTGACTTGTAAGCCATGGAGCGCAGTAACGGGGGCTGAAGTGGGCTCAGTGTATATAAACACACCGATGGGTAAAAATATCCAGAGACATCATGTGATAGTTGGTCTGAATAAACCTGTCACCGTCCGCTTTGGGGTGAAGATGAAGTGAACTCATCAGAGCTGATAATGTGTGTAATCTCCACATTTAAAGGAGTTGCTCATCTGCCGCTGACTGCACATTTGGACTTTACATTTGTTTGTGTCGGATTTCACGGTTTCCTGTTTGTAATTCAGTCATGTGGGTACAGTGATGATATTGGACTGCACTGGAAAAAAATATTGTCTTTGATAAGAAAAAGAATTGCGAGAATATACTGATTTTGAGTGGATTCAGACACTTTTTTTTTAAGGAGAATGAACAACTTTTATTTTATTACGACACCTTCAAAATATCACCGCTGATTTGAGCTGAAATGGCATTAGGTATAAAACATAACCCAACTGCAGTACTTAACTGTCCCACAACTACAAAAACCACTAAACCACCCAAGTTAAACAAAAGACATTAATAAATGATTTTTTTTGCTATCTACACCTAAGAAGAGCAGCTGTGATAACTGAATTTCTACAGTAAGATTTAATATTTATAAAGTCTCATCTTTTCCAGTCAATCTTGTCTTGTTTTTTTTTATTTTTATTCTTTTGTATATAGAGCTCTCTTTCTTATATTTAGTCAAATGACTGTCAGTAAATCATTTAAAATGACATACATTAACACAAGAATGCTCTCTATATTGCACTGACATTGCACCAAAAAGAGTCACTAACACACACTTCTCCACTCTTTGTTGGAGCAAGCTAACATTTCTCAAGGGTTGGCGAGGCTTTTGCGAAAGGTCAATTGTTGGCACTTGAGCGATTACCATTTTTAATTAGTTTAATTTCTGGGAGGTTAGGGATGTAGCTGGCTAAAGAGGCAAGGCAGGCAAGTGCTCTGGCCTCTTAAGCATGTATATTTGTGCTCTTTTACCTATATGTTAAAAAGGATTTTTTTGTTCAAGTAACCCCCTATACAGAAAACATACTGTACTGTGGTTTGGAGGTCATGTGAGGTCGGTTCGACACGTCTGTATCTCGAGCGTGGAGCAGAGGAAGTGGCCTGTCACTGCTTTAGTCACATTTTCCATTCTCTGCTCGATAAAACATACTCCACGCAGTCACAGCATGTATCTCCTGTACGGGTTTCACAAATACGTCACACTTTCCATAACATGACATTTATAATCAAAACCTCACCCATCATCTTGTGATTAAAAGTGGGTAGCTAGCAACCTACTGCCGTACAATTATGGAAACAATTTAATATTCTTGTTTCCATAGAATCACTAGATTTAGTTCACACAGGAAGATATGACATGATGATGTGAAGATAGTATTTGTTTGTGGCAATGAAGGAACTGAGATGAGGTGCAAGTGTTTTGAAGTATAAGGAAAAGCAGTAAATCATTACTCAAATTACCATAGCAGTGAGTCGCCGCAGGCAGTGCTCAGTAATGTAATTCTTAGAGTAGTTTCATCACACAATACCTCTATTTGACAATTATTATTTTAAAGTATATGCTTACTGGAGGGGAAAAAAGTGACGAACACATTGTGTAAGAAGAAACAAAACTTCAATATATTTTTATGCTATCTTATTTAAAACAAAAAACTTGTATCTATGTTTTTAGCTTTGAGAATATTCTGTTACTCCTAAAACATAAATAAGGCTCTTACACTCACACAGTTACTCAGAAGTAGTACGTTTTTAACCCTTGAGTAACCTAATGATTTACTTTGACTTGAGTAAATTGTAATTTGTTTTAAATATCATGGCTACTCTACCCACTTGTGTGCGAGTGGTCAGTGGATGGAGGGTATATAAAGTAACAAGGAAAATATAGTTGTATACCAAAAACTCATTGAAAGTGCTTTGAGGAACCAGAGGGATGAATGCCCATGGTAGCCACACTTCTGCCAGTTTGGCCCAGAGCAGCTGTGGCGACATAACCAGTGTCTGTGACGAATGACCCAATAACACAGGACACTGGGTCTCCAAAAGCGCTGTGTAAATTATGTAAAACAAACACATTATTTTTGGAAATGTGACTTTTTCAAAATTCTTATGAGGTTTAGTGTCATTCTTATTGTCCTCGTAAAGTGGCCTCACTGGTCAGACTTCATTTCTGGAGCCGCCCAGTTCACTTTGCTCCTTTTGCTACTGCGGAAAATGTTCTGACAAGAGAAGTGTTTTGTGTCCACACCAGTGAGGTTTGTTGCAGGTGAGGCACATGCTATTGCCTCCAATATAAAGTAAACAAAACTGCAGGAAAAAAAATGTAACCTGCTGTCTCTCGTATTCTCTTACTTTGACATAGCATTCAATAGAAACACATTTACACATAAAATACATTCTCACGATATTGCAAATAAAAATTAAATAGTAGTGAACGTGACCGGGACTCGTTACAACTAGTTATTGACAATCCTGATGCAGCATAAAGACTCTACAGCATTTCATCCATAAAATGTCAGTCTAATCAGTTTTCCCTTTTACCTACTCCTTTACGTTTAAATTGCCTCTCCTAACCCGTGCAGAATAATAAAACAGACTAGTTTTCTACCTGTAGTCCACATGTTTTGTAGAAATGTGTAGTGCTGACACAGCGTCCCCCTCGTGTCGTCAGGGCAGTGCATTGGAGAAAAGCCTCACTTCGGGACTTTCAAAACGAGATTTAAAGTCGAATGAACAGGTTAAACAAGTCGTTTTTATGTCTGATTCTTTATCCAGGTGATCGATCACTGGTCCACACTGACCTGGGATTTGGTAGAAGACCTACTTTGGATTTTTTGACTGGCACAATTTTCAACATTCTGTAAACTTACACTCATGAGTTTGGGCCTGTCCCTATATTTAGTATTGTTTGGAGATACATTCAACGCCTCTGCTGCCACAAAGACAAGATTGAGGTTTAAAGGAATATGTTTTATACATTAATTCAAAGGGGACATATCCGCGTTTTGGATAAGTTATAATAATGTTTGGAATTATCCTGTTCATTTTGGTTGTTTCTTCTTCAGCTGCTGAAGTGCTCCAATCTGTATTACCTGGAATATGTTGCATTAAAAAAACAAAAAGCCATTACAGGACCCGTTCTGAGCTTTTCTGCTCTCAAATTGCGGTGTCCAAAACAAAAGTGAAATACCAATGCTGAGCCACAGTTACGCACCCATTTTAAAACGCCCATATGTCCTCTTATACTGTAGGTCTGTGGGTCTTAAACTTTTAAAAATGTCTGATCTTCTTTGTTCCAACCCCCACACCAGGCAGAGAGCAAGATGAAATCAGAACTAAATCTAAATTGGATGAAATGTTGGATAAACTGGGTATAAAGCCACTTAAAACTTGAAAGTGTGACCAAAGAACCACTACTGTAGCCTGTAGGCTACATTTCCTTACAGTAGCTGCTTGACCACTTCCTTTAAACACAATGAAACCGGAGTGACTGGAAACCCGATCCGCTAGGGCTTTGATCAGCTGTGTCCCATTATAAATAACTGCACGGCACACTAAGAATAGCGGTGATAATGTGTGCCCTACATTGTTTCAGGCTCGCCCATGGGAATAAATACACACATCATATTGTGATAGCTGCTGCCGGCCAAACGGACCCTTTCACCTACGCTGGTTTTTAGCCAACTCTGCTATTAATACTGTATATATAAAAAAAAATGTTTAAGTCACATATAACAATAGTGCTTGGGATTGTGTCTCCCAGATCAAATCAGGACAAAACTGGATCTAACAGGCATCTAAAACTGAAGAAGAAGTGAACGTTTTTAAAATGTAGTTAGTTTTGAGTAGGTACAGTATGTGAACAGAATTGATTACAGAGTTTGGGTGAAGTGGTGGTGGTGGAGAGGAGGAGAGTTGAGGCTGAGGAGGCCGGTCTTTCTGCAGCTGAGGTGGAGGAGATGGACCGTGACCGGTTGGTTGACTGATTGGCAGTGGCAGAATAAGTGTGTCTGTAATTTTTGCATTTTAACATTTAACTGTTAGAGAATAAAATTAAATGGCTATTTATCATATTAGGTCATGCTGTACAGTCGAAATATCGCTGTCGTAGCCTTGACTGTGGTGCTCAGGCCCCTACCCTCAGACACTGAATGTTTGGCTTGCGTATCAATATAACGCTCGACAGAGGGTATTTATCCCTCTTCCTGTGGAAGTAGAGGCAGACTTGAATGGTAAGATTAGCGCAATGTCTCGAGTTCAAGTCTCCGGGTCCCCCGTAAATAAACTTCTCCTGCATAAGACATCCAGACTCCTGCCTATTTCTCGTCTATCCATCATTTTTTTCTCTAACAATAACATGTAAGTACAGAAAGTAAAGTATCCGCTTTCAAATGTATGTAATGTAAACAAATACAAGTATTCCCCACAGATTTTGAAAGCCGTTATTGAACCAGATGATCAGAGAATAAATATGGTGTTGGAGTTTCCTGACTTTATTGCACCAATGTGTGGGTTTAGAACTACTTTACAGAACAGATACATGAACTAATGTAGAGGCAAGCAGCTGCAGCGACGGGAATATCAAAGATTGTTTGTGGAAAAGTGAGCGCTCACTCTGTTTTAGACATTTTTGGTACAGTTTTTGTAGATTATTAGTGGCAGAGTGAGCGCTCACACTGTGTAAAGATCTTTGACGGGAAAGTGCTTTCACGCTTTAGTGTGTTTAGACCATTTACTTCAATGGTTTAGACAAGTTTATCCGAAAGAAAACCGTGTCATGACGTGGATCTGGTCTGTCTCTGCAGCTCAGGAGGTAATAACGTCCTTTATTTCTTTTTTATCACTGCTTAAGATAAGATAAGATAAACTTTATTGTCCCATAGGGAAATTTGTCTTGGACTTGCCATGCTGTGGTACATACAATAGCAATATATAAAAGATGCATTAAATATATTCAAGTACAAAAAGGACAACAGTCAGCTCGTTCGGCATAATTTCAACAGTGGAATATGGCTGCGCCATAACAATCACAATACAACAATCACAATACAGCAGAATGTGTTACACATTAAGGCCACAATGTTGCCAAGTGTAACATCAGGCAATAAGAGAACATAAAAGACCTAACAAAGTGTTAACTGCACTTGTTAAGAAGAGCAACCGATACAGGAATAAAAGAGTGTTTGTATCGGTGTTTTGTGGCTCTTATAGCCCGATATCGTCTCCTTGATGGTAAAAGCTCGTATTCATTAAACAGCACATGAGAAGGTTCTTTGAGAATGTGTTTTGCCTGGGCCAAGGCCGAGGATTCAAAGAGTGTTTTTAAAGAAGGATACTCTTTCCTGCCAATAATCTTCATGGCATTTCGGACCAATTTCTCAATTTTGGTTTTACACAGGACCGTGAGAGGGCCAAACCAGGCAACCATGCCGTATCTAATTAGGCTTTTCAGAAAAGCATTATAAAACCAATACATTATTTTTGTACTCACGCCAAACAATCTCAGTCTTCTTAAAAAATGAAGCCTCTGAGACAATTTGCGACAAAGAAAATCAACATGCACATTCCACTTGAGTAGGTTGTCAATATAAACACCAAGATATTTGAAGGACTCGACTTGTTCCATTTCACTACCACCAATAAGAATTGGGTCATGTGACATGAGCCCTTTGGAGTCAAAGACCATCTCTTTAGTTTTACCTACGTTAAGAGTCAAGTTGTGCTCCACGCACCAGGAATGGAAAGAGTCAATTTCATCAAAGTACTTAGATGGACTTTCGCCTTTTCTTAGTAAACTCAAAATGACTGTGTCGTCTGAGAATTTTAAGATTTTGTTGTTTGGCTGGAAATTGTGCTCAAAACACGAAGTTACAGTAACAACACTTTTTTATACACATTATTTTAATTGAATTAAAATGACATAGGTGCCGAAAAAAGTACTGTTAAGGCACCTGCACCGAAAAGCAGGTATCGTTAAAGTAGTGGTATCGAAAAAAAAACAATACCCTATCTATTACTCCTATAAAAATATCAAACTCAGTCTGTTACGACGCTGTTGAGGAGCATTTTCCAACAACTCAAGTCAAAGTATAGGGAAGAAGAAATGCGTTGCCTCCAGGGGGAGCAGCAAGACCTAATTGCATTTCAGTGTTGTTGCTCTGAACGGTTGTCACTCTATTGCTCAAAGATACAATCAATCAATAAATAAATAATTAAAAAGGCTATGAATCTGTTGAGAGGGACCCTCCCAACGGGATCATAAACCTCGTCTTTAAATGTACCACACAGCATAGAAACCTAATCTACAAAATTAGCTGTTAGGGCAGCTGTGTGGGGGTTTGTGGATAGGGAGCTACTGCCCTCTTCAACTGGCCCGCTCTACACCCTGGCTTTTTAATGCATTACACCAGTGTTTTTCAATTTTTTTTGAGCGACGACACATTTTTTCATTGAATAAATCACGAGGCACACCACCAGCCGAAAATGTTAAAACATTTAACTCTGTAGCCTATATTCACAATATAAAGTCGTTCTCATCAAAGTGTCTTGAATAGGAACACCATACCACTTACTGATATGGAAGAGTATTATGATTACTCTGCCGATCACTAGACAGCACAGACACTCAACAACATCACATTATTTGTGGATAATAATTAATTTGTTTTCCAAAAATATGTTTCAGACCAACTCGGTGAAATTGGATAATTTCCCAAGGCACACCAGACAATATCTCACGGCACAGTGGTTGAAAAACACTATGTAAGGCTTTAGTTTAGTTTAGTTTATTTGTTTATTTGAGCAGTATACATTCTGCTCAAAAGGATTGGGCTGAAGCAAAAAGCTTATGAGCGCCCCCACCCCCAAGTGCAATAAATAAAAAAGTAAATTTCACACAATGGCACCGAAGGAACAAAACATCAAAGAGACCTCATCCAAAGAGAATTTGAGACATTTCAGCAGCTACATTAGCACAGACCAACTTACAAACTTACAAAAAAATATATGAACTGTTTATATAATTAATTGAAACAAAGCACAACTACAACAACGATCTCGTTTCATGTACAATGTCTAGTACAAAGCAGTAAAAGTAAAAAAATGTGATCCTTAATATATTTCTTTCAGATTGTTACCAGTGATTACTGAGAGTTACTTTTATGTTATAAAGGTACATTAATAGATATTATACTCTGAGATCTTGCTACATCCCAGTTGTCATTACCATCCTCAGTATAATTTTAATTTGGGTTTAATTATCATTATCATTATCATTATTATTATTATATATTTATTTAATTGAGTTATATGTGAAGTATGAAGTAAGCCCTGCATAGTGTGGTGCATTAAAAAGCCAGAGTGTAGAGCGGGCCAGTTGAAGAGGGCAGTAACTCCCCTTCAACAAACCCCCACACAGCTGCCCTAACAGCTAATTTTGTAGATGATGTTCCTATGCTGAGTGGTGCATTAACAGACAAGGTTTTGAGCCCGTTGGGAGCATTTCTCTGAACAGATCCATAACCTGCCAACCCTAATTCTCCATTTGTGAATTTGAGCAATAGAATGACAACCGTTCCAAGCAGCAACACTCTTCCTTGATTATAGAGGAAAAAATACACATAATTGATCCTACTGCTCCCCCTAGTGGCAACGCATTTCTTCTTGTCTGTATATTTCAAAAGTCTTTTGTTTGTATTTATATTTGAACAGGTTGATGTTTGGACATCGTTTCAATTCCATCTCCAGTTTATTCCACAATTGTACACCATTAACTGTTGGGCTAAAACTTTTCAAAGTTGTGCTATGTTTCTGAATCCTAAAGTTTAATTCATCACGTAATTCATAACGACCAGTACGTTCTTGGAACCTTCTTTGTATTTGGTTTGGTAACAATTTATACCTTGCTTTGAATAACATTTGAACAGTTTGGAACTCAACAATGTCACAAAACTTCATGATCCTTGAATTTAAAAATAATGAGTTTGTGTGGTCCAAAAACCCAACTTTATGAATTACTCGGATAGCTCTTTTTTGCAACAATATTATTGGTTTAACTGTGTTTTTATAAGTACTACCCCAAACCACAGTACAGTAATATAAATAGGGCAAAATCAGAGAACAGTATAAGGTATGTAGAGCTTTGATGTTTAAAATGTGCTTTGCTTTTGCAATTACTGAAATGCTTCTAGAAATGTTCGTAGATATATATTTAATATGAGATTTCCAAGAAATTCTGTCATCAATAATAACACCAAGAAATTTGATTTCATGCACTCGCTCGATAACAACACCCTCTATCTGAATTGCTTCCTGAGCATTGGAATTACAGTTGCCAAATATCATCATTTTGCTTTTACTCAGATTTAGAGATAATTTATTTTGTTTGAACCACTTGTTGACACTTTTGAGTTCCAAGTTAACAATCCGACACAGCTGCTGTAAATCGTCTCCTGATGCAAAAATATTTGTATCGTCAGCGAACAAGACAAATGTAAGTACTTGAGACGTTCTCTTTTGCCAATGAGGCAAATCAAAATATGATGCTGCTAATTGTATGATTGATAATGCAATTGCAATAGGATAAAGTTATTTTATAAACGGGTGTGCATGCTGCAGAGGTCGTGCATGCGACTGACACGGTTCCTTATGTAGCATAATCATTGTTGTTTCGTAATCAGTACCGTATTTTCTAGACTATAAGTCGCACTTTTTTTCACAGTTTGGCTGGGGGTGCGACTTATACTCAGGTGCGACTTATATATCAAAATATATGATTCCATATGTATGTTATTTTCACAATGACACCTGCTAGAGGGCGCTCTAGGCTTATGTACCAGTATCTGCTACTCCTGTACCACTGAAAACCAGAAATTGAGCAGCAGAAAGGAAGTTTGGAGTGAGCGAGAAACCTGTGAGGGACTGGCGAAAAGCGGAGGTTACTCTTACTGCAATGAAGAAAACAAAAAAAGACTATCGCGGGCCAAAAGGTAGATAGCCACAGCTAGAGGAACGAGTACACAAATGGGAGCTTGAACAACATGCTGCCGAGAGAGGCTTGTCCTTGGTGCAGTTACGCCTCCATGCCCAGGTAGTTGCTAAGGCTGGTGCGACGTATACTCCGGAGCGACTTATATATGTTTTCTTCTTCTTCATTTTGCATTTTTTGGCTGGTGCGACTTATACTCCGGAGCGCCTTATAGTCCGTAAATACGGTATTACTCCTTCTTGGGGAATGTATACAGTACATGAGTTTCCGTCATGTAATGTCTTTATGTAAATGCTATCTTGTAAATGGTAATTTCAGCCATGATCAGAAACTGTATTTAATCTTTTATTGTTGTTGCTGTTTCATTGTTTTTGTTGTTGTTCCACTATATTCCTTGTGAAATGAGAAATGTTTGCTGTATTGATTTTGGGGGTGGGCGCTTATAAGCTCTTGCTTCAGCCCACTCCTTTTGAGCAGAATGTTTACTGCTCAAATAAACTAATAAACTATCCATCCATCCATCCATCCATCCATTTTCTTCCACTTGTCCGATGCCGGGTCGTGGGGGCAGCGGTTGGAGTTGCCCAAAACACATTGCACCAGCCCCCTATGGCTCCTCCTGCAGGTGGTGGGTCCACAGAAGGAACTAATAAACTAAACTAAACTTAAAGTATCATTGAAGATTCTTTACCAGATTGCAAACAGTCTATTGTCTAAATATTTAGCGGTTAGCTGCTTCAAATCCACTGAAAGGTCAAACAAACGTTATTGTATTTAGTGAGCTGAACGCAGGCGTGGAGGAGGAGTGACTAACTTCACAAAAATGCGGCTCAGAGTCAGAGTTACATAAAGGGAACAATGTAGGTTAACCCGACAAAGACTCACTTTATAGCATTGGTAGGTATGAGAACATTTTTTGTACTGCCACATGGGTTACTGCTACTAACTACGGTGATTTTTCAAATTTGTGATTGAAATTGAAGAAGTCCAAGTCTTCCATGTGCAAGTCTGAGGCCAATTTCAAGCTTTAAATGTCCAAGTCCCTTCCCCCACCACACTCCTCCAAAAAAAAACCCCTGCTGATAATTTTTAAAGACAGGTGCTAAATTGCGAGTGTAAGCTGGAAAATAGCATACAGCTACTTGTTGACATGTCACACTTCAGGGGAAGGAGATGTGCTGGACTACGTGAGGTCAAATGGTGGTTAGTTACACCAAATACTGACTGGTTTTCAGACCACCCCCACCGCCCAAGACCCCTCTAATAAAGCAAAACTGAACATTCCAGAGGGGACTTTTATTGTGGACAGCCTAAGGCACAACTGTGTAATATCCATGCAGTCTAACCAGCATCTTGGTATGCCCCGGCTGTGGAGGGGGATGGATTCTCTCTGCTAACACAGTGCTCACTAACACAGACTTAGACAGATTTGTGACCAATATTAGAGAGAAATAAATCTATATATAAAGATGTCATGACTTTGAGTTCAGCACCTGAAAAAGGAGCAAACGCAAAAGTTTTGCATTTATGTTTTTGTTCAGGGCAGCATTTGAAATGGCCCCAAATCTGATATGTAAATGAAAGAATGTTCCGTATATAAAAATGACTCTGTTGAACCACTTTTGCACATGCTGCTTGTGCAAATGAGTAAACACTTGGTAAATGACCCCCAAAGTGTGCAAAAAGCAAGAAAAGAATACATACATTCAAATTTTGATAAAGAATACAAATAGATCTCACTATTTATCCAGGCTTGGGTCACGGAAAAAGTTCAGATTACTAAACCCTTTCTATTTTGAATGCATCAGAGGTGACTCTTTCAATCTCGTACCAATGGAAAACTATTTTACAACCAACTAATATAGCATTATGATAACACAAACTTCCTCATACCTTTTTTGCCTTGTCTTCTGATTGGCTCTCAGTGACATCATCCTTGCATTATAAGGCGTGTCTTGTGCACGTCGGCCCCGCCCCCTGCAGCCTCTTCGACGCTCCGAGCCCTCCCCCCCCCCCCTGTTTTTTTTTTTTTAACGACTCCCTCCTCCCCTTCTTCCCCATCCTGCCCCGACTCTCTCACATCCATGTAGCGCTGCATTGGCTCACTAGTCCGCCAATCCGTCTGCCGAGCACCGTCGAGGGAGGCTGGCACACGTCCTCCTTCTTCTTCTTCTTCTTTTTTTTTTTTTTTCTTAGATCGTTCCGGGATATCAAAAGCTACTAAATTATGCTCGCGTTTACGCAGTGACTGAATGGGGACTGTGTTGTTAACGCGCGGACACCGTAAAACCGTCTTCACCAGTCCACGGCAGCAGCAGACTACACTCCGGTAAGATTGCACACACGAACTTTGGAACCGTGCAGTGCGCTCCAAGTTGCATGCCCAAAGACGTAGGTCCGCCAGCTTTACGCAACTCAATATATAATTTATAAAGGACTATGTCGAGCCATTTTGCGTTAGAACTTGGGCACGTATAGCGTTTTTGGTGGGGTGTTAAGTGTCTTGTAACATTTGTCATTACGAGCCCATCCCTGCGTCAATTTAAAGTTCCCGATACGCACGGCAACGACACTATTTGTTTCTTTGTTTTATTGGAAATGTCGATGTTGCCCCGCTCACACAGCAGCATTAGCGAGTGTGAATCGCCTCAAAGAAAAGCTAAAATCCCGTGCATTACATTCGGCTCACGTCCTCATGCCGGGTTTCTTGAATGAATTTGCCATCAATGATTTGTGCCTCGCTTGCTCCCCAAACGAACCGTTGCGATTTCCCCCCCTTCTTTTTACATAACACGCCAGATGACATGCTTTTTCTTGGCTGAGACAAGTTCCCGGCTATTCATGAATAAAAAAAAAAAGAAAAAAAGAAAGACATTTGTCATGCCGTCTTGTATTTGCAGCAATTTGGAAAAAGACCAAAACTGCAGCACATACAGCGTTGAAGCAGCAGACACACTTTGGGTTTAGACATGCTTGCTCTACATTACCTTAGGAGCCTGCATAGTATTTTGCGGATGATTCGCATTACACGCGCTGTCAGATGCCGTTTTGGACATGCAGCTTTGATGACTGGGCCGTTTCTTAATAAGGGGCCACTATGTCATACCATTTTCCCTCCAATTCTGGGTGTAGCCCCGCAGGTGTTGACATTATACTAATATTTAGCTTCATGACCTGGTCTCATTCTGACTCACTGGTCAAACTTGAATAAATGAGGTTACGAGATGTTTTGTACAGGTCATCGCATCGGAATGTATGTTTTTAATCAAAGATGGTTATAATCTGATAATCATTATGTAGGACAATGGACTGAATTTCAGTCCAGTCATCAGGGCAATAGCATGACACAGCTTAAAGTGCACATGAGTGAACATGCCCCCAGTCTAAGTCCATCTGGACCAATTGTTGCGTGTAATTCCTATTCTCCCTCTGCCTCTCAGAGCTCAGATACTGACTGCACCGTGTAATCAAGTTAACAGAGGAGACGTGTAGGACAACTTTATTTGCAGTGCATTTGTTCATTAAAAATGACCTGTGTATGGGTACGTTGGAACTCGAAGGAGAATAATGTGTAACGAGCTAACAGAGTTGTGTGAATGGCAAATTAAAAAGTTATCTCTTTCTGACCTATATTGTTGCTGTGTTTTTGCAGACTGAGTGAGGATAGGGACCATGCCTTCATAATACAGGCTGTTGTTGTGACCTGCTCTCTGCTCCTGTCCTGTCTCAGAGCGG
Source organism: Proterorhinus semilunaris (assembly GCA_021464625.1). NCBI lineage: Eukaryota > Metazoa > Chordata > Actinopteri > Gobiiformes > Gobiidae > Proterorhinus > Proterorhinus semilunaris. The sequence goes on from CM038359.1 coordinate 9,171,031, forward strand.
CGTGTTGACTTCTCCCGGTGTTCCTGCGCGGCCTCCCCATGCCTCCCTCTCCTCTGGACGACAGGATTGTGGTGGCGCTGCCCAGGCCCAGCCGACCTCAGGAGCTAACTCTGTCACTAGACTCCAGTTACGTGGACGCCTTCAGTAGCGAGGAGCACACGGTCATCAGCACCACAGTGGTGACCATCCGGGCCACGTATATGCCCTCTTCCAAGGGCTCCACGCGCTCTCTGTCGTGTGGATGTAGCAGTGCCAGCTGCTGCTCTGTCACTACTTATGAGCGGGACAGTCCCAGTCTGAGCCACAGCAGCCCCAACCTCTCGTACGCTGGAACCCCCAGCCCTGTACTCCCCCCGCTCAGAAGCCATGAGGCCCGTAGTGTACCCAGTCTGGCCTCGGAGCTCACCCCCAGCACCCCCAAAACCCTACCCAAAGCCCTGCCCACGGCCATGCCAAAGCTGCTGCCCTCCGTGCGCCTCATGCACCCCAATGAACTGGCTAAGCGGCTGCATTGCTGTCCCCTGGGACACCCAGTGGGGCCTGTCCCTGTCATCATCGACTGCAGGCCCTTCACAGAGTACAACAAGAGCCACATCCGAGGAGCTGTGCACATTAACTGCTCAGACAAGATCAGCCGGCGCAGGCTGCAGCAGGGCAAGATCACTGTGCTGGACCTGCTGTCCTGCAGGGAGGCTCAGGACTCCTTCAAGGGCTTGTTCTCCAAAGACATCGTGGTGTATGATGACAGCACCATGGACCCACATCGCCTCAGTCCTGCCCAGCCCCTGCATGTGCTACTGGAGTCCCTGCAGCGCGAGGGCAAGGACCCCATGGTCCTCAAAGGTACACAAAAATCAGGCCAACTCGTATTCTATAGTGCACTACCCATGTGTCAAATACAACACATCACATGTTGCATCAACAAATGTCATAATGGCTTTCAATATGTCGAAAATCATTCAAACATAATTATATTAGTGCCACTCTCCACTACAGCATAAACCTCTTCTATCCTTGCACCTTACGCTTAAATAATCACACATGCCCCAGACAGTGCGTTTATACAGGAGCAGATTTAGCCCCAGAGCCTATTAGCGTTTGACATGTATTTCTTAGAAGATGCATTGCCACGGCGAGCACCAGACCTAAATAGGCTTTCCACTTCGAAAAGAGACTATACTCCACCATTTTCTATGCATTCAATTGACATCTGGCCACATAAATCATTGAGACACCTGAAAGCAGCGTGCCGTTTTGAAAAGAGGGGAAGCTTATTGGTAAAATGTAGTGATATGAATGAAACTGGAATGTGCAAGATGTTTGGCTATGTATAAAACTAGCTTTATGACAGCTGACGACTGGCAGGTCTTCATAATGTGAAGCCCCATTGATGTACCCTGCAAGCCATATATTTATCGCATATTTTGCCGTGTTTTAAAGCTAGTTCCTCTGTTAACTTAGCTAATTATGAGAATTGAAATAGCAATTTTGACTTAATCTAGCATCCCTAGCGCAAGTAAAAAAGCTGTCTGGGCTATTATTGCGATGTTGTGTTTTCACAATGCCTCCTTCTTGTTACTTGAACATCACAGTAGCTTGATCTCGCTGCTCCATTCTTATTCTGTATTTCCTCAGCCGCATGTTGACTTCATAAAATAGGTTGCTTGTTTTGTCTCCGGGTTGGTCCTCTGGGAAGAAAACAGTGTTTCTTTTTGTGCGTGTTTGTGTGTCACTTGCAAAATGCCAACCTTGCTAGGGCACCAGAAATCGAATCACTTCCCCATCACACAACAGCACCATTTTCCATTGTTAAAACAGTACTTCTAACTGTTATATATGCTGCTATTACTATTACTGCTACTAATGTAAATGCACCTCTGGCTACTGGTACTAATAGATACAATAACTTCTACTCCAAATATGACTTTTATGTCAACTAGTGCTGCTGAAATATATTGTAACTACCACCAAAGTCCATGCAACTACTGCTATTTTCATACCATTACTATTATGCTACTCCATTAGCTCCTTTTACAAATGTTTTTTGTTTTTTTATAAGCCACTCGAAAAATTGCATTGTTAGCATCTGCCCGTGTCTCGCTGATCATTAAGAGCCTGTTTTGCATCGCGGACATATTTGTTTATTCCGTTTAGTTGGTCTATTTACTCATTGAAATGTTTTTGCATTGTTTGTATGGAAATGTAGTTGTGCGAGGGTAAGGTATGCACCCAGAAAATACAATTTGTTCTGTCTGAGGTCTTTTTTTTTGTACTTTCTATTGTGCTCATCTTGTCATCTTGTCCCTTAAGGAGACGCCTGTTTCTTTCCTTAGAAAGTTCCTCCATCAACTCCAGAAATCGGACGGCTACCTTTTATTTAATTAATTTATTTTACAAGGGACTGTTTGAGCAGAGATGGCTAGGGGCCTTTGAGGAAAAGCTAATTAGCATTTTGAAAGCCTTTTGTAGCTATAACGGACTATGCACCGGTGGATAGGTGATTTAATGAGCAGCTTTAAAGGGATAGGCCACTGTTTTTTCCATACTGAGAAATGTTCTTACCTGAGCTTAGATGAGTTGTTGCGTACCTGTCTGGTCTTTACACGTGCTCTCAGTCACGCAAAAGGACCAAAAATGTTGTTGGCATTTAGCCTCTCCTCCTTTCCTCTATGGGGCCAAACGGGAGTGAAGTGAGAAGCGAGTGATTATGGCTTATAATATAGCACCCCTTTTATCCACTTACTTCTCAGTATGAAAAAAACGGTGGCCTGTTCCTTTAATAGCGTGCCAAAAATTATAATGTGACAACAGGCCACATCCTGTGCCTTAAAGGGCGCTCTTAATAGGGTCCAAATCACAACAGCTAGTTAACAGAGTAGTTCAATAGTCAATATTTTATGGTCGAAATGTTTGTTTATTTGTGTGTGTGCATATTATTGCTTGCCATGCTAAAAAGTTATATAATGTTATATCATCAAAAGTGAAACATACCTAGAATGGTAAGTTTCGATCCCCTCAAATCGCCGGCACACGCTCTTATACATGACACGAGGACTTCACCAAACTTGCTCTGCTCCTGTCCGTGGTCAAACCTGGGTCAAACCCTCTTACCGGCGCAGAATAGCATGTTAGGCTTGCATGGAGGCTATTATTGTTTTAAGATTCATGTTGAAACTCATACATGGGCAGGTTGTCGCTCTCGGCTGGCGTTTTGTGTAACTATATTTTATAACATCTAAAGTCCGGGGGTATGTTATGCTACAACAAAACTAATAATAATGTGCCTTAAAGCGCGATCCTAAAACCCTGAATAAAGTATATAGGCCCGTAAAGTACTCGAGCTACTCAGTATTGAGTTACGTTGATGATTTCTGAGCGTGACTAAGAGAATTGGACACAGTTTACGCTCCCTGCTCACTGAACTGAACTATGCTGCTTCTGGACATTCAATTATGGCCAATCTGTCATCTCTACAAGATACTTTCTACTAGGGCGCCGCCAGAACAGTCTACACACACTGTTTATACAACCGCAATGGTGATCATTAAATGAAAAGCATTGTTTACTTAGATCTATTACTACTGGCAACATTGTGATGATGAATATAGAAGTGTCATAAAATGATTATTTATGGCTTTAAAAAAAATGGGCTAGACTGATACGGAAGTTTGGGCTGCTGACAGTGATAATATTCAGGGGGTTGGACATGCTGATAATCGCTATATAAAGATTGTAGATTCTAAGTAAAAGGCCAGCATGCATTATATTACACACATGACATATATGAATCAAGTACTAATGCTGCTCCATACCATAGACTGTAGAAGTAATAGACAGCTTCTGCTCACTCCTCCCATTTACCTTAATGACCACGTTCAAAAGGGAAATCATGGCAAATTTACAGACTCCTCCTACCATACCTGTCAAGTTTTGGTTTAAAAAATACGGGACAATTTCTAGCGCCCGCTGCGAGCCCATTTGCGAGCCGTCTCACCAGTCCAATCAGGCTCCAAGACGGGTGAAATATGGTAGTTTCCTGGCCAAAATGGGAGACTTGACAGCCTTCTACAGGTGGCCTTTCTCGCGAGTAACAGGGTTCAGTTTGGAGGAGCAGAGGACTGCTCTTTTGTATAGTTTGTAATAATACTGGAAATTTACGGGATAAAGCTAATACGGGAAGATGGCGGGAAAGAGGGGCACAATACGGTAGTTTCCTGGCCAAAACGGGACACTTGACAGCTATGCCTCCTACCCTGCTCTGATGGAGCATTTTCCTAAAAAGGGCAAAAGGGCGGGCGCTTCACTGTAAACTCGGCCCTCGTGGGCCACCTAGTGCGGTCCGAGCCACGCCCGCGCCATTAGCTCTAATGCTAACATTAGTATACCAGATTTCTAAAATGTTTCTTACAAAAACCCACCTGGTCCCTTTAATTGTAACTAACCCAGCATTATCACAGGAGGAATAAAAAAATTAGGCACCACCCTTTACAGTTGTTAAGATATAAGATAAGCCTTTATTGATCTCACAAAGGAGAAACACTCAGGGTGTGCAAAATAGACAGAAAATGTGCAAACAATTACATAGTAAATAGAGGTATCTTAAATAAATGACTACCAAAAACTTTAAGGGGCAAAAAGTATAAACAGTAAAAAATAAACAGACTAAAAATGTGCAGTGCAGGTTTACAGTGATAGTGCAGGTGGTTGATAAAGTAATGTAAATACAGAGTGGTGGTTGCACTCACACCAGTCCACAAAGTCCACGATAACCGACCGGTACTCCAGTTTGTTCCCCTCAGACACAGCCCACGATGGCAGAGTCATCGGAGAAGTTCTGCAGGTACTACAGCAATGGCGAGCAATGCCGGCCCCTAGCGAAGCGGTCATAAAGCAGTGCAACCATTGCTCCATACTGAAGAACGCCATGTTCTTGTGTCTGTAAGACCTGGGAATTATTATGTCCAGGTCTGATATTGGCAATATTTCTGTTAGTGCCTCTAGTGGGGTGCAAACGTTTAGGCACCCCAGATTAAAATGTCTATTAATGTGAACAATGAAGCAAGGAGACTAAAGTTTGGGCAGCCTGCAGACATCATAACCCCCAATTTATAGCAAGTATCACAGGTTTAAAGGCTTTTCTAGATAGCCAAGAGACTTTCCATCCTAGTTCGAGGGAGTTTTGCCCTTTCTTCCTTAGAAAAGTCTTCCAGAACTAAGAGATTTGTGAGCTGTCTAGTTTGTATTGCTCTTTGGAGGGCCATCCAGAGATCTTCAATGATGTTTTGTTCAGAAGACTGAAGGCCATGGCAAAACTTGCACCTCTTGATGTCGTCCACCATGGATTCTGAAGTGTGTATACGATCATTACACATTTGTAGAAGCTTTTTAACTTCAGCGTTTTCACAGATGTTACATTTTCCTTTAGAATTTGTTGTAATTTAATATATTGTTTGTTCTACAAATGAAATGTTCTCTGTGCCACTGCCTGCAATACAACCACAAATAATTATGGATCCACCCCCAGGCTTAGCAGTTAGACAGAAGTTATTTTCATGAAATTCTGTGCCCATTGCAAGTTTTGGATGTGTCTCCATCAGTGACTCTAGAATAATAATCAAATCTTTATTTAACCAGGAAAAATCTCATTGAGATTAATCGGCACTCTTGTAAAAGAGATGTAGTAATAATGTAATAATGTAAGCCCTATAAGAGAACTACAACTTTATCATTTGTTATTTTCTGCTGCATGTCCCTTAGAGTTACTATATCCCATGACATCAGCCCCTGTTGGAACAATGAATCCAGTTGTATTTGTGTGTCACAACCCTTCACCCCAAATAGAGCGCTATGGCATCATGGGTAAACGTGGCTAACAGGTGCAGGCTAGGGGTTATTTGCAGAAGTGCAGACGTCCATCGGGGGCATCATGAATGTTTCAGTGCCACTGTTTAGCGCTGGGTCATGAAGGGGATTTCTCCAAAAAGTTTTCTTTGCGTCTTGTTGCTGTAGTAGCAGCAGTATTTTGTAGTAACAACACAAATATCGTACTGACTTGAATTAAAACAACAATATATATATATATATATATATATATATATATATATATATAAATAAATGCAGCCACAACCAGCAATATGGATTTGGATCTGCATGTTCAGTGCAGTAATAGTGGGAAGTGTAGATTCCCCCTCCCACCTTTTTGACCCGTTGTTCAGTGCCTGTTTAAAAAAAAGTTTTTTTAGACAAAGTTTCTGGCTGGATATTGGCGTTACATGGCAGACTGCGGCATGTATTTTTAGCCGTGTAAGATTTAGTGAGAAGTGACCCTTAAACCCGTGCAGTTCAGCAAACAAAACAGGTTTCTTGCAGCCGCACGCAAGTCAGTTTAAACCGAGTGAGACTGGAGCAATGAATAGCTCATTAAATGGATAAATTAGAATAAAAAAGAGCAGACGGGGAGGCTGAAGAGACTGGTGGTTCTGGAGATGTAGTATGATGTTAGAGGGGAGCGTTAGTGCATTTGTACGAATGGATTGAGATGCGACTGTTGGCGAGATGAAGGGTAGCAGGCTGTGATAGGTGACTGTAGGCAGGTACAAGCTGCAGTACAAAGTAGGCTACATTTGGATGATCGTACAACCTTTTATGGGTGAAATACTACTAATTACAAGCAAACGGAGGAAACCTGACCCGCATGTTTGGATTGCACCCAAACGATGTGCCATTATTATAAAGGTCCCTTCCACTGGCTCAGGGGTGAGTCACAGCTGTTGCCAAGGTGAACATGGTCCATACTTACGGCTATTCAACATATGAGTCATTTTAAATCGTTTCTATGTGCCATTGTAGCTTAGTAAAGGTGGTATTGTCCTCTTTGTTCATGACAAGGACACGATTCGGAATGTGAAGGACAGGTTAGGTGTTTTGAAGATTATGTTTCTACATTAATAGGGTTTGGGCATGTGTGCAGGTATGCTGACATTGTGGTCAACTTTATGAATCTAACAAGTGTGCAGATTCATCAAACATACACTAAAACTAGTACATGGCACACAGATGCTATATGGTGAAATTAAGTCCCACGTTGTGCGCGACTGCACAGCATTTTCAGTTGAAATCCTGCATCGCGCTAATTGGGGCTGTGTTTTGCATATTTCTCTCTGCTGCTCAATCTTTATTTCGAATGCTCAGATGTGAAGATCACAGCCCGCACCTGCTCTCTTTCCTTGCCACAGCTCACTCCGCTAAAAGCTGCTGCACATGATTCAAAATAAAAATGAAACGGAAAAAATGCTTTTGTTTTCCTTCGCCCAGCTTACTCTACTTCCTTCGCGAGCCCCCCTCATGCAGGAGCCAGTGGAGGTGGGGTTTGAGATGCAGCTGAGCCTGTTCCGTGATTGGAGGTCACAAATCGCCACAAATCGCTGTGTATTTCCAGAGATTTTTGATTCATTCAACTTTATACAAATGCAGTCGCCCGTATTGTGCTGCTCTTCCGTAAATTTACAGTAGTCGTTTTCCGGTCACCAGCCAGCTTTGGGAATAAATGGGGACTGGCCGCTCGTTTCGTTCCTGCCACTGTTGGTGTGAGTGCACCCTTTACATCTTTGAAAAATGTCCCACATTAACAATAGTTACACATTTTGTCCGCTATCTGCTTACCTTGTGGGTATGCTTTTTGGTATGGCCAGGACCTACTACTACTGTATATTGTATGAGATATGTGTAGAAAAAGTCAACTATCGCATTATATCGGCCACTCTCGAACCACTTCCTCTGCACCTCTGTTGTCCCAGGTGGCCTCAGCTGTTTCCGAATGAACCATGAGAACCTGTGTGAGCACTCCCTGCACATGCACGACGGCCTGGACCCCTGCGCTGCTTCCTCGGGCGTCACGGGGGCGCTACCTCACACTCTGCCCCTGCCCTCCACTCCGGACATCGAGAACGCCGAGCTGACCCCCATCCTGCCCTTTTTGTACCTGGGCAACGAGCTCGACGCCCAGAACCTGAGGCTGCTGCAGCGGCTCCACGTGGGGTACATCCTGAACGTCACCACCCACCTGCCTCTCTTCCACCACCATACCGGGCTGTTCGTCTACAAGAGGCTCCCCGCCACAGACAGCGCCAAGCAGAACCTGCGCCAGTACTTTGAGGAGGCCTTCGAGTTCATAGGTATGGGAAAAGATTTGGAATATTATTTTCCATATTATACTATATACGAATCCGAAGAAGCAGAGCAGCATTTAGTTGTAGGTCATACCGCCTTTGCTCTGCTCGATCCCGTCAGATCTCGATGCTAAGCAGGACGGGCCTGGTCGGTACTTGAATGGGAGGCCGTTTGGGAACACCAGGAAGCCTGGGGTGAATGTAGAGAGTGAGTGAGTGGGTGGTGGTCGGAGGGGCCGATGGCACACACTGGTTGCCTTGCTTCCGTGAGTCAACCCCAGGGCAGCCGTGGCTACAACGGTAGCTTACCGTCACCGAGTATGGCGTGAATGAATAATGACTACAGTGTGGTGCTTTGAAAAACTTGGTAAAACAGGCTTGCAAAGCGCGATACAAGTGTAAGGCATTATCATTATTATTAGTTAAAAGTGGAAAAAAAGCTTTTTATTATTCAGTGACCCAGTGTTTAATGTGGTGCTTTTACTTTCCATCACAGTGGCCTATATGATGCTCCAGGATAAGTTCCATAATGCACCTTTAATAGTACTTTAAAGGTGACATATTGTGCAAAATTGACTTTTTGATCTTTAAACCATGTTAGAGTATAACGTTGTTCCCTCCTCAAAGAGGGTTAGGTTCTGAGCCGTTCTGCTCAAAGTGTGTATCACGCATTCCTGCTCACAGCAGGAGGAGCCCTAGGCAAAGTCTTCACCAGCCCTGGCGCCTGTATTTCATCGTTACTATTTAATTCTTACAGATACATTATTTCAAATGATAAAACTATGATTAATATTAATGCAGATACGCCCAAAATAATGTTTTTGAGTCTATTTTTAAGCCTTGTATGCAGGATACATATGTGCACTTTAGTATTGTATTATTTGGCTTTAAATGGTTCCAGCTTCAATCAGTGGCTTAAAAACTCATCACATGACAAGAAGGTCCAGGGTTGACTTCCAAACTGAGAGTCATTTAACATTTTTCTTTGCATGGCAAAAACTGCAATCTACCCTCAGTAATTCAAGAACTAGGCAACTTACAACCCATTTAATTACAGGAATTAGCCACAAGGAGTAAACATTTGTACCAGTCCAAATAAAGAGGGTAAAAGACATAAAAAGATCAATTCTCAATCACTGTGCTGCTGTAGTGGACTAATGCCCACAATTGCTGCTTGTGGCTCTTTTTGAGAGTTGTATATTTTATCAGTGCCTTTAAAGTGTATATTCTTGTGCCCAAGCTAGCAAAGATTCTACTATTTATTAGAATGCAAACATAATAAACCTAGCCAAATAGCAATAGGTTCCAAAAAAACAAAATGACCAAAATAATAGAAAAAAAACCACATAAGTTAATGCAGTTTTTCTCGCAGTTTGGCTAATTCCAAGTAAATAAATGTGTAGTCCGGGTATTCGATCCAAGCAGGCTCTCTCAGTATCATCTGGATAAAGACCTTGAACAGCGGTGACTGATCCCTAAGCCAAAGTAATAGGCCACATTCAAATACAATTTTCATTCATTAATCTCCAGGGAAACCAGTAAACTCAAACACACTGAGCCACGGAACACAGGGAAAAGATATTACAAAAACTAGGTCCTTGTGATAATGAATATAAAAATTGGATTTCTTTTAATAGATTGGATTGATTTAAACCCAAGGAAACTGAGAAATATGCGGTGATACAGTGTGCTTTGGTGGCACACTGGTTGGCATTTGCGCGTCGCGTGGTAAGTTTCCATGGTGCTCCCCATCAGCCTAAACCTAATAGGCTATGTTTTCCTACTGAGTGCCCCTCCTTGGCTAATGACCTGCAAAAACCTACAAAGGTCTGACAAGTAAACCCTAGACATGGAAGTGAAATGTATGGTTTAATCAAATTTGAGACAAGAGCCTCTTATATAGACAAGAACCTGCTCTGAAAGTCAACACCGACATCTTAAAGCCACAACGCATAACACTTCACCCAGTAAATAGAATAAAAACAAGCACTTATTTGATTACAGATATTTTTATCACTTGAAAAATCCCTAAAAATTGACCAAACAAACTAAGACCTGTAATTTTAAGGTGTACTTTACGTGGGAATATGAGATTTTTTAAATAGGTTAGTTCCTTGTCCAAATTTATTTTTAATTACCCACTGCAAAAACAAAAAACAAAGCGGGTCATTAGGAGCATGTTTTGTACTGCTAGCAACTTGGGGTGCAACGGATCAAAAAACTGACGGTTCGGATCGTTCCTCGGATCAGAGTCATGGATCGGATCATTTTTCAGATCAGCAACAAAACAAAAAAGACAAATAAACATAAGTTTTGTCTTTTTGCTTATTAACACTTTTACATTATGAAATTAAAATATATAAAATCAACATAAAGTGCACAAGGCATAATACCTTCTCTTTAACAAAGTGCAACATAAATGCATAAAACGGGGAGAAAAGGCTTTATGTTGAATAAAAAGGTAAATAATGCGAACAGACCTGTCAAATTTCTTGGAATTTATTTTAAAATGCAGTATATATTTTTGGTTACTAAGGAAGTCTGTCTCTTCTTCCCTGTGGCCCCTCCCCTCACTGCTGCCCTTACAGTCTGGAAGGAACACACCGTTCTCCTCTCCTCCTCTCTCGCATTTGACTTCTCAATAAAACTAAGTAACTAAGTAATAAGGGCATAACAACTTTTTTTCTTTTAGTAAAAACCTTTTGATCAAATTAATCGACAGACATCGCGTGTTTCCGCGTAAATGTGCCGAACGTAAATGAGCTCCATAAACCTGCTGTAGGGCAGTTGCAACCCGAAAATGTGAATATCTCCGCAAATATTTCACCAATTAACACGAAACAAAAAGCGTTGTGATGCTGACCGTCGTCCCTCCAGCATAACATGCCAATATCAGTGTACAGCTTTTGTGAAAGATCGCCCAATGAGAAGACGTGTCCCCGACGCCCCTCACATCACAGTGGGAGCAGCAGGGCATGAAAACACTCGCGCATCATTGGCTCAAAGACGCTCTGAACTCTGCCCAGCCGCTGCTGCTCAAGCTGTTGTCCACAAATGTAAATGCTCAGAAGGGGAAAGTTTTGAAATAATGTTGGGGACATGCATAGGGGATTTAAATGACGCTGGGCGTTCAAGCTCCTCCGTTCCTCCACTCGCCTTGACCACGCTGTGTGTGGATTGAACGTGGGCCCCGAAGATATTGATCCAATGATCCGTTGCACCACTACTAGCAACAATATACTGTAATCCAAAATGTTGCGCAGTGTGCCTTTAAAGTGCACATTAAAAAGAGTATATACGAAACAAAAAAATAAATGTTAAGTTTGTGTAATTAGGCCCGAGCGGCCTGCCGTAGCAAGGGCCTATTGTAATCGCAACGCAGTGCGCGCAGCGCACTGTACCGAGGTGCGCGGAGCGCACGAAAACAGCGCGAAGCGCTGTCCCCATGTTAAACGTAAACTCACCGTGTAAAACAGTGACTGCCCACACCTCTGGTGTGGGCCCTTATACTTATAATTGCAGCAAAATGAATGGGGGTATATGGCCAACTGTCATACGGAGGTGGATGACGAGCGCGAAGCGCTCGTCATTCACCTCCGAGCCCCACCGGTGCGTCGGGGAAGTCGAAAGCTTTAAAAAAATGCATAATATGTTGTAGTCGCGAAAGCGACTATATTGTTTTTGCAAGAAATATTATTATTTCTTCTTTATTAGGCCCGAGCGGCCTGCCGTAGCAAGGGCCTATTGTAATCGCAACGCAGTGCGCGCAGCGCACTGTACTGAGGTGCGCGGAGCGCACGAAAACAGCGCGAAGCGCTGTCCCCATGTCAAACGTAAACTCACCGTGTAAAACAGTGACTGCCCACACCTCTGGTGTGGGCCCTTATACTTATAATTGCAGCAAAATGAATGGGGGTATATGGCCAACTGTCATACGGAGGTGGATGACGAGCGCGAAGCGCTCGTCATTCACCTCCGAGCCCCACCGGTGCGTCGGGGAAGTCGAAAGCTTTAAAAAAATGCATAATATGTTGTAGTCGCGAAAGCGACTATATTGTTTTTGCAAGAAATATTATTATTCTTCTTTATTCTTCTTCTTCTTCTTTCTTCTTCTGCTCTTTGAGCAGGAATTTGACCCCCTGAACGTAGTTGAAAACTCACCAAACTTTGCCCAAAATTCAGATCCGGCGAAAAATTTATTAAAATGTGTGTTTCGTTTTGGGGAAATAAAAAATGGCGCGACAGCGCCACCTACAAAAGTGAAAATACATTGCGCCTATGGGGAGGGGGCCAACATAAACTTTGTCGCAGAGCGACGGGATTCGGTACAGACCTTCGTCCTGTGAGGACAAACAAAATATATTATTGTGGCCACGCCCCCAGACAAACCGGAAGTCCGCCATTTTGACAGGAAGTCGGGAAAATGGTGAGTCAGCGTTTTCGCTGACGTCGCATTTTAACGAACTCCTCCTAGGGCGTTTCACCAAATGAGCTCCAAATCGCTCCAGCTCATCTCGAGATATGGGGCATCAAAAGTTATCCAAATTTTTTGGCTAAGTTTTACGGTTTGTTTGCGGCGAAGCCGCAATCTTTACGAAGAATTTTGCGACTTACCGAAAACAACAAAATGCTCCCATTTGCACAAACGAACTCCGATTAAAAATCGGAAATATACATTTTATTGACCTTTCACCCCCGGACACAACAAATGTGAAAAAGTGAGATTTGGCGCGATAGCGCCCCCTCTAGGCCGAGAACAAAAAATGCATTATGGGAAAAAAATTAGTTTCTCGGAAATGAATAAAATTTGGCACAATATTAGCTGATGGCATCCCGATCCAAAAAGCCAATGAGACCCATACCGTATTTTGTACGGTGTTGCCATGGAGACGACCGAGGCTCGCCATGTTATTCCAATGGGACTGACCCGCATATCACACATTATACACATTACAGCGCGTTAGCGCCCTCTGTGAGGAGCTTGTGGACAGTGGTCATGGAAGTACGGCCCGTCCGATGCTGCTTGTGAAATAAAAAAGATTTGGGGCGCGCTAGCGCCCTCTGCAGGCTGGAGCCATCATTCACATGAAGACGCTAAAAATGTCGTTTTGATGTTTACTCAAAGATTAATGGCTCATCAGGGCAATACAATGTAGTGTGGCCACGTTGGCGCCCCCGGTAGGGTTATGGCACGGCAATGGAGTCACTAAGGGAGGCCTCCATTACATGGTTGCTAGGCGACCAACAGGTGGTCGGCCATTTTGGGAAAAATCGAGTAATCAGCGCCGAAGGCGCCATTTCTCGCCTTTGCTCTTTTATAATCTCGACCTAGGGTGGCAGCGACATTATATGAACGTAGGGCGCGGCAGCGCCTCCCGGTTATTGCGGCGGCGTGCGGCAACCGGCGTCAACCGGCCACCGCGTCCCGCGAGGGCCTCTCGATGCCGCTTGCGGCTTTAATTAGGCCCGAGCGGCCTGCCGTAGCAAGGGCCTATTGTAATCGCAACGCAGTGCGCGCAGCGCACTGTACTGAGGTGCGCGGAGCGCACGAAAACAGCGCGAAGCGCTGTCCCCATGTCAAACGTAAACTCACCGTGTAAAACAGTGACTGCTCACACCTCTGGTGTGGGCCCTTATACTTATAATTGCAGCAAAATGAATGGGGGTATATGGCCAACTGTCATACGGAGGTGGATGACGAGCGCGAAGCGCTCGTCATTCACCTCCGAGCCCCACCGGTGCGTCGGGGAAGTCGAAAGCTTTAAAAAAATGCATAATATGTTGTAGTCGCGAAAGCGACTATATTGTTTTTGCAAGAAATATTATTATTCTTCTTTATTCTTCTTCTTCTTCTTCTTTCTTCTTCTGCTCTTTGAGCAGGAATTTGACCCCCTGAACGTAGTCAAAAACTCACCAAACTTTGCCCAAAATTCAGATCCGGCGAAAAATTTATTAAAATGTGTGTTTCGTTTTGGGGAAATAAAAAATGGCGCGACAGCGCCACCTACAAAAGTGAAAATACATTGCGCCTATGGGGAGGGGGCCAACATAAACTTTGTCGCAGAGCGACGGGATTCGGTACAGACCTTCGTCCTGTGAGGACAAACAAAATATATTATTGTGGCCACGCCCCCAGACAAACCGGAAGTCCGCCATTTTGACAGGAAGTCGGGAAAATGGTGAGTCAGCGTTTTCGCTGACGTCGCATTTTAACGAACTCCTCCTAGGGCGTTTCACCAAATGAGCCCAAAATCGCTCCACTTCATCTCGAGATGTGGGGCATCAAAAGTTATCCAAATTTTTTGGCTAAGTTTTACGGTTTGTTTGCGGCGAAGCCGCAATCTTTACGAAGATTTTTGCGACTTTCCGAAAACAACAAAATGCTCCCATTTGCACAAACGAACTCCGATAAAAAATCGGAAATATACATTTTATTGACCTTTCACCCCCGGACACAACAAATGTGAAAAAGTGAGATTTGGCGCGATAGCGCCCCCTCCAGGCTGAGAAGAAAAAATGCATTATGGGAAAAAAATTAGTTTCTCGGAAATGGATAAAATTCGGCACAATAATAACTGATGGCATCCCGATCCAAAAAGCCAAAGAGACCCATACCGTATTTTGTACGGTGTTGCCATGGAGACGACCGAGGCTCGCCATGTTATTCCAATGGGACTGACCCGCATATCACACATTATACACAATTACAGCTCGTTAGCGCCCTCTGTGAGGAGCTTGTGGACAGTAGTGATTGAAGTACGGCCCGTCAGGGCCGTCTGATGCTGCTTGTGAAATAAAAAAGATTTGGGGCGCGCTAGCGCCCTCTGCAGGTTGGAGCCATCATTCACATGGAGACGCTAAAAATCTCGTTTTGATGTTTACTCACAAAGATTAATGGCTCATCAGGGCAATAAAATGTAGTGTGGCCACGTTGGCGCCCTCGGTAGGGTTATGGCGCGGCAATGGAGGCACTAAGGGAGGCCTCCATTACATGGTTGCCAGGCGACCGACAGGAGGTCGGCCATTTTGGGAAAAATCGAGCAATCAGCGCCGAAGGCGCCATTTCTCGCCTTTGCTCTTTTATAATGTCGACCTAGGGTGGCAGCGACATTATAACCACGTAGGGCGCGGCAGCGCCTCCCGGTTATTGCGGCGGCGTGCGGGAACCGGCGTCAACCGGCCAACGAACCCCCGCGAGGGCCTCTCGATGCCGCTTGCGGCTTTAATTATTCTTTCTTTCTTTCTTTCTTCTTTCTTTCTTCTGCTCTTTGAGCAGGAATTTGACCCCCTGAACATAGTCGAAAACTCACCAAACTTTGCCTAAAATTCAGATCCGGCGAAAAATTAATTAAAATATGTGTTTCGTTTTGGGGAAATAAAAAATGGCGCGACAGCGCCACCTACAAAAGTGAAAATACATTGCGCCTATGGGGAGGGGGCTAACATAAACTTTGTCATAGAGCGACGAGATTCGGTACAGACATTCGTCATGTGACGACAACCAAAAAACATTATTGTGGCCACGCCCCCAAACAAACCGGAAGTCCGCCATTTTGACAGGAAGTCGGGAAAATGGTGAGTCAGCGTTTTCGCTGACGTCGCATTTTAACGAACTCCTCCGAGGGCGTTTCACCAAATGAGCCCAAAATCGCTCCAGCTCATCTCGAGATGTGGGGCATCAAAAGTTATCCAAATTTTTTGGCTAGGTTTTACGGTTTGTTTGCGGCGAAGCCGCAATCTTTACGAAGAATTTTTCGACTTATCGTAAACAACAAATTGCTCCCATTCGCACAAACGAAGTCCGATTAAAAATCGGAAATATACATTTTATTGATCTTTCGCCCCCGGACACAACCAATGTGAAAAAGTGACATTTGGCGCGATAGCGCCCCCTCTAGGCTGAGAAGAAAAAATGCATTATGGGAAAAAAATTTGTTTCTCGGAAATGGATAAAATTCGGCACAAAAATAGCTGATGGCATCCCGGTCCAAAAAGCCAATGAGACCCATACCGTATTTTGTACGGTGTTGCCATGGTGACGCCCGAGGTCCACCATGTTAATCTAATGGGACTGACACACAAATCTCACATTATACACAATTACAGCGTGTTAGCGCCCTCTGTCAGGAGCTTGTGGACAGTAGTCATTGAAATACGGCCCGTCAAGGCCGTCCGATGCTGCTTGTGAAATAAAAAAGATTTGGGGCGCGCTAGCGCCCTCTGCAGGTTGGAGCCATCATTCACATGAAGACGCTAAAAATGTCGTTTTGATGTTTACTCAAAGATTAATGGCACATCAGGGCAATAAAATGTAGTGTGGCCACGTTGGCGCCCTCGGTAGGGTTATGGCGCGGCAATGGAGGCACTGAGGGAGGCCTCCATTACATGGTCGCTAGGCGACCAACAGGTGGTCGGCCATTTTGGGAAAAATCGAGTAATCAGCGCCGAAGGCGCCATTTCTCGCCTTTGCTCTTTTATAATCTCGACCTAGGGTGGCAGCGACATTATATGAACGTAGGGCGCGGCAGCGCCTCCCGGTTATTGCGGCGGCGTGCGGCAACCGGCGTCAACCGGCCACCGCGTCCCGCGAGGGCCTCTCGATGCCGCTTGCGGCTTTAATTAGGCCCGAGCGGCCTGCCGTAGCAAGGGCCTATTGTAATCGCAACGCAGTGCGCGCAGCGCACTGTACTGAGGTGCGCGGAGCGCACGAAAACAGCGCGAAGCGCTGTCCCCATGTCAAACGTAAACTCACCGTGTAAAACAGTGACTGCCCACACCTCTGGTGTGGGCCCTTATACTTATAATTGCAGCAAAATGAATGGGGGTATAAGGCCAACTGTCATACGGAGGTGGATGACGAGCGCGAAGCGCTCGTCATTCACCTCCGAGCCCCACCGGTGCGTCGGGGAAGTCGAAAGCTTTAAAAAAATGCATAATATGTTGTAGTCGCGAAAGCGACTATATTGTTTTTGCAAGAAATATTATTATTCTTCTTTATTCTTCTTCTTCTTCTTCTTTCTTCTTCTGCTCTTTGAGCAGGAATTTGACCCCCTGAACGTAGTCAAAAACTCACCAAACTTTGCCCAAAATTCAGATCCGGCGAAAAATTTATTAAAATGTGTGTTTCGTTTTGGGGAAATAAAAAATGGCGCGACAGCGCCACCTACAAAAGTGAAAATACATTGCGCCTATGGGGAGGGGGCCAACATAAACTTTGTCGCAGAGCGACGGGATTCGGTACAGACCTTCGTCCTGTGAGGACAAACAAAATATATTATTGTGGCCACGCCCCCAGACAAACCGGAAGTCCGCCATTTTGACAGGAAGTCGGGAAAATGGTGAGTCAGCGTTTTCGCTGACGTCGCATTTTAACGAACTCCTCCTAGGGCGTTTCACCAAATGAGCTCCAAATCGCTCCAGCTCATCTCGAGATATGGGGCATCAAAAGTTATCCAAATTTTTTGGCTAAGTTTTACGGTTTGTTTGCGGCGAAGCCGCAATCTTTACGAACAATTTTGCGACTTATCAAAAACAACAAAATGCTCCCATTCGCACAAACGAAGTCCGATAAAAAATCGGAAATATACATTTTATTGACCTTTCACCCCCGGACACAACAAATGTGAAAAAGTGAGATTTGGCGCGATAGCGCCCCCTCTAGGCCGAGAACAAAAAATGCATTATGGAAAAAAAATTAGTTTCTCGGAAATGAATAAAATTCGGCACAATAATAGCTGATGGCATCCCGATCCAAAAAGCCAATAAGACCCATACCGTATTTTGTACGGTGTTGCCATGGAGACGACCGAGGCCCACCATGTTATTCCAATGGGACTGACCCGCATATCACACATTATACACAATTACAGCGTGTTAGCGCCCTCTGTCAGGAGCTTGTAGACAGCAGTCATTGAAGTACGACCCGTCAGGGCCGTCCGATGCTGCTTGTGAAATAAAAAAGATTTGGGGCGCGCTAGCGCCCTCTGCAGGTTGGAGCCATCATTCACATGAAGACGCTAAAAATCTCGTTTTGATGTTTACTCACAAAGATTAATGGCACATCAGGGCAATAAAATGTAGTGTGGCCACGTTGGCGCCCTCGGTAGGGTTATGGCGCGGCAATGGATGCACTAAGGGAGGCCTCCATTACATGGTCGCTAGGCGACCAACAGGTGGTCGGCCATTTTGGGAAAAATCGAGTTATCAGCGCCGAAGGCGCCATTTCTCGCCTTTGCTCTTTTATAATCTCGACCTAGGGCGGCAGCGACATTATAACCACGTAGGGCGCGGCAGCGCCTCCCGGTTATTGCGGCGGCGTGCGGCAACCGGCGTCAACCGGCCACCGCGTCCCGCGAGGGCCTCTCGATGCCGCTTGCGGCTTTAATTCTTCTTCTTCTTCTTTCTTCTTCTGCTCTTTGAGCAGGAATTTGACCCCCTGAACGTAGTCAAAAACTCACCAAACTTTGCCCAAAATTCAGATCCGGTGAAAAATTTATTAAAATATGTGTTTCGTTTTGGGGAAATAAAAAATGGCGCGACAGCGCCACCTACAAAAGTGAAAATACATTACGCCTATGGGGAAGGGGCCAACGTCAACTTTGTCATAGAGCGACGAGATTCGGTACAGACATTTGTCATGTGACGACAACCAAAAAATATTATTGTGGTCACGCCCCCAGACAAACCGGAAGTCCGCCATTTTGACAGGAAGTCGGGAAAATGGTGAGTCAGCGTTTTCGCTGACGTCGCATTTTAACGAACTCCTCCTAGGGCGTTTCACCAAATGAGCCCAAAATCGCTCCACTTCATCTCCAGATGTGGGGCATCAAAAGTTATCCAAATTTTTTGGCTAAGTTTTACGGTTTGTGTGCGGCGAAGCCGCAATCTTTACGAAGATTTTTGCGACTTTCCGAAAACAACAAAATGCTCCCATTCGCACAAACGAACTCCGATTAAAAATCGGAAATATACATTTTATTGACTTTTCACCCCCGGACACAACAAATGTGAAAAAGTGAGATTTGGCGCGATAGCGCCCCCTCTAGGCCGAGAACAAAAAATGCATTATGGGAAAAAAATTAGTTTCTCGCAAATGGATAAAATTCGGCACAATAATAGCTGATGGCATCCCGGTAAAAAAAGCCAATGAGACCCATACCGTATTTTGTACGGTGTTGCCATGGAGACGACCGAGGCTCGCCATGTTATTCCAATGGGACTGACCCGCATATCACACATTATACACAATTACAGTGCATTAGCGCCCTCTGTCAGGAGCTTGTGGACAGCAGTCATTGAAGTACGGCCCGTCAAGGCCGTCCGATGCTGCTTGTGAAATAAAAAAGATTTGGGGCGCGCTAGCGCCCTCTGCAGGTTGCAGCCATCATTCACATGGAGACGCTAAAAATCTCGTTTTGATGTTTACTCACAAAGATTAATGGCACATCAGGGCAATAAATAAATAAAATTGGTACACGCGTGCGTCAGGACTGTCCCAACAAAAAAGTACATTACATGGTTTCTAGGCAACCGACAGGAGGTCGGCCATTTTGGGAAAAATAGAGTAATCAGCGCCGAAGGCGCCATTTCCTTTGCTCTTTTATAAACCCCACCGAGGGTGGCAGCAACATTATAACCACGTAGGGCGCGGCAGCGCCTCCCGGTTATTGCGGCGGCGTGCGGGAACCGGCGTCAACCGGCCAACGAACCCCCGCGAGGGCCTCTCGATGCCGCTTGCGGCTTTAATTTATTCTTTCTTCTTCTTCTTCTTTCTTCTGCTCTTTGAGCAGGAATTTGACCCCCTGAACATAGTTGAAAACTCACCAAACTTTGCCCAAAATTCAGGTCCGGTGAAAAATTAA
The DNA here is from genome assembly GCA_021464625.1 of Proterorhinus semilunaris. Lineage (NCBI taxonomy): Eukaryota > Metazoa > Chordata > Actinopteri > Gobiiformes > Gobiidae > Proterorhinus > Proterorhinus semilunaris. The sequence goes on from CM038359.1 coordinate 9,191,060, forward strand.
TTAAAATGTGTGTTTCGTTTTGGGGAAATAAAAAATGGCGCGACAGCGCCACCTACAAAAGTGAAAATACATTGCGCCTATGGGGAGGGGGCCAACATAAACGTTGTCATAGAGCGACGAGATTCGGTACAGACATTTGTCATGTGACGACAACCAAAAAACATTATTGTGGCCACGCCCCCAGACAAACCGGAAGTCCGCCATTTTGACAGGAAGTCGGGAAAATGCTGAGTCAGCGTTTTCGCTGACGTCGCATTTTAACGAACTCCTCCTAGGGCGTTTCACCAAATGAGCCCAAAATCGCTCCAGCTCATCTCGAGATGTGGGGCATCAAAAGTTATCCAAATTTTTTGGCTAAGTTTTACGGTTTGTTTGCGGCGAAGCCGCAATCTTTACGAAGAATTTTGCGACTTTCCGAAAACAACAAAATGCTCCCATTTGCACAAACGAACTCAGAATAAAAATCGGAAATATACATTTTATTGACCTTTCACCCCCGGACACAACAAATGTGAAAAAGTGAGATTTGGCGCGATAGCGCCCCCTCTAGGCCGAGAACAAAAAATGCATTATGGAAAAAAAATTAGTTTCTCGGAAATGTATAAAATTCGGCACAAAAATAGCTGATGGCATCCCGATCCAAAAAGCCAATGAGACCCATACCGTATTTTGTACGGTGTTGCCATGGAGACGACCGAGGCTCGCCATGTTATTCCAATGGGACTGACCCGCATATCACACATTATACACATTACAGCGCGTTAGCGCCCTCTGTCAGGAGCTTGTGGACAGTAGTCATTGAAGTACGGCCCGTCAGGGCCGTCCGATGCTGCTTGTGAAATAAAAAAGATTTGGGGCGCGCTAGCGCCCTCTGCAGGTTGGAGCCATCATTCACATGGAGACACGAAAAATCTCGTTTTGATGTTTACTCAAAGATTAATGGCTCATCAGGCCAATAAAATGTAGTGTGGCCACGTTGGCGCCCTCGGTAGGGTTATGGCGCGGCAATGGAGGCACTAAGGGAGGCCTCCATTACATGGTTGCTAGGCGACCAACAGGTGGTCGGCCATTTTGGGAAAAATCGAGTAATCAGCGCCGAAGGCGCCATTCCTCGCCTTTGCTCTTTTATAAACTCGACCTAGGGTGGCAGCGACATTATAACCACGTAGGGCGCGGCAGCGCCTCCCGGTTATTGCGGCGGCGTGCGGCAACCGGCGTCAACCGGCCACCGCGGCCCGCGAGGGCCTCTCGATGCCGCTTGCGGCTTTAATTTTCTTTGTTTTTGATACCAAATGATCAAAAACTATCAGGTACAATCTTGTGATGTAGTTTTCATTTATATCCTCAAAATACATTTCATCCCCAGGAGCTCAATCATATCACCATTACAACTAAATCCCTATAGAATACGGAATAATTCTTGTGAACTGAATGATTCCAAGCCCTTTTCCTATTCCCTGTCATTGCAGAGGAGGCACAGCAGGCGGGGACGGGCCTCCTGATCCACTGCCAGGCAGGCGTGTCCCGGTCGGCCACTATAGTCATCGCCTACCTGATGAAGCACACCTGGATGACCATGACCGACGCCTACAAGTACGTCAAGACGCGCCGGCCCATCATCTCGCCCAACCTCAACTTCATGGGTCAACTGCTGGAGTTCGAAGAGGACCTCAACAACGGCATCACGCCGCGGATCCTATCGCCAAAGCTAACCGGAGTAGAGACCATAGTTTGAAAGGACAGGTTGCGTTCACTTTCCAGGGAATGTCTGATGGAGGGCTGATTTCACTCAATAGAAAATCCAAATTTAACTGTTATTTGCACAGAGAAAACATCCATTTTGTGACAGTTTGTGTTTCAAGTCAATAAGGTCAAGTAGTTAGAGTAGCTATTGGCCGATTAGGGTGTGACATCATGTGAACGCAACCTGTCGAGGTGGTAAGAAATGCCAAAACAAATGGCCACTTTTCAGACTTTGCAGATATCCCAAAGCTGGACAAAGTGGCTCAAAAAGAATCGACAGAAATAAACATTTGCCAAAAGATTTTCAATTAGCTAAAGGGCAATTCTTGACACGAAAAACTGAGACTGGAGAGGCCATGGCAGTGCCTGTCTAAAAACAAAAAAATATATATGAGTACTTAATATTTGACGTGTGTATGTTCCTCTATTTTTATACAGGGGTTTATGGGGTTGACCAGCCCATTTGAGGCTTTTACTGTGCAATAATTTTAAAAGAGCGGACTGCAACTTATTATATTATGTGTATATATTGGTAACATTTACGGAACACGATCAGCGCTTTGCTGGTTAAGTTGTTGTTGCTGTTGGAGATGTTTTATGGGGATTACTGGGAGGCCAAAGGCAGCCTTAAACTTCGCATTCAAATCTAGTTTTCTTTTTTTCTCATCGTATGTTTAGTCGAGACACTAGTTTAGCCATGATGTTTCGATCTCTTTTAAGAGTCCTCCTAGTTTCATATTTAATCACATGGTTTGCCACAAAACCTACTGGAAATCAATGGGCCTATCATTCATTTAAAATATATTTAGTCATTTCATTATTATTTCCATTAATGTTCACCTTTTACTCTGAGATAAAGTGTACCTTCTGGAAAAGTATGTACATCCTGGATAAAATGTTTAACATGGTAACAGTGAATATCCAGCAGCAGCATAATCTTTAAGTATTTATTCATTTGAGCGAGACTCGGCTAATCTCCCATAGGAATAAAACATGGGCGGGAAGACGGACTAAAAAACGGACTAAAAAAGGTCATTCGAAAGTAACCTCGCAAAATCTATTGGAGTTACTTACTATTCCAGCTACTCTAAGTGGTGTCACAATTGAGGCAGACATTTCAAGTCAATTTCATACTGTTTTTCTTGACTTTGGCATTGGTAATAAAACGATTTAAATGCAAGTTTGAAGGCGGCCTACTCTCCAAAACAAACAAAAAATGAGCAGCTTTCGTTTTGTTGGCCGTATATACATTTTTATGATTATGCTAGCCAAATGTCTGTTGTTTGTCGAATGATGCTTTACTATTTTTCTGCTTTCACACATTGCTAAAGGCGAACACAATGACCTATGCTATACAGTCAATGATTTACCAGAGACTGGAGATCAATTTATGCTTTTGTATGAACAACTGTCAGCAGAAGGAAGTACATTTTAAATATTTTGTCAACAGGGCTATAATATGGTATAATATGGAGCAATGTTTCAGCCTGCTTTTCTTGTCTGTTTAAGCGCTAAGCTAGTTAGCTCCAAAGTGGCAGGGCTTTCCTTTCTTTAAAGTCATTTATAACAAATACTGCAAATATGATGGAAAAATTGGGGTTCTTTGTAACCGCTCAATTATTATTGTTATTATTATTATTATCATTTTCTTTTTATGTCCGTGCCTGCAGTAAAATGCTAATGCTATCTTCAGAGGAGAGAAGCAGGCTTATGGAATTTCAGAAGTGTTTCTTTTTTTTTGGTGAACAATGAACATACAGTTCGTAAAATATTATATTTTAGTTTTTACTGTATGTATAGGTTATGGAGCCCAATAATGTATCGATACAGACGGCAAAGGGGGAAATAACTACTCTTTTCACTCAACTACTACGTTACAAATACCAAACAAAACTAAGACACAGTGACATGGAGAAGGACAAAGTAGTTCAACGGTCCAAATTTGTTCATATCATAGAGAACGCTAATCATCATCCTAATGTTAGCTTCATGCTAACTGCTAACGTTAGCTTTGAGTGTCGTTTTCTTAACTTTTGTGTTTGCTAAATATAGTCTGCCAGAAAACATCTAAAAGCGAGAGACTTCCCTCTTGTTAGTCCACCTGCTCTAATATGCCGCGTTGCCGTCTGTATCTATACCAACCTTGGGGCGAATTCTAGTTCCATTTTTATTTTTTCCCATTGAATTCATGGAGAAAGAAACCATGAAAGCTATATTAAGAGTTTTCAAGAATAATGGGAGCTAATCAGCTATGTGACTGAAGGTAACATGACCATAAAGCACACAATTTTAATTAGATTTATTTATTTTGTGTTTTCTTTCATTAAAAAAAAACGTATAAATGTGCTTTGATCAGTAGCTACTACCAAGCTGATTACCCTCCGCCATTCCTTCAGTAAACTCTTAAAGTCTGTGGGAAGAAATTATTGGAAAATTTACGGTCAGAACCAACGCAGGTTTCGAGGTGGACAGGACTGTTGAGGTCCACGTTCTTTGAGTGGTGAAAAAGTTACAATCCAAAGGTCCCTTGGTATAGTTTAGTAATTAGCCTTAGCATGGTAAAATAAAGTTAACTTTTTCTTCCATAGTACAGACTGACACAGTGAAGTTCTTCCACCTCTGACCAGCTTGGATTGGCTCGTTCTCGTTTTGGTGCTGTCATGCTGCTAGTGCCTCTGTGAAGCTCTATCAGTGCCATCACTGAGCCAATTTTATAACCACAAAGACAGAGAGCATTTTAATGTAGCCGCGCTGTTTGTTAGCGATTTGCCGAGTTTGCATCAGAAGCTGCCAGAAAACCCGGAGGTAAAATTCCCATTATGTAACTCTGGTCTCGTGGTGCGTTTGAAGAAGATCTGTGAATTACAAATCAACTGGGCGCTGAGTGTTACAAAGTAGAGCAGAGATGTGTTTTCTCAAGTCATCACAAATGCACAGTAGAGTAGGGAATTTAAGTATAGCCTGTATTCTGCTAAATCACATTTTCAAGCTTTTGACTAATTTATAATTTTATTCTTTTCAAAAACAATGAGTGAGGAACTTTTCTTCTGAACAGACGCTCCTATATATCTCTATATACAGCCATACATCTTCATTAGACTCATTCTGATAATTTCAGGCAATTTAGCCTTCACTACCATGCAGCAAATCTGCCAGTTGGCTAATTTGTATAAAGACTGCTTATTTAGAGAGCTCATATATTGTTTGGATCACCCTCCGCTGGCAGCAGGGGAAATTTCCAAAAAAGCAAGGCACAAGCCTCCATTTTAAGTTAACAGTATGCCAACAAATCAATGGTGCTGTGATAAACACAGTTTGAACGCTAATCGGTTCAGAATGGATGCAGTGATGGTTTTTGGACTGGAAAAATTAGGCGGGCACTTCCTGTACAGAAAATAAAGATCTCTCAGTAGGAGAAGAAATTACCAATGTGAACAGGAAAGGAACAATGTTATTTCATGGTTAAAAAGTATCCATATTTTACATGATACAAGTTATAAAACGTGGAGAAAGACTAACATGGTTCAAGGCAGTTAAAGTAGTAGGCTACATGTATAAATCCCAACAGTTCAGACACTCACTATGCAATACAAATATAGCAGGCTCTTCTCCAACCGGAAATCACGTGACTGTTTTGCTATAAGACTTTGCGGTTGTCCTTTTTTGAAATTCAAATGTCGTATTCTGTTGCTGTATCTCGCTGTAACACATGGTGCTCCTCAATTCTTCTCATGCACATTTGTAGCTTGTGATAGATATTCGTTTGGTGACAGAAAAAGAGCCAACGTTTTTCAAAAGAAGACATTGTGCGATCAGTGGGTTTCTTTGTGATGGTCTGATAATGTAGTATCGTACTTGGCTGGAGGCATGTTTTATGTGCTTTTAGGCCCGTGGGAGACACTACACTGGCCATTGGGTGCTGTTACTGCGGTAAAAGTATTTGGGGATTTGTGCTGGGAATCAGGATTTTGCCATGTGTTCACACTTTCAGACTCAAAGTGGCAGGAAAAATCTTAAAATGGTATAAATTTTGTAGCCTTTTGGTAGATCCTAGGACAAAAAAAACCCCTCCAACATACCCAAATATGACTTAGCCAAACAGTAGCTCAAGTCTATAGAACTTTTGTTCAGTTAATTTGATGAATTCACATATTTGCACATTCAAAAAGATATAATAGACTTTCTGCAGTGGTAGCCCTCAGCGTGGAAGCGAAAGCTCTATACAGTAAGCATATATATCTATTTTCTTTGTATGCATATAATATTCTTGACTATTTTTGCACTGACTATATGGACAAAAGGACTTATTTTTCTTTTCCACAAAAGGTGCTATTATATCGGAGGCCTTCTCCCACACCTTTTTGCATGAACTCTCAAGAGAGAATCCTCAAATGGACTGATATCTGTTCTCCAACTACTTCTACTTCTACTCCAAACGTTGCCAAAATGAAGCACTGTACTTTTGTAACTTCAGCTTGTGAGCTTTGAAATAAACGGGCTTCAAGTTTGGGCTGGTCTCAGCAATGTGTTTTTTTCTTCTGAGTTCTCTGCAACACTTTAGAATAACTACCAAGTGTATAGTTAACAGTGGATCAGACGCATTTTGAATAACTCTCCACCCAATTTCTTTCTCATAACTGAAATAAATGTGTGTTTACCTTAAGTACATAATAAAAACAGAAATTTGTAAAAATAAAAATAAAGGCTTTTTTTTTAACCGATCATGAACCAAGAGTAGTTATGTAGTTAGAGTTATTGTTGTTGCTTATATTACTGTGCTAGTACAGCTCCCATAAAGTTTTGAAGCTTTTACTTTTATAAACTCATTCCTTTAAAGAACTGGATACATGTATTTTTAATGCTAACAAAACAAAGCTAAAACATAGGTACATTATCTTTATTTAGCTTAGGCCCAATAAATCAAACCAACTGTCTTATCTGGAATTAAAAGCCATGATTTCGCCACAAAACACATCATTGACTGCGTCCAACAAGATCCAACAGTGGGCGGGTACACATGACGGTGCACAGGTGTTGGAAATGTCATGTTTGAAAACACTGTGAGAGTTCTAGCTACAGCCGCCCTCAGCAGCCTCCAACACATACTACACACTCCGCTAATGCAAAGCTATCTGTGTCTGACACGCGTTCCCACCCTATATTTACCCTTCACTTTAGTGTCTGCTGGAAGTCTGTTATGAGAGGTCTTGATCTCCCCATAGGAACAGGCCTGGAAATAGCAGCGTTTAGTGTTGTTTCTAATTGGACGTGATGAGTGGTAGACTGGACTGCGGGACAGGAATAGCCCCTCTGCTATGGTGTGGGCTTCATACATGGACGTATTAGGAAGTAAGAGAGGAGAGCATGACTGTGGACATTGTAACATCATCAGAGAGGAGGGAGGGAGCGAGTTATAATAGGTCTGGAGGACAGAGGTTATGGGGGTAAGACTACTGGTAGTTGTAATGCAAGTCAGAGATGGGAAACCACTTTTACATTACACTTACCTCATTAAATCCATAATTGAGTCCTGTTTATGTCTTTTCTAGACCCGTTTTAGTCCTGATTTGATCTTGAGCTAGGCCTGGGGTTACTGAGAAGGTCAAATATTTTACGAGGTGGTGTGAAAATTCGGGAATACACAGAAGGTGGGTTAGGGTGAGTAAAATGTGTAACAAAGGGCAACCACAGAGACACAATAAAAAGTCATAACATACAAATAACCTGGAACGTTCTGCATTGTGACTTTAAATAAAATCACTAACATCATTTCTTTATGTTGAATCCCTCCGTCCCTGACTCTCTGTCTAAGTACAGCACAGGAGTAAAGACGGACAGGCGCTGAGCAGCGAAACAATGAGGGGGAAGGAGAGAGAAAGAGATCGTATCAAACTCTGCTGCCTCTGCAAAGATAACAGCGCTATCTTCTCCAATCTGCTGCGTGGTACCGCCGCCGTGCATCGTGGGTAATTTCTAAGGAGCGGCGTCTTGTAGGGGAGGCCGAAACACAGGCCAGGACTCAGCGTGCTCCCTCCCGACCATATGCCCCGAACACATTTTAGGACACGGCATAAGTGACAGAGAAGCGCACGCGACAACATTGATTAGATCTAAATGAAAGGACATGCTGCTACAGAGAGATGTGTCAAAATTAAAGCGACTTATAAATGGTTGAGCATTAGAGTTTTTTTCAATTGACAGGACTCTTCCGAACACATAGCACACAAACAAATAACGGGACCTCTGATGGTTTTCTTTTAAAAATGGCTTCTTCTAGCCAGTGTGCCATGAAGGCCAGATTTGTGCAGTGTACGACTAATAGTTGTTCTGTGGACAGTTTCCCCCACCTGAGCTGTAGCTCTCTGCAGTTCATCCGGGGTCATCATAGGCTTCTTGGTAACAGCTCTGGTCAGTGCTGTCCATGTTCGGTCAGCAAGTTTAGGAGGACGGCCGGGTCTTGGTAGGTTTGCAGTGATGCCATACTCTTTCCATTCCTGGATGGTGTATTTAACTGTACTTTGAGAGATGTTCAAAGCTTTGGAAATCTTTTTATAACCTAACCCAGCTTTATACTTCTCAATATCTTTATCCCGGACCTGTCTGGTGTGTTCTTGGACTTCATGAGGCCGTCTGCTCTCCAATAGTCTCTTAACAGACCTCTGAGACCATCACAGAGCAGCTATATTTGAAGTGAGATTAGATTACACACAGACCGACTCTGTTTAGTCAGAAATCTTCAACTTCTGAAGGCAATTGGTTGCACTAAAAGGAAAGGGGGGGGCCGGTACTTTTGCACAACCCACTTTTCAGTTTTTTATTCGTACAAAAAATTCTAAATCATGTATACATTTCATTCCACTTCCTGATTGTTTGTCACTTAGTGTGCGTCTTTCACTAATGGGGAAATATTGAGAGCGTGCAGTCAATGGAATTTGGTGTTTTAACAAAGCTGAAGATAGTGATGGCTGTGCTGGTGCAGTGGAGACGAGGGAGGGGCCCTGGTGGGTACGGGCCAGGCGACTGTTGACCCAGGGCCCAGAGCAGGGAGGGGGCCGTCCAAAAGTATTTTCAATACTTAGTCACACAGAAAATGTGTAGTATGGGCCCACCAAGATGGTTTGTTCACTGCAAATTCATATTCATAGGCGATGATCTAAATTCTTCTCCAGGCCGCATGCATGTGGCAAATCAATCTCATAACAAAACTGCATTGTTTCTACCCTCGGTGCATCCTGCTGCTGACTGAGTGAAGTCCTGTGTGAAAGATAAACGGAGACGCGCTGCTATAGTAACCATAGCTGCTCGGCTCCAACCCTTTTTACTGAAATACATCAAACAAGAAGCAAGCCAGAGCGGGGAGCTGCACGGGCTGTGGACAACTAAAGTTATCTCTGCTCCAACTGTGCAGAGATAACTGGCCACATGAGCGGGCACTGTGGGCATAGCACTGTCCCGAGGGGAGGGGGCCGGGTTACATCATTAGATCACACGCATGGCACGGACACTGGGATCGTGCTCTTACATTCACCACAAATACTTGTCATTATTTATTTATATGTTCTGGAGAGTCAACCCATGATTCCCTGTTTGTAGAAGCTCTTAGTCGTCCAGGAGTGTAACATAGGGTACTTCATAAAAAATAAAAAAATCCTTATAATCCTTATGTTTTGCCTCTTCAGCTCTATGTATGTAACCGGTTTGAAAACTTTGGGCAGCAGTAGTCGAGTGTTTGCCCACTGACCGCAAAGGTCGATGGTTCAATCGCAGCATACTGCCGTTGTGTACTTGTGCCCGAAACTTGGTCATCTCAATTTTATTAATAGCGCACCTTTCAAGTGCTTCAGCTATAGAGGGTACAAAATACAAGTATAAAAATGGGTCAGTAGAAACTAAGTCCAAATGAGTCAATGACAAACTAAGTCAATGACAAGTCAATGATGAGTCTTTGATCTAGACTTAAAAATATCATATTAGGGCAACGTTTCATGAGGGTGGGAGGGGTTTGGGTAGGAGCACTAATTGTAAGTGTATCTTGTGTTTTTATGTTGATTTAATAAAATAAATAAATAAATAAAAAAAATAAATAAAAAAAAGAGTAGCCACTGGAGAAGATTCAAAGATGCGCGAGACACTCATGACACAGCTCCAGGTCTGTTTTTGACAACATCATCTGAACATGGTGCTGCAGTGGAGAGGGTGGCCAGCACTAAGTTCCTGGGTGTGCACATCACAGAGAACCTTTCCTGGACCATGCACACTACATCTCTGGTCAAGAAAAGTAATCAGCGTCTCTACTTTCTCCGCAAGTTAAGAAGAGCTAGAGTCCCAGCCTCTGTTATGTGCAACTTCTACAGAGGGACTAAAGAGAGCATCCTGACCAGCTCCATCCCTGTGTGGCACGGCGCCAGCACTGCCTCCTGCCGAAGGAGCCTCCAGCGCATCGTGAGAGCAGCGGAGAAGATCTGTGGAGCTCCTCTCCCCTCCATTAAGGACATGTACTCCACCCGTCTCACCCGCAAAGCCGTCAGAATCACCAGGGACCCTACGCACTCATCACAGTCTCTTCAGAGTAATGCCTTCTGGGAGGAGACTGCGGAATCTACGGGCCAGGTCGAGTCGCCTTAAAAACAGTTTCGTACACAGGGCTATCGGGAAGCTGAACTCACTGCCCTCCCTCCCACCCCCCGCTCCACAATCAAGGATGAGAGAAATACAATTTCTAACCATGTGAATGGTTTGACAAATAAAATATCTTGTAAATATCTTGTATCTTGTGTTGTATGGTAAAAAGCTCTAAGAAAAGTCAATCTTGCATAACAACCCCCACTAAAGATTGCCCACAGTCACTATAGGCAAATTCCAGTATACAGCGGGAACCATATACAGGACATACACTTTATAAAAAAATACATTTGCATTTTTTTCCCTCATCTCCTGACATGAAACCAGAATTAACATATTTTTTTTAGAATATTTGTAAGTACCGTACATTTTGGTCAATTAAGCTAACCTTACTATAAGCCGCTAAATTTGCGTCCTTGTACACAGACAGGCTGCACTCGAATATAAGCCTCAGGTTTTCATAGTACCGTGCATCCGCTCAGAGCAGCCCGTGGCACAGATGAGGAGGAAGAGACACCTCATCCCGGAGAATGGCGGGGCAGGGATGGCAGTGATAAATGCGTAAAAAAGGCACACAGAAATGGCCAGTGTAGCCTACCTCAATGTGGAAGTGTAGGGATGTGACGTGTATTTAGACTAAAGTGAGCCTTCATCATTTTAAAAGTTACACATCTCCTGTTCCTCAGCCAAGAGCAGCGTTGATTAGAAGTCCTGTCTCACTTTTGCGTTTACGGCTATATATTGGCTGCACCGTCATATTGGCCGCAGGGTTAAAAGCATGGGAAAAAAGTAGCGGCATATAGGCCGGAAATTACAGTATTTCTATTTGTCAAATACCAGAAGAATGAGAGATAGAATTTTCTACACAATTTTGTATTACTTTTTACGAAACCAAAAGTTTACATACAGTGCCTTGCAAAAGTACTAATATACCTTGAACTTAAGCACATTTTTCCATGTTTAGAACCCTAAACGTAAAGATTTTATTTTGAATTTTTTACTGAAAGTTCACACACAAGTAACAGACAACTGTGAAGTGAAAGCTAAATGATTCATGATTCTGTTATTCTGTGCATTCAGCATTTTTCTGAGTGCATTAAATTGCCTTTATAACATTCCTAATGACTGCAGAATGTTCACACCTTGCCCTAACCATTAAATAGAGTCTACCTGTGTGTAATCTACTCTCAGTATAATTCCAGCGGTTCTGTGAGGGCCTCAGAGCTATGGTCAGAGTGTATTGGTCACTAAGCAACATCATGAAGGCCAAGGAGCTCACCAGAGAGGTCAGGGATAAAGCTGTGGAGAAGTTTAAAGTGGCGTTAAATTATACAAAGATATCCCAAGATTTGAACATCTCACGGAGCACTGTTTAATCCATCATTCGGAAATGGAAAGAGTGTAGCACCACTGCGAACTTACCAAGACACAGGCGTCCACCTAAACTAACAGACCGAACAAGGAGAGCACTGGTCAGAAATGCAACAAAGTGCCCCAAGATAACTCTGGAGGAGCTGTGACGTACTGCCGCTGAGCTGGGGGAATCTGTACATGGGACAACTATAAGTCGTACTCTACACAAATCTGGCTTTCATGGACGAGTGGCAAGAAGAAAGCCATTATTGAAAGGAGGCCATAAGAAATCCCGTTTGAAGTTTGCTAGAAGTCATCTAGAGGACTTAGAAGTCTCCTTCTAATTTGACAGACCTTGAGTTGTTTTGTAAAGAGGAATGGGCTAAAATGTCAGTCTCTAGATGTGCAAACCTTGTAGTCATACACCAAAAGGTTGTTCCACAAAGTATTAAGTCATGGTGTATGAATACTTATGCACGCTCCACTTTTCACTTTTCTATTTTTGGAAAAATAACAGAATCATTTATCATTTTGCTTTCTATTCACCGTTGTCTGTTACTTGTGTGTGAACTTTCAGTAAAAAATTCAAAATAAAATCTTTACGTTTATGGTTGTAAACATGACAAAATGTGCAAAAGTTCAAGGTGTATGAGTACTTTCGCACTGTACATTTCATTAATATTTGGCTTTAAACTGTATAACTTGGGTCAAATGTTTTGGATATCTTTCCACAAGCTCCTTACAAGAGTTGTGGTCCATTCCTCCAAACAGAACTGGTTTGTAGGCCAAGTTTGTAGGCCACCTTGCGTGCACATGTCTTTTCAGCTCTGCTCACACATTTTCAACTGGATTGAGACCAGGACTCTGTGATGACCACTTCAAAACATGTACTTTGTTCTCCTTAAGCCACTTTGTAACCAGTTTGGCCGTATGCTTCGGGTCATTGTCCATTTGGAAGAACCTTCTGCGCCCAAGCTTTAACTTCCTGGCTGATGTCTTGAGATGTTGCTCCAGTATTTCCACATAGTGTTTTTTCTTCATGATGTCATCTATTTTGTGAAGTGCACCAGTCCCTCCCACAGCAAAACAACCCCACAGCATGATGCTGCCACCCCCGTATTTCACAGTTTTAATGGTGTTCTCAGGCTTTTTCTTCCAAACGTGACGATGGTCATTTTGGCCAAAAAAAGACAGGATATGTCTCAAAAAATTCAAGTCTTTATCCTTTATTAATTTGCACACTCAAAACTGGTTTATTTTAGAGTAAGAGCTCCTTCCTGGCAGAGTTCCCTCTCAGCCCATGTCAGTACAGTACTTGTTTCACTTTGGATAATGACAAACTCTTACCAGTTTCAGCATCTTTACCAGGTCTTTTGCATTTGTTCTTCTGTTATTCACATTTCCACAGTACGTTCATCTCTGGGACACAGAACCCGCCTTCGTTCTGATCTGTATGATGACTGGTCATTTCCATCATTGTTTGAACCAATGAACCTGGTACCTTCACCTTTTGAAATTGGATGAAGGATGAACAAGACTTGTGCTTCCAAGGACATGACATCGTCATCTGGGCTTTCCCAAATAGTTTAAAGCTATACAGTAGTAATCTTAGTGCATGTAAACTTTTGGTTTTGTAAAAAGTAATGGAAAATTGTGTAGAAAATGTATCTCTCATTCTACTGGTATTTAAAAAAATAGAAATTATTTTAAAAATTCTAATTGACCTAAAAAAAAAAAAATAAGGAAATTCTGGCTTCATGTCAGTGAGAAAAAAATGTAAATGTGTTTTTTTTATTTTTCATGAAGTGTATGTAAACATAACGGTTCCTGCTGTACTCAGACTCAATGAGACCTATTCTGATTCTGATCCAGGTAGTTCTTAATGGATAAGGAGTGGAAAAAAATAGAATAAACTGAATTATAAAATTGTTAAAAGCTTAAAAACAATAAAAGCAACTCTGTGTTTATGTTGCTAAATAGTTGAAAATAGATTAAAATCTTGTAAGTGCTCTGTCTCACTTTTCAATCTCTTATCATTACTATTACTTTCATATGAGCAGTGGAGACCAAGTGTTTGGGCGTTGGACCCCCCACACTGTAAGATAATCAGTGGGTCTGGGTCTGAGTACATTGTGTCATCGAGTTACAGGAGGGGATTTCCCAGTGAGTACGGAAAATGAACAAAGGGGGCAGGAAGAGCACGGGGGCATGTATCAGTGTGATAAAACCACTTTATAAAACAAGTTATAGGTATGGACAGGGAAATTAGTCCTTCAATTTTGAACCCTAAAAGATGGTTTGCATGGAAGAGAAATGTTAGGGATCCCCTCACACTAAGATGTTCAGAAGAGGAGCCGTCAGAAGCAGTTCACTTTAATCTCCAAGATGTCGCTCTCCCCATACCTGTAATTAACGATGTAATCACCTGCTGTATAATGACTACGTGCCGCATAGGATTTACATTCTTTATACCAGGATTTCCCCGTCTGTGAGATGAAATGAGGTGCTAAACTTAACTCTTCACCCCGCATCCTGACACCAATCAAACATGCATTTAGTTATAGGTAAAGACTAGCAATATTAAGGCCTTTTTTGAACTAGACACATTGGCCTTTGAGTCTTTCTGTTTTCGTCATATGTTTCAGACTTCACTGTCATTGCTCTGTAGTGCGGGGGAAAGTTAGCAGTGACTTAGCGTCTATGAATAACTTGACCTTTGAGTAAACATGCTCCGTGGTGATGTTTATAGTTCATTCTCACACATGCCCCGGGTCACACTCGCCCACTCTGAGTGCACCTATGTCTCGGCTCAGACACACAGGGTCACCCAACACCCACCACGACCGTTTCTCTGGTGATGTCAAAACAACAGCTGCAAAGACTGATCAAATCTATCACTATAAGAGGTGCAGGGTTGGGTAGTGTGACCTCGTTACTCGTTTTGGAAAAGTAACTTGTTACATTACTGCACTCATTCTTAATTAAAGCAATTAATACACATTTATATATCGTCTTTATTTGCCAAACAGGTTTTCTCCATATGACTCCATAGCCTCCATTTCACAAACCAAGCCATCGTACAAACTAAACCTCGCAACAGCTTAATATCAGTAAATGCATTATAATAGCACAATAAATCTGCTTCTGCAAGCTTTATTTATGTATCTAATCTATACTGACAAATGACTGAAAAAGTCCACAATCATAAACATCCTTAAAGGGTAAAAATTCAACACATTGGTCTTGGAAAGTAGCTCCTATAAAAACCCATAAAGTAATGAAAATGGAAGTGGAAATGGAAAGCACACGGATTACAAGCAAGAATAGCTGCTTTAACGAAAGGAAATTCAGGTGCTGTAAAGTTGTACGCTACAGCCTCTCCTTTGCTGCACAGGCACAAGCACCTGCCACCTTTGGGCCCCTAGCCGCACTAGGATCAGGAAATGATGAGGCTGAGAGAGGAGACGACCCGAACTAACAAATAAGTACTATATTACTTGAGAGTGCAAAACATGATATGTTACTCAGATTACTGTACCTCAAAAGAGCATTCTGAGTACTCTAATGGGCTACTAATTAGAGATGTAAAAGAAAAGCACTTCTGCAAAGGTAATGTAAACTTGTGTGATATACAAAAAAGGTACACAGCAGATTTGTTTTTGCTCAATTAAAAGTGAAAACAAATCTTACATTTTGATGTGTTGGTGGCACAGTAGCGAGAGGTCACTGCAAGAAGGTCTCAAGTCTAAGTCCAGGCTTTCCGAAGAAAGCATGGCCAAGGCCTCCACCCGACAGGACGTCCCCATGGGGCTGACACTGAATATGCATCTGTTGTGCTGCATTTCAGACACACTGCATTTGCGCACCAGTCCACACAGACAGGAGGCAACGCGGCTGAAGTGTCTTGCCCAGTGACACAACGTCAGAATGCACTGGTCGGACTCAGAGGTGGGCTCGAACTGCCATTCTTTAGACGTGTGGGCGAATCAGACAAACAGAATCAGAGCTTATGGAGGAAAATCTCCGCATACAGCCTATTCTTTCGTGACATTGTCTTATTGCCACCTGCACTGCCACTCGCACACATGGCCCGTTGCTTGGCACTGCACGCTTAAGTTACTGCATCTTTTCCATGGAAACCAGAGCCCATTCACGGCGCGACCTTGACAAATCACAAACCACACGCTCAAGTGAAGTGCCGAGTTTGACAAGTGCCCGTGTCGCATCTGCCACATCCATCTCCATGTGTGTACACAACACACCGCCGATGAAAAATGCACTAAAGGCGGATCATCACATTTAGATACTTCAGGTTAAGCCAATCAATAGATGTTCAAATGCAAAAAGAAAACATGCCAGTCCATCCATCCATTTTCTTCCGATTTATCCGGGGCCGGGTCGCGGAGGCAGCAGTGTCCGCAGAGATGCCCAGACTTCCCGATCCACGCACCCCTCCTCCAGCTGCTCTGGGGGGACCCCGAGGCGACACCAGGCCAGCTCAGAGACATAGTCCCTCCAGCGTGTCCTGGGCCTTCCACGAGGCC
Source organism: Proterorhinus semilunaris (assembly GCA_021464625.1). Taxonomy (NCBI): domain Eukaryota; kingdom Metazoa; phylum Chordata; class Actinopteri; order Gobiiformes; family Gobiidae; genus Proterorhinus; species Proterorhinus semilunaris. Next base: position 9,207,322 of record CM038359.1, read on the forward strand.
TCCTCCCACTAGGACATGCCTGGAGCACCTCCCGAGGGAGGCGATCCGTCTATCGATCCCACATCATCCCGGCCGCTTCACACTCGGCTGCAAACCGTCCCAAACCTGCCAGTGAAGCTTTCAAATGGAATAAAGTGAGAAGTCATTGGCATTTATTTGTTCAACATAATGCACTCTTTTAAATATGTTGTTCTGTTTATATTCTATTTTGCACAGTACTTCGTGGACATTGGTCATTTCCAACCTACGTAACATAAGGAATGAGTCTGGATCAAAGTGAACAGGTTAAACTTAACTAGTTCTCTTTTTGTTGGTTCCATTCTCAAACCGGGGAAAATGTATGTACGGGACTTTAAAAAAACTACCAGAGTGATGAGGTTCAATGGGGGGCATTTTGGTCAAGTGACTTGCAAAAAACTGTTTTCAGAAATCACCGGAGGACACGGATGCATGCAAAACTTCACTCTTCCAAGAGCCAGCCAAGAGATGTCAAGCAAGGATACCGTAGGGACACGCAGACTGGGAACGGCAACTTTAACTATTCGACTGATTACTTTACCAAAGACTTTACTGATCACAAAGGAGAAATCCAAACATTTGAAAGTTTATTTGGGACTTGTTGCCTTCTGGGTGTTACATATGAAACAGTAGGAACTCCTTGGGGCCAGTCGAGCAGATGGTGTTTGGCTCCACATTTTGGCCTGTCCTCTGTTTGTCAGGACCTCAACTCGCACTGACCCCTCCACAGCAGGAGGGGGCAGCGCACGACACACCGAGAGCACAGCCGCAAGGGGAATAAAAATCACTGATAAACTTTTCTACTTTTTTTAAATCGTTTTTGGGAATAATTAAAGTTGTGCCGTGTGTATAGACTGTAAATTAAGAATGGACTAATAATAGCCTTCTTCCTGAAGCCGTGAGGAAATGGGGGAAAGCTATGCTTAGTTTACATTGAAACTTTTTGCACCTCTTTGTTGTAGAATTTACCAGAGCAGTGCCGCCTCCCTTTTTGCCACTCCTCGTAGAATAAGTGAAGTTAAAATAAGGTGGTGAGACCTCTTTGAGAACAACTGCAGCATCTGCACCTTTTGCCCCCTCGAAATGACCAGGTAACTCAGATGTCTGTTTTTTTTGTAAGTTTATTTTGAGCTCAAACATTCGACAGGAGGTAACATAGGTCCCCTATGAACACACAGTAAAGGGTTTCAGAATAATATTTTAGGATTAAGTTTTTAAGATCCGTATACATAAACAGTTAAAAGAAATACTCACACATCCCACAGCGGTTTAGGCCACCGCTTGATTACTGCGCCACAGCTCCTCTTATGGGAGGCTATGGGCCTAGCTTTAAGTGTTCTGGGCAAGTCACGTGACCTTGCGCTTCCGGTTCCACCCATAAGACATACAATATACACGGCAGTGTATTAGATTTGCAACAATAAATAAATATTTTTATGTACAGTGAACCCTTAACACGAATAATACAAAGCGCTTAAGCACTTGTGCAAAAAAGCAACATGCGGGAAATGGGATGGCAACACACCCAGCCAAGTTTCTGTTAAAAATAGACAATCAAGTTTATGGTCTAAAATCAGGTCGTTCATAATAAAAGTCTTGTTCAGCAAAGAGCGGACATTAAAAAGTGCCATATTCAAGAATGGTTTTGTGGTAATGGGACTTTCGGTAATTGTTTAAGATTATTTGGGTTATGTTTTATGGATTGTACATATTTAGTCCACTCTCTGCTGATAACGACAGGAATGGGTGAATCATGTACAGAAAGGTGAGATCCAAGTCCGTTATAATATGAATTACAATTAAAATCAGATGTGAGTTCAGTAGAAAACGGGGTGGTTGAATGACTGTAGGGGCGAGGGCTGGTAATAACTGGGACAGTTTGCTGAGGTGAAGAGCATCTGACCTCCATATGTTGTCTTTTTCCCCTTTTTTAAAATTTCCATTCTAAATAATTTTCTAAATAATGGTGCTGGCTCAAAAAACCCGTCTGAATTGCTAGCATCAACAAGCTTCAGTTAGCCCATGCTGAACGCTATGAAGGAAGCCACCCTCACCTCATCCATTGTTAATTTACAGTCCATGGCCATGAGTGAGTTTAGGTCTGGTTTAGCCCTGGTTTGGCAATAGTTAAGGTTTGCAGGTTGGAGTCTAGCAACTCTGGGCCTTATAACACAATTAATAACATTGTAACATTTGGTTTCTGTTGCTTTGCTATGACATCATAGGTTGAAAGTACCATAGACATATTTCAAATAGCAGCGTAATTCAAATGCGGGCTGATGGCCTAATGGGTAGTGTGTGCCGGTTCCAGTCCCGGTGTCCTGCTTGTCCAAACTAGTGGGGCTTCAGTCTGTGAGGTTACCGCTGCAGCTGGCAACACCACGGTACACAGCTATCTGTCTAAAGGCGTCTGAAGACATACAACCCATGGAAGATCAGTCGCTGAGGGGGTACTGGTTGCCTGGGTCGTCTGCGTCACTGCGCAGGCCTGACGCACCCACAGTTCCCAGACTCACCCCAGCTTACTTCTTACTACAAACTTAAATGTAATGATTCTTGCTAATATGTTGTCGACTCGCAAATTATAATGATGTAAAATGCTCTTTGTATGTGTCTGTGTATCCACAAATGACTAAACTAACGCCTTTTTCAGTGTTGAAATAATTAAAACTTTTGCTTGAATTCCACAAAAGTAGCTGAATCAAGCTTTTTCCAAGTTGAATAAGTTGAAGGAAGAAGCCCCCAGTGATGCTGCCTGGAGCGACAAGGCGCTTTGATCAAAAACAGAATACTGCCCTCTGGTGGATACAAGCACAATCTGCATTTCCCTTTGAAAACCAGGGATTTCTGAGTTAGTTCAAAAGCTTACATTATCTGTTCACAATATACTCTGCTTCTTAGCAACATCTTCCAAATCGTAATCAAAGAAATAAATCACTGGAATGTATTCATACAAAAAGGTAGATTTTTTAAAGAGACTGCGGATGAGAGACGGGAGGTGATGGCACAAGGGGCACAGGTGCAGTTATGGGACAGCTTTAAGCAAACAAACCATATCTCACAACGGGACAAATGGGAGGGGGCATGGACTGAGCAGTACATACTTAATGGGGGTAGAGTAGAATACAGCTAAACCTTATAGTTTTCACATCGTTTCTACGGGTCACACAGGACACAGCGATGTTTAGGAAGAGCTGTCGGTGAAGGTGATTTACTGGTCATAAAAACACAAGTGTCTGTCTGTCTGTGGGATAATGGCTTTTTAACAGACCCTGTTCGTCAGTGATAACCTTTCTCCTTTCATGGCTTCAGTCTGTGCTCATTAAGTCCACTTCAACATCTCAATACCATAATAAGCAACAAATATATTAGCCCAGAGGTGTCCAAAGCATGGCCTTAAGCTTCTTGCCGGATTTATAGCACAGAATAGCCTGATAGAAACAAAAAGCACCATCGCACACTCAGGCAGCCTATGTTCAAACTTGTCTTTATTTGCGATAACTTTTTGTGAAATCCCTTTTATTTTATTTTTTAAAACACAGCGCATGTGAGTGCATATAGGGTGAAATTAACATGGTACTTAAAGGAACAGGTCACCGGTTTCTATACTGAGATATGTTCTTACCTGAGCTTAGTTGATGCGTAACTGTCTAGGTATGTGCGTGCGCTCGGTCACGCAAAAACACCAAAGATGTTGTTAGCATTTAGTCTCTCCGCTTCTTCTCTATGGGGCCAATATCTTCACTCCTAAAGAATTCTGAAGATATTACTGCAAAGGCATCAAAGTGCTCCAAGGGTATTAGTACCCCCTTTTAATCCGCTTAGAAAATCATTTGAAAGTCATGTTTAATTTTGTGTAACTATGCTTCGATCGTGTAACTACTCACTTAACCGTATTTAAATAGGGAAAACGTGGAACAGCTGGGTCGCTTCTAACTTCACCCCCATTTGGCCCCATAGGGGAGAGGAGGAGAGGCTAAATGCTAACATCTCTGGTCTTTTTGCATGAATGAGCGCACGCACAAAGACCAGACAGTTACGCATCAACTCGTCTAAGCTCAGGTAAGAACATATCTCAGTATGAAAAAACAGTGGCCTGTTCCTTTAAAGTGTAATAATGGTAATTATGATCATTATGTTGAAACAGAAAATAAGATTCTGCAAAGTCAAAAGATCCAGTGTTGCATACTTTTTTCACCAAGATCTTGTATTGATGATGGGAGAGTGTGACCTCTGCGCTAAGCCTTCTCCAGCACATCACAAACATTCTCAGTGGAGTTAAGGACTCAGTGGCGGCCAATCCACCTCATGCTCCCTGAACTATTCTTTCAATATGAGCCCAATGAATCCTGGCATTGTCATCCTGGAATATGCCATCACGGAAGAAGAAATCCATTGATGGAATAACCTGGTCATTCAGGATGTTCAGGTTGTCGGCTGATCGCATTTTTGGGGCACATAGTGTTTCCTAGACCTGACCAACTGCAGCAACTCCAGGTCAGAACAGCTAGTTAAGTCCAGGTAAAGGATTTTTTCCTGGCTGGGCAATGTAAATAAGGCAGTCCAATTTGATTTCCTTTTAGCAAATCAAAGAAAGTTTAGACTAAAATTATATCGTCTGGTAGAGCTGAGCATGGCTGATTGACGGCACTTGGGGGAGCAAGATCAAAATATGATTAAAAGCTTACACAATTTCACTTAACAGAATGTGAGCCATTAAAAATTGTGCCGTAGTATCCCTACACTATTTTGTGTTCCTCTGGGTAACACTAAACCCTTCCTCCGATACAGTTCCTCTCTTTTGCACAGCGAAAGTCCACTAGATGTCGCCGTTAACCTTTCCTCAGACGGTAGCTGTGCCTGCACGTCCACACTATACTTCACTTCAAATGGGAGATGGCCGCGTAAACCCGTGCGCTCTGGCTCGCCTTAGAATCACTCACTGATGGATTTAGCAGGCCCTGGTCCCAAATTAATATGACTCCCCCCCCCCCCCCCCCACCATCCGCGTCTGTCAGATAGTTTTAACAGCTTCTGCTCCATCTTTCCATTTAGAGTGGGCCGTTTTCGGACGCGTTTTTCCAGTCCTCCGCAGCTGCGCGTGCCTTCGGTCATTCGCAGGCTCAGCTGACACGGACGCTCGCTTTCAAATGCACGGGACACAGAGAAACGCTGTGATAAGAGGTCACAGAGGATCGAGCAGCTGATAAAATGCATTACGGTTTGACAATGTGAAGATAGATGTTTACTTCAGCATTACATTTGAGTGGTTACTGCACAGCAAATACAATTAACAATCATTAAACTGAACAAAACACGCTGTTCTTTTCAACGTATGGATTTTAGATGTGGAGTCCAATATACGCTCATTTCCTTGTCCTAATGTTTAGAGCTTTTTGCCATGTTACAATGTTGTTCTCTCGTCAGAAACAGACTGTTTCTAGAGCTGTGTTTCAAGCCACTAGTGCATCATTGAGTAATCTGTGGATCTTCCGCGGCGGCAGCTCCCAAAAAGCTCCTCCTGAGGTCCTATCCGGAAAATGCCTCTTCCTCCACCTCTTGCTAAGCTAAATCCTCTTATCGCAGAGGAAAAAACACTCACCATAGCTTTACTACAGCAATTTTGTTTTTGTTTTTTTCTTTCTCCTTATTGAATCAGTTACGCAGCAAAAAAAAGAGGAGGGTTATGGGGAGAATGTGTGAAAATCCGGAAGTGAAACATATATTTTAGGTTTTAGCTGTTTAGATCAATATTGCATTTTCTAACCAACAACGTGTAAGAGAGTGACAAAGATGATCTAGTCACGTTCCAGGAGGACAATATTTAAAATGACCAACATTGGCATCATTTATGATCACAATAAATCATACAACACCTTTTGACTTTACGAAATGGTGAAATCACGAACTTGCTTCCTATTGGTGGACGTTTCTGTGAGCCGTTAGTCATGCCACAATGTGCATCCCCTCATAAAAATATACCTGGGATTATGTTTTGTGGTTCTCCCCTCAGGCCCGAACAGTTTGAGCGCTCAAATTGCCTCCACTGCAAATCATTCCTCGTTCGTTCATGCCAGTTGTTTTTAGCTTTATTTGATCAGCTCCACTAACGTCTAAACCGACAGATGTATTTTCCTTTCAAATGGAATTGCTCTAAAACTATACAACCCTCCCCTAAAACTGATTTTCTTTTTTCTCTTCCAGGGACTTTGCGGCCGCGTTTCCTGGAAAAAATCTTCACCCGCTGCGTAACGACCGGACCGGGCTTGATCTCGGTGTGCGGCAGCGCTGGCACGGCTTTCCAAAACCATTACTCCTATAGTGTTAATGGACTTACTTAACTCCCGGGTCCGCGGTGGTGTTTTCCAATCAATGAAAGTGTCAGGGGCTGCAAATCTTGGGTGTGGGATAGGCCCGGGAGGTGGGGGGGGGCCGCGGGAGGACCCTGTGGAGAGAGAGAGAGAGAAAGAAAGAAAGAGAGGGGTGTGTGAGGGGGTTTGGGTTGGTCCAAATGGTCGAGCCTTGGACCGTGAAACCAAAGGCTGGGGTAAAACCACTGTCACAGAAGCCTCATTGGGCGCAACTACAGCAGAACACACATGTATGTCGTTACAGTTCAGGGCTGCTCTATGGGCGAAGGTACAAAATATTTGAAATACTCTTGTATTTGGCGATAATTCAAACGCATCTTGATCATCATCATACATTTTATCAGTTAGTAAAGGCGTTATTGATCTGAAACGGTTTTGCCCATGTCCCTTAAAGGCCCCTCCGTCCACGTCACCGCATAAGAAAGCTCTGTGTCCCCAGCTCCGTGGATGTAGCGTTACTGTCAAACATCAGCGTTAGTAGAGTATCAGAAGGGGCTGCAGCTTTGAAAGTATATAATCGAGAAGCTCCAGGGTAAACTTTTACCTCGCTAGACATTTCGAATATTTGCTGTGGGAGATATAAAGAGCTTTCAGCCATTGTTACAGGGTAGAATAGGTAACTTTTTATGTTTGATATATTGACGCAAGAATATATTGCGATATTATTGAAGGCCATTACATGCCACCGAAACTAACTCAAAGCATGGAAATCACAGCAATCCTTTTGTTTAAGCAGTACATATGAACATAAGTCATAACATGAGAAAAAAAAAAAGAAAAAAAAAAGAACCTAAATGTTGACTGATATATCGGCCAATATTTGGGGATTTTACAATATCGGCTATCGGCCGATCTAGCGCCAAAAAAAGCCGATATTTCCGGGACCGAAATATCCCGTATTTTTCTATTGGAAAGAGCGAAGAGCAAAGTCAGGGCTTTAAAACGAGTCCTCAACACAATTCCCTGGGCCTCAGGGCAGGTGAGAAACATCACAATGGGCTTGTCATTTTGAAGTGCAGAATCTGGAGAATTCAATCGCTGAGCTAGTTTTAATCTCCACTATTGTATTTTTGATTGCCGCGCAAAATGCCGTGGCTAGTAACAATATGTTAATGCAAACAACAACTAATCAAAGCTGGGACAAAAACTATGATTGGATCACCTAAAGTCATAAAATAAAATCGGCCAGTGCTGGAGCGGCTAAGTATTTGTTGTTACAGGATTATAGACCAGACATTTGGAAAAATCGGCCAAAAATATCGGTCAAAAATATTGACCAAGCATTTTGGCATCAGCCACTTCACATCCCAAAATATTGGCATCGGCCTTAAAAAAACGCATATTGGTCGGCCTCTAGTTCTCATTTATTGAACGATAAGTCAATATAGTAATGATTGTGACAGGCCTAAGATAGAAAGTGCAAAAACGTTGCCTATATCCGCTCTTTGAGACTGAGAGTAGGAAAACAGCATATGCAAAAGTAGTAAAAAGTACACAAAATGCAGTGCATAGATATAAAATAAGTGTGTTTACATGAGTGTATGAATGAATAAAACCACAAAGCAAGAAGACAGTATTTTCAAATTATTTCCAACCTCCTTTACCTCTTCATCCCAACTCAGCCACCGCAGATACATCACTCATTTCCAAACAAATAAGATACATCATTGGACCTTTGCAGATAGAACCTACAGCAAACACCTTCCACAAAATGACAACTATGGGGCTCTTGTTTCCCATAATGCCTTGTGCCATGACCTCCTGTCAGCCTCATTAACCAGCATGTGTCGAGGCAGGGTTCAAAGGTCAAAGGTTAGAAACAGCGGGGACCAAACTAAAGGAGCAAAGAATGGAGTTCCAAAGTGATTAACTCCATATTGGTTTTTACTGTACTTTTGTTTCTAGGCAGCATTACAGAAAATCAGCTGGTTTTGTCAAGAAATCTCTCAGAGTAAGTCATTTGTTGGATCATGAGTGATAAACATATCCTTGAGTGGCGCATCCATCTCTCCAGTAAATATGTAGTGTTTTCTCCGCCGAGTTTCCTGTACGTCAGCACACCTCTGATATGCTGAAACCAGCACTGACCGGGCTCTCCGTCTTTGTGGGGACTTCCTGTGTTTTATTGTTGAGATCTGAACCCACGCAGTAATAATCACCATAAACAACAGCCTCTTCCTGTTTAGAGCTATCATCAGAGGAGTGCCTTCCTCTCGGCTAATAAAGGAGCAACTAAATTACAACACGCATAAGGGTCATAAAGGATTCATGGACGCTCGTGTTTTGGTACTTTCAAATAGCTAGCCCTTTTGAGCAATGGTTGGCGAGTTAAAGAGTTGTAAACGGTATATTTTCATGGAGTAAATGTATTTTTCCACCATAGATCTATATTGTAAATGCTGCATTTGTGAAAGAAAAACAGACCATGTGCACTGTTGTGTGTCTAAGTTTAGCACATTTTTACCAATCACAAACGTTGATGTAAGAGTATAAATCAGCACAGTGTTTTCTTTGAAGGTCCGCCTCGTTCACTTCTCAACACGGTCTCATTCTGAGCTTCAACAAAAACGTTCATCTAATGAACTCGTGTGAACAATCAGGATGTGGGAGAGACCGTGAGATTTAGAAACAAAGCAGCTAAGAGATTCTACTCAACTACCACTGTCCACAAGTATTGTGTTGTTGTACATTGTATAAATCTGATGAGGAATAATAATAATAATGCCTTACACTTGTATTGCGCTTTACAAGCCTGTATTACCAAGTTTCTCAAAGCGCTACACTGTCGTCATTATTCATTCACTCCACACTTGGTGGTGGTAAGCTACTGTTGTAGCCACAGCTGCCCTGGGGTAGACTGACGGAAGCGAGGCAACCAGTCTGTGCCATCGGCCCCTCCGTCCACCACCAACCACTCACTCACTACATTCACCCAGGCTTCCTGGTGTTCCCAAACGGTCTCCCATCCAAGTACCGACCGGGCCCTTCCCTGCTTAGAATAATAATAATAATAATGCATTGGTTTTATATAGCGCTTTTCTGGACACTCAAAGACGCTGCATTATTCATTCAGTCCATACTTGGTGGTGGTAAGCTACTATTGTAGCCACAGCTGACCTGGGGTAGACTGATTGAAGCGAGGCTGTCAGTCTGCGCCATCGACCCCTCCGACCAACAAAGCAAGTTTGGTGTTCCCAAATGACCTGCCATCCAAGAACCAGCCAGGCCTTAACCAGTAACCTGCTTAGCGTCGAGATCTGACGGGATCAGGCAGAGCAAAGGCGGTATGAGCCTGGATCTGGAAGTCCCCCCAGGAAAAAATATAAATATCAATTGTTAGTAAGAATAATGAGTGCAATCATAATTGATGATATGTGGGCAATATTGCCCTTGACCAATGGTTCTCAACTGGTGGGTCGAGACCCAAAAGTGGGTCACAGAACCAGTATTTTTATGGAAGTACAAAAACACCACCAGTACAATTGAAATTAGTTATTTGGATCATGTTTTGGAGCTTTTGAGGCTTTTTTAATGCATATACAACAACAACTTGTGGAACAATCGAATATTTTGAATTATAACCCCCTACCAGTTGAGAACCACTGCCTTAGATATTGTAGAGAAGTGAATGCATTGGGCTGCAGAGTAACATATAATCAGTGATGTAGATGGAGATATGGAGGTTAACACCTGGAGAAACACCTCTGATGTTCCAACCACAATTGTTGCCAGAGGAGGCTAGAGTAGACAAACTATTTATTAAGAATTTGAAAAGCACTTGGGGAAAAATGCTGCTTAAGCATTGTGAATATTGAGTTACTGTGTGAGCGTAAAAGTATGATTTATGTTTCAGTCAGACAAAACATGAAAGAAAATGACATCAAATATATGTAATTCTGATAAAAAACAAAACTACATCTAGTGAAGTAACAGATTTTTTTGTTCAAGTAAAAGGACAGACACTTCCTTGTAATATTACTCAAGATGAAGTCAAAAGTGCCATTTGATAAAACTACTCCAAGAAGTATCTATAATATATAATTGTCAACTGTAACTAGACCATGTACAGTAAAACAGTCCTGATCATTCACGTAATGCAAGTTCGGAAGAGAAAAGGGTCACCGGGGTCAATCTGAACTATGGTGCCACTGATCCTGAAGGGTGGGTCAAATGCAGAAGACCAATACTCCAACAGGAGCAGAAGACACCTCTTAAAGTCTTTTTCCTCAGATAACAGCTTCTTAAATATAAGATTTCTTGGACGGGACGCAGACTGTTTTCATCTCTTGACCTCAAAGGAAACAAATATGAGCGCATTAGCGGGACCTGCACGCCCACCGCGCTGCTTCGAACAAAGGTAACACAGTTATTTTGGCGAGCGTCTCGTTTATTATTTAGTTTTATGGGGCTGCGGTGGGGAGGGGGGGGTTGCTTGTTTTGGGACACGGCGCGGCCCTGTTTAGAGCTGGTGAGAAAGGAAGTAGCTCTAAGATCAATACATCCTCTGCAAAGACTTCCAGCGGTGTGTGACGCGCGAATGGGGAAGTTAGGGTAGTGGCAGTTTGTTATTGGTCTGACGTGGACTTGGCTCAGAGCCCTTCTCAATGTGACGGATGCATATTTAATCTTCCTGTCTTTGTTAATGTCCCTGCAGCCAACGAGGATTGTTACATGTCCATTTGGCCTTTCGAGTTTCAATAAAGTGATAATGGCTGCAATTAGCAAACCGTGAAGGCTGCAGTTATGTAGGTCTTTTAAGCAGGGGTCTCCAAATGGTCCGGCGAGCTCACGGTTCAGTTCGATTCACGGTACAGGACCCACGGCTTTGGTGCATCACGGTGCAAGAGTGATATAAATAATGAGTTGGTTTTGAAAAATAGACTAAATGTTCATTATCAGGCAATATTTATAAACTCAGAATAAAGTTGCCAATGTTTCCTATTTTTCAAAGCTGCTTTATAATAGAAATGTGCCCCTGGGCTCACAAGGCAAAACAACATCGTGGTGGAAAAAAACAACAACAAAAAACGTGCACTGTCACATGTCGGCATTGTGAAAAGAGAGCAGCACATTTGAGGCTCATTATACTTTTAGGGAGAGAGAGGAGAACCCATTACAAAACCATGTAGATTCCATGTGTTTTTGGACGATGTAACTTTGCAGGTCTTGAGTGTCTGCAGCCTTCAGGTTAGTGGTGAGTGAAAATGACACACATGCGCTCTGTTTGGGTGCGCACATACACACAGGACACGCGCCGCGGAGCTTATAAATTAAAGTTCCTATATCATGCAAAAACACCCCCAGAGTGGTTTTTGGCTTCATTCGCGCAGTTCTCAGTAATCCTCCTGAATCCTGCTCTCTGAGCAGCTGCTCCGCCCTCTCCTGGTAAACCACTGACTTGCGACACTCACAAGTGTCAAACAGGAAGTGCCAGACCTCTGTAATGTAATGCCTTGCGGCCTAATTTTAATTTATAAAACAGCATTTTCATTATTTTTGTTGTAAGAAAGAAAATAAAGAAGTGCCAGCGCACTCCGCTGCCCCCTATTTTTTTTCTTACCTAACGATAATGTCACAGAGAAAATGCGGACTTGGACTTTATTCAACTTCCTAAAGAAGAGTCCACTCGCCAGAAGTTGGAATTTCTAGGAATATCTATATGATGCATGTTTTAAATAGCGTTTAAAAAACAAACAAAAAACAAAACGAATCAAAGTGGTTTGAAAAATACCTCCAGAAAATACTTATATTTCTCACAGAAATGAGTACTCCATAGTGGAGGTACAATATATCATATAAATGCCTATAGTTTACTTTGGAATGTCTAAAATAGCATGATACAGATCCTTTAAAAACGTTAGTAGTTGTACATCGTCAGATTTTAATTCAGCGGAGGATCGTGGCACGGTGCAATGTTACACCCCTACAAGTTACACTGTCAAGTTTTGTGGAAATTTAGAAAGTTTACTTTTTGCAACGCTACTAAAATTTTTATTTCATGCACTTACAATATTTGCAATTCTGTGATATTGAGTGCCATAAATCGTGCGTCTGCTTAAGCGATTTAAGTATTTTTAGCTCCATAGTTATTGCTATTTTAATGGCCCATTGTTGTGAAAGCGTGGAGCGGGGCATCACAGCACAGACTTTGAAAGTTTATCAGCGTCAATATCCCGACATAGAGGAAGTGTGTGTTTTCAAAGTGCACGTTGTGTACAAGAAGCACACTCAGGCTTCCCTTTGTTTCCAATCCTATGCATCCAGATATGTCATTGATACACTACAAAGGGGCAAATCAGCAGTGTCAGGCAAATGTGAGTACAGAAGTATATGAGCGGCTTCAAGCTTTGCTCAAAATATTAACACGCATACAATTGGAAGTGCAACAAATAAGAAACCGACTCCACAGACGTCCTACATATTATCTGTTTAATCTTAGAACTCTGCAAATAATCCTTTCGTCAAATATAAAATAATAAACGGAGAAGACAAGAGGGCTCAAAAAACACACAGGGGCTGGGGTTAGTGGTTGTACCTTTTCAGCATTTTAAACCATGTTACGTATTGTAGTAATGTCTGATAGTGACATACTGTGACGGTAAATGGGTTGAATTCGGGGGGGAAGTTTAAAGTGATTAGTGATTATATTGAATGTGCGCTTTTAATGTCTCTAACCAGAACTAGCTATTTAGCCCTAATCTGGTGGAGCACATCTCTGTGTCCATGAGCTTTTGTCCCATAAATGAAGATTAAAGTAAAGCAAAGTACTCTTTAGCTCAAAAGTAAACATATATATTTTTGGACAGCCAGTATTACTACAGTATTATAGTAATAGTCCAGTTATTAATATATAACTGTGAGGCTGTTTATTTCATTAAAGGCATACAGCGTAACATTTTGGATTCTACTGTTGCCAACACAAAACATGCTCCTAATGACCAGCTCGACGCAGCAAAGGCCATTTTCTGCAGTGGGTAATCAAAGAATGAATTTGGGTGAGGACCTAACCATTTGAAATCTTTTATTTGGCTGTCGCTGCTAGTCAAAATCTCCATGGAGACGAGCTAGAGACGTCCCGCTACCGATAAAGTTACAGTCAGGTCTTAGATGTTTGCCCCTGTGTCCCATAAGTATTTTACCACCTGTTTTATTTCTTATTCAAATGCTATTTTGCACTTTGCTGTTGCACAATGCAATTTCCCCACTGTGGGACAAATTTGCATTATCTTATTATCTGTACAGTGGGCAAAGATGGACAGCTGTGTATGCGATTGTACCGAATCCTCTGCTGTTTTGTCATTGTATGCAGTAGGATCTCCTTGAAAGAGACACACTTCATCCACATCTTGTATGCAGTGAACCGTGCGTACCTCGTAGCGGCAGGTATCAGCCGCCTCTGTGCACGGCCTGAGTGTTTAGGGAAGTGTCTGAACAATGACAGGGCAGTAATCTGGAGGAGAAGACGTCAGAGGTTTGGCCCCGGGTCCCTCTGCAGACAAAGAGACACTTTTAGACTTTTATTTTGGTTTGGTCTCATTCACATTTGTCACCTCGAGGTCACACATACTTCAGTCAAAATAAACAATAAAGGCACGGAGAGCAGACGGATCGCAGGGGAGCGATCCGACATGAGAGGGGAAGCATTATTCAGACTTTTGAAACTACTTCTGGAGCACGTAGGTCTTCTGCTGGCTTAACTTAATGCAAGAAAAGATTTACTATTGTGTTTTGTTATCGAGTCTATTGGGTCCATTTTCTTTTCTTTTCCTGTACCATCACCATGAAACATAGGAATTGGTGGCAAAGGAGAGTTTTAGATATGTGGACAGTTTTAATGCCACCAATGGCCTTAAGGTTAGGGGGGTGGCAATGTATCGATTTAGCAAAATATCGCGATATTGTGCGGCACAATATGATACTTTTTATTCTGTTATCGATACTTGTGACGGTGGAATGCATACTATTGAATGACGTCATGCATATTAATAAGTGCTCCAGAGCTTTCAGTCAATACAGGGCAACAATGGTCAATTTCATGTACTCATTTTGGAGACAGGACTGTGGTTTGATGATGTGTTGTAGGATATTTTGTGTAACGTATCGATTACCGTTATTATAGGTTACTGTGAGCCTAAGTGCGTTTCGCTTGAGTCAGATTTGCTTGCTATTGATTCAAAATGTCTGTCCCTGACTCACGGAAACAGTTTGGAGACTATTCGGGGACATGAACAAGCAGCCCTGTCGACGTCTGTGCTTGGACTCAATCCTTCAAAACGCGGCGAATATGACACTCCACGTCTCTGAGGCCCATGTCTATGAGGATATAAACATTCTCCTAAACAGATGTATCCCAGAGACTATCTCCAGCTCAGTATACAGTAGTAAACATGTCTGTGAAATCCCATGAAGCCAATAGAAGCGCCGGATACGGCCCGAAAGACTTGAGGACATTCTGAGAGGCAATGCACTTCTTCACAACTCTCCACAAAATGTCCTAAACCGGCTTTCGATTTGCAAAGCCAAACCGCCACGTATATAGAAAAAAACAAATTTACAACCACAGACCTTGTTTTGAAACTGTTTTTAGACATCTCAGGCAGTTCTTAAGCCTGTGATGAAAGTCAGATTAGGGTTAAGGTTAGGGTAAGCTTTCAAAACATAGTGATAGGTGAAAATTATAACAAAAACCCCATGTCGCGGCTTGGTCAGCGGGATCAGCCTCCTAAATCTAAACTCCGGGCTCCGTAATTAACCGGACGGGAGTAACCACCGTGGAAGCCATGTTGAGAGCATTTTGGACTTGGTGCAGAAGTTGTGGCTCCAAGAGGATGAACGAGTCAGACGGGATTTTAAGTGCCCCTTTTAAAGATATGCATGTTTTGGCTAAAATGGTGCGTATTAATGTCCCATCTGGGGAATGACCTTTTCTGCAAGTGCCACTTCATTTTCTAGACTAGACGTTTCAATTATTTAAAATATGAAAGGATAAATGTAATGAAGCTCTATGGTTAAATTCACTTGTAGCCGCCAGCCAATGTTTACCCATCAACCAAACACCGTGTTTGTCTTGTTGACCCACCTCCACCGCAGCAGCAGAATTCTACATCTCCTCCTCTTCACCACCAGCCAGTATCCCAGACTGATTACTAAGTCTTTCTCTGCCGGGGTCTAAGCGCCAAAGGTTATTCTTTCAATAATTTCATTGAATTTCTTCTAGCGGTTTTGTAACTTAAATGTCATGGTAAAGACAATTTAGGCACAGAATAGGTCAGGAACAAAGTAAGTTCCCTCAAGTACTGCACTTAAGTAGCGCTTTTGAGGATCTTTACTGTACTTGAGCAGTGTTTTGTTGAGAACTTTTAACTTTTACTCAACATCTGAACGACAAATATAATACTTTCGACTATAAAACGTAACTTTGTCCACGTGTTTTGTTCATTTCAAAAGCCTAATAATTCACTCTTCATAATGCACTCCAGGACAGTAGGAGGCGCTGTGTAGATGTAACGCCAAATATTACTGACTCACAACAAGGAAGAACATTTGTCCCCGGGAATTCGGGCACAATTTTTTTTCTTGAAACTGATTTGTACCGTCTACAGTGAATACTTTGGTGTTTTCAGCCGCAAATGCGTCAGTAGTTACACTTAAGTAAACATTTGAAAGAACAACTTTTAAGCAATGGCGCCGTGACGAACGGACTTTAGAGGGAGAACTGCTCTAAACACGTTGTGATGATTTGCAGAGAATCAAAATGTGGTGGACAGTGACGGTTTCAATGTATCACACAATAAAACGCAAGAGGAGCTTTATGCTCCTGAAACAGACACAGAAAAAACGATTTAAATGTATCACCCCAAGGTCATAATTTCTACCACATCTCTATTATCTCGTTCAGTTTTCCTTTTGCTCCCGTATCCACAAGGCCTTCCCTCTACGCTGTAACTTGTAGCCCGACAGGTTGTCCGAATTAAAAAGACATTTGTTTCCGAAGATACGCTCAAATCTGTTCCACACGTTTTTCTGGGAAGGACGCTTGTAAATTTGGAAACATGCTTCATTCCCCCCCCCTGCTTCTTCTTCTTCTTCTTCTGTGCGCCCCAAGCGGTCCATTATATGACAGTGAATCAGGAGTCTCCTATGTATTTTCCCTTGCATAGCACAGCCCTCCCACCCCCCCCCCCCCCAACCCTGTACCTCCCCTCGAGTGCAGGATACTGGAGCTTTGGAGGAGCAGAGGAGAGATGACTCGATCCAGAAGCTTGTAACTCCACTGTAATCCATCTGGGAGGAAAACAAGGGAAACGTGTCTATGTTTGCTCTATGGAGGTACGGAAGTTAAGAGTGTAGTTGTTTGTACGGCCTTCAAGTGGCGCTGCGGTCCTCGTGAGTCACTCTTCAGGTAAGCGCAAGAAGGTTAAGGTTTGGAGCAGGGTTTATTTGGTCAACTAAAATATTATTGCGGGCTGAAACTAAATTTAATTTACAACACAGCACTTCATTTCATTACTTGTGTTTAAGTACAGATTCTCCTGGTCAAATATGAGTAAAAGTAGCCACGTCAAATCATTACTGAAGTATTTGCTGCAGAAAATACAATAATATTCAAAGCAAATGCAATGTGGCACCTGGACCCAGATCTTGATTGTAAACGTATTGTGCATAATTTAGGCTGAGAGAAAATGTAGAAAGCCTATACTGTAATATGCTGCTGAGTAACATGAACTGTATATCAAACATAACGGCAAAGATTCGTTTGAAAATTCTCCCATGGCCATAAAGTAAATACCCGAGCTCTTTAGGAACCGTCCACCAGCCCCTATGGCTCCTCCTGCAGGTGGCGGGTCCACAGAAGGAGCTCTTGAGGAATCCTAACGCCTAATTCAAATTGTTCAGATAAATGCAACTGTGATTAGATCATACATGGTGCTTTTAAATGAAGACCGCGGTGTACATTTTTGACTAGACAAGCTAGCCCGATCGGTCCTCTCTGCGGTGGCTCGCTGATGAGCTCCTTCACAGTGAGTCGCACCGATGCAGACTTGGCAGGTGACGGTGAGTGTAACAGAGAGTAGCCCCCGGCTAACATAACTGGACTACAGCACTCTGCTCCGCTCCACTGTCGTCACGTTTGCTGATATAGGCCTGCCCTTTTAAAAGGCTTCAACTGTTGCTTGTCCAGACTACTCACTCGTGTAGAATAGACAAAGCCAGACTAGTTTCCCCCATGTTTAACATTTGAAACAAGCCTGGAATATGAAGTAAACAAAAACAAGACTCACACACATTTCAGAATATACCCCAAGCGACTTACAGCAGTAAACGGAGCAAAAGGTGGCGCTACAAAGTATTAGCTTAAGGGGGCTGAATAATTTTGCACGCCCAATTTTTCAGTTGTTTATTTATTAAAAATGTTTGAAATATCCAATAAATTTCGTTTTACTTCATGATTGTGTCCCACTTGTTGTTGGTTCTTCACAAAAATTACAGTTTTATATCTTTATGTTTGAAGCCTGAAATGTGGCAAAAGGTCGAAAAGTTCAAGGGGGCCGAATACTTTCGCAAGGCACTGTAAATAATGTCAATGTTATTTGCTACTTGCGACCATTCAAATTGTAATTTTGATTGGATGGTATCTTGTAGTGCTTACCAAAAAACAGCACATTCAACTCTAAATGAAGGTCAGAGTATGAGTACGTCTACTCTTTAAGCAAAGTGTGTCCATAATTGTATACAGTATGCCCACATTAGAAAGAGTTGACATACTCCAGCACAGATTTCAGTCAAACAGGCCTCTCTAATGACGACCCGTGGAAGAGAAAAGCTAAACACTTCCCATCATCTGTGTGTCTATGTCAGACCAGTGTCCACTTTCACCTCAGCCACTTCCCACTGTTTGGATTGACCTGTGCCCCCATGGGACGTCCCCATTAGCCATAATGTGATGAGATGGTGACAAATACGTCCAACACTTTCCGGCATCTGACATACGTATACTTCCAAACAGAATTATGTAAACAGCTATTCATTCAAGCGTTTAAGGACACAGATGAGGACACTTGGTCCATAGTTTAACTGACCTCTGCAACTAGTATAGTATACTATTGCATACTTATTAATACCAAGCATAGAATTTGAGCTTCAAAATTGAAAGTGCATGAAACTTTCTACAAATATGACAATGCTATTTTCTGAATTTTGCATAAAAGAAAGAAAAAAATGATTGAAATATATCACAAAAAAATACTGTTTCCTCATATGATCACTTCTTGCATTCAATTAGTCATTACAAGTGTCTCCATTGCACAATGGTTTGATAAAACCATCATATAAATTAGTCACTTGGAATATTTATCAAGATCTTGAGCGGCACGGTGGCGCAGCGGTTAGTGCTTGTGCTTCACAGCTGGAAGGTCTTGGGTTTGATTCCCACCTGGACGGGGCCTTTCTGTGTGGAGTTTGCATGTTCTGCAGGTGTTTTTGACCCCCAGCCTGACTCCACATCATGGAGATGGGTCCCCGGGCGCAGCACTGCCGCTGCCCACTGCTCCTTACGGGTCATCGAGGGATGGGTTAAATGCACAGGACAAATTTCGTTGTACAGTTCATGTATAATGACAAATAAAGCAACAAACAAACAACAAAATCTTTTGGTGTTTTATTTATATTGCTACGGGTATCAGAATAGTGAAGGGTGTGAACTAGGGCAGCATTACACACCACAAAAAAATAAACAATATGGCATAACAATGTTATTTTTTACAAAGCATGTCAACACAGCACATCCCATTGAATTTAATTTCTTCATCAAATTGTTCCAAAACAAGACGTAACTAAATTAGGAAAATTAGGACAACATTTTTGTTGATGTAGTCTATCACTACTACAATGGAACAGAGAGCCTTACATTCTGTGTTTGCAATATTGCAACTCCAAACGTACAATAATGTGGCCATACATTGGACCCCTTCGCAGTGTAATCAAATAAATGTATTCAAGTTAGACCTAAGTAAAAACAAAAGTGTTGCCGTTTGCTTCCAAAAGGCACTGAAGATCGGATTGGTCTGGGTAAAAGGCAAAACAAAATCCAGGAAGTGGGCTATCCCCTTACAGGACTTGTCCGTTTTGCCTTGCCACCTGTTGAACATGATCATTACCACAAAGCAAGGGCGTGGGGGGCTAACTTGGCCGCATTTATATCAACACGCCGGGATAAAACTGCCTAATTACTCCCCAAGGTACCGCCGCTATGGGCTGGAGACTCTTGCCTTGCATTTGCCCGGGCCTGGAGCAAAGCCAAGCTCTTGTGCCTGGGAGAGGCCATCCCGAGCCCCTCTCTCCCCAGCTCGCTGTAATTGCAGTGAGTGGCTTATACACATACCGCGGCGCAGGTCCAAGTCAATATTAGAAGGTCAAGGGGAGGCCTAATGGACGTGTAACTGTGAGACTGTTGGTGATAAGTGGCCACATAATATAGGTTCAATTGGAGTCAATGCAAAGACATAGAGTATGTGATTTCATTATGTATACAGCTAGTATATACTGTACAGTGGCTACACAAAGTATTCAGATCCTTGATATTTATTATGTATGTCATACTAAAAAGCTCTACACTAAGGGTTATGTGGAGAATAACTTTCTATTTCATGGATGGGATTTACCACAGTCTTAGTATAAGACTGCTTTATAATAAAATAGAAGTATCAAAGAGAGTATTTGGAAATATTGAGATTATTTCCAAATAGCCTCTTTGATACTTCTATTTTATTATACACATATTTATCACTGTCAAACACTTTGTTGTTTAGAAAATGCAACATTGATCTAAAACAGCTAGAACAAAATATCCTGTCGTTTCACTTCCTGATTTTGTGGCTGTAGTGAAGCTAAGTCGAGTGTTTTTCCTACACGTTAAGAGGATAAAGCTTCGATATAAAGAGGTGAGGAAACTATTTATTTGAAAATGTAGGACCTTAGGAGGAGCTTTTTGGGAGCTGTCGCCGCGGTGTTAATAAAAGTCACTGGAGAAGCACAAGCTCGAAACACAGCTCCATGTCTGTATTTGACGAGAGGACAACATTGTAACATGGTAAAAAGCTCTAAAAGTAGATTTTGCATAATACACCCTTTAAAAGAGGTCGGAAAACTTTGTGATTTGTGGCACAGTCCAGTCTTGGTTTGGGTTTGCTGGTGGTGGAGGATCAAATGTTCTGGTTAAGTAAAAGATCAGATGTGGTGCTGGATGGCACACATGTTTGGCTCTGTGCTAGTACAGAATAAGCACAGAAAAAGTGTATTAGTTACTTGTGTGACCGCATGAAAGGAAAGTATTCACCAAAATGTGTTTCTCACAGACTTTGATAACTTTGTATTTGGCCAGGATTGTTCTTAGAAATGACATATTTTATGACTTCATGTACTATGAGAAGCAACAAGAGAAAACTTATTCAGACATACTTCAGTTCAAAACTATGAAAAAGTAGTGATGAACCGTATATACATAAATATTTACACTACTTATAATGTATTAAAGTAATTGTAAAGTACTTGAGTAAGGGTACTTTTACTCTTTTGCTCTTATATTCCTGATTTTGTCCTGGTATCCAACAATGACAGTCCTTTTGCCGTCATGATTCTCAGCTCCAACTGATCAACATACAGAATGTTATAAAAGTTTCACTCTAAACACGCTGAGTGGAGTTGGCTGTAAAGAGCCTTGTTGGCAAATGGTTAAGTCAAGGACAATTAAGCTTTGATGAATCTGTGATGGGGAGCAAATGCGGGCTAAACGTAAGCAATTTGCACCTGTGCAAAGCTGCCTATTATCATAACACTTTTGATGGCTGCAGCGGGAATGCGCTCGGTGGGAGTGCAGCGCCCCATAGCTCCCGGGGGATGTAGCATTAATGTCTTAATTAGGACGCCGGGGGAAAGATCCAAAGTACTCTTGGATGACGAGGGACGCTGCCATGGGAAACCGAAGCCTATCGTCTTTCCCAGTTCAAGGCTAATTGCTAAAAGGATCGGACGGTATGTGATCGGACCAAGTGAGGTCATCTCCTAATCTTTAACGCTAATCCTGTATGTCTTTATTAATAACTGTTAAAGGGGAAATATCCTCATTTTGTTCCCGTATCTGTATTTGTTTGTCGCACATATTGGCACGTGAATGAGCGGGCCAAAGACTCATTTCTGGCATCACTGTGGATGGTACAGTAACGAGTAACGTGACGTGTTAAAATTGTTCACGCAGGACTACTCTATAGTGCTGCTTTCATAATAAAGTAGCAGATTAATATCACGAGTTAGTTTTCCAGAGGAGGAACATGGTGACTAGTTACTTTTTAAAACACTGACCTCTATTTATTTATACTTTATTCAATATATCAATAAAAAAATATTTCGAGCCAGTGAGGGCTGTGTTTGTGTTCACCCCACACCTGGGTCAGTGGACGGGGTGTTCAGGGAGGGCATGCGGTGTAAAACCTTTGCCAGATGAGTTGTATATGAGCCCCTTTTCACATGTTTTGGAGAGGTGTGTGGCGCAGCGTTAGCGGCACATATCGTGTGACTGGTAACACATTCGTCTGTCAGCAGGGGCGTCCGAGTGGCCTGTTTGTTTCCGGGAATCAATTTGTCCTCGGGATCTTTGATAAAAGCAGCTGAGGCAGATATGATTTCAGAGTTGGACCCGAGACACGCACTTCAGCGACAGGAGAGTCTTTACCGACGACGACACGGCCAAGGCTCTCTCTGTATTTTTATAACGAGGGGAGGAAAGTGTTCAAATCACATACGTGGCATCAACTCATAAGGCTTCGTAAAATGACATAAAGGCTGCGTCTGAATTCCTAAAATAATATCTCCTATGTCCTGATCCTAGCTCCTGATGCTTAAAGCAACAGGCCACCGTTTTAACATACTGAGATATGTTCTTACCGGAGCTTAGACGAGTTGATGCATAACTGTCTGGTCTTTGTGCGTGCGGTCATTCACGCAAATGTTGTTAGCATTTAGCCTCCCCTAGCAAAGGTATAGCCCCAAACTGGGGTAAAGTTAGAAGCTACCAAGCTGTTCCATGTTTCCCCTATTTAAATACAGTCACGTGAGCCTTTACACGGTCCAAGCCTAGTTACACAAAATTAAACATGTCGATTTTCTAAGCGGATAAAAAGAGGAACTATATTGTAAGGCGTAATAATACCTCAGGAGCACTTCGACATCCGCGCGGTAAAGTGAGATATTACTGCGCGGACGTCGAAGTGCTCCTGAGAGAGTTTCAATAGGCCTTTAGCTTGTGTGTTTGACCTATCTTACGTTTGACCACAAGAGCGGGAACAAACCTCTGAAGTAAAACATGGAAGATATTTGATCATCTTTTTCACACACAACAGAAGATTCCTGGACGACTGAGAGAGAAATTCCTGAATTGAACTTCATACGTCCACCACAGCACCAATAGCAGGTGCTGTCCATTATCCAATCCTATTCCCTTCAGTCCCCCCAGAGGTTCCAGTAACACAGATGTCATCTACAAAGTCTGCACTGACATTTCTATTAAATCAAATAAAAGTCTAATCAAATGTAGCTCTCTCTCTCTCTGACATCATTTTGAGTTTGTGAGAAGTGGCTGCTCTGCTGTTCTAAAGATCATCCCAAACGACTCCCTGGGCACCGGGCTCACTTTATGGACTAGTATAAGGCAGGCGGGCTCTAATAAAACTACAATAAAAAATACAGGTGCTCTCCTCCTTCACCAAAGACTTCTGCAGGTATTACATAACGTCTATTTATTTTGGGCTAATCCAATCACACCCCCCTACTTCTTCTTCTTCTTCTTCTCCTCGCAAATGTCTAACCTGTCCGTTTCGCAAATGATCTCGAGCTTTGAAGGGACGCTACACGATTTCCACATGAAATAGGAAGACGGGGGCCCGCCGGGAGACGCTCAATTGAAAGTAAAGCTGTGCCTAATGGACCACAGGATGTGTCTGCAAAATTTAGACGTATCCCGATGGCGAAACAGGCTGTTGGTGCCCATTCATATAAAGGGAAAGGCTTGTAAGGCTCCTGCTCCTCGGGGGATATGCTTTCAGAGGAGGAAGGAAGAGGGGAATGGTTTTGACATAACTTTAAACTTTAAAGTGTTTTATGTCAAAGTACTTTCAAGGGTATTACTCAAGTAGCAGAGTAGTCGTAAAATTGTGCTGCGGGAAAGTATGTTTTAATTACTTTAAACTTGGCAAATCGTGTAAAAAAAACGTCAATCCTGTTCACTTTGGTTGTTTCCTGTATTTGATTGCGTCATAGAAACCGTCCTCCACATTTTGAAAGCCCATAATCCATTACCGGACCAGCTCTGTGCTCAAAGCGTGTTACTCACAGCGGCTTCATTCTGCGAGCATGCTGTTAGCTCAAATTGAAAGCTTGTCTTCCCTGTGTCGTTCTCACTCTTGACTGCATTTGCTTTGCATGGACATCATTTCAAATTGCTTTCCGGTCATCGCTTTATTCCTATGGAGAAATCGCTGTATGATCATTTTAACATGTTAAAACCTTAGGAGACTTGTAAAGGAGACTTCTTTGCAATGTAATGCTAACAAATAATTAAATTAGAGGTGGGACGAGATGACAAATTAAAATTGAGTTAATTATGGCCTTTGTAATTAATTAATCACAATTTATTAAGGGGTTGTATTTATTTTTAGAGGCTTCTTTATATTTTCCTGCATTTTGTGAGGCCTGTGTGATCATTTCAAACACTTCAAAGATTTATTTTGGAGAATGATCTTTTTAAATAATTTTATGTCGGCGCTTAACTGTGTGAATAAACAAGTTTGACAGTCAAATTGTTTTTGGCTTCACGTGTTGTTTGTGCGTCTGCAGGAAAAAGGAAACTGAAGTGTCGAAGGCAAAGCAAAGTGTTCGATTCATATTTTTAATCGCACTAAACCATGTAATTAATTAATCGTAATTAATTGAAAAAAGTCCCGGCCCTAAAATAGCACCAATATCTGAACAAATCTTTATGAAACACACTCGGCTTGGCGTTTATTTAAGTTTTCCAATCTTATTTTATTTCAAATTGTTCAAAATGTTGACAGGAAGTTGTCTTTACCCTACACTGATCATCAGGAAGTTAGCCCGAAACATTCTGTGCCTCTGACCTACTATTATTATAGAGCATGTCCACTTAAACTCTATTCTAAGTCAGCAAGTTGTGATATATTTATCACATGTTGAGTACTGTTACAGATGTTACATATATTACATGATCAAAGTACAACTATTTGAAAATGCCAAGCAAATAGTCAAGATCTGGGGCTGTAGTTTACATAACTATTGTTGCTATTGCTCAGGCTCTTACTACTTGTAATACCAGTACAACTTACGTATTCTGCAATGTGTTCTATTTCTACTTCTACAAACATAAAAAAACTAAAATGAATAAAATAGTGTATAACTGCCTAATGTTAGCGGCCATTCAAATAAAATGAATGACTTGTAATGTTGCTGGTCCGGAGAGGATAGTTGCGAGTTTCAGGGAAGACTCCAGGAAGAGGCGAATGGTTTTGACATAACTTTATTTTAGTGCGCGACAGGTCTCTACCCTCCCCGCAGTTATATGGCGTATTCCTATGGGCCGTAGGAGGAAGCAGCCCACTAAATCCCCCCGCTGCCGGACTTAAAAATGAAAACGGATCTGAGGACAGGTGAAAAACGGGAAGATAAATACCCCGCTATATCTCCGGAGGACCATCACCGTGTAGCGCTGTAGGCATTTGGTTTAAATTTAGGCCGAGAGGAATCCATTACAGTGAAATAACACTTGCTAACTTTTGAGGGGGACATAATTCACTCGGACTAAAGCGGGATTAATAGGACCTCAGGCCGGCCTTTGTCCACAGACCCGGCTTTAAAGGTTGAAAAAATACTTTTTTTAAATCTTGTTTTCTGGGAATTGTGGATCTGGATTTAACACCAAGGCCAGACTAGATCAACATTACGATAAAATAAATGACAAATTGACATCTTCCTGTAGTGTCTAGGATAGAAAAAAGTACAAACAGTTACAAATGAATAAATGATACAGTGACGTGCACATGATTTTCAAAAGCAGTCGCTCTTCCATGTCAAAGGACACTTCCTAGGTACACTTTGTGCACAAACAATTAAGACAAAGTAAAACTGGCCTAAATCACTGCGCTGCTTCTGCGAGCACAACGCACTCCAGTCCTCATCCCGTCCATCACCTCGCTGCCGCCGGAGATAGAACGGGACGACCGACTCGGGAGTAAGACAAATGAACTCCCAAACTAGATGCAATGCTGTATATGGAGGCTATTAATTAAAGGTACAACAATGAAAACTATTTTAACAACCATAAAATAAATATGCATTTCCCCTGGGGATATGGTTGAGGTAAAAAGGGCTATTGCTCGGTCAACAATAGCCCGAACGTGTGCTCTTCACTGATATGACATCACCATATACAATGAATCAATACCTGTATGTGCAAACTGGACATATGCTGGAGGTTGAAAGGTTTTGGGCCACTCCTACTACAATATTACTAAAATATACAGTATCAGTCTTATATAGCACTTTCCCCAATACTAGTTACTCTACTGTTTCTTTTTCTTGATCCTTATTATCAGAGTTTTTATGGTAGCACGTGTAGCAGTATGGGGTCGCTAATCCCGGGCTCACCTATAAAAGGCGCTGCTTCCCCCATTCTTGCCCCTCTCTGACGTCATCCACCAGTCAGGAACCGGCCTAGCTGCGAGGAGCTCTTCGCGATAGGCGCACTGCAGCCGCAGGGAGCGTAAAGCCGGCGGTTTGGCGAGAAGTGTGCGGGCATCGGTGAGTTGAGCGTATGCAGGCTAGCCCGTGTAATATGGTCGTCAGGGCTAACAGATGTGTGTCTTAGTGGCCTCGGCGTTGGACTCCTCGTGTGCGTGATGGGGCGTTTGTGTACAAGACCTGTGACGTGCCAGGTCCTGCGCCCTCCCTCGGTACGTTAGTAATTCGGCCTTACAATTATTTTAGCGATCAAAACTAATATGCCTTTCCATAGGTTTCTGGTTCAGTCAAGCCTCCTCTTTTTGGACAGCTCTGCCTATCCGCTGTCGTTTGGAAGCGCTTTGTTTTGGAGACTCTCCTGTACTGTCCCGTCAAGATCAAAGAAACTGTCAAACTGTATGTGCGTTGGGCAGAATTTAAGGCTGTCCAACGTTGTCCATTTTAATGAACATGCCACAACGAAAAGAGATATTTATGAAATAAATTAACTAAGTAAATGGCCATGTCTCTGTCATAATTAAGCCTGATAAGAATCTGTGTTGCCCGCTAGTACGAAATGACGTAATGTTTACATACATACGGAGTTTATGGTTGCGTCCTAGCGCATTTCCATTCGGTTACACACGCAGAAGAAACACACAAACGTGGGAGGGATTCAAAATCCACACAGGCTGCCAAACTGAACCTCTTGGTGTGAGGCAAAAGTGTTAACCGCTGCCCAACAATTTACATTATATCCAATCCAATCCAACTTTATTTATAAAGACAATCGATAGACGTGTGAGTGCATCAGGTCCACTTTGTAGGTTTGAGAGTGTTGTCGCCGGGTGCTCTTCAGGGATGGAGCCGGAGCAATAATAACAAAACGTTATTAATATTGCACTTTAAAAACAACACAGTTGACCAACGTGCAGTACACACAGAGCAGGGCGAACAGGAAAAAGGGTCAAACACAAATACATGCCCTGGGGCTGACCAACAGATACCTGACCGCCAATGTGCACCATGACAATAACTCCTCCGATCACCACCAATCACTCACACTCACACATAAGTAGAGTGAAGTGTCATTCTCGACAACACAACGGAGCTGGGATTAAAGTGTTAGGGCACTGCCCCTTTGAGCCTCCAAGGCCAGTACAAAGTAACAAAGCATGATTCTTTGGTCCAAACTCCCTGTTACACTCACAGCCGTTTTCTCCATCATCTTGATCAGGTGCTGGAGGTTTTTTGTTTTGGTTTGGGCCTACTTTGCAGCATTTAATTGTGACATGGAAATTGAGAGCTTGAGCTAAGTTCACACATGGGCCCTACACACAGGGGGACAACAGAGAGGGGGAGAGGAGGAAGTGTTCACTGAGCTGCTGAGCTCATGGCCTGAGCTCATGTGCCGGGCCGCGGACAGGGCAGGGGGGCAGAGGAAGGAGGTGCACGGCGGTGAGAGGTCCTAGGTGTAAACAATAAGGAGTTCAGCAGCAGAGCACCAACACAACACGGAGATCTGTTCATCTGCTTTCATGATCACAACATTGTTTGGTTTCCTAACTACTTCTAAAGGACACGGCAACATACACTGCTATGTATTTGTTTCAAGATAAGCCTGGAAAATACTAGTTATGCACACAATTACACACATTTAATTATGCAAACTCTGCTAAAATGTATGCATATACAATCACTGGTGGAGGTGAGTGCTCGAAATGTTTTCTTGTCCATCTGTATTAAACGTACAGACACCAGAGCAAAGAACTGACTGAAGTAAAGTAAAAATAGTTGCTTCAAAGTGTACTTTTATTTAAATAATATTTCAAACATTCCTTTTTATTTCTTCAGCATTACCTTATATTAACCTCTTAACCCCCACCTGAACCGAGCACATTTTCTTCAGTTAGGCTTTATCCAAATCTAAAAGCGTCTTGAAAAAAGCATCAAATTGATGACAAAAATTAGAAGAAAACTAGTATAAAAATGCAACAAAAGAGCGACGAAAAACGTGACAAAAAGGCAAGGAAAAAGTGACAAGAATGTGTGACAAAAAAGCCGCAAAAGAGCAACAGAAAAATTGCAATAACATAACTAAAAAGTGGCAAAAAGCGATGAAAATGTGGCAAAAATATGACGATTAAAAAAGCAATAAAAACAAGTCAAAGTGTCGACAATACGGCAACAACGCGAGGGAAATGTTCCGTTTAGATGAGTTTAGTAGATTTGGGTAAAGCTGAAATGGAGAAAATGCGCTTGGTTAAGTCGGGGTTAAGAGTTTGCTGTTATGCAATAAAGCCATGTGAAAAGTCCAACACACCAGTGCAGTGTATCTGATCTAAAATCCCTATTATTGGTACATGGTTTGGTAAATTTATGAGGAAAAAAGTTACATATTATTTTAAAAAGAAAGAAATCATGTAGTTATGGGGAAAGGGAAGGAAAATATATATATATTGTGTACTCCAGAAGCTTTGCTTTGATTGTGATTCCAGCACCATCACAAGCAAGAACATTATTCTTGACTTAATCCCAATCAGGCCCCCCACATATCCACCCACCCACACACACCTACAGCCAGATCAATGTTTACATCTCTCTCTAATCATCACGCTTCATTTATTTTTAGCCTGTTCAAACAAATACAGCCGAGTGTTTGCAGCTGGCTAATAGATTGGGTAATAAAATCCCCCAAATACGAGATTGCTTTAGTATGAGGAATTTCTATCGCACACAGCTGACTGAGAAGTGGGTCACCAGAAAGACAGCAGGAAGTCATAGATCAACAGCTTTATGATTTTGAACATGTGACGACTTAAAGATACAGTAACGGAGAGGTTGTCCGCCCGTCCCCAATCATTTAGTCTCCCTCACACAGGCAGGTGAGCAGTGTCTTGCTCAAGGACAAAACTGGCAAGGGAATGATCAAAGACTACACCTGTTTACTGTAAAAAGTGTAAATTACTTATTTAGCAGTGGATTCATGTTCAAGGTGAGACACAGCAAATGAAAACATCAACATTTAACTCAGTGGTAAAAAATAGACTAAACTCTTTGGAATACTTCTCTAATCACTACAACAGTGCGGTGCTCGAATTTTGACATGTTTAGTATCCACTGTAATCCAAATATGGTTATTTTCTTCCTGGGAGACTGCAGTGGCTAAAGACGCCAGAAATATGCATGTGCATTTGCAGACGTTAGAAAACTTTAGAGCTCCTTTACACTTTTGCAATAACATCTTCATTTTAGTAGCTCTTACAGACTCCAAACTTCCCAGTCTTAGACTTAATCATTTGAAAGGTATTTTCAGAGGGATTATTTAATATCTATTCCTGCTTGATTTAGTTTGATCCAAAAACTACGCAAGATCCAAAATCTTAATAACTAATATATCAACAAAGTAACCATAAAATAAAACGTAGCTGAAAACTTGTAATAAATTTTTTCTAATATTTATATCAGTAACACACAGCAAAAGTTTCAAAATTTAAATTTCCCCCCATGTCTCACCTTAATGATATAAAAAATTATATCTTTAGATCCTAGTTTTGATGCTGTTGGTCCAGGGACAGCATTAAAGGAAGTGACTTGGTTGTTTCAGCTCAAATAAAGGATTTTTTCCCCCCACTATTTGCCCCTTCTTCACGCCAGACTACATATCACAAGTGATATTTAGTATAGTAGGAGAGATGTGGTTTACGATTGTCCTTAGACGTTTATTGGGCTGAATGTCTCTCATGTGTCTGCACGTAGCTATAGCCAATTGTATCATTGTATCAGATGACGTATGCTGTAAACTTTGAGCTAAACTATTTAGAACACGGTCTAAAGCTTGATCGAAAGAGGGCGTTGTGTCTGCTGCTGTCACGTTGGATCCGTAAATAAACGTTTCTTTTTTTAATCATTTGTCATTTATTACAAATGACAAATTGTAGCACTGGGGGATTTTCACAGACTTGATGTATGAAATAGTTATATATTTGTGAATGAAGCTGAGTGAATTTTATGTAGGCCTAGTATTAATGAATAGAATAGCATGAAAATGAACTGTAATAAATGAAAGTAAAAACACACAAAAAAACATGATTAATGGACAGCACTAGTCATTAGTAAATCAATATTCGACTTGAACGTGTTTATCGTATCAGATCTGGGGACAGGTATGATTAGGTGATGATGAGTTTCAAGTTTATTAGTGATACTATTATCATTTATAATTATTATTTGACATTTATTTAAGAGGAATAATCCCTTGAGATCTCGTTTTCGAGGGGTCCTAGATAACAAATATTAATTGATTAGAAAAAAAAAAGCCTCTAGATTTGACGTTTGAGCACTAAAACCTAAACAGGTGACCCCCTTTGCTACACGCAGACGTGCATATAGATATTTAACAACCTGTCGGACAAGAGCGGACCCGCTGTTATCCCCCGAACACGATGCAAACCAAATGTGCCGACTGAGCATAAAAAGCTCCATGAAACCCAAGTGTGTCAGTGTCCAAAGCTGCACGGCACATCTGTTTTCCCCCGTTACGACCGGAGCTGCAGCGCAGAGGTCCGCAGTGATGTGTAACCTCAATAAATATCCCCCCATCCGCCGAGACTTACCCCAATTTGTCCAGCGGCCTCATCTGGGAACTAATATTTGGAGACAGCGGGCGGAGAAGGGTCCATCTGAAAGACATCAGTAAACATGTGTGTAAATGCGCTGACCCGGGCCGAAAGTCCCCGCTAAAACGGCCCAAAGCGCGGCGGAGGATTACAATAATGGACATGTGCAGGATATTCCCAGTAAAATGATGAGAGCCTGGCCTTTCACCGACCTCCAGAGGAATTAGCTACTTGGGCCAGGGCAGGGGAACACTCTGAGCTCATGTATATTTTGGGCGGCACGGTGGCACAGCGGTTAGCGCTTGTGCTTCACAGCTAGAAGGTCCTGGGTTCGATTCCCACCTGGACGGGGCCTTTCTGTGTGGAGTTTGCATGTTCTCCCCGTGTCTGCGTAGGTTTCCTCCGGGTACTCCGGTTTCCCCTACCACCAAAAACATGTACAATAGGCCGGGATGAATGATGCGAGTGAGTGGTTGGTGGTGGTCGGAGGGGCCGATGGCGCAGATTGGCTGCCTCGCTTCCGTCAGTCTACCCCAGGGCAGCTGTGGCTACAATAGTAGCTTACCACCACCAAGTATGGAGTGAATGAATAGTGCAATGTAAAGCGTCTTTGAGTGTCCAGAAAAGTGCTATATAAAACTGATGCATTATTATTATTATTATTATATTTTGACTTTTTAGAAACGGAGGGTTTGCACATCATCATCATGCATCATAATCATTTTCATTCTGATTTGTATGAAGGTTGAGGACTCAAATGTCATAACTCACTCAATTGGCTTCTGTTGCCATGCTGTGACATCACCTGCATACCCTCTATAACCGTGGTAATGAGACGTTTTAGTGCATACGAAATGCGCGGTATAAATAAAGTTGCCTTGCCATATAGTCAATGGAGCCATAGAAATCCTCAATCCTTTTCAAATACTGTCACATGATTTTTTACACACAATGTTATTATTTTGTATATTGTGAATATCAACACAAGAAGAAGAATTTATGTTGAGGTAGTGTTTCCCAACCAGAGGTACGAGGACCCATGGGGGAACTTAGAATTATTTAAAATAAAAAAAAGTTTTAAACTAATTCGTAATTCAGTTATTTTCAAAGGAAAGATGAGTTGAACACAACACAGCACTATAGGAGGTACATTAAATGTAATGAAAGCATAAAATATTGTAAACAGAAAAACAAAACCTTATTATGGTCATTTATCAAGACGGGTGCTAAAAAGTGCTACTTGCACCTAATTTAACAGTTTGAGGGCCCCAAATCTGATACGTAAATGAGAGATGCTGCTCCATTTTTGCATGTGCTAATCGTTTTACACATGAAAAAATGACCCCCATGTGTATCGGAATAACATTACACTGCTATCATTGTCCTTTTCGAAGTCAGATATAATCAGATATCTAGCAGAAGTCCCTTCACTGTCGTTTTTAATATTTCCAAAACTTCTGGTTTGGATTTAGTACTACAGCTGTGTATTTAGCAGTGACAGCATTTTATGTACGAGCCATTTAAGTCAACGGTCCCTAAAACGCCTTCAAAACCTCTATGCCGTTTATATGATTTTTATTATTATTGAGGAAACACAGTCAAAGCGAATAGGATTATGATTTGGCCCCAGGTCCCATTTCATTGACAGAAGAAATCGAGAGTATATTTCTGCTAATGTTTACGCCGCGGGCCGTTGGGCAGTATGTAACGTGAGCTGTACAGTAAATACCCCGCATTAGGATATATCGGCGGCATTAACTCGAATTATGGGCGCCGCTTAGATCGTGGGCACTTACCCTCGCGCCCTGTAGCCGTGACACATTAACACTTCGCCGTAAACACCATTCATAAGAAAGCCATACATCAATATCCATCCAATCCCAACGCACTGACAATTTTATTATTCTCGTAAAATGCTCGCGACTGGCCTTAAGCACACTGTATTTTCAGCAGGCGTTTTAAAAAGTCTTATATTACGTCCTATTGAAATGAATGGATCGACTTTTCTTTTTTTTCCCCTCTTTTTTTCTTGACAAGGGGAATTTTCCAGAGCGCGTCCGTGCCAAGAGCGAGAGGGGAAAGTCAACTCAATTCAACTATTTGTCAACTCCCTTTAGAAACATTTAATAGTCGTAAAATTTATGGCTCCGGTTTCCAACAGGCGCGGCCAAAGGAAGAAGGAGAAGAAGTCTATCTTTTTACATAAAACGGTTGTAAATGCGGCTATTGTACTTTGGGCAGATTTACGGGGCGGACTTCAAATACGGTTGCGCAATGTTGAAGCTAAATCACGGTAAATAGACTATGATTGCTGCCTATAGATGCTTTTATGTAACTATCCATCTGCGCGTCTGTCAGTGTGCGCAGTCAGGACCGTAGATATAGCGTTATGCTCACGGAGCGATGTGAAAACAGGCCGGAGGGGGATGACAGTAGCAGGCAGGTAAAGAATGAACCGAGGCAGCACTTTTCAGGTGGAGAGGAGACGTGCACACACACGGGTGCGGAGTTAAAATGTCTCAAATTTACAGGGATTTGAGTCGTTTTGACAAGTTATGTACGTCTGACTGGTTTGCCAATTTCTTTCTTAATTTAGTTCAAGGTCAAAGTCTGTTTATATAGCCAAGGTACCGCACAAGCTATAACCTGTTAAATGGTAATAAAGAAAAGTTTCATAGCAGTTGCTAAGGATGAGTAAAAAGTGTAATAAAAATCAAATGAGAGGGTAATGTGTAATGTTGGGCTCAGTTTGTGTTAAGAGCCAAGGGTGTGTTATTAGCTGTGACTAAAGGCCAATCTGATTTCTGTTTCAAAGTTTGGGTCCAACAACAATAAATTAAGCAAATTACGCAAAAAATAATTTAATTTTTTAAAAACTAAAATTAAAATCAATATTGCTATATAAATTCATATTAATTTTCACAAGCACATAGGTCGACAGAGCCTCTTTTCTGCGAAGTCTGTTAAAAGTGCACGCAATATAGAGTTGCGTATTGTGCATTGCATATGAAATATATATTTAATTTGCCATAGTTGATTTAGAGAAAAACCCTGGATCATTTGGTCATATTTTATTGTTTTATTTTAAAGGTGCATTATGCAACTTTTTATGTGAAAAAAAAAGTTGATATTAGTTTGTATTTCGTGACCCAGCGGGTATGAGTGGTCAGCATGGCACCTTTACTTTCCATCACAGTGGTCTCGAGGACGCTCCAGGATCAATCGTTTAGAAGGTTTTCTCTGCTGACTGACTCTCTCACCAGAAAACCTACAAAACAATTGATCACAGAGCGTCCTAGAGAACACTGTGTTGGAAAGTAAAGGTGTCATGCTGACAGTCGCTGGGTCAATCACGCACAAATGTCAACTTTTTATTTTGGCATAAAAACTTGCATAATGCACCTGTAATGTAAACTTGATTTTAGAACTAAATAAATAAATAAAGCGTTATTTATTTTTTTATCAACTTTTTATTAGGATTTTTTCTTTAAGTTTGGGAGTGTATACATTGTTATTGTTAAGAATAAACATACATTTTAACAGTATATTTATAAAAACAACAGAAACATGTCTATGTGAATACACTCACCAATAAATCCCCCCACCCACCCACACCCGCCCTCGCTCCAGGACCTAGACCACCCCAAACCCCAAGACACGCCCCAGACACGCCCCTGTCTGTAGATCTTAATAGTTTTACTCGAAATTTGAAAAAGTATATTTTAGATCATCAATTGTGTCAGCATTGATGAATGTATTGTAAATTGTAGGGATTGTTTATATGTCTTTCTAGAAGTGTACAGAAAACTAATGTATTTTATATAGTGATTTTATTGTAGATTAGATTTATAGATTGTAATGTTTTTTGTACTCACCTGTCCAGGGACTGCAGATGGAAAATAGCTACTTTGCTAAATCTGGTACAAATCATCTCTTCTTTTGTAAAGACTAATGGTTTTGTACACTGTCCCTGTTTCAATAAACAATAAACAAACTAACTAAACAAACCCCAGACCCCCCCCCCATAGTAATTTTACTATTCAAACTATTTGGTAACACTTAGTAGTTTGGAGGTACATATTAAGGGTTCGAGTACTATTTTGTATTACCTTATGTATCTCCAAACTACTAATACATATTAAGTAAGTAAGTGCTTTTATTTGTCATTATACACAATACAATATGCAATTGTGTAGATGGAGGGCTAGTCCTGAACCGCTGCAATTCTGAGCACCTCCATTGTAGACCAACCTGACCAGCATGCTAGGGAGGGGAAACCGGAGCACCCAGAGGAAACCTTCTTGCAAGGGAGGCAAAAGCGCTAAGGTAAAATCAAAAATGAATAAATACAACGAAATAAAATTACCCTTGCTTTAATTATTTCAAGACGTGACAATTCAGTGCCAGTTCTCTAGAACAAAGTAAGTCATACTCAATCAGTGACTCTATATATTACTACCTTAATCCATAATATTGTAACGTTTGGCCCCGGTCTTCCCCATGATCGCGTCAGTCATCTCAACAGAACGCTGTAAAATCTGTGTAACAATTCACTGATGACCATTTGGGGAATTTGGAAAAATATGGAGTCACTTCATCTCTCCAGGAGCATGTGTGATTTTCTCATTTGCTCCACTTTGATCATTAAAACTCACTGCTTCCATTACTTAGCCTTAATGTAACATGATAACGCCGATTAGTCATACCGTGGACCATGGTTCAAAGTGTGGCGCGTTTATGGGACATTGTAGTATTTTCATAAAAACCTCTTGAAATGGTGGATTGAGATTGAAAAAGAGAAAAATTACTTGAGGCCAAAATGAGTTATGGACCATTGAGGAGTCGTAAAATGCAGTGATGAATTTGTATGTACTTTTCTACAGAGAGAGTTTTTTTGAAGCGCGTTTTTCATCTTGACACGGGGAAGGAAATGCGTTTTTGTTTTCTTTGGGGTGTGCAATTTTCTGCTCGTCATCCCGTTTTGCCATCCCCAGAGACGGATTTAAAAGAACTTTGGCGGCCATAGAACCGGTCCCTGAGGTCCGGAAGTGTACTCATGGTACCAAGGCGGGACGACAAGGAAAACCCATTGGAGGAAGGAGAAGAAAAAAGAAGTTACAGAGGAGAGAAGACGCGTAGATGTTTCCAGAAAAGTCCTGACCGAGCCAACATGATTTAGAGCGAGCTGCAGCATCCATCAGGCCCGGCGTAATTACAGAGAAAACACGGAGACAGAGGAACAAGGACGCTCTGTGCGCTCTTGGGCTGTGTCCATGCTAATGCACTTTATTCATGTTAAATAAGCTTCAGCTGTCCACACACCAGAGGAGACACTTTATTATCTACTTACTTTTTCCGTCTTGGGGCGCCACAGCAAATCGTCTGCGTCCCAGTGATTTGCATATTGATTTTTTTTTTTAGCAATATCACTTTGAAACATTTACTGTATAAATATGAGACTAAATGTATTGTAAACCTACGCAGACACGGGGAGAATATGCAAACTCCACAAAGAAAGGCCCTGTGAGGCACCAGCACTAACTGCTGCACCACCATGCTGCTATAAAAATGGCCAAACTGGCCTATATTTTCAGTGAAGAAAACTAAATGAATGATCCATCCATCCATCCCTTTTCTTCCTCTTTATCCGGAGCCGGGTCGCGGGGGCAGCAGTCTCAGCAGAGATGCCCAGACTTCCCAATCCACGCACACCTCCTCCAGCTGTTCTGGGGGGACCCCGAGGCGACACCAGGCCAGCTCGGAGACATAGTCCCACCAGCGTATCCTGGGCCTTCCACGAGGCCTCCTCCCAGTGGGACATACCTGGAGCACCTCCCGAGGGAGGCGACCAGGAGGCATGCGGAACAGATGCCCTAGCCACCTCAGCTGGCTCCTTTCGACGTGAAGGAGTAGCGACTCGACTCCTCGATGAAGCGAAGTTTAAATGTATGGTTTTATTTTGTTAAGTTATTTGTCACACAAAAAAAATACAGATGAGATTTTGGATATCTTTTGGAAAAAAAAATCTTAAACTATTCTAATTTCGCCTTATTTTTTGCCGGTCTAAGCTCAATAAATCAGGCAGGAATTAAATATTTATAAGATCCCGCTGAAAAACCTTTAAAATAATGCTTAAGTACAAGACGTGGAGATGTTGTTGCATGAGCGGAATGAAAACCTAATTATGAGACAATGGGCCTAAAGTTTAATGTTTGTACGTGTATATTTCTCCTGTCTTTAGCCTTTGGAAGCCTTAGCTTTAGGAAGGGAATGGAAAGAAACAACTATATTTGGATTACAGCGGCATCTCGGTCACCGTTTGCACTACACGTGGATACCAAACGTTTCGTCCTCTGACATTTAAAACTAAGATGTTAAGTGACAGAACCAGCGAAAAATCTCAACATTGACCTCTGCCGTGCGAGAATGAACCTGCATTGATAGAATAGGATCAAGATCAGCCTCCAACAGTCGAGGGAAGATCTCTCCCCGATCGCTTTTCCACTTCCTACTGCTCTGTCCTGCCAAATAAAACCACAACAAACCTCAGTTTAAAGAAATTAAAGTTCATTCATCCCGTTTTGTTGCATCTTTTGGGACAGACACTTAATCCGCCTTGTCTTCAGCAAATCTGATTGTGATATAAAGTATATACAGAGAATGAGTATATTTTTTAGAATGAATAATTACACTTTTCTTGAATGCATTATATGCGTAAAAAAGGAAAATAGATGGGGTTTAGACTTAAGAATGTATGTCCTTTTATAGCAACATTAATTCTGTTTTTTTTTTAAGCTAGCAAGTACCACCCAATAGTTTACTACGAAGCCCAGAAGTAATTAAAGTCATTAATTTGTTAACTGAGTATCTCCCGTGAACACCAGTCACTTCACATGGAGTATAATGCGGCAGCAGTAAATGGCTGCTGCGTGTGTCTGACAGTGTGCTCCTCTGTAACATCCTGCTGCAGTAGCACATGTGTGTATTACATTAGGCCCGGGTCCGACCACAGAAAAACCTGCACAATTTATGGAGGGATAAATCCACTGCTTCCTGACATTTAAATCCCCGCTCTGATGGGCTGAAGGGTGGCACTCGCAGAAAAATGCTACCATTAAACACACAGGTTATAAAAAGAAGCCGGGCCCCGCGCGGAGCCAAAATCTTGGACTCCAGCCACTGCATCGGTGGAGTGAAAAAGGAATGGAATAAGTTGTCAAGTATTTTGACTTTGGTGGATAAACATTTGACGGATTGGATGGTTGAGTTTGTAGATATTGTACAAGAAGTATTTACAGTTATTGGCGTAAATAAAAAGTGAAGAGAAAACTATGCATGATGATTTTTCTAACTGTCCTTTCCAGTCCTTTATTATTTGTGCTTCTTCTTGTGGTGCAAAAGTGTAAATAAATAACTAAATATTTCCAAAAAAGGGGTTCCAAACATTTTTCCCGTGGCTGCAATAGCAACTAAATTCACCATTTTTATAATCAAGACTGTAAGAACATGAGAGAAGACTGACATATGAAGTGTACAAACAATACTAGAAACATATGCATTTTAGGACATGTTGTTGGCAAAAGCTTAAACTACAGGTTGAGCAGGATTGACACACATTACAAACCCGCAGAGCCCAGACAGTTTCATTGTTTGCAGACCAGAGGTAAAATGTTACTCAAATAATCGTGACTGCCAATTCCATAGGACTGTGCTTTTGCAACCCAGTCTAATGCGTATAATGACGGATGTTTGTGAGGTTTTAATTCCCGTATAGTGTAACCCCTGAAGTGAAAAGTGGAGCTCACCTCTCCTCTGGTGTTGTCTTGGCTCGAGTGCTCTGCGGTCGGCGTCCCCGCTCCATCTGTCCTCTCCCCAGTGGCTGTGCAGTTATTTGCGATCCGTGCCCGGCCTCGGAGACAGGTGGCCGCGGTGCTGACGGAGGACTGGGGGCCATTTGCACGACAACTCCGGGCCCCCTGTACCCACTGTGGCTTTTTAAATAAGTGTCGATGTAGAGCAGCGTCCCAGTGTCACAACAGCAGGGCAGGCCTATCAACGACAACAAACAAGGCTTTTAATACCACCCGAGCGCACATTTGTGTGTTCATGAACTGGCCAATCAAAGGGAATAGAGAAAAACTGGCACCAATCTCGCATTCCTTAGCTCTAAGGACCAATCATGCTTTATTGGATCTACTTTAGATACCTCTTCATATTCTGGGGAGCATCACTTAAAATAAACTATGTGGCTAGAGAATACATCAAGGTTTTAATAATGTTATAAGAAGGAGAATATAGCATAATAATAATTGAATGCAGTGCAAGAGGGGTAAGAAGAGGCACAGAATGTCAAATAAAATAAAACCGCTCTCCGGGCAGCTGTGGCTAAAGAAGCAGCAAAGGATGAAAGGAGCTGAGCCATTGGTATATTTAAGTCTATTTAAGTCTCTTAAGTCAAGAGTCAGAGAAGCCAATAAATTAAGCATGTGAGAGAAACACAAAGTCAAGGCACTCTTTCTGCATCCAAATTCTCACTCAAGAAACCGTTACTTCAAGGGGCTACATCGTTCATCAAGTCTTAAATCAAAAATCTAAAATCATTGTGTGCTGGGTCTTTCTTTATCCTATATCAGGGGTCTCCAACAGGCGGCCCGTGGGCCAATTACGGCCCTCGAGATGATTCAATCCGGCCCCTGACCTGTAGAGCACAAATTCCTGAGTATGTAAAAAAAAAAAAAAAAAAGTAATTCTCTAACCCATTCCTGTGCGAAGTTTTGTATTTTTAAACAAATAACCAGAGTGCTCACTCCAGCCTCTAGGGGGCAGCTTAAATAAAGGAATAGAAGAATTCCACACGTGTCCAGCAGAGGGTACTGACATATTAAGAGACTAGGATAGAAACAACACCTCATAGCCACATGGTAAATGGACAGTCTGGTCCAGGGCTGTTGTGGCTGCATTAGTGGCTTACCACCACCGAGTGTGGAGTGAATGAATAATGAATACAATGTATAACTAAATCTGGAATATTATACAGTTGCACTGTTGGTTAATATGCACTGTCCTATAATAAATACATTAAACTTGTGACACAGGCCTGTTAAGTGCAATACAAGTGTACGCCATTTTTATGAGGCTCATTATTATTAATTTAATGAAAAAAGTTTCCTAAATTCCCAATCAAAACATATTTTACTAGAGATTTTGATTATAGACCCCGGTACAATGCACTCCTGATATATTTTGGCCCCAAGGAAAATGTACTTGTCCTATATGCTTTATCTGAAGAAAGGCGCTGTGAGTCTAAATAATAGATTTTCAAAATGCTTTATGTAGTTCGATTACAATACTACCGCTGTTTGTTTGAGTACAAACAGCCTTACAAGATGAAAACTACATTGTAATATTGCAAACTGCCATGTTAGGAATCATTATTTACCTATTTTACATAAACCATGACGAGTAAAATGCACGTTTTCCTAAACACGTAGGCCCATAGTCAGGACTCCTCCCTGCTTTTCTGTTTTCCCGTGTACAGTGTGTCCAGCCTGGTGCTAACTGCCTGCAGCTGTGGGCTTGTTGAACACTCATTTTAAGGAGTAATTGTGTTGGTGTTATAAACCGGGGTGGTCACAGGGAGAGGGTTCAAACTCAAGAGGAATGTCCCATAATCTGTGCGGTTTCATCTGTAAGCACTTGACCAGGTTAACTTTTATTCTGTGTCCTTTTGGCCCTGCGGTATAGGGGGTTGATAGGCAGAGGTGGGACATTGGATTAAGAGGGAATTTGTAGTTTGTTGAAGCAATATTTTTTGTATTTGATTTAATCTATGTCTCAAAAGCGTAACATTTTAGAGCAAAGCTGTGGCACAAGCCCACTGTAGTATCGTCCCCACATAATGGATTCCCCACACGTTGCGCTTATTGTGACAAATCTTCACTGGGTCCATTTCCTCACATTGAGTGGTTACGCTGTAGCGGAGCGGCTGTGGACCCACCTGCAGGAAACACTGACAC
This sequence comes from Proterorhinus semilunaris, assembly GCA_021464625.1. Classification (NCBI taxonomy): domain Eukaryota; kingdom Metazoa; phylum Chordata; class Actinopteri; order Gobiiformes; family Gobiidae; genus Proterorhinus; species Proterorhinus semilunaris. The sequence goes on from CM038359.1 coordinate 9,248,128, forward strand.
AACAGTAATCAAAGAGCGTGGACACTCTCACACACCGGCGTCGTGTGTTTTCAGACGGATTTCAAATGCATTGTTTCATCTTGAAAGTTTTATTGTTGTGTCTGCATTATATTTCCTCTCCCACCCTCTCTTCCTGTTTATGAAAGCGCTTTATTATAATACCTGGGCTTATTTATTGTCATTACGATGTTGTTCTTATTGCACAACATGTCCCTGGTTTCAGTTTGTTTACTGTTATTAGACACCTTACTGTGCAGCGAGCCTAGGTGTAAATATAATATAATAATGCGGTAGGTGTAAAATGTTGAGAGATCGTTTTTGCTATTGCATTTTAATGCCCAAATACTATATTTTGGACCATATTTTTTGTACTTTCTATATGCAGTAAAAATGTTTGATGACTTTTAATTCCCTGTGGAAACCTAGAGTAAAAGTGCCTGTACTTTTAACTTCATTATTTTCCAATACTAAGTTTGTGATGTCATGTTAATAAAGAAGGAGGTACGGACCAACTTCCTTAATTGGGACTCTTCCTCTCTAAGGTTACCTCGGGCCTCAGTGTGTCAGCCCGGGAGTCTTCCTTCTTCAGCACATGGTCAAAACACTTCCCCAAGGCAATCAGACAACAAAGATCTGTTCAATAAACTTGGTGCTGGAAATCACCTAGCAAAGTGTGGGCCTGTATTTAAGGCAGGTGGTCATAATGTTATGGCTGAACATTGTACCTCGCTTGTGTGTTTGGTGGAGAGCAGCGAGGCAGAGAGGTGTTGGGCTGCGCTCAGAGGGTCACTGGTCCTGCACTGGATAAATCTCACATCCAGAGTAAACTCCAGGCTCCACGGACTGCTCTTGCAGAGACACACAGAAATGTCTCATGATGATTTGAGCTGACGTTTTGCTTGGCTGTACAGAATGAAATTGTAAGATGTGAAAGTCATATTGACACGCGTGGAACTAAATACATCTAGTCCAGTAAATGGACACACTTACACAGTCTATTTCATTCACCCGTTTTAAGTGCCAACTGGCAGAGTTCTTTAAAATCTCTTTCATTATGTGCAAACATGCCACAATCTATTTTATTTCAGAAGTAAAAAAAATGCAGTCACTGCTCTGTGTCAGATAACTGTCACATGCGGTTCATTTGAACTGCATTATGTACTTTACATTTATATTTTCCTATAATGAGGTCTTTATATTTGTAATTGTGTATGTACTGTCAGATTTGCATAAGTAACTATTCCACAATTAGCTTTTTATCATTATTAGCGGTATTGCCTTTAATTATTTTTTGTATGATCACGATACTATTGAGCCGCAATTTTCTTTGAGGGTCAATATAGTCTAAGTACGTATAAGTTATGAGTTAATTAAAATAAATAGGATTTTAAAGTGTTAGGCCCTGGTCATTTGTAGAGTGGTCACTTACTCTACAAATGACCAGGGCAACACTAACACTTTAAAATCCGTTTTAAAAGATTAAAACCGCTCTGCTTGTAAAAATTCCAAAATCTTTTGTTTTGTTTGGAAAAAACAAATAACGGCCATTGCACAAGAAACATATCTTTACATATGTCTGTTTGTTAATGCCGTTATCGAGGTGTGACCAGAGTAACATTTCGCTGCACCTGTAACTTGAATTGAAGGGGGTCCAGGAGGTCTGGGAGGTCCGGGGTCTTCGCGGCGGCTCTTATTGGACCGTGTGGGCAGGTGGAGGTGATTTACGGTTAAATCAGACACACAGTGGAGTGACACAGTGGCAGGTTTACAGGGGCTGAGCGGAGATGATGGCTCTTTCACCTGTCTCTATGGTCCCACGAGGAGAGAGGCCGAACTGTGAACTTCGGCAGCACCAGTGAACGTCAAAGCGGTGCCAGTGGAAAAATAATCCATGTTCTTTTAAGCAAAAGTGTTGAATTGAGCGATCTCAGGATTGATCAATTTTAGACAATATTTATGGTAGAAAGTTTAAACTAAGAACATAGCCCGTGGGGAAATCTATTAGTCGAAAGAAAGTTTAACCAAAATGTCATTTTCAAGTCCCTGCTTTGTGCCTGGAGACGTTTGGCCATAGGAAATTGATTGTTGTCGACCACAGAATGGAAAAAGTGAACGCACAGATACATCAAAATAGTTTAGTGTCCCAAGAGGCGAGTGCATACTGCGTTTGTGTCCTCTTGTCGGTTATGAAAGCCCCATGCTGATAATTGACATTACGTGTAGATGGCGATTCATTCCACAGTCCTATATTTAAAAGAAAAAGAAAAGTCTATATTCATTACCAGCACAAACCTCCCTCTCCTCTAAAATATTTGACATTTTTGCCTGTTTGCTCACTCTGCCCCCTCCCTGTGCGTCCGGGCCCAGTCTTTCCCAAATGCTATATTAATACCCCCGGCCCATTGTGACTTATTTTCACGGCTGACCCGGAGGAAGTCACGTGGGCCCCGATTGGTCCCCTGAGAGCCCCTGAGCCTCTATTAAGCACGTTGTTTTAACTCGAATAAGCGTCAATGATGTGGAAAAGCAAGAGGTAGCAGCAATCGCTGCACCTACTTTGGTAACGTTGACTGAATACTTTCCCCTGTATGTTCTCTGTGTGGGATTAGGCCCGTCCAAAAGTGCCTACATATGTGCGCGTTCGTACGCTGGCCTGAGAGGCATGAAGATTGATAGCGATGGGATCTGGTGGTTAACACAGTGTTTAAGCCCACAGAAAGATCAACAGGAGGAAAGCAGCAGGACTCGCACACACTCGTCGGCTGCATGCAAGAGCGCGGCGAAAAATTGATATAACATCAGGGAGAAATATGGACTGACTCTGAGACAGATTTACAGGAGTTTTCTATAGTTAGACTAATATTTCCAAATATTCAAATGCCAAGGGAAAAAGTCAACCTGAACTTGAGTAAAAGTGCAGCATAGAAAGTAAAAATAGTCGTGAGTAAAAGCTGAAACTATATAGTTTAACTTTTGTTTAAAAAAACATAACAATTATGGCAACAATGAATATTATATTCAAAATCCGATATGATTTTTCCCATGTCCCACACGTGACAGAACCAGCTAAACTAAGGTACAGGCTCATTCCTAACAAACACATTCCAAACATCCCACTCAGAAGCGCTCAGAAGTGCTTCTACTAGATTTGGGATATATATAGTATATAATATAATAGTATAATGCACACTCTCTTTTTTCCACAAACATCAGTGAATGCAATATACTGCAAGACAACACAACAAATTTCACTCACTGTGACATTTTGTATTCATAACCACACATTCAAGAACAGTCGACGGTCACTGATCGAAAGATGTTCCTCTATAAGATAAATTGCCGAACACATAACCCCTTTATGGTACAGCCAATAAATTACATGTTGTAATGTTCTCAAGCCAAAGGTTGAATTGCTAAAAGTAGCATCCTGTCCTGAGTCTTTGTTCCTTACCCAAAAGTCACTTTAGCACCTGGACCACTTTAAGGAAGCAGGAAGCAGTGGACCATTTGGACATCTATGGGGAAATGTTCAGAGACTTACCCAGGAAGTCCAGGCCATTCCCACACCAATTAAAGTTACATCGCCAAAAACCATAATAAAGAGGATTTGTCTGAGTTATGACTGAGGATTTTCTGACCATTTTCTCAATAGAGCCGTCACTCTTTCACTGCTAACACGTCTAACAGTCACACTGCTGGATGGGAGAATCAGACGGGGACAAACAGAGCACATTTTCAGGGCTTGACTTCATGTAATAAATACCAGAGAGCAGAGTGTTTTATAAGACGTATCACAAATGTACTCTGGATCAGTGAGTGCGGAGGAATCCTCCTGTGAACTGCTGACAGAGGTCACACAGGGGTCACGGAGTCAAGGAAATTGATCTATTCATTTATTTATTTTTTACCTTTACTTCACTATAGCCCAACTGTGATTCAGAAACTGCTTTTCAGGAAAGTCCTGTCCCTGGAGGGAACCCTGTTTTACATGTTATATAGGACAAGCAGCTAACATACAACTTTGATACAATAAAATAACGTGCATACCTGCAACCCTTTACACACTAAACCTCTCATGCTTCTTGCCTATAAAATCTATGTTTCTTTTGTGCACAATTAAATTGTGCACAAGGGAAACAGATAGACACACTTTGAGAAGTATACACTGTATGCATAGGAGCTCCTTCTAGCCCAGTGCCCACAATAGTTATAAACGTTCCTGTGCAGAAAATCTGGCCCATGCGGACTGTGCCAAAATTAGAAAAAGTAGTCACACAGATCTGTGCAAACCTCACAGAAACATAAATCCGGCTTAAGTTTGTCATAAAGATTGACTTTATGGACTGTTCTGATCTTTTCAACACTTGTCTTCACTCCAAAGTAACTATCTAATAGCCTCTTGTTAGCTGCGCTGCCCGTTAACCTTTTCAACAAGGCTCATTACCAGCACTTGACAGCGTTGGGCGCCAAAACCCAATCCAACCTTTTGATTAAAACAAAGAGTCACTGTTGCAAAAAATACAAACAGTCTTAAGTATAGGAATATAAAACAGCAACGCAAATGCGTCCAATTTGTTTTACTATACCTGAAAAAAGCCTAATATTGGGCCTTTTTGGACTATATACCCATACAGAAAACGCTTCCAAATGATGTGTGATGATGCGTATGTCTTTATTCCATAAATACCACGCGGGCTACGTCATGTCACAGATGTTCCAGGATCAGCCACATCTGTATGTCGTCCATTGTGTAATGATGTAAGAGCCTCCCATCACTTCCCTTATGAATGTCACAACACCTCGCCCATGTGAAGACTGGACACACAGCACGACTGCAGGGCCCCCCCCATCCAACCCACTGCTGGTAAAACAGCCCACTTTTAACACACGAGCCCCCCTTTAACTCTCCCCATCGCTCCACAGGTTTAACTGTGTCCCCGGCGGACTACTGAAGGAAATGGAAGAGCCACATGGAGCAGCCCGGCCAGTCAATAAATACCAGGTATGCAAGTTTCATCTCAGCAGGATTGCTAACAAAAAAGAAAGAATTTATCTAAGCATAGTAATCAACAGTCCTTCATCATAGAGTTTAAAAAAGTGTTAGAAAAACATTTGGGCCGGTCAAAGTGGGTCTCAAACGCAGCACATATCCAGGCAATAGAGACGCAGTTTGTCTGCAAGGATGTAAGAAACATCCAGTAGAAGAAGTGATGGCCAAGGTAAGCAGGATTACTCAAACATGCACGAATGAAGTAAATACTAGCCTAGTTTAGTTCCGTCTGTGACATATAGCAACCTATAACTAGATTATTCCACAATGTGACTTTAAATGATGTCCTTTTTATTGACATTAAGTACTCGATTAGGGCTGCAACTATCGATTATTTTAGAAATTGATTAATCTATCGATTATATACATTGATTAATCGGTAAGTATTTTATTTATATTGAAAAACTAAATTTCATGACTTTAGCGCAGATTATAAAAGGAGAAAAAACATAGTTTTAAACAAATAATTGTTCTGCTAAAAATAACATTATTTATTCTTCATTTCAGATCAGTTTTTCCCAAAAGCAGCAACATTCCACTCTCATAAAGAGACACCTGTCCTTATGTCCATGATGAGGAGAGAGAGCACCTTCACAGTGTCTTTAATATCAGTACTTTCACTCTTATTCAAGTGAAGTAGGTCCTGACTGGAGACATAATCTTGAAATGTTCTGCTGAAGCTCAGGTGATTCATTTCTTTCCCATGATCTCAACCAGAGGGGTTTCCTAAAAGAGGGAAAACATTTGAATTATTTGTGTCATAGTATTGCCATAGAGCAGGGAATAATGTGTCAGTTTGCATGGTTCATAAATGTATTTGTTGTGAGCAATAAAAGGATGCATATGAGAAACTTTAAAGTACTTGGAGTTTTATTTTGCTTATGAACTAGTGTGACCACCTCAAATACTTTAAATAGAGACCAGTGGGACAATTTGGGAGAACTCTGAAGTACAAAGTTTTTTTTTATTTTTTTATAGATCAGGCATGTTCATCCCACTAAAGAACGACACACACCTTTTAATTATTACGACTTATATAACACTGGGCTAGCAACAGATCGCAATATGTCATGGCGACATGAAAACAGGAAGCGACTTCCCTCTCTTCTTGTGCAGCTGAGTTTTTTGCCTTTTTCTGCGAACTGCATTTGTGGTTTATGTGTTCCACATTGTTTTTCTGGATACATTTGTACGTCTTTGGCGTGTTTTTGTGGAGGTTTGGTGGATTTGTTTACTTTGAGAGTCTAAAATGGTCCTGAAGAAAGCAGCTTTTTAAAGGTAAACAAAATGCTAGCTTATTAGCTAAACCCATTTGAGACCTACACATTTCTTCTTCTGAGACACTGAAGAGGCACCAAGAGCCCCCACCGCTGCAGCACAGTGGAGGCGTCACAAGAGGAGCTACAGGAAACAAAAAAGGACAAACGAGAGATGGTGAAAGACTATTGTGAAGCAGAGGGAGGAAGAGGAAGGAGGAGTGGAGCTGACCAGTGCAGGACACCACGCTCTGAAACGGGGACAAACCCAGGAGGCCCTGCACCCTTTCAGAGGAGACAGAGGGCAGCCAGCCAGGTTTCTTCCGAGTGCTACGGTTTCCCCGACCTCCAAGGTCATGAGGGTCAGGTTGACACAGTGGCAGCGCGGCTCAGCTGCAGCAGCTCAGGACTAACACCTGAACACTATTTCGTTGTACACTTGTACAATGACAATAAAGCACTTACTTACTTAAATATAAAACAAAATCATGAGCTAGGTTTCAATGAAAAAGTAGGACATTTTAAGCACCAGGAGGGACAAAGAACGACATGGCTCTGCAGTACAACCAAAAGAGGGACAGGTGGTTACTATTTAGATATGTGTATTCATTTATCTTAATTTAAATCATAGATACAGCGTAAAGATATTTAGCGCAAAAAAAACTGTGCAGCAAGGGAGAAGTAGATACAGTAGAATGTGAAAGTCTGCGTTTGGTGAGGGGGGAAAGGAGATAAGTTTGCCGTCATACTTTACCTTATGTCACACGTTGAACAGTGGATGAATGTGTAGATCGCCCGTCCTGATGGTAAATCATCATTGTTAGCATTGTTGTGGCGCGATAGCGGGGAGAGCCATCGCCTCGTTAGCCTCCGTCCTATCTTCGCCTCTCATTTCTGAGTTTCATCTTGTTTGAGCCGTGTCTTGATGATTACGGCATGCCTGGTTCTCCGCTCTGCTACCTGGTTCTGCCCGGCTACAAGTATTAGCACAGCTAGCTCCGCTCTGTTGTTTACTACCATAGACTGAGCTGTGCTCGTCAGAAGCGGCCATGCGGAAACAAGCGCCACTTAAACCCTGAAGTTCCGGGCGCATAAGCGGCACCGTTTTACGCGGTTTTAATGAGATATATCATCTAAGCAAATCATCGAAGCGGGAAAATAATGTTCGAAGCATTTTACTAATTGAGTTTCTCGATTTAATAGATTAATCGTTGCCGCCCTATACTCGATATACAACTTTGATAAGGAGGGACATTTTTAGCGTGCAATGCAGCTTTTTCTTGAACAGGTGCAGTGAGCAGAGGCTTGTTTTTTCTGCATGGGCTGCTCAGGAAATCATAAAACAAATATATTACTGGGGGACGGTTTTTGGGGGTGCCCTGTGAGCAAACTGAGAGGGGAAATGGATCAACGCCGGGCCGCACGGGACACTAAATCAACAGGCTAAAAGGAGAGGCCTCTATGTACTGGGACAGTCCAAGGCCAGGGCCCCTGTCAATGCTAATGTCAAAGCCACCTGGAGCTATGAGGAAATGATTGAGCCATAACTGTCAATCCCCTCCGAGCCACTAGGGGCCGATGTGTGACAAGCTGCAATGTGTTTTTCACCTGCGTTCGCCTTTCAAGTGGCTCCGGGGACTCGACACTGGAGAACGGATCATGTTTTTGGTCGGTGGTTAAAAGTTAAAAGGAGGTCCCAGAAGAAGGGTTTTTATTGATGATATAAAAATGGTCCTAACTTTGAATACACTTTTAAACTGGAGTTTGAGAAGTGCAGAAATATGAAGAGTAATACTGCAGATGTATGGTGACTCGTGTCGTCAATGCCACATCAGCACAGACATAAAGTCACAGGCATAAACTGCTGCGATACAGATAATGTCTCAAACCACAAACAGTACTGTCTAAATATTCACACTAAAAGAAACAAAACATTATAGTTTTATGCATTTTTATGTCAATTTGAAATCTAATTGGACAGCCTGTGTTATCTTTATACTTTTAGCCTTATGACAAATAACATTATTTTTAAATGATAAATAGGCAATAGATGCAAATCTAACTGATGCGAATGATTTCAAAAGATATTCCCTCTGGTCTGTGTCTCATTAATTCGCTATTACAAGAGTTCCTAAACAAATTAACCTATCGGCTGATTTCCATGGCAACATTATGCAATTATCATGAAAATTGATAAGATTTGCTCTCTAACTTCATGCGTTTTGGGCTGGATTTTAACACTGGGCGCTGTTTCTTCAGCCTCTACCGGTGAGTGGCAGCGTTTGGCTCAAATACACTACGGCTCATGAGACGTGACAGCGGTTTACCGTGGATCCTAAAATTCTTCCCATTATCCTACTGTGAGCTTTAATAACCGCGATAATTGTAAAAACAGTTCAACTTGACGTCCCAAACAGACCATGTGGAAATGATGTCTTTCCAATATAAGAATGTTCAATTAATCAATAAGGCTGGACTTCTTAAATTAGATGGGCCAACATTTGGAGGAATACAGTCTCCTCACTGGAGGCCAAGGTTATAAACAGAAGTCCACAGATCTCACAATGGGCAGTGACCAGAGGTTACATTAACCAGAAATTCTCCGTTGTTTACAGAATATTTTTTGGCTTTGACGGAAAAGTTTGAAGGCTGTCTGTCATTTATTGAAAATCAAGCTGTGATGAAAGTCCAAACACGGCAATTAAACAGCCTTTCACTGCTGCGAATACGCAAAGGACAGAAGAGAGATAGAAGGAGACAAGAGGACACAGACCGGGTGGTCTCAAAGACGGCCTCAATGACGTGCGATGTGAACTGCTGAATATTGCTTTGTTTATGGCGAACGGTTCGCCCGCTGTGTTTCTTAAATATTAAGTTAAAATTGAGAAAATGCAAGTAATGAGCTCTAATTTGCATTTGTATTAGTGAAATATATGGCAGATGCTCTGAATACGTCGTCCTCCTTTGAGATTTTTACGCATGAGTTTTAACACATTTTTGTTGCTAAATTTGTTTAATTCCATTTATCCAAAATTGTGTTCAGGTGTTATTCCTGAGCCGCGGCACTGTGGGCAACCTGGCCAGCATGTTTTTAGAGGTAGTGGAAACTGTAGCACCCGGAGGAAACCCGGCTGGCTACCTTCAGTCTCCTCTGATCCTCTAAACGGTGCAGCGCCTCCTGGGGTTGTCCCTGTTTCAGAGCGTGATGTCCTGCACTGGTCAGCTCCACCGCCTCCTTCCACTTCCTCCTCTGCAGCTTCCTCCACTCCACAGTCTTTCACCATCTTCTGGGAAGAGCTTAGCAGTTAGATTGTTTTATTCTCCAGTGAACGTCCATTAGCCAGAACAATAGTAGGAATAGAAGGCATGTGTGGCTTAGCTGTGAGTCTTGCTCCTCTTGTGACGCCTCCACTGTGCTGCAGGTGAGGGAGACTCTTGGTGCCTCTTCAGTGTTTCAGAAGAAGAAATATAATGAGACAATAATGATGGATAAAAATAGCTTATGATGGATTTTTTATGACCCTGTCCGTCAAAACGGACGGAGAGGAATTATCCCGAGCGAAACCACTGGAGGTGACATACCAGTGCACAGCTGTTTAGACTGCACACAACCACCAGGCAAGCAGAACTAAATCTCAAACATACAGAATAATACATAACAGTCCATTTAATCGATGCAGCAGGACAATTCTTGATTTATATGGGCCAAAGTGAAATACCCATTCTTCATTCTGTAACGATTAATCAGAATCAGAAAAGTTTTATTGGCCATTGTCAGTGAACAGGTGAACTTAGACAAATAATAAACTATAAAGACTTAAAACTATAAGACCATAAGGGCATGTGTAAGAATATTAAATTTAAACTATGATAAAGACAATAACGATTTGACACAGAACAACAGCGTGAGTGTATTTACAGATGTGCAGGTGCATTAAGTGATAGCAGCATATATGAGCGTAAATGGACTGTGTTGGAGCCATTTGTGCACTGCATCATGTTTAGCCTCCTGCCACTGCATGGCTCTGTGTGTGTCCACATGTGCAATTACCTGCCCTACATAAGGGGGAGGAAGGGGCACGCATGGGGTGGACTGGGACTAAAAAACAGCCCTGGACTCTGACCAGCACAGTCCAAATTAGCGTAATCGCGCACAAAGACATATTTTAACATCAATTTAGAATAATTTTTATTCCGCAATTGCTGTGGCACCAATTAACCAGCTCCGGTAATATTCACACTGAACACTCTACCTGTTTGCTGTGAATGTTACCATAATAACCAGTAAAATAGTACTATACAACCAAATGTATATGTTCGTTTTTACGAGTCAGTGAGACCAAAGGAAAAAACAAATGCACACGGGAGGGCAACTCTGGATGGAAATTAGTCATTACTTTGTCAAGATGTGCTCTAGTTTAAAACCAGCACTACAACTGAACTTGGGTTGCCTCTCTCCAGGTGTTTTCCCCCTCTACCACTCCACTCCTCCTCTACCTTGACCGCATCCACACAACAGTTTGCAAATTAGAGGCGCTCCCACCACCTACTACCACTCGGGGCCCTCACACTTCGAGGCCCGTGACCCTGTGAATGGAGCCATATTATGAGCTGAGATACCCACCAGTCCACTCCAATGTTTGTGATGGCGGGTTTCAACACTTCATATAGAGAAACAGCTGTAGTACAAATTAGTGAGTGCTCCCTGACTTTGACAAATGGGCTGCCTGGACTGTGCACAAGAGCCCCACACAACAGTGTCCCGCCTCTGCCAGAATGTCTGAAACACACGGTGGGCATATAGGGAGAACTGCTGGGATCATGCTCTGTAAAAATAAGACAGAAATGAAAACAAATGCAGGTAAGTGGCCATGAAGCAGAGTCAGCGCTTGGTTAGATAGAAAAGCATAATAATAATGAATACATTTACATGATTAAACTACGAATTACAAATAGATACAAAGTACATGTAACATTGTTATAGGCCTGAAACAACTAATCGATTAATCGTGAAAATAATCAGTAGATTAATCAATTACCAAATAATCGTTAGTTGCAGCCCTAAACTGTTATGACAAGGAGATTTGACATACTTGCCCTGCCAAGTATTATTGCTAAATGAAAGACAAAAACAAACACAGCTAGAAGGTCCCAGGTTTGAACCCCTAGGCGGGGCCTTTCTGTTTGGAGTTTGCATGTTCTCCCCGTGTCTGCAGAGGTTTCCTCTGGATACTCCAGTTTCCCTACAACTAAAATCATGTACAATAGGCCAGGATGAATGAGAGTGTGAGACAACAGGTACAATCAGGTGTAGCGTGTTTACATGCATGGGTCCCAAGTGTGTTCATTAACTGGAGTAGACTGACGGAAGCAAGGCTGCCAATCTGTGCCACCACTCACTGCATTCAATCTGGCCTATTGTACATGTTTTTAGTGGTAGGGAATACCGGAGTACCCAGAGGAAACCTGCGCAGACACGGGGAGAACATGCAAACTCCACCCTCCGGCCGGGGATCAAACCTGGGACCTTCTAGCTGTGAAGTACTGCGCCACCGTGCCGTTATAAAAATCAATAAAGGAAACATTTCAGTGACTATTTCTTGAGCCAAACCAAATCGTGAATGCCTGATCTCAGCTGTGGACATCAAATCAATCTTTTTGTGGCATTGATTCTGAAAATGATAGAGACCACTGTCACTAAAATACTAAACCAGTCATAAGGGGGGGCAGTCAATCTACAAATAATGCAATCTGCTTTCACAGCCTCTTTCTGGGGACATTGTTGAGATGGACATTCACTGTCCAATTAGGTCATTTGTGACACAATATCTGCATTTGTACTCAATTACTTTAGCTCCGGGCATCACATTTGAGGTAAGCTTCTGTTTTATTTTACAGTGCAGCAGATTGAGTGCATGTATGACTCTAGTTAATCATGTGTGTGTCAGGCTGAAGACTGCTGCCAAAAGTGCAAATGTAGCGTTGTGCAATATAAAGAGTATTGTTGAGAGAGAGCTGTCAAGTGTCAAGTGTCCGGGCCTGTATAAAACGCATATTCAAACGCTGACTGATTTAAAAGCATGTTGAAAACCAAACCGAGCCCGAGCTGTGAGGCTATAAAATAAAGCAGATCTGGTTACCTGCGACTTTGTGTGCAAAAGTGTTCATTTGACATGTTTAAGAAATGATAAAGTGAATGCGTTCTGAAAGAGGATTTTATTACTGCTGCTGCTGTGCAAATGAAGACACATCTTGGGGCTAAAACACGGACAGTGTATTAGGTTTGTAAACTTTCCTCTTATAGCAGAAGTCACTATTTACCAAAGGAACAGTTCAGAAAAATCTCACATTTTAATTCTAAACTTGTTTTGTTTATACTACATACACGCTTCACTTACTATGATACAATCACATATTTTGTTTGGGGTATTGATTGAAATAGAGTTTGTATTTGCTGATGAAGGGCCCACGCCTGGTGTCTGAGCGGGCAAGTGACTGAAAGCAGCTGCGATACAGCTCGTGTCCTGACGAAGGAGGCGGGACCACATTACACCGGTTTTAGAGTCGCTGCATTGGCTCCCCGTGTGTTTCAGGATCGATTTTTAAAGTTCTTTTAATGTTTTTTAAATGTCTTAATGGTCTTGGTCCTTCTTATCTTTCAGAACTGCTTTTACCTTATGAACCTTCACGGCCCCTTCGCTCCTCCGGCAGGGGTCTCCTAGTTATTGCTAAAGTCAACAAAGACTCACGGCGAGGCGTCTTTCCAATATTATGGCCCTCGCCTCTGGAACGACCTGAGGAGGAGCTCAGGACCGCAGAGAACGTTCATGTATTTAAGAGCAGGCTCAAGACCCACCTTTTTAGCTTAGCTTTTAACTCACATCTATTTATTTAGTCCTAATGATATATTTTGTGTGTGTGTGTGGGCGTGCACCTGTTTTTCTGTTTGTTATCTGTAAAGCAGATATATTATAAATAAAGTTTGATTTGATATCACCGGGACTTTATCTCTTCTCAGGACAAAGTTATTTCAAAGTATGAATGCAGAAAGTATGTTGATGAACGACTGTGCAATAAACAGGAGAACAGCCACTGAAGGGAAAAGTCCTGAAACTTCTTACTATTGTGCGTGTAGTCTGTCTGTCAAAAGCTTGACACAACCTGCAAACCATGAACCCAATTTACAATACTTACAAACATTTATTTGTTGAAATACTAATAATTTTTACTGAAACTGACTATCGACTAAAATCTTTTGGATTTTTCTTACCCTTTTCTGGCAAAGGTTTACTTTAGCTATTGTCCAAAACTATGGGTAAATCATGTTAAATCTTCACTGTGTGGTGGCAGGAAATGACCAGTCAACCCCTTCCCTGTAATGGGATTAAGTCTGTTGACACACAGTGATTGAGATGGCCCTTCCACCTGATGGGTTTCCTGGTAATTGCTGACTTCCCCTGAGGAATTACAGGTGATTGTATTTACAGTAGAGCTCAATAAACAGTGGTCCAGCCTGAGCACAGACACACTTTTCTTCACAGGCCGTTGGCCCAATGCTTCATCGCAGTGATTTAAAACCCCACGACTACTGCCAGTTAATTATTCAGACTGCAACTTCTACTTCCATCCAAAGTTGTCCTTCAAATCAGAAGTGCAGTAGTCAAATGTTGAATATTTACCGTATCTATGGCAATGACTGCTTTTTCAACTCTTACTCAACGCCTTGTTTCAGATTTAAGGAGAAAGGACATGTGCTTCGGGAGAAAGTGATTGTACAAATAGGCACATGTGTGTTTTGCAACACAAACGAAATCCACTGGCCGCAGAGAGAGAAGTGAAAGTGTGTTGGAGACGCAGCTGGATTAGGCCTCTCCAAAGGCTCAAGTAACAGGAAAATATATATAAACGCTACTTCCCCATTTCTGCACTTCATGTCGTTTCAGACTAAATCAGAAATCACAGCGGCTGACCTGCCAGCACTGATGTATACGTGTATTTTGGAGTTCCATAGGTCAGCAGGATTGGCGCTAAGGTTAAAGTAACTGGTGACCTTTTACGCATCCTTTCTAAAGAAAACTATATGAAGACTACAGCAAGTTCACTTCCTCTTTCTGAGGTGACACATAAGGCTGGGCCCGCTGTGACAATCCACGGGGCTTGGGTGTGGAACGGAATATACTAGAGTAATATTCCAGTATGTCAAAGTATAGTCTGTATCATGTGAAACAACCACGTTTCGGTTGGTTAGTGTGTCTCAAATTATTACAGCCTTTTCAATTTGCTCTTTGCAATCATGAACACTGTCTATATATTTTTGCAGCAGAAGATTCAGGTCTCTTAGGATTGTGTTGACTCAGTGACTTCTGCATGCAAAAACGTCAAAAAGGTAGTCAAGACAATTGTGTAAAAGGCCCTCTTGATACATTTGATAGAAATAAGTCGACACATTTTAAGAGTTGCAATTTTTGCTAAATCGCTTCTTCTTTGTTTCATTCACAGAGGTATTTCTGGACACATACATTATTTCATTTCTTAAATTGGGCTTTAAAAATTGCCACAGGCAAATTTTTTATAAAGCTTCCTTCAGGGAAAAGATATTGCTTTATCAAATGTATAATTGTCTCATGTAAAGCGCTTCGTGACTATATCTGTGAAAGGCGCTATATAAATAAAGTTCTTCTTTTTCTTTCCACAACCTGTGATGACTCTGAACAATGCACTTTCATTTTGTAGGAACTTCTCACTGTACAGTATTTAAATATTCTATGTGCCATTTGTGTAATGTAATGAAAAGTTGACAGCGCGTTATTTTTCTCCCATCGTGGTTTTTATATCGCGGATGGCAAATAAACTGACCTGATTGTTGCAACTGATTGTAACTCCAGCTGTTTTTATCCGCTTTTTTTCCGACTTTTATTTCAAATTGCATCTGTTCCACGGTGAACGGCCCGGTCGACCGCAGAACATCTCCGATATGTGACGCCTCACTTCATCCGCGAGTGCCTGAAAATCGCATCAGCACAACTATTTTAGGAGCAGATCGAAATACTACAAGCCACGCAAGAGATTTAACATGACTGCCAGAAATGATTATGGAGCCGAATGAAGGTATGAGTAAAAACATTTGCACCGTTAGCAAAAAATAAAAAATAAAAAAAAATAAAAAAGAGTTTGGGGGGAAAAGAGTTCACATTGTTAGCTAGAAATGGGTAGAAAGAAGTCCGAGTTGGAAGCTGTTTTCACCGAAACAGAACCGCAGTGAATTGTACGTATACTTCATGGCGGGCTGTAACCCAATCTCCATCCCCCTGACTAAATGAATGTAATGTGTGTTTGAATGGGCGAACTCAGATGGGGGCTGTTTAAAATGATGCCAAATGACTTCAGGACCATAAAGGAGGCGTGATGTTGAAACATGAAGGTTATGACTGTGAGCAATTCATTTCAGCGGCCGGGGAGGCATCCAGCAGTGATGCAGGGCTCTCATTATAGGGCGAGTCATTTGAACAGCGCTGATCTTGTTCCAAATAATGAGATACCGGAGCGATGGCACAAGGCGAGATAAGTCAGCGTTTGTCTGCGGTGACCATCCTCTGCACTAAAATGCTCTTTTAAAAAGGACTTGCAATTTATTTGTTTGTATAAAACAACCCTTTTTTTGTTTTTTTGTCAAACCTGACGCAGTCCCAAGATATAATTCTCTGCTGCTGCTCCAGCCTACAATGGCTAGAGGCTTCAGTAACTACTTCTTATAATATTAATATACAACAAAACTATCCTCATGCCTGTGTTTTGTCAGAAACATTGTGTTAAATAATGATGTATGTGTGTAATCGATGATCACAAAATACCAGAAAAAAGCAGAGCACATCTCCTTTACAGATGTGCTATGTTACCTCAGTTAAAAAGAATATCTAGAGTCACGTGGGTGATGCGGCGAGGAGCGGTTGCGTGCTGAAGAGCGAGAGACGTTTTTGGCCAAATTTAGTTAAATTATCTTGCCTAACCACACAAGCCCGATGGGAAGAACTCCATAAACATTACTACTCATGCCACCAAAAAGGAACACGCGTCTAAACCCCTTGACAAACCTCAAAATCGACAAAATGCTGTCCTCATCGCAGCACCGGGCTAAAGAAGCTAGCTCCGAACAACACAACTTGGCTAATGCTAACCCCGGTAGCACCACGCCTTCGGATAAAGAACCTGTGGCCGAAGAGGGAGACACAAGCACCGGGGAAGAAATGCCCCTCGGAGACTACGCATCACTTGTACACGAAATCAGAGGCATGTATCGTGAACACCAGGGGAATATACAGAAAGTTGGAGCGGATGTGACCAGCATTAAAGGAAGCATGGACTCTCTGAGGACAGAGGTTGCTAACCTGGGAAACAGAATCAGCGAAGCCGAGGGAAGAGTGTCGAATCTCGAAGACGGCCAGACAAATCTTGCAGACATCACAGGCAACCTGAACGGAAGAGTCGCACAGCTCGAAGCTCGAGTACAGTACATGGAAAACTACAGCAGGCGAAATAACTTGCGAATCAAAGGAATTCAAGAAAATACTGAACGGGAGGGCAACGTGACTGACTGTGTGAGGGACGTGCTGCGCTGTCTGCTTCCAAACGAGGAGGTGAATGATATTGTTATCGAGAGAGCCCACCGGGTTCCCACAATGAGACAGCGTGACCGGCAAGATCGCCAGGGCCCCCGCCACATCCTGGTGAGATTCCTGAGGTACGGTGACCGGGAGAAAGTTCGAATCAGGGCCAGGGAACTACGAGATTTCCACTGGAAAGGAATGAAAGTGGACTTTTTCCCCGACTTCACCAAGGAGGTACAAGACAAGCGAAGCAAGTTTACGGAAATTAGACATTTGTGCATGAAGAAAGGGCTGCGCTACACTCTTCAATATCCAGCAGTGTTTTGGGTGACACTCGACGGCACACGCCAGAGATTTGAGGACCCCGCCGCTGCCAAGAGGAGCATAACCAGCTACCAACAACCAGACGCAGGCGAATAATCACCACTCCCAGTACGGGGCAACATAACTGATGTTATCTGGACTCACGTTTGTGATACTGCAAACGGGAACACGGTGGTAAAACGTAATTCATTCATATAGTTTGTTAATTAATCAATCATTTGTTTTGAGTTCATATATACTTCGGATTTAATATCTAAGTCAGAAAATTATAGGGAGTTCTCTCCTATTACTCGTGCAATTTATCCTTTATGAAGGTGGTTAGGTCTTTCTTGTTCAAATAATAAATAATTGCCATAACGTCGGGCTCGGAAGACCTCTATGCTTACCACATGGACTGTGGTTTTGGGGAAGGGGGGAAGGGGAATGTTATGTTCTAGTTCGCGTTCAGGGGTTGGGAACCAGTCCTTTTCTACTTGTTGTTTGGGCACAACGAAATCGGATACTTATCACAATATAATCAAAATAGAATCACTTCTGGCGGATTATGGGGTCTGTAATTAAAATAACTTCCTGGAATGTTAATGGATTAGGCTCATTTGTCAAGAGACGAAAGGTGCTCAATTACCTAAAACAAAATAATGCAGATGTGATTATGCTACAGGAAACGCACCTGCTAGAGACGGATACTAATCGGATACATGACAAACGGTTGGGCATAGCTTATCATAATACTTATCATCAGAAAAAAAGGGGGGTGTCAATTCTATTTTCAAAAAACCTTCAAGTTCAATGTCTTAAAGAATATAAGGATAAAGAAGGTCGAATATTAATTTTGGTAGTAAACATTGAAGGAAAGGATATAATCTTGGCTAATATTTATGCTCCCAATATTGAAGACCCGAGTTTTTTTCTCCAGTTGAAGAAAACTATTCTTGATTTTGGTGACCTCCCGGTTATTTTAGGTGGAGATTTTAATCAAGTGCTGGATGTCTTCCTGGACAGATCAGGAAAATCTATTCCCCGAGTTAACAAAACTCAGGAATCTATAAAAGCCCTGTGTAAAGAAACTGGCCTTCACGATGTCTGGAGACTGTTGAATCCCTCAGCCCGTGACTACACATTCTTTTCCAATAGACACTCTGTTTATACCCGCATTGATTATTTTTTGATTTCTCACTCTCTTGTGGAAAAAGTGGCAAATTGTAATATTGGCACAATCGCCATGACTGATCATGCTCATATTGATCTAGTCGTCCAATGGGGCCCACCAAAAAGAAAATCTTTGGGATGGAGAATGAATACCAGCATCCTTCATGATGAACCATTTTGTTTGAAGTTTAAAGATCACATTCAACAATTTTTTGAAATCAACGCAGGAACGGCAAAAGAAAGTTCGGTTTGGGACGCATTCAAAGCATATGCTCGGGGAATACTAATACAACAGTCATCAAAAGTAAAAAAACTTGATCAAATTAAAATCTCTAAATGTGAACAAGAGGTTAAAATATTGGAAGAAGAATATAGAGCTAAACCTAGCCCAACTACGTTAGCAGCATTGGTGAAA
This sequence comes from Proterorhinus semilunaris, assembly GCA_021464625.1. Lineage (NCBI taxonomy): Eukaryota > Metazoa > Chordata > Actinopteri > Gobiiformes > Gobiidae > Proterorhinus > Proterorhinus semilunaris. Next base: position 9,266,926 of record CM038359.1, read on the forward strand.
GTTAAATATGACTTGAACACAATTCTGTCAAAAAAAGTTGAATACTCCCTTTTTAGAATTAAACAGAAATGGTATGAATCTGGGGATAAAGCTAGCAAACTGCTTGCCAGCCAACTCAAAGCACGCCAAGCAGCTAACCAAATCAGTGCAATTAAAAATAGAAATGGTAAAATAATCACAAACCAAAAAGAGATTAACCTGATATTTAAAGAATTCTATAAAGATCTCTACACGGCACAGGGCCAATTTCAAGCAAATAAAGCGGAAGAATTTTTTAGACAGCTTAAACTTTCTAAACTTTCTGAGGAATGTGCAAAAATTTTGGAGCAACCAATAACACCCGAAGAACTCCATAAAACTATAAACATGTCCCCTAATGGGAAAACTCCAGGTATTGATGGATTGCCCAACGAATTATATAAAAAATTTAAAGTTGAACTCGCTCCGGAAATTTTGAAAGTATTTAACGCGGCCATCACCTCTCGTCAACTTCCCCCCTCCATGACGGAATCATTAATCACACTCATCCTGAAAAAGGGGAAAGACCCATTAGATTGCGGCAGCTATAGACCCATAAGTCTCTTATGCTGTGATGCCAAACTATTCACCAAAGTCTTTGCGATAAGGGTCAATAAGGTCATTGCCAGCATAATACATCCCGATCAAGTTGGATTTGTTAAAGGCAGATCTTCTTCTGATAGCCTGAGACGCTTACTACATCTCATCTGGAAATCTCAGGACTCAGCTGATCCCATAGCCGCCCTCTCACTCGACGCCGAAAAGGCATTTGATAGGGTCAGTTGGAGCTACTTACTCTTCACACTAAATGAATTTGGATTTGGCACAAAATTTCAAGATATTATCAAAATGATATACACAGATTCTAAAGCCGTAGTGACGACCAATGGATTGAGATCTGCTGGATTTTCATTGGAACGTGGGACAAAACAGGGCGATCCACTCTCACCGTTGCTTTTTATTATTGCCCTCGAACCATTGGCTCAGGCTGTCAGGCAGAATGACGAGATAAGAGGCATATTCATGGGCGGCTGTAATAACAAAATGCTAATTTTTGCAGACGACATACTTATTTTACTGACAGTCCCACAGATATCAGTACCTGCACTGCTCACGGAAATAAGTCTATTCTCTGAGCTTTCAGGGTACAAAATAAACTGGGGTAAATCTGAAGTAATGCCCCTTTCAAAATCATGCTTTAAGAATCATTTTGACGATTGGAAGTTCAAATGGGTTCCAAAAAATCTTAAATATTTGGGCATCACTTTAAATCCAGGCTTAGAAAACATAATAGCAGACAACTTTGACCCCGTGGTACAAAAGATTGACCTTCTTCTAAAAGGATGGGATAAACTCCAGATTTCATTATGGGGAAGGGTACAGGCAATCAAAATGGTTATTTCCCCTAAATTGAATTATCTTTTTAGTCTACTACCCCTCACTGTTCCTCAGTCAACGTTTAAAACATTGAATAGACTAATAAGTCACTTTATCTGGGCGGGGAAGAGACCCAGAATGACTCTCAAAAAGCTCCAGGCTAGCACCATTTATGGAGGCCTACACTTACCCAATTTACAACTTTATCATGAAGCCTTCACGACTGCTCAAATAGTCTCACTTCTATCAAATATCGATAAAAAACCTACTTGGGTACAGTTGGAAGACGAAGTAAATGCTCCTTTTAAAGCAGCAGACTATTTGTCTCAACTTCCGGGGGCCACAATAAAATCTAATCCAATCATAATGCACACCAGGAAAGTATGGTTGCAGATTCATAAGAAGAAGAAGATTTCTCCGTTCCTTACCGCCTCAGCATCACTCTGGGAAAATCCCATGCTTAAAATAGGGGGGAAGACCATCTTCTGGGATAGTTGGTTTAAAAAGGGAATTGCAAAAATTGAACATGTTTTCGCCCAGGGCACATGTAAAACGTTTCAAGATCTTGTGGTCACATATGGTCTCGGCAACAACGAATTTTGGCGCTATTTTCAATTGAGAGACTGCTTCTTGAAGCTCAAACAAACTCCAAACTTACCCTCAAAATCGCTGGTCCAATCTACAATACAAAGACTGGGTGGTCTTCCCCACCTAGCTAGTAATATGTATAGATACTTAACTGAGAATAATAATGACTGTAACAGAGGTATGAGAATGGTCTGGGAAAAGGATCTTGGAATAACTTTTGAGGAGAATGAATGGGCTACCCTGGTCAGGAATATGTTGAAGCCAATGAGGGATGCACGTTCAAAGCTTATTCAATTTAAGGTATTTAACAGACTATATTGGACACCCATGAGGCTCCATAGGGCAAAAATGAATGTGTCGAATATCTGCTGGAGATGCAAATCTGCCCCTGGAGATATGATTCATATGTTTCTGACCTGTCCCAATTTGTCTTGCTTTTGGAAAAATGTAATGGGAAAGATAAATAACAGTTTGAATGCAAGAATACCCCTGACACCCCAGTTATGTCTGTTAAACATTGTGGATTCTTCGACTGGAATAAAAGGGAAAAGGGCGCGATGGATGAAGATTGCCCTGACTACAGCCAAAAGAATGATTCTCAGACATTGGAAAGATCAAAAGGACCCAACCTACTCAGATTGGCTTACCGCACTGTCAGAGACTGCCTCATATGAAAGACTAATACATAAAATAAATGGACAATTGGAACTGTACACGGAAATTTGGGAACCCTTTTTAAATCCGTCTAGAGCTCTGCCAGCTCAATTGCTTTAATGTGCCCTTTTTAGTTATATTTTTAGTTATTTTTTTTATTTTAATACTGCATCTATTTTATTCTATCATTTTAAACATGTAGACCCTTTTCTTTATAGGACTGGTGGGGAGGGACGGGGTTAAAAAAGAACTATAAAACTCTCCTTCATAAAGATGTATAAAAATAATTTTCTCTTTCAAGACATGTATGTGAATTGTAATGCATTGTTACACAAATAATGTTTGTTTTGAAGGAATAAATAAAATAATTGAAAAAAAAAAAAAAAAAGAATATCTAGAATCTAGTGTATCTAGAATCACAGCTTTAACTTGTGATACATTCAACAAAAAACAACGAGCTGTGAGAATAAAGGCAAGTGTGCTTTCGCAAGAAGACGGGCAGCTATTTCTAACATTTGGCTCATTTTGAAACCATGACTCAGTTTTGATCGGTCAAATAGATTTGACTAATACTTCTTTACACACAACAGATGTTATGCAGTATGTAAAAGCATATAAAGTAAAGGCTACATATTGTGTTTGATTTATTTTGTTTATAAAATGAAATCATTTTTAAAATCCTCATTTGCATACTCCTTCAATACTTGTGCAAGTTTGTAGCATCTTTTTAGCTGATATGTATTTGTACATATTGAATTCGGTTTTTAGTGCTTGTGAATTTCTGGGCTTTTCTGGACTTCATTGCATCTTGAGTTATGTCTTTGTAAGTTATTGTAAATTTTACATAATCTATCCATATGATCAAATATATCCATGCTGCTTTATTTAGCCTCATGTAACCTGAACTGCGCGGACCTGTTGTCTCCTCCACGTTTCTCCTTGTTTTTAGTAATCCGGCCAAAATGTGAAATTCAACATTTATTTGAGTCGATGAAACTAATTATGAGAGACAAAGCGGGGTCGAGTAAACACGCTTGAGTCTGTAGATAACAGGATTTACTTGTTCACGTCTCTTGTCTGTTTGTCTGAACACGGGGAAGTGAGATGCAGGCGACAGTCATAACAGGAATCAATCATTTAAATCAGCAGCCGGGGCAGACAATAGACTATAACTGTGTGCATGTGTAGGACGCTTGCAAACGTATCCGATCAAATACAAGTTTAATCTCATCATTATTTTTAGCCAAATACTGTTGTTGGAAGCAGAAGTGCCTTTATATTATTACAGATACAGGGTTAGTAATAACATACTAGTACTGTTCCAAAACCATATTTCCCATAATACAAAATATCTTTTATCATAACTTCAGCGCAAATTCAACCTGGAAGACCAACCTGCAGCATTCATTTATTCACGGCAGCTCCTCACCAATTATCCAATCACAGTCCCGCACCTTTGCGTCAGCCAATCACCACAGCTGCACCATTCCTGCTTCAGCCATTCATCTCCCAGGAGCCCCTTCTTAAGCTCCCTCATCCATCACTCGGCCGTTTCCCAGCTGTGCTGCAACCCTCCTCCGCCTAGACTCTCCTCGGCTCTGCTTGTCGTTGTCAACTGGCCGCCCGCTACCACCACCAGGGTCCAGACTCCGGGGGAAGATTGGGTCTGAGCCCCAATTACGATTCATGCCCAATAAAACTTCCTAACGCCACTCTGTGGGTCTATACAGATTTAAATGTTTTAAGCCTCAATATATGTGGGGAGGGAGGGTTGGTACCAGGCCTTTTAAAACTGTTTTCAAAATAACTTTTTCTTCTGGATTCAGTGGCATTCGATATTACTTTATTGTACTGCATTATATCAGAGACTATCTGGATTGTCAGGTTTACGTGGAGAAACAGCCAACAGAGCGAGTGCACTACATCTTCTTTAAGTTCGCTACACTAATAATGGATTTCTGCAAATCTGACCAACTGACCAAATTCAAATGAGAGTTCAATATTTATGAATCAATATTTGTATGGATTTTACACGAATGAGGAAACAACTTCGCTTATTGCCTTTTTGCCCGAGAGGGGTCAATTATTTAACAGCTCAAGCTAAAGGTCAGCTGCCAACAGTAGCCACTTCTCCTCTTACAACTTAAGGGGTTAATTCATAAAAAATAGGCAACGCGTGATTAAAACTGATTTTTTTCATTCTTTTGTGTTATGTTTAGTTCAAAGACCTGTCGCTGTCTGTTGTTGTTCTCCGACTCTCGCAGTGCATTGTGGTCTATTTAAACACCGTGACTAACTAGTGACCATCACTGTTCACTACTTTTTAAGATTCCTTGTGACCACCACACAGGGCTTTTTGGCCAAAAAGCGATCTTCTCCCTCGAGTTTATAGTGTATTTTCCTCTATGACTGGAACATGCAGCAACTTAGCATGTACGTATGCACACACCTAGCCCTAAGAAGATTTATATTTCTCTTAAATTGAGGCAATTCTTGCTGTAGAAAAAAAAACTTGCTGTTGAGGAACATAAAGTCAAAAATGATTACTGCTTGTATTGTGTGGCAGTAAAACAAAACAACTTTTCATCATGGACCATGGTCAGTAAGCAGCTAAACCAAAATCTGTTCACCAAGGTCTATGTGTATTTAGAAAGCACGTATTTAGGAACTTGAATGAACTTGGTAAAAACTCACTGAAACACATCTGTGGGCACTGAGAGGAGGACGCCCCGGGTCGTAATTCAAGACATCATCCTGGAGAATACAGCCTGCGGTTTCCTCATCCCTGGAAAAGTCAGAGAGATCGCAAACATTACATTTTGAACCATTTAATCCCTCTCCCCATTCCTTCCTTCCACTGAGGTAACACGCTGCGCCCTGGGACTCAAGTACGACGTGAATTCTTAGGATTATCCTGCTATCAAACGAGACTGTGGTGGGATACTGTCATAGCAGCTAAAGAAAGGACATTAACATCGGAGAGGAGAGGAAGTCTGGGGTTTGAGGGCCACCCAGATTCACAGGAAAGAATGTTTGGGAGAAATTGGTGGGTTACCCTTGTGTTTCCGATTATTAATTTGACATAAGTCTAAGTGATGCCTGTAAATCAAAGTGTGGTTTAGAAGAAGGGATTCCCAATGCAAGCTGGGGCTTTCAGTTTTACAGCACTGATAGTTTTGGGTTAGTTGTTACGGAACAGTCCCACTAGGTCTCATGTCATTGTTGTTAAAGAGATTCGGGATCTAGACTGAACCTCCTACTTAAGTGGAGGTTAAATGCTTGTTTTGCCCAGATATGACGTCATTGTTCCAACATGGTTTGTGTTTGTGTCGTTTATGGCAGACAGTGGGGATTTTGACGTCACCAAATGAGAACGGTCTTTGATTATTGATGAGTGTTTAACTGAGCTAATGTTGAGATTTGGTGGTACAATTCTCAAAAGCTAAACATAGGTTAAATATGAAGATAATTTGTCTTATGCTAGTTAGCAAGTTATTGTCAGGCTAGTCTGCATGACTCCGTGCCGGTTGTGATGACTACAGGCTCCATGGATGCATAGGGCTCTCTAAACATCTGGGACATTCCCATATTTTGTACGATATATTGAATCTATCTCAGTAAATTATTCCTAAAAGCTGTTGTACGGTTGGATGTTCCATTTTGTCGGAACTACAATCTTGTAAACTGAGTAAGTTAATGATTAGAATCGACGTCTGCAGATCCAAACAAATTGTGTGGATTATGTTTTAATGTTTAACGTAACTGTACCGGACACATCAAGCTCCAAAGTCTACCATTTATTTTGCTTTAATCATAAAATAAATTGTTAATCAAATGCTTAATGTCATGACATGATGCTTTAGGTCAAGGTCAAGGTCAACTTTATTTCTATAGCACATTTACAACAACCACGGCTGCCCAAAGTGCTTCACAACAAAAAACAGATGATAAAATCTAGGAATACAAATACAAACAAGGCATAATAAGCTATAATGCTAATGCTTTAGCTAAATCTAAAGGCAAGGCAGGGCATGTTTATTTATACAGCACCTTTCATACACAAGGCATCTCAATTCGCCTTGAGCCGAATAAACTAGAAAGAACGTCGCCTAAGAGCTTCGAACACTAGTTTTCTCCTGCATTACGTTTTAATTAGATCATGATAATTTCCAGAAATGCTAACATAAATGCGCGAAATTCAGCATAAAGTTAGATGGATTAGTGAGGGGTGCGTTTCTTATGTTAACTTACTTCATATCGGAAAAGGTGCTCTTGTCCAAACTTGGGACCTATTGGCGTTAAACAATAAAACAGATCCTAAACTTTATAAAACTGATGAGAAAATGACCTGGTGTGTCAGTGAGATAAGTCTACAGGTCCATACTCCAAATCTGAACATTTAGTTAATTGCTCCAAGTAGGCTACCTCTTGGCAGTACAAATATTCACCTAGAGTCTAGGTGAATATTTGTACTGCCATGATAAGCTGCCCATTGAGGAAAAATTCCGATATAAACAGAAATTGGACTTAATTCAAATGACATTTCATCACAATTCGACAAAGACTCAGTTTAATAAATCCTCTCAAGTCCAACGACAACCACCCAATGCCAGCGATCTCCAATTGTTTTCAATGAAGCCGAGAGCGCTGTATTCACCTTCGCTAACCGCCATCTTGATTTGTGACGTAACACCGGAGAGCCTAATAGATACAAACGGTAACGCGTCATACTAGGGGGCGTGGCCTTCTCTCCTTTATCATATTTAGCACACACAAATAAAGTTAAGTCAAAATGTGTGTGTTTAGCGTAATGTCGAGTAGAAATGAAGAAAACGGCACTTGAAGCTAGTTGTTCGCTAGTTTGTGTCCGCTCTTGCTCTGCCCAATCCCGTCAGACCTTGGAAGCTAAGCAGGGAAGGGCCTAGTCTGTACTTGGATGGGAGACTGTTTGGGAACACCAGGAAGCCTGGTGAATGTAGTGAGTGAGTGAATGGTTGGTGGTCGTCGGAGGGGCCGATTGGTTGCCTTGCTTCCGTCAGTCTACCCCAGGGCAGCTGTGGCTATAGTAGCTTACCACCACCAAGTATGGAGTGAATGAATAATGCAATGTAAAGTGTCTTTGAGTGTCCAGAAAAGCGCTATATAAAACCGATCCATTATTATTATTATTATTATTAGTCAGGCCCAGTAAGATTTTTTCCACATACATAAAGGGGAAATCTATCTGTAACACATTAACAGGACTCAGATAACTTTAACGGTTGGATTTGTATTTTTTACTTTTTCTCTCTTCCAAATCTTTATGTTGCCTGAAAAGACACGAGAGCAGAAGAGTACATGGTCTAACGGTCGAAATAGGACCACACTGTGACTACACTCACCGCGAGCCTGTTGGCATGACTACACCCACTTCAACTGCGGCTAACTTTTTCTCGGCCTAACAAACCTTGACTTCCTGCGGTCAATTATATTTTTATATGACATAATTCAATCCCCTGTCGTCGTAAATTCTTATTTCAGAGTCCAACACAAACATCCCCTGTGGGCACCGCTGTCTGAAAGTCTCATTCATAAACCGTCGTCCTCTAAGTGTTCGCGCCACTAATAACTAATCTGTCTTTGGAGATAAATTCATCTGTAATTCACTTGTTTTTTCTATCCACTTTCAAAGGCGTCACCGGGTCGTCTGCATTTAAAGAAATATGTGGAGCAGAAACCACAATGGGAATATCAGGTGAGTCTTTTTTAAACACAGCCCATTCATTCATGTTTTTTTTGTTTTTTCTTATGTTTCTAATCGCATTTGTGGAATGGGATTTTGGGCTTCGCCTCCCTGCTGAAGTCACCGGTCTGTAAATCTGAGGTGCATTCGGTGTCCCAACGTGGCAGCTCCTACTGTGACGCGTTCTCTGCCCTGGATTCAGTCAGGACACCGCGGCGAGTGAGGAAATGTTTGGGCAGCTCTTGTAAAAAGGAGGAAAATCCTAAATATAACAGAGGCCTGTCCAGTAAAACAACAGTTAGAAAACAATAAAAATTCCTGGTTTTATAAACAGGTCGTAATTTAAATCGGTGTTGACTTTGGCTCACCCACACAGACAGACAAATCCGCATAAACAAGGAGATCTGACCCACATTTCCCTCAAACGCCAGCTGCTTAAAGGCTTTTGCGGTTGTGTTCATCATCACTCTCTTTTTTTGATAAGCTAACTTTAGCAACTTTGTACAGAAAAGTCATTGGATTTTCATTGTCAGCATTAAGCAGTGGAGGAAGAAGTACTCAAATTGTTTATTCAAATGTACTTTAAAAGTGTTTGCCACTTTTTCAAAAAATGTCCTGTTGTTTTACAAAAGAGACTGAATATGCTGCTCGTGTTTTAAGACTTTAGTTATCAGAACTGCTTCATTGCAGATTTTTTTCTTCTGGTTTATTAAAGTTATAACTAATGTCTTGTCGATAAAGATGGCACTTTGAAAATAAATAAATGCATTTAAACCATATTTCAAAATGCTTTGTCCAGTACAGTTCATGAAGAAATTTACTTAAAGCGACACGACATAACATTTCCAATAGATCCATTCCCAAAAAATAGATTAAAATACTAGCAGATGGTAGAGCGGGTCGTCTCATGATCGGAAGGTCGGGGGTTCGAATCCCGCCTCCTGAAGGTGCACATTATCGTTGTGTCCTTGGGCAAGACACTTCACCCTCCTTGCCTCCAGTGTCTGCGTACACTGGTGTATGAATGAGAGTGTGAATGGGTGAAGCCCCTTATGAGAGACCAACAGGCCCGGTTAGAACCATGAGGCCGTCCTTCTGTGGACCCACCACCTGCAGGAGGAGCCATAGGGGCTGGTGCAATGTAATTTGGGCAGCTCCAACTGCTGCCCCCAGGACCCGGCAACGGACAAGTGGAAGAAAATGGATGGATAGTTATTTTCATTGCTGAAAGATACCTAAAATAAATCACAAAACAAACGTGTGTTTGCTGTGACTTCTCCTCAGACCTGACTGTAAACTTTATACTCCAGCTTGTCTCCATGGAGATGTCGACTAAAGGCTGCCAGATATGAGATTTATATAGTGTAGGTCCTAATCCAAATCCATTCTTTGGTTACGCACAGCAAGAATATTACTTTCTACTGTATGTCTAGCTGGTCATTAGGAGCATATTTTGTAATGCAGCATAATCCAAAATGTTACGCAGTGTGCCTTTTAAGGAAGTAAAAGTACACAAACTTTGTACTTTTACTCACTACTGGTAATTCACACACACATAACACATACTAAATGTATGACTATTATAACAATGCTTGTCTTAAATACTATTAATTAATGGTTGTAGCGTAAAAGATCGTGTCTTTGTGTGTATATCAGTGATTTAAAGTATAAGGGTCCCCCTCCTGGAACCGCCACCTTAACGTGGTTGAGCACCCGAATGATCCTGGAGCTCTGTTGTCGTGGGCTTCGTGCCCCTGAACACAGGGGTGTGGTCTTTATGAACATCAGCTCCTCAAAACGACAGAGGCCTGTGTCTGTGCGTAAAGTGTTTACACTGTGCACTGGGTCACATAAACATAAAGGCGGCTTTCTCAGACTAGTCCTGGAGTTCGGACTAAATCTCAAACTTCAACAGGTGGATCAAGACTAGAAGGGGATGCATTGGCGACCCCAACACTGCTGACAAACTACTGCATTTTGAGGAAAACTAAGTCATTTGTACTCACTGTAAAATACATTAACATGCCATTCCTTCATTAATATTCAATCAGCCTATAGTTCGACTCCCTTTTTCCAGAATGTTTGGGGATCCTCTGTGAAGTTTGACTCCAGGGTTGTAAATCACTGATAGGATTAAAACCTAGGGACTGAACAGTAGGTCAAAGGTAAGTTATTAAGAAAAAATATATGTAGTAAAAATAAAAACATGGCAGGCGGTGTGTTTTGTAAGTCATTCCAATATTATTCGCGCGAGGAAATGCTTCAATGAGATGCAATGTGCAATGTTGTATTAAAACAAAAGGAAAAAAAGCAGCAGTAACGTAAAACGCAAATCTAAACAAAGATGACTGAGCTGCCTGGGTTTTCTCATGTCTCTGGGCTGTGACAGTAATTACAGCCATCAGTGGATCCCAGAGCGGTGCGAAGACGGGGCCACTTCACGGCGTGAGCTCATTGTTGAGGTTGGGAGGAATACACTGGAGTGTGCTGTGGCGGTGTACAGGATCAAGCTACATTTATTTAAGCTTGTGGACCTGTATTTATTCAAAGAACTGTATGGGAGGACAGTCGTATAAACAGACGGACATTTTTAAACGGGTTCCGAAGAAAAAAAAAAAGAAAAATCACACAGACACAACTGCAAAATGAAACGTTAATGATGGAGGTTCAATTTACGAATTGGCCAAGTAGACCCTGCTGCTTTGCTTTGACTACTATGTTTTAGATACATTATGTCCTCTGCTGAATGCTTTGTTTGGACAACCCACTGCATTTATAGGCTCTGGGCATGGCATGGCAACTTCCTGTTGGCCAGTGAAGGGTTACAACTACTTCCTGTCTACATTTTTAGCATTGATAAACACAAATTACATTTTTTTCAGCTAATTGTGGGTCGGGATCACGTCTAACGACCACTAAACATCATCTAATAATTTGTTTATTATGAAGAAACATCAGATATTATATAAATGCCATGAAATGGACATTCTTACCTTGCCATAGTAGGCACTGGCTTCACCACTCCAGACCACGTGGGGAGAAAAAGCTCTATTTACAGGTCCGTGAAGCCGTTTAAATCATAAGTGTGCATTTGTAGGTACAGGCTCAGAAAAGACCACAACTTAGGGCAATTTGTTTTTGCCAACTTGCCATTAAATACCAGTTTTGCGCGTTTGCCGCATAGGCGCCCATTGGAATTGCTTGAAGAATTTTCCCAATGCCAATATAATATGGCGTCGTTCCTAAGGGAATACATCATAAATACCCGGATTGCCATCTTCATCAATAAATTAAAAATAAAATGACACCAGAAGAACACGGCATTAACGCCAGGCCAAGTCTGTTTCATAAAAGTTAGTTCGGATGGTGGTACTATTTTACCATTTGCTAGCATCAAATTAACGTTAGTCTTTAGCTTCAGGGCTAAAACATCTACATTTACAAACAAGTCTTTCTATTTGCTCCCTGTGTAGATAATGTTATATGTTTAAGAAATTATTCGACAGCTGAACGTTTTTATTGCCATGTACTGTTTAAATATGAACTTATTTCATCAAGACATGGCTAACTCTCCATAGGAATATACCACGGACAGGAAGCAGACATTGGTAGTTAGCATCATGTTACTCTGCAACATTCAGTGCACATATAATGTATTGCTGTCACCTTTGTTTATGTTTATTAACAGATTTTTACAACAGTTTACTTTCTCTTGTGACGTAGCCACATACGGTAAAACCTGGAATGTTTCCGCACTGTGGCTTAAATCAACTGACACGAACAATAAATATTACTATTAGATTACATCAAAATTCATCAACATTTGCCTGAAAGACAGTTATGAGAAAAGCACTAACCACAGCTGTAAACAACAAAAGTGCCACACTGTAAATGTTTGGAATGGACTAGCCTACTGTCGGCCCCCGGGGTCCCAGAACATGACTGTGGGAGGTTAAGTGAATTGCTCAAGGGCACACTGCCAGTGGCTCTGTTTTTGAGAAAATCATTAGTCAAACCGATTTCATAGACTTGATCCAGAAACATTGATCTTTCTATAATGTACAAATTCAGGACGTGGATACAGTGACAATCTGCATTCAAACTGCTGATTTACTCACTACATCCAAAATGAACGAGCTTGATGGTGTTAAATGGCCCGTTTAAACATACAAATACAATACTTGCAATACTTTCCAAAGTAATCCTTTGTTTTACTTCTCTTAGGCCCGACACATTCATTTCTAAGTGGAGGGTTGCTCTAATGGCTACAGTAGGACAAAACAACGCTGGACTTGGCAGCGTCCACTGTTCCACGTCGGCCAGCACTGAGCTCCAGTTTCACGCTTGTTTGCAAATGTTGTCACCGATTTCCCTCTTAAATCTGAAACACTAAACACATGCATAAAAAATTATGGCACTTTAACGGCTATAAATGAAAAGACAAATTATTTTTCGGTGTAAAATGGGATTGATGGATTTGCAGCGGTGAGGTGTGGGTCTCAGAGGTGCTGTGCTGTTGTGGCAGATGATGTCAACTTTCCCCACATTATTTTAATAGGAAAGAGCTCATGCTGTATCAAGTATTATAGGGACACAGGCCAATTTAGTAAAAAGAAGAATACAAATCCAGTGTAATTTTTTAAAATCACTTTGGCATAAGCTTTGGTGTGATTCTAACAAGGACACCAAGGAGGCTCAGTGGTCCCGCCGCAAAACCCGTAAAGTAAAATCCATTTGATTGATTTTTCAGAAAGGCTTCAGGAAAATTTCAAAAATCAAGCGTTTAAAGGCACAATGGAGGTTTATCAGCTATGTGGTAAGTACTGACTACAAACACCGATTTTTTTTTTTTAATCAAATAAATGCCAAATACTTGCAATTTCGAAAGTTAAATGCACCTTTAATTAGAGGAACTATGAGTGTTTATGTAGACATCTACAAGTACTACATAATTCCTGTGCAATACAAGAAGTGAAAAAGCAAATTCAATTATATTATGAAAAAAGATAGATTAAATTACCCCCCCATACAGGTGCTGGTCATATAATTAGAATATCATGAAAAAGTGCATTCACTTCTGTTATTCAACATAAACTGTGAAACTAATATATGACGAGCACCTGTATTTTGCAGCTTTTTTATGCACACGAGTTAACACATAGCCCATCAGCTTCCATCATTGAAAGAAAATGACAAAGTCCATGGGAAAAAATAATGGGAAATTTGATCATGAGCAAATTCCGGTTGTGGCTGAATGACACAGACCTGGCTGCTTCACGTCTGCCAAAGACTGCCGACATACTGTAACATAATTATGTTGTTTTGCCTTAAAACGACATTGCCGGACATTTATAGAACCTAGAATTAGATGCCCCTATGTCACAAAAGCAGCTCAACTGTAGTAAAGCTCAAAACATAAAACAAACCTGCCAACAATACCAAACATGCTCCTAATGCTTAGCTAGACGTCAACAATGCCACTTTCACAGAGGGTCATCAGCATAAAGCACTTCGGAAGAGAAACAATGAGTGGCTTTCTGTGGTCAGAGCTTAGCAGCAATAATTCTATGGACACACACAAGCTGGTGATGTCCTGCCCCCTGCAAAGTTACGAGTCAAGTCTGTGGAGAGGCGAGCTCGCTCACTGTAAAGGCATGACAATAAAAATACATAGACAGAAATGTGCACTTTAACAAACCTCTATTCATCTGGAAATGCCATAATAGTGGCTTATAAATCTATCTCTTATATTATATAGAGGTGGTCAGTAACAAACCCGATTTACTCAAGTACTGTACTTCAATAGAGTTTTTGAAGATCCGTAATTAACTTGAGTAGTAATTTTGTTGAGAACCATTACTTTTGAATGAAAAATATAATACTTTCTTGTTTTAGTGGAGTAGAAAAGTTAAAGTCAAAAGTCAAAGATTTTTTATTTGTCAAACCATTTTCTGAATGATTTGAAATTATATTTCTCTCATCCTTGATTGTGGAGAAGAGGGTGGGGAGTGAGGGTTGGGAGCACAGGGAGGGCAGGGAAGGCAGGGAGTTCAGCTTCCTGATGGCCTGGTGTATGAAACCGTTCTTCAGTGGACTGGAGCTGGCCCGTGGATTCCGCAGTCTCCTCCAAGTTAATTTGGTCATTTTGAAAAGCCTAATAATGCACACTCCCCAACAGTAGGTGGCGGCGTGCAGACATACTGTCAAATGCCACTTACTCACAACAGGAAAGACGATTTGTCCCCGTCGTGTTTTAGAGGCTGCAGTTATTTTCACTCGTACTAAAAATACTTCTATACTTTCCCTTGAGAAAAAATTTAACTGGAGAAATATCTGGCGAGTAGTGCTTTTACTGAAGTAACAAAATCAAGCACTTTGACCACCACTATGCATGGAAAAGACGACTCGACTGGCAGAATGAAACAAATTACAAGATATAAATGCGGTTTGAGTGCAAGACCACGAAGAATGGTTCAAGTCATGGTTTATGGACTTAGAACCTGGAAGTGTTACATAACAAAATTCAGGAAATTCAGATCAGAGCGCTTCAGCTGTAAAAGAAGAGAGGCGCAGAGTAAACATCTTGTTCCTGCACAACCACAAAACAGACCGGACTAAAAGCACCCTGAAACAAGCTTAGGCGCACAAACGGCAATGAAGCGGGATTTCTCAGGCTCTTATCAATGGGATGACAAAGGCGCAGATTGGGAAGAGTTGTTGGGGAGGGCGGAGTGGAGCCTAAAGCGTGATTTACTTGACCTCGCGGCTCTCGAACTCACAGCCAAAGACTCATTAGCTCCAGGGGTCAAAGCGTCCGGGCATAAATCGGTGAAAATCAGGACATGGACGAGTTCCAGACAGACCCAAAGGAATTATAAAAATAAAAAATAAAAATAAAAACTCCTACTTTTCTCCTGCTGACGATCCAGCCAAAGCGCTTTTTAACAAGTGCTATCTTTTAATTGTAACGTTTCCAGAAAGATACAGATAAAACACGGAGCTTCATGTACACGTTGAATTGTCCATCTCGAGGTCATGTTTTGTGATAAGCTGCTGAAGAATGCGGGGGCCTAATTACATGTACTGTAAAGAGTTTGAGGGAGGAGCAGTGGAACGTTTTGTGCTTATTAGGCAGCAGCAGCAAATATGGCCGACGCTTTATGCGATTATCTGCAATGAGTGATTTGGTTTCTCTCTCTCTCTCTCTCCCAACCATCCCAGAGCCTTGGCCTGTCTTTTGTTTTGGGAGGAACAGCAGGCCTTTAGAGGGGAAGCCCAATAAATTACACTAATGCACACGTTTAGTTGGGCCCCGATTCCCCCCTGGCCCCTTATCAAGACTACTTCAGCGAGAATGTAAACTACCTCTCCGTGTCTGCCTCCCCAGCCCCAATATTTAATGTTATCGCGCACTAAAACAGCTCCACTGTTTATTTTAGCGCAAATAAAGGGCAGATTACTCCAGCTTTTCTCACTATTTCACTCGCCGCGCAGATAAGGCAGGCAAATAGCTGTCTAACTGGGCTGCCGGCCGCTTTAATTCACAGAGATAGACCCGCTTCGGCGTAAACAGTGAAGTCATGCTTCCAGATTGTTCTCTTTATCATAATTTTTCGACCAGTCTCATGGCAGCTCCGAGTTGTGCTTTGGGAAAAGTGCCTTGCTCAAGGGCAAAGTTCTATGGCGACCCGTACGACTCTTTCAGAAGCTGCGAGAGAAATAACAACCAAGGAATTGTCTCATTCTCTTATTCTTTAACGCAATATAAATTCTTCAGGGAGAAAAATGTATAAGCACATTATTTCACAACTTTCAGAGAGCAAAGCAATGCCAACAAAACAACTGCCTTGACAGTTGATAATCAAATCAAATACTTAATAGTTAGTGAACAGGGATCTTTTATTATCTACTGAAGGAGGACATAACAAATATATATATAGTATTATGCTAAATCAACGTGTTTATAAAAGGCACAGTGCGTAATATTCTGGATCATAGTGTTGCCATAGTGTAGGGCCAACACTACAAAACAAGCGTCTAATGAGCAGCTCGACAAAGAAAATGCTATTTTTTCAGGCCTGGGACAATATATCGTTTTGCAATATATCGCTGTACACACCTTTGTCACGATACCAAGTATTGATACTTGATCAAAGTATTAGTGTAAGGCAAGGCAACTTTATTTATTCCGCACATTTCGTACACAAGGCAACTCAAAGCGCCTTACAAAAGACAATAATGCGAAATTAAAATCCGATTAAGATAAGGCAAAGCACATGCATAGAAACATCAAGACATGGGAAATACACAGAACATCAGGGCAGGCGCTGGAAATTGTACTTTCAATATGTGTAAATCATTGTAATATTTCTACAGCAACAGTTACATAGCACTCTATGTCAAACCTGCTGTGGAAAGACTTCACAGTCTTCACGAGGGTTGTGCGATGGACGATATCATCGTCCATTGTGATGAATGAGTAACATCAGGATGGAGAGCCACCATCGTGATGCCACGCCCCGTCCTGTCAGAAACACGCGCTGATCTTCTGTGGGCCTTGTAAACCTACAAACTTTGCATTAAATCACGAATATAGCTAATATGCACGCTAGTTTAAGTAGCCTCCCAGAAGCCCGAAGACATGATGTGTTAGTCGTAATTATTAAACTAAAGACGTAGCCCTGCTCTTTTTCTGGGCTCTCTCTCTAAAAGCAGCTACTGTTTAACGCCGCGTGGTTTCGCTTTGCTTTTCGTACGGAAACTAAACATTTTAAAATGCCGCGATGGATCTCACATCAGCGCTGAGAGCGCATGGGTTTGGATATTCTCACGAAGGGCCGAAAGAGGAGAGAGAGGAGAGAAAGAGGTGCGGGAGGTACGAGGCTACGAGCTCACAGACCGGGCGGCGTGTGGAGCAGCTTCAAAAACGTCGGCTCCGACACAAACTTCTAAATATTGTCCCGTTCACTCACTGTTTCTTAAACATTACGTTAAATTTGAGCAAATGCAAATAATCAGATTTACATTTGTATTAGTGTGATAAGAGCCTTGGTATTGAGGAGCAGATGACGCTCTGAATAAGTCGTTCTCCTCTGAGACTTTTACGCACGAATTTTAATGGATTTCTGTTGCAAAATTCGTGTTCCATGACTCTGTTCAGATCATGTTTAGTTTAGATACATTTATCCTGCAATGTCACATTTTTCCTAACATAAATAAAATGCAGCCTATCTATAGGCTATGTAAATGTCTTTAAAAAATGCTTATAATGAGAGTTGGACGATATCATTGTCCATCACGATGGTTCACTGTAAACACCGTCAACTTCCAATTAAGGAGACATCGCCCAACCCTAGTCTTAACACATCTTAACATTTCATTTATCCATTTGTTTGAATGGAACAATGCATGTTAATGGACAGACAAGTAGTGCTGTAAATTTAGCTTACAGCTCATTTGACATTTGTGCCCAGTCACTAGAACCAGGGACAAAAGTCGGCAGCCCAAGTTTCGAGAAAAACTCAAAAAAAGTGTTTTTTGTGATTTTCGCTTTTTTGCAGAATTGCTCAGTTGAAGCCACGAAGAAGCCGCTACAGGTTTACGCTAGCAGTATTGGTATATTTAAAAGCGTAAACTTTTAGGTTCAAGATTCAAGGGAGATTTCGGAGCGCACAGTAAATACACACAAAGTCACGCCCCTTGTGTGCATTTACATCCAGGGTAAACACTGGGTTGTGTTGGACGGACGCCGCAAAGACTGTAGCCGACGAGCTGAACCGTGGAAGTTACAACGAACATGTTTGGAAGTTCTTCTGCAAAGTGGATTTATTAATCACAGATTATGTTGCGCCGCTTCCTCATGAAGAGCCTTGATAGCAAAGCAGCGACAGCGGGTCAGAGATGCTGCTTTGCTCCCCCAGACAGGACGCCACTTTCGCCACGGCAGCTTCAGCGTTGAAAAAAGCTTCCTGCAAAAGCACCAAACAGTAAGTTTTGTATCTTTTTGTTACGGTGGATTTTGCGTTTGAGTTTATCTCTGATGTCTCGCTCTGTCAAACAAACATCCGCCTGTTTCCACGTTAGAATACGCTCGTCTCCCGTTTCCTTTTGTTGTTTGGGGAGGAGGCACCGCTGCTTTGGTTTGCCTTGTTGACACATGCTTTAGCGAACAAATGCCACGCAAAAAAGGCAGTTTTATACATATGCCTATTGTCGATCAGTTTATATGTGTTTGAGTGAGTGAACTCAAGGCCTGAGGACTGAAACCCCACACACATGACACGACAGGGGGGAACTTTACAGCGGCACAGCTTTTCTAAATGAGATGTAAATGAGCCCTATGAGAACAGCCCTTTGACATATTTCAAGTTCCTCAATTCAATTTGCCACATCTTCTCCAAATATTATCGGATTTCCATGTGTTACACATCATTGGAAAGCTTGGAGACTACACTTTAATAATTTGCGAAAAGCTCAAAATGCCCCAGAACCAACTTGTGTCCCTGGTTCCTGTGACTGGGCACATTTGGTTCATTTTGGACACATCACTGTTTTCTTTTTCACAATACATATCGTATCGGTTCATAAGTAAAATGGATTTTCAAAGCCCTGCTATTGTTACAGTGGGTAAAAAACTATGGATTTAAGCGAGGACCTAAATCTCATATTTGGCTGCCTTTTAGTCAACGTCTCCATGGAAACAAGCTGGAGTCGTCCCGCTCCCAGTCAAGTTACAGTCAGGTCTGAGGAGAGGTGAGCCGCTCGCAGCAAACCCACGTTTGTCATTATTTTGCTTGTCTTTTATTCTATTTATTGGGTGAAATGTCACACGGTATGGCATTAAATTGCAACCACATTGTAATGTTGTTCTCTCATGAAAAACACACGGGATTGAGCCTTTTTTGG
This sequence comes from Proterorhinus semilunaris, assembly GCA_021464625.1. Taxonomy (NCBI): domain Eukaryota; kingdom Metazoa; phylum Chordata; class Actinopteri; order Gobiiformes; family Gobiidae; genus Proterorhinus; species Proterorhinus semilunaris. The sequence goes on from CM038359.1 coordinate 9,286,190, forward strand.
GTACGCCAGGATGAAACGAAGAGACCAAGGCTGTCAGTTTCTGCTGATAGCATAGTCCGTAACTTCACCGTGATCATGAACCCACTTTGAATCGATCTGATGGAGGATTATAAACTTTAAAAATGTGGAGGATATTTTCATCTGAAGCAATATAATCAAGGAAGTACAGATTGTTGTACTTCAGCCGTTGAAGAAGAAAAGACCAGAGTCAACTCAAAACGGCGCGACATACTCCTCCAGGTATGTTTATAACGAGAGAATAAGGTTATAAAATGGTCAAAAGCGGAAAAAAAGTCAGTTTTGCGTGATATATAACGATGTTCTGGTAGTCTAAGCTGTCATATGCACTTCAGGAACAGATTTGAGGGGAATCACACCTTTAAGCCTGCACAGACAAGATGACTCTCTTTAGGGGAATGAAAACAAGCACAGCCCCGGTGATAAAAGCAGGCCTGTCCCGAGTTTATTTGCACTTCCATCAAGCTCACGGTTGAAGTTCGGGGCTAATGAGACAGCGGCGTGCCCAGGGAGGACGCGCGGCTGTGGGGGACTGGGGGTTATCTGGTCGCTCCCCCGTCGCCGCTGCGCTTTTAATCAGCCCCCAGTCGGGACACTCCCATATCAGCGCCGGTCCATCACCAAGCGGCCGATTGAACAGGGGGAGCAGCTGAAGAGTGCATTAGTAAGTTATGGCCCGCCGGTTTAGCTTTCGCCTCTGTCATATTGTAAAGGTTTTAACACACGCGGCTACATAGCTCAGACAAATTTATGGGCGAGGAGATAGAGATGAGACATCGCAGTAAAGCCGGCAGTCGCGTACATTTAGGGAGACAACGCAGGGCCAGACACTTAAAATACTTGTCAGATTTTCTAACACGGGGTATGTCAAGGAGAGGCTGTGAGTAAGTCGGGGCTGAAGAAGGGGATTTGTCAGGGAGTTTAAAGACTTACAAATGGTAGCGTGATGTGAGTGAGAGCATGGTTGCATTCGCTTTTCGGAAGGATAGTCTCTCGGCAACAGCAACAACGTATCGGTGACGGAAGAGTAACGCATTTTCGAGTGTGTGGGAAAAGTGACGTACCTCACCCTGCAAGATTGTGGCACAAACCAAACGAATAACTTTCTGCATTACTGTACGTATAAATGGATCATGTTTAAGACTCGTGACAATGACAGCCGATTGCAGACTTGTTGGTACCAGACACAGACGCACTTATCTGGCCCATTATTTACGTCTGTATGTGTTCTCTGTCTGAGGGGTTTAACTTGGGAGCGTGATTTAGTGGCCTTCGTTTTTACTCAGCACCTCGACTTGACCTGCTCCCACCACCTCATCAACGCCCACTCGGCCCCAAACAAGCAGCTTTTCGAGATAACTCCTCGCCGCGCATCTAAATATGCTTTTCTCTTACCTCGGTCAAAGTAAAATACACAAATTCCTCGCTGATCACTCACGGCTGATGTTTCGGCCAGTTAAGTCAATAATCGCAGTGATAAGTGAATTCGCAGGGATGGACTCTCCGCCGGTTTGTGTCCACGCTAAGACCCTTATTGCTAAAACACGTGCCATGGCCATGAGTGATGGGCCCCACGGGAGACATAACGAACAATGTGGCCAATTACATTTTTTATAGTGGACGGGGTCATCTTATAAATGCAAAGACGCTTATTTGTCATTGTACAGCATGTGCTGATTGCTTCGGAGAAAAATACACATGTGCATCTCCAATGTATCATTGGAATTGATTGGAAAGAACATGGGGAAAGGGGGGGGGGGGGGGGGGACGTTCACAAAAATGTCTAAAAATATAAAAAGTAACACTACAAAAACGAAAAAGTATACAAACAGCATGGCGGCTGAATGGTTCTTGCTTCATAGCACGATGGTCCCGGTCTAAATTGCCACGTGCCTTTCTCTTCGGAGTCCACTTTACTCCTTGTGTCTGGGTGGGTTTCCTACATACGCTCCACTTTCCCCATCAATCCGAACCGTACCCAAAAGGCCATTTTCCATGAACCTGGCTCAAGATGTAGGTCAACTGCCCCATATCAGCATTGAACAATGTGTCAAAGAAATGTGAGGCACAAACCTGACTATAGGGACAATAGCTTGTCTACAAACACATTGAAAAACAGTTTAGTTTTTAAGAAAATGGCAATTTATTACAATGATAATTTTACATACATTTTTTAGCTATAGTCCTTGCTATTTGTTATTTTATATGTAATTTTAAGAAAGCATTACATATTATCTTGAATAGAGTAAATAATGATTATTGTCACCAGTGGGATCTTCGGATCGATAAGGGAACAACGATGCTCCAGACTTTGGAACTGGCTGCCTTAACCAAATACATAAGATACTGTATTTTCCCTCGAAGGCTACCGTAGTTCCATATAGGGCGTGGTCAAAGTACCACCAGACTTTGCCAAAAACTGCACACTAAAGTACACGTTAACTTTACAAAAAAGGATTTGGCTGGAAGAGCTCTATCTCATGAGAGCGGGATGGATTTGCTCGCTTGGATATGCCGTTTTGGAGCAGGTGACTGTGTAGAAATAAAATTACATATGAGAGTAATTTCTTTTGACAAAGTGGCATTTATAAAAACCCACTAATAAAGCCGTTTCACTGCTGATGACATTATAAGAAGTGTCCCATTGGCAGTAATTACAGACAGTGTAACGTGTGCTTCTACATTACATCAGTGAAATAAAGGGTTCCAGATGTTTGGTGTGTGACAGCTTTGGTCCAGTCAGACAGTGTTTATGATCAGATGTGTGAACCAATGGTACGCCTGTGTGGGTGCGATGGGGAACATGCTAATTGGACTACCCACATGAGGTTTTTGGGTTTAGGAACGTGTAGAGAGGAAATCTGTGGTCGCTCTCTGTAAACTTACGGCACTAAGATTCAATGCCTGATGCAAAATAGGGACTAAATGACACTTACCAAAAGTACAGACTACAATTCATAAAGGTATGTAAGGTCAGATGACGTAAAGGGAGTCTTTAGTGAAAGTAAAGCCACTGAGTATGGAATATGAAAACAATGAGATTGAACACAGTAAAATACCAGCTGCTTTACGGTTCAAAACAAGTGTATGACATTTAAAAGCAATAGGGCTGAACAAGTTATCTTTGTAAAGATTTATGATTGTACAGGTAGTGCTAAAAAATTGTCGGAAAAAATAAGCGAATTGCCTTTTGCTGTACATTCAAGTTTTATTCTTATGATGAATGCAAAGTCAATGGTAATGACAGGTATGCTCTATATGCTCTGAACAAGCCAACTATTATTAGGTTGTGCTAAAGGTTATTATCCTAGGACTTGACTATGATGAGGGAATTCCCCTAAATATTTGTCTAAATAAATCTCCTCCAGTAGTGCAGTATTTCCTGTCAGTGTTTCCTGTGCTCTTGGATTATTGCTGTGTAAAGATGAGGAGTTTTTGTTGAAAGTGAGAGAGGAAGTGTGTAACGCAGTATGTACTGCACAGACTAAAGCAGAGGTGTGCGCTGCAGACTGTAGCGAGCAGGTCCTGACCCAGGCCCATAATGAGCACCTGATGGATGGAGTCAGCATGAGTTCAAACCACAGTCAGAGGAGTGCACCAAGGGGGCACTGAGTGGGAGGCTGCTGGAGGAGGGGCCTGGATTTAAATGCATACGAGGAATGGGAAATCTTTGAACCTGTTTTGTTTTTTTTACAACATAACCATAACATCAATGATCACTAAAGCTGAACGAAGCATAATATCCCGTCTTTAGTGCTGCAGAAGCCAACAGTGGATCGCAGTTTTTCTATTTTATTTTTATTGACAAATGTACAAGGGCAAATGAAAAGAGTCAATGCATCAGACTGTTGGCCTCCTTTGGACGCTGGAACTCAAACCCCCAACCTAAAAGCCTGTAGTCACTATGGCTGCACAATATATTGCAATATTATCACGATATTAGGTGATGTAATATCCGTATCACAAGAAGCCACAATGTATCGCAACATCACAAAAGCGTTCCTCTGACTGAGGTCGACACATCTCAGCCAAAAACAAACAATGCATTGAACTAATAAATGTTTGGAAGTTCAGTCTTAGTTAAACATGTCTGAATTTGGTTCAATTTTAGTCATGTTGTGGTCCTACAGTAGTGCTTTTTTAACAATTTGCTGGAAAAACTAGTTACTTACCATTTGCGTTAAATAAGAATGGGACATATTGTGTTGAAATAGTTAAATGAAATATTGCAATAATATCCATCCATCCATTTTCTTCCACTTGTCCGTTGCCGGGTCATGGGTCCAGTTGTTGGAGTTGCCCAAATCACATTGCACCAGCCCCTATGGCTCCTCCTGCAGGTGGTGGGTCCACAGAAGGACGGCCTCATGGTTCTAACCGGGCCTGTTGGTCTCTCATAAGGGGCTTCTGAACCGCTCTTTGTCTGACCCATCACCTAGGACCTGTTTGCCATGGGAGACCCTACCAGGGGCACCAAGCCCCCGACAACAGAGCTCCCAGCGCTCAAATCCCTCCACCACGTTAAGGTGACGATTCTAGGAGGGGCAATAATATCAATATTGCAATAATATCATTATTATACCCCTCCTGGAACCACCACCTTAACGTGGTGGAGGGGTTTGAGCACTCGAATGATCCTAGGAGCTAAGTTGTCGGGGGCTTCGTGCCCCTGGTAGGGTCTCCCATGGCAAACAGGTCCTAGGTGACGGGTCAGACAAAGAGCGGTTCAGAAGCCCCTTATGAGAGACCAACAGGCCCGGTTATAATCGCGAGGCCGTCCTTCCGTGGACCCACCACCTGCAGGAGGAGCCATAGGGGCTGGTGCAATGTGTTATGGGCAGCTCCAACAGCTGCCCCCACGACCCAGCAACGGACAAGTGGAAGAAGATGGATGGATGGATGGATCATTAATATATAGAACGATATTGAATTAACTTCAATGTCGTTCAGCCCTACTAGTCACACGCTCTAACCACTGTACTAACATATCGGATCGAATCATAATTCACTAACTATATTAGGAGTGCAGAATGTTATAAGCTGCTAATATGAATATAATAAAAATAATAATTAATAATATATAATTATCACATATTTATTATTGTGTAAGATATATAACTAAGAAAGAGCTGATGGCTAGATATGAAATAATGGTTAGTATTGCCAGTGAACTCAGTTTGTAAACTCTCAGATGTTTCTTAAAGGGGTGTGCCTAATTTATGTCCTGGTGTGCCTAAATGAAAATACTTGGGCATACTGACCAAAAGCGTTCGTGTGAGGCCCTGATTATGGTAAACCGTTACCATAGAAACCATAGGGACAGTGAGAGTCAAGAGGTGATTTATAGAAAGCCTTTCTCAGTTTCACTTCCTAAAGACTCACTTCCTCTTACGAACTTAGTCGAGGACCAGACACCGTAATAATGCTCTTTCTATTTGCTTGTGGTCGAAGAAAAACCAACAAGGACAAGGAAAAGCATATGCTTTTCAACTGAACATGTTTATGAGTGGATAGAGATAAGAGATGAAAGGGACGGGGAGTGTAGAGTTCAGAGGCTTTGCAGGTGGAAGCAGTCGGCTGGACCTGGCCTGTAGACACGGAAATGTCCTGCAGCACTGTGTGATGGGTGTGATGCCTTCAGCATCACAAAAGATCTGATCAAATCCATTTCGGACGACTTTTACAAACCTTGGAATAGGAGTACAGTATCACCAACACTGAATTATTATTATAGAGTTTGGGATCGAATTTGATCAATTGAACATTATGGCTAAAATCCACCATTTTGGGCAACGTCATGTCAAGTAACATCAACTCAAACAAGCAAGGAAGATTAGGCAAAAAAAATAATAATTGTGATACAAGCGCCAACGTTTATTGGAATACTCAATAATACAATTTAATTACATCCTCATCAAGTCAGGATATACTGTGTAGAAGTAGTTTTCAAATGAAGCAGAACTGAAAAAAAGAGGTTGGTTCTAAACTCAAACTGGGGCAAGTTTGATCTACAGATCGTGATGTTGTAATGGACTGAGTTTGAATCTAAATAAAAATATTAGTAAGGCTTAATCAATCCCCTCCTGGAACCGCCACCTTAACGTGGTGGAGGGGTTTGAGCGCCCGAATGATCCAGGAGCTCTGTTGTCGGGGGCTTGGTGCCCCTGGTAGGGTCTCCCATGGCAAACAGGTCCTAGGTGACGGGTCAGACAAAGAAGCCCCTTATGAGAGACCAACAGGCCCGGTTAGAACCATGAGGCCGTCCTTCTGTGGACCCACCACCTGCAGGAGGAGCCATAGGGGCTGGTGCAGCTCCAACTGCTGCCCCCACGACCCAGCAACGGACAAGTGGAAGAAAATGGATGGATGGCCTTAATCAACTTCACTTAAATATATCTAACACAATAGCATCACAACACTTTATGTGAGTGCTAAATGGAGTAGAATCCTCACTTGTATATTATTACACAAAGTGAGAATTCAACACAGTTATGACAACACATTCCCATTGGTGTGGTTTTCTGTGTTAATAATAATGCCTTACACTTGTATTGCGCTTTACAAGTCTGTATTACCAAGTTTTTCTCAAAGCGCCACACTGTCGTCATTAATCATTCACTCCATACTCGGTGGTGGTAAGCTACTGTTGTAGCCACAGCTGCCCTGGGGTAGACTGACGGAAGCGAGGCAGCCAATCTGCGCCATCGGCCCCTCCGACCACCACCAACCACTCACTCACATCATTCATCCCGGCCTATTGTACATGTTTTTGGTGGTAGGGGAAACCGGAGAACCCGGAGGAAACCTACGCAGACACGGGGAGAACATGCAAACTCCACACAGAAAGGCCCCGTCCAGGTGGGAATCGAACCGGGGACCTTCTAGCTGTGAAGCACAAGCACTAACCGCTGTGCTACCGTGCCGCCCGGTACATAGGTCTCACAAGACTTCTTTTCATTATTGTGTGCTAAGGATACATTTTCATTCCATTACAAATGCGTGTTTTTTATGCATTAAATTGTAATAAATATTAGTGTCACCACTCACTGTACATGGCTACGGTGAAGAGAAAGGCTGTACAGATACTTTTTTGTATTCATTTTAATGTGTTATCTGTGAACAATGACTGACTGACAATAAGACTTCACAAATCTAGATTCAGCTCAGCATAACGTCTTTTCCACCAACTTGGTCTTTTAAAAAATGGGCAACATTCATGGTCTACGATCAAGCTGAGGCTCCAACCTGTTTGCGTTTGCGACAGGAAGTTTAATAAGCCCGACCAACACGTGTATAATTTACAGGCCCAACAGTCCCGGGTCGCGCGGTCTCCCCTCGCACACAGCGCGCGCTTGTTCTCGCCGTGTGTAAAGTTTGCACATATTTAAGACCCCCGCTCTGAGTGTGAGTCCTATAACCCACATGTGCGAAGGGTGACGGTTCAACTCCTCTAGGGTTTGTTTAGGAATATCTGACACTGCACAGCTGCTGCGGTCATCCCCCAATATCTCCCCATTAAAGTTTACCGTACGTCACTGCACCCAGCGGCCTGCATCAGCCGGGACGGGCCAATTCCACTTTGGGACTCCTCTCCCAGAGGTCCTCATCAGGAACTGCACCGCACGGACCATTGGATAGGTATATGGGGGTCAAACAATAACTCAAGCAAATTTGTGTGAAATGTTTGAGTAAAGGACTGTTTTGTTTATGAGCTCTAAAATGTATAGTAAGTAAAGATACATATGACCTTTTCAAAACGATCATCAAAGATCAGGAGAGGCGCTAAATTCTTATCAACCAAGGTATGGCAGGTCCAGAGTCCAAATGCAGACCTAAAGCATATATCCACTGTCCCCCACTTTGAGAAACATACTCTTAATAGTGATGTAAAAACCTGTCAAAGTATTCAAAATCTTTAGAAATTCCTTCGAAAATTCCCAAGGGGAATGTAAACAAAAGCGTGATCCCTGACCTTTTACTTAGCTAAGGGTAGCTCTGTAGTTACCAAGTCACAAAGGATGCTCTTATTAAAGTAAGATCTTGTTCAAACAACAAAATATCACAGTATATGTAGCTGTTTGAGACATTAAGGGCAACCAGTGTACAAACCTGCTGACAAAGCTGCTGACAAAAGCCTACTGTTCACTCACTGTTGTTAATGTAATTAGTTGCGTCTTGCGTCCAGCAGCCCTGCGTACGCTGTCATTCCCTTTTAACGTCTCTGTTTATTTGGGTACAAGCTCAGGTCCAGCGCCGTTGACGTTTTATTTATTATCCCTGTTGCCCTCTCCTCCCTCTAACAAGGCCGCTCCGTGAAGAGGAATGCCCCGATAATCCGTCAGTATCAGCCTGAACGGGCTGGTCTCCGGGCCGTTGACACCGCAGAGCGCAGCCCGGCCTGGCCCAGAGCAGGGCTAATGCTACAACACACGGGGAGATACTGCGGCCGTTATCTGATAAGAGGTTTGATCTATGGGGTCAGACTGGTCCCTGGAGTGGTCTGGACCTGCTGCTGCTGCACCGAGCAAAACCATCTTCGACAGAGACAACAGCGACGCACAAGTCCTTCAGGTCAGGCTACAGTGTCTTGTCATTAGGGACGTCACAATTCAACATTTTTGAGTAACGATTAAAAAAACACAAAGAATTTGTCATGAAGGAAATAAAACACAGGTATCTATTGTTTAACTATTTTCAACAGGACCTCTTTGTTTATCCGAACATCTCATTTCCTTTTTTATATACTTTTAGTATCGGTTTATTTTTAGCATTTATCTTGATTTGGCAATACAGTTCTCGTGCAGAAGTTGTGACACGTGTAGAATGCTGCATATAAAAATGTATCATAAAAGGCCATGTGCAGTGCTCGATAAGGGCGAAAAGGGGAAATGAGGAAACCTCAGCCTAAACTGGGCCGCTGCAGTGTCTTCACGCTCACAGGTGACTGTTGCATCACTGCCAACTGTAACTGCTATTAGCTACAAGTGGTTCAATGAGATTCCTCTTTCAACATGAGCCTGACACCTCAAACCGCATTATGCCGTCTGTACGGCCCGGTTTCATTGTTACATCAGGGTTTTGTTTCGTTTTTTCAGCCGGCTCCCTTTGTTGTAAGCAATTTTCTGCAGTAAAAAGTACAAGATTTGCCTGGCAGGCGGCTGTAACGTACTGTGACACAATGTGGGTCAAATACCGTGCTCAGGGACACAACGTCAGTATGTGCGACTTGCTGTCCTCCGCTTGGTAGCCATACACATACATCTCTGCAATAAAAGATATAAAAAAATAAAATAATGGCTTTGTAAATTGGATAAATGCCGTCTTTCAATAATACATTAAATAATTGCTCAAATAGTGCTTGCTGATTTCTAACAGTTTTGAACCACCTTGAAATACAATTACCAAAGAAACGAGCATTATTTGTTACACTTTCACACTAGAATAAGAAAAACAATGCTTGAATTGAGACGGGAAAATAGTCAAGGGCAAGAAAAGTGGGCTGAAACCCGTGCATGTAAACACGCCACGCCGGGCAAATTTCCATCTGTTGTCCCGCAGACGAGCTCGCAAACACAATCATCCTGGCTCATTTCAAGATCCAAAGTCATCATTTAAGTCTAGTTTCTAATCGAAGACAATCCTTTTTATTTCAGCGAAGTAACCTTGGCTGCATTCCCCCAATTACAACAAGATGGGGGTCTTCTCAGACATTCAGCAAACTGTCATAGACGAGCGGCAAACCCATGAAGCTCTCAGCCTTAACCACTACTAGGCTAGGCACACTTTTAAAATCCTGGTCTAGTTCAAAGGATCCCTTAAACTAATGCTTTTTGAAGATGTAACGAAGCCTTGTAAGTGCATGGTCCCATCACCGGTCACGCGTAAACCAAAAATGTCCTGTTCCTCCTGTCTGCTCGTCCGAACTTGGAGCATATAACTACATTTGTTTACACTGCAGCTTGGCTAGAACCCCATTTGAAGTATTTCCTCTTTGAAATTTGTACTTTTAACCGTAACATCCATCCCCATAACACGATATACCCATCATCTCGGGCAGAATAATAATTTTAGCCTCCTTAAAGGCAGCCCTGAGGTTTTACAGCGCGGGCTACTCTCTCATTTGCACGCACATAACGTCAACTCGATCCTCCACTCGGGCCCTCACATTCGGGGAGCTGGGGGAAGCCGCAGGCAGCCGGCTCCGGTTTGAAAAAAAAGAAAGAAAATATAAGCCAAGTGAAAATTTGCTGTTGATGACAAGTTATGCGAAATGAAAGTGCGTTTTAACATCCTGTCTTTTGTGTTTGCATCTCGGTGGGATTTCTCTCTATGGAAAGCGGGGGAAATGGGGGGGGGGGGGGGCTAGTGGGGTCTAATTAATACCAAACGTTCCCAAATTACAGCCTGTGGCACGCGGCGTTGGCCCGGGACACCAGTCTGCACCAGGGCAATAAAAGGCCTCCTTCACGGCCACATTAAAACCAGGGCGGTCGCTCTGAAGGCTGCAGCTCAGAAAGGATTACATTTGGACTGGCGAGAAGGTGTGTGTGTGTGTGTGTGCGGGGGGGAGAGTAATATGGGCTGAGGCCGCTGAAAGACAGATTAAATGGGCTAATTTAGGTGTCCAGATCAAAAGGGATTTATTGAGCTCTTCAAATGGGCAAGGACAGGCCGTTAAACACATTATGCTGAGAAGCTGAGAATTGCTTAAAAAGTAACACAGAGCCATGTTAGAGCGGATACTTTGGTGTTGCAGTATTGATATCACAGACATTTTGATGCTTATTTGAAGACAAGGGACTTGTTCATGAACTCCTAAAATCACTGCATTTCAAGAAATATACTCTGCAGATGATTCATAAAATAAATTCGTAAAATAAAATAAAATTGCAATTAAAAAATGTATTTCATTCTTTAAAATGTATGAACTATCAACCTCTTAACCCCCACCTGAACCGAGCACATTTTCTCCAGTTTGGCTTTACCCAAATCTAAAAGCTTCTTGAAAAAAGTGTCAAAATAGTGTCAAAAAAACGCAACAATAAAGTGACAGTAGGGCGACAAAAAAAATAATATGAAACTGCAACTTATTATTTAATTTTTTTTAACAAATGTCAACATTTAACTCTCCATCCAGAGAAAATCCTCATGGCATGGCGGAAACTGGTGGCCGTGACCCTCACAAAGAACTGCCATGAGGATGCTCTCTGGATAGGAGATATAAAACATTGGCATGTGTCAAATAAATGCAAGTCCAGTTGTCTTGTTTTAACCTTACTTTAGCCACACTGTAATAGATGTTTTACAATAACAAGTTCAACCCCTTTTGATTTCCATGAGTTACACATAATTAATGAAACATTTCTCCTGCTTTTGTTACATATGAGCCAAACTGTGGCCTTGAATAGCACAGTGACGTGCAGTCAGCCTTCACTAAATCAATTTGCAAACAAGTGCAGTTCAAATTTCAAAGATGGTAATTATCCAGGGTCGACCCATAATCTGACCCTGGATGTGGAGGTTAAGAAGGGACTCCCTGCTAAGAGTCTGCCCGGCTGAGGCCTTCCGACTGTGGGCCATGCCGCAGCAGCAGTGGGTGACTCTGGAGGAAGGGAGGAAACTGGGAGAAAAACCATGAAAAATGTGGAGCATGAAAATGTCTCCCTTTGGTTTATAGCAGCTCAGTGCGGCCGTCCAAAAGAAACACATCTTTAAATTTAACTTGAGATCTAACTTTTTTTTCCTTCTTTCTCCCACTCCCAGAACTGCTGGCAGGGGCCTGGTATCGAGAGCAAGGCCAAGTGCAGCCCTGGAAACTGCGACCATGTTAGAAAAGCACTCAATAATGTGGCTTTTTGGAGATGTGGCGACAGCTCTTGTAGAGGGTTTGGGTTTCAGTGCGCAGCTGCAGGGCGAAGGGCTCCGTTTCCAAATGCTCAGGCAGAAGTTGATTTACAAACGGGGGGTGGGGGGGGGGGGTGTTTACTTAAGGAAAAGATTAAGTGTGAGGAAAAATATCTTTAAAATGGATCATTCAGATACGTGTAGTGCGGGTCGGTGCACGAGCAGAAAGTGCACTTGGCACCTCTGTGGTGAAACAGTGCATTTGATAGTGCTCCCTCAGCACCGAGGTGGAAAACTAGAGACTTTCACTCAAGTCATTTACCCTTTATAAAACACGAGGGATTTTTTTTCTTTCATGTCATCTCAATGGATCGTAACAGCGCAGAAAGATTTTCTCCAAGCAGTTTTATTTGAATGCTAAGTAATTTTAGGACTTTTTTGGAAATTAGCTTGAAAGGAAGGCAGCCTTGAATTTGTGATCATCAGTTTGGTTGGTAAATGCGGTAAACTGTCAATGGTGCCTACACAGTTCAATATATATAGAGAGAAATTATTTATTTATTTATTTGAACAGGGACAGTGTACAATATACATTAGCCTCAGAAAGGAGAGATGCATTGTACCAGGTTATAGCACTTGTGCTAATTTCCACCTGCAGTCCCTGGGCCTATTGTACATGTTTTTAGTGGTAGGGGAAACCGGAGTACCCGGAGGAAACCTACGCAATGAGGGCTAAACGAAAAAATGTGATCACTGTCTAGAAATTGCAATAACAATATCACTGCAATATTATACAAAACATTTTCAAAAAAGTTTATTTCCACCAAATTGTCAAAACAAGAATCACGACCAAAACATGGCTAAAACAAAATGAGGAAAATCATGAATAAAACTTTATTTGTCCATTTTTAGTAACTATGAGTTTTAATTTAACAATATGACCTTAAATATTATTAGAAGCACTTTTCACTTTGTTTCCATTTCTTGGGACTGGCACAAAGATACCAGACAGACAGGCCGGGCTAGAGGCAGGACTGGCGTAAAATTGAAGAATTCACCTTGACAGCAAGCCATACAGTAGTAGGGCATTGCACCCGGGAACCTCTTGTTCTGAGACGAGCCAAGCTGCACTTCAGAGAGGCTCTGGAAACTACCCTCCTCTCCATCAATGTGGATTCTATACCCACCACTTCATCCCGAGCAACTGTAGCGCTCCCATCTCACCATTTTCCACATCCAAAGCGATCATCTCCTTTTGGGATAGGGACCATAAATACTCCACCTGATCCCAGAGGCTGTTACACCGGACGAACGGCTGGAAACATTTTGGAGAGCTATCAAATGAAATCGTTGTGCCATGTGATAATATTTTGCTAGTCTCCTGAGGAAGCCATCTCTCACACGGACGATTCAGGCCTCATTTAGGGAAAGATGTCGTAAATCAGACTTGGATGGAACAAACAGAATCAGGAGGGAGAGGAGAAGAGTCCAAGTTAGTGATAGGGCCGAGTGATTTAGGGATGATGAACGTGTTACTGAGGGCTAGATGCATGTCATAAACACTGCTGCTTGGTAACTGCACTGACGGCTAGGTTTTGAAGAGTGTGTCGGGGGTGGGGGGGAACCTCTGACAACATAAAATCTAGTAATTACTGAAAAGGTGGCAGGAGCTACGTTGGTAGAGATGTAGACACACTAATATCAAGGTTGCTGGTTCAGCCATTTGTACTATAAAGCAAGTCATCATTATTGTCATTTTCAAACATATTTTCCCAAAAGGACTGATCCCCAGTATGTGCAGAGCTGGAATAGCCGTTTGTAGTGAATTTTCCATGTTCCTCGAGTCCCTGTTAACAGCCCGTGCAGACCGTTTGCCAAGTGTACAGTGTCACGTGTTTAAATGGGTGGGCCTGCTTATTATTACAAGTCATAGTCAAACAGACTCATAAGAGAAAGTGATTAATATGAAATCTGAGAGCTAATAAAAATATGTCAATCAGTAACTTGCCTGAAGCAGTCCGCTATTGCAGTAAAGGATATACCAACTGAAATCTGATTTATTTTACAGAATCATACGGAATTTCCTCTCTGCAAATCAGAGAAAGAAATCACAACAGTTCAAGTGGTAACGATTTACAAAATGTTAGGCTGAGTGACACAGACACACAAGCTGAAATCCCTCAGGATGAACTACACAATGATGAAGCCATAGACAACACAGCAGCCCATCCAACACCTGTAGACAATACCACAATGATCATCGCCCTGAGCTGCAGACAGGAACCATCTCCTGGTCTCAAATAACTTGTGTTGTTGCTCACAATATAAAAATAAAATGATGGCTGGTCATAAGGTTCAGCTTCTCATAAAAATAACATACATTTACCTTCCAATACATTTCAAAACCTGTCTGAAACACTTTTTTCATTTGTAAGAGTTACTCGCTTACATACAAAGCCTCTTTTGAACAGAGAAGTAAAGTAAAAGGGCCACCGATCTGGAACCCTTTACCTGCTGAACTGAAATCTTTAAAAGACCTGAACGAGTTTAAAAGTAAAGTTAAACAATCGCTCAAACCGAATCAAACTTGTGGACACAACAGAAGTTTATAATATTTTATTTCAAACCTTTTGTAATTTGTAATGATTTATGTGAATGTATTATGTATTTTTATGTCATAGGGACCAGGTCTGCGAATTAGCTGTTAAGTCTGTGGCCTATGAACAACATGGCATTGGTTATTTGTAACAATGCTTCTTGTTCTGTCCCTATCAAATAAACATAAATAAAATAAATACTTAACTGCCATTTTTATCTGATACTTTTACTTCAGTCATATTGTGTCTCCTGTGTCTGTACTACTTTCTCTTTCTACTTCTTCTTGCCTTCTTCTTTCTTCATACATTACTGTCCCTGTAAAGATTTCTGCATTTAACCGTTCAGTATCAATGGGCACCTGCCAGGTGTAGAGTTTGAATACCTTGCTGATGAGTACCTTGCTCGTGGACCAGCCTGTTGTACTGTCCATGTTTACACACAAATCCACTTGTTTTTGTCTTGATACTACACATCTGAGATTCCAAAACCACTTGGCTTATCTTTCATTCTCCATCTAATATGCACTCAATTGACATATTTAATCTCTCCATGAATAACAGTGCAGTTATTTTGCACCCATGCGCCTGTCCCATGTCAATAAGTGACGTACAGGGCAAGCTTTTAACACAGAAGGGGGAAAGTTAATATTAAATACAGCCCAGATGGACTTTCTCCGATCCTGCTCATAAAAGTTCTTAGGACACGCCACAAATCAGGGCCCCTCGGTATTATGGTACGCGTCTAGATTGTTATTGTTATTTTACATTTGCAAATACTAAAGTAATTTATAGCATTTTGGGCATAATTCGGGGCTGGACCCACCCCAGACGTTTCTAAATGTGAGCTTTTAGCACTTAATATTAGCTTGATGAAGCACTCTACGCTTTTTACGGCGCTCAATGGAAACTGCTGGCTGCTGTAACTTGGACAATGTAGTCTTCTTCAGTGAATTAAAAGGGATATCATTTTCTTAAGAAGGAAAGGAAGAAGTTAGTGTCCAAGTAAAATTACTATTTTTAAAGAATGTTGCTTATAAGTGTTTAAAAAGTAAAAGAAGTGACACTGATGAAGCAAACGTTTTAAATGGAGCTGTTTCTTCTTCAACGGTGTCGGCACTTTGTTTTAAACTTCCCGGACACAACTGTGTTAATGTTAAAACCCAACACTGCTCTCCACATTTTTAAAGCCCATTATCGGTTCTGAGCCGTTCTGTCCTCTAAGTGTGTTTATTAGGCCATGCTGAAGCTGTAAACCACTGTGTAAATCGAAACTGAAAGAAGAGCTGGGCAATTTTTATCCGGAAAAAAATCTCAATTTACAATTTGATTTAATATTTTTTCTCCTATTTAAAACAAAATAATTGTGAACTGTAAATATATTGAAAAAATATATATTTATTGTATTTAATTAAAGTGCATCAACATAAACAAAATTGCAAAGGCAAACCCTTTCTCTAACTGAAAAGTTACTGTGCAGTGTGCAACAAATATTGTTAAACATCTAAATTATTTATACTGTATTTGGATTGAGCTAATAAAACAACAACAAAATCCTGAGGTGGGCTCTGTTCTTCTTGGCACATTTGTACAGGCAGGACCTTCTTCCTCTGAGCAGGGCAGAGAGCGAAATAAAGAAGAAAAAAATCCTAATATATATATTTTTTTTTAAATATGAATTGCTTTGATCTACCAACTCGATTTTTAAATCAAATCGATTTTTTCCCCAGCCCTAACTGAAAGGTAATTTTTTTAATAAGTTATTCCCTACAGGAGGAGCCCGTCTTCACCAGCTCTAGCCCTGTAGTTCTATTCTTTCAGAGACGTAATTCAAAATTATAAAATGCTAAATATCAGCACGGAGGAACCCAAAATAAGGTTTGTCAGTCTGTTTTTGTGCATGATATGTACACTTTAGATTAAATAAGTACACAAAAAGCTGTTTAAACCAGACTTCTTGTTATATACTTGTACCACACGCCATATGAATTCTTCTGAAAACTTACTTAGACAATGACTTTAGTTAGAGAAGCACCATCACAAAACAGTCAATTTATGATGGGCTGAGAGGAGTTGCGTTATATTAAGGGCTAAACTATCTCCTCTAAGGAAAAGAGCGGCCCCGAGCCAGCCCGCAGCAGCCCGTATAGAAAATGAAAAGTGAAATTCAAGATGGTGGGGTAGAACGGAAAAACGGCAGCTCTCTGGGGGTCCGTCCTCTTTCCGGAGCGAGGCAGGAAAGAAAACCCCATTATGGCGGTCTTTAGGTGGTCCGGCCTGGGTCATTCGTTATAATGGAGCTGCGAACATGACAACAACCACCAAAGGGGTTCCAATGCAAGATACTGTAAAATAGACTACTCTACTGCTGCTAATCTGAAAAAGGGGATAGCTAATTTTTGGACTATATACTTATCGAAGTAATACTTTTATCATGTGAATATAGTTGTCGGCACCTTAATACTTTTATGCCAGATGTAATTATTCCTCAGATTCAAGAGAGCAATGGTGTAACACTCTGATGCGCCAAGAGCCAGAAGCAATTATATGGTTTTATCGTCAGAAATATGTAAAAAATTCACAAGCGTTAGAGCAGATAAATCATGTGAGCGACAGGTTATCGAAAACACAGCAACAGACTTCCAATTAGAGCTTCACATTAACTGTCTTTAATGTTTCATTAACAACAATATTGAGATATTTTATATTTTACACTAAATCAGGACAAAAACTAAACTAAAATGAACAAAATAAAAACGATAACAATAATTCTGCACTTACTTCTGTTTTAGGCTGTGATTGCCACAAAAAAAAGAAGTGAATTAAAACACCTCATCAATTCATCCATGCCACTGTTAAATATTGAGAATACAAAATACAAAATAGTCTACATATTAAAATGGAATTCCCAAAAACTGAAATGTAAAATATGTTATGTAGCTATAAAAAAAAGTCCTCTCAAGTTTACTTTACGGGTTAGGCAAACAAGCAGTGCATACAAATAGCATATTAAGGTTTGAAAAATTGCATTCCTGAACTCATATAAGGACAACAGAAGCAATGTGACACCAGATATGAAATAAATGTCCATATAGGAGAACATGTTTGCATTCGTAAGTCGTGAAATGATTGTTTATTTAATGCTGACCTCCGTAAATTTGAGTGTGAGCCGCAGCAGAGATAGCTTTCTCCTTAAAGTTCCATCAGGCTCATTTTTCCATCAACAAACCTCTTAATAGCCCGGGCATGTGCTCTGTTCTCCAAGTATAAAACACTTAGTGACAAGTAAACGCGCAAATATCAAGTTTAATATTGTGCAGGAGACACAGGACCTCCCAAATATGTACATACACTCACCTTCTTATCTTACACCAGCACAAGAGTTTAAGCTCCTCAGCTGTAGCCGTACGGAGCAAAAAAAAGCTCCAGAGAAGTTTTCTGGGTCAAAACCATGTTATATGAAGCTATGAGAATGAACAACGTCAAGTTGGAAAATTAACAGGAGACGTGGAAGGAAATGTTTTTTATGCTATAAAACCAACGTACCAATACCCTGTATAGGCTCAATCTCGAAATATGACTTGAACTTGAATTGCTAAAACAGGCACAGGGATATCTTTACTTGACTTCCAATTTTATGACACAAATTATGTCTGACGGCTTAGTTTCCATGTTCATTATTTAAACGCGTGACGCACACAACACATCATGTTTACAATTTAATTAACTAACATCCCAGTTTGTTTGGACTCCTTAAGTGAAAAGTATAAAAGCAGATCAGCTAATATCTATCAGTTATTAAGATTATAGGCGGCACAATTTTGGAAACATGCTTACATATTTCCTGAAATGATTGCCATGGAGATTCAAAAAAAGGTTCAGTTTACAGCTCACATTTTAAACTCCAGAAGCATTAACAAACATTTGAACTAACAGTGTTGATGTGACTGTGCAGCCCTACAACAAGTCACCATAAGTTGTTAAAACAATCTGATTGCAGTAGTCCTGTTCCCATGACCCACATTATCATCAACTTCCACTGATTTCTCTAGAACTGTCAGCAATTCAGCTTTGAAATTTACTTTTTTTTGTGTGACTATATCACATGTCTGTATTACAAACTTTTGAAGAAAACTCTGATCTCCTATAACTCTAACTATAATTCTAACTTTCTTCTAATATATGTCTCCATCCTATAAACGGCATGCACTCACCAGTGGTCATCAAGATAAGGATAATTGGGAAACTGCATGATTTTCCTCGCCGGTCCTCTCACAGTACTCAGTGATTATCATGATTGGTCTTGAAGGCTGTGCAATATAAAAACACATTAGTCTCATCATCTGTAACGTCGTGAAAGCAGAAGCAGTCAAACCGCACTATGGATGGGCCACTTACTTGTTGATAGTATCTTGGTCTGCCCATATAATACATCCATCCGGGTCATCGCCGTTGTCTGCTGGAGCCAGATAATGTATACAAGCTATAAAATCTCCTCATACTTTCGCCAGAGCTGCAAGAGAGAAAGTTCATAAACTGAATAGCACAATGTGCTTTCAGGTTACAGCACTGTCCTCAAGAAGAAACATTTTGGCAGTAAATTGGTGACATTATACACTGCAGCTGTTTAGGAAAGGAATTGTTGTGTAATGGAAAAGTATGAAGCTTTTTACACCAATCTTTCAACACCCGAAATGTCTAAAAGTCCCATTTCAATTATGAGATAAAAAGGTAATTGGAATGTCAATAGACAGATCATGCTTTCCTGAGTCCATGGTCAGAATTGGGTCACAAGGACAAGGTAGTATATGACAAAAATGGCATTAAATGTTATAAATTGTTTAAATCCACCATTTTATTGGGAACTAGCAAACCTGTTCATAGACTTGAGCTAAAAACTAAATAAGTAAAGAAAAGACACGCTCATCTGCTCTGTTAGCAGCAATATACTTCTAACATACCCTTGCGTCCAAATAATATAAAGTGAATGATAAATGCAGTAATTTACATGTTCTAATCTACATTAGTTTATTATTATGTAAAGTACCTCTAGTCACAGAATAAGGGCTGCAACTAACAATTATTTGGTAAGCGATTAATCTACCAATTATTTTCACGATTAATCGCTTGGCTGTAAATGGTGCATGAACATTTTCTTTTCTCAAATTGTTTTATCACATAGCGTTAAAGTGGCATTGCTTGAGGACATGTTGGAGTAAACTTAAAGTTTGCTGGAGGCTCTTGCTGCTAATTCTGCTTCTGATTGGATGAGACACAGATGGATATTTATGAATTTTTCAATGTACAAAACACTACAGACCCTAGCTTTAAAAACAAAGTAGGTTTATATAAAAAATACACAATTTGCTCTATTTTAGTCTGTGTTTACTAGAAAACGATTATTCTATTACTAAAATAGTTGACGACTATTTCAACAATCGAGTAGTTGTCGATTAATCTTTTAGTTATTTCAGCCCTACACAGAATGCTTAGCCATTTTGACGGCCTTAAACTGGTTAATAGTGGGCTCATAGTTTAAAATGGGCTTTAAGCGTACATAAAAGTAATTCACGCGACACTTTGTCATTTTTTAGCATAAGAAAACGTTTTATTTACAATTACTTTCAGTGCAAATTATCAATAACAAAATAGCACAAATATATCCAGACAGAAATATGTCAACACTATTGCATGTTCTGAGATTTTGTAACATGAAACAAGTGGTTCATCACCTGATAATAAAATTCACGACCGCATTTCCCTCCACGTGCGGAGAAAATACTGCCAACATAAAAACAACTGCATGTCGGACCCGTCTTATTAGTGGCGAGGATGAATTAGCTGGAAATTATTCGGTAGACAATGGGAGTTTGTTTAAGCCCTGGTACTACATTTCATTTTCATTGTTAATAGAAAGACACAACTTTGGCATTTAATTTATTTTCGAAATTATTTTTCAGGTAGACTTTACTCTTTCCCCGAAGTTGTCCAGGCATTAGCCTGCACCCACTCATAATCATACCTGTCGCCTGCTGCCACGGTCTGCTTTGCACGTCGTAAAAGTCTCTTATTGGACACTTTTGAGCGCCATTGTCCATGAGCTAACACAGTGCTAACATTGGCCTTCGCTCATAGCAGCACCTGGGGGGAGGCCGCAGTGTCCGTGGTCGCAGTAGCCGCCCCTTCCTCGCTGTCAGGCGGGCTGCTTGATGCGCATGTGCCGCTGATGATAACGCTTGTCTGGTTGTTGTTGTTGGCGCTGGAAATGTCCAAGTGAACCGACTCGTCCTCCTCTCCCTCCGCGGGCTCGTCGGACTCGCAGTCGGTCCTCGGCTCGCTGTCGCACTCGGACTCGGTCGGGTCTTTGTTGCTCTCCCCGCGGGCCTCGGGCGGCGGGCTCTTGTTGTCCCCCGCCGGATCCTTCTCCTTCTGGGCCTGCGCCTCTTTGGAGTGTCGCCACTTCATGCGCCTGTTCTGGAACCAGACCTTCACCTAGGAAGAATATGCAGCCCTTTTAGACTAGCATCAAGGTGTTTTGACTTCATGCTAACGATTTTTTTAAGCCTCTTTTAGGTAGACTAGCCAACCGATTACACATTTGCTATAATGGAAAACTAAAGAGCTTTTACCACAGAAATGGGAAGTTGACAGGCCATTTGAAAAATAGTGGGCTACCAGACAACGTGATTATAGCCTACTGTGCATCCCCTTTCCAAATGACATAAAATTAGCTACTTAGCTATAACTTGTGTAAAAAAAAATGCATCCGTGTAAAATAAAATAGAAAATCCGGCATATTTCCATTAATAAGTAATAATGTGTTCATTGTGTTGGCAATATAGCAGTTTTTTTTAAATAGTTGAACCAATAGTCAGCAGTGGAAACCCTTCTTCCCTGTAATTTTTTTGCCTTTATTTTCAGATTAAATTATTTTTCAACTCAAACATTACAAAACAGAAGGGTTGATTTGATGTGGCAAAAAATATGAATCAAAAAGAAAGGAATTTGTATTAAATATGAAATAAAATTTAAAAAAAATACATAAATTGCTAAACATTCATGGGGTAGCGGGTGGGTATAGGTCAGCTGGGCTTATTAAAAGAATTAAGACAATTTAAATAGGGAAAAATGTGATGGAAAAAAACTGGCACAGAGAAAATATTTTACTTAATGTAGTAAGCTACGATGTCTGGCGGGTCATGAGGCAGCACTGAAGAAAGAAACTTGATTCTCAAACAAATGTTAAAATCTAATGGTATTGCTCATAGTATTTATTTTATGAGCATACAATTCTGTTTTATTTGTTCTAAAGAATGCATGAGGAAGCATGTAGCGGAAAAAAGGGTCACGCACCGGTACCATACAAAAAATGTAAAGGTCCGCAGCCCTTTTGATATTTGTTGTGAAAACGATGCAATGATGAGTTGCATGCAATAGTTTGAAGCGTTTGGGTTAACAATAGATTTACTGCTTTTCGTTTTCCCAACATCAATAAAGAAAGGGAATTTAAATAAATTAGGTATCCAGCATGCATTAAAGACATTTTATTTATTATCAAACCCATAAAAATCACATATCGAAACAACACACATTTTCACACAAACTGGACAAACATTGATTCCACTTCTCACCTGAGCGTCTGTAAGTCCCAACATGGCGGCCAGCTGCTTCCTGTCTGGCTTGGTGACATACTTCTGAATTTCGAATCTCTTCTCCAGCCCTTTTCTCTGCAGGTTGGAGAACACCGCCCTGGACCACGACCTTTTCCTCTTATACGTTTGGGGCATTGTGTCTTTGGTGAGGACAGCGTAGGGACCTAAGGCAGTAAATTACAAGAACACACGCAGGTAAAGATCACTATACCAAATCACTCCGTTTACAAAATTATTTTTGTAGCATCAAAACGAATAAAAATACAATAATACAATTTATTAACATTTCTCTGAGATTTTCCTTTTGAAAACTATATTTACAATTACAGTAATTAATACAGTAAAGAAATACGATGTCAGACTCAAATGTCCTGCCCAGGACTTTGGAATCTGAACACCATCAGTTTTGCAGACCAAAAAAGCACCGGATATGGAGGTGTACTTCATGGATGCTACTTTTACACTGTGGTTTTCAGCTGGCGTAACTTCATGAACCATCTTCTACTTCTCATGAGAGCTCAAAGAAAAATAATCACTTAAATTTATAATGCAAACATTTACCCTTTGACACTTCACTATATCACTGAGCTCTGTTGATTCAAGCAAATTCAATCAAAAAATTCAATCAAAAATTCAATCAAAAACGTCAAAATAACTTATTTCATTAACAGTGGGTCACTGGGCCGAAAATGGGTCCCGACTCATCAGTTAAGAACCTCTGCTTTACTTAAAAAAAACATTTCCAGAGTATACAGAAGTACATTTTTATGTGATACTTGTAGGCTTTTGTTAATACCCAGAGTTGGAGGGAAGTTTTATTTTGTTTAAATGTATGCACATTTTTAGTTTTTGTAATACAGCTTTAATAACAACACAAGATAATAATGACTTGGAGATGTCCTTTATTTTTGCATAATTTGCCTTTTTAGCTTGTAATTATTATGTCATTATCCATGCACGTTTGGACCCCTGCTACCGAGTTATGCCGCATGTGTGGTAACTACCTGGGAAGGCGTCTTGAAACTGATGCTGGCCTGTCTGCCTGCTGCTGAGCGTGCCCATCATGGAGGCTGCGTCGCCCATCCCCGGGTCTATGGAAGAGAAGTACTGTCCGGAGCTAGGCTGGACCGCCACGTGATGCAGCCCTGACTGACGGTTTGAGCTAACGATGGAGGTGAGATCTGCCATGGAGCCACAAATAGAGGAGGTTTTAGTGAGATGGTAAAGACAAAGACAACTTGAACTCATCATTCCATATTGGATTAAAAAATTATGACAATTTATTGTGAATTATGGACTAAAAAATGCATATTCAAGATAACAAATAATCTGCATGCAACTTATATTCATTAAATTAAACTACAAATGTAACTGTGTAGCTTAACTTCTTGCAAAGGTCACAGCTAATACATTTCAAACTTCATGTACAGAACTTAATAAACTACATAACATATAAAAGAATTGAATTGCCTTGCTCTTTCTAACTTTTTTTATACAATAATAAACATATCAGCATTACATGGTTTGTGGCTTTCTGGATGTCAGTATCATTTTCGCTCTGTGTTGACAAAGTGTTTCTGGGGTGTGCGTTATTATTTCCATGTTTAGTTGCGACATGCACGATATCAACAGACTTCTTGCGCAAAACGTTCTCCATACCTCTTAACGATGACTTTTCCTTGCTTTTTGGATCAAAGTCCATGGAAAGTATCCGATCTATTCCAAACTTGAGGTCTTTGCTGGAGGGCGGCGGGACCTGCTGGGAGCAGTACGCTGTCCGGGACACCGAGGTCAGCTGTAGTCCGTGTCTGTGGTGGTGTTGGTGGTGGTGGTAGGGCGACGGGGGGCTCACCCTGGCTGCGTACACGGCGGACTCCGGGGCGACTACTGGAGATGGGCGAAGGGGAGGTGTGCCAGCGCGCCCCTGCGCTGTCCTGTGGTGGCCCATGTGCACCATGAGAGCGGGGGAGCCCGGGAGGTTCTCCGCGTCTCCGGCTTGTAAGATGTCAGCGATGCAAAACGACGGCTTCTTCGTGGTATCCACCGCGAAGCCCCCCGCGCAGTACGCAGACCACAGGCTGAAGTTCGACGCGTAAAACGGGTTGAGGCCGGCCGTGTACATTCCGTAAAGCGGCGCTCAAAGACGCATATGAAGGCACGTTGAGAAGGCGAAGATTGCGTTTTAAACCCCCGTTGCTGCTGCTGCTGCTGCTGCTGCTGCTGGTCCTGGTTCCTTTCTGTGGAAGTGCCAATATCACTCTCTCAACTCTGAAATCCTAAGATTGGGGTCCGGGACTCGGCATGAAAGTCCTGTCTCTGACACTGATTGGTCGCTCTCTGAGCCAATGGCCGGAGCGCGCGGAGGCTCACGTCACGCCCTCGCAGTGTAAGTAACCCTCTCGCGCGCACACATGACCTGAGTGTGCAGCAATTTTGATCCCGAGATGATGGATTGATCACTTAAAGAGAGGCCACTCCCTCCGGTGACCGCAAAAAAGTGGCACGATCCCACAAGCTCATTCTCCAGATTTTTTCTCTATTTAGCGACGGACAAATGTGAATGAAAGCCCGCCGTGAAAATGAAAACAATAGCACTTTAATTCATGGTAATGCAATAATAGCAAAGACCGGGCGTATGGCGCAATAAACCATTTAACGCACATATTACGCACGGATTTTACAAAGCATAAAACGCCGATGTTCGTCTTAAAGATGAAATAGATGAACACAAAGCGTTTAGATTTTTCAGATTGTGTGTGCGTGTGGGGGTGGAGGGGGGTATGCAAAATTGCATAGCCTATAATACAATATAGGTCCGTATTTAAAAAACAAAGTAGCCTTAAATTTGGAAAAAAAATCCCTGTGCGTAATGTGAGGATTAATAATCGTATGAAAAAGCAATTTAAAACAGCAATGTGATTCAATCCAATACGTATGAAACAGCCAAGCCTAATATAAGGCATATAATAGCCGTTCAAGTGCAATCAGTGCTTCTATTAGCTTCGTCTCATCCTGTTTTTGACGGGCTGCGATTCGTGTTAAATGAGCGGATACGCCTGCTAGATTTGCCCCCAAAATAGAAGCCGTCCCAGTATTTTAGGATACAGCAGAAATCCTTATTTCTTCCGGTGGGGGGGGGGGGGGGGGGGGGGGGGGGGGGGGGGAGAGAGACTTTATAATGACTGTTAGAACTTCCTTCTTTCAATATTTGTGCAACTTTATCTCGACCTGCAAGTTGCACGGTGACGCAAATCCGTCCCCACGCTCATAATAAACAGAGGAAATCTATTCCCCGCGAAAACGAAAACACAATTAACTTCAGAGGCGATACTTCATCCGCAAGGCCCCTCAAGATTCACTCTGCGGGTCACGGCCAATGCCAGCTTGTGGCCAGCACTTAAAAGGTAATCAAATCAAATCAAATCAAATCAAACTTTATTTATAGAGCGCTTTTCATACAAAATGTAACACAAAGTGCTTTACAGTGCTTAAAAATCATTAAAAATAATAAAAATCGTCCCCACCAGTAAATATACATAAATAACTACAACCCCACCACCCACCACCCGCGCACACAGACACACAGACACATATACACAGACATGCCCAGCAGTTAAAAGTCTTAAATAAAAATGGACATAGAGTTGAGTATAAGGCTGGGTACAGATCGACCGAAAGAGGAAACATCATCCAAGGAGCCGTCTGCACCAGGAGCAGCCCATCGCCCACAGCCACAGAGCGCCAACCCAGGGGGCCCGGAGTAGGTGTAGGAGAGACGTCCTACCTCCATCCAGGCACCCCCAGGAGAGCGCCCGCACGGCCACAGCCAACCAGCACTCCCGGGGCAGAGGGCTCCCTCAGAGGAACCACTAGGAGAACATAAAAAATAAATGAATAAAAATAAATAAATAAATATTTAATAAGAGATACATTAAAAACAGCTAAAACTGTGCGTGAAATAGCACAGGATAAAAGAGGGAAAATAAAGAAGTAATAGAACTAAAACCGGTAAATAAGGTTAATATAAGTAAATATTAATTAAAAGCTAAACTAAACATGGAAAGAGAAAAATAATAAAGGCAAGGTGATAAAAAAAAAGAAAAAAGAATGGGATTACAATAGATTGCAATAGAATTATTAGCCTACATGTTGTACATTTTTGCAATTAGCTATAAGTAAGGGATTTTAACTATTAGAAATTTGCAAGGCCACATTATAAGCCTATAAATGCGTGAATGTAGCCTAAAGTTTAACATGT
The DNA here is from genome assembly GCA_021464625.1 of Proterorhinus semilunaris. Lineage (NCBI taxonomy): Eukaryota > Metazoa > Chordata > Actinopteri > Gobiiformes > Gobiidae > Proterorhinus > Proterorhinus semilunaris. The sequence goes on from CM038359.1 coordinate 9,312,556, forward strand.
AGCCTATATAGTGTATAATTATAAGCTAATAGATAGGCTACTTTAAAATTGGCTACTCTGTTAGCTAGGATTATGTTTATTTGGCAAATACCAATTATCATATATATTGTTTTATTTTCCTTTTCTAAACATGAGCCCTACTGAATAACATTTGGCTACGTGTCTGTGTAATTTGGGTGTGCCTGTGTTGTGCGTAAAGTTGAGATCGTGCTGCACTTTCGATGCTTTGCCCACGTTACTATTATCATTTTCTAAATGAACTCCCGCTGCTCGCAGGTGCACGGCGTCATGTCCACGGTCTCCTCTCCTCGCATGTGTGGGAAACAATGGCCTCTGAAGCACCGCGCGTTCAGTCCTTTGCTGTTGATTCATGCGCGCGGAAGCCGCGATGACCCCGGTTGCCTCCGATCATCACCACGCTGTTTTCGAGTGACACTTTTCCGGGATAAAATTAGCATCGAGATACTGAAGGTTCGCCCTCCATCACGCAGCCAAAACAATCCAGGGAAGAGGATATGGCAGGACCCAGCACGCCTCGAGTTATTTCAGTGACTACACGAAGAAGTTTTCGGTGCATCCGACACAGGCCTCTGTGCGCGCGCTGGCATCACAGGATACGCTCATTCATGGGCGACATTTATTCACTCGGGTTAACATGGAAAGAGAAAAAAGAAAACATTGGCATTTACTATCTGTGACGTCATTATCATATTACTCTATTATAACTTTAACCTCCAAACCCCCACCTGAAACGAGCAAATTTTCTCCAGTTTGGCTTTACCCAAATCTAATCTTATTCTAATCTTGAGGAGTTTATAAATAGGCCAGTGTATTTGAAAGCTAAGACCCACAAAACCGATCTTCGTCCTTGTGTTGTTTTGCCCAGTTGTTGTGACTTTGGTTCAAGTTATTTTTTATCTCATTTTTGCCACTTTATTATTGCTCTTTTCTTGGTCTTTGTCATTGCATTTTTGTCACATTTGTGTTGCACGTTTGTCCCTTGCGCTTTTGTGTTACGTTTTCTTCTTGTTTTTGTCGCTATTTTGACCAATTTTTTTCCTAGGGGGTTTTAGATTTGGGTAATGCCAAACTGGAGAAAATGCACTCGGTTAAGGCAGAGGTTAAGAGGTCAATAAATAGGTCAAATTACTTACATTGCAAAAAAATTAAAAATAATACGATTCTCTTTTTGTAGGTGGCACTACAATGGGGATTTAAACTGTCCATGTAATTTATTTTCATTTCTTTGACAAAAATAACTCTTAATAAGATATTGTTTTTGATTGAAATGCTGTAAAGACTAATCTTTTTTTTTTTTTTTTCGTGTTCCAGCTGGTTCTGACGCACTGAATATGTGTCCGTAAGCTGCAGCACTGACAACCACTGTTACAGACTACTGCCCTAAGTTCAGGTTGAGTATCATGAAAAATACCCTTTCAGAGCGCGTTAGCACAAATCACCTGTAAAAACTGAAACATTACATTTCTCTGCCAGAGCGCTGCTGGACTCTATTATTCACCCCCATTTCCCATTTTTCCAGGCGTCTCTCGGCGGAGCTGTATAAATGATCGCAGGTGGGATTTCTGCATGTGCCAGCAACTCCGGCATCAGTCAGAATCTGCGTGAATGAAGAAAAAACATGTGAACAGGTAGGTTAATGTCAACTGTTTTAGTATTAAACATGAGTTGTTTTCAGATTGTAGAAAGTGAGCATGCCAAGGACATCACAAACTTAAACTGCCTATTGTCGGCAGGTTTAAAAAGATGCACGGTGTTACTAATGGTGTTACTATTATTGCCATAGAAAGTAGGAAATATGTGCGTCATACGACTGTTAAAATCTGTGTTTGTTGACAGCGTCCACATTAGTAAAGTAAACAAAACATACACTCCTCTAACAGCTAGTTTTGTAGAACTGTAAGATTAGCTGACAGGAGGCATGAGCTTGCATCCTATAAATAAAACGGTAAAACTAATCACGGCTCAAATAAACAGCAAACAAATGTCAAAGCATTAATGACGTGCTTGCAAAAACAAAACAACTCTTTCGATTACCTATTGTCGTCGTCCAATTACTTTGTGCTTGTTTTGAGAAAGCCTTATCAGCTGCTGGAAAACTGAATGGGCCCCTCCAGGTTTAGGAAAGGGAGGGTCGGGGGGCTGGGGGGGGATCAGAGCCCAAATTAAGCCATTTCCATTATTACACTAAAGAATTATTGCTCCCGACTGTAACAGACTGTGCGGCCCGAGCCAACATGACTATTTCTGGCCATGTTTATCCCAGGAAGTATTTTTTTTTATTTTTTTGCAGATTTAACGGGACCTGGGCCATTGTACACAGCCTTCTGTTGGGCACCGAGCCACCGCCACTCCAGCCGAGGGACACAGAAGAAAGGAGCTGACGGCAAATCAAAACATGGGCTGTACCGGCCGCACCAGGTCACCGCGAACTCAGGTGATGTTGTCATTCACATTGTAATGAGAGGCGGAGGCACTTTTGCTGCTGACAGATGGACTAAATGTAATAGAACGGGCAAAAAACAAAAAAATCCAGCTATAGGCCACCACCAAAATCTGACTCTGAGAGAGAAAAAACATTAAAAAAAACAAAAAACAATCATGTCCTATTTTTAATCTTTTTTCTTAATTTATAAAGTGACACTATGGTGGACACTATGGTGGACATTCCTTGCTTAGAAATTCTGGATTACCACGTTGTTTTATCTTCATGAATATAATGAATAAAAGCAATTTGTATAGTACCCTAAAGTTCCATTAGCGCAATGAGAAGTTGCTATTAGTATAAGTAGCTAAGTAGTGGGGCAGAAACAGTACTTACTTAGACAGTTGAAGGTCTAATCTCCACCACTATTAATGCATATTTGTGCATAATAATGCAACATTGTGTTGTTGTTAAAAAACACTTTGCTCACCTTTAAAATCGACATTCCAGCCCTCCTTTATGTACATAACGCTAGAATTGCTGTATAATTAGCTCCCCCTAGTGACAAGATGCTTCATTGCAATATATCTTCACATTAACGCCAGATTATGCACATTAATATGGAGTCTAATGTATGTAGGTGTGTAAGTAAAAATGTGAATAGTAACTAATCTATTGTACTATTTTTAGCATTAGTATATAATAATAATAATAATGCCTTACACTTGTATTGCGCTTTACAAGCCTGTATTACCAAGTTTCTCAAAGCGCTACACTGTCATCATTATTCATTCACTCCATACTCGGTAGTGGTAAGCTATGGTTGTAGCCACAGCTGCCCTGGGGTAGAATGACGGAAGCGAGGCAACCAGTCTGCGCCATCGGCCCCTCCGACCACCACCAACCACACCTCACTACATTCGCTAGGCTTCCTGGTGTTACCAAACAGTCTCCCATCCAAGTACTGACCAGGCCCTTCCCTGCTTAGCTTCCAGGATCTGACGGGATTGGGCAGTGGCCTGGATTTTATGACATAATAGATCAGATGTGTAGGTGTCCTCCACATTTTAATAGTCCTCAAACGATAATCGGACGTCCTCTGAGCGCTTCTGCTCTCAAACTGCATTCATGACGGCGCCATCCGTTAGTTAGCATGCCGTTAGCTTAAAAACGGTTGCTTGCATTTTGTCTTCACTATGGTTGCTTCCCCCTACTGCCGCTGAGGGTGCTCCAAGCAACACACGAGATGCGTGGAAGAGCATCCGTTACTCATTAAGCGTCGTTTTCCTAAGTTATAAAATGCCAAAATACCACTGCTAAGGTTGAAGGATGAATGGAGCATGTGTGGGCCATTTCCCACCTGAAGAAAGCTATTAATCCTCAATAAACCATTAAAACGATGTCAACTGAAAAGCTATGTGTTTAGTCACATCAAAACGTGCATAACTGTCCTGCTGATTTGTAAAGTGCCAACTATTTGACGCATTAGCGTTCCATTGGGGCGCATTAACGGTAATGCGGTTATTCTTTGTCCACTAATGTATCTCAAGTGCCACCATATAGACTAAGCTGGTTTTATTAAGAGGGGTAAATGTCCATTATATGAAGGCATTTCTATTTGTGGGGCTAGTTCTGAAGACATTAAGTGGTCGTTAGCCGGACAGTGGAGCGTTAGACTAATCACACTCACCTCGGCCTGCCCTGTGCTGTAAACACGCTGAGGGGTTCGCCGTAACGGACTCTTTTTGAATATGATGGTGACTTAGTGCCTCCGAGGCTAATCCACGTGTTTACACTGCGGCAGATTAAAGTCGCGGGTTCAACGCCCCTCCACAGCTCCAGCGCACAAATGTACACACGAGTTTAAATCAAGTGTGCGGCGCTGAGGAGCCAAAGACTTAATGCAAACAGAGGAGTCATAATAACAAACTATTATACGGCCTACTGTGTTTCGTCCGCTGTTGAAGCTGCCACGGAGAGGACAGGCCTAAGCCATCACTAAACAATGCTTCCAAACACAAGCCAGCGCGAAGTCAGGGTTTCTCCCGGGTCAAAGCTAAGCACTTTCGAAAGGCAGATTTAAAAACACTTATGCTTTTCCCAAGGCATTATAACTACAATTCTGCTGTACTGTGGGGTCAATATGACACACGATATGCCTGCGCTTCCCACACTGAGGAATCTACAGCCTTCTCCAATTGAAAATGTCATGTATTAGCTAAAGTAGAGAGTTTAAGTTCACCGTGAAATCTTTATTTTTACGGAAAGTTTTTGTTGGAAGGTTTATGAATGTTGGCTTTTGTGACAGAGTGACCTGAAATCTGCCGCAGGGGGACTTTAATTTGTACTTGGCTGCAAACACGCGACAAAAGTGAAAAGTCACACAAAAATAAATCGAATTGTCATTTGAGTACACCGAAACTGACTGAAATCTCCAGATTGACCAGATATTCTAATTGAAGTGTAAAAACTCAATGTAAGAGGAAACTTAAGAGGCTCCTGCCAAGTGAATGTAAATAGCTCAGATATAAAATGGGAATACCAGCCCGCCAGTGCGCCCGGCTTCTTCCTTATCGAGTAATAAGGTGGCAAAATGTTCGTCACTGAAGTGGTGTATAGCCAAAGTGACGCTCATGTTGGGTATACACTTTAGTCTGACACAGAGCAGAGCTGAAAATAATAGCTTTATTCACATTAGCGCTTCATCAGAAGCTCCTGTTTAAAGCAGAGATGGAAAAATGTAATATATCAAACAATGTCATCTAAACCAAGCTGATTACTTCATTGGCAAATGCGTCCTGTTCGTAGGTATGGAGACTCAGTGTAGTAGAGACAAACTGATGTATCATCGGTGTGGTCGGCATTTCACGTTTTATTGGCCTTTTTTAGCTTCGGACAATTTTTTGGTTTAGACTGACCACCTGAGCCAAGCCTTTGCTGAAGAAGAGGGCTCTGTGTCTTTACACAACATATATTTTCCCATATTATTATTTTCCCATGTGTAGCAGTGCATTGTATTAGTAGCATTTGACCATAACATCATATAATAATTATTAATTATTATAAAATACTATGATATTATCATAGTATTTTATAATAATTAATAATGATTATAATAATAGAAACAAAAGTTCATTTGCAAAACCAGGTACACTAAGTGCCACTGAAAAACCAAAACGTATGCTTGAAAAATTGTCTTTACATAGGAGACTTTTTCATTCCTATTGTTTCAGTGCCATAAAAATATAAAGCCACATGTTCTTAATTGAATTCACACAACTTTAGTTTCATGTATCATCAAGTAGCATCTGTCAAGTATAGTAACAAATATACATTAAACAATTTTGATTCTGCTGTGGATTGTGACATTTTGCATTTGCCATAACAGTCTATTTCTGCTGCCAACTATAAAACTACCAAAACATTAAGTGCAGTAAGACCGCTATTTTGGATTTGCAAATGCCTTTCTTTTAAATGGGATCGATCAAATGTCAGGAAAAGCATTTTTGCCATTATATATTTACTACAATACAAAGACATCCATTACATGTTAACAATGTAGTGTAGAGCATTAGGTCACAGCGTGGAGATGTATTTATTCTACATTAATATTTACTTTAACTGTGCATGTTATAATGTCTGAGTTAAAGTGCGGTCAAAGACAACTTTATATAAAAAAACCTGAGACTCTCATTATTTGCACAACATGATATGACTCATCACATCTTCAAATTTCTACAACAGTAAGTAACTTGAGAACATTTTTGCCCGTTTCTCTCCAGTCCCCACCCTTTGGTGGTAACTGGAGAGGACACATCTGTACTGTATGTTCATGGCGCTAGAGAAAGGTTGCCATCTAGAGTTGATGTACCACTAACACAGCTAGGCCTATAAATTGGAAATGAATAATTTTACTGTGCATGAATAGCCTGAGAAATGGCAAAATTCTCCAAACCAATCATCAGAAGTAGGTAGTTTGCTTAGACCCTCTCATATGAGCCGCTAAATGCTTTGATCCAACCCCAGGTCAGATGCCCACATCATATCGCCTTTCGCCCATGCCATAACTCACTACTTGCTTGTGTGCTCAGTAAAATGATTGAACGTATCCGTGCGGCTAATTAACATGTGCGGTTGGCGATGTTTGGGCATCTCGAGAGACTTTGGCCGTAACCTTTGGCCTCCATTAAAGGCCGGGGCGGTCCTTAGGGAGGAAGTAGGTCCGTTTCAGGAAGTGGAGGCAGGTGTCAGCTGCTGGAGTTGAGAGAAGTGCTTGAAACTGGACACGGCCGAGTCCGAAACCGCTCCAGAAAGGCAGCGACGCGACTGCTACGACAATGCTGCGATTTGAACCAGTGTTGGCACAGAGCTTAAAGCATTCAGACATTTAGAAGAACATTTTTCCATATTTAAGGCTGCCAAGTTTCAGCTGACATAACATTCCACACCAGTAAAGAGTTTCAAAAGATCTGGCCCAGGTTATGTTTCATCTCTCATCCAGGAGGCTTTACCAGTTGTACATTCCTCCTGGTTTGCAGTACCTTCTGTCCGGACCCGGGGTGTGTCCCATGGGGCTTGGAGACAACTACAGGCAATCTGATGAGTTGGAACCAGGTTTGGAATAAACATCAGAGTGTAGCTTACAGCAGGTGTAACCCTTCATCCCAACTGAACAAATGGGGAACTGAAGAAGCCTTTTGGATGAGAGGTGAAAGATGACATCTGTCTGAAAACCTTTGCTGATGAATAATAGAATACAAACACATAGGCCGGTAGCAGTGGCTCAATTCTCCAACCAGCTGAGGCGTTTCGATTGGGGAGTTGACATGTTTATCTCGAACAGATTTTGACAGGAGATCCAGTTTCCTTTCCCCTGCCAATAAAAAAAACAAAACATGCAACTTTTATCATTGTAATAAATAAATGTTATGGCTTTTGTCCACATTTTGAGTCCAGAACATCATCACACTACATCCAACGATCTGAAAACAAAATGACTGATTACAGTAGTCTGTAAATGTTTGGTATGTAATGTAAATAATGTCTTACCTTCTAGGAAATCGAGCTTGTGGAAACTTGAGGCCAACAGATCAACAACCAGAGCCGACGAGCACAAGACGGGGATGACGGCAAAAATGGTAAAATCCACTGAAACTTGCTGTATCAATCACTTCATTCAGGCAAGGCAAGGCAAGTTTATTTGTAGAGCACAATTCATACACAAGGCAATTCAAAGTGCTTCACAGTTGCATAAAATTACAAGAAAACAGATCAAATCAATCATTAAAACATCAACATAAAGTTAATCAATTACAGTAAAAGGCCAGAGTGCAGATAAAATACTTTCAGTTTTCATATGCTCGGGTAAAAAGAGCTGTTTTCAGCCTGGATTTGAACATTGTCAGAGTTGAGGCCTGTCTCACATCCTCATGAAGACTGTTCCAGATTTTAGCTGCATGAAACTGAAACGCAGCCTCACCGTGTTTAGTCCTGACTCTGGGAACCACCAGGAGACCCCTCCCTGAAGTTCTCAGGGTCCGAGATGGTTCATACGGCTCTAACATGTCAGAGATGTACTTTGGTGCTAAACCATGAAACGACTTGTACACAAGCAGAGCTGTTTTAAATTCTATTCTCTGAGTGACAGGAAGCCAGTGCAGAGACCGGAGCACTGGACTAATATGGTCATATTTCCTGGTTCTTGTCAGGACTCGAGCAGCAGCGTTCTGGATGTTCTGCAGCTCTAACAGCTCGTTTAGAAAGGCCAGTGAGCAGCCGTTACAGTAGTCTAACCTGCTGGAGACAAATGCATGGATGAGTGTCTCCAAGTCTGGTTTTGACACTATTCCTCTGATCTTAGCAATGTTTTTCAGATGGTAAAAAGCTGATGATGTTATTGCTTTGATGTGGCTGTTTAAGTTCATTTCAATGGTGTGCTGCAACCTGCTGCACTGGCTCCCCCTGCTGGACGATCCTGTGTGCTACCACAGCCCTGAAGTAGCGATAAAGTCGACTATATCCACACACGCTTTTGTAGTTGTGAAGAGAGTCAGACCACTAACTGCAGGAATGCTGGGTATGTGTCGGAGACGGTGCACAGACCATCATTAAACATTGCTCAGATAAACAGTGAGGCTGTAAAAAAAGGCGGATGATCTCAGGCTCACTCACAGCAGACATGAGCCAGACTGTGAGAGACAAGCAGTAGCTATGGTAACGAGGGGAGAGAGGGGGCCCTATATCTGGGACGTCAGTTTTAGACTAGATGATTTATTTAAGAAACAGGAAAGTTCGTAAGCCTTACAGAATAGGAAAAGAGCTTGTTCAAAGTGCATAGAATTACAGAATTAGAAGATTAGAGGGCATATTCAAATCAATAAGACTGAAATACTCATTAGAAATAAAAAGCAAAGAGTTCAGTTAGAAAAATGTCAGTGTCATACACCCAGCTAATTCCAATGTTTTCAGTCGGCTTTTGTTTAAATGCCGGTCTTTTCCAGATTTTAGCAGCATAAAATTGAAGCTCAGCCTCACTGTGTGTAGTCCTAACTCTGGGATCAGCAGGAGACCGGCACTCCCCTCGAGGTTCTCTGAGCCCGAGAGGGTTGTCTCTAACATACCAGAGCTGTTTTAAAGTCTATTCTCAGAGTGCTATTATGTGGCTAATGTACAAACTGATCACTACAAGATCATCCTGGAGTTTAACTTTAAATCGTCAAAAAGAACATATAACAAGAGTCGAGCACTTGGATACATTTACTTTAGTAGTTTGACTAACCTTTGGAAGATATTGTATGGAGTAGTTTAATCACGCAATACTTTTTACTTTTGCTAGGGTCAGTAAGTTAGTGTTCAGGCGGTGTGTAAATCTATAAGTGACAAAAGCATTGTGCGAACATACAACGAAATAATAAGTTTGTATTTGATGCACCTGTTCTGCACTTTAGTCCTTTAATATCTATTCAGTATATCATAAACTAAGTTAATTGTGGAAAAGAAATGCTGTGCGTCTAATCACAAAGTATCTGACATTTTGATTTGCTTGCTCTCTCTTTTATTGTTTCTAACAAAATCAGGTATAGGCCTTTAAGAATTAGTGCTTTATCTATTTCTATGGCGTGGTCTTCCGAAATATCAGACATTTCACATCATTTTACATTTGGTCTTAATAATTACTAATCAACACAAAATCATAAATCAAAAAGCTTTTTTATTTCTTTTTACGCATGTAATTACACGAATTACTAGTTATTTACTTCTACTTATTAAAGTAGCTCCATTAAAGTACTCTTAATCAAGTGAATATTTTGGCCACTTCTCCCAGCTCTGCTTATCTTGGCACATTTGTACCACAAGAGGGAGCTGTTTTTGTTGGAATAACGTCCAGTCAGATGTTCTTCCAAAATGAAGTTAAACATTACGGCTTCTGACAGTGACATGCTTTAATTATAACTATTTCCATACCATGTAGAAAAAGAAGTTATTCAATTCAGGAATATATTTATTATCTAATATTCTGTCCAGAATATGAAAAAAGTAAATAAAGAATTTTGCGTTTAAAAAAATTTCTAGTTCAGTAATGTGACAATCCTCAAATCCCAAAGTTTCCTCTGACTAAAATTTGACATTAGATGCATCAATAAGGTTTTAAATTCAGAAATAGCCCTAGAAATTGTCCTTTGACCTCTAAGATTATTTTTAGTAAGCCTCAAAAAACACAATCCTTTAAGGAGCGGCATTAAATCACTCTGTCTCTATGAACAACAGCTCTGCCTCTGATGAATTACCCATAAATCATTGCGGTCACGACTCCAGCACACGCTCTTCCTCCTTTTCTCCTACTTCCCTCCTCCTTCTTCTTTATTGTTTCTGGATAAACTAATGTTGTTTTGCCAGTTTCAATCGCAGAAAACATTTTTGACCGCTTCTGCACCTGGACTCTATTAGACAGGGCTGTATGTCTCAGTCTGAATGATTGATGCACGTTGTTGTTTTCCAAAATCAAAATGCCCTTTCTTATTTAAATGTTGTAGAATATGTTGGCTGGGTGGCTTGTACTCTCGCCTCACAGCAAGATGGTGCCACGTTTCATTCCTGTCTGGGTGGATTTCCTCCGGGTACCATGGATTCCCCCATCTCGAGCTGCACAACATATCGGGAAAACGTATCAAATGATGCAATATTATCTCTCAAAATATTTCTTGCTAACAAAAAATGCATGAGACTTATAAATGTCTAAAAGTTCAGTTTTGGTGCTGATTTAGTGTTTGTTTGATGTCTTGTTTTGACACAATTTGCAAAAAAATAAAAAAAATAAAGTTACTTGAATTATGTTAAAATGTAATGGAACATATCAATGCTGCTGAGACGGTTTAGTAAAATAGCGCAATAATATTGTGATCGCAATATTGCACACCTGTATTGTAGATTGCAGGTCAGGAGTCCCACAAGGCAGTATTCTGGGCCCCCTACTGTTTCTCATGTGATCAGGCCAAATATGGGACCTGTGTCTGTTTTTTTTTTTTTATGACATTTTGAAAAATCCATGTTTCTTTTATTAATCAAATGCGACCAAGGCCACTTTTATATGTGCTCCTAAATCCTGAATCCCATCTTTTGCCAAGTCACACTCATCCGGCACACTCCATTGATACACTAGAATATCTTTAATTCTGCACTAGAACGTCATCATGTATGTAATGTGAGCGAACAGTGCTTCAGGCAGTGCAGTGAATCCCCACGATTTTCTTTGTATATTGTAATGTAGAATCCACCGCTGACTTCTTGCCTTTGGGATCATGACCTGCACGCTCACTGCCCCCCCTCAGGGTCCAGCCCGTAGTACTTGTGTGTGTGTACAGTATACAGTAGAGTATGTGGTGGTGGGTGTGGGAAAGGCCTGTCTCTCCGTACGCTCGCAGTCAGCTGATGCCTCCTCCAGCTCTCCCATCTCCACAGCTCCGTGTCTTTACTGGACTCTGGAAATCCCCCACTTCAGGAATAACATGTTTTGTCTATATAGTAGCAACGCCGCGCCCACTGACACGGAACGCGCTTGTTCCAACTAGAGCTACAAAGCGGCTAGCATACAGTCTGTGGTCCCTGTGGCGCATTGAGTTGCCTTGTGTACGAAATGCGCGGTATAAATAAACTTGCCTTGCCTTGCCTTGCCTTGCCTTATGAGACCGTTCAAATCAGAATTCGAATCAGTCTCAAAACATGCTGTTCCACCTGCCGATGTCATGAGGTGGTGCTCCCCGGTGTTTTTGAAAGTCCGGACAGCTTCCCTGGGCTTGTTCTGATGATTTACATAAGTACATAAGTATTTGTAGAAGCCTGAGAATACTGCAATAGTGGTGAAATAACATTATAAACCTAATTTTAATACTTTTCTAAACGTGACATAGTGCTTTATTTTTCACTTTAAAAATCATTGTGAGACCCGGTACCCAGTCCCAGTTAGGGTTAAAAATGGAAAAATGCTTGAATTAAGACAATTTGTGCTGTGTAGGTTTGGACTGTCTCTAAGATTGTCAATGCAACAAGCATCATTTTGCGTAATGTAACAGGAACTAACTTGCAAAGTCCAAATCTACCCAAAAGTCAATTATCGAAGACAGGTTGGTATTCTTTCCAGTGTGGTTTTGTGAGAAATTGCCTCGTATGCATGTGGTGTAGCCCCATTGAGAATCTTTGGGATGTGCTGGAGAAGGCTTTGCGCAGTGGTCACACTCTCCCATCATCCATACGAGACCTTGGTGAAAAATGAATACAACAATGGATCTTTTGACATTGCAGAGGCTTATTGTAACAAAGCCACAACTAATGTTTTTTTTTCTGGTCAGGCAGTACATTTCAAAGAAACCTTACTGTAATTTGAGAGAATACGTTGGCTACTTTCTTCACCTCTGATGGCAACAGAAAATAACAACCCAACAGAGAATATGTCTATAACAAAAGTTCTCATTTTTATTTTGTATTATTTATACTTTTTGCCCCTTTAAGCTTTTCTTATTCATTGTACATGAGATATATTTACTATTTCATTGTTTGCACATTTCCTGTCTATTTTGCACACCCTTGCTTCTTGAGAGCTGACACTAACACTTTAATTTCTCCATTGTGAGCTCAATAAAGGATTAACTTATCTCTTATCTTATCATTAATTACCCAGAAAATGTCAAATATTAAGGCGAATACTTCTTATATTATGCATATCATTTATATCTTCATTTCCCATCCACTAACTCTTGCCAACTGTGTGCGTTTCAAACCACTGCTGCTTTCATAGAGCCCGTTCCCACAAACCTCTAATCGCCCAAGAACAATCCGCTCTGTAATGATGCCGGGGATTTCTTTAAGTGAATTAACGCCCGGGCTGTGAAGACATGGCCCCCGCCGCTCATGCCGAAGTGCGTGATTGTATGTTCCTGACTGAGAGCCTTTTATTGTGCCTTCGTAGTGAGAGGCGCCCATTGTTGCGACGGGACGGGACATCTGAGATCACAGCTGATAGAGGTGCTGCGTTCACTGACCCTTCGGCCCTCCCAGCGCTCGCGGAGACAGTGAAGGTGGCACGCAACACAAGCTTTGATCAGCGATAAACACTGGAGTGAAATACGGCCTTGTGCTTTCCCACATGGTTGACAATGGGGTTTGTTAATGCTGCGTTTAAGAAACAATGATATTTGAAGTCCAAACACATACATTACTTTCTATTCAAAGTAAGCCGTCATGTAGTGCAGAATATGTTCTTTCACAGAGATGTCAAAAGTACTTGATTTCAGTATTTAAGTAGAAGTGCTGATACTTAACAGTACAGCTGCAACCTTTTACTCAAAGGCACTAAACCTTTTTTTCTCGTAATGGAAGCAAGCAGCATTTGGAACAATTTCATGAACTTGCAGGCGAGTGCTCTAGCATTTCTGTGGAAGTGACCCTGTAAAGTGAAAGTGAAATGTGCCTATAAACTCGTCAGTGTGAAGAACTGGGATGCTGCAAATATGTTTGGAAAGTTAGGAAAGAATTTGGACACAGCTAGCATTGTAATTTTGTGGCTTCTTCTTTCATTGTTATAAAAATTCTAAATAAATCAGGTATAGGGCCTTTAAGTAAAAGTACAAAAGTACTTCATAAAAAATGTACTACTAAAAAGTAAAAACAGTCGACAATGGAACGTGATGAAAATGTATTTAATTACTGTAAATGAATCTGACTTTTATGTGATGCATTATAGGCTCTTCTTTATATTTGAAACATTTTGAGCTTGTTCTTAAGTGCTGATTTAAAACGTATGTGATAACTGCAGCTACTGTTTCTCTCTGACTCCTCGCCTTTCTGTGAAGCCCCAAACCCTACTCATTGCACTCTGTATTTCTTTCTCTTAGGAAATCCCTGTGATGAAAAGTGCGATCTGGATGCCTTGGGGCACATGCTAAAAAGTTTGCAGGAGCACTCAAATATTCACGGTAAAAATAAGAATATGTGGTTACATTTCGCGCCCATAAAGAACCACTCAGTCATTGTCGTTATTGGATTGTCTCCCTGTGGTCTCTTGTCCTTCCTCCTCCCCGGCCCACTGCGCTCCCTCCCCTGTGTTTCCCAGGCGTCCCCCTGACCTGCTCCATGCCTCTGGTGCCCTCTCCCTGCCCTCGCTCTGCCCAGGTCCAGGCCTCACACACAGGCCCAGTATTGTAGCCTACGCCAATCACACCGTACGCGGGACATAAGCCGTTCTCTTCTACCGTTTTTTTTTGTGAGCATCGTTTGTTGTTTAAGTCACCCACGGCAAAGGAACCGACATGAGTCCAGTCCAGGAATCCAACCTGCCACCGCATTCATGTCAAATGCTGGTGTGAACAGGTCCCGGTGTGGTTGGATGGAGGTGTGGTTCCTCGTGACAGGAATGTCCTGGTGTGCAGAGGTTTGGAGAGAGTGCCGACGTGTCTGGCAGATATAATTTCGCACACGTCTGGCACACTTGAGGCTCGACTGATCCTGTTACAGCTCCTCTGACCGACAGTCTGCTGCAATGGAGCATCAGGGCACGGCATGATGAGGCTCTTCAGTTGGAGGAGAGAGCAGGTTGACGTGGTTGCCATTGCTGTTATGGGCTCCGATGAATCTGTACTTGCTGTTATTAGTATTGTGTCTTCTGCAATCTGTAGATAGCTCTCATGACATGCTAAATGGAGTTTTTGAACTTTGAATCCCATTTGTAGCTTAGACAAAAAATATCGTCCACCAAAATGCGAGTTCAAATATCAAATAATCATATTTTTTTGTACTGCCCACGTTAAAGTGCATATGACAGGTTTGAACGCTTTTGAAAATGACTTATTTAGATCGATAACATCAGTTGTAAGTAATAATTATAATCATATTTCAGTGAAGCTGCACTTGTAATGAAGAAATGTTGGGCAGAAAAGTTATTTTTATGTGAATTTTCAAGCTTCTGACAGGAAGTGACATAGAGGTAAAGTTCCAGAGCAGTTTGACTCTTCTCACGTTAACATAAAGTAAGTAAGTAAGTGCTTTATTTGTCATTGTACAACCGTACAACGGAATTGTGTTCAGGTGTTTGTCCTTAGGCGTGTGTGGCTTAGCTGTGAGTCTTGCCCGGATACCTCCTCGTTTGTCCCTTTTTTTGTTTCTTGTAGCTCCTCTTGTGAAGCCTCCACTGTGCTGCAGGTGTTGGGGGCTCTTGGTGCGAAATTTGTAGGCCTCAAATGTCTTTAGCTCATAAGCTAGCTTGTTCACTGTAAAAAAAGCTGCTTTATTCAGGACCATTATGGACTCTTTGCAGTAAAAAAAAAAAAGAAGCGCTATTCAAGTTTGATACATTATCATTATTTTAGTCCACATTAGAAGCTTAAGTGACTCCTAACTGGTAAACTGGAATGCAGAAGTGGGTTGTGGAACCATTTTCAGTCAGTCAAGAACCTTCCCCAAACAAGTGATCGCTATTGTTTACTACTGCATGTTTCGGTGAATGTTCGGCAGATGCTGATGCACCTGGGCCTCTGAGCGCAAGGGAAGCAATGCCCTGTTTGTGAGCATTGTTTTTGCCCATGATTGCCCATAATGGATTTGGGGAACAGGCCAAAACAGTTACCGTAACACTCAAATCTCAAATCTTATAGCCGGATCCTTCAAAATAGTTCCCGGATCCTTTACCCTGAAAAACAGAAAGGTGGGGGTATAGTACACTGATGTGAACATATGCCTACCTGGAGGGATGTTTTGTTTCATTTTTACACATTGTTGGACTTTATTGCCGCCGTTGCCCGTAATTCAAAAGCACATGTAAACATTGCCAGCGCAGGTCCGAATCCGCACTCCGATTCTGATGGAGGGAGCAGGAAGGAAGCAGCAGCTGCAGGTTGCCAGCTCAACGCTCCTAAAGGACATTTTTAGGGTTTCCTCCGTCACAACAATGGGCCATTATACCTACCGAACAACAGGCATTCATACAGTCTATGGAAGTGCATTAGAGGCTGATAAAGCTCCCAAGTCTCTCGCTGGTCCTCGGGAAGTCCAATGTGCGAAGACGGGGAAATAAAGCTGGATCAAGTGTTAAGGGAAGTGGCGGTCTTAGAAGGGTCCATCAAAACAATGTGCTCTTTTCATTTGTATGACGTGAGGTAAAGGTGTGCACTAGGTTTATGTGGATTTGGAAACAATGTCTTAAAGGTTTCTCGCACTCATATGATTTGAGTGTTTCACATTACAATTTCAAAGTGGACGTTTTAAACCATACTTTTCTGACCAAGTACCACCTGAGCTATCGAAAGTAGATCGAAAGCCACGCTTCCATCAGTCTACCTCAGGGCAGATGTGGCGACACATACACTTCATTATTTATTATCGATCAATATCTTTGTCATCCTTATGTTGAACCTTATGAACTAAATTCTCATGAACCTCTTAACTCCCACCTGAATCGGGCACATTTTCTCCAGTTTTACCCAAATCTAAAAGCTTCTCTATCGACGCGTAAAGCCTATAGGCCAGTGTAACGCCTCACTTGAAAGCTAAGACCTTCAAAACGTTTTCATCGCGTTGTCATCACTTTTTCGTCATATTTCTGGTGCGTTTTTTGCGGCTTCTTTTGCTGCGTTTTCATCCTCCCTTACATCTCGGTTTTGTCGCTTTGTGGTAACTGTTTTGTTGCTTTTTCAATACTTTTTTGTCGCTTTGTTGCTATGTCGCTCTTTTGTCGCTATGTTTTCATCCTCATTCATGTCTCGGTTTTGACGCATTTTTGCAAGAAGCTTTTGACTCGGGTCAAGTCGAACTGGAGAAAATGTGCTCGGTTAAAAATGTTGGTTAAGAGGTTACCCCCACGCCAGAAGCTTGTCTTGACTTTGATGGGGCCTGTGTGGGGTCTGGGGCGGGCGGTGGTAGTCCTGCCAGTCCCTCTGGCTCAGAATAATGCCCTGTTTCCTTCCATTCTCTCTGCACGCTCACCCCCCTCCATCCCAACACAAACACACAGTCAAACGGCCGCGTTCAGGAGGATATCCGACTCACGGCGCTGCGCTCCCTCAGATATTACCCTCCTGATAGGCCTCTGCCAATGCTTCCTGCTATAGGATGGCCCTGCTTGTCCTCTGTGACCCACGACATCAATAAAAACATTCATATTCACATCAAGAAGAGCGCCGTGAGGCCTGCCATGGTTTAAACTAACGGTGCGGAAAAAGCCGAGGCATGTTTCGATCAAATCCCGAAAGAAAGTGGGGAGAAATTTCAGTTGAAAGATGTATTTTCCAGTTGTTCCGTGCTCTTTGGTTTACTATTTTTGCATTGTTGAGGCTAATGTTACTGTAGAGTAGGGGTTCCCAAACCTTTCAGGTCATGACCCCCAAAATCAGCAGACCAGGAACTCCCATCCCCCCACTGTAAAATAAAATCAGTATTTAGAATCATTTTAGTTACAAAACATTTCAAGTCTGTTTGACTCAGTTTGACACTTAATTTCTCCTCTGTACTCAGTAGTTGAAGTCTTCGAACGTTTCACCTCTCATCCAAAAGGCTTCGTCAGTGACAAAAGTCCCACTCAGCCCACAGCTGAAGATATAGACCAACAGGGAGGAGTTAGGGTTGGCCCGGCTCCTCCTCTCTAATCACAGCTACTCTCTAACGATCTGCTCACCTCAGTATCGGTCAGTCCTGTCCTATTCATAGATGATCACTGCCCATTATCTGTCCTATTCATGGCATGACAGTTCGAAGACTTCAACTACTAAGTACAGAAGATGACTCAAGTACCTTCATTGAAGATGGACAACTCCTGTACGACTGAGAACTTACACAGACATACAAAAAGTTGCATAATGCACCTTTAATGTTATCTCTTTTAATAATGTTTCTCTTGAAATCATCTCGCGACCCCCACTTTGGGAACCCCTGCTCTATGGACCAACAAAATGGTTTGATCCCTAAGAATGAATCCTAACAACACAAAGGAGGCTAAAGATGCTGCTTATACAGTCTATACATGCCTGCACTGGCTTGAATATAATATATTCACTTCTGTTATTCAACTTAAAGTGTGAAACTAATATATGATAGACTCATTACATGCAAAGTGAGATATGTATAGCTTTTATTTGTTATCATTTTGATGATTATTTTGATGATAACTTGTAAAAACCCCAAATTAAAAATCTCATAAAGTCAGAATATTTTGAAAATGAGCCATAATCATCAGAATTAAAACAAATAAGGGCTTGACATGTCACTTTGCATGTAATGAGTCTATATCATATGTTTATATCACATTTTAAGCTGAATTACAGAAATAAATGAACTTTTTCATGATATTCTAGTGAGAGGACGAGCACCTGTATATTTGTAGGTCTTAGCTTTCAAATGGGGCATTACACTAGCCTAGAGGCTGTGAGCTCCAGTCGAGAAGCTTTTAGATTTAGATGAAATGCGCTCGCATTAAGGTTAAACACTTAAAATGTATATATAGAATAATATTCCTATGTTTGGCCCAGGACTGACTGTGGGATTTTGGCCCAGGACCCCACACACGGTGGTAGTCCCGTTGTAAATCCTTCACAAACGTTTAGAGCTAAGGTGGCGTGAGCGGCGGTTGCTCCGATGAGCGGGCGCTGAGATTAGCAGGTGGGAAAAGACGTCCGCTCCTGTGTGAGGGGCGCTGGAGTCTCTCACACAACGACTGGGTTTCAGAGTGTGGGAACTGCTCTGACGCTCGGAGGAAAGGGGATGATGAACACAGTTTTACAGTCTTTATGGGACTTCAGATTAGCTCTTTTAGATCATAAACATTCCCATAAACCCCTGTTTGTGGCACGCACTTTGTACGTATCTAGATGGATGAGATCGTCTCTGGTTAGATATTATTACTTATTTACTCCAGTCAGGTTATCACTTTATGAAGAAAAGATGAAAGAAATTGCAATTATTATGCCCCAAAACCTTTGATTCGTATGTGGGAAAGTTCTGTGGTATCCTGACTCGCTCATGGCCGATTGGTACAGTATGGTTGTACGGTGGACACCAATTATTATACTCTGTGTGTTCCAATTGTATTATTCGGATGTTTCTGATCAGCTACTTACTGCAGTGCTTGGTTTTTGTTGATGTATCTGTATGAATGACATGCATCACTTCACACAGAACCATGGCCGATAATGTTAATGGAAACCTAAAGAAAACAAAGTTAAGGTATGTGTGACATACTAATACGTATATGTTAGTGTACTTAGCATTCTAACACCATTTCCCCTTTTTAGTACTGTGCTGGAGATAATAATCTTTAAAGCATACATAAAAAAAATAAAATAAAAAGACAACAAGAACAATTAACCTATTGTCAACGGTGGAATATATGAGTGTCAATAGAATTACATGAAGAAAAAAATACTTGCCTTTAGTTACTTGCCTTTGGTGGTGGAATTAACAGTTTACTAATTCCCGTAAATTGAGGTGTTTATTGACATCTGGATCTGGCAAACCAGAGCAACAGGCTCTGCTCACAGATCTGTGATCGGACTATTTGCACTGGGTTTAATAACCAAAACAAACACGGATATGAGCATAGTGGAGGTCATCTGGGGACACAAATAGGTCATGTTTTGGAAATATTACATAATCTAACCCCTTAACCCCACCTTAACTGAGCACATTTTCTACAGTTTTACCCAAATCTAAAAGCTTTTTTTAATGGGAGAGCTTACAGCATATATAGGCCATTGTAACGCCTCATTTGAAAGCTAAGACCTACAAAACGGAGCTAAGATTTTTCCTGGCGTTGGTGCCCCATTGTAGTCACTGTTCCGTCGTATTGTTGGTGCTTTTTTGTCGCTTTTTCAGCACTTTTTTGTTACTTTTTTGTCGCTATTTTTGATGCTTTTTTCATGACGCTTTTAGATTTGGGTAAAGCCAAACTGGGGAAAATGCACTCGGTTAAGGCGGGGGTTAAGGGGCTAAATAAAAGCACAAAACAGTATGCTGCTTTGTTGGAGATGTACCTCAGGACCCGTGTTTAGTCCCATGTGATTTTGGAATGTATTAGGGAAGTGCACAATGCAGCGTTTCGGATAAGGGTTCAGTGTACTTGTCCTCTTGAAGTTTGCTGGGGGTCCCAAACATTTCACAGTACCTTCGGACTTGTGGAACAATTTGCCTGGATAAGCTCAAAAAAAAAAAAAAAAAAAACTAAAAAAAACAATGGCCCCTTCCTTGCACACACACTGGGTCCGCCCAAACGCTCACAAATAGGGTTTAGACATGGGAGGCCGCTGCAGACGGAGCTCGGGCTGCTCCCACTCCAGATAAGTCCGTCCGTCTGGTTCGTACGGAGTGTGCGCGAGCGTGTGCGTGTCCCAGGCTCCGTGGGAAAAGTGCAGCCCAGGAACAGGAGGAGGAGGGAGGGGAGCTGTGCTGACCCCAGCCTGCTGAGAGGCTGCTTCAGCTGGACACTTCTCCAGAGATGAACCGCTGATAAAAGTGCACGCTCCAGTCTGGGAATCTCATTTCTTACTTTTTGTGAAGTATTGGGTTTCCCTTCACTTTTTCTTTAAGTAAAGCTTTATTCGACTCAAAACAATTATTAGGCTGACGTTTTTCGCTCTTTGGGACATACCACAATCTAAAAGCGCATTTTATTTTGAACTTTTTTTGTGTTGTTTTTTGTTTTTCCCTTTTAAAACAACTTTTTTTTTTTTAGTCCTACATTTTTTGTAGATCTTACAATATCACATTTCCTTTAGAGAACGAAGGAACTATGCGGAATTACCTTGACTAGTTTTACCTGGAGAACCCACCCCTGCGCCTCCAGTCGTTCCCCATCAGCGCGGCCTGGGCGCCATGAAGCGGCCCTCTGAGGACAGCAGCTCCGGCGACAGTGACCTGGAGGGAACCATCGATGTGGGCTGTGAGAAGGGGCTCTCAGGGTGAGCAGCTCCCACCGCACACACCCTAACTTCACTGTAGGATTTCAGATATTTCCTGGGCTGAAATAGAATAACATCATTTTATATTATGCCCCAATCAATGTAGGCTTATTTAGATTAGACTACCAACAGAATATTTGGATTTAGGAGGATCCTGTCTACACAAGACCTAAACTAGGGTTAAATCCAGGCATGACTAATGATTCCTAAGTTAAAGCATAAATAAGACAAAGCAAATTTCAAATGAATAACACTTGTACCACAGTTTGAGACTATACTTTCTACACTAACCACTTCTAATTTTTGCTTATTTGTCTCATAATTTCCCTTGAACCATTTTCAGGGTACATTGCAGATGATGTCGACATATTATTTAGTATTTATTTTTGAAAGTTAGTCTGGAATATTTCTGTTTTGAATGATAAGCGCGGACCCTTTAACTTTACTTTACGTGTCTCCCTTTAAATGGTGCAGACATTCTATAGTTTGATATAACCATTTCCACATTCACGCGTGTTGGACCCAATCATTATTTGTGGCTATTTGGGTCCGCAAACTTCCCATGTTAAGTCCTTTTAGCTTTAACTTAGGTGTTTCCATAAACCGGCTCAAAAGAAAACCAAGTAAAGATGCACTGGCTTAACGTTTTTGTTTCCCCACCCCAGACATATAAAGACATCCTTCATAAGATGCGCATCGCCAACGGCAACGACTCAAGTGATGGCCAGGAAGAGGCGCAGAGGCGTAAGAAAGATGATCCATTTTCTGGTGATCGTGTTTGCTGAAGTAAATGATAAACTGTTTGTAATTATCTATTTTTATTTTTAATCTAGGTCATTGAAAAGAGGCGCCGAGACCGGATCAACAGCAGTCTGTCAGAGCTGAGGAGACTGGTGCCTTCTGCGTTTGAGAAGCAGGTCAGAGACAACATTTATTGCGGTCTCCTCCAAATACAAAAGCCCACAAGCTTGAGTGCAGATAAACTCACCAAACACCTCTTGTTCTGTAACGTTTGTTTGTTATCGTTGACGGCAGGGTTCTGCTAAACTGGAGAAGGCGGAGATCCTGCAGATGACAGTGGACCATCTGAAGATGCTTCAGGCCACAGGAGGGAAAGGTGTGTGAGGGCCTTCTTTAAAAAAAAAAAAGCTTTATTATCTATGGCCCGCAAGTTCATTTGTATAGGCCACTGCATTGTTTGACTGCTTGTTGTCAAAGCACAGCAGCAGTCTCTCTCGCTCCTCCTCACACTGCGTGCTTCTCATGTTGACACAAATTGCACTTCATGCTCGTCAGGTCAAGCTGACTACGCTGTTGGATGGTGGTTGATGCAATAAGGATGAACTTTGTTTCGGGAGTTGCGTCCCATGGGAAGTGTAGCTGCAGGGGGGAAAGTCAGACTTGGCTCTGGCCTGAGCGGCTTTGTGTTTGTCTCGACAGGTTTCCATGCTTTTCTACAGTGCTCTACTTTTCCACTACTTCGAGGTTCTTAGTTATAGATTGTTGTCATGTCCTGAACCCATCTCCAAAAGAGGAAGCAAAATAACAAACATCACAGACGTGTCGGTAAGGTTTTCAGTAAAATGTTAGTACAATTGTGTGAAAAGGAGAACTTCAACCTGGGAAATGGAACAAAAGACAAACAAAGATATTGGTCCCAGTTATGGAGATGACCCTGTTGCAGTGGTTGCAACGTTTTCCAATTGAAGTCTGTTGTTTTTTCTGGTGGAACAGCTTCACTAAAACAGATGATAATAATGCTATTAATAATAATGGCTTCCACTTGTATCTTAGAGCCCTGGTGTAAGCCACAGCTGCCCTAAAGCGAGGCTGCCAATCTACGCCAGTGGTGGTGAAGTGTCTTAGTATGCACGAGTTGTAACTGCGTTCCGGTGTCTCCTCAGGTTACGTGGACGCCCAGGCCCTGGCCGTGGACTTCCTGTGCCTGGGCTTCAGGGAGTGTGTCTCGGAGGTGTCCCGGTATCTGAGCGCTGTGGAGGGGCTGGACTGTACGGACCCTCTGCGCTCCAGGCTGCTGACCCACCTGACCGCCTGTGCCTCACACCTGCACCTGCCCCCCCATCATCACCACTACCCCCCGCCCCACCCATACATGCAGCCCCCCTGGGCGCCCGCCGCAGCCTTCAGACCCCCGCTGTACGGACTCAACCTGCCGGTGGAGGGGACCTGTGTGCCAGTTTACACTGCCCGGTCGCTCCACTCAGTCCAGGCTAATGTCAGTCCACCTGCCCCCAGCCCGGTGACGTCCTCTGGCCCTCAGACGTCCCGCAGCAGCAGTAAACCGTACCGACCTTGGGGCACTGAAGTGGGGGCTTTCTGACACACATGATTAGGACCTCTGTGTTGATACTTAGTGTTCACAGTCAACAGGAGAAAAGACACTTCCCCCAGTATGCCCCGGGGCAGCTTCACAACAACAGCCTACCAGGGTCATTCTTACACTCTTGGCATCAAGTAGCACGGATTAACAGGTCACTGATCAACAACCAGAGGTGGGTAGAGAAGCCAGACTACTCAAGTACTGCATATTTTGTACCACCGTTTTCACTTTTTATGTAATGAAAAATAAGTAAATGAAATCAAATCAGTCACAACATGAATGTAGATGAAGTTTAAATGCCTGAAATTGAAAACAATGGGACTATTTTTGATGTTTCCAAAGAATACGCTACAAACAATTAAATAATCTTGAGTGCAGATAGCCTTTAACCAAATGAATATAGGAATATGATGCTTTTCTCAGCGTGCGTGTTCGTGTGCTGCAGCTTTCCCACTATTACTCCTCCGCGTCCCTCTCCACAGACCGCAGCCGACGCAAAAGAACATTTCCTTATAGTGGAAACTGAAAGTAAAGGTTTTACTAAAGTAAGAGCACTGTTACTTCACCATATTACTCAAGTAGAAGTGAACACTACTCCAAGAAGCAGTTACTCAAGTACAGGTACTTAAGTAAATATGAGTACTACCCACCTCTGATGTCAGAGTTCATACTATTACACTATGTTACCACTCACAAAGCATATTAGAGAAACTGACTATTTTCAATTGAAGCTTGTTATAATTGTGTGGAAATCCATTCATTACTGACACCCAACAATTTGAAGCAGCTTTTCTGAGTCAAGTTTGTTTTGAACTTTTATTCTTCTCATTCCACTGGACCTGTAAATTGGACTCCAAAGTAAACTTAAGTACAATAGTCTCAGATTTGTGGGTTATTTTGAAGTTAAATACAGTTGTCTTTATACAAACGGACTGAAATAACTGTTAATGACTTGGAAAATTAACCAAAAGGCTGTTTATTATGTGTGCGTGTTACAATAAAAATAGAAACTTCTTTGTCTTTCGTAATAAGAGTTCTTTCAGATAAAGCCTTTGAAAATTATATCCTTGTTGTTCTGATGATAAAACAAAGCCCTGAGCACATTGTATTAAATACAATTTCATTGAGACATTAATTTGACCATGTGTTGAGGGCTCAGGATCTCGATCCAGTATCCGTCAGGGTCCTGTATAAAAGCCAGGTTCTTCATTTTACCTGAGACAGATAAAGAAGAAGAGGAAGTTCAAATTCCCGTGCAACTACTGCATCTCTTTCTGACACATACACATAGACACTGACTCGGGATTCTTTTGTTCAGGCCAAACTCACAAAGCACAAATGTCTATATATTTTAATTAGGGCCGGGACTTTTTTTCGATTAATTAACATGAGGTTTAGTGCGATTAAAAATATTAATCGAAATTAATCACACTTTGCTTTCCACACTTCAGTTTCCTTTTTTCCTGCAGACGCACAATTAATGGCAATATTGCACTGGTCTGTTGGACTTGGTTGAACAAAAATACAAAAATATTTTGTTGCTTAAGCTCATGTATCCAGTCATTATTCAATGGTACACTAAAATTCCTTATGAAAAAACTTACATCTCACTGTTCTCAGGTCAAATATTTATATGCGATTAATTTTGATTAATTAATTACAAAGCCTCTAATTAATTAGATTATTTTTTTCAATCGAGTCCCGGCCCTAATTTTAATATAATCTACACCGAAGTTAATTAAACATCTCTATCATGCATATAGTGCCCTCTTGTGGTAAAAATCTATACAAACTTTAACATGTATTGTAAAGGCAACTGCATCTCATATTAATCCACTTAAACTTACCTGAATCTGCTTTCTTTACAAATGTAACCCCACGTTTCTCAAAGTATGCACACGCTTTTGCCAGGTCAGGAACAGAGATACCTATGTGTCCTGCAAATAGGTTTTTGTTTTGCGGTATAAAGAAAAAACAAAAACAATTATTAATCATGAGCATCAATTAAATGCTGCTTTGCACACAGACCACTCACCGAAGCCCCTTGGCTCGTCATTCCCGTTGTGGAAGGACAAGTCCTTATCTTTTTCTGCCCCCCAGTTGCTGGGAAACACATAATATTAATAATAAAACACTTTTACTTCATCATTTTACATTTTGAATCCCAGTTACTTTAATCAGGATTTGAGTTAACACAGAAAACAGCTGCATCATAATTTGACTTTTTTTGTTTGTTGCTTTTAATCATGTTTCCACATAATTGAATTTTTGTTTTGTTTGCATGTTTGAGTAATCCATCATATCTGTCTCCTTCTCAAGAGCTCAAAACGCTTGTTTCCACCTGCGGATGTCATGAAGTGATGTAGTTTCGCGGGACTTCTAACCATTTTAGTGCTCAAATTCCCTGCGCTACAAAACCTAAATGAATTCTTGCCAGTGTTTTTAGATCTGCTTCATTTCTTTATTGGAGAAAGTGAGTCCAGGTGTTTTGTTAGAAAAAAAAGCACGGATTTAAAAGTACCTCTTCCTCATGTACACAAAACAAATTCTGAAATTGTAAAATATGCAAAGGTTTGGCGACCAAAAAAAGACTCGATTCAAAGATGACATGATGCCTCTAAAGTGAACGATCCTTATTTTCAGTTGCAGAGCGCTCCGTACTGTGTGAGCTCGATGACGCCGTGTCGAGAAAAGGTCCAGGCCGTCCTCTCCTTCAGCTCCTCGGGGATGTTAGCCTTGTCCTCAAAGCCCAGAAAATACAGAGTGAAGCGCATGGCGGGGAAGTCGATCTTCTGAAGCAGCCTGCCACAAAACAACAATCAGAAACAGCACAGTAAAGGGGGAAATACAGTAAAGTTTATCTCACTGTTTCAAATGCTTTTGGGCACCTTTTTATTAGGCGTCTTACAATTTATAACTAAACATAGAATATAACATTTAGCACAGGGAAACAGAGAAGAAGAGAGTTCAGAGATTTGAAAATCAGTTGAAAAATCAAGATCCAATTGAAGACTGTTTTTTCTCTTGTAGTGAAATGAATTTTGTTTTGGGATTTCACATACTATTCACTCTTTGTTCTCCTTTCTGATATTGCTCTTGGTATTAGTAGTTTTTACACTATTCCATTGACCTGAAAATTCTGTCTGAGTCATCCGTTGGTCAAGTCATGTACAGCCTTCCGATCGGAGTTCAGCTATCATTTTTCAGCTTCAGGTCCGTTCCTGGACAATCGACATTTTGCTGACAACAGTGAGCAGCGGCTGCTGGAGGTTGCCATATTAATAGAAAGTCATGTGGCTTCAAGACAGCTGTTTATCACAGTTACACCCCACCATTCCGACCCCCCCCCCCCCCCACACTCCGACATTGAGGTCTAATTGTTGGAGTGGGGATGTTTCAATTTTTTAATCAAACCCCTTTGTCGTAGTGGTGACACTTATCTTTTGTGCAACGTCCCGCCATTCTGACACACAAGATTATTAAAAATATGTGGGCCTACTAGAACTAACCGTAACCTTACCTTAGCCCTAACCTTAAGGATAGTGGAGTTTACAAACTAACCCTAACCTTAAAGGATAGTGGAGTTTACAAACTGAACAGGCTACGCTCAAAACTTGTCAGAATAGCGGTATCAAAAAGTGTCAGATTGGCAGGACGTCACAATAGAGGGGTGTCAGAATGACGGGTCGAGCCCACCAGTCACACAGTGATTTCTTGATTGATACAGCGGTGTGGTGAATGGCGTAAACCCCATCAACCAAATACGACCAGGATGTGACGTTAGTTGAGTTTAACCCATTTAGAGCTAATTTTTTGTTGAAGAAAACAAAACATCTGCTTTGACCCTCATGCTTCCAAAATGTGACTAGAATAAAGGGTTATTAGCGACTGGATGAGTGCAGCAATAATCAGCACAGCTGTTGACAGGTGTGAATGTCCGCCTCCAGCTGGTCACATGACTCTGAATCCAAATACAATCACCATCAATCAGTTCCAACTGGTGCAGCTGCTGCAGATGATCATTACACCAATGAGATAATGGTCTGTGGCTCCCTCTTTTGGACACACACTGTAACTGCAATGTTTAGGAAATCTTTCAAATTATAATCAAGTGCTGTATGTACTGGAAACTTCTGTGTCAATGGTGATCTCCTACACAAACCTTTTTTAAATGAATATAAAAGGCCAACGAATAAAAATGATGTGTATTCCAACACTCACGTCATTCCCAGGATCCCGGTGTAGAAGTTGATTGATCTGACTGGATCTTTGACCCTCAGCATGGTCTGCTGCATCATATAGTCCTACACAGACAAAGACAATGTCCTGCAGTCATTCGCTGCCCTTCAACTGATAAATGTTGGCTGCCCAAATTATTCTAACAACTACTGCACACGTTATCATTCCACCACAATCATTGCTATTTGGATCACATCTCTGTCCCAAACTGAACAGAATCTGTCGGACACAGCATGTTGAATAATCCCTCATGTGTCACTAAAGACATGTTGGGGAGCTGAGGAATGTGTTCGAACTCGCAGGAGGTAAACCACCACACCCCTACATTAAGTCATTGTGGTCCAGACTTTACAATGTCATAATGGAACAGCTTTTTGAGGAAAAAAGTCTGGAGTGCAAAATGTATCAAGCTCAGAAAGCAACACCTCAGTATGTTAAGAAAAGTCACAGGACTGTCACTTTACTGTGTCATTTTGTATAATATAATGTACACATTTTAAATCTTGGTCAGTGACTTTATTTTTAGATCGCTGTATTTCATTTCTTCTTTTTTCATGGTAATGCAATATAAAATTAGTACAATAATCCAACAAACACAACAGGAATACATTCCATGAAAAGAAGAACAGGAGTAGGATGAAGAAAAAATCTTATAAGCTCCTACCCCATTCTAAAAAAAAAAACTTAGAAATGAGATGGCCTCACCGATGTCAAAAAACAACAATAGCCCAGACCAGATGTTATCAACTTTCGATTTTAACAATTTTCTTTTTTCTTATATTTGTTCAATTATTAATAATTTTGCAAAAAAAACAGTGACGCAATGTGGACAACAGCGGCGACGGAAACAACGACGAGGCCATCAAACTACACACGCACACCCACATATACATACAGGCAAGCATGCACAGACACACACAGGCACACCCACAGCACACACAAAAAGATGAAGAGGATCTATTGATGTATTTCTGATGAGCCCTATGCTGTGTGTTGCATTAAAAAAAACAAGGTTTGAGTGGGCAGCTGTCAAAAGATGTTTGACCTCCCACAGCTGCCCGGCACCTGCTCACCTACATCAGTGATTGACAGAGTTATGCCCTAAGATAGGTATTGTGTTTAAAAAGACAGGAGTTAGTGGAAGTCCAGAGGTGCTATGCCCCTGACATTCCCTCCATTCCTGCTTACCCTGTACTAAAGAGGATATGTATATGTATTTGTGATTAGCCCTGTGCTGTATGGTGTATTAAAAAAAATCAAGGTTTGTATGGGCAGCTGTTGAGAGACGTATGACCTCACACAGCTGCCCAACACCTGCACTGAGAATTCATTTATTTTTTTCCTTTTTTTAAATTATTTTTTTCTAAGCGTACTGTAAGCATCCCCGCATGCACCCATACACCCACACTCAGGTACTCACCACACAACCAGACAGTCCCGCCATCGCCCCCATCGCACCACTACATCACCACCGTCATTATCAGCATTATTATTGTAAATTTAACAATTTTCACATTCATCTTTATACAAGTTAAAACATATTCTGTTTATACTTATATTTAAATTGAAGAATATTTGAACAACATTTTAGATCGTTTTCTAGAGAGTTCCATCGTTTCACACCAGATACTGAGACACACATTTGTTTGAGGGTATTTCCTGCGAAAGGTTGTTTAAAGTCATTATTTCTTCTGCTTGTCTCACTATTTACAGTAAAAAGAATTTGAAGTCCATGCGGTAACAGGCAATGTTTTGCTGTATGAACAACTAATAAAGTTTGTAAAGAAACCAAGTCCTTCAATTTGAGTAGTCCTGACCTCAGAAACAGTTCAGTATGTTCTCTTGGAGCAACTCCATTAATTATTCTTATAGCCCTATACAACTGATTACTTTATTGAAGTCTCTCATTCATTTGTTTCTATTTTTTTTATTTCCGAGTGCAGTTGCTGAGCTGTTTAAAACACGTCATTCATGATCATTTGGTTCACATTTCTGAACGAGAATCATCTCAGCCAGTGTTCTCATTCACACGTTCACATTTTCAGGTTCACTGCAGTAATGCTTTTTTTTAGCCTGCAAACACTGGATCATACAGTGATAGAAATACGTCTATGCGTGTCACACACCTGAGGAATCATCTGCCCATCACAATAGAACCATCAAACAGAATGAGAATGTATAGAAAAGTTGGCCTAAATGTTATCACGGACTTGAGTTGGAACAGCCTAGTAACTTTCTTTATATCAGGAGCCATAGGCATCAAAACATGGTTAACATATTTTTTTGTTCTTGTCAATACCAGTTTTTAGAAACTGTTTGAAACAAAAAAGCCTATACTGGTACCTTTACTGGTTTCCAACAATAATTCTAAGTGGTTAGGAGTTGTAATCAGAGCAGTATTAATAAGTCAACAGGTGCGTACACACCAAACGCCACCACACCTCCAACTTCCACGTTAACCCTATGTAGATGTGCTTCGGCGCGCTTCGAAATGCAAGCAAAGCCGTCCGCGCGTATGAGGCCCATTGAGGCCGCACTCACACCAAGCGGGAAAAACCCGCTTTCCGTCGCTCAGCTTGCGCCACTTCTTTCGCCAGCCCCCCTTGTGCAGGAGCACGTGGAGGTGGGGTTTGGCATGAGCCATTAAGCACAGGTGTCTGTCAGATCATGTTCTGTGGTTGGTGATAGCCGCCGGAAGAGCCGCTGCGGCCGCCCTTCTCGTGCCGCTCTCCTGTGGATTTCCGGAGGCTTCTTTCCGGTCGCCAGGCAGCATAGGGAATGAATGGAAGCTCTCCGCTCCCTTCTCTTCCGCCGCGCTAGGTGTGAGTGCGGCCTCAAGCGTAGCAAATGCGAGCGGATGAGCAAAACGCGCGTCAATGCCAGGGAGAACAGCGCGGTACACGAGCAGGGATACCGCGCTCACTGCTTCATGCACCCAAGTAATCCAATCTACACGTGGGTTCATTTACGCCTTGTTAACCAATCAGGGACTGGGCTCAAATAGTGAGCACAAGCGTCACCTGTTACCTGCAGTATGGAGGACATGTTGATCATCGCGGTTTGCGCTCGGCCTTAGTTGTATTACACGCCTCCAAATTATGACCCTTGCAAAACCGCACGTGCCAGCAAACAGGCGTTTCTCGCGAGTGTAACACGGCGGCCACACCGCCTGCGAGCGAAGCAGTGCATTGCTTGCGTTCCTGAACAAAGTGGGGTGATGACGCATGAGTGGCCACACCAGCAGCAGTTCCGCAAAGGAGATAGGAAGCTGTCAAATCTCTCCCTCTGCCCTTTTCCCTGAATTAAAATTGAGTAACTATTGAACAGTGATTTAGTTACTAAATGTAATTACAACACAGTTCGGGAATTTGGTATACTGTTGCCATGGAAATCTGCCTTTTTTTACAGATGCAACATTGGCCATATGCATACTGTCATCATACTATCATCATAGACTGTGTAAAAAGTCTGAGGTGGATCGACTAGAAGTCTTTCTTCCGGGACACTAGACCAAAGCTTGACACACACACCCCAAAATAGGATTGATTCTATCTTCTAAACGCGTGGCGCCACTAGTGCGCTGAGCCTCGTGCGTGGCAGACAGTGTGCCCACTTCCAATCTGCTTCAATGAAAGCCAAGTAAAAATTCAGCTGACACCAGCAACGCAGTGCTTTGCACGCCAGTGGTGTGGCCCCGGCCTGAGGCCGCACTCGCACCAAGTGGGGAAAAAAACCGCCTTCCGTCACTCAGCTTGCTCTACTTCCTTCGCCAGCCGCACAAGGGGCACAAGGGGGGGTTGGAGACGCAGCTGAAGTGCATGAGCCAATTACTCACAGGTGTCTGTCAGATCATGTTCTGTGGTCGCCGCCGGAAATGGCTCTGTATTTGCATAGCGTTGAATAAATTGAAACGCTATGCAAATACAGAGCCGCCCGTATTGTGCCGCTCTCCTGTGGATTTCCGGAGGCTTCCTTCCGGCCTGTCGCCAGGCAGCATTGGGAATAAATGGACGCTCGCCGCTCTCATCTTTTCCGCCGCTCTAGGTGCGAGTGCGGCCTGAATGTTTGGCGTCCATCTAGAGCCGGACGGGGCGTGGACGCACGTTTGGTCTGTGCGCACCTTAACATGATCAAATAGCAGTTTTATGTGCAGTACTTACTATGTCAATCACTAACAATGATTATTAACCGTCTGCAACTCTTTACGCCGTTTGAATGTACTTTTCAATTTTTCAACAGTCATTGTTTCTTTTGCCTTGGTTTTACTTTACTCATGGAGTAAAATGTGTCAAAGTAAAGCATGTTTTCTTTCTTCCAGCCAAAAAATAAAACTAGCCTGCGCATCCATAACCACTCCACTGGTTTGTGCTTTAACAGGTTTGACTGCATACCGATCGCACTGCTCGCTGTGAGTCCCTATCAAAGTAAAAGCAGTGTCAGAAACAGTACCTTGGTCATGGGGTGTCCCTCCTTACAGGCAGCAGACACCTCTTCATCGTTGAGGGCCCGAGCGCACCCCGGCACCTGGTATATGTGTGAGAACATAACTGCCTTTAGTGTGTCAGAAACTTCCTAAAGGCAGTGCAGACTCCGCCCACGCTCAGAGACTGCAGTGTTGCACAACCAGATGTTTCGCCTTGTTAATAAACAAAGAAATGCAAGAGACTCTGAAGTTGCATGTCGAGGCATGTCCCAAAACATTGGCAGCATTTTTCCTCCTCCTTCACCTCGGGCTCGTCACAGATACATGAGCAACATGCACATACTTTATTATTTAAAGATCAACTTACTAATCAAGTCAATTTCAACACAAATCACTTACTAAATAAAATTACATCAGTCCATTCTCCAAGATATTTGCGACTTCTCTCTTTTTCTCAAAGTGTGTCCAACTTGAGTAAACAATGCAGTAACATTTACCAGCGAAGTGTTTTGCCCTGAGGGTTACCAGGTTACGCACTCCACAAATAAATAAGTTCAAATACATTTGCCTAGACACTTTGTTTGCAGTAGTGTCACATTCCGCAGGAATGTACAAGCGAGTCCCACAAATTCAAATCCAAGGATGCAGAACTAGAGGGGTGAAGATAAGTCAACAGAAGTGTACTGCGGTCATCTGCGGGGTGCCTTCCGGCTGCTCTCCAACAGCAGAACCACCAGGCGGCTCTTCAGGGAGGGCACTTTGGTTCTGTAGGTCTGCTCCAGCACAGACAGGAGCTTGTGTCGCAGTCCCCTCAGATCGGGCAGGGAGCCGCAGTCCGGGACGTTCAGCAGAGTGTGGAAAAACTCCTGCCACAAGTCGCTGTGAGGGTTTCTGCAGAATAAGATCTCTTAGATATGGACGTCATCAGATACTATCGCTGAGCCACTGCTTCAGATCATTTCAAAGCCTTTCTGTTAAACCTCACCGTCTGAACACTCCATTTGTCCTCCAGACTCCTCCATCATTCACCACCTGCATGTAGGTCCCAAACAACATGCAGTAGACCGTCCCAGCCACGCCAAAGTAGTCCGTCTAAAAAAACACAACACACATTTTTAATCCGACAAACTGCCAACTACTACAGCGTCTTTTTAGTGTAAAGTGTTGTAATCTTACCTGATAGGTCCACGGTTTGCCGGTCTGCATCTCCGTACACTGGAAGCCTGAGGTCAGACATTTGGCGGTGAAGGCAGTGCCCTCGGGAAACACCCTCATGTCGATGCTCTGTCCCAGATCGATGAGCACCAGACCATGATCCCGGTCGTCCCAGTCGAAGCCTCTGTTCTCCAGGAATCTGAGAGGGCAGGTGACGCAACCTCAGAAATGTATTTTTTTTTTACCCATATATGTACTGGATAACATTATGCTGAAGGATTTCATTTGCTAGTCTTTCACCTCTC
This sequence comes from Proterorhinus semilunaris, assembly GCA_021464625.1. Classification (NCBI taxonomy): domain Eukaryota; kingdom Metazoa; phylum Chordata; class Actinopteri; order Gobiiformes; family Gobiidae; genus Proterorhinus; species Proterorhinus semilunaris. The sequence continues at coordinate 9,345,893 of CM038359.1, forward strand.
TCCGAGCAGGAAGTTGTCCGGTTTGACGTCGGCGTGCACTATGCCCACGTCGTGCAGCTGTTCCACCATGTGCAGGATACACGCGGTGAAGTACAGGACCAGAGGCTGAGGCATCACTTTGTCTCCCAGAGTACGGTACAAGTTCACTGCGTTCTGCAAGGAAAGATAAAACTGTTGTATCAGCCAAAACAATAAAACCGTCCTATACAAAAAAGGAGGCTACAGAGTAGGGCTGAACGATTAATTGCATTTGCAATTTTATCGCGATATTACACAACGCGATTTCGTAATCGCAGGGCACGCGATTTGGGAAGTAAATAGAGCAACGAGATATGGCAGCAAAGTCCGCTCCGTCGCGTGCTTTTGTTTACGTCTCAGTCTAGTTAAGGTGCGCGGTAGATTGTGGATGTACAGTGAAAATATCAGCTTTTATCATGCAGCCACCGCGAAGGAATATTGCTTTTCTCCGTTAGCATTGCGTTAGCCGCAGCGCTAATCACGCCATTCCGTCGCCGCTACTACACGCTCTGGTGATCACAGAAACTCCCTCACCTCCGGATTCACACGCCTCTGCCTCCACAGACATATATAGGTGAGTCTGTGCTGATTGTAAAAAGTAAAGAGTCGTTTGTGGCTCAGTTTAGGGGGCTTATGTTTGGGAATGTTGTGGATAAAGAACTTATCTCAAAGTGCCATGTGCCTTTATTTACCTTTGCGTCTACCGCATATCCGCTCCGTAGGTCGTACAGACGCTAGATATAAACACTAAACTACAGTATGAAAAGGGTTGGTAACTAGGATCCGAGGCAGGAGTCCGTGTCATGTCTTATTTTGCTGAGGAAATGTGCTGTTTAAGCTGAAATGTCACTAAATGGCTGCGAGTCAAAGATACGTGTCTGTGTCTGGCACCTCATGTCCCGTCTCCTTGTGTCAGTGTTCTTTTCTTTCTTCATATTGTCCAAAGTTACATCCCAAAACCAAAATGCTGCTCTTAATTCCACTGTGATTTGGCGTGTGCTCCATCTGGCCTCTCCGTGTCCATCAATAACGCGCATCTGAAGTACTACGAGTCGCAGCTCAGACTGGGATTTGATTGGCCGAAATAATAAAGTACTATTTAATAAATTAAATAGCTTATTTTGTATTAATTGGGAGTTTGATTTCCTAAAACTTTTCCAACTAGTTAAAGCAGACGTTTGTTCTTACTTTCCTGCACTTTAGTCTGGGTGATGTTACTGACTGGATCAGTGAGTTATTTTTTTTTTCATATCTATATAATTTAGCATTTATTTATAGACTGTACTGTTAAGTTCAGACAGTTTAAGAAGTGCAGTCCACACACATTTTGAATAGGTCAAGCAACAATTTTGTTGCAATTTTCACTTCAAATATTGTTTATTATGAAACAGGCTGATTTATTGCTTGTGTTAGGTGAAAAATACATGAGAAGAGGACCTTGCAACAATAATCGCATATTTAATCGCAATCGCAATATTGAAGAAAAAAAATCGCAATTAGATTATTTCTCAAAATCGTTCAGCCCTACTACAGAGTCTGCGTTATGAGTCAGGGTGAAAGTCATGTAGTTGGTAGTTACCAGTAGTGTGCCGTAGTTATGCATCTCTCCGAGGAGGACGCTGCCGTTGTTAAAAATATGAGCCGACTGGAAACTGCTGTAAAAGTGTCGCATGGAGGGGGGCACACGGGCATCCAACTGTGTGTTAATGTAGAACTCCCAGGGATTGGCTGGTTTCTGCACCTGCAAAACAGACATATGACACATACGACATTGATTACGAGGCATGACATGTAAACATGACATGTAAACATGTCGCAGGGCCCACCTTTAGCACCACCTTATCGGACGTCATTGGGTTTGTGGCTTGGTAAACTTTGGCGAAAGCTCCTTCTCCAAGAACACAGTCCACTCGCAAAGATGTGTTACCTGTGAACAGATGAAAGGTCACTCCTGCCCCACAGTGGACGCTTCAAAACATGACAGCCTGTTTGTGTACTACAGCAGGTTCACAGCCACTGGACATGCTGAAGCATTCACAGTCCACATGCTGATACAGTTTAAATGTCCAGTCCATTAAGTTATACTAATGCACCAATTTCAGTTTCTTTGTGACTTAAAAAAATAAATAAAAAGATTTTGGCCAATAAATTAACCTGTTCAATTTGTTACCCGAGATTCACCGGTGCAAACTCTGGGGCAGCGATTTAAATGGTTGCAATGAGAAGGCCACAAAAGTTGCAGGCCCAGGGACTGCAGGTGGAAATTGGCACAAGTGCTATAACCTGGTACAATGCATCTCTCCTTTCTAAGGCTAACGTATATTGTACACTGTCCCTGTTCAAATAAATAAATAAATTTAAAACCAAACAAATGTCTCCATGTCACAATTTTCAGTGGGTTGTGGCCTTAGGCTTTTGCGAAAATTGTAGGTACATTTGTTATATTTAGTGAAAGTTAGCCCCACAATCAGTGTTGAAATCTACTGAACCTTGTGAAGAAATGCTAGTTTTAATATTATATAATACAAGGACAAAATTGAAAAGCTGCAATAAATATTTATCTTTTGGTCGCAACACACAATATGTTCAAAGTGGAGCCAAATAGGAACCTTTTGTTTCGACATAGGGCTGGGCAATTAATCGAAATCGCAATCTCAACGTTGTTGTCAATTTCAATAATCGTCTTGGGACTTAAAACATGTATTTTTTACAACTTATTCTTGGACAGTAAAAGCACATCGTTTTTTAAGTGTGAATGAGAACAATTGAAGATTTTTGTATAATAAATGATACTGGGGACAAAATATTTTTTGTTTGATCTGCGGTTTAAAAAAAAAAGAAAAAGAAAGGTTCGTCTTGTCTCATGTTCTTGAAATCAGCTAAAATGCATTTGTTTTTACAAGGAAAAAATGAAATCGTTCAATATGAAACAAATAATTGTGATTTTTTTTTTTTTTGCAATATCGCCCAGCCCCATTTCGACATCAACAAACAGGTTCTGAAAAATCCATTTGACACAACCAAGCAATACAATAACTGCAATACGAAGAGATATTTACAATTAGACTCTTACCCATAGAGAGGGTCATTTTGGGTGCAATGTCGGGCAGGTTACACTGCCACGTGACACAGTGGGAGTGTGCCATTAGAGGAGGGTCCATAAAGGCCAAAAGATGCGCTATGAGGTCATTGTTCCACGGATCGGGCACCAGCGACATCACAGGCCCGGCTCGTGACCTCCTGGGTGTTTTGGGGTTCATAGACACATCCATTGGAGCCCTCATGTCTTTGTCGGGGCTCATCATGTGTGCATCTGTGCTGAAGTCCACCTGGGGGCTCATTGGTACGTCCTGGCTTAAATGGGACACGTGTGGTGCGTCAGGGCTTTGCATGGTGAGCCAGTCGGGCCGGGGGGCGCTCTCCGGGCTCATGGGGATGTCCTGCGGAGGTTGAGGCTGTGGTTGTTCCATGTCTTCCATGATGGTGAAGGGCTCGCGTTTATCTTTGGGCTCAGGGCTTGTGTAGACCTCCCATCCAGGTCCAAAGCTTCTGCAGACAGATGAGTGGACATGAAAGCTTACAATCTGGTACCTGTGAATCAATGCTACGAACCCTTCAAACATGTCCCTGAACAAGATAAACTTTAAGTTTTGTTGCTAATTTGACCATCTTCTCCTAAATGTCTTCCCCACCCCCATCTGATATGTCAAAGGGTGGCACTCCTGTGGATAGCTTCACTAGACTAATTGTAACCATGTCAGTGCTCAAATTGCCACTGCTACAAATAATCTCTTGCCAACAGCCGGCAGACTCTGTTCATAGCTGTATTTAAAATGCTTTACTCCGCTTTGTGCCGAGGATAATCCGGGCAAGAAATTAGGGCAAATATTTTATCTGACAAAGTTTGGTGCCAATCCAATAGTCTCATTAGGCTCCAGTCGTCATAACACCACCAGCATACCCTCTATAATAATATTATACTATATTATAGTAGAGGAGTTCGAGACATGGGCTTGAAACTGGCCTGAGCTATATCCCATGACAAAATGTTAAAGATGTTTCAATCTTGACGGCGCTAAATTCTTACTCTCACCTGTGACTGGAGGCGTTGTGGGGCACGAGTGTCTGGTCCCTGAAGGAAAGCACGGCCGGGGGAGGGGGCTGGACCATGGTGGTGCAAGAGGTGGTCATAAACTGGGTGTTCATGGCCAGCGCCTCACCCACTATAGTGCCCTGCCGTGAGCCCAGGGACTGCCGCGCGTCCGCTGAGTCTTTGGGCTTCTCCTCGGACGGGCTCTGCTCAATGATGGGACTGAGGGAGGAAGGCAGAAGGCACTTAGCAACAGTCCAAGCGACCAGTGTCCCATTACACAACTTTGCTGTAGCCCTACCTCAATTTTTTCGTGTGGCGCCTACCAAATGCATCCTCCTCCACTCCTTGACTATTTTCTGTAAAAGTGCATAAACAGATTTTTAATGCGCGTAATTTCTTGAAAAATGTATCCTTGTCTCTACCTTGGTCGGGGAAGAAGAGGTTAGCGGTGCTCATCGGAGTTGTGCGTGTGGAAGGCGTGGACACAAAACGGGCCAACATGGCAAAGTCCGAAGTGCTGTTGGGACACGCTGCCAGGGAGTTCAGCGAATGGAATTGGGCCCCCCACATGGTGCTCTCGTCTGAGGTTAGTTCTATCGGGGTGTCCTGGGAGAAATAAAATACAGCGTTGAAGATGCAAACTCTGAGCGGTTTGTTTTGCTGGTACTCACGTTTGGTTTGGTGGGTTTGGGCAGTTCAGCCAGAGCTCTGACCGGTTTGACTTGATCACTGACAGCAGAGGGAGCACTGCAAAAATACATTTTACCTGCTTGCAAAACCTTTTTAAATCATGTTTGAAGATATATTGTTGCCTAAATATATCCACACATTATTATCACATGTCATGATCAGGGAATATTCTGTCAGTGCATTGATTTACCGGTAAATACGTCTCAAAATCAAGGATCTTGCGTGTCAAATTTGCAATGAAAGTGCATTATGTCTACCTGCAGTTTTCCTTGTTCTCACTCTCCGCTTCGTCCTGGAAGATTGTGAATGGGGCTGTGGCGGTTGGCTTAACAGTGGGCCCTTTAACATGAAAAGAAATCCAAGGTTTCATTTTTTATATCAACTTAAAAACTATTTATAGCTTTAACTTCACACTGCAGAACAATGAATAAAAAAAATAAAATATAATAAACTTAATGGTTGTGTTTTGAGTGTTTTTGGTGAAAAATGCCATACATGTGCCATGGGCAGGTTCCTTAGACTTAACATGTGACTTTGCTAGGAGTGGGACATCACTACTTCTTCTCCATTGAGAGGTCGCTGCGTTGCCAAACATGTGGTTTGGCAACGCAGAGTTACTCTGATACACACTGCAGAAATGACATCGTCAGTGTCTAGCCGTGCATTATGAGCATGTTTGCAGAATATATATATATATTTTTTAATCAACGTTTCTCAACAGTTCAGTTGCGCTTGTTCCCTAGCAAAATACCAGTGTATTTTATAATGTTTGCATGAATATCGTTAATCATACTAAGTGTACCATTTCTTGTGTATATGACGTCATAGCCTTGCTCCTCTGAAGCGTTGAGGAAAGGATTCTCCAAAAGCGTAGGCGCCTGGAACATGTCCATGATCACATCTACAAAGTAACACAGGAGTTGGTTAAGAAAATCAAAACTAATTCATTTTGAGAGATCCATAGATAATAAAAAAAAAGACTTAAAATTAATACATGTAACACATTTACCACAAAAATGTTCTCAAAATTCTCATGTAACGTTTGGAAAAATATTGTGCTTCATTGCGCGTGGGACGATCATTTCTACAATGACCGTAACATTCAGAGGCAAAGAAGAAATGTGTGCAGCCTTTGTGATGGACCGCTTGTGAAACTAGGCCTTTAGACAGTTGTGCACGTGAAAGCTGTGGTGTTCTCACCCAGTGCTTCTCTGGTGTTGACGGTCGGGGAAGGTAGCGCCCGTGAAGGAGTGGCTTGAATGTAGCCCAGAGAATTATTAGGAGTGATACGGGACAGGTTTGCAGTAGCACCCTGGGACACTGTCGCACAAAGAAGGTTTTTAAAGGAGGTCCTAACAGTCAATGAAAGCTTTTTGCTTAGAAACACATGTACGTACTGTTCGCCTCATGCTCTGGCTCCAACGGATCCTCACTAAAAATAAAATTGACTCGTCAATGGATTTGTACATCACAAAAACATGCAGGAGAAACTAACCAAGCCACTTACATTCTGCTTACAACTGATTTCAACCACTTCTGATAGGATTTGTATTTTTTCCTAATTATTTCATAGTTTGATGGGATAATATAGTTGCCATAATAGGAAGAGGAATATTCCTTATTTTAAGGAACTGGGACTCGCTCATGGCCCATATGTACAGCATGGTTATGGAAAGTTTACTTCTGTGGTTATGTCACATCCTCTGTGTACACCATCAATAAGGAATTAAAATACTAGAAATCACAAAACTGCAGCTCTCATAGCACTTTGTTAATGCGAGAACATAAAAACACATTTACTCACTTGTCCTTGTGGTCATTGTCTGGTGGACAAACATCTGAGGCCATTCCTTGTAGTAAAACAGACTCATGATGGGACAGGGATGCACCTTGGGCAGGAGCGTGATGGGACAGGGATGCACCGGGGGCAGGAGCGTGATGGGACATGGATGCAACGGGGGCAGGAGCGTGATGGGACATGGATGCACCTTGGGCAGGGGCGTGATGGGACAGGGATGCACCTTGGGCAGGAGCGTGATGGGACATGGATGCAACGGGGGCAGGAGCGTGATGGGACATGGATGCAACGGGGGCAGGAGCGTGATGGAACATGGATGCAACGGGGGCAGGAGCGTGATGGGACATGGATGCAACGGGGGCAGGAGCGTGATGGGACATGGATGCAACGGGGGCAGGAGCGTGATGGGACATGGATGCAACGGGGGCAGGAGCGTGATGGGACATGGATGCAACGGGGGCAGGAGCGTGATGGGACAGGGATGCAACGGGGGCAGGAGCGTGATGGGACAGGGATGCACCTTGGGCAGGAGCGTGATGGGACAGGGATGCACCTTGGGCAGGGGCGTGATGGGACAAGGATGCACCTTGGGCAGGAGCAAGATGGGACAGGGATGCAACGGGGGCAGAAGCGTGATGAGACATGGATGCAACTTGGGCAGGAGCGTGATGGGACAAGGATGCACCTTGGGCAGGAGCGTGATGGGACAGGGATGCAGCAGAAGCAGGAGCGTGATAGGACATGGATGCACCGGGGGCAGGAGCGTGATGGGACAGGGATGTAGGAAGAACAGGTGTATGAAGGGATAGGTCCAGTGCTGGAACCGGTGCATTATGGGACACATTAAGGAACTGGATAGTTGCTGAAGCCTTGGAGTCAATGGAAGTTTCGGGTTCAGGGGGCTTTGGGGAGTTATGGAGAAATGTGTGCTCAGAGGGAAGCCTCAGCCCTAGAGTCGTCCTGCTGCTCAGACACAGAGAGGATCGCGGCTGCACCGCAGGTTGATGGTGGTCTAGGTCTGGATTCTATACAAAGAGCAGTGGGATTTAAATCAACCAGATTGAAATGTAAACTGTGTGCGTGTGTATGAACAGCACAATAAATCGCTATCTTTTTTTAATTAGCAAATTGCAAAAATGGCAAGTTCATCAAAATATCTCCATGGGAATTATTTTATGACCAAAAACTGCCGACTCTGTCAATTAGATCTCTACAAACAAATGTTTTGAAATTCAAATGTTTTTGGATTATCGAGCAGTTAATACTTCAGCCTTCTCACAAATGTTAAATGTAGGATATGAAACATAAAAATTAACCATCAGTGCCCTCATGATGCTCACCTCTTCTAGATCTTCAAGCAGCATTTTTAATTTCATAAATTTATTTACACCAGCCTGAGTTGGATCGTCATCAAAAACTGCAACAATATGATATAGTACATATGGTGAGTAATATAAATAACTAAGGAGGTGTGGACAGCTTTGACTTACCAGTGGTTTCTTGTCTTTCTGTCTGTTCTTGCTGCTGCTCCTTGATTTTCTGGAAATACCTTCGGGCCCGGACCTCCTCAAAGCACAGCTCGGACTCTTCACACTGCAGCGCCTCCTTGTCATAGGCAGCCACAAGGTTCTCATTGGAGCTTGGGGGAAGTTTTCCCGAATATTCTGAACGGGAAACCCTGTTCAACGGACATACCAGTTTATACATTTTAGAATAGTCCAGGGTCATTTTAGAATAGTCCATGTTACATTACAATCACATATGAGTTGCCCCAATAGCTTTGTCCCCGAGTACAAGCCAGCATGGCTTCAGTAAAAGAAAAGTCAACAACAACAGTGCCGTGTTGGCCAACGCCACAAAATGAAGCAAATTGCTGGCATAGAAGAAAAAGTAGAGTTGACTTACGTGACCACATATCTACGCTCTGCTGGTTTGGCAGTTTGGCAATCTACGGATTCCTGTAATAAGAAAACAGTTCAAAATTAACATAACCATTGAGATAACTTCAGCAGTGGCAAATCCCATAAGACACACACCTTGTTATGAATGGGTGGTTCTGCCCGTGTTGTCATTATGTTGGCAGAATTAGAGATTTGTAATGATTTTCTGCCAGCTGTTGCATAAAAATATTAACATACTGTTGTCAAGTAAAACTGAAAAGTAACATACATCCAACATCTTTAGCCTGTAGTAAGTTTGATCTGACCAGTGATGAACCCTTCTGAATTAAGAATGTCACAAAGTATTGCCATTTGAAAATGTATCAAAACTATACCAGTACATACCTGATACAGCTACAGGGCACTTTGTTCTTGATTGAAACTGCCTATTGAGCAGGGGTAAGGGTTAGTGTCTATTGTGAAATCAATAAAGGATTATCTTATCTTAAATGTACAATTGCAATGTACACAGTCATAAATAAAGGAGCTAGCCTGTAAAAAACAAAAGGTAAAAAGGTGATTTTTAAAAGGCAGGTAGAGTACCTGTATTCACTGAGCACATGGTCAGTCGGCTGAGCAGAGTTCTCAATGCCCTTCTGATAGAGCGCCTCAGCATGGTCGTTCATATTTCTCTGCTCTAACTGTTGAGCCCAGGACACATAGAGAGTAGCGCTGTGTCTGCCAACACCTTTACTAAAGATGTGACTGTAGAAGGCATTGGGGTCAGCGTAAGAGCTTGCCTGGAAAAACAGAGCAGAGGGAGAGTTCTTCACACTAAAAATAAATAGATACGATTGCTCTTACGAGTGTGGTTTGCTGTACCTTTAAGTCAATTTAATTATTATTTTACTACATCTACTATGGCCCCAAAACTGTGTATGATGTAGGGCGCCTTCAAATCAGTTATTGAAAAAGTAGGCTTTTGCCATTTCTCTTTTAAAATTACTATTTAGATCAGATTACACATTTTCACATCTCTAGGAGCATACACGTTTAATAGAAAATTGACTCACACATTTGATGCAGAAGTTGACAAATCGTTCATCATTGGCATATTTTTCCACATTTAAAAATGTCTCAACTAAACGATTCAATACAAGTGACAGTTGACTGGTGCCATCTGGAAACTTCCGCAACAGCAGCTCAACAAACCTACAGAAAACAGGAAAAACAGCATTACAGTCAGATAAAACTGAAGAGCATACATTTTCAGATTATAATGGGAATGGTGTGACCAAAAGACTGTACAAATTAAAATACATAAACTTCTTTGATATGCATTGCAGTCAGCACGATGGGAGCCAAATACAGTAATTACTTGGAAACCAGGCATTGTATTGCATTTTGGATGACATTTACAAATTATGTTTTTTTTTATTTTAAGATTCAGTTCCTAGATGGCATTTTATACACACGCATGCGAGGAAAGACGAGAATTACACGCCTTAAATTGTGACATACCTTTTTGCATTAACAGTTGAAACATATGCCTGAAAACCTCTTTAACCCGTGTATTTGTGTGTGTTTTGTGGCGATGAACATACTAAACGAATGAGGTACAACATTTTACAAAGAGATCTTACTTGTCCCACTGCTCCAGAGGGTCGTCTCCCACGAACGTGTTCATACTACTCTCAAAACGCCTTGAAAAGCAAAACAGACACACGGTGAGAACGGATCATCTTTCCATCTTTGTTTTGTACGAATCGGATTTCTGTGGTTAGTAGTCGCTCATGCTAACCGTTGCTAACGCTATCCGCTAGCACAGGGGAAGAAATGGGAAATAAACGTCACTTAACTGTAAATATGCCGCGACATCCATCTCTTTACGATGATACGCAACAATACAACAAATTATACTCCAGTGTTGGGCTTAAAAACAGAACGAAATTGAAACTACACTCATCTATATGAGCACTTTTGACTTTTGTCTGGACTGTGTACACTACGTTTTCAAATTCCGCGCTCAACCAATCACAACACGGCTCGCGCACTCCCAGTGGAGGATGTCATGGGGGGGGGGGGGGTCGCCCTGTCGTCACGTCCGACGCACTGGTGGGCTACGTAAATGTATTAAATAGATATTAATAGTTCTGCATCTGTGAAAATATCAGTGCTGTAAAAGATCTGTGATTTAAATTATCAGCTTTTCAAGCTCGGAAAAATCAGCTGTTTGCGCACCAGTCACCAAAACATCCGGTAAAAATCGCGGAAATAAACAGCGATCCAGAGTCCCCGGATAACAGCGATAAAAACAGCGATCCAGAGTCTATCGCGGGTATGCAGCTTCTATTTCGTAAGAAATGGAAACTGAAATGAAAACACAAGTGACAAATCAAAGAATATAAGACGGGACTTCGTATCGAGGGATTGAGTGGCTACAAAGTAGCCACTCAATTTTCTTTTGCCATGTTGTCACATCGTACCGCACGCATAAGCTCTTGACATGCATGGGTTGCAGTGATATTGAGTTTCCATTTGGAGCATAAATGTCGTTATATTCCAAGAAGGAATAATTTTTATCTTGTGCCCAGATATAAAGTTTCAACACACAACTTCATACACGTATTCCCCAATCCCCAGTAAGTCATACTGTTCCTTTCACTGTACATTAAATACATTAAAAACAAAGACAAATAATGAAAATGGACAATTCAAAAATAACTAAAACTTAAGGACAGCTTTGAGTGCCTAATGTCAGTGGAAAAGTGCTACAGAGACTATAAGTTTTATTAAAATATTGTCATAATACAATAATAAATATGTTAGAAAGGTAGGATAATAAAAAAAAACACACATTAACAAACACAAATAAAAAAGACAACTCAATAAAAATATATATTGTAAACAGATATTTTATTTCAGGTATTTAGGTGTGCAGACAGTATAACACACATTTGTAATCCTATTGTGAGTATAAAACAGCACCAATTTATGACCAGCATAAAACAATGAGAATTAAAAAAAATAATCATTTGTATCAGCTGCCTTGTGTGTCTGGTTGGTCTTTAAAAGGGTTGAATCCTTGTCTACGGAGTTCGGCCAGAGGCATAAAGAGCTGATCGTTAGGAGGAAACTCATCCCACCCTGTCCATGTCCAACCTGATAGAATAGATTACAAATAATTTAATGAAGAATACTACAAAAAAGGCAAGGCAAGTTTATTTGTAGAGCACAATTCATACACAAGGCAATTCAAAGTGCTTCACAGTTGCATAAAATTACAAGAAAACAGATACAATCAATAATAATAATAATAAACATCAACATAAAAATCTATCAATTACATTAAAAGGCAAGAGTGCAGATAAAATACTTTCAGTTTACATATGCACGGGTAAAAAGAGCAGTTTTCAGCCTAGATTTGAACATTGTCAGAGTTCAGGCCTGTCTCACATCCTCATGAAGACTGTTCCAGATTTTAGCTGCATGAAACTGAAACGCAGCCTCACCGTGTTTATTATTGACTCTGGGAACCACCAGGAGACCCCTCCCTGAAGTTCTCAGGGCCCGAGATGGTTCATACGGCTCTAACATGTCAGAGATGTACTTTGGTGCTAAACCATGAAAAGACTTGTACACAAGCAGAGCTGTTTTAAATTCTATTCTCTGAGTGACAGGAAGCCAGTGCAGGGACCGGAGCACTGGACTAATATGGTCGTATTTCCTGGTTCTTGTCAGGACTCGAGCAGCAGCGTTCTGGATGTACTGCAGCTCTAACAGCTCGTTTAGAAAGGCCAGTGAGCAGCCGTTACAGTAGTCTAACCTGCTGGAGACAAATTTGTTTAAGTTCAGGTCTGAGTCCATGATTACTCCTAGATTTCTAACCTGATTCTCAAGGTGACTGATAACACTTTGTCTTTGTGTCTGTGGGCCAAAAACAATGATCTCAGTTTTGTCTGAGTTTAGTTGGAGAAAGTTGTTTTGCATCCACAAACTGATCTGTTCGATGCAGTGACAGAGTCTATCTACAGGCCCCCTGTTCACCTGCCGTCAGTGACACATAGATCTGAGTGTCATCTGCGTAGTTGTGGTACGACACACTGTTGCTGTTTATTAGCTGACCCAATGGAAGCATGTACAAGTTGAATAAGAGATTGACGCCTGGGGGACTCCACAGGTCATGGAAATTTTGTCTGAGACACAGTTGCCAATTTCGACAAAGTACGTCCTATCCTCCAGATAGGACTTAAACCAGTTTATCGCAGCACCAGAGATTCCCACCCAAAAACACTTAAATTACACATGGCATTAGAGCAGTGTTTTTTGACTGGTATGGCATGGGGACCTAACATCACCATAAGATGACAAGCTGTAACCCAAGCTGCAAGTAAGAATATCTATTTCAACATAAAAAAAAATCCAAAACACTATTTGTTTCACATAAATATGTACAGTGGGGAAAAAAAGTATTTTGTCAATTCCCTATAGACTTTCTATTGGGATTTGCCCCCCCCCCCCCACACTGTAAATACAGTAATTTCTCACAAATCATTGTAGATTATAAGTATTGAACAGGACTCAAAAGTTTAAATCATAATCAAAATCACCCAGAACCAGTCCTTTTAGTTTTAACAGATTTCAGATTTTGTTTTTATACTTTTTATTCGATATATAGTAGAAGAAATGTTTGGTGACCCACATTTGGGTCCCGACCCACCAGAACAGCTGCATTAGAGGATAAGTAGTTGTTGAATAAATTCAGTAATATTTTCATTACTAATGACTAAACAGAAAAGTATGTACAGTTGTGTTCAAAAGTGTACATACCCTGGCAGAATTTTGGATAAAAAACTCACTCAAAGTTAGTGGGTGTATGAAGAAAAATGACCCTAATTAAAAGATTATGATCAAGAGGAATGGGCCGCATTACCATTAGATTATATATAGAACCTTATCCACAATACCACTAAAGACTCGACTCCAAGCTGTCATTGATGCTAAAGGGGGAAATACACAGAACTATGTAAACTTTGGATCAGGGTCCTTTTGGTACTTTCTTTTTTCATTATGATTTAAAAAGAGCAAACTCAGTTTTTTCCCCACACAACCACTGTGTGAAAAAAACTTTTTGTGTTATCTTTCATATTCTTGGAAAAACCGTCCAAAATTCTGCCACGGTATGTAAACGTTTGAGGACAACTCTATATATTTTTACCTTCATTCTTGTCTGGCTCCATGTTCCTGGGCTCCGCGGACCTCCCTCGGTCCAGCTCCCCTCTCATAAACACAGTGACATAGTGATACGCCTCATCCAGTTTCACTGAATTCACCACAAACGCGAAGCAAACGTGCTTCAAATGAACTCCTGCCTCCTCCAGAACCTCCCTCTCCGCACATGCCTCCCACGACTCACTGCAAAAGATAATTTACAAAAGAAAAAGAAAAGCTTAAACATTAAATATTTTAAATTAAACATTGAAAAAATTAAAACACATCTTAATATTTTACAGCATTAATTGTATTATTATTATTTCAATGGGTGCCAATTTCATTATTTTTGATAGCACATCCATGACTTTTGATGTGTGTTATTCCTATGCGTAAGTAATGCACCCTTTGCTGAATTCATAGTTTTGCTTCCATCTAATCATTGACCACATAAAATAATATCACACTCCAACAAAATAAAAGTGCAAATATACTATTTTACTTTGACAGTGATCAAACGGAACCATTTATCTTTTATTAGAAATCCTAACTAAACTCGTGTTTACAATATATGGCACCTCTGTGAAAGAGAGTGAAAAAGGTTTATTGGTATTAATAGCCTACAATTTACAAACTGTAAAACAAAATTGAAGCGATGTCTAACTATTGTAAGAAACGACATAAAACGCACCCAAATTCCAGGTGACCTCCCGGAAGTTGATATGTGCCATGGCCCGTGGAGTTCTTGCGTTTTCCGAGTAAAACCGAACCTGCATGTTGGGGATCTGTGACCAACACTCCTACCCCCACACCGGGCCGCTTCACCTGCAGAGAATTGGACATGAAGATGAAATGTTTTTGGCAATAAATGTGCCAAAATACTAGGTCTACAATGGCGTGTGACTATTTACTTCAATGCTGTGACTGCAAGGAGTGAAGCTACAAAACTGGACGGGTGACGGAAGTTCAAGGTAGCATTTAAAAACCTACAAAATAAAACCGTGCAAAGAAAATTAGAGAAGGAATATTCATGTTGACCACTAAATAAACCAGCAGTCACTATTTTTGAATGACGTATGCCTAAAAATGACATTGTACTGTATGATGTCAGTACGGTACCATGATATGGCGCAGTTTCATGATGTTGCAGTGTGCCAGGTGCCCTCTCAAACGCATCCTTTATTATTTCACTTACATCAGTTGCATCATCATTCCCACTTCATTATACAATATCAAATACAATAGGTTGCGTTCATGGATACGTACTTAACATAAAATAAAAGCCTGATGCAAATTGATGCGCGATTTTGTGAATATAAAAGCTTGACCTTGAATCTGAATCAAAGCGCAAAATATTACACCTATTAAAAGATTCAAAATTGTGTTAATTAATTACAAAGGCTTAGTGTCCCAATGTACAGGATTGAAGTCAAATTGGAACTGACTTTACCAAACAGGGGAACAACAGGCATATCCCAGTCATAAATAATCCAGAAGTTGACATTGTGACATCACTTGAAAAAACAGTGCATCCGTGGTGTGCACACATTTCCACAAACATTCTCCCACTCCATCAACAACAGTACCCCCCAAAGTACATATTGCACTTTAGTTTAGTTTATTGGTTTATTTGAGCAGCAAACACTCTGCTCAAAAGGAGTGGGCCGAAGCAAAAGGTTTATAAGCGCCCACCCCCAAAATAAAACCAATAACATTTTAATTTAACAATCAAAGCATACAAAACACAACAGCTTTTATTTCTTGTACAATGTCTAGTACAGAGCAAGTAACAAATCATGATCATTAATGTATTTCTTACAAGTTGTTACCAATGCAATTCCAAACATTGGTACATTACTAAAATCACTAGTGTAACTTTACTGGAAGTCACCATTTTAATGTTATAAAGGCACGTTACTATACAACAGTATATATTATACTTTGTGATCCTGCTACGTCCCAGTTGTCATTACCATCCTCGGTATAATATCAATTTGTGTACAATTTCCTCTTTTTATTTTTGTATATTATTATTATTATTATTTTTTTTGTATTATGAAAGCCCTACATAGTGTAATGCATTAAAAAGCATCAATACTTATTATACTGCGAGATCTTGCTACTTCCCAGCTGTCATTACCATCCTCAATATAATTTTAATTTGAGTTTAATTATTATTGTTATTCTTCAATGAAGGTACTTGATTCTTCTTCTGTACTCAGTAGTTGAATTATTATTGTTATTATAATAATAATAATATTTTTATTATAAGAATAACAATATGGTAACCGTCTGAAGTATTACCAAAAGTCACTAGTTTTATGTTTAAAAAGACAAATGAATATACATATTATACCCCATGAATATTATTATGTACATTTATTATGTAAGCCCTACACAGTGTAGTGCGTTAAAAAGCCAGTTGTAGAGTGCAGTAGCTCCTCATCAACAAACCCCTAGCTGCCCTAACTGGCTGATTTTGTAGATAATGTTCCTATGCTGTCTGGTGCGTTAAAAGACGAGGATTATGAGCCCGTTGGGAGGATCCCTCTCAACAGATCCATAGCTGGCCTACCCTAATCTCTATTTGTAATTTTGAGCAATAGAATGACAAATGTTGAGAGCAACAACATTCTTCCTTAATTAATAAAAAGCATCTTGATCCTATTGCGTCCCCTAGTGGCAACTCATTTTCAGCTCAATAATGGCTCTAGGCACAAAACTCCTTCTGTTTTTTTTTCATTGATTACAGGTCATTGAAGACGCCACAGGTTCTTGTACTACTGTGGAGCGGTCCATATATATATATATATATATATATATATATATATATATATATATATATAAATAAAATTAGGACTAGATAAATAGATGTGAGTTAAAAGCTCAGCTAAAAAGGTGGGTCTTGAGCCTGCTCTTAAATACATGAACGTTCTCTGTGGTCCTGAGCTCCTCCGGCAGGTCGCTCCAGAGGCGAGGGCCATAATATTGGAAAGACGCCTCGCCGTGAGTCTTTCTGTTGACTTTAGGAATAACTAGGAGACCCCTGCCAGAGGAGCAAAGGGGCCATGAAGGTTCATAAAGTAAAAGCAGTTCTGAAAGATAAGAAGGAACAAGACCATTAAGACATTTAAAAACCATTAAAAGAACTTTAACATCGATCCTGAAACACACGGGGAGCCACTGCAGCGACTCTCAAACTGGTGTAATGTGGTCCCGCAACAGGGACCACATTACACCAGGTTGTATTAATGCTGCAGTGGAAGACGACACAGTTCATCTGTCCCTTTCTTGTCATATGCTCTTTTGCTCAGGCAGTTGACTGTAACAATAATCCACAACTCCAACTGCCCATTAGTCGTCAGCGTTTGGTTCATTATAGCCAAAAGAAGAGCTGAGGTGCCTTGTCCACATTCACAGCCTCTTTTTGGGGTTCTCCGACAACCTGGCAGAAACAATCATAAAAAATAATACATGACACATTTAATGACTTGTAACAGCTGTACACTATAATCCTAAACTTTCTTTATTACACTCATTAGCCTATAATACATTCAACATACACATTTGTCTCCAAGATCACAGTTTTGAACATATATTTCGTTGTGGTAAATTCCCCTTATTGCCTTAAAGTCACAACCTGTAGAATCTGTTTTCCGTCATTCTTGCGTGACTGTTTCCCAGTGCCGTTAGTCTGCCCCAGGACAGTCGTCAGTCTCCCTGCATAATTACCTAAGTCAGTCTTTGGCCAAATTGAGATATTTCGTTCACTCTATTTTCCAAATGCTGCTGCAGCAGAAACACTTGCTGACAGAGTAATTTCTATGACAAGTGTTTTTCGATCACATGAAATATGACCAAAAGCGGTTCACACTGCAGGGGCAGTTGATTCCTGTGTATTGTCAATGGGAAGTGCGCGCACATGTGCGGGTGATGAGTGTGCGTGGCAGGTGCGTCAGAGCGGCGTGAACGCGGCGGGAGGAGACAGGAGGAGTCCAAACACACATTCAGGATGAATTGATTATCTGAATTTGGAGCAACATAACTACCTCTTCACTTATGTCATAAAGACATAAGTGAAGACACCCTCTGAAAAGAGGAAGTATTCATCGTAACGATCAGCAGCTGTGGTTTGAAATGCCTTTTATGGTTCCAGGCATTCAGATCAGAGAATCATACGCTTCAATAAACTTGTGAAAACATGAACGTGAGTGCATTTAACAAGGCACTGGATTACAAACATGTTTAAAAGGGGATTTTATCGTTACATGAACGCTGGACAGACAGGTACTACATACCCAAACCCACACGTATTGAAATAATATCTGAGAGAGGAAAGAGGCAAGATTTGCCTCAAGTGTCAGAGAAATGTAGGCTAGTTAAACTATTCCACAGTCACTAAAGTACAAACAAAGAATCAGAAAACCGTTTTCCTTCATATCAATGCTTAGCAGCAACTGCGCAGTTTTTTCTTCTTCTATAGAATTGCACAGCAGTGGCTCCGCCTGAGGTGAACACATACGAGCGTCTGACTGCAAGCCTTTCAAGCGTCAAAATAGAAGCAGCAGCGCGGGCCGTGCAGTTAGGTGTGTACGCACCTTTAGAGGTTAACTAATGTAGCCTCTGGGTCACTTGTGTCCACAAAACAAATACAATTCTACTCCTTTACCTCATCTGACTTGCAGGCAGTGTTTTCCCCCCCCCAAAATAGTTCAGTCCAAACATGGCTGCCAGTTCGATCTCTGAGGTGTTCCCCACAATCACTGTTGCGGTTGGGCCGCTGTCTTCGTCTTTGGGTCTCACGGATTGAAGTCCTTTCTTGGGACAGGGAGGTTGGCTGACCACCGGTACAGAGGACACCATGACGCCCTATGAGCAGGGATCATTGGAGCTCCTGGAACTGAAAAATATTGAATTGCGTTTACAAGAACACTTTACGTTACTTTCAGGTATCAAACTTTACATTAGAAAAGTTGACATATACCCCGTCAGCACACTGTGAGTGGCCGGGTGAAATAAGGAGGGAAAGACGTGCTAGGTGTTAATGCTGACCTGAAACAGAGTAGAAAAACATGTTACTTTAGTCATTAATAGATACACAGACACAGAGCATTTTACACCATTACATTTTTTGGGAAAAAACACATTTGAACCCAAAATACACAGATTATACTGGAAATCCTAAATATATATAAATATATATATATATATACACACACACACACTATATATTCAAATATATATAATATCTAATACATATATACGTATGCGTGCAAGTTTGCATTAAGTTTGTACTCAAGTACTAGATATGCTACGCGTGCAGCCAGCTACTCCTGGTCTGCTCCAAAACGACTTCCCCGCCTCGTGCGAATGTCCACAAGTTTTTATAGGATCAGAGCAGAAAAACATGTGGACGTACCACGTATGGACGGGCTTTGTTCCAGTCTGAGTGAAACAGATGACCTGTTGTGTTGCATTTAAAACATGAGCATTAATTTAACTTGAAGATTTAAATTTGGTGTTTGGCGCCCTCCTCTGGAAACTTATCACAACTGCTCGGGCTTTTTGTACGAGAGCCTTCAAACATAACATGTACACTTAGGCTACGTTCAGACAGTAGGCTGAAGCGACCCAGTTCCAAATTTTTTGCCCCTATGCAACCTGTATATCTGATCTTTTCATGACAGTCTGAACGATACAGAGCCCATCTTTTCAAATGCGACCCAGGCCACTTGGATATGTGGTCCTAAATCTGATACGTATCTGATCTCTTTCTATGCGACTTCAGTCTGAACGGCCAGGTCGCATTTATCCGACCTACACTCATCGCTACAAATACCATTCATTCTGCTTTAAAGTAGACGGGAGCGGGAGGAAAACTACACGTGCACTTGCTATGAATAAAGTTACGTTGAGTGACGTCGCTGACCTCAGCAGCACGTTTCTTGTTAAAGCCATCGCTGTCTCTGCTCCATAAAGTCCATAGTACAAAAAAACTCTCTCTTCCTTCTCAAAATGATCCGGTTATTGACGTACTCGCTCCGTTAGCTTCCTAAAACGTTTACATTGCCAGATCCGTGGCGTTTTTTCTAGTTTACTCCCTCAACATGATCCTCAAACAGCAGTGCCGTGCTGTCTACTGCGCATTTGAGAGTAATATGAAGGACTTTGCAAAAAAAACATTGGAACTGGGCATTAAGTCCTGCAGTCTGAACGTAGCGTTACTCCGTAAAGGGCTCTGATGAGTCATCGTTGTGTTATGTTTCAGCATGTTTTTCCTTCAGAAAAATGCAAGATTCACCATTTATGTTTTAAAAGGACCTATTGAGCCAAAAACACCCTGGAGTGGCGTTTTGTTTCATTGGTGTAACTTCAGAACCTGTTCGTCGACGTCTGAAGTCCATGACTTGGATCCACAGAGGTCAGGGTGGAAGAAACCACTGCTGGTTTGTGTCTGGGGCCCTCACGCTTCCCATGACGCAGAAGTCTTCTCCATGAAAAGCAGTGGGAGGAGTCTGAGGGCCAGAGAGAGGTCCATCTCCACCTGATGGTCAGCAGTGAGGGTCCTACACGGCCACCACAGCAGACATAATGTAACACACTCGCAACACAGCACAAGATAAGGCTTTTTATGAATCAGGCAATGGAGCAATCAATATATGGATCGCTTAAAGTTTTTACATCGCTACTAAATATTCTTTTTCATGTACAGTTCTAAAGGGTGTAGTTGTGGTTTTCAAACGTTTCATACCAAGTACCACTTCATCAAATGTTTGACCTTCCAAGTGCCATCAGGCCTAGATTAAGATCGAATCAGGGATGAACCAGGTATAAAAAGGTTCTAAAATAGAGATATGAAAAAAAGCAAAAGTAGCCAACATCAAGCTTGGCTAAAAAACTCCAGAGTAGCCACAAACGTCTATTTTATTTTGTGTACATGGGTCGCGTCAGAGAGGACCTGTCCGTCAGGCGACACATGGCCCGCTGAGTGCATAGTCTGTCACAAAAGAAAAGTGTAATCAAAACTGGGGAATGTGAAAGAAGAGAAGGACGATGACCGTTACAACACCTGAAAATGTTGAAAGAGTTCTTCAGTCTGTGCTTCACTGTGCTGTCCTTGGCATGTTGGGATATTCTCATCGTCAGATTTTTTTTTACAATGAACTGTCTTCACCCATACAAATGCTTTCAATGGATTTTAGTGTGAGAAGCCTTCCCCCGGGCGACTGATCTCCCTGAGGGGATGTAAACTGGCCTGTGCTGTCATTATTTCCTGTGGGTTTATCTCCAATCCCTGGTTTATAACAATCGTTGAACATTTGAACAAAAATGCCAACATACCGGTCAACATGCTTGAAAAAGTGGACCAAAATCATCTGAATCAGTGTATTGACAATTGAGGCTGATATTTCAAAGATATTCTTCATTAAAACGGTATCAAATGAAATCTCCAAATGTTGTGTGACCGGCAAAAAAAGAGTTTTGAAACATGCAGTTTTTTTTCTATTTCATTGATACAACTGTACTTTATGTGGCTACACATCACTTACACCCAAAAGACGAGTCAGAGAACCAAAGCGCACAGGAGACAGAAGTTATCAGCTGTCTGGACTATATCTCTGGACATAAAGTGAGAAATAATCAGAAACTAAAACAATGAACAGGGTTTCTACAGGTGGCATCAAGTCAAATGTAATGCTTTTTTATGCCATTTTAATGCCCAAAATATACAAAACTAATTCCACAAATGCAAAAAACATCTCTGCATATTTAATTTAGTAAGATTTCTAAACTTTCAATCAAATAGGGGAATAAGAGGAAACTTTTGATATTCCAAACCAAATTAGACACAACAAGCAACTCTTGAGCAAAAAATTGAACTGCAGCTGAAATAGTTTTTGTGTATACAGTAAAAATATTTTAGCAATGTCGTTCTGCTCTAAGGAAAAATTATATTTTTTAAAGACATTTGGATTTAATGCCAGTATTAATCTGATTTAATACTTCTTAATTACTTTTAAAGGCTTAATTAAAGTCATTAATTTAATGACTTTCAATGCCCAGTGGAATCCCTGATAAATTGTCTAATGTACACAGTGGCTGTTGCAAACACCACATTTCCATCCAAACGAGTAAACGGGAAGGAATTACATGTGTAACCAAGTGGTTAAAATTGGTATTATTATATTTAACCCTTGTCGACATAAACGCCATAGTTTAAAGATGAGATGTACCATTACCCCCACTATTATACCAGGCTACGCAGATTCGTTGGCTGAATGACAGAAACAAGATATTGCATTTACACTTAATTTATTGTAGACATATTTGTAAGTAGAGAAAGGCAATCTTCAGTTTCGACCATTGTTGTGTAGTCCATTTCCAAAGGCCCCAACCCCCCTCGACAGGGGCATCTGCCAGGCACAGGTGATGTCCGTTGATGAAGAGTTCCCAAAGCTACTCTGGGAGAACCGGTCATAGAAGAGGCAAGGAAACCAGAGTAGGCCGAGGCTCGGTTAGCCGCCCAGGTCGGCCAATTTTTTACAAGTTCCATGCAGCACACACAGAAAAAGGGGAGACCCTCCGCCAGCAGAGATCTACATATAAAAGTAATGAGGATTCATTGAAATTGAACTTAACACACTAAATAAGCTAGAGTAGGGTTTAACGCATCATAACAGGTGCTTGTTGTCGTAGCGCGCCACCTTCCGGACCAACAGGTCCAACCGAGCCTCCAACAGCTAGTAAACACATTACCCCATTAGTCATACGACTCTGATTCTGACAAAACATGACAACTCCAACACACCGACGATGCCCGCAGCATCCTTCAAAGTTACTGAGCTTTATGCCGAACAGCAACTATGATGCGCCTGATCGTCTACTTTCACATGAATCTCCTGTTTTTGTGGCCATGACAACCCTGCTCCAGCGGCGGTGACGTCAGGGGTGCAGAGTTCAGGTGAGGGGCATAACAGAGGAAGTGAGGGCCTTTTATAGGCTAATTTAGCTGGATAAAACCCACCCCATATGGTTTACTCAAAGTCTAAGTAAGATATCCCAAATCTGCTCATAAAGTGTCTTTGTATCTAATGTGTCACAATTTTAAATCTAGCTTCACCAGCTGCTTTCCCCCTGAAACAACGTTTTGTCAAAGATTTCATCGACTAACTAAAACTCACCAACTCATGCAGAAACCATAGACAATAGGTGAAGAAGGGAAACAGGTTGAGGGTGTGGAGGGGCAGAGGGATGAGGAGACTCTACCTGCTGAAAAGCCTGGTGGATGAAGAGAAGTCTCCTCTGATGGATGTGTGGGATCCCGGAGCAGGGGCAGAGCAGAGTGTGTCCTGATGGAGGGCAACGACCACAAACAAACCTGAAAGAAAGTAAACATGAAGTTCAATCTGTAACAACGAGGAAATACTTTTGTACATTAGGGGGCGCCACAGATCCACGACCTGAAAAATAAACATAATGGTTAAAGTATTGAGGGAACAAGAAACCCAAGTGTGATGCCACAGAAGTGAAGCCGTAAACATTGAGAAGGAGCACAGAGGGACAGGGGGCCAAGCTCACCCTACTTTGAGGAAAAAGCATCAAGCAGCCAAGGCTAGATGCCCTAACGGTCTACCCCAAACATAGACGCCCTAACTGTATGCCCCAAACTGTCTACCCCAAAGGTAGACGCCCTAACTGTCTACCCCAAACATAGATGCCCTAACTGTATACCCCAAACATAGACGCCATAACTGTATGCCCCAAACTGTCTACCCCAAACATAGATGCCCTAACTGTATATCCCAAACATAGACGCCCTAACTGTCTACCCCAAACATTGACGCCCTAACTGTATATCCCAAACATAGATGCCCTAACTGTATATCCCAAACATAGACGCCCTAACGGTCTACCCCAAACATTGACGCCCTAACTGTATGCCCCAAAGGTAGACGCCCTAACTGTCTACCCCAAAGGTAGACGCCCTAACTGTCTACCCTAAACGCAAACGCCCCAACTGTCTACCCCAAACATGGGCGGTTGCCCTAACTGTCTACCCCAAACATGGGCGGTTGCCCTAACTGTGTACCCCAAATTAGACATCCTAACTTACTACCCAAAACGTAATCTATTTACACTCTACTGGGAAAAGTCCACAGCAGGAAAAGTTTAAATATCTAAAACCTACGACGCGACCTCTTAGCAAAAGCCTCAACGTCATCATCCTCCCTAAAGCGCTTACGAGAAGAGGGAGGAGAGGGGGACGACGAACGAGAGGAAAGGGGGGAAGAAAGGGGAGAGGGGGAGGATGGATGAGAGGAAAAAGGGGAAGAAGGGAGATACGGAGAGGACGGGGGAGTGGAAAAAGGTGAAGAAGGGGGAGAGAGAGGGGGGGAGGACGGACGAGAGGAAAAAGGGGAAGTAGGAGGAGAGAGGGAGGATAGGCAAGAGGAAAAAGGGGAAGAAGGAGGAGAGAAAGGGGGAGAGGGGGAGCGACGGAAAGGGGAAAAGGCAGACCCAGCAGATTGGGTCAGAACAGAAGGGCCGGCAGGAGCAGAGAAGGCCCCTGCAGGAAAGACACGAGAAGGGAAGATCGGGATAGGGCGCAGAGGAGCAGGGAGAGATGGTGGGAAAGGCAAAGCCACAACGATGAGGGGATCCTCGAAATCGCAGAAGTAAAGATCAGGAAGCACCTCCTGAGAAGAAGAGGGAGGGGAAGCAACAGGAAAGGCAGGAGGAGAGACAGGAAGAAGGGGCGAAAAAGAAGAGAGGATAAGGTCCGGAAAGGTAAAGGGGGGAAAAGGAAAGGGGAGAATGTCCTCGAAAACTAAGGACAAGACAGAGTAAGAGGAGATGATAGAGGGAGGGAAGGAGACAGAGCCCGCCAGAAGGTAAGCAACCGCCGGATGTGGGGACGTAGGTTGAGGCTGACCTGGGACAGGGCCCGCGTCCCCAGCACCGAAGGGAAGGACCGCAGGAGGAGGAGGGTCCACAGGCGGCAGCCAGGGGACATCTCCTAAACACAGAAAAACATCAGACATCAGAGTTAGTTTGTACTTAGTTTGATTAAACTAGCTTTGTATTTTAAGTTTACTAAGTATTTCAATTTGGTTTTCTGGTACATTTCATTTGCTTTTTTTTGATAAACATTAGACATTGTTTAATCTATTGCTAACAAGGCAAATCAAAATCAAAATATGATGTGCTAAATGTATCATTGATAATGTGTAAAGGGAAATCACAAACGGGTATGTGGTGTGTTTGTGTGCATGCTGTGTTCCTATGCTCTTG
Source organism: Proterorhinus semilunaris (assembly GCA_021464625.1). Classification (NCBI taxonomy): domain Eukaryota; kingdom Metazoa; phylum Chordata; class Actinopteri; order Gobiiformes; family Gobiidae; genus Proterorhinus; species Proterorhinus semilunaris. The sequence goes on from CM038359.1 coordinate 9,370,875, forward strand.
TACTTTGTTCCTTGCAATATGTTCCTTTGTACTGTAATGATTAAGGGGGTGGGCGCTCATAAGCTTCTTGCTTCAGCCCACTCCTTTTGAGCAGAATGTGTACTGCTCAAATAAAAAAATAAACTAAACTGCTCAAATAAACAAATAAACTAAACTAAACTAATTAATAATCATCCAATGCTGGACACTGTAGGAACTGTCTGTGAAATGGACAGGCCTTGTGCCTGAGCAGATGTGGAAGTACCCAAACACACTGCTGCATCAAAATACTAAATCATTCGAAGTCTGTACACAGCTGCATCAAAATACTAAATCATTCGAAGTCTGTACACAGCTGCATCAAAATACTAAATCATTCGAAGTCTGTACACACTGCTGCATCAAAATACTAAATCATTCGAAGTCTGTAAACTGCTGCATCAAAATACTAAATCATTCGAAGTCATTACAAGGTTTGTGTCTTTGTACTTTGTAACATGTTCCCTGTATTATTGTGATTTGATTAATGGTTTTTATTTCAATTATGTCGGGGTGGGTGCTTATAAGCTTTTGCTTCAGCCCACTCCTTTTGACCAGAATTTTAACTGCTCAAATAAACTAATAAACTAAACTAAATCATTCGAAGTCATTACAAGGCCTGCAGTTAGATGTTATATTGTGCTGTGCACTTGAAAGTAAACATTCCAAATTAAAGCAGGCGCCATTTTGTTCAAAATGTTGCTACTAAATTTGTGACATTCAACAACCCCCTGCGCAAATAATCCAAACAAATTCCCACATATTCTTAGCTAATGGGTAAGTTTGTGCCATTTCTCTTCAAATGTTGTTGTTTTATCCAGGTTTTATAGTGACATTTTGAAGTAATTGTCGAATGAACTGTCTACCAACCAAACAAGCTAACGTTAGCTTAGCCCTAGCACAATTCCCCTTTAAAACGTGTTTTTCTCCGTGACGTTATGAAATATAACTGTACATTTGGTAATAATTCGATAATTATCTATGTTTAGCTTGTTTTCACCGAGTGTTATTATCAGTGATCCAAATAAATCACGTTAGTGTTAATGTCTATTTGCATATATCCAAACCTAACAAAGACCTAGCTAAAACAGACTTACTAGGACAAAATATCTTTCATAACCTATCAAATTCTACAATAAGTAGGTACTAATAAGTAAGGATATGAGGACACTTACCTCCAACCTGCAGGTCCTGGACGTGGTCCGGAGGGAGGTCCAAGGGAGTCATCTTCAAAGTTTTCCGCTGTAGTTTATCACAAACCTGGCAAAATATTAAAACATGTGTTAGTTTAACTGCTTTTACGTTGCCAACAGATGAATGTGGAGACACTATTTAAAGCAGAACACGCTAAAATAATACGCACCAGTTCAGTAGCAGCAACTCACTTGAAATTCAAGTGAGAAGTGAACACAAAGGTCCTAAGGTGACGACACATGGAAGTTGGAATTCTACATCGTGATGTCACATCACAACGCATTCTTTGATTTACAGTGTATTTCTTCAAAATAAACTAGTGGATATTTTAAAAGGTAAAATCGAGTTATTGTTCACACTCAGACATTTAGAGTTGGATAATCTCTCTATGGTAGAGATAGCCAGCTGGAACTGTTTCATGGCCTTTCCACTTTTTTATAGGTCTACGTCACCTTTTTTTATTCAATTATAAATGTTCACGATTATTTAAGAATACAAAAAAAGAGAGCAAATTAAGCATACCAACTTTAGGTTAACATAGAACAGAATAATATCTAAACTGCAGTCATATAGCTTAATGCGTCTTTTAGGAGCCACGTAAAGAACTCAGGACCGCAGTTCAGTGACTACAGTGAGAGTGAATGTTATTGACCAAAAAATAAAATCAACTGCTCTTGAGAGAGATTAGACTCAGCTGTTGTCTGTAGCCGAGCCGTCCTCTGTCCTTGGTGCTGATATACAAACATGCCCCTAATGAGGCCTATTTATGAGCTACTTTTCATTCTACAAAAAGTAACGCAAAATTTCAACATACAGTGCTTTTCAAAAAATGTGAAATTGGTTGTAACGTTTTACTGTATATTTTTGAGTCAATCCTCTTATTTTATTCTATTTTATTCCATTTTCTACATTACGAATGGGTGCAGTAGTTAGTTTACAGTTGTGTTAGGAGTTGCTCACAGAAGTAAGAATAGTGGTTCTCAAACTGTGGTCTGTGTGGCTGCACAAATATTCTATATTGGTATTAGGTGATGCACAAATAATATAGTGCATCACCTAATACATTGTATAGCAATACAGGTGAAACTTGAAAAACTAGAATAATGTTCAAAAGTTCATTTATTTCTGCATTTCAACTTATATATAGATATATATATAGATAGATATAGATTCATTGCATGCAAAGTGACAGTCAGGTCTATAAATATTGGGACATTGACTCAATTCTTATATTTATGGCGCCATAAACCGCCACATCCGATTTCAAATGAAACACCAAAGATGTACATAAACTGCAGGCCTTCCGCTTTCATTTGAGAGTATTTACATCCAAATCGGATGAACGGTGTAGGAATTACAAGCGTTTTTTATGTGAGCCTCCCACTTTTCAAGGGACCATAAGTATTGGAACAATTGGCTGCTTAGCTGTTCCATGGCCAGGTGTCTGCTTTTCCCTCATTATCCCATTCATAAGGAACAGGTGAGACGTCCAGAGTTCATTTCAAGTGTGATATTTGCATTTTGGATATTATTCTTATTATTTATTTTCAATATGAGATCCGAAGAGTTATCACTATCAGTAAAGCAAGCCATTATTAGGCTGAAAAATCAAAACAAACCCTGGTTTGTGAATGAGCTCAAAACCCTATCCTCACTGTGAATTACGGTGCAGGAGAATCATGGTGTGGGGCTGTTTTGTTGCCTCAGGGTCTGGACAACGTGATATCATCAATAGAAAAATGTATTCACATGTTTATCAAGACATTTTGCAGAAATACCTGAGACATTCACAACAGCATGGAATAAATAAGTACACCCTTGTATTAAATAGCTGGCTGATCCTTCTTTTGCAGCAATAACTGCTTTTCTGTAGTTGCAGATTAGACGCTCACAACAATCAGGATGAATCTTGGACCGTTCCTCTTTACAAAACTGCTGCAGTTCAGTGAGATTCAGATGGTGTACTTACTTATTCCTTCATCTCCTGTGAATGTTTACATGGTATGGCCAGTAAAAATATGATAACATTCAAATGTTTGGGTGGTATTAGTTCAACCAGACACTGTTTTGTGTGATTTTAATAAAGTTCAAACCAAATTTTATGACAAATTTAGGCAGAAATGTAAGAAATTCCACACATTGTACTCACTTTTTCTTCCCACTGTATATAAATCAGCTTAACCCTGACCCTGCCCTAGCCACTAACCTTAAGGATACTGGGCTGGTGCCTAATCTTAATACATCGATGTTCCCCCACTTCTATTGATGGGGGAACATAGGTACCGGAGAACATAGGGCCTACCCCAAGTCAACAACAACTTAAAAGCTTGACCTTGAGTAAACCACCTCAAAATGCATTTTTGTAATGAGTAGCCTAGACAACGCACTATTTATAGTGGTACCAACATTTATGTGGCAGAGCCTGCCTGCAGGCGATACTGCCACACAAGGATATTTTGCCTCACCTCTCTTCCTTTCCTCTTGGTACGCTACACAATCATCTGCAGAAGTAGTAGAATCCTAATTTGGTTCACTGGATGAAAGTTGGGGTTCCCATGCAATCTCGTGGTCAGTATCGGGGCCATAACCATAGGTCTCTTCCAAATACTTGTTTTGTCTCATTAATAAACCTTTTTTTCAATTAGGTTAGTGCTCCAAAAGCTCGGAGCAGCTTTAAGTTTTAGTCATCACAACAATGCAATAATGTCTCTTGATGATGCAGCGCTGACATGGAAACTTATTAAGCACCGCACATATTTATAGAGCTGACTTTATCTAGGAGACTGCTGCTGAGAGCACTATAATGGCTACAACTGTACTCTGCACTCCAACTGTACTGAGAGAAAAATTAAGGAGCTTTAAGCATTATTATGTAATCAGCATTCTATTATATTATAATTATATAATATATTACTTATAGTGTTTAAATTCACAGTATCCATGATGAAAGACCATAGTGTTTTTGTGGTTTTGTGATAATAGTTGCTGGCATTCTGATAAGAATATTTTCCATGTCAGGCATGTAAGAGAAGTTTAGTCCTATTTCCTGAAAGAAAAAAGCCGGTGGTGTTGATAACTTGTGAAAGAGATGCCGACAGCTCCACGTCAGAACCTTTTAACAGCTGGAATGCAACACGTTCTACATAGGGATGAGGGGCCACGAACAATACCACGTAGTAAAGGAAGTATTTTATCATGGCTTCGTCTGATGTAAACTATTGATTATGTAAATGTATTATAAGAAGTATGGAGTGTCAAACTCTACTTTCACCAGATCATTGAAGTCACTAGTATGAAATACCTTTATAGTTAAGTAGGTGATATTTTTAGTTAGAAAAAGCCTTACTCCCCATTGTTGCTCTTGGCGGAATAAACCGAAGGTTCGAAAGTATTCTTTATCTACGCGTCACATTGTAGACAGGGCTTTTATTTTAGTGCCTATTTTAGTGTCTCAGCACCAGCCCCCTCAGTCAGTACTGCTGTATGGTCCCAGTGCTCCATGTGTGTAAATGATGAACAGCAGTGCTGTGGCAGGGGCTGCTCCGGAGACAATTGTTGCAAACAGCTGCCGTAATGTATGTGTGTGTGTGTGTGTGTTTGTGCTTTCAGGGGCGCAGCTGCTGGACCCATCGTGTGCTTCCCTCATCTCCTTTTATGGAAGAAAGAGCCTCAAAATCTTCAGGCCATCCCGGACCAATCTGCTGCATCCAGATAAAGAGGTGCTGAAAATGATAGGGCAGCGCCAAAAAGAGTTTCTGGACAGCTGATTGACAAAACACAGGCCCGATTTCCACCAAAAAAGAGTTGGGTGATGCTGTAATCACTGTAAAAATGAGGCATGGTTTTCTTTCAGTTCTTTTTATTTTTTTACACAGTTCTTACATGGGAGAGTGCACTGTGTGGTGGCCAGTCCATGTGTGAAAGTGATGTTTCATGATCCCTGGACCACTCTTCCACGTTTGTTGCTCTTCTTTATCCATCAAGCTGGCTATATTTTACGTACAGCGGGAACCATATGTTTACATACACTTCATAAAAGACACATTTGCTGTTTGTTTTTTTCTCACTGTCTGACATTAAACCAGAATTAACTTTTATATTTTTTAGGTCAATTAGAATTAAAAAAAATATTTCTATTCATCAAATGCCAGAAGAATGAGAGATTTTGATGTGTAAGAGTCCAACAGATTATCAACATTAGAACATGGGGGATTTTAAATCTGATCATTTCAATAAACTGTGTCCTTGTTGTATCATTTATGTGTCTTCTTTGAATAACTCCAGGCCCAACCACTGGTTTGGGTGCAACAGACAGGTCAAAGAAGACACAAAAATGATCAGATAAAGCAACATCAACAACATTCACATTTGATATATTAACACCTTTTGTAATGACTAGATCTAGAGTGTGACCTTTGTTGTGAGTTCCCTCACTCACTGCTGAGTTAAACCAAACATTTCAAGAACAGCACTGAGTTCTTTTGCATGCCCGTCATTGGTCACATCCATATTAAACAATCAAAATCAGTGCATTTGAATGAAACTAATTCTGTAAAGTGGAGCAACATCTCAAGACATGAGTCAGGAAGTTAATGCTTGGGTGCAGATGGTTCTTCCAAATGGACAATTCTTAAAGCATACAGCCAATACTGGTCACAGAGTGGCTTAAGGATAACAAAGTCAATGTTTTTAAGTAGTTATCACAAAGTCCGGATCTCAATCCAGTTGAACGGTTGACCCAAAATATACAGTTTAACAGCAATTTTACCAGATATTAATGAAATTTATGTAAACCTTTGGTTTTGTAAAAAGTAATAAAAATGTAATCCTTCTGGAATTTGACCAATAGAAATATTTTTTTAAATTCTAATTGACCTAAAAATAAAGGTTTATTGTGATTTCATGAGTGAGAAAAAAAATGCAAATGTGTCTTTTTATAAAGTCTATGTAAACTGCTGTATTTTCAATTTCAGGGAAATTATCTCTGCATTTGACCCATCCTTCGATGCCACAGGGCGACCCAAAAGGAGCAGTGTGCGACCGCAGTGCCTCACCTGGGGACAGGGATAGCTAGTCAAGCTATCGGTATAACTCAATGTGCGTGTTTTGGGTCGATGGGAGAAACAGGAGCACCCAGAGGAACACCATCCTGTCACAAGAAGAACACTCAAACTTAACAGGAAAGGCCTAGTTGGTCCAGGAATTGAACCCACAACCTTCTTGCTGTGAGGCAAGAGCGCTGAACACTCTGGCTCTGAATCAACTATAGGGCAATTCAGGTTACAGGTTACAAGTGGGAATCTTGGGTTTTGTTTCCTCCGTCTGCATAACTTCTTATCATTACAATTGCTATACTATTTCACCTGAACATAGTTAATATGTCATATACCACTCAGATTTCTGGAATTCGAGATGCATTCCTTAATAACGACTAAACTATGGAGATTTACTCATGTAAAAATATTAGAGTAATTGCTCTCCTAACAGCATTTGAACGCTACAGTGTGCTATAGATGTTTTTACCAGTACTGATAGTACAGCTAATGCACTTGGTCCATTGTTCTTTTCTCTACTTTTCACATAATGTTTAGATAAAGCTGGAGCACCTGATTTTTCCTATTCAGACAGTGACATTTCTTGTTTTGGCTCAAATTTGTTTCTAGCTCTCACAATCCCTACTGTGTATGTTTAGTTTAGTTTATTGGTTTAACTGGTAGTGACAGTGCATGTTGATGAACAAGCCACATCGGATTGTGATTTCATGATGATATCATTCATCCTGGCCTATTGTACATGTTTTTAGTGGTAGGGGAAACCGGAGTACCCGGAGGAACATGCAAACTCCACACTAAAAGGCCCCGTCCAGATGGGAATCAAACCCGGAGCTTTTAGCTGTGAAGCATGAGCGCTAACCGCTGTGCTACAGTATCCGAATAGTTCGAACAAGTTAATTATATAACGTTTTGAGCAGTGGGGAAGTGAATTAAGGTGGACCACCCACAAAATAAACTTATTTAGATTCTACTTCTATCTTACATTGCTCAAGAAAACTTTAGGTGAAGACAACGGAATAAGGTCTGTTTTTTTTTGTTTAGTTTTTTTGTTAAAGTAGTAAAAATAAAATATACTCTAACAAAAAAAAGTCAGGTACCCCAGCTTTAATGTCAAAACACAATGTTTGCTTGTTTCCCCATGATGTTCAGTGACATTCAGTTCCGAACTCTATGGGAAATGGGATGTGGCGCTCCCTCTTCCTTTGTCACTTATGTTTCAGTTTAGAACATAAAAAAAACCTCACCGTTTTGTTCATTAGGTATATAGAGTATCAAACCCACAGCTACAGAAGCACCAAAAGGAGCTGTTCGTTGGGAGTATTCCACATTTATGACTGTTGCAGGACGTCCCAGTTCCTGATAGGGACTCTACTGCTGTGTGAGATTCCTGAGAGGTGACTAATAAGGAGCCTGCACCAGCGACCCGTCACTCTGCGGCTATCAGCACCTGCTACTGTCCACTTCCCTAAAAGGACACGCGTCGGCCAATCGCAGCTCAGCGTTCGGCAGCGTCCACGGTCTTGGGACAGGCCTTCCGAGGAAATAGTGGAGGTCTGGACTGGCCCACTCCCCTCTCCCCCTCTCTGTCCACACGACTGTTGCATCTCAGTTGTCTAATGTGTTATTGAACACCCCCCTTCTTTCTTCACACATGCACAGGGTGGTATGAAAACACGGTACTCTGCTACTGTGATAAGTCCTTCATACGTACTGCACATACCAAAATGTGTCACTCATTATACTTCGATGATTACTACTAATTCTATTTTCCATGAAAGTATTTGAGTCATCTTCTGTACTCAGTAGTTGAAGTCTTCGAACGTTTCGCCTCTCATCCAAAAGGCTTTGTCTAATTCTATTATTACTTCTATTGCTAATACACAAACCAGACATTATACCCAGTTATGCAGTACTCAAACAGCTTTTAAAGGAATAAATACTGTTGGGTGAGTTTTCAACTTCACTTGTAATTTTCAAAGTAATAATAATACTTCCACTCTCTTTTACATATTACATAATTTTATCACTCCAGTATTTTATTGGCAACTTACTTTAAAGTCCCTGTACTTGATTTGTGGAATAAAATTGTCTTTGACATTCATTATATTGTACTGTATACATGATTGTGCATGATTTATAAAGCCTTTAATTGATGGTAGTAGGTGTTTACTGTTACAGTAGCGTGCCTTCAAAAACATATCCTTGTGAAGAACTGATGTGTTAAGGAAGGGAGGAATTGGTCTGGACCATAACAAACAATTAAACATTGACACACTCTCTCTTCAATTGGTGGTAAAAAACAAACACAAACAAGAATAGGTTAAGGTTGTTTTTTATTCCAAGAGAAACATGACAAACACATCCCCTTTACAAAAACACACTAATATAGACGACAATTTAAAATGTAATGTTTTCTTTAGAGAATGCATCTAAACTGGTTTGTACAGAAACTACGGTCAGACTGACAGAAACAGAGGCTGCCAATCGACTTAATTTGAATGAATGCTCTAACCACTGAGCCACTATCATCCTAGGAGTAGCGCTTGGGCCATTTATGCAGGTTCAACCATAGATCTGATGTTTATGATGTAAAGATTTCTTAATGGTTGATATTTAAATCGTAGTTCAAAGGCGAATGGCAATAGGTGACCAAATCTGTGGCAAAAGGATGCCTGTAGTTTGATTTCCACTGATTTTAAAATGAAAATGCTCCATTAAATGTCTGTTAGATGACATGGCAGACCCTTTACACGAGTCCCACAAGGCTTAAAACATAAACTTGGCCAGATTTCTCGGTGACGAAGTACTGTTACAGCCTTTGGCTCACCCACATCCCCAGTGCCCTGCATTTAACTTCGTCATATGAACACATCCTCAGAGAAACTACATATATGTGCGCTCTATAACAGATACCAAGCAGGATTTGGAAGTCATTATAATTCAAAAGATTTGTTGGCAATTAGACGGACATTGCTACATCAGAAAGACATGTACAAACACTTCATATTGTGCAAAAAAGTGGAATAAAAGTGAAAAACAGACACAAAATAACTCCTAATTACTAAACAAAAGTAATTATAATGCCCATATGGGATCATAAATCTGTGTATATTAATCGTAACAAGACAACAAAAAGGTCCCGAGTTCAGTTCCTGGACCTAACAAAATCGTATACAGTACAGTATACATTCCTGGCTGGATCCTCCAGCTAAGAATTCCTGACCTAACTGTGAAGTACATTACGCTCACGTTATTTGTCCTGAATCAATCATTTTGAGTATGTTTTGTGGCTCATAATGTTTGGAAAATGAAGAAAATATATAAAAATATATAAATGTGAAATGAAGTGCGGCACATAATCATCTGGGCAAGGCAATGTCTCTCCCACTTTTCACCTCCTTGTCCTGTTTAATAAAGCCTCGGGTAAAAAAAAATAAAAGGGAAATGTGCATAAAACGGTCATGAAAAGTCAAAGGATCTGCCGTACTTTGCAAACCCAAACACAGCTGTCCGAATGTGTCACTTGTTGTTTTTCTAAGGGAACATCATGTGTCTTCATTGGCGGTATCCCTCGACGCCGACATACCTAGGATTACCCACTGTCTCGGAGCCGTTTTGCTGAGCGGCACTTATTTGGACTTGTGTGGGCCCCTCCGGCCCCGCCCCCTCCTCCTGTAGACGACCCCCTCCCGTCCTTCACTCGGAATGGCCCGGGTGTATATAGGGACCCCCTACACCACTCAAGCTTTGTCCCAGTGCAACCGCCAGACCTTGAAGTTACAACTTGGTGAGTACACTGGCTACTACATTTCGGCATCATCGGGGTTTGCTGTATTCTGCGATACAACTACTCTGAGCGCTTGCTTTGCTTTATGTTACTTTTGGTTTGAAAGAACTGATTAGAAGAGTTTTGTCAACAACAACAAAAAATAGGTATGACTTGATGATACTGCATTCCTGAATAGTATCATTGGATCAGTCAACTACAGCTAATATAATACTACGACTACTATTAATCAATCCAAGAAAGCAAATAAGCCTTCCAGTGCAGAGATAAAACAGAATACTTGTAGCACTCGCAAAGGGTTCTACACGGAATTCAAGTAATTGACACAGCGATCCGAAACTGTGAGTAAAAGTTTAAATAATTAAAATTGTATGCTTACAAGCCTGCTCACAGTTTACTTTAAAATATATTTTATTTTATAGTAACAACACCCAAGTGTAGGTATTTCCCATCTATGACTTGTATTTGCTTTTCTCTTCACCTTTATATCCCACTTGCCAAACTAGAATGTCTAGCACTGGTTCAACTACATGATGTTATGTGGTAGAGACAAAAGAATATCTCGGAATTGTATTCATATATATACCTATCAATCAGAAATGGGGAGAACCGCAAAGATTTGAATTACTCAAGCAAGAAAAATGGTTCAAAAGTCAAAAGTAATGAGCCCAAATTAATATTTCAATAAGGGCAGCAAACTGTCCCTCTGAATGTCATGAAGCGGCCCTTGATGTTCAGAATGACTTCAAATGGGGAAGCCTATCTAGTAAAGGATGCTTGAAAGGCTCAGACTCCTTGATAGGTAATAACAAATGCACGTGTGGACAGCTGAAGCAACACTGTGCCTCTATATGCTTTTAAGCCATTTGTCAATGGACACACCACCTCAGCTGTTAACCCTCAAACACAGAATGGGTAGTGGGGTGGGTGTGTGTGTGTGTGTGTGTGTGTGTGTGGGGGGGGGGGGGGGGGGGGGGTTCTGTTGATACAAGTGGGACAATTGCTCTCCAAACCTAAAATAGTCATGTGTGGAACTGGGATCTCTGTTCATGCCCCGATTTGGTGTTTTGAGGGCAGCTGAAGAGATTAGGGCACTTATAGGTGGCCTCATACTACTTGGCATAGTGTCATTGCATTGTTGTCACAGGATTACACAGCCCTACATGTACATGACCCCACTTTGAGAACCACTGAGATAAATTAGCAAGCATAAACATAAATCTTTGCCTAATATTCAAGATTATTTGACTAATATGATGGCAATCATTCGCAAGAGGCTTCTTGTTTCAGGAGTGTGGTCTGTGTGTAAGGCTCAGCACGTTGTCTTCACAGGTGCCAGCCAATCGAACATAAACCAAAGATGTGTGACGACGATGAGACCACCGCCCTCGTGTGCGACAACGGCTCAGGCCTGGTCAAGGCTGGCTTCGCCGGTGATGACGCTCCCCGCGCTGTCTTCCCCTCCATTGTCGGACGCCCCCGTCACCAGGTACCGAAACATCAATCACTAGACTATAAAAAGGTGTCTTGTTGGGAGTTTCCTGGAGGATTGACACGGGTATTTTCTCTCCCCAGGGTGTGATGGTGGGCATGGGGCAGAAGGACTCCTACGTGGGAGACGAGGCCCAGAGCAAGAGAGGTATCCTGACCCTGAAGTACCCCATCGAGCACGGCATCATCACCAACTGGGACGACATGGAGAAGGCAAGATGCTGTGATGGTGTTTGCAGTAACCTCACAACTGTTCATGAAACTGAGGGGTTACTGTTTGTGCCTGTACCATCCCCAGATAAACAGAGAATAGCCATGTTTTATTTTTTCATAACATTTGGTTCTTCTCGGCTTCAGATCTGGCACCACACCTTCTACAACGAGCTGCGTGTGGCCCCCGAGGAGCACCCCACCTTGCTAACAGAGGCGCCCCTCAACCCCAAAGCCAACAGGGAGAAGATGACCCAGATCATGTTCGAGACCTTCAACGTCCCGGCCATGTACGTGGCTATCCAGGCTGTGCTGTCCCTCTATGCCTCCGGTCGTACCACTGGTGAGTTCAAATACACACAAGCTTTTAGAACTATTTTAGATTGTTGCTTTTTTTGTTGCTAAATATTGTTTCTTGTATTGATGCCTTGATTGATGCCTGAAGTAACTTTCATCATATCTTAATGTTGGTAAACATAACAGGAACATTGATCCATATGAATTTAAACTTTGCATCTTTTGCTCTATCTTGTACAAATAAATGAAACACATTTTATACCGATGACTAAAACTTCAGTTTTGTCCTGGTTAAGCTGGAGAAGGTTTTCTGCCATCCAGGATTTGATATCTAAAATGCAGTTAAAAAGTGCATCCATTGACATCCACATCCTAATATGATAAATGATTCCACCCACCCCACGACCTTCTGACATGAAGGTATTGATTTAGAAATAAAGTCATCACGCTGTTACCAATCAGTCTAGAAAAAAACACAAATCTTTGTGAATTAGCCCTGAAACGTTACCATAAAGTTTATGACTAAAAGGCATGTAAAAACTTGAGGATAGCGCCATATTACCCCACTTTAGCGAAGATATTGATGAACTGACCGAACACATCGCCACATTGCAGGTATTGTGCTGGACTCAGGAGATGGTGTGACCCACAACGTGCCCATCTATGAGGGCTATGCGCTGCCCCATGCCATCATGCGTCTGGACTTGGCCGGCCGTGATCTCACTGACTACCTGATGAAGATCCTGACTGAGCGCGGATACTCCTTTGTTACCACAGGTAAGAGGCCAGTATTCAAGATAATTATCCAATTATCAATCAATCAATCAATCAATCAAACTTTATTATAATCATCAATGTGCAAATAGGCATCCGTCATTTGGACTTAATGTAAACCTTATCTGACCTTAATAGATTTGCTGCTTCAACTGATCTGAAACACTTGAACAGAAACTAGACATGTTTTTGCTCCACCTACATAATTTGATTTAGTTCCATTTGTTTCCCGAGACGTCGACCACTTAGCACTTCGCAGTGGTTAATAACACATCAATAATTGGCAGTTTGATGCTAATTTGACACAAACCTTTCTGACGTCACCCTGTACAAACATACTGTTTATTGCTTAGTTCAGTCAATTTGTGTCCCAAGTAGCCTCAGCGCTCAATAGCACTTCGATTACTCATCCGCCACTGCGATGCTAACTGGCCCAATTGTTTCGTCTACAGCTGAGCGTGAGATCGTGCGTGACATCAAGGAGAAGCTGTGCTACGTGGCCCTGGACTTTGAGAATGAGATGGCGACCGCTGCCTCCTCCTCCTCTCTGGAAAAGAGCTACGAGCTCCCCGATGGTCAGGTCATCACCATCGGCAACGAGAGGTTCCGCTGTCCCGAGACCCTCTTCCAGCCTTCCTTCATCGGTGGGTTACTCTGCACTAGAGCTGAGCGATAAACAGGGGGAAAACGGGTGATATTTCAGACAGCGTACATTTTAAACATGTCCAGGAGCATTCGCGTTTGAGAGAAGCCCATGTGTAGATGGATAATTTGGATGCAATTAGTCTTGCATTATAGCGTTTGTTCAAAATCTAACCTTGGCGTTTCCACTGGCGCTGGAACGATCACAACCCTTCAGTTCAGATTGAGATCATATGATATTGTGCTGTCTTTTTTCCAGAATTGTAAGTCTTAAAGTGGAGAGCCGTTTAAACTTGGGCTGCGAGTTCCGATTGGCCTCAATTAGCAATATTGCCTTTACCTACTCCCCTAAATTTAGATTTCTTTTGCCGCAGTAAACTAGTGTAATATCTAACAATTGAACTATGCTAACCTTCTCTCTCACGACGCTTTAGGCATGGAGTCGGCTGGTATCCATGAGACGGCCTACAACAGCATCATGAAGTGCGACATTGACATCCGCAAGGACCTGTACGCCAACAACGTCCTGTCCGGAGGTACCACCATGTACCCAGGTATCGCTGACCGCATGCAGAAAGAGATCACCGCCCTGGCCCCTAGCACTATGAAGATTAAGGTAAGAAACAACTTTTAGGAGACTTTTGCTCCGAGTGCCAGTAACATCACAGTTCAAAATCAGCACTAAGCAAAGGTCACGGGGAGGTTTAAGTGATGGTATACTTGTATTAGAGCACACTTTTGCAAGACACATTTACCAGCATTTTTAAGTAGATTATAATAAAGATGTCTGGCAGAAAGTGTCCAGTCTAAATGTGCATATCTGCCAAAATACATTTCCAAGTATGTCTGTTTACCTCATAATGTCTATCAGCTTTCCCCCTTTTAATTATGTTTCTCTTATATTAGAGAAAAATTGTTGTAAAATAACTTTTTCCATTATTGTTATAACATTGTCTTTTTCCTTTTCTCTCCAGATTATCGCTCCCCCTGAGAGGAAATACTCTGTGTGGATCGGAGGCTCCATCTTGGCCTCCCTGTCCACCTTCCAGCAAATGTGGATTTCCAAACAGGAGTACGATGAGGCGGGTCCCTCCATCGTCCACAGGAAGTGCTTCTAAACCTCTGCGACTGACCAAAAAAAAAAACCCAGCACCAAAGAACCAACACCAAACCCACCCAGCTTCCCTTTTATTTGTGTTTCCATTGTGCCTTTCTATGATGTACTGTACATACATTTGCTATTGTAATAAATATAGATGCTTTTGACAATAATCACATTTCTTGGAGTCTTTCACTATCAAGAGGGCCGCTGCGCACCAACGCCTACTGTTCTGCCACATTATTCTCCACATATAGTGTGCCTGAAACTGGTATTCTCACCTGTCCCTCTTCTGGTGGTACTATAAGGCAATGTGGACGTTTTTACCCATTTAGATCATGTCACACTTTTTCAATGTTGCCAAGTGAATTTTCTGGAACCGGCTTGGAACACCCATCCGAGATTAAATATGTGATATGGTATAACCTCAACTCTCCTGGGACTGACTGTAATATTAATATGAATAATTTGCCTAGACATATTTTCCTTGTTTTGGCCATACAAGACAAATTACAAGAGATATCAATGTGTGGTTTGGCAATTATATAAAGAAGGGTATTTAAAAATTCTATAACATAGCATAATTATTTAATGTGTAATTGCTGTTATAAAACAAGGACATTTCAGAAAAACAGATGTGGATTTTAAATTAGAGCCTAGAACCATATTATGCATTAACACAAAAAAGAATGTTCACAGGGCTTCTATTTCCTTGTTTCCCTTAAATGTGATATGGTTAACCTCTTAACCCCCACCGTAACAGTTTTCTCCAGTTCGCCATACAAATCTAAAAGCTTCTTGAAAAAGAAAAGGCTAACTAGCAAAAACGAGATGAAAAAAGGGATGAAAACGCAACAAAAATACAATTTAAAAAAGTGACAGAAAAGCCACAAAAGAGCTACAAAAAGGTGATGAAACAAAAAACATAAAATAAAAGTGATGCAAGCACAGCACCGACACAAGGGAAAAGATCCATTTAGATCAGTTATGTAGGCCTTAGCTTTCAAATTAGGCTTAACACTGGCCTGTACACTGTAAGAAGCTTTAAGAGCCAAACTGGAGGTTAAAATATATCAAGACAAGGTTGAAGTCTAAAAGCAAGAAGAGAGAGATTATTATGAAGGGGCTTTCAACGTTCATTATTATTATTATTATTATTACTATTGCAACTTTGAAGATTCATTATGGTTCATATGAAGGAGACTAATTATCCAACAAAGAAATGCCTACATAGGACTCATAAAATAAGAATGTAATGTGCTTGTAAGAAGTATAGCTTAGTAAAAGAACCCTTCCTTAAAAATATTACTTTTTACTCCTTTCCACTGCCATTGAACATACCACGTATAGGCGATTCCTTATTACCCACCTTCATTTGTCACCTAAACGCACCCTTGTCCAAGCCGCAGGTGCGTCTCATCAGGATAATATCCTTCCTCGTGCGTCCTCCTGTCTGAGGTCTACTCATGTCTAGTACGATGAAAATTACAGACTCCAACGTGATCCGCTTTCATCTTCAAGTTCTTCACGGGCTAACAGTAAAACCGTGTGAGAAGAAAGCTGACCGGTTTCTCATTGGTGGGGCGAGAGTTTTTGGGGTACCGTTGGCGAATTTGCCTCGGACCTACATCCCTGATTTTGGCCTGGTTCCCGTGTAAGCGAACAGTTTATCTGACCGTGTGCACTATTTGATTTGGGCTGTGCGTCGTCTTTAGGCTACTAGATAACTATACACTCTGCTGTTTGTTTTGCTTTCAGCTTCATGGTCCAAGCTTGTTCCTTGCTCAGTGAGCGCCTGTGCACTGTGGGTCTCTTCAGAAAGCCCGGCTCTTTACCTCGTATCAAGACACTACGGGTGAGTTCACATGTTCTGCACACAGGTCTCACAGGATTACTAAGAGGTATATTATCAACAATAATAAGCAGTATTGGAAAGTAGCAAAGAACAAATTAAAAGTATTTGTTTTGTTTTACAATTTAGCCTACTTCATGATAACATAGGTTTTACTTTCTACTCACTATTGTTTACAGAATTAAAAGTATTTTGATTTGTGGCTTGAACACATTTATAGTTGAGGGTAACCTTATCACAAAACTTGCCAAAACCTTTAACATGTACAAATCTGATTGACCCATTTCCCACTGTGACTAAACTAAAGATCACTAAATCAGCCAGTAGCTCAAGTTTTCTGTTTTGATTGTGCAATGCAATTTAATCTTCATTACAGATCCCCATTAGTTGTTATCGCAGCAATAACTATTCCTCCTGGGGTTCATATAAAACAAACATGTACAAGTCCACATGTAAACAAAGGGTAGTTAAGCTAGCGTCAACATTACTGGTAGTCACAAGTTTGATTTAAAGCCATATCTCGGTGTAAATTATGTTTACATTAGAAGAAGAATATCAAGCATGACACATGAGCGCTTTCAAATGTGATAACTTGTAACCATTTCCTTGACAAGTATAGCCCGTTTCAACCTCTTTTTATATGTCTCCTCCTCACTGACCTGTAGGCAGAGAAATCCACGCTGATACAGCTCTATACAACACTTTTGCAATAGGTTTTGGACAGGGTAGTTGTATCAAAAGCTTGAGACCTTTTTATAATCACACAGATGACAGTGCTGTTTTTGCTCTTACCTTTTTATAGTAGATACATTTGCAGCCCTTTTCACCCCTAAATTACAGTAAAACACAACGTTGTGCCATATCATTTCAAACTGGATGACCTAATTTCCTGTATTTCCAGGCCAAACTGAATCGTGGGGAGGACTGCCTATCCACAGCCCTGCCCTACGACGTGGCCACACTCGTAAAACAGTTTTGCCGTGAGCTGCCAGAGCCACTTTTCCCCTCGGTCCTCCACACAGCGATACTCAAAGCCCAAGCACTGCCCAAGCAAGAGGCCAGGTCTTCAGCTCTGCAGCTGCTGTCCTGCCTGCTGCCTGCCAGAAACGCCTCCACTCTGCATTACCTGTTCAGTTTTCTCTACAAAGTCTGTCAGAGGTAAAGGTTCACAATTTAGGGCTCAACAGTTTGGTAAAAATGACTAATTACAATTCATTTGACAAGTAGAGGTGCAATTTAGGGAGAGTGAATATGATTTGCTAAACTAATGCAAGAATAAAATGCATTTCAGAGCATGTTTGTAAAGGGTTATCCAGTTCTTCAGTGCATTATGATTATGTCCCTAAGTGCTGCCTTGGCGATCTTGCTAATTTAGAGCAGACACTTTTCTGTGCCAGCACTGCAAAGAAGGGTATCATGAAAATAAGAATGTAAATAAGGAGTCTTGATGCAGCTTTCAGAATAGGTTTATTGCCATGGTTTGAGAACAGGTTCACAAACTAGGAATTTGTCTCAGTGCAAATGATCTGTTTAATTGGGGAAAAGCTATCCAAATCTGACCCGTTTTGTTTAATCATTTTGTAGTTGCAACGACAACCTGATGACCAGTTCAAATCTAGCCACCGTCTTTGTTCCATGTCTCCTGCCGCCTCCAAACCAGACGGAGATGTCTGAGAGCAGACTGGAGCTCAGAGTGCTGGTACTACGCACTTTTATTGAAAATCCTCAACAGTTTGGTAAATACTCATGCACCAATGTCTAAGATTACTTAAGAACATTTAGTACATGCTCAAGATTTGTTATTTTTGGATTTGGAAAAGGTGTGATCCCAAAGTCGGTGTTGGACAGTATGGAGTTCCTAAAGGATTCACCAATTTCTGAAGACTTGCTGACAAAAAGGGGAAACCGAAAGAGGCACAGTTTCACAGGTAAGAGAAAAAAAATCTTGACAAACTGTTTTGGTTGGGATCTGCAAGTTTATATATATATATATATATATATATATATATATATATATATATATATATATATATATATATATATATATTCATGCAGTAAAGAGAGGTGCAAAGACCAATCCATGGGTTCAAGCGCGCCCCAAGGCCAAACTTTCAGACATTGACCAAGACAAGGTCCCCACACACCGGCCTGGACTCAGGAGGAGTCTGAGACATGAGAACTTTCCAAATATCCAAGTGTTCAGGAGCTGTCTGCCCTTGGAAGGTGAGCATTATCAAATTAATCGGATTCAAGTGAAGATAAAAGTGAAAAGTGCCTGTCTTGTGTGTAATGGGAAAGCTTTAACACTTTTTCTCAGAGCACAGTTACAAACTGGCCGAAGAGGACGACAACGTGGGACAGAACAGTTTAAAAAGGTGAATTATTTTGGTGATCATTGTTTGTAAAAAAAAAAAAGAGATTTCAATGTGTTTTTGTGCAAGATTGCATGCTTTTGCAATGTTTATGCGATATTTATGCACTTTGTTTCTTTGGAAGGGATTTACTTCCGTTGATTAAAAAGATCAAAGGACAGGATAGAGACTGCTCTCCAGTGCTCACTGGACTGGGCAGATTGCACATTGGATCCTGGAGAAGACGCTCAACACTGTGAAGGAGCAGCCCTGTTTGTTCTTGTGTGGATGATGTTATTTAACATGAGTTTGTTTGACAATGTTGGTTTTTATTAAATACTGAGTACAGAAGATAACTTGAATACCTTCATTGAAGATGTTTTAATAAATGGTTGCGTGTTTTTAATAAAATTGGAAAACACATGATTCAGTTCTGGACACTTTTTTGTATTTAGATTTCTGGGATGATATAATGCTGGCCTGGAAACGGTATCCATGTGTTGGTTGTAATGATTATATGGAATTGTCTAAAGAGCCATCAACATGTTAAACTGCGCCACTTAAGTCGGTGACTGGTCTCAGTAACCAGCTGTCCACAACAGAAAAATGGTATTTGAGCTCTGATTTGATTAAATATATTCCTCAATCATCTTAAGGGTCAGAGGTTCTAAACTGGAGGGCTGGTTTTGGCCCCGAGCTTGACCTTGCTTATACCCCTGAACTTTGAAATGTACTTATCGCACTAATGAGCAAGCGATCTGCAGTGACGTTTCCTAGTTTCTATAGCAACAAGATCTGAGCCGTGGTGAATCGCATCATGCAGGGATTATGTAATGATGTAATGACGGAGGATGCTACCGGAACACAAACGTTACCCTGCGAGCTGTGAATACAGTTGAACGAAACTTAATGTTTGAGTTAAAGTGTAATTTTTACGATGTCTTACATTAAAACATTCTGATGTAAGAGATATGGCTAGCTAAGAATAAAAAACAAAAATATATGTGTGGCTTTATTTTGTAACCGGAAGTAAAAGGCTTGAACGCTGATTTGACAGCAGGTGCAGGTCCCTCCATCAGTACGAGAGGACACGGTAAGCGCAACGCACTTGTTATTCAGACACTTTATCGTTTATTCATTGAATTGGTTCATATAAAGAGGCTAAGAGGTAGCTGCGCGTTTTTCTCCTAAAAGGATTGGCAGTGTTAATAATTGTCTTGTGGAAAGCTGCCCTAATGGCTGTGTTGTCATACAGTTGGTGTCACATTGTTATGCTATTGAATAAACCAGCACATTTATGTCATAGCCTGCATATATACACACATTTTTTTCATGTCACACCTGTCTCCTTAAACATGCAGGTTTTTTTTTTTTAACCTGTCGATATGAACGTTTTATTTTTTCCACTCGCGCAGAACCACAATCCCCATGTTTATTTCTAACCCCCTACAGGCGTCTTGGCAGAAATGGCATCGGCAGTGCGGCTCTCCCTCCTGGGCCTCCTCGTCCTCTGCCTTTGTCCCGAAAGATCTCCAGCCCGCAGCCCCCGGACGGTGGACCAGGTGTCAGAGGCCGACATCCAGCGTCTCCTCCACGGCGTCATGGAGCAGCTGGGCATCGCTCGGCCCCGCGTCGAGTACCCAGCTCACCAAGCCACCAACATCGTGGGCCCCCAGAGCATCCAGGGTATACGCTACATAAACACCAGGCTGAGAATAGCCGATTTGTTTTCAGATGCTAGAATGTGGTAATGATCCTATAGACGCTGCACTTTCATGTGGGAGGAATAAGGAATATCCGAAATATGGATGCGATATGTAGAAAAAAATGTTTTCTCTGGTTTCTCCTTTCCTTCATCATCCCAAAAACATCAGCCTGGCCCAGCATCTGGAGATGGGTCACTGGGCACTGCACTTAAGAGTTTCCCCAGTGCATCAAATGATGGGTCAAATGCAGAGGACACATTTTGTTGCCAAGTTGTATATTGATAAATTAAGCACCTTAACCTTTATCTAAAATTCAGTTAAGTCAGGAAAATGCTTTTTTGTTTTAGGCAATGTTTATATATTTCAATTAGATGGAAATGATAGTGCAATATGTTTTTTTTATATGGATGTTGCACCACCTAATATTGCAATAATACGTTGAGGAACATATTGCGCAGCCTTAATTCAAAATTTCTCATGTTACGTGTGATTATACTTGGCACAGTCCATGATACTGCCAAGCCTTTACAGTATCAGTTCTGTAGTACACCACAAAATGTTCTTAACTGTGCTGAGCTTTTACTGTGCTCTAACTCAGACACAGTTATGTAATTTAAAACCCACATACAGCCCTAACCAGATATTTTTTTAAGCCATTATCTGTACTAAGTTCTTACGTTATGAAAAATAACCAATAACAGATTAAGACTTTAACATCGATCAAAAATAAACTATGTAGAATAATTTAATTTTGATGTCGAACACTATGATTTAAAACTTGTATTACTGAATGTTGTCCTTGTTGTGGTTACTATGTTGACCGTTCTTCTTGTGGCCGCCAGGTGGTGCTCACGAGGGCCTTCAGCATCTTGGCCCCTTCGGCAACATCCCCAACATCGTGGCAGAACTGACGGGTGACAACGTCCCCAAGGACCTCAGCGATGATCACGGATACCCAGATCCACCTAACCCCTGCCCACTGGGAAAGACTGGTACTTCAACATACCCCATTTTACAGACAATGCTCACTTTTTTTTTATATAATTATGAATATTGTGCCTTTATAGCTGCAGATGGGTGCTTAGAAAACGTACCGGACACAGCAGAATTCAGCAAAGAGTTTCAGAAACACCAGCATCTGTATGACCCAGAGCATGACTACTCTTCTCTTGCAAAATGGGTGAGCACAGACCGATGCATTGAGCCTAGATTAAAAAATAAATAAAAATACAGTCATTATCTCGTCAAACTAAGTTATGATTAGAAAAACATGCAAAACCATCATGCCTCATGCTCGTAGCACACATGGAGTCATTCTCAGGCTTTTGTCTGCAACTTCTGATGGCATCGGTCATTTCACTGTCCACAGTACATAAAAGCATTCAGGCAATTTGTTGGATGTTACTCGTGAACAAAGGCCCAAAATGTTTTTCTCGTTTCCTGTCAGAACAAGGAGCGTCTGTACCAAAAGCTGAAGGGAGCACCAAAGAGAAGAAAGAGGGTATAGTATTTCATAGTCTATGGCGGACACACCACAATGTCATCTAAAGGGAAGGTTTTAAAAAAGTTCTTTTTTTTTTTTTTTTGCAGAATGTCAACCCGTATTTACAAGGCCAAAGGCTGGACAACGTAGTGGCCAAGAAATCAGTCCCACATTTCGAGGAGGACGAGGGAGAACCTACCGCCTTGCCCAAAACAACAGCTACAAATGTCTGAAACAATAATTAAAATACACTCTACAACCTATAGGTCACACCTCTATGATTTGTTTTTGGTTTGACACTGTACTCTTTACAATAAGAAGCAGGATAGTTTTAGCATTTCCTGAATGTCTTATTGCAAGACCTGTATTTATTTACACAGTTCTTACAATAAGAAATGAATGCTAATACGAATAATTGACCTGTTCAGTCTAGGATACGGTCCCGTAATTTAAAGGGACTGGCTGCATAGTCTTTGTTCTAGAACATGCATTTAATTACCAACAGATCTTTATTCCTGTTGAGAGATATTAAGTCTACAAAAAATGGAAGCATATTTTGCTAATGTTATGCAGCGCTTAAACTTTTCTCACTCCAGTTTTCCCACATTTCACTTGTACCAAATGTACCAAATGCAAATGAATTTGTTCTGTTGTAAAAGTGCAGCAAATGCTCTGAAAAAAGAGGGGTCGTCTAATATAAGACAATTGAACCAATGGTGGTAGTGTATTAGTTTAAAAGAGATACTTTAACCAACTGTGTGTCTTGAAGTAAATAATGTATCATGTATATTTTGTTGTGCTACGTGTCTTTGTTGTAGAAATTCACATAATAATTCTTTATATTACTAATACACTCTTGTACAGAAGACCAACCAACCTTTCCTTTCTGGTTTTTTGTTCTGAGAAGTCAAATAAAGCTATATCTGCATTTGAAATCTGGAGTTTGTGTAGTGTTTTTCTTGCCAGAAAGATGAAGATTAAACCATGATGCTGAGGGGCGTGTTTTGTGGAGGCATGAAGTTTAGAAAAAGTCTTGATTTATCATTCAGAAACCACATTTTACCAAGGACAACATAGAAGAAGCGTAGTGGAGTCGATTTTTTTTTAACGGGTAAGTGGCAATTTAGTGCGTAAATGAAAACGTGTATATCCGTAGCTTATTAGGATGTTACAAGAGATGTTCAATTTAATTTTGTTGTGACATTGTCAACGTTATGGTAAATTAAAGCTGAACAAGCTCATGCGTAAAAGTGCACACGTGCGTAAAGTTTCTCTTACTAAAGATAACATTTTAATTTCTCTATTTCAGTTTCAAAGATGAGAGCGACTCTGGCTGTGGTCTTGGCTCTTCTCCTGAGCTCACCAAGAAGCGCAGATGCCGTAACCTTCCAGAGCGCGTTGCCACATCCGAACAAACCGGCCTCGCCAAACGACTCCAACGCCTGCCTCCAACCCCCCATCGCTGGACTGATGTCGCGC
This sequence comes from Proterorhinus semilunaris, assembly GCA_021464625.1. Classification (NCBI taxonomy): domain Eukaryota; kingdom Metazoa; phylum Chordata; class Actinopteri; order Gobiiformes; family Gobiidae; genus Proterorhinus; species Proterorhinus semilunaris. The sequence goes on from CM038359.1 coordinate 9,394,312, forward strand.
GCGGCCGGAGCTGCCGCCACGGAAGAGGTGCTCGAGTCAAGCCAAGAGGCGCTGTACGTCACGGAGCGTCGGTACCTGCGCATGGACTGGTGCAAGACGCAGCCGCTGAAGCAGACGATCAGCGAGGAGGGCTGCCTGAGCCGCGTCATCGTCAACCGCTTCTGCTACGGACAGTGCAACTCCTTTTTCATCCCGAGGCACGTTTACCAGGAGGGGGGTGCCTTCCAGTCCTGCTCCGCCTGCAGACCCAAGACATTCAGCACCATCACCTACACGCTGTACTGCCCCGGACAGACGCCCAACTCGCGGAAAAAGAGGGTCCAGCGCGTGAAGCAGTGTCGGTGCTCCACCATTGATACGGAATAAAGACGTTCTTACTTTGTGTATGTAATGGGAAAGGACTTATTATATTAAAACAACACAGACTGGCCCAATAGTTTGTGGATTTATAGTATAGTCAAGTAATTTCCTACATTGTGCCTTATGTGAGACTAGGGCAAGAAGCATAAATGATCAATGGATTGAAATCGGACATATTTGCTCATAAAACGACCTCTGCTATTCAGTTAAAGTCATACTCATTATTCTTCGCTATAGCCACAATATTATGGCTGGTCAGTGTTTTGTGCAGGGTGTATTTTCCACTGTGTGGGATATATAACATGTTTAATTTATAATACCTTTGAGCAGCGCTTCATAATAAACATATCCAACATTGCAATCAAGTTATTTGAATAATTTATTTCATATCAATAAGAAAATTGATTGTCCCATTTGATCACAAGTATTGCACAACATACAGTAATGAAAGAAATTCCTACAACAAAGGGCAGGTCTAGTTGTATTGTTCAGATCCAATGACTTAATCATTTAAGACTTTTCATCCAAACGTTTTTATATCGAAGACAGGTGGGCTTCCTTTTGGCGCAGCCGCTGTTTCTGTTCAGTCAAAACACATTCAAATAGGTTAAAAGGTTTTCTTGCGTATGTTTTGTATCACAAAGAGCATTATGTTACCAGGCTGTTTGCGTTGATCTTCCTCGTCTCCACTTTCTTCTCTGCTGTGATCCTCTTCACTGAGAGCTGAGCTTCTTTCAACCTGAGGGGACACAAAGTTTAACTTGGCATGAGATGTGTGAAACTAGCTTTTAAATATATATAGTTTTTCTCTGTTCAATGTGGCGACGCACGTCTAATATCTCAGATCCATTGGTGTTCATAAGTATGTGTTTTTTTAAGCTAATGGCTAACATTCATTTGGCAATTAACCATCTGATGAAGAGCTAAAAAAACAACAACATCCCATTGAGGTGTAAACACATTTTTTGGAGCATATTAGCTGTGCAGATGAATCCTATTTTGACATTAATTTGAGGCATAATAAGCGGGAACTGGCCTCATCCTATTGTGCAACAAACCGCTTGTTTCTTGTAGAAGGATGGGGCTTACCTCTCTTTGGAGATGTTTTTGCTCTCCCTCTTCCATCTGTTTTTGAAGTCGGCACAAAATTCGAACCAGAGCATGAACAGGTAGCTTGTGGTCACCTCCTTGTCCCCTGCTTTGGGCCGCAGACCGAAGTAAGCCACCAAACCCAGGAAACTAAAGGAAAGAAAGAAACGTCACCATTCCTTATGACTTTTCAATGAATGGAATTTGTAAAAAGAAAAAGGTAGTGTTCTCTGTGCCTGCACTTCTTTCACATCTTTAAACTGTCTCACCTTTTCTCCGCTGTCTTCAGCTGATATGAGGCTTCACTGTGCTCCTTCCTCGCTGCAGAAACACAAGGCACACGATAGTTCGTACATGTGGACTAGTGTTGAAATACTTCCTATGGATAGTCACAAAACATACCACCTTCAAACATTTACACTTTGTTGCTATGACCTTTACAAATAGAGCCACTCAGTCATTGTGTCTAATTACACACAAAGTTCATAGATTCCAAAAAACAGAGTAGCCCCTTCTGTCTGCTTTTCCATAATCTCCCAGTTTGTCCTGTGTGATCTTTATCTGAGCGTCTACACTCTAGTCCCACAAGTTATCAGAGCAAGCTCAATTCAAGGAAAAGAGAAGGGTGTGAACTGTTACAATCACTCACCACTGAGAACAAACGCCTCCATCTTGTCCTTAAACGGCTGGAGGCGCTCCTCCGGGGAGTTGCTGCAGACTTTCTGGATGTCTTTCTCACATTCTGTACAAACATCACAAAGAGAAGAAAATAGTGTAGTACTGCACATTGTATTGTTAATGTGTCTAGGCCCCAGCGGACAATAAAATCCCAAAGAAATGGTGAACCTCACTGCAAAACCTGTAAGGAGCGATTCACTATTCAGCCCAAACAAAATGGATTGCACTGGTTATTATTCACTCCATATTCGGTGGTGGCATTCTCTCATCAGGCCTACCTTTACAAATGTTGTGATAAAAGGAGCTGTTCGAGTATCCAATGATCGGTCATGCGATCTGGACACAAGCTCGTATACGTGTCCTGAGCGGACATCAGAGGTAGGAGCGCAGCTGTGGTGCTGACAAGAGAAGCATATCCTTCGTTCACAAGAGTGGGATGTTTGAGGAAGGGGAGTGAAAGTTTACAAAAATCACTGACAACCTGTTCCCTCCTCTGCACGTCGCCTCAAAGATTGCAAGGTTAAAATCTTCATCAGGAGCACCTAGTTGGAGGAGTAGCATTGATTGGAAATTGGACTGCCTCAATCTAGGAAAGCTTGATTTTACTGTGCAGCCATTAAAATCTAGTTTCTCTAAAATCCTTGTCCCGAGCACTGCTTGGTGCCAGCTTCACCTGTCGCTGTGTTTATCTCAGTGGCTTCCTCTCTTTCTCTCAGACTGATCCTAAGATGGAGACTACAGCTCCAGCCTCATAGCCCTCAGTCCTCTCCTCCAGTCTGTGTCCCATCTGCGGATCAGAGGAGCCAGTCTACACAGAGGCAGCCATAACAGAGCCCCAGCCCCAGCAGCCCACATGTCCCATACACCATCTACATCTGCAGATAAGATTACAAAAAGAATACTGTTTTCTTTCGGGGAATTGTCTAAACTATGGCGGTCGTATCTACCTTTGTGGCCTATATAGCGGGTCGTGGGATCTTTTGTCTGGCCTTTGTGGCTCTAAGGGTTAGTTTATATTCCACTGAAGAGGGTAATTCACTAAAAAGAAGCAGATCAAAGCAGCCGTTAAAGCGGTCATTTCAAATGAAAAACTTCAAATACAGTGATTAGTGTGTGCTGTAACCTTGAAAACATTTTTAAACTTTCATTCTGTTTGGATTTCTTAACAGTAAACCATCTACACACTCATTTAGCATATTGCCAACCAGTCACACTATACTGTAGCAGGTGCAGATAATGTGAGCATCCTGCTCAGGGCAGTTAGTTCTAATATTCCAAATCTAGCTCTAGTTTAGCCTCGTTTTCATCCGGGTTCTGTTATGTTTGGAGTGGTGGAACGAGGAAATGGGACCCAAATGCAAAACTGCCACAAAATAAATTTAACGGACAAATCCAAGGCAAAAACACAGATGCAAAACAAACCCAAACCCTAAGCAGGCGCAGACAGACATGAACTCCGACAAAGACAAGGAAAACCACTGGGGTCTAAATACACGAGGAACAGGGAACAGGTGAAACACATTAGGGTGGAGCAGGTAATCTACACAAGGGAAGCAAAGAAAAACCACAAGGACAGAAGAGACATGAACAAGAACACTGAACAAAACCAGGGGGGAACAGGACACAGACAGACAGAACCATGACAGATTCACTGTTTTACTCTTGTTATTTCTGAAAAACAAATTACTTATGGTTTCAATTGAAAGGAGCATATCGCGTTGAAGTGGTTTAGTAAAATATCGCAATAATATTAACGCAATATTGCACATCTGTATCGCATATCAAAGGTTTTATCAATATTGTGCAGCCAAATCATCACTCTGCTCTGCCCCATATGGTTTTAAATCCATTAGTCAAATGAACTATCTTATTCTGTTTTTTGTTTTGTTTTCCCATACACATATTATTTATGACATTTTGGCGTTAATGCCAATAGCATTAGCGAATACTGGACCTTAATAATGTTGATGCAATAAACTTGATGAATGAGATGGAAAAATTGCCATATGCAAGTGTAGAAGTGCCCATTATAACTGTTAGAGGATAACATTAAATCACTATTTATCATACTGGGTCAAGCTGTAAAGTCGTACTATCTGTGGGTCAAGCTGTACAGTCGTACTATCTCTGTGATAGCCTTGACTGTGGTGCTCAGGCGCCACTGAATGTTTTGCTTGCGTATCGGTATGACGCTCTTAGACGGTTTTTATCCCTTTTCTGTGGAAGCAAAAACAGACTTGAATGGTAGGACTAGCACAATGTCTTGAGTTCATGTCTCCGGGTCCCGTAACAATGGTAAATAAACTTCTCCTGTATAAGACATCCTGACTGCTGCCTCTTCTTCATCAATCCTCTCGAGCACCATTGTTATTTCTCTAACAATAACATGATGGCAGAATACACAACCATTTTAAAGCTTTCATGGCAGATCAGGCAACAGTGCTTAATATTTCATCTGTTTTCAGCACGGCTGACTTCATAAACCAAACTGTCTGTTGGAAAACACAGAGAGAGTGAGAGACAGAGCGTACGGGTGGATCAGACTGAACAAAAGGGAAATCTCTACCAGATCACACGCTGCTTTGCTTCCCACAGTCTGATAGAACAGTCTGTTGAGAGCTACACAAAGCTATCTACCAGGCCACACTGGAGCCACGCGGAGATACCGTGCAGGTTACACAGGCGCCGACTGATGGGCCGTGATTACACAAATGGAAGCTGTCTCTCTTTTTGGGCTGGCGACAGAAGCGCAGAGCCGGGGCGATGTATGGGGCAGATCTGATGGAGGCAGGATTAGGGCTGGAGCTCAGGCGCCACAGCAGCCTATCAGCAAGAGCCTGCTACCAGACTCCGACAGTGACGCACAAACACAGACCGTGTACTCACTTTGTTCACTCAAATGTTCCATCAGAATTTCAGTCAAAGTCATCATTTTTCTGCCTAAATTAGACTTAGAGAAGTTCATGATGATCAAAACTATGACAAGCTTGTTTTCTCACTCTCATCCTAATATCCCAAGGTAACAACTACCATAGTGTGTTATTCGGTCTAAAATGTACAGTGTAAGAATGTATTGTGCCTTGATAGCTGCGACCACATTGAGGAAACCGGTGGTGAGAAGTTAAAGGATGTCTGGTGCAAAACTATCCCAGACATGAATGAAAGTTTGGAGCCCCTCAGATTGAGTTACACGGGGGCCGACTGAGGTTTACCAACGAGAACACAACTAAATAACCACAGGCAGAGGCTGGTCTGGTGGGAAACAGTTTTGAACCAGGGGTGACGACGTACGTGTGAGGTCTCGAGAGAGCTGCGTCAGGTCCCTGTGGAGCTCCTCGAACTTGACCTGAGCCGCCAGGAAGAGGTCCTGAGGTTCTGGGAGAGGGAACACGCTCTTGTCCGTCCCCGCGTTCTGGAAGGTCAAACCGCAATATGACACAACGTTTTGGCATATTTGGTGATTCATTCTGTTGTATTTTTTACAATTTCTCTAGAGTCGCTTTCCCGTTGCTCAGAGAATAGAGTTTAAAACACCCCATTTCAACTGCAGGGTGTTTCATTACTGACAATGTAAAATGAGAAAAGCATACCTTGTCCACATTGTACAGATAGTATGACACCACGTAGTCCCCGAGATTGATACGATTGTCCTGGAAATAAAACAAAAATCTAAATGACGAGGAATGCAAACTCCAGCAAAGCAACAATACCGACCACTTTTATGTGTCGTGGTTGGGAAAATATCAACCTCTTACCCTGCTTTTAACATCTTTGAGCCTGGGGAGGATTTCCAGTCCAAATCCGTCGGCCTGCCCTCTGGTCCTGCTGCCTCCGTTCATGTAGTTCCCCAGCGCCAACACCAGGCCCATAATCTCCTTCACGCTGGCACTCTCCAGCAAGACCTGACAGGAAAATCAAAAGACTCTCTAAAGTCCGAGCGAAGTTGGCATTTAAGTATTTATAAGCGATCCCCCACCTCACAAAGCGATGAGACCACACGTAACTTGCGCTGTATGGAGGCGATACCGTCCAGAAACGTGGACTGGAAGATGATGCAGCTGGCTCGACCTGCAAAGTCCGGGATCTGGGACAACTCAAAGAGGAACCTAGACAAGCACACACAAATTAGATGAATGACAATCTTTGCGCAACTATAGAGTCGGAGACACCTACTGCTCAGGCTTGTCCAGCAGTTTAATTTCCTTCTCGTTTGACGTCTCGTAATGTTTCTCAATTCTTTCAAGTTCATCCGGTTGTGCCCTCTAAAAGAAATGCCAAATGTATTTAGATTAAAAGAATGGAAACGAAATTTGCAATGGGACTTTACAGACTATTTGTTACATACATTTTCATAAAGAGCTTCAATGGTGTCCAGGTCCACCACTGAGTTATCCACCGTCAGTACAGCTGCAGAAAAGATTGGAACTGGATTATTATCTCAACCAGCGGCTGTTTGAGTCAATCCCCACAATTCTTCAAAAAATGACACAAATTAAACCCTTACGCCCCTTCTGGTTTGAAATCTGTGTCAAATACTTTTCTACTTTAAGCTCATTGGAGGGGGGGTGCTTATTTTAACACTTTCATCTCACGCCTAGTACAATGCCTGCTACTGGGTCTGTGTTGGCCTCACCGTGCTGTATGTCCTTCATGTCCAGGTGCAGGCTGGAGATGAGGATGCCCACGGCCTGAGAGCGCTTCCCGTCCAGCAGCTTCACTATCTGTCAACAAAGCAACCATCACCACCATAATAGCAACAGTTACTGCGGCAACAGGACATTATCAAATCCATTACTGAGCCATCAGCAACAAGGGTAAGCAAAGCAAACATGACTGACGTGCCTAATGCACTGGCATTGAAGCTGGAGAGCATTTTTGTAGAGCATTTTAAGCAGCTTCTTCACACTGAAATTTAGTGGTAATGGCACAACAGCATATGCAACAATGGAAACTTATAATTTTGACGATGTGTGCCTTTTGTTCTGGTTTAGAAATGACCTGGTCTAGTGCTGATTCAAGATTGTTTGGGTTGAGGCTTGTTTCAACTTTCAACGATCCCTGCCCCCCTCTAGTGGACATGTGACGAATTGCTATATTGCTATACTGTATTGCTTTATTATAGCAAAAGGGACATTTGAGCATTTGATCCACCCAGAGTCTCAAGAACTGTGGGTGACTGTAGAGCAGTCCACCTCGCAGGACGTTTTGCCCAGTGTGCATATTTTGTGTTCAACACATGTTACTGTACCTTTCTGGCCTTAGCTTTGTGGCCATATGTCTCTGACAGTGGCTTCCGTTTCATCTGTGTGGTGGTTTTTGCAAAAAGATCTTCAAAATCACAGGTGTTGACGTTTGGCTCCTCCAAAGTGTCCCATAACGTTCCTTTACTGCAAAAAGAAAAAGAAAATTTTTTTTTTTTTAATTCAATTTATCATAGCTGCGCAACGTTGGAAAAATGCCACATTTAAATGTTTAAGCTTTTTCGTAAACGTATATCGCCTGTCAACATTTGAGAGAAGAACTTGTTTGCAGAAGATATTTTCTCGCAAATTTCAATTCTTTACATGTGCCATTCACTGTTATAACCTCTTATAATATTGAGTATTATTATATTGAGTGTGCATGCTCCTGTGCATATTCAAAAGAAGATTTTCAAATGATCTTATAAGGTATACGTTCTACAAGCTCTACAAATTGCCCACAGCAATAACATCTGATATAATGGCAGTTTCTTACTTGCTCTCCTGTATCTGAATCCTGGTCCAGTACAGCGGCTTCATTGGGCGCGATGGCTCTACAGCCGACTTTCTGGGCGCTCTGTCCATTGACGTGACCCCACACCCACCGGGCAGAGGAGGGGGAGGGGGCAGTAGACCTGAGCCTGGCCCTGACAGAGGCAAAGGGGGAGGCGGTGGTGGGACTGGAGGTGGTGGAGGTACTGAAATGTTTTGCAAGTTTGCAGTTGAACAGCGCAAATATGGAGAAAGCGGATCGTCGATGGGCTCAGTTAGACCAATATGGCTTTGAAATTCACCACCATCTTTCAGATCAGACAGGCTTATACTAATGGAGTCAATATCTAACTTTTTAGACTCAACTTTCTGCTGTCTGACTGCTCCATCCTCACTGCCGCACGCCTTCACAAATGTCTCTCGGTCCGTCTGGATGCAAACGTTTCGGAACGTTTTGTGCGGGCTGTCGTCTCCGGTAGCGACCGAAGCGTCGCGGACTTCGCCTTGGCGACGGGAGTCGGACTGGGAGAGACGGGACTGCAGTTCAATGATGGTGAACTGTAATCGGGCCACGCTGTCGTCGCTCTTCTCCCTCAGCCTGCTCAGCTCCTCCACATAGTCCCCCTGGGAAACCAAACCAATGCAAAAACATACATCCGAGTTACACTGAACTATGTGTCATATGAGGGAATGTGAGAGCTAGAAACAAGTTTGGGCCAAATAAAAAAAATGTCACAGTTTGTGCGGGAAAAATCAGGTACCCCAGAAGAAAAATATGCACCTATGTGTTTTTCCTTGTGCATAACTGACTGAAATAGTGCAACGTCTTCCTTAACATTTAGAGGGGGGTGACACATTTACAGAAATATTCATCAGTTTTCTCCTCCAGACCAATAGATGGCAGTAGTGCTATTTTAAACTGGGCCCTTCCCGCCGTAAAGTATAAGAGAGCGGTAGTAAACAGCAACAGCGGCCAGACCATGGGCTAAGCTCTCGGCTGTATGATTCGTTTAAGACCAGGCTGAGTGTTCACTTTCAAGCCATAAATACAGACTTTACAATGGACCAAACCTCGCCTCCAGAATATGCATATGGCGACGACGACGATGGAGACCGCGACCTGGATTCACAGTCCGATTTTCAAAGCTTTACCACAGATGAAGACGACTATTATCTGGAGCCCCTGGACCCAGATGACGAGTATTTGGCAACAAATACCCTTTTCAGTGAATTAATATACAACGGTCCCATTTTATCGATATTCCGTTCAATATAAAGTGTATTAGTCAAGTGATCGTTCACCCGTATACAGTGGTTGCAAAACTTTTTGGGGGTTGTGAACGCACTGAGACAGCCTAGTGTCTCTACATTTTTCCATGAGGTTCCATGAGGGCTGTCATTTTTAACAAGTGCTATAAAAATATAAAATCAAAAAAATTAAGTTTTATACATTTATAAATAAAAATTCTGCAACATAAAAGGCTGATTTTACTCATAACATTTGATTTTTGACGTGCTAATCCCTACATTTTGCATCCGTTAAACTATTACGGCACGCATTGTGTTTTCTTGTTTGATAACACTTTCTTTGTTTTTAATACTGTATATATTTGTTTGCAGAAGTGATCATGAGGACAGCTCATCTTCATCTTCCCCGACTCTGCTACCATCTTCACAAGCTGATGTATCACCTGCCCACGCTTCTCAGAAAAGACCCACCTTTCTGCTTACCCCTGACTCTACTCCCAGACGAAGGAACATTCCAAGAAAGCGAATGAGGAGTGGATGTGAGAACGGCGCTCCCCCACCATGCCGCAGACTCTGTGCTCAAAGCACCAGGTGGAACGGCATAGACGACCACGATACTGCCCCCAAGCTAAAAAAATTTACACCAAAGAGAAAACCGGGGCACCAACTGGACCCAAATGGGACTTACACCCCACTGGATCTCTTCTCACTTTTTGTTGACTATGGTGCAATATCTATTCTTTGTAACAACATAAACAAGCAGGCTGTCAAAAGTATTGCTAAGGGAAAGAAATACAACTGGATTCCAGTGCAGCAAACTGACATGTACAAATTTCTTGGGCTCACGTTTTACTTTTGTTTAGTAAAGCTGCCTGAATTAAAAGACTACTGGAAACAAAACACAATATTCAGTCAGGTTTTTCCTCCCAAAGTGATGGCTAGGGAACGTTACCGGACTATATACTGGAACATTGACATGAGTGACTCGTATGATGACCCGAGCAATGACAAAAAGAAAGGAATGCCCCAAAGTGATCCACTCCTCAGTCTAAGGCCTCTCCTGGACCTCATCAGAAGCGCCTGCAAAACCTACTACCACCCACAGAGAAGCCTCTCTATTGAGAAGAAAAAGGTTGCAACAAAGGCACATATAAAGGTGAAGGCAACAAATAAGGAGTTCCAGCTCTTTGTGCTGTCAGACAGTAACAATGGATATACAGTGGACTTTTCTATTTACGCTGGAGACTCTCAGCTTTCATTTAACCATGGACTGCAGTATGACACGGTTATGTCACTTTTAAACCCTTCATACCTGGGCCATGGTTACCACTTATATGTGGACAACTTCTACACCAGCCCAAGGCTTTTCAAGGACCTGTATGATATGAACATTGGGGCATGTGGTCTATTCAAAGGAAACCGAAAAGACTGTCCCCAGACACATAATAATGCTCTGACCAAAAAGGACCCAAGAGGCACCATCCGGTGGATCAGGGAAGGTCCACTGGTGTTTGTGAAGTGGATGGACTCACGAGAAGTGTCAATCTGCTCCACCTTTCACCCAGCCTTTGCAGGAGAAACAACAATGCAACACAGCAAACGTAATGATGGCAATTGGGGAACTACTGCTGTTACGTGCCCAACCCCTGTTATTGAGTACAATAAACACATGAAATGTTTTGACTTTTCAGATAATCTCATACAGAACCACACAATTCACCAGAAAACAAGTAACTGGTACCGGACCCTCTTTTTCCATTTTTTGGACATTGCGGCCACCAATGCATACCTACTACACAAGGAGTTGTGCCGAGAAAGAAAGCAGAATCCAATGACACACAGGGAATTCGTGCAGGAGCTGACAGCCCAGCTGTGTGGAGCAACTGTATCAATCCCACCTTCCAAGGCCCCAGAGCAACACTTGCCAGTGCCTGTAAGCAATCAGACTGAGAAGAGCAAACGTGCATCCTATGGAAGGAAAGGCTGTATCTACTGCAGGAACACACTCCGAAAGGAGCAGTCCACTCCATGGAAATGTCATGCGTGCGATGTAGCTCTTTGCCTCATTAGTGATAGAAACTGTTTTTTTAAGTGGCATCAAAATTGTGACTTCGGATTATTGGTAGAGGGATCTGATTGACTTGATCACATTTTTTGTACATGGTTTGTAATGTCAAGCTTAAAATGTTTGTTCAGTTTCCCGTGAAGTTCACTAATAAAATGTGTTACCTTTATTTTTCTACTTTTATTTTTATATTATTACTGCTTCCATTCTGTGTAAACCCACTCCAGCATTCACTCCACAAGTTATCCTTGTCCTTATCCTCCGATCAGGATAATAGTAATTGTAGTTTCATAGTATTGTACTGAAAGATTTTTAAAACAAATTCAGCAATTGTGAAGTACCTGTATCTTCTCCAGTTCCTTTTGGCACTCTCTCTTCAGCTGTAGAAGTGCTGCTTGGTGCTCTGAAAGGACATGGAATGAATGTTTAAAATATACCAGAAGAGGGCGCTACACTCCCGGCTCTGCATGCAGCGCAGTCACAGAGAATAAATGCTGTATAGATATAACTTGAAATATTTACCTCCTCATAGGACAAACTCTAAACTCCTTGGAGAAGGCTTATTTGTTGGCTAAATTGTGTTGTTGAATAAATTAAGACCTGGCATATTCAAGATTTTAGATTGGTCCTTAAAATAGGTGTTTTAGATTAGAGAGAGTTTTCTTGCTTTTTTCCATACAATTTAAATCAATAAATGCAATTAAGATGATTTTCCACGTAGACCCCCTTATTTGAGAAATATGTTGGAAAATGGGAATCCAGGATGTAATGTAAAACTAGTACTGGAAATCATGGTATTTTTACCTATTAATTGTGTGGTACAATCTTATTTTAATCTCAAATTCACGTTTGCATGACCACAACCAGATTGATTACAGCTCGTCTCAAAAAATATAGCAGCCTTATGTTTGCATTTTCCCGGCTGTAGTTTATCCACAGAGAACACACAGAGGGTGGAGTGCTATTTATCTTAGTTTGATATTATAACCCGCACATGACACAGTGAGCAAACAGTACTGTAACTGCTGTCACGTGTCCCACTATCATCACTCAGGAGAATTTAGATCCTGCTGATAGTCAGCCATATATACCATTTCTGCCCCGGTCTATTTCCTGCCTTGAGAAAACTCAGTGTATTTATTGTATGGTGGGTTTAGAGCATTTTCATACATCTTTTAATTGTTTCTATTTTATTATGTGGTAAAAATATCAACATTAATAGGAAATAGCGTTCCTTTCACTTTGATGGAAAGCTACACACTGTGTGTAGACCTTAAAATGATGACAATAATAATTTTAACACTTTCAGTATCAGACTTTAACATAATACCACAGAAATACATGATATGAATAAAATGCAAATGAATGCACCTGCTTCTGTGTACTTCAGTCCAACCTTCTCCTCTTCTTGGAGCGGAGGCCATACTGCTTGGAGACGACCCGGGGTGCGGTCTTCTGCATCAGTGGGACTCTCAGCCTAAAAACCAAAACCAAAAAAACACAAGTAATAATGATAATAATGTTAATGCTGAAAAACATATGGAGAATGAACAGTTCCTCTCCTAACCAGCCCAGGGAACAAAAATTGGTGATAGTTAATGTAGAAAATTGGCCACGTCACTCAAAGGTACACCAAAAGGTCACTAGTACTTTAACAGAACGTGATTTGGCGTGAATAAGTAAGTAATAAGTAATAAGTAATAACTACAGTGCAGCACTTTGACAAACTCTTAATTTTTCCATATCTACTACTTTATACAGTATCCACAAAAGATGAAGTTCATTAATTCCATAAAAGACAATCATATATTTCAGCTGCAACGACCAAGTAGCTTATCTTAGTGCCGTCTCAGGGACCAACAGACATCGTACCTGCTTTTTTCGATACCAGTGGGACCTTCACTGGTATCGTTTCTAATTATCACACCAAAGTGAAATAAATATGCAGTATGCAAATGTTTTTTTCTAAACGGACAGCCTCAAACCACTCCCAATTACAAGTTTACTTTACACAAAAAACATTGGAAGTATGTAGTTGGAGATTTGCAGTACAGGCAACAGCATAACCATTTGGAGATGCAAGGGTAGTAATAAAAGTATCTGCCGTCATAGTATTAGTCGTACACTAACATGATTACTGAATGGTTTTGTTGGCCATACTTTGCTATCAGACGCCTCCACCTCCTCTGTTTGGTCCAAAACGGTCCTCAGCGGATCTCTCTGGTTCCTTATCTTCTTCCTCACTGCGTCCAGGTCCACCTTCTCCGAGGGATCTTTCTTCAGAGGTTTGGGTGTGAAAAACGCCTTGAACGCATCAAACACTGCGTCAGCGCTGGACCTGCTGGCCTCAACCACTGCCCCTTCCTCATTCTTCAAACTATCACTCAGTTCCTTCTGACTCCACTCCTCTTCTGCACCCTCTTCTTCATGCTTCTCGCGGTTCAAAAGCTGAGATATTTGATCCAGAAATGTCCCTTGCGAGTTTCCACGTTGCGGTATTGGTTTAAACTGGGATACGGTGTCGTGATCAGGCCCGACCACACCTTTCCGGAGAACTCTTAGGCCACTGAACAGGGCTGGGAGCTGGGTTTTCTTGTCGGTCGGAGAAGCGGATGGAGAAAAAGTCGCTCTCGTCATGGTAGACCCTTGTGGAGGTTCCCTCGAAGCGCCTAAAGACTGGATCCGAAAGTTTGAGGCTGGACTTTTGGGCGGCTGCGAGGCCAAATCTTGGGATGCATTCTGGATTCCCTCTTCTTCAAACGATGGTTCAAACTCCTCTCGCATCTCCAGTTCATGCTTTTCTTTCCATCCCAAGATCACACCATCCGTTAGATTGATAAAGTTTGGATTTTCATCGTGGGGAGCGACCTCTTTAATGGCGTCACCTGCAACTTCCACACAGTCAGTCTCGGCGTCTCGACATTGAACTTGAACTAACTGGCCTTTTCCACCATTGCCATCGCTTTCGTTCAGTGCATTGGTCAATTCTTCAACACTACAATCTTCAGCTTCATCTGCGTCCTTCTCTTTCTGGTCTGAAAGCTCATCTGTTTTAAAAGGCCAGTTGTATTTGGTGGTTTTCTCAGGGTAAGGCGAAATCACGGGAACTAAGTCTCTTTTCTTCACGTCACGCCAGTATGTGCTTTCCTCGATGATGTCAGCGTTCAAAACCTCGGGAAATTGTCGGAAAAATGTCAAAATAGCGGTTGGATCGTCCATGGCTATGTAAATAATCTGGAAAAACAAGCCAGTTCAGTCCTTTTGCATCAAATTAGTATGCAAATCTACAAAAATTGTAGCAATACAAATGTAAGATTTTGGCATCAATGTGGCAAGCTGTTATGAGCATTACAGTCTCGTGCAATGAAGTAAATCATCTACTTAGCCAAACCTGATTCCAGCTGGCAAATTTATACATCCTCGCTCCTTAAATATTAGCTCAGTTTATGCCTCCGCAGCTATAAAAGTAAATTGTCTCGGATGACACCAATGAGAAATGGCAGTGTCCAAGAGTTCCAAGTCCCTTAGTCAGCTTGAGCCTGGCCAAATGTAAAATCTCCAAGTGTGCAAGATTTCTTTCAAAGTCCTCCCATCATCATTTTAAGTGCACAAAAGTTGTTCCCTGAGTGGCGTCCAGCGTCTGCGACACCACCCTGACATATCCGCGAGCTCCCGAGGGCCACACCCGGGACGGGGAGGGAACCACGCCCCGGGAGTTGAATGAGGCGACTAGGATGTGAGGGAACTGTTTGGAGAGTGAGTGCTTACAACAACATTTGAGCTCGCACAGGGTAGCACCGCAGACGCTGTAATCTGTGAGCCCGCCTCATTGGTTAAGCAGCTCTAAGCCATTGATACAAAAAAAAAGGTGAAGCTGTTTATGATGTGATCTAGGCACAACAAGAACAAGCGTCTTGGTCTGGGCAGTCTTTGTGCCACCGACAAGCCGGGATAAGTGAGTCGTGACAGGAAGGGAACTTGATGTCATTGTACGCAGAAGGCATGTACAAAGAAATTCTTTAAGATAAAGACGGGGCACTTCTGTCAGGAAGGACGTCTGAAGTAAAAGCTGTGGAAATGGAAAAAGGCAAATCAATGCTGTTTAAGTCAAAATACAAAAATGAGCTCAAATTTGAATTTGATTTCAATTAATAGGCATGCTCTATTGGTCGTTTTCAGGTTCCAGAATGTGATGATGTCACAGGACCCAGTGGGGGCAGGAGACCGTTTTTCATATTAACTGCATTACACTTTCACAAGTCGTATCTAAAAAGAAAATTTATGAATTACAAAAATGATCATTAATATCACTGTCACTGGGTCCACGATCTCTCTGTACAAGACCAAAAATTTCCTCAAAAACAAAAATTATTTGACCTCTATATAATATTATAGGCCTTTAGAACGCTGTCACCTGCAACCCAGCAATAGCAGGGGTTCCCAAACTTTTCAGGCCGCAACCCCTAAAATCACTCAACCAACAACTCGGGACCCCTTCTGTAAAATGTAATTAGCATTTATAATCATTTAAGGTGCTATACATTTAAAATCTGGTTTAATTATCTTAGTTTGTAAACTGTATTTTAATATTTAACATCATTCTACTAAAACATGCTGTTTTCTTAAAAATACAACAACAACAAAAACAACAACAACAACAACATTAAATTCAATGTCAGACATGTCAAAATAAATTCCCCAAATCATCTCGTGACCCCCATTTCAGTGTCCCGCAACCCCCACTTTGGGAACCACTGCTCTATAGCAAAAGTTTCTGACCTTTCTTTCTCTCTCTCAGTGACAATTATTTTATCGGTGGACACATCAGCAACCCCAACACTCTTTCCCAGCCTGGAAAACTGCTGCAGTTTAAAGAATGATCAAAGACACAATGTGTCAAGGGTAGTGTAAAATGTGCTTTACTAGTAATTAGATACTAGAAGATGATCAATATATAATATATATAATTATATCCACAAAGTTTGGACCTCTTTTATCAGAAGTTCTAAACACTGTGAAGGTTCAGGGACCCCAGAGTCTGATCCTGACCCCAGAAGAGGGACATTGCTGCTGAAGGGGTAGATCGTACAATGATACAGTATAAAAAACTATAAAGAAACAAACAGTTACTATTCATTCAAATGCATTACTTTGTTTTCTTTATAATGCGTCAGTCTTCACCTGTATTATTGTTGTCCTATACCAGTTAAAAGCCTTACACTTTTCACAAAATGGGGATCTTGTGAGAGCTTACAACTATAAGCCTATAGAGCCACGAGTTGAACAATGCGGCCTTAAAACAAGTTATGTTTATGTAAGAATGGACCCAGTTAAGCTTGCAAACATCGTTAAAGCCGCCTGCATACACTGCAAACTACACGCCAGGTTGTTGATGGAGTTTTTGACAGTCAGTGTGCAGAGAACGCTCACATTTAAATTAATAATAAGGACTAAATTAATAAGGACTGAGCACATTAGTATCCACCTTTCACCAGATGGCATTTTCTCAAGTGAAACCATGCAAAAAAGAAAAACAAATCTTTATTGGTAGTTTATTGCAACTTCTTGAGGAACTGTTTATGAGCAACGGATTATAAAGCAGGAAAACAGCCCGGACTAGATTTAAATGGCATTGTTATACATTATGTAGCAATGAATAACTTGTTGCACTCTTGTTGTTTTTGAAAAATATATTTTATCTATATTTTTCCCAGCTAGAACTATAAATTAGATGCAGACTATTTCTATACTCCTACATTTCACTTAAAGCAGCCATTCCCAAAGTCCGGGACATCCCCCCCTTATTGATCAGAAAATCTCTCGTGGCCCCCCAAATGATAATAATTTACTCTATTCAAAAGAATTTGTAATAATTTTACAGCAAAAATTACATTAAATGTAACATATAGCTATGACAGTAGGATGAATACTGGTTTAAACTGGTGCATTTGCCCAGATAAATGTATATTTCCTTTCAAAATGAACTTTTTTCATTGTACTTGTTTTGCAGACAAGCTTTGGGGGCCCCCGTGTTGTGCCTCTTAGGCCCCCCAGGGGGTCCCGGACCCCACTTTGGGAACCACTGACTTAAAGCATACAGCCGATTTTGTGGGTTATCGCTTCATTTAACAAAAAATAAAAAATCAGATGGAGAGAATCAATCTTAACCCGTCTACTGATATCACTCACACCCAGTGAATTATATATGTTTTATTGATATGTTTTCACCAACAATTGTAAGATCTCCTGAAGCATTCAACCCATACCATTTATTATACAAAACACCTAGGGCACCTCTCTAATCCTGCTGTTATATAACTAATGAAAACACAATGGCCTTTGTTACGCAGCCCTGAAGCATGAGGCCACATCTTAATCTTACTAACTGAAAAACATAAAAAAATGAAACCCTGCCTGCTCCCCCTTTTCCTTTACAGTGAGAAATGGGTCAAAGCGGCGATGACTCTGCAAAATGCCACATTGAAGGAGTAGCTTGATGTCTATGGGGAAGGCTTGGTAGGTGGTCGATACTATGAACCAGCAGACCGGAGCCCAGCACAAACAGGACCGCAGATCTATCGCCCTCATTACCCCAGACATCATTACAAGTCTCACTGTATGGAAACATGGAATTTGAAAGCTAAGGGCCGCCAGATTTCAATCATTGAGCTTTAATTTACTAGCACTAAATAGGACTTGATTGGGGACGAGAGCGGGGACTGTACAAGCAAGTGAGAATTCATTTGCAGAGTGGGAACCATCACTGTCATCTTGGAATATGCCCGACGCTTGTGCCATCAGGGAAGAAGAAACCCATTGATGGAATAACCTGGTCATTCAGGAGGACCAGCAGCAGCAACCCCAGATCAGAACAGTTAGTTCAATCCAGGTGGACCCTTTTATTCCTTCGTCCGGTGGTGTACCTTGCCTTTAATTGCAATACCTGTGGTTATGTCATGAACAACTATTGGTTAGATTCTGAATTCATATCCTTTAATTCTCTATTATTTTTTGTTGTGTTGTTGCTTTTCTGGCACATTTTTGTTGCTCTTTTGTTGCTTCTTTGTTGCTTTTTTTTGGGTCACTTTTTCAGCGCTTTTTTGTTGTTGTTGCTTTTTTTGTCACGTTTTTTCCAAGAAGCTTTTAGATTTGGGTAAAGCCAAACAGGAGAAAAATGTGCTCGGTTCCGGTGGGGGTTAAGAGGTTTCACTTGGTATGGTTTATCAGAAATAAGCCCATGTTTGGACAGCACCTTCATGGAGCTTTTGCCTGAACATGAACTAAAAGCAGCCCAATCCAAGCCTCTTACCATGGTCATTTTTTGTATTCTTCAAATTTGCGCTAATTTCTCACAGTGAATGTGAGTATAGCTGTTCCCATTACAGTCCAATTAGGTGGCGCTCTCTCTTAAACATGAGGGGCTCAAATATGCAGCCGTAAATCTGCAGCGCGCTCCGGTCCGCATGCTCACCCGACTCGCGGCAGTAGGCAGTAAATGTTTCAGGACGGGGACAGGGTGAGTTAGGAGGCACTTAACTCACCCCTAGCTCTCGGGACAGCGGCAGCGGCGGTGGAGAGGAGGAGGAGGAGGAGGAACAGGTCGCGGGGCTGATGTCTTCTTCTTCAAGTGCAGTGAGGTGTAAAAAGTCCGCGTGCTGGGGTCTCCCGGGACGGGACAGGACCAGGCACTCCTCCACCTCCTGCTGCCATACCTCCTCCTGCCTCCGGAGGGCCTCGTCTGACAGGGGACAAGAGACAGAGTTGGAGTTGTGGGGTATGATATGACCAATTCATCATAAAAGGATGAGGACTTAATCAAAGGAGGGTTGAAATGAATACAAACCATAGTTGTATTGCATCTTTTCCTGTGATATTTAATTGGAAGAGCATAGAAGAGAAGTAATCTAGGGCCCTTCCAGTCAATCAAAATTCAAACTGTAGATCACCTCTGCCAGGTCCAAGCATGAACAAATTGAAGATAATACATTATGTATTGGTTTAGCCAGTGTGCGTTTGTGGGTAAAATCTAAATCAGTCTTTCTCCGCACAGGACTTGGATGAGTTTGTCCTGCTGACCTTGGACCACATACTAAATGCGCCGCTCCCGGTGGCAGCTGCAGTGCACATGGGTGAAACAAACCAAGGGCACATAGGACTGGGATGTGGACAGGCTGGTAATGGGCTCGACTGTCGGTTAACTAACTTCAGAATCCTCCAAACGCCCACTGATCTCGATGAGACTGTGGAAATGAAATGTGAGCACAGCCGTAATGTCCAGCTGCTTGCAGTAAAACATCTCTTTACAAAGAAATCGGATTTGCTTCTAGCATTTGCAAAAGCGGCACGTCTTCAAACAAAAGCATTTTCCTTCCGGTTGGGTGACCGGACGACGGGGCGCAGATGGTAGAGTGGGTCGTCTCGTGATTGGAAGGTCGGGGGTTCGAACCCCACCTCCTGAAGGTGCATGCTGTCGTTGTGTCCTTGGGCAAGACACTTCACCCTCCTTGCCTCCAGTGTCTGCGTACATTGGTGTATGAATGGGTGAGAGGTTCCTTGCTGTAAAGCGCTTTGAGTGCCTAATGTAGGTGGAAAAGCGCTATATAAGTTGAGACCATTTACCATTACCATTGGGTAAATGGCACTTATTATGCAGCTCAACTGTTCAAAACGAAAAGAACAATCTGCATAATACAACACGTACTTTCGAGCAGCACAGATGTTTTGTGAAGATAACTATATGAGTAAAATAACAGTTTAAAGAGAGAAAGAAAAGCTAGAGAGAATGGAATCCCCTTCTCTCTCCCGTACTTTCTGGATGAGGTCACTCTTGGTGCATTGGCTCCCCCTCATAAAATATACACAATAGGCTCATCCCAGAGGTAATCCTGATCAACATCCTAGCTCTAGGCCTGTAGACGGGTCCCTACTGGCTTTGAAAGATGGGGCAGGTGCAGTTATTGTTATTATGACATTTTCCTATACGACCTACTCGTACAAAGCTCTCTCTCTCCTGACGCTTCGATTAATTGCTACTGAATTGTAATTATAGTTTGAACAGCCATAATATGTAAATAGCAAAAGCTGCAGTTATTAAGTTGATAACATGCCTTTGATTTTTGAATACATGAGAGCATTTTACATTCACTCCATACTCGATGGTCAGTTTCCCCTGGGGGAAACAGAAGCGCTGTCGCGACTGCACACCTCCATACACATCATTCATCCTGGCCTATTGTACATGTTTTTGGTGGTAGGGGAAACCGGAGTACCCGGAGGAAACCTACACAGACACGGGGAGAACATGCAAACTCCACACAGAATCAAACCCAGGACCTTCTAGCTGTGAAGCTAGAGCACTAACCGCTGTGCTACCGTGCCGCCCAGGAGGTCTTATTATGTTCACTACCAGATCATAAAAAACACTCTATTTGTCCGTAGCGCTTTTAGCTTTGATTACAGCACCATTAGCTTCATCAAGCTCTCGTATTGATGATGGGAGAGTGTGACCACTGCGCAAAGCCTACTCCAGCACCTCCCATAGATTGTCAATGGGGTTAAGGTCTGGACTCTGTGGCGGCTATGTGTGCAAACAATGTCTCATGCTCTCTAAACTACTCTTCCACAATGTACGCCCGATGAATTCTGGCATCTTGGAATGTACCCGTGCCATCCATTGATGGAATAACCTGGTCGCTATATAAGTTGAGACCATTTACCATATTATTAGTTAAGCAGTTCATATCATAGTCAGTTTCTCTCAAATGTTAATGCTCCTGAATGTGTATAAAATACACGTCGAGAACTGAATCTT
Source organism: Proterorhinus semilunaris (assembly GCA_021464625.1). Taxonomy (NCBI): domain Eukaryota; kingdom Metazoa; phylum Chordata; class Actinopteri; order Gobiiformes; family Gobiidae; genus Proterorhinus; species Proterorhinus semilunaris. The sequence continues at coordinate 9,415,295 of CM038359.1, forward strand.
AACTTCAAAACACAAAAAGCAAATTGAATCAAGAATGCAATACTAGAAGTAGTTTAAATATCACAATTAGATATTTTTCCACAATAGTACAGCCCTATCTAATCTCAAAGGTTAATCATCAAGTGCTTCTCCACTTGACTGAAGGCACAAGGAGCCGGCAAGAGGCCATTATTCACAGCCCTGCTCACACACATACCATTACTGCAGCTGTTGTCTGTGCAAACTACTATGTCTAATGACCCAGGAGGGCCCTGTGCAGAGGATGAGAGCAGACACACATGAAGGTCAGAGCTTTATGTTAATCAATGTTTAAATCTGACAGTCACAAGCAGCCTGCTCTTTCTCTAAAGCGGTCCAATTCTCCTCACTTCGCCGACCAACCAGCGAAAGTCAATGTTACGCCCTCCTGCACACGTTTTTTTTCTACTGGCTAACCCTGAGCTGAGAGCAAAACATTGTGTGGAGGTCTTGTTTTAAGATAAAGCAGCAATGTTTGCCATACACTGATATTTATCAGACATAAAATATACTTCCAAAATCATGCTATTTACAGAAACTGAATTCATCAAGTTTATCGGGTCTTTCTTAGGGGGTTTGTTGAAGGGGAGTTACTGCTCTCTTCAACTGGCTCACTCTCTGGCATTTTAATGCACCACACTATGCAGGGCTACAGCATACTTCACATATAACTCAATTAAATAAATATATAATAATGATGATGATAATTAAACCCAAATTAAAATTATACTGAGAATGGTAATGACAACTGGAAAGTATCAAGATCTCAAATTATAATATCTATTAATGTACCTTTATACCATAAAAGTAACTCTGTAATCACGGGTAAAAATATGCAAGCAATATATTAAGTAACACATTTTTTTGACTTACTTTGTTCTAGACATCGTATATGAAACTAGATTGTTGTTGTAGCTGTGCGTTGGTTAATTAATTATATAAAGAGTTTATATATTTTTGTTGTTTGTTGTAAGTTGGTCTGTATGAATGTAGCTGCTTGAAATGTTTTGAAATGTTCTTTTTTTATGTATTGCACTTGGGGGTGGGGGCTCATAAGCTTTTTGCTTCAGCCCACTCCTTTTGAGCACAATGTGTATTGCTCAAATAAACAAATAAACTAAACTAAACTAAATTTCTTAAACTGCAGTAATACATCACTTATATTGCATGCATACATTTAGGTTTACACAAAGTATCTTCCTAAACCAAACATCCACCAAGTGAGGACTACTGTATGTTGTTATACTTCCCTATAATCTCAGCAAAGCAATCACATGACCAGGCATTAGTGTTATGCTCTACGGTTTTATTAATATGGATCAAATAGCTTAGTCAATACCACATTCCTGCAACCACTACATACTAAGATAAAAGACAAAAGTATCTGCAATCAGTGCGGTCAGTAAACGGAAAAAAACCCCGGAAGAAAATCATTTAAAAAAGCTTCTCGTGATGTACAAGGAGTGTTTTAGCGCAATACTGTTAATGCCAATAATCCTATCAATGGCTGAGGCGGGTTTTCCTCATATTTAGTCAAGTACATATACAAGTACATATTTTTCAAAGTGTAAGTATTGAGTAAAGTGAATATATTACTGCGCGGACGTCGAAGTACCCCTTTTTATCCGCTCAGAAAATCAACATGTTTAATTGTGTGTAACTAGACTTGGATGTATACTCATGTAACTGTATTTAAATAGGGAAAACATGGAAGAGCTCGGTCGCTTCTAACTTCACCCCGTTTAGCCCCATAGAGGAGAGGAGAGGCAAAATGCTAACAACATGTTGGTCTTTTTGCATGGCTGAGTGCACGCGCAAAGACCAGACAGGTACGCATCAACTTGTCTAAGCTCAGGTAAGAACATATCTCAGTATGAAAAAAACGATGGCCTGTTCTTTTAAGCATGTTGTTTATTTATTTATTTATTTATTGAATGATTCAACAAAACTGAAACATAAATTAGACTTTTATGCTTTTAGAAAAGTGCTATACAAACCTATGCAATCATATTGTTGTAATACAAACAGTTATTCCGTAGTCACTGTCATTTTACTTATTTTAAGTAATGCTACTCTTACTTGAGCAAATACTGACCTCTGTTTCATGCACATAGGTCAATCTGAGGAAAATGTGACCTTTGATTACTATGTTTAGTTCTAATGTTCACAATTGTAGGATAATTTAAAGCCACAATGCGAAACCTTCCAGGTTAAATACCGTCTCAAGAGCAACTAAACAATTGCAAAACTCAAAACATAAACAAATGCCCGTCAATCCGATTGTGCTCCTAATGCTCGGCAAGACTCCACAATGCTTTCTACACAGTGGGTTATCCAAATAAAGCATTTTGAAGAAGAGTTAACCTTCATGTTTGGGTGTCTATGGACAAAGCAAAGCAGCGAGCTTGCTCACAGTAAAGACACATGTTTTTATGATGATAATGAAATAAATAGGTCTACTTGGTTTTCATTCTCATTATTGTGTAAAATGTTACACAGTGTTAGCCTGGCTAACGCCAGACTGCTGTGTGGGCTCAAATCTTTTCGAACTTCACAGCAGTCTGGGGACCATGGCCGAAATGTTCGCATTTATTTGGGGACCAATCACAGAACGAGGAGGGACGGTAAGACGACTATTCGACATACGGAAGCTTATAGTTTGTTTAGGGATAAAAAAATAAATACAACATTTACGGATCCAACATGACAGCAGCAGATGCAACGCCATCTTTCGATCAAGCTTTAGACCGTGTTCTAAATAGTTTAGCTCAAAAGTTTACAGCGGGTACATCATACGCCATCTGATACGATGATACGATTGGCTATGGCTACGTGCAGACGACATTCGTAGCGTCCAATAAACGGCTATGGAAAATCGTAAACCACACCTCTCCTACCAGAAAATGAATTGGTGGTCCCCGAACTAAATATCACTTGTGATTTTAGTCTGGCGTTATTGTTTGTTTGTAAACAAATATAAAAAAAGTTGGATTTACCTAAGCAGAGCAGACCATCCTCACTGTTGCTTGCGTCGGTGTAGACTGAGCCATATTCCCTCATCCAGTCCATCCATTGTTCATTAGTATTACTGTAGTCTCCCACAGAACTCCCCCAGGTTTCCTCCGTCACCTCTACCTCATTCTGGGGCTCAGGATTTGGCCAATTCGAGCTCAAAAGAGGCGACACGGTGGGAGAAGTTGAACGACTATTGGCCTCGCTGTAGCTTGGATTCAATGGTAGACACAGCGGCCTTCTTGGACCCGCTGCATGTTGGTCCTTCTGTCTCAGCAAATTTCCTTCTTCCACCTTTAAGGCTCGTTGTAAACATTGGCCAAGTGCTTCTCCCAACGAACGGAGCTCCTTAGTTACCAATGGCTTTTTAGCGCTGAATTCCATGTCCTTGTGGTCATTTTCAACTGAGGTTTTCAAACTCATAAATCTACCATTGTCTTTAACCAAGTCAGAACTCGTTAGCCTGACCCTATGGATAATACCTTCCACTTCTTCAATTTTAGCCAGAATTCTACGCGCATCCGTCTCCCTTTGAACCTCCTCAACCCTTTGACTAACTTGGCCACTTTTGACTTCATAAATGGTCTGGTTGTCATAGTCAGAATGGTCCGAATCTGCATTTTCTGCATTTAGGTTTATATTAGACAATGGATATTTTGAAAAATTTAAAAAGTCTATAGACGGGTTTAAATTCCATATTGAGTTAATATCTTGGTGATTTGGCGCTTGATCTCGTTCAAAATTATCCCCAATGCACGCCATTTTTGTCGCGATGTCTTCTTCCGTGTAGTTCTTAGTTTTAAACTGTCTCTGGTTTCTCGACTTGAATGGATTCCCCGATGCCATCTTAACTTTAAAGCTGCTCTTGCTGACTATGCTCTCCCCTCTCTTCCTCCTCCTTTCCGACCCGACGAGCTCATCTTTTAGGTTTTGCTGTATTTTGGTCGCCTGCTGGTTGCCCATTGTCACTTGGCACTTCCGACGCAGTGATAAGAGTTTAGAGAGCCCATGGAAGTCTGAAGGCTTGTCAAGGGGTAGGAGCGTTTCTTTAAAGTCTTTGAGGGTCAAGCTGTGGCGTTTTCGCCTCTCCTCTCTGCAGCTACAGGTCAAATCCATTGGGCTAGGGGCTTTAGAAGAGGGAGTCTGGCCCCTGAGTGAGAAAGACACGCTGCTCCTCTCCATGATGGGCATAAAGAGGTGTAAGGTAGAGTGTTTGCCCTCCATAATGGCCCGAAACTATTAGTCACAATAGATCCTGGTGAAAGAAAGTTGGCATATTATGGTATTCAAAGGACAAGAAAGGTCAGTACTGTATATGGACATAGTATAGCTAAATTCTTGACATTGAGAAATACCCTATAATTATGTTACAATTGAAAGTAAAGTTATCAAAAAAAAAGGTCCTTTTCATTGTGGAAGAACCCAATGTTTCTATTCTAACATGGTTGAATTGAGTTTAAAGTGATCAGTCACAGACTTTCAATGATATGCAATCTAATACATTTGTAAAACATTTAAACTTAGAGACAAATGTTTTACTGTAAAAAAAAAAGAAAGAAAAAAACTATGACAAAGCAATGTCATCCTTCACTAAGTAATCAATGCAACAGGCAACAATAAATTTGCCATGAGCAAAATAACACTTCAAAGCATCCATTGTATGATGGTAATAAGCCTACTCTACACAGCATTACAATTTATGACTGTTTTAAAAAGGCTCTGCAAATATAAAAGTAAGGCAGGTAGCTATTATATGTTTAGGTTTATTGACAACTGGTTCTGTAAACATGGGGCTCTGGCTGGACAATTTCCAATATTTAATTTAAACATTAAATCTGCAGACAAAGAAAGGTAATGTTTAAAGAAAAATCCTATTTGTCCTACCAACAGAATCTATATATTAAAAGTACCATATCAGAAATCACTTCAAATATATAAATTAATAAATAAAAAATAGGATCACATACACAAGACTAACTAAAATTGATCCTAAAACATTTTGCGCAAACTGCTCTGAAATAAAATATAAAAGTGTAATAAAATGGAACTTACTTGTGGAGGAAAGCTGCTTCATGCAGGACACCCTGCAGCATTTGCACAGGCGTTGATGGCACACATGTCGACATCCATCCTCTCTGCGCTGACCCACTGCGTGTCAACCAATAGCAGCTCTCTTGGATGGCTCGTGCCCTTCTCATTGGATTAGAGGGGCAAAAACCAGTGGGACTAATCCGACCGAATCCACAGGTGAAGATATAGGAGCAAAGTGAAACACAGATGGTGGGGTTATTACTGTTAATGAAGGCAATCCTCTTGACTCTGGTGCTAATAAACAAAACAAGTAAGTGTTACTGGATATGGCACTGCACACGTGTTTTACTCACATATTTAGGTTTAATTTTAGAGGTTTCATTAGAGAGTCTCCCTCATTCTATTCATTTAAAAATAATGCCAAAAAGTGGCTAGTGGAGACACAGATGTATACTTTGCTCTTATTATGTACTTCTCTATGTATGTATGTATGTATGTATGTATGTATGTATGGTATGTATGTATGTATGTATGTATGTATGTATGTATGCATGCATGCATGCATGCATGCATGTATGTATGTATGTATGTATGTATGTATGTATGGTATGTATTGTATACATTGCATTTGTAAATTGTTCTAGGGCCTTAACATCAACACCACTGAGGGGAATTTTTGCAAAAGGCAATTAGCGAATTCTGCGAACTCAGGCACATTTACATGTATAATGTAGATTACTTATGCACTGTCCCTCTTCAGATAAATAAATACATGAATTAATTAAAGCTTCAGCTTGTGATTTATAGCAGTAGATTGAGGGCTTACAATTCTGCAAAATATGGTGCTCTGTAATAATGGCTTTAATTTATTACAAAAGCCCAACGTGATATACTTAGACTGGCCAGGAAGAACACAAAAGATAACACTGACCTGGATTACATGGATTGGATTGCCGCACACATGGCTTGCGTCTAAACACAGCGTTAATCTGCCCCTCTGGAGTCTGTGGACAGATGTCTGTTACTATGCGCCACACAGGTAAGTGGAAAAACTAGCAGCTGGTGTCATTGAGATGGCAACAACAGACATGGCACGTCTAAGGTAATCTGTAGTAGTGAGGCGGAGAACTGCAGAATTTGATGGTTGCAGTGTCATAGTTCAGTAGACCAGTGGTTCCCAAAGTGGGGGTCACAAGGAACTGAGCTAGGAGTTTAAAGATGTAACAAGCTAAATGTTGATAGTCAAATAACAAAGTAAACTAAGTAAATACATGTCATTAAACCACATTTTTAAATGCTTTTTGCTTGGTATTATATAGATATTATTCATTTGTTTTTACAGTGATAGTCCTGGATCATTCACTTGGTAACTTTGGGGGTCCTGGCCTGAGAAGTTTGGGAACCTCAACAATAGGCTACAAATCCAGTATGCACAAGTGTGTCACTAAATGAATGCATAATCCAGTGAGAGAGTGTTGACCTTTAGGTTCATCTATTTTATCTACTGAAATGTATGTATTGACTATTTACAAAGGTTACTTTACAAATTACAGTAATTGCTTTGCAGTTCAATGCGTGACCAGTAGGTCTGTGTCTCAGACAAAATTTCCATGACCTGTGGAGTCCCCCAGGGGTCAATCTTGGGACCCCTCTTATTCAACTTGTACATGCTTCAACAGCAACAATGTGTCGTACCACAACTACGCAGATGACACTGAGATCTACGTGTCACTGACGGCAGGTGAACAAGGGCCTGTAGATACTCTCTGCATCGAACAGATCAGTTTGTGGATGCAAAACAACTTTCTCCAACTAAACTCTGTAATCAGTCACCTTAAAGTCTCTCTCTCTCTAAAACCGAAAAATCAGGTTAGAAATCTAGGAGTAATCATGGACTCAGACCTGAACTTAAACAGCCACATTAAAGCAATAACATCATCAGCTTTTTACCATCTGAAAAACATCGCTAAGATCAGAGGAATAGGGGGCGACGGTGGCGCAGATGGTAGAGCGGGTCGTCTCATGATCGGAAGGTCAGGGGTTCGAATCCCGCCTCCTCGGTGTTTCATGTTTGCTGTCGTTGTGTCCTTGGGCAAGACACTTCACCCACCTTGCCTCCAGTGTCTGCGTACATTGGTGTATGAATGGGTGAGAGGTTCCTTGCTGTAAAGCGCTTTGAGTGCCTAATGTAGGTGGAAAAGCGCTATATACGTTGAGACCATTTACCATTTAGTGTCAAAACCAGACTTGGAGAGACTCATCCATGCATTTGTGTCCAGCAGGTTAGACTACTGCAACGGCTGCTCACTGGCCTTTCTAAACAAACTGTTAGAGCTGCAGTACATCCAGAACACTGCAATAGAGAATAGAATTTAAAACAGCTCTGCTTGTGTACAAGTCGTTTCATGGTTAAGCACCAAAGTCCATCTCTGACATGTTAGAGCTGTATGAACCATCTCGGGCCCTGAGAACTTCAGGGAGGGGTCTCCTGGTGGTTCCCAGAGTCAATAATAAACACGGTAAAGCTGTGTTTCAGTTTCATGCAGCTAAAATCTGGAACAGTCATGTTCATGAGGATGTGAGACAGGCCTCAACTCTGACAATGTTCAAATCTAGGCTGAAAACAGCTCTTTTTACCCGTGCATATGAAAACTGAAAGTATTTTATCTGCACTCTTGCCTTTTACTGTAATTTATTATTTTTTATTGATTTGATCTGTTTTCTTGTAACTTTATGCAACTGTGAAAGCACTTTGAATTGCCTTGTGTATGAATTGTGCTCTACACATAAACTTGCCTTGCCTTGCCAAGGTGTTTGTATCAAAAGTTGACTTTCTTTCATCAAACAGTACTCCAGAATTTGAAAATGTTGCTGTTACACAACTTTAAGTTTAACCTCACATAAAATAACGTATTCAACTTGAATGCTCTATTTGATGTTTATAGCCACTGAAGACAGTAGGCGTATAGGCTAAGCTTGCCTCAGCAGTAGAGGCAAAGCATATGGTAGTGTGACAGTTGGCAGGCTACAGTCGACTGTACTGCCAAGAATGTACTTTTAAATTAAACTTATTTTTTAATATGATAGTAAATGGTGGGCATGTTAGTATGTTCACATCTCTATAGATTTGATTGGATTTATTGTTATCATAACTATTAGTGCTGTTATCCATATAAAGTGTTGCCATTTTCATTCATAATTTTACAGCGTGTGACTTCTGACAGCCTCATTGATTTGGCACAAAAGGCAAGTAGTAGACCTGTAGATGCTCATTTCATCCCCACTCCCTTCCTCACGGGACGCGCAGCCACGCAGAATCTCCAGCCTCCGTCCTGTGGTTCTCTGTCCATCCACCTGCTCCGCACTGCTGCTGGGGGTCTGGGGCTGAGCGGGGAGGCGGGGGGCGCGCACAGGGGGCTGTCGGAGGAGAGCAGCGGAGACGGGAGGAGGAGGAGGGGTAGTGTGGAGGGGGGGCTCGCGGGGCTGCCCTATATGGCTGTGGATGAGCTCTATGCTAATATCGGCTTGAGAGGCACAGCATCGCGTTTCTACTGCCAGTCAGTGGTGGCTTGCAAAGTCTGAGCAGGCTCCTTCACAGCCATGGCTGAGGGCGGAGAAGGGGAAGATGAGATCCAGTTCTTGAGAACAGTAAGTAAAGCTCGTGTCACGCGGGGCTGGGGCTGTCCTTTTGTGGTGCCTTTTCCCAATCGCCAAATTACGCACGGAGACGACATGCGAACGCGGGCACACACGGTCACTTTCGCTCCGAGTGGCTGCGGAAGTTTCGCATAAATTGCCCGGTTAGACTTGACGTTTTGTGCACGGTTTGCGCTCAAGTTGCCGCAGGTCTCGGACTACAGCACACACCTGTCGGCAGGGCTCTCGCGCAGTGGAGAATGTCACCGAGAGACGGTGCAGGTGCAAGGGCAACATGATTTAACACTGCCATTCCCAGGCATTTGAAGTATCGCAGCCTGGTAATCTACGTGTTACACAAATCACATTTGGTCGCGTTTAGGCAGCCGCAGCTATTTATATTCAGATGGATGTTTTCTCTTGGGCTCAAGGAGTTTTAATAAGTTGTTGCTCGCGCTCACGCAAACCCCCCGCGATGACTATTTTAGTTGTTTGACGCACATTGCTTACGGTGCCCTGCTCTATGTGGAAATGCACAGCAGTTATACTTGTAAATGATATGACAGCTTGTATGTTGGTGTGGTGGGAAAATCTAGCGCGGCGTGTTGACTGGGCACGTATGGCTATATAGCGGCCCAGGCGTTGCATTTATTTAAGCAGTATTATTCATCGACCTTTTAGCGTTTGTCTAGCCTTATTTCACCAGGTTTAACAATCACTGTCTAAACTTTATGCACAGTTCTTTTGATTGCCCATGGTTTTAAAGGTATTGTTGTTGATGATTCAAGGTGCAAATGTGTCTATCATGGAAAACTGACATCACTTAATTGATAGCTTAGTAATAAACGACACAGATAGGTTTACTACAATTTACTCAATCAAGAATGTTTAGCTTTTGAAGAGCTAAATCTTTTCCTGCCACCATTTTGACATGCTTGCCTTGATGAAGTTATATTCATCCATCAAGCATTTTTATTTGCAGTTTGTCTCGCTTAAAATATTGCTTTTGTTTGCAACACTGAATAAAACATGAAGCAAAGGTGTATGCTACAAAGACGCCACTGTTCTCGACATTTACAGGTTACATCAGATGACATCGGAGTTGAGGACATGAGGCAAAATCCAATGACTTCCAGAAGTTTCCAATTGTCTAATGTCAAAGTCTATTGTGTGTATCTGCACTGATTATTATTTTAATGCTGTAGTTGTTCACAAGCTTTTATTTAAGATTAATTGCTGAGAGGTTGAGCATATGGGACAGATGACATTGATCACCAACCAAGCAAGATTTGCAGTAAATGCAAATGTGATTTTGTGAAATGCCGTAACTCTGGCTTTCATTAGTTTCCTCTTACAACTGTGCGTACACAATGCAAAGGAAAGTGAAGCAAAGAAGAAGAAGAGATTAAATTAAAGTTGGTCACTGCCATTGCTTTTTTACTGATAGTGTCTATTGCAGCGGAACTGGAGCAACAGTGTTCAAAGCTCAAAGGGACATACTGTCACCGTGTCACTGCAAGAGACTCGCCGAATTATCATGTAACTAGTTTTGGTGACCTATGACAGAATAAGCTGGAAAAAGAGGAATTGTGTTAGCCGAGGATCATTGCGGAACTAATGAAAGCAGCTGGAATTATATTACGTCTTGACCACAGTGACAATCAAACACACATTTTCTCTTCCCCATGGGACAAAAGTGAACAGTAAGTCTGATTGGTTAAGAGCAACAAGGATCTGAGTCAGAAAGAGTCAAAAACTGCAGCTCCCGTAGGATTGCCAGTATAGGGCTGAAGGATTTTGAGAAAATCCTATCTAATTGCGATTCCCTTTACAAGAGTTGGCTTGTTGTTTTTCTTGTGTTTTTTTTTGTAACGCAGACAACATTTTACAATCTTACTATTTATATTTGGTGTGATATGCTGACCCTCATGGCCCTCTAGTTTCTACTGTCACAATGGCATCCGAAATTATCTGATGACAACAGCAAAGCGAGCAAGTGGGGCTTCCCTAAGGTCAACACAGCCCCCCTTATTAAAGCTCGGTGCTGAGAGAAAGGTTTGCCCAAAGGAAACACTAAAGTACAAGTGCTAACATTACCAGAGCCAGCATACAGCTGCCAAATGTTTTGTGAGGTTAGGATTGTCCTTGACTAGCTGATGTTGTCAACAACTGCTTATGCTACATTAAGCAAATCCTGCATGCTTCCATTGTTTTAGTGCTGGAGAGCTAATGTAAAATTAGTTGAGAGTGTGATCTGGATTTGCAGCATGATTTAGTCTGTACATTGAGGATGCTTCTTTTAACATTTCTACAATTAATGTCGCAGGAAAATACAACTGAAAAAATGAACCACTGCTTCTTTTTAGGGCAGCTTAAGCAAGGGATAGTGGAAATTAAATGGGTGATCTGACTTTGGACAGAAATGTAACCATGCCTCTTGAGATGAATAGGATGGAACTGGAGTGACTCCAAGCGCCCCATTAACTAAGTCAGTATTTACATTGGAGGTTAATGTAAGGCGACACAAAGGGCCAGTTTCAGTGCAACAAGGAGGGACGCCCAAAGAAGAGTCATTCTGTCAGTTCTAGATTTTATAGAAATACCAGACTGACTTTGATCAAATGATACTGGTAACTCTTTTCTCTTCCCATCACCTCTACTCTCATGGTTCTTTTTCTAACTTTGTTCGGTGTTTCACTATGGGAATCGCCTCGGGCGTGACCATCCACGGAAGCTCCAATGGCACCACGTCTGTCCATGACAGACAGGTTGACTGTACCTTGGGCTACGCCCCCTCTTCTAGGTACAGCCAGCCTCCTCCTTCAGTAAACATTCTCGCTTTCTTCCCGCGTGGAAGCCACATCTTTATAGCTCCCTCAGCGCTTTTCTTGCCAAGCAAGCTAGCTTCTGTTTAACAGTTCATAGACGAGCCGTAAAGGACATCGTTGACGAGCGCAGTTGTCGGCTTTGGCTCGGATACGCTGAGTAAGTTCTCACGGACTTGATACTGCTATTACACGGTTATTCGTGCAGCGACCGCGTAGAGGCGAGCTGTATTATAGGCTGCTTGTATTAGTTTACTACGCACCGTTAACCGTATAGCTTATAATAAGCCAGGTTGGTTAGCATTTATTTGTCGACTGACTTAGCTCTTCCATTCTGCTACCGTCAAGGCAGCTTTTTGCGGGTGACATTTACCTGTTGCCCGCCCTTTTGATCGGTTGACATTAATTTGTTGACTGATTCAATACTGCGGTGTTCTGCTAACGCGTTACGGCGAGCAGGCTCCCCGGACCCGGTTACGGTTTTCAACCCGTGTCTCGGCTTCTCCAGTCGTGTTTGCTTCGCGGCACGACTAGCACTGCCCTTATTTCTGGTCTTTTTTCCCGGTCTTAGGCATTATGTCCTCGGCTCCTACCCCCGCCAAAGGGTCGGACCCGAAGCCAAAGGAGGTTTCATCCCGCCCTTGCCCCGCGTCGTGCGGGGCTACTATTTCAGGGAGGGACCCTCACCCGATGTGCATCGCTTGTATGGGCGCTAAACACGCTCAGACAGCGCTGGCGGACCGTGACTTTTGCCATCACTGCACATCAATGCCGGAGAAAATATTAGAAAGGAGACTCAGAGTAGCGGTGACTAATTCTCAGGACCCGTGCCTGACACAGGCCGCCGCTAAGCCCACAGCCGATACCCACCAGCGAGCTGCCACTACCTGGGGCAGCGCGCTGGATGTATCAGACGAAATGCCGCCACTGTTCGAGGACCTCCTCGACATGGATGCAGGCAGTGAGGACGCAGAGTGCGATGCTGCCTCTGACCTCCTCGAGGCTGTGGATATGGAGGATGTGGAGGAGGACTCCACATTTCCACTGGTCCAGTCCAGACCCCCGAGTGCGACAGAAACAACGTCCCCCCTGGACAGCAATTTGTACGACGTGTGCAAACGCGCTGCAACCAGGCTCAACATACCCTGGCCCGCGGCTGTAGACGCAGAGGGAGGGGTAAGGGACCTCTATGATGGCAAACGGCTCCCACCGGTCCAAGCACCTACAAAGCAGCTCCTTCCTGCTGTATCTGCATGCATGAAGGAGATGAGCCGGTTTTGGTCCAGCCCACTTAAGAGCAGGCTCCCAGTCCAGGGCTACTCTAAGCTGGAAGTACATGGGATGAAGGAGCTGGGGTTGGCCGAACCCCCAGCGGTGGAGCCTTCATTGGCATATCACCTACATCCCAATCGCCGTGCCGTCTCAGCCTCAACTAATATCTCCCTGCCCAACAAGATGGAGAGGGTCACATCCTCCATCTTCCAGCGGACGTACAAATACGCCGCTCAGTCGGTGTGCATACTGAATACAGTGTCTCTGCTGTCCGCTTACCAGGGGGAATTACTTGAGGAAATGGGCCAACAGTTGGACTCGGGGGCACCCAACCCGGTCCTCTGGGATGAAATCTGTGTGGTGAATGACTTCCTTTTGCGCTCAACTCGAGGGGCAGTCCAGGGCTGCGGCCACGTGATGGGACTGGCTGTGGCGGGTGAGCGAGGTCTATGGCTAAACCACTCAGGACTGACCGACACACAGAAGGCTGACGTCATGGACGCAACCTATGACCCCACCAAGGGTCTGTTTGGGCCAGCACTGGACAAAATGAAGGAGACAAGCACCCTCCGTAAGCAGGAGGGCGAAGCCTTCAACCTGTGCCTGCCCCGCAAGCAGCCTTCTCGTCCTGCACAAACTCAGCGACCAGGTGTCACTGCAGCGGCCGGTGCCAAGGGCTACAGAGCTGGCCCCAAGCAACAAAAACCGGCTGGACAGCAGAACGAACAGCAGCGGTCAGGAAATCCCAAACCATGGGGCAAGCACTCTTTTGCAAAAACCGCTCCTCACACCCCGGGGAGGGCAAAAAGAAGCGCACGACCTAACAGTTTTGTCTTCTCTCGGCGCCCCCCCATGCAAAATACGGAGAGTGTCCTTGGACCCCAGCCCCAGTTCAGAGGCTCTGCGCAGTTTGCCAGACGTCCTCTCCTGTCCACTCACCCCGCATATATTGCAGGAGGTGAGTCAGCGGCAATGTTTAAATCACAAAACACATTTTTCAAAAATAAAACTTGCACACTCGCATCCAGGCCATGGGCTAAGGGCGAGTTTGGTTCAAAAAATAAAAATTCAATTAAATTTGAAAACTCTCCGGCTTACGCCGCAAGAGGGAGCTCACGCTCCTTCTTTGGCAGACGTCGAGACTCCTGTAAAGGGAGTGACGTCACCGAGCATTTTCATGGGGCCGCTCACTGCCCAGCTGGAGCAGTGGCGTGCATGCGCAGTTCATCCATGGATTCTCTCCACTATACGTAGAGGATACAGGCTTCAGTTTGCAATGAAACCGCCCACTTTCAACGGGGTGCTGCCTTCAGTGGCGAAAGGAGATGCAGCTCATGTCCTAGCGGACGAGATCACATCTCTATTGAGCAAACAAGCAATACGAGCTGTTCCACACAGCGAGTGTCAACAGGGGTTTTACTCCCGCTATTTCCTCGTCCCGAAGAAGGGGTCCTCAGCCTTACGTCCCATTCTCGATCTCCGTGTATTAAACATACACTTACGGAGATTTACGTTCAGAATGCTCACACACAAGGTTCTCTGCCGCTCGATACGCAGAGAGGATTGGTTTACCACAATCGATCTGTCGGATGCGTATTTTCACATCCCAATACACCCCGCGCACAGGAAGTACCTGCGGTTTGCGCACGGAGGGACAGCTTACGAATATCAAGTAATTCCGTTCGGGCTGTCATTGGCTCCGAGAGTGTTCAGCAAATGTGTGGAGTCCGCACTGGCTCCTCTTCGGAGCAGCGGGATCAGAATTTTTTCGTACATAGACGATTATATGATCTCCTGCGATTCCCGCAAGCGCGCACTCACGGACACGCGCACGGTCGTCTGTCATCTCACTGCTCTGGGGTTCAGAATAAACCGCACCAAGAGTCGGTTAGAACCCGCGCAGAATACAGAGTATCTGGGTTTGAGCATAAACTCCCTCTCATTCAGAGTGACTCTTACGGCTCAGAGACTAAGCTCTCTCAGCCAGTGTCTCTCACTGTTTCGCCAGGGCGCACGGGTCTCGTTCAGGACATGCCTCCGCCTAGCTGGTCTCATGGCGTCAGTAATATCTGTCGTTCATTTGGGCCTCTTAATGATGAGAGACTTTCAGCGTTGGGTCGCAGCGTTACGTCTGTGCCCCCGCCGACACCTATATCGCAGGGTGAAAGTGGACGAGCGCTGCGTCATGGCGCTTCGCCCGTGGCGGGACACGCACGCTCTGACTGCGGGAGTCCCGCTGGGCACGGTGTCCGCAAGAATTACCCTGACAACGGATGCCTCCCTGTCAGGATGGGGAGCCACCCTGTCCGGCAGGACGGTGAACGGGACATGGGGCCCGCATATGGCTCTGTTACACATCAACATGTTGGAGCTTTGGGCTGTTTTCCTTGCTCTGAAACACTTCCTACAGTATATTCAGGGCCAGCATGTCCTTGTAAAAACGGACAATGCAACGGTTGTCGCGTACATCAACCGCCAGGGCGGAACACGCTCTCTGCAGCTACACAGGCTGGCACAGAAATTGATTCTGTGGAGCAGCACCAGGCTGCTGTCTCTCCGGGCAACGCACCTGCCAGGTGCCCTGAACAGAGGGGCGGACTTGCTGTCGCGGGGAAATCCCCTGTACGGCGAGTGGGTTCTCCACCCTCAAGTGGTGGAGCAGCTCTGGCAGATGTACGGCCAGGCCGCCGTAGATCTATTCGCCTCGCAGGAAAACGCAAAGTGTCCGCTGTTTTTCTCCCTGACGGACGTGGACGCGCCCCTGGGGATGGACGCTCTAGCCCACCCATGGCCGGACGTTCTGCTCTATGCTTTTCCACCGATCAGTTTAATCTCACCCACCCTGGCTCAGGTGAGGGAGCAGGGGTTTTCACTCATCTTAATTGCCCCGCGGTGGACGTCCAAACCCTGGATGGCGGAAATAATGCAGCTCCTTCGGGGACAGCCTTGGCCCCTTCCTGTGAGGAGGGACCTCCTATCTCAGGCGGGCGGAGAGATTTACCATCCTCACCCAGACCGAGTAGCTCTCTGGGCTTGGCCCGTGAAAGGTGGAACTTAAATGCTGCCGGTCTCCCTGCACATGTTATTGATACTATTCAGTGTGCCAGGGCCACTTCCACTTGGTCTTTGTATGACTGTAAGTGGCGCATATTTGAGGAGTGGTGTGCGGCTAGGCAGACCATTCCTTTTCAATGCTCTGTGGCTGACGTCTTGTGTTTTTTGCAAGAGTTAGTCGAGAAGCGTAGAGCGTTTTCGACTGTCAAGGTCTATTTGGCCGCAATTTCGGCCTGTCATGTTGGCTTTGGGGACAAATCAGTCGGTCAACACCCTCTGATATGTCGTTTTATGAAAGGAGCACGCCGCAAACTTCCAGTGGTTAAACCCCTGATACCCCTTTGGGATCTGGTGGTTGTGCTAGACGCACTTTGCCAGCACCCTTTTGAGCCCTTGGAGGCTGTTGACTTGAAGTATGTTGCTTTCAAGACGGTGTTGCTTCTGGCTTTGACCTCAGCAAAGCGTGTGAGCGAACTGCAGGCCTTATCTATTAGTCCTGCATGTCTACAGTTTGCCCCTGGGCTTTCTAGAGTCCGCTTGCGTCCTAACCCGGCCTTTGTACCGAAGGTATTGGACTCTGCTTTTAGCTGCTCCACAGTCGAGCTTGAAGCTTTTCATCCTCCGCCTTTTTCCTCTGCAGAGGAGCGGCGGCTTAATACTTTGTGCCCGGTTCGTGCACTACATGTGTATGTGGCCAGGACAGCTGGTTTCCGCAAGGCTAACCAGTTGTTTGTGTCCTGGGCCATTCTCCATAAAGGGAAGCCTGTGTCCAGTCAGAGACTTTCTCACTGGATTGTTGAAGCCATTTCATTGGCTTATACCTGCAGAGGCCTACAACCTCCACATGGGTTGAGGGCTCACTCCACTAGGGGTGTGGCTACCTCTTGGGCCCTGCTCAGAGGTATCTCTGTTCAAGATATATGCGCCGCAGCAAGCTGGGCGTCACCACACACTTTTGTGCGGTTTTACAGACTGGACGTCTCTGGTCCCTCCTTGGCCCAGGCAGTCTTGCAGCCAAGGGTTGCTGGCTCCCTTTAAGGTCACCGTTTGTCACAATTGTGTCCTGCTGCTTCGGGAGCTTTATTTGCAATCCGGGAGTAGGCCATATCTCCCATAGTGAAACACCGAACGAAGTTAGAAAAAGAACTTAAGGTTACTCACGTAACCCCGGTTCTTTGATAACAGAGTGAGGTGTTTCACCTTCATTGCCCTCCTTGCAAGGCGGTCAGAAATCGCTTTAGAATGTTTACTGAAGGAGGAGGCTGGCTGTACCTAGAAGAGGGGGCGTAGCCCAAGGTACTGTCAACCTGTCTGTCATGGACAGACGTGGTGCCATTGGAGCTTCCGTGGATGGTCACGCCCGAGGCGATTCCCATAGTGAAACACCTCACTCTGTTATCAAAGAACCGGGGTTACGTGAGTAACCTTAAGTTTTGATGTGGCCTTGTCTAGTCTAATTCAAGTCCCACTGATGTCCTGGTCTCTCTGATCTAGATTACAAAGCTATGTAAAACATTGTCAAAATGATCAACGGTGCATCATTAATTTCAGACGCCGTGTGGTGGACAGCGAGGGGAGGTCGTGACAGAGGTCTAGACATTGTTAATCAATTTGGGTGGGACACTCTTTCACCTTGCTGGTGATGTGTAACAGTGGCAAAGCTGGCAGCGGTGAAAGATTATCTGTCAAAGAAAACAGCAATGAACAACAACAACTCAAGGAAATGTTTCATCTACCTTAAAGCGAAGACTGATGCCTCTCTGGTAACTCTATAGTGCCACCCTTCAGCACTCCTCTGTGCTGCCTTCAAAGACACAAAAGTTTAAATTACTCAGCAGTCAGCATCTGTGTCCAGAATATCAGCACTCTCAGACATCTGTACTCAATCAAAATAAGCTTTTTACTCAGTTTTAGATTATACCTTTATATAAAAATGGGCTTTGTATTTAAATTTAGCTGGTAAAAGTTGAGAACACATGCCTATAAGTTGCCACCCTGGCAGATGCGATTGTAATTTGCCACAAGAATGTGTTTTCAATATTATCCCATCATAGCAAACAAAAGTTTCAACTTCATATAATACCAGCTTTATAACATCATTTCTCAAAGCAGTGGTTAATAAACTATTACAAAACAATAAACTAATGACAGTATATTGCAGTGGAAATGAAGAATGCTATTGCTGTATTAGAATTGTTCTACTACCCTTGTCTGAACATTTATTAAAGTGGCCCAATCACCGACTCTAAATGTAAAGACCCCAAGTTGGAACCATCCTGTACAAGAGCCATGAGTGGGAGGCAACAAGGTCTGTTTTTTGCTGTGTTAACATTATACTGTGGTGGTAAAAACAAATTAAATTTACAACAACAAAAAGTCAGGTACCCTAGCTTTAATATATTTAAAAATGTAACGGATGATTTGCTGTCCAAATGTAATATTTAAACATTTTTTTGCCACAAATGTGAAACGCAGAGTCAGAGACGTAGCCAAGAGACCGTGAGAAATTACAAGGTGTCAATCATCCATCACGACCGTGTTCGTGCTGCTCCACCCACAGGCCACCAGCGGTAAAGTATGGGCAAAGCAGCTTTAATGTACGTTATCTGCCAATTACAAGAGGAAAAAAGGGTTAAAAAGTATACCGTGTGTGTGTGTGAGAGTGAGTGGTAAGCTACAAATTATTACCAACTTTCATTTATTTTCTGACTTGAGCAAACTCAGATGAGGCTCGCTAACTGTAGCAGCAGTAGCAAACATAAGGGAGTAAGTGAGCATTTAGCTTTGGTAAGGTGGCGGTGCTGCAGTCTTCTTCAAGAAGTGCGGCTTGACATTTATTCAATCTATTATTATGATAGTGTAACACAATTATACCTGTCTAACTTTAGGCCAACGCGAAATAATACTCCAGGCCAACGTGAGAGAAATGCTAATCATGAAGCCTCGGTCCTGTTAGCTTCTGTGCTACGGTGAGTTCAGGTGACACGCCTCCGCAGACTAGCACCACTCTCTGCGCTACTGCTCTGAAACAATAATCGCTGTTTGGTTTACGATCATTTAAGCAATTATGTAAGGGTGCCAATGATTTGTAGACATTTGTTCTAACTACATTGATTTGTGGTATATTAGTAGCACCACACTAAAAACTATTCCAGTGAGTGGGTGTATTGAAAACAAGAATATTAGTCTTTGTAGTTCTCTTGATAACTCTGCAAAATTATTTTTAAACTCTTGGCATTGACAAATAAGACATTGGATAATGCTACATACAATAAAATGATAATATAAATAATATACAGTTTATTAAAGTTTTATTTTAGGATATGATTTCTTCTGGGCCATGTTTCATCAGTGACCCGTTAATGCAACATATTTTTATTGAAAGTATTGATATTTCTTGCATACCAAATCACACAATTCCTCTAAGTTTATTTAACCTCAGTGAACCAGGTAGTTCACTTGTTCCTCTATAAAAGCCAGGTGTTCATTGGTCGCAGTTCTGTTGCAGAGGGCTTATTTGGGGTTTATGTTGTTCTGAAGCCTGCTACATACCAAAGCCAGGACTCTGGAGGTTTAAATTTAGCCTTTTTAAAGATGATGCTTCCACAGCACATACAGCCCTGCTCTCTGGCACGGCAGTATGCTGCAAGCCGTGCTTTGGTCTGGACAGGATGGGACCAATAACACTTTAACACAATTTTTATAGGGATAAAGTCGCATTTAGATATTGTATGTGTGATACCACAGAGTAATATACAGCATATTTCAAAGCTTAACACACGGGGGTGAAGTTCTGTAGTTGGTGGGAGGCCAGTGACAGAAAAAAATGTACATGGTTCATTTCCACAGCTGTAATTTTTTACTACAAGTGTTCACATTGGATTATCACCCTGAATTAGTTTGTTTTACCATGTTAAATTATTTGAACTACATAACTTAAATGTTGGATAATGTCGCTAATGCTAGTGGTGGCTTTAGTTGAGCCTGGATGATGTAAGTCCTCACACTGTCCCGCATGAGAGGAGTCAGGTGTCAGCATAGATCAAGAGGGATAATTACAAACATACAGTATGTGAGCGAGTGTATTAAATATCCCAGTTATAATTACCCAAATAAAACCCGCAACCATTGGTGTATGATTGATTCTGAAGCCTGAACAGACTACTTTAAAAGTCTAGTTTGTTTAATATAGTGTATAATAAGTGTTTTGTGCCTTTTGGAATAGGACAAAGTTGGTCACCTCTGGAACCAAAGGAATGAGTGGAGTGTAGCTGTCTGGTCTATGCTACCTGCTGTGGACATAAATTGAAAGGGAAGGATATCCAGTTTATTGATTCGGCCACCGGTAAAGACAGGGCAGGCCAGTGTTTGGCAGCCGGCTGAGAAGTACGGGACAGGAGACTGCAGCAATTACAGGCCGATGTGGATCTGATACAAACTACCACAACGGTCTTGTTCTCTGGCAGAAGAAACTGAGGGCTTTTTTATTTTTAACTTTGTGAAAACAGTCATAGTATAATTATAAAAAGTATATTTCTTACCGTATTCAAGTACTCGCAAGCAGATTGCAAGAGGACATGCGGCTGTATAGTTGGTTAGTTTGTGCATTTATTTGAAGCAGGCCTGATACAACACACCCAGTGAGTGACAGTACAGACATGTTGAGCTGTGCACGAGAACGTGACATATCTGTGTCTTCAGCTAAGACTGTTTCTTTATTATTAAATCGGTTTGTAAAACGCTCTGTGCACAGCTGCAGTGTTTTGGTTTGTAGTACAGTTTGTTTAGTTTTGGGACTCTGGTCAAGTATGTGATAGCAACTGTAGAGTGATCGTTACACAGGCCAAGAGTGTGATCTCCAAAGAACCTAAACTAGAAGCTTCTGAGTCAAAAAGGCTGTAAGATTCAGCATTTACCACAGGCTCGAGACTCGAGGCACAAGTCTGGTGCTCACATTTTTTGCTTAATTCCTCTTGTGATGACTAGTGTAATGTAGTTTTATATGTATAGGGTAATTTATGAAGCAAAGAGTATTTATGATACCACTTTATTCTGTAGCTTATTTTCAGACTAAAGGAGGATTCACTCCTCCTTTAGTCCACTCCGCCTTCACACCAATCCGACGCACTGTCACTGTTTTGGAGGGCAGGGCGACTATTTGTCTGCTCAGGTCTCCTCTTGTCTGCCCCTGGTTCAACTGCAAAGAGCAATGTCTACACTGAAGCATCCTGAACCGCAGACCAAGCCCGACAGCTGCACAGTGCTCATGCGCATAATGTTTGTTGCGTACGTTTAGAAGTAAAGTGTAAACAAAATGCCTCGGCTCCTGTTCCAACGCTGCGTGGTGGTTGTCTCTGGCGAGTTAATTGTATTCTCAGAGAGTCCCATCGCCTTTTTATTTCCGTTTATGTCACAGAAGTTTGTATATTTTTCCAGCTACTGTAGTTGACAGTGCCCAGCATGTATGGCAAAATTAGCGCGATGGATGAAGCCAAATTGAGAGAGTTTAACTCAAAAACACAGTAGAAAAGCTCTCCTTCTAATATCCAGCTGATTCGCTGTCCAGCCGGTAACACTAAGCCAATCACAGCGCTTCTAATGGACGACGAGAGACGCCAAACGCAATCGGCCAAAACTGGCTTCCACGACCTCCACAGACCGCTGTCTACGACCGACGGTGCTGTCCACACCAAACATACGTGTCCCGACATCGGCCGAAACCTGCCCGACCTCTCCCGACTGGCGATTATCACGTTGGTGTGAAAGGGCCTTAAGGGTGGACTAATTGATTATCGGGACTATGCTGTCATAGTCTTCTCTATAATGGGACACACTGATCATTTGGGCAGTTAGCCCCCTCTGTTCTGGGCGCAAAACTATGGAACTCCTGTGCTTAAATAAATGATTCAAATTTATTTTAAAACAGGATAAAGTTTCAGTGATTGCTTTCAAATGCACTGCCTTTATGCTGTTTTTTGTTTGGAAATGTGTTCTTTAAATCTCTTTTGTTGGATGGACATTACAAATTAGCCCTGGCCATATATTATAGTGTGTTACATGTTGCACGTACGTACACTTATGTACATAGAATAATATACTATCAAATAAATAAATGAATAAGTAAATTATAAGGTGGAGAAAGCTGACACATGGCTTTTTGTGCTAATGGATTTTTGCTCTTCATGGTCAGGTTCTGTCTGTCACGTGATTCTGTACGATGCAAGACTTTTGTGTGAAGTTAACATTGGTGAGGATGTGCTCACCTCAACACTTCTGTCTGGGATTTTGTGCCTCATATAAATCTTGCCTTTGCTCAGTGAGCAGACTCAGCAGCGGTAGTGAATGGAGTGTCAGTGCTGCAGCATAGATGAAGAAGAGGCTTATGTATTAGCCTCAGGTAAATGTCTCTGCCCCCTCCCATTCTCTCTGTTCACTAGGATGATGCCTGCTCTCCTTGACCACCAGGCACCTCCCATTTCCCTGTCCTGCTGTGGAGGTGGGCAGCACAGCCTTGAGCACACTAGGAAGCTTCCATTATCTGAAGCTCAGATAAAGCAATATACATGCAAAGTATGCCCAGAAAATCCCATTTGTTCTAAGAACACCTTATAAATCTTGAAGGCAGTGATCCATAGCAGAGCCTTGCGGAGCAAAACTTGCTTGACTAAGTTTTTTCATTTTCCTTTAAGGCCGCACAGATGTGCGATCAATCAAAGGAAACACAATCTTGTCGATGTTACACAATAGTTCAGTTTCTATGTAAGTTTTTGACATATTCACCTTTGCAAGTAAAGCTAAGCCGATTTGCAATGCCTGCTGCAAAGACATAGTGCTGCAGGGACCACTGACAGTATGGCAGGGACCCAGCATGACTGCAGGCCGGGTGTATGACAGGACACCCTGGGCCCAGCCTCTGGAGCGGCCTGTCAACATAAAATATGGCGGCTGTGGAGTTCAGCTCATTAGCTGTTTGTCACTCCCTGCTCCTTCTGTATTCTGCCGGCTTTGTTGTTTTGTTCTGCCTCTCCAGCCACAACAAGAAATCAATCTTCATCTATTGGAGAAACATTTACATTCTTCATGTGTGTTATAGTCCTGATATGGACTTTTTCCAAACTCATGTTGAAGTTTTGGGATATGCTCCAGCATGAAGCTCCACATGTGTTTAGAACCAGACTGACATTTATGAGCAACGCGACTCCTGCGGTCACAGCCGTTTAGACCCACTACACACCGCCCACAGTGTGAACAAGGAGACAAACACTCCGGAATCTTCTCCACTTTACTGTCCTACCTACGGCACCTTTACCTTGCGCTCTTGTGCTGGCCTCTCTGTTGATGTCCTGTGAGCATGTGCAGAGCGCGCTGGTCAAAATAGCAACCCTGAGGGATTGAACAGATTCACCTTTTCTCAAGTTCACATTGGTGGCAGCAGCGGCCGAGCTATGGGAGTAGATTTGGCTCAGGGGGGCGCTGGGAGATCTCGGGTTTCCGTTGTGGGCGCATCTCGCTGCTCAATGCTCTGCCACCTGTCGCTGTCTGTTTATCACAAGGGGACGGCTACAAGGGGTAAAACAACTTAAACAGCCCTCAAAAGTTTTCATGCTATGAATGGAGTGAAGCACTTGGGGTGAACGTTAGTGTGGGGTTCTTTTAAAACCATCCAACCTTGTTGTTTGGACCTGTACAAGTTATGCTTTGAAATTGTTGTAATAGTTTATCCGTCAGCCGTTTTCTCAAACGATCTAGAGCTAATTATACTGTTAATCTATAAGCAATCCCAGCATTTGTCAAAAAAGTTGCAAAAGGGTTCCTCCCCAAGTCCCAACCCTGCGTCACCTCTCGCCCTATACATAGTTGCGGTGGTGCCTTCAGCGCTCTAGCAGATGTCCTGCTGCTGCCATGATATCACTTTGCCTTAGATTCACCACATTCTCTGGCCCCGGATCAGGTCGGGGACGCACAGGCCGATCGAAACGCTGATAAGAAGCTTGCAGTTGACACGTAGTAGTTGCACTTGTGAAAACGGCTTCCAATTTTAATGAGATCGCACAGATATGTAATATGTAATCACAGATGACCTATAAGTCCACTCATATCACCACCTGACTTTGTTTATATTAGAGGGAAGTTGTCCCCAATTAAAATACTTCTTGCTCAGACTTCTCAGTATGTTTGTTGATAATTTGCACTCGACTTGACCTGACAAGGCAAGGTTTAGTTTACTCATTTGGGCGTGTTGGAGTTGATCTAAGTTAGGGGTGGGTGATATTGACAAAAGAGACTTACACATGTAGTATATTTTATTGTTATATTTTAGCAGCAGTTTTTGAAGCTTTCTGTTAGTTTCTTGACATTGGAAATATTCTCAATATTGCAAAATTACACATCTTCAAATTTTTTTTTTAATATTATCTTGTAAAGGATATATTTACCACCTTCCATCAAAGTTAGATTTTTTTTTTATGTGCAGATCTTCAGCATAAGTTTCAATCCACAAGGGAGGAATCTTCAATTGTGCTGAATATGGTTTGACTGCTGTCTCACAGGGTCAGGACAACAGTGCATTTCATATATTTGCTCAACATGTTCTATGCTTTACAACATGTTTGTAGATGCCTTGACTACAGTGTTAGCAAGTATTGTACATAAGACCCCGTGGATGGCGCATTTTTTCCAATGCAGTGGATATTGTCTGACAGCCTTTGCTAACAGTGTCTTTTCAAGCCCCTGCTACATATCATGTCCGACGCTGCGTTGTTTTGTGAAACTCGTTTTGCGTTTACAAAGTGTCTAAGTCAAGTCCACTGCTGCTGAAGGTTGTGTTGAAATGTGTCACCTGGTATGCAAATAGCACAGCACCGATAACGAACTGCTACTAATTAAAGCCGCTTAAAGTCAGGCCGCATCAGACCAACACAAATATAGTTTCAGTTGGGGTGCCAGGTCCCACCGCTGCTCCAAGGCCCCACAGAATCCATGCCAGCTCCATCGAAACAACTGTTTTTATTTGGCTTAAGAGGTGGCAAGTCTGCGCTCCAAACTGCCTTACTTCTCCCACTGCGGTCTGAAAGTTCATCCTGGCCAGCCTGGACAAAATGTGTGTGGAATGGATAGAAAAAGTGCATTTATAGGAATGGCCTGAAGGTTGTAAATACAGTTTAGCGACATCTTTCTTTGTGTCTTTTTTTCTTCATTTTGCAAGTGAGCAGGAATTGTAGCAGTTCTTTAGTGCAGCATCGAATATTATGCCAAATTTAAGAGTTTGGCAGAGTGGCTGCTGCAAAAAACTGCTGAACAAAGGTGCAGTACAAGGAGTGAAAAGAAAGAAATGTGGACCTCAGTTGCTTTGGAATGGGCTGCATGTTGGTCGTGCAAAAATATGTAACCATTTTCAATTTCTGTGCAAATTTTTTACCAGATCTTCGAGCTTTTAACGTTTGAGCAAAGGCTGAAAAATCTATTGTTAAACTAATATGTAGCGCTCTAAACGAAATCACATTTGCATAATTCATTGATTTTTACTTTCTATCCTTGTGGAAAGTTGATTACTCCAAGCCATTTTCGAGTAAACAGGAGGACGAGGCAATAGCAGTAATTAAACACAGCGTGGCTTTATATGATGCTGTAAGTTTGTTCCGTTAGAGACAATGCAACGATTTGAAATACCGTATGTTTGCTGTATGCTGGGATTAAAGGCGGCGATCTTTGGCCTCGCCTCATGAGTTACTGGACGCTGTATCTAAATCTGTTGTTTTAATGCTGCTGTGAAGGCGGTGAGAACCATAGCAACCATCAGCCGAGCCCAGTGTGGGACGTGAGCTGGCACACACACGGTCACATGCGCTCAGATGCACACGCAAGCACTGGAAGGGAAGAAAATCAATATCTCTCTGGATCTGAGTGAGTGTAGCTCTGTAGTGCTTTACCCACAACACCAGACTCTCGCCTGTCCTGACTTTTCCCGATGGCTATATTTAACGTTCTGTTGAGTATTGTGAATGAAAGGATTGATTTGTACAAAATGGTGATGATTTCGTCATAATGCTGTTGTGACTGGGTGCTGACCGTTTGCTGTTTGTGCGCAGGATGATGAGGTGGTGCTCCAGAGTGTGGCCACCATCCAGAAGGAGCACTGGAAGTTCTGCCTGGCCGTGGAGGGCCTGGGCAACCGGCTCTGCTACCTCGAGTCCACCTCAGACGCGAAGGTAAGCACAGTTATCTCAGGACAAAGTTTATCTGTATGTTAGAGCATCCACACATACATTCATCAACCAATCGTTGTAAGAGCCTCTGTTTTTAAGGCCTTTTGACAATTTGAAAAAGTCTGCTGACAGGGTAATGTTGTGTTCATCCTGAGGAAGTGTCTTTTACTACACAATATCAAAGTTGTGAAAAGTTATCAAGGAAGTGCAGTTCACTTACGTTTATGAAGCTCGCCCGGGTATAAATACTTACTTCATTTTTTATTTTGGCAAACACTTCTTTTCTGATGAGTCATTTTTTCCTAATTAGTAATAAGTTATAGTTTGCTGAGAAGCTGAGTGTTGAACTATGAAATATGTTCTAATTAAAATAATGTTAGGGCGGATAATGGATGTATGGAGCAGTGCAGCAGGCCTGGACATGTTCTTGGCTTCTTCCTGATGTGAGTGTAAATCACAGAGACACTAAAAACCAGTCGCCTCATTCCATCGTGTCCATCCCCTTTAGTAAAGTGCACACACTTTGCCATTGAGTTAATTAGATGAGGACCATCTCCAAATGAAGGCCAACGGCGCTCCAACTGGACCAATTGGTCTCCCAAAGCTCTGTTTATAGAAATGATGCAGACTTATTTTTATTTTTTGTTGACCCTCATAAGCATCTGGATAATAATTGTTGGGTTTTACTGTTATCAATATGGATTGGTATTGTATTTGCAGCATTTACGGTGCACAGAGTAATTAAACCCGGTTATTATCATGTGTTTTAAGCTGGTCAGACCTAGCTTTACAGTCCGTGATGTGGCAGGGTGATAAACAAGTGATCACAGCCTCTTTTCATGAGTTGTGCATTTCAAGCTGCGGCCGAATGAAGGGAGTTATTAAGTGATAAGACCTGACAGACCTGACGGCTTATCTCCCACTACCTGTTATGTTTGTGCAATGAACACTGATTCTGGCAGTGGCACCTCTAATTTCATCTGGTGCTTTCAAACACAAAATTGGTCTTCATCCAGAAGAACTTGAGCGTCACGTGGTAGCCTAGCGTTTACAAACTAGTTCAGATTTTGAACTAGAGGAAAGCTAGAGTCTGGGAGATAATGAGTGACATTGTGAGGTCTCGTCTCAGTAGTGAACCTCGCTGACCAGTGGGATCGCCGAAGTGTCCAGGATGTCCCCTGTTCTGTGCAACCCCGAGACTCTTCATGTGTTGCGTTTCAGTGGAGGCTCTGCTCATTATCACCTCAGCCTGCCCTTTGCTCACATTTCTCTCTTCATTGCTGGAGTCATCGGTCAGCCGTTTATGTTACAGTCCTGCAGCCTATACTTAATCATTCCACTACACCAGCGACTTGGATTAAACCAATTGAAAGTTAATTAAGAGGCTTTTCTGTTGGTAATTGTGGAACGAAGAAACCTACACGTGATGATTATGATGCTTTGTTCTGTTTTACTGCAGACAGTGTGGATAATTTACTATTAGTAACACTTCCAGTCAATAAAGGTCAAGTGGACATTTTTAGAGAAAGTATTCATTTAATTTCTTCAATGAGCCACAGCCAATCCTCCTGTTCATTCTTTGGAGTTTACACTCTGGAGGAACTAAATAGAAACAATTTCATATTAAATGGGACTTGAGTGGAAAGTATTCATATATTAATAAATAAAACTGAATCAAGAATTTAGTTTGATCATTATGAGGAAAACCAGCTCACTTTTACATTTTCATTTTGAAAGTCCTTTCAAAACTCCAACTGTATATGTAATGTTTATTGTTCATTGTAATTTCTGAAGACTGAAGCTAATACACTGTAATTTTCTTCTTCCTCTTTTCTGGCTGCAGCATGTTCCTCCTGACATGTGCATCTGTAACTTTGTGCTGGAGCAGGCTCTGTCAGTGCGGGCTCTGCAGGAGATGCTGGCCAACACTGGGCAGAGCAGTGAAGGGGTGAGTATGGACTTCCATTCTTTTGTCCAAAGCCTTTGGATTATCTTCAGATATTGAAGCTCTTTTGTCTTTGTCTCTTAATAACAATCGGAAAGGTACAAGTGTGAAGATTTCAAGAAGAAGGAGGATTTGTTTCAGTGCGAATGTCTCTGTTTGAGTTGAATAGATAAGTGTAAGACTAACTATTCTCTGATCCAGGAAATTTATTCTTCTAAATAGGAGCTGTCTGGTCCATTTTGGAGAGGACATTTATTCTGTTTGGTAAAAGAGAGGAGACACTCAGATAAGGAGAGTGTCTGGGGACAGGAGCAGGGGCACAATGATCTGGGGGTGCACTCTTTGTTGCGCTCTGTTCTTTCTTGATCAGTGCTCCACATTCTTTTTAATGTCTGATGGCTTAACTCTTTATAGTCATAGTGGACGGCAATATCGCACGGTTCTCAATCAGTCATTTCCATTCGCATTATCTATCATTTCACCAGCAATCAGTACTGATTGCATCTTGCCATCACGGAGCCTGCATTTTAGGGATCCATTTTCCAAAAATAAACAAAACAAAAAACAAAGAGAAAACATTGCTTTTCTTTTCTAAAATCTTTCTGCAGACACACACGCCATCACTTTCAAAACACAGTGGCATTCTCTCTCTGTTCCATGTGGAAACTCTGGTGTGTGCATTTGAATATTGCATATTATTGTACACAGAGCTCTTCTCTCCTAAAGGAACAGAGAAGTGAATATCCATTACAGCATGAATGTTGCAGTGCACTTACAGCCACATTGGGAAGCACAGGCGCGAGTGCTTCAGTTCAAACAACAGTACAGAGTACAGATGTGATCCTGGCTGTGTGCACTTAATGCATCACACAGTGTGGCCCTCTGCTGCAGGTCAGCTCTGCATTGTTATTAGGCAGCAGATTTGTATTGTAGTCAACAAAGCAGTATTGTTGTCCCGCCTTGTTTGGCAGCACAACACTCTGCTGGCTAGAATGCAACTCTGATACAAAGCTAATAAATCATTGTCCTCTCTTCCTGAGGAAAGGCCCATTCCTCTCCATCGTAACTCTCACATTGTGTAATTGATGCCACACTTCCAAATAACACATTCTTTTTATTTGTATCTGTGTGTTACTAGAGTGCAGACCATGAAAAATGGGTAGGTCCATATGCTCGCTCAGTGCCTCGTCAGCCTGCATGACCATGTATCTGAATGATTAACAGTCCCGATGAAGGTTCCCCTGCTTTCTCATGCCTATTACTTGATTGTCATTAAGATCACTAGTCATGTATATATACTAAATTATACATTCAGAAAGCCGAAAATGTCAGCATGGACAGCACTAATACTGAGCAAACTCTGAATTCAGTATGACAATAAATGTAACAGCATGCTTGTCCAAATGCATTCATTTTTGCAGATAAAGTTCACACCATGCCATCACTCACTGCTCCGGAGACAATCCATTTCCTGTGACAGGGTCCTAACCTGTAACTTATGACAATCCTGAAATAGACATTGGTGCCTTGCCTTGTGCACATAAGTCAAATGAAGCCTGGCTCTTACAGTGTCACCGACGTTTCAAAGATGTTCCTCTCTTTGTTTTGCGCGTGCAGCTCTGTTTTCTCTGGGTTTGGTTTCACATTTCATTTGATGATTTTGAATGTTCTGAAATCTATTGGGATTTCAGTGTGTTCCTTTCCAAGCTTTTACTTTCCCCCAGATTTTGTGCCAGTTGTTTTAATCACACCCGTATTTGCATAACATTGTATTGCTGCTATGTTGGAAGCATTCAGTTATGACTAATGTCAATATTCGGATGCTTTTCACATCGCCTCTCCTGGAAACACCAGCTAAATGAGAATGTTGCACTTTAGAATATAATTCTATATAATTCAGAGGTATCTTTTACTCACCAATACCATAAAAAAGCAAGGACAACGTAAAGCAGCCAATGTTCAGCTGCCGGAGTCACCTCTTGTTGAACTGTCTGCTCTGGTTATTACTAGCTTATGTTATGGGAATGCGTTCTACTTGAGTCAAACCACAGTCAGCAGTGGGTAATATTATCAAGTGTTGGTAATAATAATCTACCACAGTCTGACAGACAGGTTCTGAACAGACAATGCAGCTGAGCCAGGAGTTCAAGTCAAAGTATCATCATGGATCTAACTTACATTGTGAGTTCAAAAATTTAACAAAAGTTGAGTTCCCTGTCCCTTGTTGAGGGAGGGGCACAGGGGCAAAGCAAAGGTCACACTTCTTGGCAGTGATGTGTCAGCATGAGCTTCGCCCTGAAATACCAGGCTGACCACTTCACACAGCTGTTGCAGGATATTCCTCCCATTTGTCTTTTTTATCAAACCCCCCATTTCCTTTTTGGTCAGTCATCAATTAGCGCGTCCTCCCTCAAAGCAACAGGGTTAAGGAAAGTCAGAATGTCAGAAAGTCTTTGCTCTACCACCATTTTCTATCAATCTTACAGGTTCATCTTCTCCAAACAGTTGATTATTTTGTATTTGTAGATCTGATCAAAGTTCTCATCTGGACCGGGTTGTTTGAGTTGATGATGTTTTGACACTTTTCTCAGGGATTTCTTCTCGCTCACCTATGATGATTAGCAAAGACTCCTGAGAAAACAACCCAGTCCAGGTGATTTAGAAAATCAACACACCATGATACAAAACTCCTGGATGACTGAGAGCCTTCGCAAACATCTTTATTTCAACTTGAACTTTTTTTCCTGTGGATCGACTCCATAACTAGAGAGATCTTTAACAGCTGGTATAGTTCTTACCTGGCTGTCCCTCACTGTAGTTTCAGACTGTACTGTTTGAATGGTATGACATCATGTGACAGCAACCTGCTGCTTGTACAAAAAGTCCAGTGGTCCAATACTTACTCTTATGTTCTGTAGAAGGCACTACTTACAAGACGATATCTATTCTTTTTTTGCTACCATAGAAGTTGATTAAAAGGGTAAGGATGCGTCTTGAATTTTTTGTTGTTGAAACCTTTCCTTTCCATTAAACTGTCATCTTGTTATTCTTGTTTGTCATGAGAATGGGCTGTGTTGCTGTTTGATTGATTTGAAAGTGAAAAATGTGACAGCAATTCATTTGTTTGCTTGAATTGCATCTGAAAGAGGAGGATGTTTTTTCCTTGCTAAGTGAAGGGATGCTGTATTACTGCTTGTGTCTGACAATGAACTGGTATTTTACTCACTGAAAGGTTCGATAAACGTAACGGTTTTCAACATATCCAATCGTAATTTGACTCTTTGATGTTGTAAATGAGCACTCTTTTGTTTCTCCCAGGCGGGGCAAGGGGGTGCTCACCGGACCCTCCTTTATGGTCATGCAATCCTCCTACGTCACTCTTTTAGTGGAATGGTAAGTACTAAGGCATAACCTTTATTAGTACAAAGTTTACCAAAAATTTACTAACATTTTGTATTTAAACCAGTACCTGACATGTTTGAAGACGTCGCGGTCGTTGACAGACAAGCTGTCGTTCGATGTGGGGCTACAAGAAGACTCCATAGGTACAGTGCAGTTCGCTATACTGCCCTGAAGGACTGATTTGCAATATGATTGGTATTGGATTAGTAACTTTTGCACCATCCACTTTGCAGAAACTTTCCGTGTGGAGTTTGCATGTTCTCCCCGTGTATGCGTAGGCTTTTTCTGGGTACTCCAGGAAGAATAGCGACAGCATGACTGCGCTAATGGGGATCCTTTCCATAAACAATAAACTCCGGTTTCCCCTACCATAAAAAATATGTACTATAGGTTCCGACTGTCCACTGGTTGCCACCGTGGCATTGAAGGATGGGTCAAATGCAGAGAATGAACGTCCCTACGAGATCAATAAAGTATACCTTATTGTAATTGTTTCTAGTATTGTGTAACATTAATGCAGTTCATTTTATTAGAGTGCCTAAGATGAAAATGAGTTGTGGCTTCAAATACTTCAAGAAAAACATATATTGTGCTGCATGAGCTGATTACTATTTGAGAAAGACTTCAATTTGTCTGAATGTGCCCAGGGGAGGCTTGCTGGTGGACCATTCACCCTGCGTCCAAACAGAGGTCTGAAGGAGAGAAGGTCCGGATTGGAGATGACCTGATTCTTGTCAGCGTCTCCACAGAGAGATATCTGGTGGGTCAAGGTCCAGTGCTCCTTAGGTTTTTTTTTTAAAACTTGGCTTGGTTCACAGTTTTTCTTTTTTCGAGAAGGTACTTTTTCTTTACTTCATTAACAAAGACTTTCAGACTGCTGTATTTGGTCTAGTTAAAATTACATTTGCATCACATTGCCAGACTTGTTTTGATTCACTCTCATCTCCAGAAGCACTTTTATAAAGTGGGGAACTTGAGTACCTATCTCAGTCCCCCAAACATACAAGTGACAAGGCAATTGAGGAGAAAACTTCCAAGGCTGTATCTGTAATGGAAATCCGATTACCCGTGCAGCTGTCGTTTTTCTTCTTCTTCACCCTTCCTTGATAAAGCACCACTCTGTCTGATGTATCGCTAATGCTCTGTCCCATACGCACAGCTCTATACCTGCGGTCAATTAACTCGCTCAGTAAACAAACAGGTTAGGGAGATTTTAAGAGGGACTGTTTACAATAGTGAGACAAACACAGGTGGTACTATGCATAGGAAAAGGTGATATAAAAGGATTGTTCATGTATGTATTTTATTATTATAAAGGCAGGGCAAGTTTATTTGTAGAGCACAATTCATACACAAGGCAATTCAAAGTGCTTCACAGTTGCATAAACTTACAAGAAAACAGATCAAACCAATCATTAAAACATCAACATAAAAATTTATCAATTACAGTAAAATGCAAGAGTGCAGATAAAATACTTTCAGTTTTCATATGAACGGGTAAAAAGAGCTGTTTTCAGCCTGGATTTGAACATTGTCAGAGTTGAGGCCTGTCTCACATCCTCATGAAGACTTCCAGATTTTAGCTGCATGAAACTGAAACGCAGCCTCACCGTGTTTATTATTGACTCTGGGAACCACCAGGAGACCCCTCCCTGAAGTTCCCAGGGCCCAAGATGGTTCATACAGCTCTAACATGTCAGAGATGGACTTTGGTGCTAAACCATGAAACGACTTGTACACAAGCAGAGCTGTTTTAAATTATATTCTCTGAGTGACAGGAAGCTGTTGGCCAGTAGTTGTTCAGTACCTTGGGATCAAGGCTGCTCTTCTTTAGAAGAAGCTCAATGACATCGGTTTTCAAGGCCTTTGGAAATGCTCCAGTCTTAAATGAGATGTTAACTAACTGAACAAGTTGTGGTAATGATTTACTGACTGAAAAAGTGATGCCTTCTTTTCAGCACCTCTCTGCCTCAAATGGGAACTTCCAGGTAGATGCCTCTTTCATGCAGACTCTTTGGAATGTCCAGCCGACTTGTTCCTCAGGCAACATGGCTGCAGGTACGTTTCACTCCAAGGTATTGGCGACAAATTACTCCATGACTCTTTCATCACTCCATGGTACAAGTCTATTATCTTCCCTGACTTGCTTTTTTGAAGGTTATTTGATTGGTGGCCATGTTATGCGACTTTGCCATGGACACGATGAGAGTTTGACCATCCCAGGAGCAAATAAGAGTGAAGAGGAGCAAAGGTAATCTATACTCTTTGAACATTATTTATTTTTAATATTTAAAAAAAAATGCAGATTTTAAAATCTGACATTACTAATTGTATTGTTTTCAGAATAGTGAACTATGAGGCAGGAAAAGGAGGATCCAGGGCCCGATCGCTGTGGAGACTGGAGCCTTTGAGGATCAGGTGAAGTCACATTGTTGTGCACTTAGTGTTGTACAGGTAATTTTGAGGGGCAGATGCTCAACCAAGATAAAAGGGCACTTCTTGACACCCCAAATATATTATATATATTATATTTTTAGTTTAACTAATAACAGATCTTTTTTTTTTATATATATAATTTTGTATTATATATAAAGTTATCATGCTAAGCTATCAACAATGTAGCATGATATTGAACTATAGACCCTTTAACTGCTTGCATCATCAGTGACATCCGCTGGAGGCATGAAGTGATCAAGAGAAATAAGATTAAACTAAAACTAGCAATTTTAAGTGTAAAACTACAACTGAAAAATGTGGTCCTGTTGTGGCTTAAGGTGCAAGAACAAGAGGAATGACATTTGAGACGATAAAATAAGGTTTATCTGATATTTCCAAAAACAGTTTTGTTTATTGTTACTATGACAACAGCTACAATGGAAATAGATAGGAATCGAGATTCCTGCCTCCAGCTAAGCCCAGAATGTTTACAAACAATTAAAGGGTCTATAGTCCTAGTCGTATAGTCACAATGCTCAGTGCTTAAGATTAGCATAAATACATATAATGTCCAATTTTATTGATGTGTCCATATCAAACTATAAAAAGACTATTTTATAGTGCGAAAAACAGCTGATAAAGTTACAGATTTTTTACCGCTGCACTGACATTGTCCATCCCGACAAGTGGTGCTGTCTGACATCCTCGTCCTATTGGCTCTTTCATGTCCATTTCATATAAGCCGTCAGTCGTCTGCTCTTCTGGTTGTTAGAAAGAGTCCCACAGAAGGTAAGCCACCTAAGGTCACCTACGGCTTTCACCCGTCACCGTCATGTCGGCTGCTCTTCCTCTGGGGGCGGTCTGTCACAGTTTGTACACCTGGATGTGCAGCAGATCCACCTATTAAAGTTTCTGAAGAAAAACAAAACACCCACAATTTGAACGTTGGGCTTTGAAAATATGTTGTTTGAAAATATGTATTTCAGATTCTTTTTGAGTTCATAGTCATATTAAGTTATCTGTGTTAAATAGTTTAGTAAACGACCAACCATCTAATTAAGATGATAAACATGCTCTTTATCAGAGTGCGACTCTTTGCCTGATTGGGTACGTTTTGCGTACGAATTTGTACATATTTACTTTACAGTTCCCATAAATTGTAAAGTTTATCTCACTTAAAAATCTTATCCTAGTCCTACAGAGCCTGTTTCCCCTCCTTCTACAACACTTCAGTAAGAGTCTGTATCACGTTTTCATATGCACGGGTAAAAAGAGCTGTTTTCAGCCTGGATTTGAACATTGTCAGAGTTGAGGCCTGTCTCACATCCTCATGAAGACTGTTCCAGATTTTAGCTGCATGAAACTGAAACGCAGCTTCACCATGTTTCTTATTGATTCTGCGAACCACCAGGGGACCCCTCCCTGAAGTTCTCAGGGCCCGAAATGCAACATAAAACTGAAGCTCAAACGTCCTCCAGAGGCTCTTGATTAAAGTTTGAGAACTTTGTGCAGGTGCGAATTAGAGGAGGGTCCTTAGTGGGCAGAGCCCCAGACACAAACATACTCCAGCTAGGGTTGGGCCATATCGTATCGCATATCGTTATCGCTCCGCTCCATCAGCGCAGCATAAACGGTGACTGTAGAACACGGGGACACATGCTGAAAAAGTAAAATGAAATGAAGGATGTAAAAATGCTTGAGTAGATCATATTTGGAAGACAATTATTCCGTAAAAAAAAAAAAATTAATAAAATATCACTGAATGAATCTTCCCAATAGGCGTAAGGCTGGGATTTTGAAGTAATTCGTCCATTGTCAATTATATCGTCAAATATGTCGTCATCGTGATATTTATTTTTTCATATCATGATATAGATTTTAGGCCATATCGCCCAGCCCTAACTCCAGCACTAACAAGTAATAGTAGTGTTACTAAAATACTGTCCCAGTCTGAGTAGAACAACAGAAAATGTGCAGTTTATTTAATATAAATTGATTTAAATCTTGGTGAGGAGTAAAACTATTAAGTCTACTATAATTGTTAGTGAGCAGCTGGAAATATTACATCTAAAAATCCAAATGCAAGAAATTGCACATTCTATGAAAAATTATTCTTCACCCTCAGACCCTTCACCTTTATACAGTCCCCATTTTACTAAATCACCTTTGTGACAACAAAACAAAAACATAAGGGCAAGGCATAAATAATAATAATAATAATACTGCATTTTATTTATTTGGCGCCTTTCTAAGCACTCAAGGTCGCCTTACATCAAGGAAACGTATTAAAGTTACAATGCACAATCATTAGAGATATACACAAGAGTATGTAAAGTTCAGGCAGAAGTATCAATAAAATTGTTATGAAGAAATGTAATGTGGTGCAGACGGCTTGATCCTTCCCTGGACCTTGTGATCTTTCATAGGATCAAGGATGAACATTTTGGCTCTTGGTGTCTGACTTCTTAGTCACCCCTGATCTAGTCTAAGCAATGTTGTTACAAATACTTTAATGTATGAGAAACTGCCTACATTCTCCGGTAGGTAAATGTATGCTTCTTTATGCAGCTGGAGTGGTAGTCACATTCGTTGGGGGCAGCCTTTCCGACTTCGCCATCTCTCCACTGGTTATTACTTGGCCCTGACCGAAGACAAAGGGCTGGTTCTTCAAGACAGAGAGAAGTCGCATACCCAAGCTACTGCTTTCTGCTTCAGACCCTCTAAAGTAAGATTCATCGCTTTGGGGCATTATTTAACTTGATTCTGTTGTATAAGAGCAGCTGCAACGCCATATTTTTTTTTCTTCTTGTTTTTGAGTGGTTTCTGGAACAATCCAAATGATCGCACTTGTCCAATTATGCTGCCCAATTTGTGTTTTTGATATAATCTTTGTGTGTGTGTTTACCCCCTCAGGAAAAGGGTGACATGGGCCCAAAGCGAGACATCGACGGCATGGGTGTACCTGAGATTAAGTATGGAGACTCAATGTGCTTTGTCATGCATGTAGCAACAGGACTGTGGCTGTCCTACCAGGCTCCGGACGCCAAAGCATCCCGCCTCGGTCCCCTGAAAAGACGGGTAACTGAAAACACTGTGCAAGTTTGCAGCAATAGGAATTGTACATTTTTTTATAAAAACACATTTAATTGCCCAAAAGATATTTCCTATTCTTTATGCTTCATGTACAAAATAAACAAATGCTCATAATGTTCGGTTAAGTAAATTTGTGTTTCACCTTCTGACACATAAATGTGATAATGAGCAGAGCATAGGGACAGAGCCTGGGGCTTGTGCCACCAGGCTCTGTGCTTTGGCACCCAGTCAATGCACTTGACACCTTCAAGGTAATGGCTGCTCATTTTAATTAACTTGTTTCAATCAACTTTGGTTTGGCTATTCAAATGTTTGGATTTAAAATGCTTGTGATTATCAAGGCTGTCCTTTTAAAACTGTCTTGCCCTATGGAACACTATAATTTTGTGCTTCTCTTGGTCCCTACAGGCCTGCTTGCACTCCGAGGGCCACACGGATGATGGGCTGATCCTCCAGCGCTGCCAGCACGAGGAGTCACGAGCTGCACGAATCATCCGCAACACCACCTTCCTCTTCAGCAATTTTATCAAGTGAGTTAACTGCGTAGACAATCTTCTTTAATGTGTACTAAACCAACCAACATCGTATTTTCTTTCCCTTGGCATTAGAGCCTTAGACAGCATGAGTGAGGGGGACTCCCAGGTGGCAGGATACATAGAAGAGGTGCTTCAGACACTCAATGACCTGATTGAGTATTTCAAGCAGCCAGACTCTGAGCTGGAACACGAAGAGAAACAGACCCTTCTACGTTCACTCATAAAACGTCAAGACCTCTTCAAAGAGGAGGTAAGGCATCTAATACCACACAAAAATAGTTACTTTAACTGTAAGTAATGTGAAAATACTGTATCGTTTTACCATGTTGAACATGCAAAATGAAACTCATACTCACGTAGATTTGCACACTGTAGTAAATGGCAATGATCCAATAAATGATCAAGATCAGCTTGTCAAAGTAGCTGATCTATACTGACAACAAGGCCATCGTCTAACTTTAGCAGCTAACAACTGTAACTCATGGGGAAAATACGCACAGGTTTTCTGACTTAACGTGTCTATAGTGACTTTTTGTAGCCCGTACTCACCTGTATTTGTATTTTCCTATGTTTGTACTGCAACTGCCTTAAACAGTGCCAAGACTGTCAAGGTGCCAGTAATCCCTGCGGCAATCCTAAATATGGCAAAGTGTACTGTATTTATAAAGGTGGCATCTTTCTCTAGGGTATGCTTGCTCTCTTGGTCAAATGCATTGACCGAATGAATGTGTACACCAATGCTGCACATTTTGGAGAAATTGCTGGGGAAGAGGCAGGAGCGTCGTGGAAAGAGATTTGCAACCTCCTTTATGAACTTTTGGGTAAGTACATTGTATAACACAATTGCAATATCCATCCATCCATCCATCTTCTTCCACCTGTCCGTTGTCGTGGGAGCAGCCGTACGAGCTGCCCAAATCACAGACAAGGTATACGAGCCCATTGGGAGGGTCCCAAATACAGATTTGTAGCTCGCCTACTCTAATTCTCTATTTGCGATTTTGAGCAATAGAATGACAACTGTTCAGAGCAACAACACTTGTTTCGACACATTGGAAGGATTTAGCAGCATAATTGGGGTCGTTGACAATCCACAAGGTGGTGAAACATAATTACATGTTTTTACAACTTTTAGGTGGATAACCTTGAAAAGTTTTCATTTGAAAACTTCCACTTGTTATACCATCATTATTCAGCCTTGTCCTCCAAAAGACAACACCCTGCCTAAAGTTAATCATCACCTTTGAATCATGTACTAACTCAGTACATGTTACAGAGCACTCCCTGTAGTGAGGTCATCTCCAAGGATGCTGAGGCAGGATGAATTGTGCAGGGGCCTTGCTCATTGTGGTCTCTTCCTACTTTATCAAAATCTCAACAAACTTTTCAAGAGTCACATAATTTGCAGATCATTTTCTGGAACATTCCAATGTTTCAGTGCCGCAATTTTTTTTTTTTTTTTATTACGGCGTTCTCTCTATTCCACATTGACATTATTGCTCGGTCCTCCCTTGATCCGGCCATGTAGAATTAGCGTTTAATGAAAGCTTCCTAAAAAGCTGAATTAGAGGATATAAGACAGTCATCAGTTCCCCTTTGGCACAAAGTGCAGTTAATGAGCACCATCAGTCCACTGTCCCTGAATCCTAATGGTAAGAGATGAGAGCTTAGTGTAGCTCTTTAAGCATGCAATAGAACAAGACCCTAGTTAAGTGCAGGAAGAAAGTGTATGGTTGCTTAGCACTAAATCAAGTATCTTCAAATATACATATTAACATTTAATTAAAATGTTCCCAGCTGCTCTAATTCGCGGTAACAGGACCAACTGTGCTCAGTTTTCCAAAAATCTGGACTGGTTGGTCAGCAAACTCGAGAGACTGGAGTCCTCATCAGGTATTTCAGTAAAGATCTGGATCATCTTTAGATTAAACACATTTAATATTTTTCACAAGTAACAAAATGCATTTTTCTGTCCCCTTTTAGGAATCCTGGAGGTCCTCCACTGTATATTGGTGGAAAGCCCAGAAGCTCTGAACATTATACAAAAAAGCCACATCAAGTCCATCATTTCTCTGCTCTACAAACACGGACGGAACCATAAGGTTGACAGTTATTTATAGTATTTCATTTTCACCTTTGTCTGCACCATTAATTACGCTTGGACACAATAATAACAGCATAAAGTAATGCGTCAGAGGCAGATGGAAACAATTTACAAGTGACTTTAATGAAACCTAAAAAGGGCTCAGGTTCATCATCTGATGTGAATCTTTGTCATAGCTGTAACTTAAGCCTCCTATCAACTAACCAAGTGTAGTGTTTACATTCTCACTATGTGCTTTACGTGCAGGGTTAAACTGGGGCTCCGATATTTACTCTGTAAATTCACAAAGCATGAAAGGGCATCCTTGTAAACAACAGCTGCTAATCACAGAAGTCTAGTCGAGAAGTACATTGCCATTTTGTAGTTGTTGATTTAGGGATGTACTAACGTCTAATTTTAATACTTGTAACAATAATCTTCTGTGTCAGGTTTTGGACGTCCTGTGTTCTCTGTGTGTTTGTAATGGAGTGGCTGTAAGAACCAATCAGAACCTGATCTGTGACCACCTGCTTCCTAAGAGGGACCTGCTGCTACAGACTAAACTTGTCAATGATGTTCAGAGGTAAAAGCACACATTATACTGACTATATAACATTTTGTGTGGGTCACTGGTATGAACTTGTGTTCTGTCCACAGCATGAGGCCAAACGTTTTCCTGGGTGTAGCTGAGGGTTCAGCCCAGTATAAAAAGTGGTATTTTGAGCTGGTGATTGACCAAGTGGACCACTTTGTTACTGGAGAGCCCACTCATCTGAGGGTGGGCTGGGCCAACACTAAAGGCTATGCCCCGTATCCTGGTGGAGGAGAGGGATGGGGAGGCAATGGTGTCGGGGATGACCTGTACTCCTACAGCTTTGATGGGCTTCATCTGTGGTCAGGTAGGATTTATACTTTCATATAGAACAATGACAGTCTTTTATTCATACTAATATCCTGTGGGTTTCCAAGAAAAGTCAAAGGTAAAGAACAATTAGATGTGAATTGAAAAAAACTTACTACTGATCCTACTATACATAGTAGTAGGGGTTGTAACCATTTTCTTTAAAGGTGTATTGTGCTCACTTTAAAACTCACACATCAGTAATTTATCTTGGTGCTGCTAATAGCATGCCTGTTACAATATGTCTTAAATCGACTAATTCCTCTCTTATCTTTGCTCTTGGAGGAAAAAAACATCTGTTTCACCTTTTCCTGGAGAGTCCAACTGCCTCATTCATGTTTTAAAGTGACGCTCTCCTCTGCCTCTCTCTTATCTCTTCTCATCACTATCACCCTGGCCTAAATCTGCAATGACTTTGTAGCAATAACAGCCATCCATGGTGCGTTTGTCTAGGCCGAATCCCGCGGGCCGTGGCCTCCATTAACCAGCACCTGCTGAACTCAGACGATGTGGTGAGCTGCTGTCTGGACCTGGGCGCTCCCTCCATGTCCTTCAGGATCAACGGGCAGCCTGTACAGGGCATGTTTGAGGACTTCAACACTGACGGTTTCTTCTTCCCTGTCGTCAGTTTCTCTGCGGGGGTCAAGTAAGTCCCTTCACTGTAGTTCTTTGGCTTACAGTCCTGTTCCCAGTTACTAGACAAGACAAAAATGAAATCGAAATGAAATCAAATTAATTATTGTGATTGTAAATTTAATAGTAAAACGTCTCCCCTGGAGCCCGACTCTGGAGGAGAGGGTATTTCTTTAAAATGCTTGTGTTTTACATTTGTAGTCCCAGGTGCAAACTATGCTCAAACTTGAGTGATGGCATTCTATTTATTATTATTATTATTATTATTATTATTATTATTATTATTATTATTATTATTATTATTATTATCATCATCATTATTATTATCATTATTATTATTTTATTTCATAACATACATATTTTGCACATACACAATAAAAAAGGACAACACTTGAGTAAAGGAAGGGGAAGGGGTTGGAGTGGGGAAAGAGGTAGGTCAAAACTACACACACATCATACTGTATTAGTTGTTGTCTCAGGGCTCCAGACGGACACCCAAAAATCACATGTCAAGATTAACCGGTTTTACGATTACCACGATTATAAAAGGACGCTGTAGGTTATCCGTAAGAATTTCAGAAGCCACGGTTTACCGCAGACATGTCTCACGCTGACGCACGAGCCGCTGCGCGCCCTAAACAGCGCGTAAACTCACCGGTAGTTGAGCGAGGCAGAAGGACGCTCTCCCCCAGTGTTGTATAGGTCAAGGTCAAGGTAACAAACTGCTTAATTCCCCAAAACGTGGTCAAAATGTTCGGAAATAGCCGCCACAACTGGCTCAGGATGTAAACAAAAGGCTAACGCGCTCCGCTCTGCTTCACTGTGACAGAAAGGAAAGTGAAACCGCCTGTGGAGATGAGTGGTTCAAAAGAGTCTCTGTTCATCAAAACATCTGACAAATAATTAAGCAACAGCATAACTTTTGAGAACATAAAACCTAGCCTAGCTTGTGGCCTAATAATATATAGTAAAATAATTATGATAATCATGGTCATTATAAAGAAGTAAAGTTGACATTGTTTTGTATTATTCAATGTAGGCCTATTTATTTTAATGCAAAACGATCTTAAAGCATTTTCATTTTTAGAAACAGTGAATGTTTACAAGTTTACAAGTATTAAAAAGCTTTTTAAAGACAAAAACTAAAAATATCAGTTCTTTCCTTTCATTCGGTCGATTATCGTGAATAATCATAAAATCGCAATTTTTTCTTTTTACAATAATCGTGACTCAAAAAATTTAAATTGTGACACCCCTATTACTGATGAATTCTTCTGCATACATCCAAAGTTTCTGTTCTTCTGGACAAAACAACAAAGGGGTGCCAGGTTCCCCACGTCCGCCAGCGTAAATCTGAGACCGCAGAGTTCATTTTGTCCCTTACATATTTTGAAGAGAGAACGGCACTCCATAGTTCTGTAACATTTGTAAAGCTTAGAAACTGAGTCTATTTTCATCCATACTACTGTATTTACCGTAAAGTATAGCCACGTGTAATTGATTCTAATTGAAAATACCAAAATGTATCTAAATTATCTTTGATTCTTGGAATGGTATTAACTCCACAACTTGGTACAGGCCAATTCACCCTATTATTGATTGTACAGAAATCTTGCAATTTCTTGTCCTAGGGTTCGTTTCCTGTTAGGTGGGCGTCATGGAGATTTCAAGTTCCTGCCCCCCGCTGGTTACTCTCCTTGTTATGAAGCTCTACTGCCCAAAGAGAAGATGCATGTGGAACCTGTGAAGGAGTACAAGCGGGACCATGAAGGAGTCCGAGATCTGCTAGGAACCACTAAGTTTCTGTCTCAAGCCTCATTCATCCCCACACCTGTAGACACCACCCAGGTAAGGAGACTGCATTCTCTCTTACCTATTGAATCAACTGTTGTCTTTGCATTTGCCTGTGAACCTGCTGCTACATTGGATATCTCGCCCCTCTGCAGGTTGTTCTCCCCCCTCTGCTGGACAATGTCCGAGATAAGCTGGCAGAAAATATCCATGAACTGTGGGCCATGAACAAGATTGAGCTTGGCTGGACCTATGGCAAGGTAAAGCGGACATTTTAGTTTCAGTTAGTGTGCACATTAACTTTTCTTCTGCATTTGTTTGGTAGATACTGTATATTCACATTGTTCTGGATTTATCTATACATCACACCTATCAAGTTTGTTTAATATAAATAGGAATATCAATATGCAGAGCTCTCAAACTCATTGAAAAGTATATTTTCAAGGTATTGATTTTTCCGTCTGCGTTTGTTGCATTGAATAAATTGTGGCTAAATTTGTGGCATTTTTGACCTTTCGTTCCATTAGACATATGTCATGATTACCCTGTCCATCACTTGGCATTTCCCTGTGAAGCAGGGAGCTCTGTTAACAGTCTGTTCACACACAGCCTCTGTGCAGTAGCGGTTATCGCACAATCATTTTCCAGTGGGCTAATATCAGTGGCAGCAAACCTAATGAGTGCTTCACCTTCCAGGAAGATGACACCCACATTAATTAAGGCTAGGAAGAAGTGCTCCATATAACTATATAGTTTATAAAGGACACCATTTAAGTGCAAACAGCTGCTGTTATATTTAGTCTTTAGTAGACCCAGTGACCCGTGACAGACGCCATGAATTCACAATGTTAGCACAAAATAACACCACACAAACTGCACTTATACAGTTCTAATTATGTTTCATTGTTTGGTCGAACAATGAAACAAAACATGTTAGTAGTTTTGTGCACAAACTAGCACTTTGAGGTTTCTTTGAAATGTAAAGTGCAATATAAATAAAATTTATTATTATTATTATTACTAATTATGATAAGCACTTATTACTTACTTATTTTATATTTAGCATAATTTACTAAGCGTTTGCTCACGTGCAAACACGATAGTATGTACGAAAGCAGAGGAAAAAGCCAGTGCAGTTGATATTTGCGTGTGTAATAAACGGCATGTGCACAGTTAGCGCATGGGGCGTAATGAATATGCATACAGAAAAAGTAGATATATAAATAAATCAAAAAAGGAGATGCCAAAGAGATGTGTGAGAAGTAGGAGAGCCACTTTCTTTATAATCATCTACCCTATTTAGCAATCTATCTAAGACAATCACTGAACTTCTACGAGTTGACCAAAAGAGCTATGCCAATGAGTAAGGGAGGGAACAGATGGACCCCACCGCTCCCTCACGACATAGATTGCCCCTCTTTAAGGAAAAAAGTAATATAAACACACATTTTTTTCCAGGTTCGAGATGACAACAAGAGGCAGCATCCTTGCCTTGTGGACTTTTCAAAGTTGCCTGAAACGGAGAGGAACTACAACTTGCAGATGTCCAGTGAGACGCTTAGGTAAGTGTCTAATTACATATTAA
The DNA here is from genome assembly GCA_021464625.1 of Proterorhinus semilunaris. Taxonomy (NCBI): domain Eukaryota; kingdom Metazoa; phylum Chordata; class Actinopteri; order Gobiiformes; family Gobiidae; genus Proterorhinus; species Proterorhinus semilunaris. The sequence goes on from CM038359.1 coordinate 9,459,753, forward strand.
TTGGATTTGCATTTTCTTCTCTGAAGCAGTGCAGGGCAAATTACTGCTAAGATGAAAGTAGACTTTGTAATGACCTAAGTGCATACCATTATTGATTAAAAAACCTTTGATTCAAAGCTTACTTGAGTCACTATTCAGTGACCTTATATGGAGGCAGTTACAGTATTGGGGAAAGCTTTTAATTCACCTGTAGTAATCTGTGTTTTTAATAAAGTTTTCTCTCTGATGTATGTGGCCTTGTTGATTACAAAAAATTTAAGTTATTTTTTGTTTCACACAGAACCCTGTTGGCGCTGGGATGTCATGTTGCCCAGGCCAATATTCACGCTGAGGACGATCTGAAGAAAATCAAGCTTCCCAAAGAGTGGGTGTACTTCTTGGTGTTCCGCAAAAAATCTTCATCATCAACTAATCATTCCATTAACCCTGTGATATTTGGTTGTGTGTTGCAGCTACATAATGTCTAATGGATATAAGCCTGCGCCACTAGAACTTTCTGACATTAAGCTGAATGCCGGTCAGGAGGTTCTAGTTGATAAACTGGCTGAGAACGCACACAATGTGTGGGCCAAAGACAGAATTAAGCAAGGTTGGACCTATGGCATCCAGCAGGTAAATTATACACATGCAGCTGCTATCTATTATTATTTTATACATTTTATTATTTGTGCCTATCCAGCTTTGAAAGTGTGAATTCCTCACTGTGAAACTAATTGTATTATTTTCTTTTTTTAAATGTCTTTAATAGCTTAACATAATTTTTCATATGTGACAGGATTTGAAGAGCAGACGCAATCCCCGTTTGGTGCCATATGCTTTACTGGACGAGCGCACGAAGAAGTCGAACCGAGACAGTCTGAGAGAAGCAATCAGGACTCTTGTGGGATATGGATATGACATTAACCCCCCAGATCAAGAGGGTTAGGCTTTTTAAACACTTTTACTCTTTATCTGTGTAAATGCCTTTTAACAAAAAACTCCTTCCTTTAGCTGTTCATATAGTTGACAGTTCGAGTATTGAGACAATCCGCTTCTTCCGTGTGGAGCAAACGTATGCGCTCAAAACGGGGAAGTGGTACTTTGAGTTTGAGGCCATCACTGGAGGTGACATGAGAGTGGGCTGGGCCAGACCAGCCTGCCGACCTGATGTTGAACTTGGAGCTGATGAGCACGCATTTGTTTTTGATGGATACAGGGTAAGTCATGCTTGTGCATTACTGTATAGTCTTAAACCATTTGGTGTCAACATTAATTAAGATCTCCATATATTTTCATTTCTTAAGGGTCGACGATTGCATGCAGGCAGTCGTTACTTTGGCCAGCCTTGGAAGACGGGTGACGTGGTTGGTTGCATGATTAACATGGAGGACAAATCTATGATTTTCACTTTGAATGGAGAGCTTTTGATTACTGGCAAAGGCTCCGAGCTTTGCTTTGCTGACTTTGAGACTGAAGATGGTAAGGGGGCACACTTTACTGTTGTACAAATTGAACTCTGAAAACATTTTCTCCTATTCCAGGATTCATCCCTGTGTGTAGTCTGAGCCAGTCTCAGATTGGCCGTATGAACCTGGGCAAAGATGCCAGCTCATTCAAGTACTACACTATGTATGGTCTTCAGGAGGGCTTTGAACCCTTTGCTGTCAACATGAACCGAGAGATCACCATGTGGTTTAGCAAACGCCTGCCCACTTTTGTAAATGTGCCTTCAGACCACATGCATGTGGAGGTAAACGCTTCTCCTCTCACCTGTTCATAGTCTGTGTATGTGAGTTTACATGGATTTCATTCGTAGTTTGTCTCCTAAGGTAACAAGGATTGATGGTACAGTGGATAGTCCGCCCTGCCTCAAAGTCACCCATAAGACTTTTGGCACTCAGACCAGTAACAATGATATGGTGTACTGCAGGCTGAGCATGCCTGTGGAGTTTTACTCTGCAGACATGATTCTGGGCGAGTCACACAAACTCAGGTCAGACAAGGATCTAATACTGTAAAAGCTTAATTCTTGTACATACGTTTTTCCATAGTAATTCCCTGAATGTCTCTGTAGTCAGCCACCAAAAGAAGATGGAACAGTTGACTATGGAAGCATCACAACGGTATATATATGTCTTGCAAAGATTGTCCTGCGCTTTATAAAACATGACATTACTTTACATACCTTTCTGTGCTCACAGTATTACCACTCTGTGAGAGTGTTTGCAGGACAGGACCCTGCCTCTGTTTGGGTGGGCTGGGTCTCTCCAGATTATCATTACCACAGCAAGAACTTCGCCCTCAGCAAAACACGCACCGTAACTGTGACCCTGGGAGACGAGCGCGGACGTGTTCACGAAAGGCAATTATTTTGAAAATATATGAAATATTCATACACTTATTGTGGTTTGTACATTTAGATTTAATGCTTGGCCTGAAGAAATTATTTATTAAGGGTCTTAAATATTTCGATTGTGTCAGTTTTGCTGTATTTTTACTATGAAATATTACAGCTTTGTGGCTGTGCAATGCATCACAGGAAGTGTTAAAGATTTCTGTCTTTGAGTGGCACCGGCACCACCTCTGTTGTGGGACCAAAGACCATGATGCTTGTCTATTTCACTCTTTGGCATTTCACATTATTCTGTGGTGGATGTGTTCTGTTTAAGTTTCATATGACTTTTTGTTGTTCCTGCAGTGTCCAGAGGAGTAATTGTTACATGGTCTGTGGATCGGATGCAGTTGGGCAGTCCGCTAACTCGGACTTGGAGATTGGCTGTCTCATAGACCTGGCATCTGGCCTTGTCTCCTTCTTTGCCAATGGCAAGGAGCTGCCCACCACATATCAGGTTAGTATTTCTCTAGCTGTGGTAACTTGATTTATTTTATTTTATTTGCTGTTGGCAGAGTCATACTTATTCTGTAATTTTTGTTCTGTACCCCTTGTATTTAAGGGCATATATTGTATTTTGCAAAGGCAACTTCCCTCATTAAAACATACCTGGAGTTGTATTGCTTCATTAGTTAGGAGTAATCTGTCAATCGATTAAAATATTCATTTAATCGCGATTAATCTCATGATTGTCATAGTTAACTTGTTATTAATCGCAAATTAATTGCACATTTTTATCTATTCTAATTTAAATGTTCCTTGAATTATTATTTAAATACTCTTTTCAACATGGAAAAGTGGATATGCTTGCTTTCTGCTGTATCTTAGACTTCCCCATTTTGTACAAATTCTCTTCAGATTACCTAAAATATATGGCAAACTTCGGATGCTGGTGCATTCTTACGCATTCTTATGGCTATGTTTTGTCCAGTTTTATGGGGTAAATATATATAACATTAACATGTTTTGTTTTCTCGAGTTTAAATGCAGCCTATAGCTCCTCCAAATGCGGCACAATGGCAGTGCCCAATCACATGCACGACAGGCACATGTGATAAAAACAATGCAGCAGCAAGAAGAGAGGCACAGCTAAAATAACAAGTCAGATCCAATCGTTTCAAACTTTAAAAGGAGTTCACCCCTCCCACCCGAAAACGGGGTTCAATTGTGAATATCCAGACCCTCTGGAGCACCTTTTTCCACATGTTTTCTGGGGGCAGATACTTATGCAACCCACTGTAGATTAGAAGATATGATCTGTAGTAACAGAAAACAGAAAATTATATATTTTTATTCCCAGGTTGAACCCAATACCAAGCTGTTCCCTGCTGTGTTTGTGCGACCCACAAGTGCCAACCTCTTCCAGTTTGAATTTGTCAAGATCAAGGTTTGTTATTCCAAAACATAATCCTCTTACTCTCCTAACATAAAAAAAAACATGTAAATAGTAAAGTAGTAAGTAAAATGCACTTCAGGATGCCATGCCACTGTCGTCAGCCATCTTCAAGAGTGAGCACAGGAACCCAGTGCCCCAGTGCCCCCCTCGTCTGGATGTGCAGACCATTGTGGCTGTGCTGTGGAGCCGGATGCCAAACACATTCCTAAGCGTAGAGACGGCTCGAGTCAGTGAGAGGCACGGCTGGGTCGTCCAGTGTCTGGAGCCTCTGCAGATGATGGCTGTACATATCCCTGAGGAGAACAGGTCTGCTACACAAAGACACTATATACTTTTACCCTTAACCCTCGTGTGATCCTTCAATTTTGCACCCTTTAAAGACCCTAATGTCAAAAAATGTACACTTCAAAAAAGAGCCTAAAAATGACCACACGTTCATATTTTTTTCTGCTTCGTTTTACAAAAATCCTTCAGTGGCTTTTGGGCCATTTGGATGGGCTGCGGCTCCAGTGGCTTTTGGGTCAAAATGACCCAAGGACCACACGAGGGATACTTTTGCTTAGGTTTGCAGATCAGGACATCAAGCACTCAATATACATGTTATGTAGTATGGCTTTAACGGAATCATTTCTGACTGCTAATAGCTAGCGAAAGGTCTGAATTGTGTTTGTGCCATGACTCAGATGTTTGGACGTCCTGGAGCTGTCTGAGTTGGAGGACTTGAGGAAGTTTCATTACCACACTTTGAAGCTGTACTGTGCCCTGTGTGCCCTGGGGAACACCCGTGTGGCTCATGCCCTCTGCAGCCATTTGGACCAGTCCCAGCTGCTCTACACCATCGACAACCAGTACCTGTCTGGCATGCTGCGAGAAGGCTTCTACAATGTGCTCATCAGGTGGGCGGATGACACTTATTTGATCAAATACAGGTGTATCATATTAGTAATAAGAGTGAATCACATACAAATATTTTTAGTCAGAGCAGCTTCATGTAACATTTTTAAATTTAGATGCAAATGTGATTTGCAATATTTTTTTAAATATTAAAATTTGAAAGGGCCCCTTTTATAACGTCCAGGAGCATTAACTTTACAGTGGCATAAAAATGTTTGCACAGCACTGTAAGTCAACATGAGAGCAGATTTTTCCTTTTAACTGAACCTCACGTAGAAGGCATACTTCACAGAAAATGTAATTATTGATAATAATTGCATTCTTTTATGATTTGCTAATTTGCTAGGTCAATATGAAAAAAGAATTTAAAATAAATATGCATCTTTTATCAAATCAAACGTTTCACAAAGGTCTATGGTACAACAGATATAATAAACAAAGAAATAAAACAACAACTTTGATATTAGCTGTAGCATGAGAGAATGATGATAAAAATAATTATAAAATAATACAAAGTATTAGAAAATGTCATTTTTTAAACTTTCACAGTCCAAACTATTGTTTTTTTTAAAGGTGAACTCAGTTGAATGGACATATTAATGCTCCATGATTGAGCCAATTTTTCTGATCATTTTCCAGTATCCATCTTGAGACGGCGAAGGAGGCTCGTCTTATGATGAACAATGAGTTCATTATCCCAGTAACAGATGAAACCCGCTCCATCCGGCTGTTCCCGGACGAATCCAAAAAGCACTCTCTCCCTGGAGTGGGCCTGAGCATGTCTCTCAAACCACGGGTCCATTTCTCCCCCGTAGGCATCCTTAGCACCAAGCGGCAGCCATACCTCTACAGCCCCCAGATGCCACTCAGCATCCTAAAGGAGAAAGCCATCAGCATGCTCACGGAGGCCGTGCAGGGTGGAGGCACCCACATCCGCGACCCCGTGGGTGGGAGTGTGGAGTACCAGTTCGTTCCTATCCTCAAACTCATCGGGACACTGCTGATAATGGGGGTGTTAACCAGCGAGGAGGTCCGGCTCATCCTGCTGCTCATCGACCCTAATGTGTTCGGGGAGAACAAAGAGGAGGAAACCAAAGGGGATGAGGCCATCACTGCGGAGAAGGAGGAGACCAATAAGAATGAGGACAAAGCTGTGGAGGCAGGAGAGGAGGAGAACAAAGAGACCAAAGCTTCTGTCAAGAGTCTCCTGGCGAAGTCTCTGCCCGAGTCCGTCAAACGCCAGGTCAGAAAAGTCCATCAATTTATCTGTCAGGGGTTTCTAATGAAATTCAAAGTGTGACTGCCTCCTTCCGGTCCGTCAATTTGGTGCACTAAATCCCCATTTGTCAGATGTAATGTTGTGATTCATCCCATCCCGCTCTAGGAAGTTGCTGCTTTGGTGCACAGGAAAGTATCCAAGCTGAATGCTAATGCTATTATCAATGACACAGCTATATGTAGGCACAGCAGTACTGGCCACACCTTTCCTGAGAATGGAAAAGTCTTTGAATGGAAATATGGAGAGCTTTCAAGGCCAGTGCCCACAGTTTGACTGGTGGTGACTGTTACATTTACAGCTGTGAGTGAAACCGACCCGGCCCCGGATAAAGCGGAAGAAAATGGATGGATGGATGGATGGATGGAGTGAAACCAGATGAAATGGAAACAAAATACAAAATTTGCTTATCAGCATGTGACAAGGCAATCATTTATAATTAGAAAACAGATCAATCCTGACATTTCTGTCTGGCATTTAAAGTCAGCTGCTGAATCTGAAAAGAAGTGGTCCCTCCTCCTGTGATTTTCTGATGTTAGTGTTACTGTACTGTGATGTGTTGTTTCAGATGTGCGAGCTGCTGCACTACTTCTGTGACTGCGAGCTCAAACACCGCATTGAGGCGATTGCGTCTTTCTCAGATCGCTACGTCTCCAAGCTCCAGTTTAACCAGAAGTTTCGCTATAACGAGCTGATGCTGGCATTCAACATGTCTGCCGCCGTCACTGCGAAGAAGACCAAAGAGTTTCGCTCTCCTCCACACGAGCAGGTATAGCACCAACCACCACAAAGCTGTCCGACATGTTTATGCTTGTTGGACATGTTTTATTTGAACACTTTGGGAAATATTGATTTTTTTCTGTAGCCCTAGGTCCAAACACAAGATTAGGTCTATGGATCTTGTGTTTTATATTCGGATTCTATTTCCAAAAGGTTGACTGGCCTTAAACTTGAAATATGACATTTAAGACGCTTCAACGTTGTTTGATTCTGATGTGTAGAAATTCTACATCCAAGTTTGAAAGTTGTAGAGTACTTTTCAAAGCAAGACCAAAACGTAGGCCCTCAACATCTATTTTATCTGATAATTACATTTGGGCAATTTAAACTATTGTCTTTACACCTTATTTCAAAAAGTACTACTGCAAAAACCTCTGTGATATAGTTTTATTTTATATATTTGCTTAGTTTGTGCCAAAAGAGTGATAAACTTTTAACCTCCACCTGAACCAAGCACATTTTCTCCAGTTTGGCCTTACTCGGATCTAAAAAATTATTGGAAAAAATTGTCAAAATAGCGACAAAAACATGACAAAAAAGCAACAAAACAAGTGTCAAAAAAGCAACAAAAGAGAAACAAAAAAGTGACAAAAACTCAAAAAAGGGGCAAAAATTAGATGAAAATTAAAGTGACAAAAGTTACGGCAACTACGCAAGGAAAAAGATCAGTTTTGATCAGTTTTATAGGTCTTAGCTTTCAAATGAGGCATTGCACTAGCCTATAGGCTGTAAACTCTAGTCCAGAAGCTTTTAGATTTGGGTAAAGCCGAACTGGAGAAAATGCGCTCGGTTAAGGCGGGTGGTAAGAGGTTCAACCAAAGCGTCTATCATGTGCATAAGTCTAAAGCTACACTGGTCATGGGAAAAAAGATAGAGCAGGTTTTGACTGGTGGAAGTCAGTGCTTCTCGAAATGGGTATCAAATATCACATTTAAATGGGATCTTCTTTCGCTCACTCACAGACATTTAGCTCCTTATATTTAGCCATTTCACATTTGGCTTGAAACATGCAGCACACAGTATATGTATAATGATACATGCATGTTTTTTGTGATTTTTTCATGGATATTTTCATAATGTGCAATAGACAGTTTTATAAATGCACACTTCTTAATGTACATATCACAATAATTCAAAGTACATGCATTTACATGCTGTAATAGTTATATGTCTAACTTTAACTTTGTGCCTGTAGATCAACATCCTGTTGAATTTCAGTGCGGGGGAGGACTGCCCCTGTCCCGAGGAGATCCAGGAGGAACTCAACAGCTTTCATGAAGAGCTGCGATTGCACTGTGGTACTCTACTGCTTCCTCACTGTTAGGGAAATACTAAAGGAGTCCAGAGAGACATGAGCGGAAGTAGAAGACGTTTATTAGCGTAATACAGATCTGGAGACAACTGAACAGTCAACACAGAGTTCAGGGCATTGATCATTCAGAGTCTGGCGATACCACATGAAGAGAGTTAAATAATCTTGGTTACACGTAGGCACTAACAGTCTACGCACAGACGATGTGCCACGTTTACTAGGTCACATGTCATGTAGAAGGTCGGCGCCCCCATGTACTGATTTAACGGTACGATATGATAAGGGAAATATGTGAGGGCCGAATTAACTCTATAATTCCCCATCACTCACTACTTTCACAACACACATAAGCTCAATAGCCACAAGCAGAAATGAACAGAATGCAGTATGCAATGAATGGGGAAATCTATAAGTGAACAAAATGCATGTAAAATGTGTAAGGAAAATGTAAGAGGGCAGAGATTTAGCGTATGTTCAGAAAGTGCTTTGTGTCTCTTTAACATCCTTTGCTTATTTCAGGAATTCCAGTGGAGGAGGAGGAAGAGGAGCAGGACACGTCAATAAAGGGCCGTCTTCTTGCATTGTTGTATAAGATCAAGGGCCCACCTCAGAAACAAGAGCAAGATCCCTCTGACCAGGAGCAGGCTGCTCCCAGTAAGTGACATCCATCCCATTTACCTAAGAGCCAGTTATGGTCAGAGCAGTCACGCCAGCACATGGTTTTAATCTCTTAAGTACTGTAGTTAGGGTTGTGATATCGTCCATCGTGATGAATGAGCAACATCAGGATGGAGAGCCCCCATCGTGATGCCACGCCCCGTCCTGTCAGAAACACGCGCTGATCTTCTGTGGGCCTTGTAAACCTACAAACTTTGCAGTGATTACACTGTAAATCAAATCTCGAATATAGCTAATATGCACGCTAGTTTAAGTAGCCTCCCAGAAGCCCGAAGACATGACGTGTTAGTCGTAATTATTAAAATAAAGACGTAGCCCTGCTCTTTTTCTGACGCACGGGGCTCTCTCTCTAAAAGTGGTTTCGCTTTGCTTTTCGTACGGAAACAAAACATTTTAAAATGCCGCGAACTATCTCACATCGGAGCTGAGAGCGCATGGGTTTGGATATTCTCACGAAGGACCGAGAGAGGAGAGAGAGGAGAGAAAGAGAAGGTACGAGGCTACGAGCACACAGACCGGGCGGCGCGTGGAGCAGCTTAAAAAACGTAGGCTTCGAAATATTGTCCCGTTTACTCACTGTTTCTTAAACATTACGTTAAAATTGAGAAAATGCAAATAATAATAATTTGTATTAGTGATAAGAGCCTTGGTATTGATGAGCAGATGACGCTCTGAATAAGTCGTTCTCCTCTGAGACTTTTACGCACGAATTTTAACGGATTTCTGTTGCAAAATTCGTGTTCCTTGACTCTGTTCAGATCATGTTTAGTACATACATTTATTCTGCAATTTCACATTTTTCCTAACATAAATAAAATGCAGCCTATCTATAGGCTGCATTTTATTTATGTAAATGTCTAAAAAATGTCTAAAAAATGCTTATAATTATAACTATTATATATTGGATGTTATTATTCACTGTAAACACCGTCAAATGCCAATTAAGGGGACATCGCCCAAGCCTAACTGTAGTATTGCACCAGTCACTGAGCCATTATAATATACGCATCTCACCAAAAGATTCAAATAGGTGTAAAGGCTGATTTTTTTTTTCTTGTTGTGGAATACAATTTAGTTTTGTCCTTCAGTATATTAGTAAAACAATATATTAGTAATGAAAAAAATACATTGTCCGTTTTGCACCTAATTAAAAAATGTCATGTAAGCCGCTACTTTTTTCACCTGTTGAACCTTGAGGCTTATTTATAGATTTTTATGGTCATACTGAATATTATGTCATGTTATCAATAACAATTCACCTACGTTTGATCATATAGAAGAGCGCTACACAAGTGCTTTATTACGACGTACCCCAGTGATCAGCACAATTACTCAGACAGGTGGCGAACTTTATCGCAATCGTCCTCCAACTCTGTGCGCGATGTTTCCTGCACTCTGGGACAGGGGCAGTAGGATGCCCTCCTGTGTCTGTAACGTGGCTTCGGGTGAAAATAAATTCGATTAATGAATAATATGAAATGTACATGCTCCTTTTGTGGTAATTTGTAAACAATAAAAACGAAGTAGGACCTTTAACTTTATGTGTGGAAATATTTATAGCTTCTCTCTTCAGTATTTTTCTTTAGTTGCGCCTTGGCCAACGTTTAGCTTAAAATATTAATGTCAACCCACTGCAGACACCTGCATTTACTCCATGCTCTGCATCAACCTGCGTTTGTAACCTGCTTCACATGGCCAAGTCAAGCAATCCTTCACTTCCCCTGTTATTTATTTTTCTTGTTTTTGTTGCTAAAAAGAAGATGTAAAGGCAGCACACAGATAAAGTCAAGTATTAATGATTGTTCTTTTAGTAAGACAGACGGCTTGTTTACCTGCTTTACTAGTTTTGATCACTTCCTGTGATCTTCCTCTGAAGTGTTGTTAATAGTTTATACCTAGAAGACAGTATGAACCTTTTATAAAGTCAAGTAGTATAATGCCAAATGACTTTGTACTAAGTGGTGCCATGATGTAGCTTGGAAACAAAGTAGTGTGATGAAGACTTTAGTAATATGCAAAGCAGATGTGAGCCGCTCACCTTCAGAGCAGCTGGGTTTCTCTCTCTGTCCACAGGCTCATTATTATTCTGTCGCAATATGACCCTTTGTTTGCTACAGATGTCCCATTGTTGACATGACTCACGCGGATCAACTCTTGTTTTAGAATAACAATATCACCAATAAAAAAAGTCAGATCTGGAGATTTGTTTGGTTTGAGTGACTCAAAATAATTAGACTTGTGGCCCAGGGTGAATAAGAGTGTGATTGAGAGTGTGAGTCCCCCACTCACACTCTTAATCATGGCTAAATTAGCCCATAGCTACAATCCGGCTTGGCATGTTTACATGCATGATTCCCATGTGTGTTCATAAAAATGCACTGTCCTGACCAAGTAAACCAATAAATAATACACACAAACCTATTGCAGTCGATGTGGTTTCCAAGAGGCACTGGTTTAGGGCAGTGCCTCCCGGACTTTATCCCTTGCAGACTGCATTGATACATATGTGCAAGGGTACCGGAAAAATATGGCAGGAAGCAACCCTTTTGTGTGAATGGGAGTGGAGGGAGGGTTTTGGGTTGGTACAGTAACTGTGTAAGTGCAGTGTTTCCCACACATAGACTATTCTGTGGCAGAATCAACACCGCCAGCCACATATTGCGTTTCGTATTTCGTTATTTTCGTTTTTTTTTCCTTTTTTTAATTAAAATTTTTTAAACGCTATTTAAAACACGCATCGTATAGAACCGCCGCAGCGGTCAATTTGACTGCGTGTAGGGGGGTTTAAAATGCGACGGCCCTAGTGTTGAGAAATAAAAGACCTAATGAAATAATAAACACGGTTACAGAGGAGATCGCGTTGAAGCAAAACACCTCTTTCACTTGCGTTGTATTCTCTCCTCTTGCGCGAGGGAGAGAGAGGGGCCGAGAAAAAGTTAGATGAATGAGAGCAACAGAAGCTTAATTGGGCTGTGTGATTGTTTTTTTGTGATAACAAACTCCATAGAGGGAAATATCGATGTTATATTGTGTGAAATAGTGACATTTTTGTTAAAATAAGGTCAATTCAGAGGGTATTTATTTTCTTTAAAAAAAAGCATCAAAGAGCCATAAGTCCCATCACTAGCGCCATACGATAGGCGCTAGTACCCACCCCTCTCCGACCACCACACATTGCCTTCAAACCTGTGGGAAACGCTGAAGTGTATCTTTTGTTTTTATGTCGATTTAATTTTGTTTAATAATAATAATAATAATAATAATAATAATAATTAAAAAAAACAAATAAATAAACAAACAAAAAGATATTTAATTCTGACATACTTTAATGCTCACCATATACTCTATATCGTATCGGGTTGTCAAAACTACATTAAAATAAATAGGATATTCTTGAAGTTTAAATCCAGTGCTGAAATATCTTTTTTTGATGTTAGAAATTGGCACATTTATTTTGCCTGGTGTTTTTTTTTTACTTCTTTTATTTTTACTATACGACCACTATATGACCTGTGCCAACGTTAAGTCAGACCATAAATGACCTCGTCTATGATTTTACACTGTGTTTAGCTAACCTGAAGGAGCTGATCTCTCAGACCATCACCAGCTGGGCACAGGAGTCTCACATCCAGGACCCAGAGCTGGTCCGAGTCATGTTCAGCCTCCTCAGGAGACAGTACGACGGCATCGGGGAATTGCTGCGCGCCATGAAGAAGTCCTACACCATTAGTGCTGCGTCTGTGCAAGATGGTATCAACCTCCTAGCATCTTTAGGTCAGATCAGGTCCCTGCTGTCAGTGCGAATGGGCAAGGAGGAGGAAAAGCTCATGATTGATGGGCTCGGGTAAGCTAACTAATGTCACATTAAAGTCAGACTAAAGTCTGATTACCTGTTTAAAATGCCTATGTTTGCCTAGTGTTTGTCAAGCTTTTTAATATACCACGTGTTTGGAATAAATTTGAATTTAATTCAAAGAGAACAAAGAAAGATAATCCTCAACGGTAATCACAATGTCTTGTGTTTATAGGGACATCATGAACAATAAGGTTTTCTACCAGCACCCAAACCTGATGAGAGTGCTGGGTATGCATGAGACTGTCATGGAGGTCATGGTCAATGTGTTAGGAGGAGACAAGTCCCAGGTATGTATTAGTTTACTATGACTTGCAGCACATAACCAAACAAACAATAGATGAGTTTATCTGTGTACTATTACAGTAAACCAATGAATTTCATGCCATGAATCTGAAGTCAGCCAAGAGCAACAGCTTAATGCCTATAAAAGCCTCTCATGTAATGGATCTAGTAAGGCACTTGATCATCCAGAGCAGGGTGGAGGGTGAGGGGGAAGAGAGGCCTCTCTGCCCTGTCCTTTTTGGGCTGTGCTGACAGAAGCTGGAAGAGAGGGCTGTGATTTAATGCGTTAGTCAGTGCCAAACATGAATTGAACCTTAGACAGACAGACCTCAGGGGGACAGTGAGGCACTTAACATCCGACTCTAGCAGTCTGATCACGTCGCCCCGGACATAAATTCCTCACCGGTTTACTGCCACTTGATACATGTAGTTAATATTCACTACCCATATAAACTAAGCAGGGCTTATGGACGGTGTATGTCATATTTCTTATGTGTTGTTCTATCACTGATCATTTTAGTTGTGAAGTTGTTTAATATTGATTCATGTTTAACTGAGGAACTTGACATAATTTTATTTAAGATTCAGAAAGTTATTTTTAATAACTTTGTTCACAGGAAATTGCTTTCCCAAAAATGGTGGCCAGCTGTTGTCGATTCTTGTGTTACTTCTGTCGTATCAGTCGCCAGAATCAGAAAGCTATGTTTGACCATCTGAGCTACTTACTGGAGAACAGCAGTGTGGGCCTGGGTGAGATGAATTGCCAACCATGATTGAACAACTCCAACGTCTGTACATTATATGTTTATAAAAACATGGTCCTCTTTAGCTTCTGAAGCAATGCGAGGATCCACTCCACTGGATGTTGCAGCATCATCAGTTATGGACAACAATGGACTGGCTTTAGCGCTAGAGGAGCCTGACTTAGAGAAGGTGAATAAATAATAACATACTAATATCCATCCATCTTCTTCCACTTGTCTGTTGCCGGGTCGTGGGGGCAGCCGTTGGAGCTGCCCAAATCCCATTGCACCAGCCCCTCTGGCTCCTCCTGCAGGTGGTGGATCCACGGGAGAACGGCCTCACGATTCTAACCGCGCCTGTTGGTCTCTCATAAGGGGATTCTTATATACATACAAATATATAAGAATTAAACTACTACTGCTACTAAGGCTCTCTACTTCCAAATATAAAATATATTTATAAATATATATATACTGTATATTATACAGTATATATATATTTATATATATTTTGTTTTCACATTTATTGAATAGCATTACTAAACACATGGACTTTATACATTTCATGTTTTGTGAAACCAAGTATCTTTGTGTAGGTGGTGAGATATCTGGCAGCCTGTGGGCTTCAGAACTGTGCCATTTTGGTTGCCAAGGGTTACCCAGACCTCGGCTGGAACCCAATTGAGGGAGAACGTTTCTTGTCTTTCCTGAGGTTTGCTGTCTTCTGCAATGGTGAGAACTTTCCTGTCCACTTATGAGTGTTTTTTGTTGCATTGTCGGTGAAAGGTATATTCACAAACTAGGATTTATTTCTTTATGTACCATGTTGCAACATGACTTATGAGAGCATGCAAAAAATAAACTATTTTCTTCTTAGCTAAAATATACATGTACCAACCAAACAACAGGATGAGTTGCTAGATTTAAAAGGTACAATAAGCAGCAAATGTGAGGTGTAATACAAGAGGTCATTTAGTGTTTATGAGTCTGACGGCAGAGCTGACCTGATTTATTTGTCTTAATAAAATAAAAACGAAATCTTACATGGCATTGAGAATTAGGTGCATTGAGTTGCCTTGTGTACGAAATGCGCGGTATAAATAAAGTTGCCTTGCCTTGCTTTGCCATTGACAGTGTGATAGTAGTCTATCTAAACAGACAAGAAGCACATGTTCCTCTTCTCTGAAAACACAGTATTGTGCTTCTTGTTATTCCAGGTGAGAGCGTGGAGGAAAACGCTAATGTGGTTGTGAAGCTGCTGATCAGGCGTCCCGAGTGCTTTGGCCCTGCCCTGAGAGGGGAAGGAGGCCAAGGTTTGCTAGCGGCAATGAAGGAAGCCATCAAGATCTCAGAGGACCCAGCCATGGATCTCCCCCCTGCTGCGGGGTACATGGCTATTGTTAATGGACATTTGAATGCACATTTATTTATTTATCACATGAAAGCTACACCTTTTTTTTTTACCCAAATATATTTTATTGAATTTTACAGTTAAAATCACATTGGTCACTCACACTTTGCTTAATCACACCCTTGCTGCATTCACACACGCATACATCCAGTCAGCCACGCATGCACACTTGAGGAGAGAGGCGCAATCAAGATTTCACAACTAAAGGTTCACAGTGGTATACAGACATTATTTAAGAAAATACTTGAATATTGTCAGTGGCGGGCCGTGGGGTTTCAGTCCGGGCCTTCAATAGCAACCTGGGTTCACGCAGTCAAATGCATATAAACTTATCGACAATAGGTGTATGGATAAAACTGCCTTTTTGCGTGGCATTTGTTCGCTAAAGGATTTGTCAACAACGCAAACCAACGCAGAGGTGCCTTCGACCCAAACAAAAGCAAACACCTTCGGGAACACTCGGGCTAGCATACGGAAATACACATGACAGACGGAGACGAGCGGGTTATAATGTGGAAACAGGCGGCTGTTTTTAGGAGTTGTTTTGTTGACAGAGCGGGTAAAATAAACATTAAAAAGATACTAAACTTAAAGTTTGGTGCTATTTGAGATCCTTTTTTTAGCGCTCGTAGTCTCGTACCTGTTGCCTGCCCGAGTCCCAGCGCAGCTGACGCGGGGAAACTCTTCTCCTGTCCGGGGAGCCAAGCGTCTACGTCCCGCTGTCGTTCCCGCTGCTTTGCTCTCGAAGCTCTTCATAATAAAGTGGCGCAAAATATCTGTGATCAGTAAATCCTTCATTTTGCCTCGTTCGGACGTTTCCAAGAGGAATATGTGTTTATCCGGTTCTCTTCGGAGTGGCTGGAAGGTCTTGCCCATGCGCAGCTACATTAGCGGTTTCCCCAGGTGAACAAACCGTAGGGGGCGCTGCTGAGCTGCTGAAGGCCCTGGGGGCGTACTGTCAATGTATATCCAATTCTGATTGGCTGAAAATTCTGTCAATCATGTGTGCGGCCTGACGACACAGGGCCAGCAGAATCTGTTCTGAAGGCCCTGAGGAGGAGCAGCTCGCCAGAGGTGTTTAAGGCACTTTTTGAGTAGGAAATTACAGTTACACATCAACAAAACCAACTGTACATTATATAAATAAATTAGAAATTAAATATACTATTAAGACATTTTACACTTTTTTTTCTTCATTTGGCCAGGGCCAGCAGAGAAGGCCCTGCTGGCCCTGACGGCACACCACTGGATATTGTATACATCCATCCATCCTGCACTGGCTCAGGCAGTCCATATGGATGAGTATTGCTCGGCATCAAGGGCTCCCAGGAAGCGATCACTGGATCACTTACTGAGGACCCCTTAAACGTACACACTGAAAACACAAAATAAGAAAGATAATCATCTTCATAACTATCACGAAGTATAACAGTACCAACGATTATTTAAAACCAGCATACAGAGACAAATAAGTGTAAAAATAATAAGAAAAAGGAAAATAAGAAAAAATTATAGTTAAAACATAAAATAAAATAAGAATAATTATATGTAGAAACATTTGGTGCAGATGAGGTTTTCCACCCTTTGAGAATGAGTCTTTTGGCCAAAACAGTCCCAAGAAGCAACGCAACCCTAATATGCTGTGAAAGATTTTGACAAGGTTTCACCCCTGAATAAAAGAAGAAGCTGCTGCACCAAAATGGTTGAATAATAGGACATTCCCAAAACTAATGCGACAGTAATCCTTCAGCTGATTTACATTTATCACATAATGGAGATACATCAGGATAGATGTGTGTAATGAAACTTTGGAGTAATACACTACACCTTTTTTAAAGGTATAGTTTTCAGACATTCCTTTGCTCAGTGTTCCGTTGTACATCTGTATAAATCTTCCTTTTAATGGGCCACAATCCATCGAAGGCAAAAAGTAAATGAATGTGACCATGCTTCATTGGAGGCCCTGTTATGTAAATAAACGTTTGAAATTGTTGGCCTTTGTGCTCCCAGTAGTATTGAGATAGTGTAGACCACATTAGTATGCAAAGGCTGTGATAGTGTAGCTGCATTTTAATGGAGAGAGGATATTAAAGTCTGGAGTGTGGAGGAAGAATGGAAAAGTAGTCAAAATCAATATTTATGACCCGCTGCTCAGTAAAAACACTGTGTTCAGAGTCAAATACTGCTGTATATACTGCAACCCCATTATGCTTGTAGTTTTTAAATAAAATAACAAATGTGTGTGAAAAAGGTGATTGATTGTAATTTATATTGCAGGCCTGGTGAGGAGGAGGGAGAAGTCCTTCACATGGGCAATGCCATTATGTCCTTCTACTCTGCCCTCATTGACCTGCTGGGACGCTGTGCTCCTGAGATGCATGTAAGATGTCACCCCACACAGCCTAATAATCAGAACATGGATGACACATTTTACATGCACCGAGCTTGTAAAAGAAGATTGAAACAACATTTTGACAACTTTTGCAGTTAATCAATGCAGGGAAAGGTGAGGCTTTGCGAATCCGAGCAATCCTGCGGTCCCTGGTCCCCACCTCAGACCTGGTCGGTGTCATCAGCATCCCTGTCAGCGTGCCAGTTGTTAACAAAGGTTAGCTCTGCCCAAGCGTTTTCAACTTTATTCATAAATCATCAGAATTGTATAGTATGTATACATTATGTCATGTGCTTTGCTATTTTTTAAAAGAGAAATGCGCTCTCTTTTTTACAGATGGTTCAGTGACAGAGCCTGATATGTCCGCCTGTTTCTGCCCGGACCACAAGGCTCCCATGGTGCTCTTCCTCGACAGGGTTTACGGTATTGAAGACCAGGGCTTTTTGCTCCACCTGTTGGAGGTTGGCTTCTTGCCCGATCTGAGAGCCTCAGCATCTCTGGATACTGTGAGTATAGTTTTAAATTCAAAAAGTAGATTTTCCATAATCTGTCTTCATTAAAAGCCTTATTGTATCATATCATGTGCCCTTACAGGGCACAGATATCTGATTGTGTGATGTAACTTGATGTAACTGATCCCACAGGAGGTGTTGAGCACCACAGAGACTGCCCTGGCCATGAACCGCTACATTGGCTCTGCTCTGCTGCCTCTGCTGACCCGCTGCGCTGCTCTGTTTGCCAGCACAGAGCACTACGCTCAGCTGGTCGACTCCACTCTACAGACCATCTACCGCCTGTCCAAAGGCCGCTCTCTCACCAAAGCACAGAGGGATTCTATTGAGGAGTGTCTGCTGGCGATATGCAAGTGAGTGTTGTCAGACGTGTCAGGTATAAACTGTCAACATCAATTACTGTGATGAACTGGACTGGAGCATTCTATTGTATTACAGCTGCTGTCAGATAAATGTGTCCACATTTATTGATAAGTAGTTTGTTTATGTCAAATTAATTCATCATAAATGGGAATAACCACACAACTACACATCTTTGTGACAGACATCTTCGCCCGTCCATGATGCAGCAGCTGTTACGACGCCTTGTATTCGATGTCCCGCTGCTGTCCAATTACTGCAAGATGCCACTTAAGGTGACACAACCTGACAGAAGCCTAATTAATGCTCCTGTAATAATAGTAATACATGTTTTTTTTTTCTCTCTTTTGGTTTATAGCTGCTAACCAACCATTATGAACAGAACTGGAAGTACTACTGCCTGCCTTCTGGAATGGGCAGCTTTGGTTTAGCATCTGAAGAAGAATTACTTCTGACAAAGAAACTGTTTTGGGGAATATTTGAATCACTCTCTCAGAAGGTATAGCTACATAATAATTATGTGACTCATACAAATCATGCATGTTTCTTTTATTTCATAAAGGTGGGTGGCACAATATTGGTTTGGTGAGAAGTGCAGCTGAGGCAAAGCTAAAATAGATGAATCATTTATCAATTTCTGTGACAGGCTGTTGTTATATGCACACCCCTGTCTCTCCATGTTTATACCCAGCACATCATGCACTGCTTGAATAAACTGAACCATGTAAAACTTTAAATTGTATCTTTTATAGAAATATGATGCAGAACTTTTTAAAATGGCCAAGTCGTGCCTGTGTGCCATCGCTGGTGCCTTGTCTCCCGACTTTATTGATGCTACACTTGGGGCAGCACTGGAAAAGCAGGTTTCAGTGGATGCACATGGAAACTTTGACCCCAGGCCAGTAAACACTGCCAAGTAAGTTTTCAGCTGTTCATCTGTCTTTTAGATAATGTGCAGTTTGGACCTTACATATACACACTCTTTACAGCATCTCCCTTCCTGAAAAACTTGAGTACATTGCCAACAAATATGCAGAGCATTCCCATGACAAATGGTCCTCGGAGAAGGTGTGCTCAGCATGTTTTTATTGTCTTCCTGATGATGTTTCTCATGTGAGGGCTGTTATCGCAGGTGTCAGCTGGCTGGAAGCTTGGGGACAGTATCGATGATCAGGCCAAAAGTCACCCTCTGCTGAAGCCGTATAAATCTCTGAGTGAAAAGGTACATGCAAACATCACAACATTATGTACCCCCTAAACAAGCACTAAACATGTTTCTGTTGCAGGAGAGAGAAACCTATCGCTGGCCAGTGAAAGAGTCGCTGAAGAGCATGCTGGCAATGGGCTGGAACATTGAAAGCACCAAGGAGGGAGAAGCCATGTTCCAGCAGCGAGAGAGTGAGAAGCAGAAGAAGGCAGAATCCGAGGTAACATGATCCATTGGTTGTCTATTTTGAATACAACAAGCCAATGCACTCATGATGTATAAGCTATCAGAATGCCAGCGCTGAAAAGTTGATGATTTATGCCAGCGCTGAAAAGTTGATGATTTATTTCACATTTAATCATTGTCCTTGTAGGTTAAGGGATTCAGTCCTGCTCCAGTGGACCTGCACAATGTCACTTTGTCAAGAGAGTTACAGGTCAGTCCTCATTCCCAACTATTAGCCCCCTCAAATATGGAAGATTTTTTGTGTCATCAGAATGCAAATTTTATTTGTCTGTGAAGAATCTACTTTGTTTTTTTTACACTGAAATTACTTGTTTGAATATTTATCATATATTTCTCCTCGAATTTCAGACACTTAATATTCATTACTTAAGTGTTTCTAATTCAAAATAAAAAAATTACCTATATCATTTCATTAAGAGTCTAAAATTCGCAGTAGAACAACATTAAAATGGAAAAATTCACCCTTAAAATATTCAATTTTTTTTAAATTCAACTGTAGAAATTCAGAGTGAAATTTGCAGGGAAAAAATTACACTGAATTTCCTGGACATTGGACAGCAATGGATCCAGAGTGAGTCAAGCCAAATTCTGGTTCATCAGCAAACAGTGCAAGCGACCAATCAAAATCCTTGCATCTAAACAGTGTGAATAAGCGTAGGAACATCCTTCTCCTTATCCTTGATCCGGACGTGCGTCATCATCAGCCATGACGAGGAGCATCCAAATGTGTCAAAACAAAAACAATACAAATGATCTCTGCCACTTAATGAGTATAAAACAAAAAACAGATTGAAAACCATAAAAACAAATAAAAACAATTAAAAGAATATAGCCGCAAAGCGGCGATTATTGGCCCTCACTGACCACCATGCCCAAAGCAAGGGGGCGCTTCGCGCCCTTTTGTCTCCCTCAATCTAAAATTACGGTATTGCTACTGCCTTTATGTTTGTTTGTTTTAAACTTTTTTTCCATAGGGTCTTAGTTTTAGGATTTTTGGAATGCGCTAAAGCGCCCTCTCGGTATCTGACAAAGTTTTTCTCCGAAAAAAAAGAGGTTTTTGTGGTTTTTTTTGACAATGCTGAGCAGTCCGCGCTCAATTTTGACATTATACAGAGAAAAATTAGTATGAATTTGTATCCCACTATATCTGCAAACTGAAGCATATTTTTACATTTTACTTAGGGTTGTGGCTGCGCCGCAGAAAATCCTACTTCTCACTGAATTATGGAGTTTAACATTTTTCCATCAGAATAAAATGGGACGTTCTGATCATCGCTACGGCAACACCAGGAAAAATATGGCATGGGTGTGATTGACTTTTCTGATCGGAACGACCAAATAGAAGTTTGTGCCAAATTATTTTAATTTTCGTAAAACAAAAATGTGTACTCTCCATATAATTCCTATAGGGGGCGCTATCGCGCCCAATTAGAATTTTGCCAAATGATAGTGTTTAGGACTGTGCCTTTAAACTGATAACAAAATGATCGAAATATGTGCAAATGGGAGCCATTTTTTATTAGCTAAAAATCGCCAAATACTTTGTACAGTTTGCGGCTTTGCTGCATAAAAACCATGCTCTGAAATGAACCCCAAACTAGTCGGTTTGAACCTAAAGGTTTACGCTTTTAAATATACCAATACTGGTAGCTTAAACATGGAGAGGCTTCTTCGTTACTTCAACTAAATGATTCTGCAAAAAAATCACCAATTTAAAAAAATAAAACATTTACGTTTTTTTCGAGACACGGGCTGCCGACTTGTGTCCCTGGGAACCAGGGCGGGTCACGAGAAGAGCGTGCTAGTGAGTGTTTGAGAGGAGGGGAGCGCTTCGCGTTCGTTTTGTGCGCGCGGAGTTGTCCTGATACATGTGCATGTGCACCGAATGTGCACGACGAGAGGAGCGCTTCGCGCACTCTCTACGATTTCAAGAGCCCTTTCATCAGCCCTGATGGCGCTCGGGCCTAAATAAATATAACTAAGACAGATTAAAAAAACAAATACAAATAAAACAGACTAAAAAAACAACAACACACAATAGAATAAATAAAAAGACACAGAGGATCATACAACTAATGCAGTGTTTAAAGCCTGAGAATAAAA
Organism: Proterorhinus semilunaris; assembly: GCA_021464625.1. Lineage (NCBI taxonomy): Eukaryota > Metazoa > Chordata > Actinopteri > Gobiiformes > Gobiidae > Proterorhinus > Proterorhinus semilunaris. The sequence continues at coordinate 9,481,572 of CM038359.1, forward strand.
GTTGGTTAAGACGACTTTAAACACTTCAAAACACTGTTGGGGCTGTTTGACGTAGAGGGGCAGAGCGTTCCACAGCTTAGGGCCCACAACAGAGAACGCTCTGTTCCCCCTGGTTTTACGGTTCGTCTTAGGAACCTCGAGCTGGAGCTGGCCCTCAGGCCTCAGAGTGTGCAGGGGTCAGTAAATTTAGATGAGGTTTGTGATGTATTGAGGGACAAGTCCATTCAAAGCTTTAAAAACAAACAATACAATCTTAAAATCAATTCTAAAATTAGTGAAACAGCGAGCCAGTGCAAAGATTAAGGTTAAGGTGTTATATGATAATATTTTTTGCTCCCTGTTAAAAGGCGCGCCACAGCGTTCTGGACTAACTGCAAACGATGATTTTGATTTATCCCAGAATAAAGTGTGTTGCAGTAGTCCAGACGTGACGAAATAAGTATGGTTCCTATAATACCTCCTATAGCATAGGAAGATCAGGATGTGCTTCAAGACCAATCCCACAAGCCACTGTGATGCCTCCCGAAGGTTTCCGAACACAGTCAACCTCCGCACAAGTGTGAAATGATGGACAGTTTTACTGTGTTACGTTTCATTCAATAAAAATATGAACTATGTCCTAAATATATGAAAGTATAAAGCAGGCCATGTAGCTTTAGAGCCACCACAGCATCTGAAGGTTTTATGATAGGAAATCTATGATTCAATCTATACATTGAATATTTTACACTCTGAATTTAGACTGTTGCATTGGATGTGTTGAAATATAATTCAGTAAATATTTAAAAGGTGAATTTTTCATGTTTTATTTAAAACACACACAAAAAAAATGTAATGAATATTCAGTGACTGAAATTCAGGACCAAAAACATTTTGATCTTCCATACTCAAAGGAATTTCAAATACATGAGAATTAATAAGTCGTGTTTTATCTGCAGGGTATGCTTGAAGTAGTTTCAGAAAACTACCACAACATTTGGGCTAAGAAGAAGAAGACAGAGCTGATGAGCAAAGGTTTGCAGAAATGAATGATTTGAGCTATGCCTGTAACTGACTGTGCTGCATATTTGAATAAACAGGAGGAGGGACCCACCCAATGCTGGTTCCCTATGACACCCTGACGGCTAAAGAGAAGCACAGAGACAGAGAGAAAGCCCAAGAGCTCTTCAAGTTCCTGCAACTCAATGGATATGCCATTTCAAGGTTTGCAAATACTACAACAAGTTATCAATGAGCACTACTTCATAAAAATGTATTAATACTTTCAAAATGGTAATGTCATCTCTATCTATAGAGGTATGAAAGATATGGAGCAGGACTCGTCATCTATAGAAAAGCGCCATGCCTACAAGTTGGTCAAAACGTTGCTTAAATATGTGGATTCAGCCCAAGAATTCATAGCTCATCTTGGTATGTGTCATTTTAACCACTCCATCAGACCCAACCATTCAAATGTAATGTTCATATGATGATGGATTTTCTTCAGAGGCAATGGCCACCAGTGGAAAAACTGAGAAATCACCACATGACCAAGAAATCAAGTTCTTTGCAAAGGTGCTACTTCCACTCATCGATCAAGCCTTCAAGAACCACTTTCTGTATTTCCTGTCTACACCCAACATGGCACTGAGCAGCTGCGGATGTGCCTCTAATAAAGAGAAGGAGATGGTCACCAGGTAGAGAAAAGTACATGTATTAGATGTGCTACTCCTATTTCTTCACACTTTTCTTTTGACTCTTTGCCCGGCACGCCAGCCGTTTATACTTTCTTTTCAAATGTGACTGGAGTCCTGCTCACAGCAAATCATTTCCACCATACAATTTTAGGATGGTCCATTCATACTTGTTTATCTGTTGTGTGCTACTCAAATGCGGAAATAAAGCATTTTCCATTCAACAATCAAACTTATCATTCAGAGGCAACTTATCTAACTTCTCTCACTTCTGATTAACAGTGTTTGGTGCTTTTGTGGCAGAATATACGTAAGACTTCATGTCTGTTTTTTGATACAGATAGACTGTGCATTTCTCTGATAGATTAATCTACCTGTCAATCATTCACATATATCAGAGGAGATTCTAGACTTTGTTGAGAACAGAAAAAAAGACTGTTGTCTGGTCTGGCTGGCAAAGCTGCCTAACTCTATTCAAACTCCTGCCTTCTTGACTTTGTCTTTTCTAGCCTTTTCTGTAAGCTGGCAGCTCTTGTCAGACACAGGATTTCTCTGTTTGGTAAGGTTCCAACTCCCATGGTATAACCATTTGCCCTGAAGTTTGTAAAGCAATAGGCATGTTTTTTGTATTGCAGGAAGAGACTCGGCGAACATGGTGAGCTGCCTGGACATCCTCGCACACTCCCTGGACACCAGGTAAGACTGTTTGTTTGTGTGTTACTATTTGCACACTGAGACAAAGGCTACGTTCAGACTGCAGGCCTCTATGCTTAATTCAGACTTCTGTGAGATATTTTTTTTTCTTTTTCTTGCAAGGTTGTTCATGCTTCTGATTAAATGTGACTTGTATCTTGTCTGAACAAAACTTGTGTGACACACATTTTATTGGATTCACTCTCACAGGCTTCATTCATATCGAGAGCACATGTCCCTCTCCCGTCTACTTTAATATTGTTAAAAAGTGCATTCACGTCTGTAATTCAACTTAAACTGTGAAACTAATATATGATAGACTCATTACATGCAAAGTGAGATATGTATAGCCTTTATTTGTTATCATTTTGATGATTATAAAGCTTATAAAAACCCCAAATTAAAAATCTAATAAAATTAGAATATTTTGAAAATAGACTTTAAGCCATAATCAAAATAATAACAAATAAAGGCTTGACATATGTCACTTTGCATGTAATGAGTCTATATCATATATTAGTTTCACATTGTAAGTTGAATTACAGAAATAAATTAACTTTTTCACGATATTCTAATTTCTAGAGCTGAGCATACATGTATGCAAGACACAATAATAAGTCCAGGCAATTAAAGCAGAATTGTGCCACTGTAGCGTGTTGGTTTATACTTCTGTTAACTTTTTACATTAAAACTATCACACGTTTGATCTTTTTGTGTTTACTCTTGGTCAGAACGGTGATGAAGTCTGGGTCAGAGCTGGTCAAGGCTGGATTCCGCACCTTCTTTGAAAATGCTGCAGAGGATCTGGAGAAGCTTTTGGAGATGTTGAAACTGGGGAAGTTTCAGTCAAGGGCCCAGATGAAGAGTGTCAGCCAGAGCATCAACTACGTGACTGTGGCCTTATTGCCGGTTCTGGTTGCCCTCTTTGAACACATCACGACTTATGGATTTGCAGCAGATCTCCTGAGTTAGTGTGCCCTTTTCATTTAAACAGTTTTGAGCTTTAAAGTTTTATTCTTTCATTTGGGTGTTTTTTTATCCTGTGATTATCTCATTATTTTTTAGTGGATGACATGCAGTTGTCCTGTTACCGAATCCTCGTGTGTCTGTACTGTCTTGGGACAGGAAAGAACATCTTTATGGAGAGGTGTGCTATTGACTTGGAATTAAAGCACAAACAACGACAAAAAGAGGAATGCCTCATAATATTATGTTGATGTATGTATCTCCTTTTACCTAGACATCTTCCTGCACTCGGGGAAAGCCTGGCTACTTTGGTGGGAGCTATGCCTGTAGCGTTTTTGGAACCCGACCTCAATGCATACAACCCACTTTCTGTTTTTAACACCAAGACGCCCAGAGAGAGAGCCAGTATGTGGCTGAGTTTTTCATCTGTGATGTGAATAGATCATGAGGTACACAAGCTTTGATCTAAATCAGAAGTTTGATTTTCTGTGTTCAGTTCTCAGTATGCCTGACACTGTTGAGGAGATGTGCCCAGAGATGCCCCGCCTCGACAAGCTGCTAAAGGATGTGAATGATATCTCTGAATCTGGAGCCCGCTACAGTGACATGCCACAGGTGCGGGGCAAAACGCCATCTCAAGTGACACTGGCTTCAAAGTCTAATAAGTATTTCTTCCGTAGGTCATTGAAGTGATCCTGCCCATGCTGTGCAACTACCTGTCCTATTGGTGGGAGAAAGGTCCGGAAAACTCTCCCCCGGACGCCCTGTGCTGCACAATGGTGACTTCTGAACACCTCAGCAGCATCCTGGGAAACATCCTCCGCATCCTCAATAACAACCTGGGCACTGATGACGCTCCATGGATGAAGAGAATCGCAGGTATTCATTTCACATTACATTTGTCAAACAATAACATGTCATCTTTAAACAAGGCTGGTTTTGCAAATGTGGCTCTTTGAAGATTTGTGTTTGCATACTCCTGTCTGCAATGGCAAGTTTACGTTTTTTTAGTATTTGTTCTTACAGTAATTAACTACAAGAATGGCCCTGTCTCTTCCAGTTTACTCTCAACCAATTATCTGCAAAGCTGGGGTCGACCTATTACGAACCCATTTTCTACCAACTTTGGACAAACTCTGGAAGAAGACAGTCAAGGTAAATTGATAGAAATGTGATTAGAAAACAGAGAGTTTTTTTTTTTTTAACACATTCAAATTCTGAAGGTTGCTGCTGAGGAGGAGCTGTTGAAGACTGTTGGAGACAACCAAGAAGCGGAGCTGCTCATTCTGGATGAGTTCGCTGTCCTGTGCCGGGACCTCTACGCTTTTTACCCCATGCTCATCCAATATGTAGATAACAACAGGTGTGCATAAGTAAAACATATGCTGAACTTTGAGGTCATCGGTTGTTGACATCCACATTCCTGTCCCAGATCTTGTTGGCTGAAGGAACCGGATGAGAACTCCACTGAGCTTTTCCGGATTGTTGCTGAGATCTTCATCCTGTGGTGCAAGTCAAATGTATGCTTTGTACTTTATATTTCCGTGGATTTTTCTTTTGATTCAAGTCTAAATAAATGTGGCCTGTATTTTGGAAACAGAACTTCAAGCGGGAAGAACAAAACTTTGTGGTACAGAATGAAATAAATAACTTGGGCTTCCTCACTGGAGAAGCCAAGGCAAAAATGTCAAAGGTAGGAGAGGTCTCCCTGAACTTACATCAGCTTTTACTAGAAATTAAAGAAATGTCTAAATTATTCATTATATCATCCACAGCATACAGTCAATCATCATTCATATTCTTCTAATGTTGCATGTTTGGTTTTAGGCAGGTGGGGACCAGGAAAGAAAATACAAGCGGCGTCGCGGTGAATACTACACCATCCAGACGTCTCTTATTGTGGCCTCTTTGAAGAAGATGTTGCCCATTGGCCTAAACATGTGCACCCCCGGAGACCAGGAGCTCATCTCACAGGCCAAAATACGCTACAGTTTGGTGAGTATATGGGTATGAGTGGGACTTAAGAAATAGTGAGGTAGCCGAGGTATCAACAGGTGTATCACGAGTGTATCGTTTTGAGAAAAATCACTTGACCAACACTTCCACTGTGTCATTTTGTATCATGTAGTGTCATATGTAACGTGCAGTAGTGAGGGCTGCCAGTTGCACGAGAGCAATACCTGTGCTCATTTTGTTATTTGGGATTTATGCACTGGGCGCCCATCCTGTGGGTGCTGCTGAGCTCTCGAGCGCCCACTTCAGGACGAACAAATCTTTGCCACTAGTCGATTCTGCCCTGATAACAAAATGAATCAATAGATAACGTGTAAAGCACAAGAGTCATCTGTTTTCTTCTCTTTCATGTTCACATTGAAGTGAAACGCAAAAACATATAGGCCAGTACATTAGTAGTGTTATCAACCGTTCACGTAGCTCTGTGAGGAGAGCATCTGGTTAACAAGCAGGAGGTTGTGAGTTCGAGTCAGATGATGGATTACGATGATTTAGTCTTTTAACTTGACATCCTTTGGTAATCAAAAGCAAAAGTATGTTTAGTGCCTTTTTGTCACAAGCACTATCCTTTATTAAATCTTGGTCAGTGACTTCATTTTTAGATGGTTATCACTGATACTTCTCTCATAAATTCTCATTCATTTGTTTCTATTCTCATTATCCGGAGAAGTTTTCCTTTTTCTAAATTATTGCTCTCAGCTGGTAAAACAGCTCCTGACGATTTGGTTCACATTTCTGAACGGGAATAATAAATGTGCTCAGTCAGTGTTGAGTTCGCTTTTTTCAGGCTCACTGCTGCAATGCTTTTCCACCAGTAGATGGCGACTATAAGTTTACCAACACAGTGTGACAGTCACTATTTTGAAAGTGTGTGACACACACTTTGAGGTATCATTACCTATCACTATTAAGAAATGTTTGTTCAGCCATGATCGAAACAAAGAACATCTTGACATGGCTCCTTAAAAGCAAACTGATTTATATTCACAATGTCTGCCCCGTGCTGGTATTTTTTTCATCTACTGTATAATGTATATGTTTTCTGTCATAGAAAGATACTGACGATGAGGTGAAAGAGCACCTGCGTCAGAATCTTCATCTCCAAGACAAGGTAATATAACGCTTTATTATTCGTTGAAATATAACCTTATATGCATGGGAGGAAAAGTGTTTATTGAGTTACTTTACTAATTACATAAGCATAACATCCATTTCTGTTGCTGCAGTCTGAAGACCCTGCGGTCCAGTGGCAGTTGAACCTGTATAGAGATGTTGTGGTAAAGAGTGAAGAACCTGCAAACCCAGAGCACACAGTGGACCGCGTGCAAAGCATTTCTGCAGCTGTCTTCTATCTAGAGCAGGTACAGGCAGCATAGCATGACAACACTACTGTTTTACAACATGATGACACTGTATTTGTGAATCACACACTGAATTTTGAATAAATTACATTTCAGGTGGAGCAGCCTCTGAGAAATAAGAAGTGTGTCTGGCATAAGTTGCTGTCTAAACAGCGCAAGCGTGCTGTAGTAGCCTGCTTCCGAATGGCTCCTCTCTACAATTTACCAAGGTGAGTAGTACACCTGCTAGGTATTATGAAATTGAAATTTCCAATTGTAAAGCACTCATTCCTAACACAAAAGAACTAGCACCACTGTTGTGGAAGACATGTGTTTGATTGTATGCCCATATAAACTTTCACCTTCTTCCTAGTAACATCATGTCCTGTGTGTTTTTTACATAACACTTGCTCTTCCTCAGATACAAAAATAATAATTACTTCCTGAATGGCTATCGGGAGGTATGGCTGGAAAGGGCATTCAAAGCCTCCAGCTTTGACCGCCTGTTCTCTCTGCTGACGGTAATGTGAAACTATCAGGCGAATGCTTCATCCACACCCCTCCTCATCACCAGGAACAGGCCCTGCCCAGCAACCAGCTCTTACCTGACTGTTGATTCTGATCGGTCAGCTTAAAGTTGACATACATTTACTAGGGGCCCAGAATACTTTTTATTATATTTAGTTACTCTTGTTTAAACTGTACATGCATATCTCAATCCAAATAACAATTCCATGTTGTAAATGACCAGTCAGAGTCAGTGGGTCCCACAGTCCCCTCCTGCCTGAAATGCACTCCTGTAACCCCTCCCTCTCATCTCTCCTTACTGTCTCCAAACTCACCAGGACCCGTCCTAATGCCACTGTTCCTCCCATTCCTCTTCATTCACCCCCCATTCCCTCATCTCCCCTCCCCAGGCATCGTGCTATCAACTTCTTCATCCCGGCCTATCAGAGACTATGGATAGAGACAGAGGAGTACTCCTTTGAGGAAAAGCTAGTTCAGGATCTGGCAGTAAGTACTGGGCTTGTGTTGCCCTCGTCCTGTGTGCCCTGCATTGGCACCCCTCTGCCAGTCCTGTCTGCTGAATGCTTCTTTAGCCCTATGCCCGTTGAGCCGTGGGAGCGTGTTCGGGTGGGGGCCCCGGCCAAAGCCTCATGGGGCCCTCGCTATAGGCGAGCCAAAGCCTTTGCACAGAGGTCCGTCAGGGGCCAGAGGCTGCATGACCACCTCAGGAGACCCAGAGCCCGCTCCAGCACTCTCAGCTGTAGGAAAGCAGGCTATGCCTTTGTGAAAGCAGGGGTAAGGCGGTCCCTTCTATAGCTGTTTGGCTGTCAGATCTGGATCCAACCATCAGTTGTCTTTTCACTGTAACTGTCTGTCAGTGTGAAGGTGTAACGTACAGATGTTCTGTGGCCGTGGTGTCAGTGGCATGTTTGCGCTCTCTTTTCATAGTAAAAACTTGTGCAGATGTGCAGCAAATGACGTAAATGATGTGGAAGTTCAAGTATTGTGTCAATAACTGATTAAGTGTGTCATTTTATTATTGAATAATTTACATTTTCAAAATGGTCCTCACTTTTAGCTATTAGTGCTGTTTTTAGCTGTTGGTACACTTTGGGACAGGGTCATTTTTCATGTGCAGCCATTATCACCCGTTGGTTAACTGCCTGCCTCTGTTTGATTCAAAAAGCATGTGTACTAAGAATTGTAAGGTTCATTGTACTCTAATGTTCTTGTCCAGCTATTTAAATGGGTACAGAATAAGACGTTATCACATGTGCATGCTGTTTGAATGTTGTCATGTTTTTCTCATTCTCAGAAGTTGTACATTTTGGGGGATTAGCTTAAGTCTAAAGATGTGTGGGTTTCTACAGAAAACCCCAGCCAAGATGGTGGAAGAGGAGGAAGAAGTAGAGGCTGAGGTTAAGCCTGATGCACTCCAACAACTCATCCTCCATTTCAGCCACAACGCCCTGACAGAGAGAAGGTGGGCCTTCCAAACCTATTGTCATTTTTGCAACACAGCAGTGGATTAAGAACATCTCATTTGTTGCAGTCACTTGGAAGAAGATCCTTTGTATATTGCATATGCAGACATGATGGCAAAGGTACTGATTCTAGTTTGAAGTTTCTTTCTCTTAAATTGTTTTATTCTATTTGTTCTTAACATTGTATATCTTTGTAGAGCTGTGCAGAGGATGAAGAAGAAGAAGAGGAAGAAGGAAAAGAAAAGACATTTGAGGTTTCTGATTAATTATAGAATGCATGCCAAATAATGCACTACACAATACTCATTGCACATTCAATCCTTTCAGGAAAAGGAGATGGAGAAGCAGAAGATCCTGTATCAGCAGGCAAGGTTGCATGCCCGTGGAGCTGCAGAGATGGTGCTACAGATGATTAGTGCCAGTAAAGGTAATGTATAAAATAATGTATCCAATTTCAAAACGCTTCTTCATAAATGAATTTGAAGACTAACTAAGAATAACTGTAATGGGGCTTTCAGACAGTCCGGAAATGGCTACTAATGTTCTCGATGTCTGCCTTCAGGTCGTTTAGGCCCTATGGTGACCTGCACCCTCAAACTGGGCATTGCCATCTTAAATGGAGGCAACGTGCACGTTCAACAGGTGTTTGATATATCGTGGGACTGATTGTTTTGAATATGAATATGAAATGACAGTTAATGTGTATTTTCCTTCCTAATGTCAGAAAATGCTTGATTATCTGAAAGAAAAAAGAGATGCAGGTTTTTTCAAAAGCCTGTCAGGACTTATGCAGTCTTGCAGGTAGGAAGTAAAAACATGTTTTTCTCAATATGAAGATTGAATGTAACCCTTTATCATGTTTTCCCAGTGTTCTGGACTTGAATGCCTTTGAGAGACAGAATAAAGCAGAAGGACTTGGAATGGTGACAGAGGAAGGGTCAAGTAAGCAACGCACTTACATATTTCAAATGGAAAACAAATACATTTTACAGGCATCATTTAAAGAAAAAAAAAAATGTTTTATTTATTTAACCAGCAACCTTTATTTAGCCAGGAAAGTCCTATTTAGATTTATAATCTCAGGTACCAGGGATCTTATTGCACATAAATCTTTAAAATTTCTAATGCTGAACCATGCCAAATAAAGAACGTAATCAAGTCCAGACAAAAGAAACTAGTTTTTGAAGAATCTTAATAGTAGCTTCTGGTACAATGCTGTTAGTGCTGCTGTATTTGCAAAGATGAGTTGAACATACAGGCTGTTGCAGCAGGATGTTGGAGCACTGAGAGCAGAGAGGTGGTCTGTGAAACACTAACACAAGTGTCTAATCCAGAGGACATGGTCCAGCATTAAACCAGCTTTCCCCACGTTCCATCAAACTGTTTGTCTCCATCACATATTTCCAATGAGTCTTGTGTTTAACAATTGAGTGCAACTATCTGTGCCTTTGTTACAATATATTACTATAAATTAATTTTTTTTATTGATAACTGCATGATACTTAGTTTTACACCCACAGTTGATACTTTTCTACCTCTGTATTGTAACTCAGTGTCCTCTCTTTTTGCTTATGTCTTGGTGAATTCTTTGTCTCCTTCGTGTCATTTTAAAACCCATCGATGGCAGACCACTCTCAGCGGGGTAAATAGCAAATTTAGATTGCCCTGATTTGGCTATGCTTCACCCTGTATGTCCTTCATTTCTGTGGTCCATTCTCCCTGCTTTGGTGCCCAGCCCCCGCCTCAGTGACCAGGAACACCCTGTGCATGCAGTCTATCTCCACATACACTGCTTGTCCTGTGTGCCATTGTTCCCATGACCTCCTCTTAACAGTTACTAATGCAGCCTTACTGATGCTCTGTCCTGAGGCACAGTGCCACCTCTAAGGGTTTGACTGAAGGTTTGTTCACAGCAAAGCTTTGTCTTGCTTTGTATTTGAGGTTCATTTCAAAAAGCTGGTTTCTGTACAGATTTTAACTTTCACATGGTTTCCACCAGCTCATCCTTTGAACATTCTGCCTTTTAGCTCTGCTGTTGGTGGTTTATTTTTTTCATGAACCGTGTAACCACTTTAGTCCCCTGCTCCTGGGCTTCATCAGGCTGGGCCGCGGCCTGCATGTGAAAGTTATCAGGCTTCCTCCAGCTTCTGGAATTGTCCTAGTGTTTTATTATTATAAGCACAAAACTTTGGATTCAGTTTCCAACCTGCAATCTAAAGACCATACATTTCAAAATTACATAAAACCTTTCCTGCTTGCCTCATATGAAATACTATTGAAGGTTGTCTCCCTATCCCTTTCATTAAAGACAAGTTCAGTTTTATCGAGTTTGAATCGGTATTAATAAAAGCCTTTCCTCAAAGGTTCCAAAGTGCTACAAAATGATGACTTTACCAAAGACTTGTTCCGTTTTTTGCAACTCCTGTGTGAGGGGCACAATGGAGGTGAGGCGTTTCCATTTCTATATTCCTGTCTTCACTTATGTCTGTTACTGATAAAGGACAACATTGTACCAGATTTTCAGAACTTCCTGAGAACACAGACTGGAAACACCACAACAGTCAACATTATCATCAGTACTGTGGACTACCTGCTGCGTCTTCAGGTTTGAAAAGGGCAGTATTGGGAATTATTGTATTTGTGTAGTTTTTATGTACTCTCTTCCTCTGCCCTACAGGAATCTATCAGTGACTTCTACTGGTACTATTCGGGTAAAGATGTCATCGATGAGACTGGAAGGCTTAACTTCTCCAAAGCACTGGATGTGGCCAAACAGATATTTAACTCCCTCACGGAGTACATTCAGGTGAAGCATGGTCTAGTTATGGAGTAGTCTGTGTAATTGTTTGATCTGTGTGTTACTCTCTCATTGTTTCCCTCAGGGTCCATGTATTGGGAACCAGCAGAGTCTGGCACACAGCAGACTGTGGGATGCCGTTGTGGGCTTCTTGCATGTATTTGCTAACTTGCAAATGAAGCTCTCACAGGTAAAGCACAGTGACAATGTGACAATCTTGTGCCAAAACTGTACAATGACTACTGCAACACATGTAAAACAAAATTACAATTGTCTTTATCAGATATACTTTTACATTTAATTCAATCGATTACATTTTGTGATAGGATTCCAGTCAGATTGAGCTGCTGAAGGAGCTGATGGATTTACAAAAGGACATGGTAGTCATGCTGCTGTCTCTACTTGAGGGTAAGAAGAAATGACTTGCACAGATGACAAATACATTGTTTGTCATTGACGCTTGCTAATACATGCTCCTGTCACCCATTTAGGTAATATAGTCAATGGAACAATTGGTAAGCAAATGGTGGACACCTTGGTGGAATCTTCAAGCAACGTGGAGATGATCCTGAAGTTCTTCGACATGTTCCTGAAGCTGAAGGACCTGACCACGTCTGACAACTTTAAAGAGTATGACCCAGAGTGTAAAGGCGTCATCTCCAAGAAAGAGTTTCAGAAGTCTATGGAGAGCCAAAAGCAGTACACTCAGTCTGAGATCGAGTTCCTGCTGTCCTGTGCAGAGGCCGATGAGAACGATATGTTCAACTACAAAGAGTTTGTGGAGCGCTTCCATGAGCCGGCCAAAGACATTGGTTTCAACGTGGCTGTGCTGCTGACCAACCTTTCCGAGCACATGCCACACGACTCTCGTCTGGGCAGCTTCCTGGACGTGGCAGAGAGTCTGCTTGGTTACTTTGTGCCGTATCTGGGGCGTATAGAAATCATGAGCAGCTCCCGCATAGAGCGAGTGTACTTTGAAATCAGTGAGTCGAGTCGTGAGCAGTGGGAGAAGCCCCAGGTCAAAGAGTCCAAGCGTCAGTTCATCTTTGACGTGGTGAACGAGGGAGGAGAGAGTGAGAAGATGGAGATGTTTGTCAACTTCTGTGAAGACACTATATTTGAGATGCAGCTGGCTTCTCAGATCTCGGAATCTGATGAGGTGGAGCAGGCTGAAGAGGAGGAAGAGGAGGAGGCCCACAGCTTACATGAGGAACTGTCAGGTGAGGAGGAGGCAGAGTCCGCTTCTGCTTTTACCAACGCCTGTCGCTCCGTCAAGAACAAGATTGCAAATGTCCGCCAAATGGTCTCACTCAAAAATCTACGCAAACAGTTCAAAAAAGTAAGAAAGCTGGGCATCAAGGAGGTGATCACCGGCTTCTTCTCCTTCTTCTGGATGCTCTTCACTGGCTTCTTTAAGGGAATCTTCGGTCTCATCTTTGGCTTCTTCCACCTCATCTGGTCCTCCATGTTTGGCGGGGGCCTGGTGGAGGGAGCCAAAAACATCAAGGTCACCGACATTCTTGGAAACATGCCCGACCCAACCCAGTTTGGCATTCACGGAGACGCCGTAGAAGGAGAAAAGGTGGATACCCTGGAGTCAACCGGCTGCTTGGACAACGCCATGGCACCGACCGGAGAAGTGGCTGAGGCCGACCTGTTGTCGGAGCTCTTGGGAACAGCAAAAAAGGAAGGAGGGAAACACATAGAGCCCGGTCTGGGAGATGTGTCCGAGCTCAGCGAGGGATCGGATCACCACAAGAAGAAGGCAGCATCTAAACCTGCCGAGACCAAGGAGAGTGAGCCAGAGAAAGCAGAGTGAGTCAATGTAGTAATGACACCTGCTATGTCAAATATGAGAGTCATTGTTTGTTTTGTCTGTAATGCAGCACAGAGAATCAGGAGAAGGAGGACAAACCAAAGGAGGAGGAGGCCAAGGAGCCCACTGTGGAGGAGAAACCTAAAACTAGATCCAGTCAGTCCAAAGAACCTTCTGCTGCCTTCATGTCTAGTGTGTTTGCCGTTCTGGACATCTTTAAGAACAAAGCTCTGGTATGCATGTCACTCAGGTAGTTTAAGACTGCCAAAAATATTTGGCAATATGTTGTTTGCATTTCAGTACATGCCTGGATTTCTTTGAGTTATCAAAACTGATTTAACTTTGCAAAGGGGAAATGAGTTTGTAATGTAAAAATGACATTATGGGTATTTCTATTCTTTGGCACAGAACTCCCTGGCTCGCAACTTCTACAACCTTCGATTCTTGGCGCTGTTTGTGTGCTTTTCCATCAACTTCATTCTGCTCTTCTACAAGGTAACCTCACACTAGTGTTATTACAGCCTGACACTAGTCCATTAGGGGCGTAAAACATTCAGCCACAAGACTGAAGGTATTAAGGCCAAAGACAACTACACATTTATCATGTAGCAATGGCTCATTAGTAGAAAATGTGAAGAAATACCATAGACACTACAAGTCAGTACCATCTACTATTGCAGTGGTTTCATACCTTTTTTCCTTTAAGTTTGCATATTCTCCCCATGTCCACGTAGGTTTTTTCCGGGTTTCCCAATGGGGATTAATAAAGTATAACTTAACTTGAAGGTTTTGATATATAATTCAGATATTTGAAAATGTCTACTACAATGGATAATTTCTGGATGACTAAGAGACATACAAAAGGTCAATTTAAGTGGTAATCCTGTTAAAAATGTGTTTGAAGGTGACTGGAGAGACAGCGGAAGAAGATGAGGAGAGCAGTTGGGGGGGCGAGGAAGAAGAAGAGGATGATGAAAACACACTGTTCGACATGGATGAGTTTGTGCTTCAGGAGAGCACCGGATACATGTTGCCAACACTGCGCTTCCTGGCCGTCTTCCACACGGTCATCTCTCTGCTCTGTCTGGTCGGATACTACTGCCTCAAGGTACACACTGCTCCTGCTCACAGCTGCGTCATAGGCTGGTGCTAGTGTTCTGTGATTAGTAATGTTAACCTCTCAGGTTAAAATGTAATGTCGTATGGTTGGGAGGCTTTCACTGTTAAAGAAAGGTAATTGAATTGTTACAAGGCCGTAACAAATACCCTTGCACGTCTGGCTGTGTAACATTTAGGTGCCTCTGGTGGTGTTCAAAAGAGAGAAGGAGATTGCCCGGGAACTTGAGTTTGATGGTTTGTACATTACTGATCAGCCCTCTGATGACGACATCAAAGGCCAATGGGATCGCCTGGTCATCAATACACCGTGAGTACTTTTAGTGAGCTCACAAGAAATTGGGATGGACAATAATATTGGCCGCCAATAATTATCTGCAATTATCTGCCTTTTTGACGCCATCACCGATAATCCAATGAATTAGGCATGATCATTATAAGCTCAAATTGCATTGAATCTGCGGCTCCAGCTCACTGCCTTTCGCTCGGTGTCGCCGCCCGCTCTTACTGCAGCTTTATGACCGTACAGTTACAACAGCAGATATTCGCTCTCTGCAAGCGACTTCTGTTTTAGCTGAAAAATACATAGTGTTCCAGCAAAACAATGCTTTGCTGGCACTCTCTGTGAAGAAAGAGCTTTTTAGAGCGGGTCGTATTGTGAACGGAGGATCGGCGGTTTGAACCCCGCAGGTGCACACTGTCCCTGTGTCCTTTGGCAAGACACTTCACCCTCCTTGCCTCCAGTGTCTGCATACACTGGTGTATGAATGAGAGTGTATACAGTGTTCCTTAATGTAATGTTCTGAGTGCCTAAAGCAGGTACAAAGGCGCTATATAAATGTGACCATTTTAACTTTTTACATCAAAGTCACTTCAACATTCAACACTCGAACAGAGCGTGTCCTAAACGATGTATTATTATTATGTATCTTGTTTTTCTGAGAAAATAAAGACTATAGCCCCGCGATCAAAGTGCTCGGAACGAGAGAAGTTTGCGCGGCTCGTGTTTTCTGCAACATGAATACACAAATGCCCAATGCAGGAGAGAGTGTCTTGCTTTTGTAGCACTGTGTAAAAAAGGTGTAATATGAATTAGTAAGTACACGAACAGTACCTGTATCAGTCTAAGCAATCAGGCAACACAGGAACGCAAATATAAATGTAACGTAGGCTAGTGACCAGAAGTTCTAGTTTCGGCTCAAGAAGGGAGTGGACAGGAGGCAAGCTTTAGGTGTAAGGGGTACCATGTATTTTAGTATAATATAGTAAAGTACAAAAAACAAAAGTGCAAACATATATATATGGTGAACCAGTAGTATATAGCGTGACCAGATGTCCCGCATTGTGCGGGACTGCACAGCATTTCCAACTCAAATCCCGCATCACGCAAATTGGAGCGGTGTCCCGCATTCCACTCTGCTGCTGCACAAACTTTCTTTTCCTCCGACGCGGATCGGCAGGATCCTCCGCGTCTGTGTCATTTGTCCCCTCTCGCACTCGTCTTCGCAGCAGACTGTGACAGCCAATAGCGCCGCGGTTTGACGTGTTAGGTTGTCTCTGATTGGATACTCTCCTCTAAAGCCCGCCTCTCACTCGCTCGCGCTCCGGTGCAGACGCAGCAGCAGATTCCAATGAGAACTGCGCGAGGGATCAAACCGAACTATGATGGAGGAAAACTTTCTTTCTCCGTGTTTTACAAATATAATGGAGTTATTGAACCGATGGCTGATGAATGTCTGCTTAGTTTAAAGTAGAACAGTTCAGTCTGGCTTTAGAGTCAATTGTGTAGTTGTCACTGCAGTTACTTGAGCTGCTACAGAGACACTTGAGCTCAATGACCGCCATACACAGTTTGTCTCTGTTGCAGTTAAATAAAATTCTATATTTTATACTTTGCTTCAGACTGTTACTGTAGGCTACACATTTTTATAATGATAATTCACTGAATTATAAGCGATTATTGCTCTGCAAATGTTTGCATGCACAGTGATTAAAATAGGTTAATTTAAAATAATGATAATGTTTCAATTGAGTGTAATTTTACGTCTTTAAAAATGTCCCTCATTGTCCTGCTTTGTCCCTCTTTAAAGTGCTTCATGTCCCACATTTAGCTGGTTACGACCTGGTCACCCTAGTAGTATAGCTTCTATGAATGGCCATTCAGTAACAAGCACTTCAAATCAATTCAGTTCAGATCAAATCAGTAGCAACAACACAAGAATCATAAATGCACAATTCAACAAGTACATTAAAATAAGAATCACAGTCGAGAATCCACAACCCCCCATTGGGAAACCCCCAAAAGCTTTCTTCTTCTTTATACATTTTGGGCAGAACTGTGGGCTATTACATTGAGTTCTGGTCACAAAATAAAGTGCAAATATATACAGTGTACATAATTATCGGGTGTCATTATCTATATCGGTTGTTTGGTTATCGTTTTTTTTCCATAATCGAGCATCCTTACTAAAAATGTAACAATGTTAATAATAAACACATACTCCTGTATTGCAGTACTTGTAATGTTGTTGTAATTTCTCTCACTGTACTTATTAGTTAACACAAAAAATAAATACTTCTCCTGCAGATCTTTCCCAAATAATTACTGGGACAAGTTTATCAAACGCAAGGTAAGAAGCATTCTCTCTTTTTTAATGTTGTCTTTGCTTTGTGATTTTTGACAAAAAACACCAGAGTAACTAATTCAATATTGTGCAGACAATTTCTAAATCTAGAATGTTTCCACGGTGTGTAGGTGATTAACAAGTACGGAGACCTGTATGGGGCTGAACGCATCGCTGAGCTCTTGGGCCTGGACAAAAGTGCTCTGGACTTTGACCCCACTGTGGAAACTGTGGAGAAGGAGGCCTCGCTGCTGTCCTGGTCTGACTCTTATTGTCCTCTTTCAGTTTGCATGCATCCTTTCATATATATTAGATTATATATCATATTATAATATAAAACCACAGACTCATTGTGTATGGCAGCACTAGTAGATGTCATGTGTTTAACAGCATTTTAATTCTCTAACATTTTCTGTTATAATTGTACATGGTCCCTTTTAAATAAATAAACTAAACTAAATTCTCTTCAATGACATTGGTTAACAAATAAAAATGTATTTATCCCCCGGCAGGCTGAGCTCCATTGACACCAAGTACCACATCTGGAAAATGGGTGTGGTTCTGACGGATAATGTAAGTGCACCTCAATAGAAATATACAAATGTGACAGTGTGAATTGTTTTAAGACTATGACCGTTATAAATACATAATGCAACATCTGAGAAAAAATGAAAATATGCAAGAACAGTTAACCTCAAAACCCCCACCTGAACAGAGCACATGTTCTCCAGTTTGGCATTACCCAAATCTAAAAGCTTCTTGAAAAACAAAATAGCAACAAAAATGACATGAAAGCGAGGATGAAAATGCAACATAAAAGTGTCAACAAAGTGACAAAAAAACTATGAAAAGAAATGTCAAAAAAGTGACTACAATGCAAGGAAAAAGATCAGTTTAAATTAGTTTTGTAGGTCGTGAGCTTTCGTTATACAGGCCTATAGGCTGTAAACTTTTGGAATGCACTTGGTTACGGTGGGGGTTAAGAGGTTAAAACAAGGCTTTGCCGTCTTAAGTGCCATAGTTTTACACTTTCACATGTCTGAATCTCTCTATAATTAAATGTTTGTTATTATGTCCTCTCTCTTTCACAGAACTTCCTATATCTCATCTGGTACACCTCTATGTCCATCTTTGGACACTTCAACAACTTCTTCTTCGCTGCTCACCTGCTGGACATTGCTATGTGCTTCAAGACCCTCCGCACCATCCTGTCCTCTGTCACTCACAACGGCAAACAGGTGTGTAGAATCGCCAGCAGAGGCCGCCAAAGGAGAGACAGACGGCGGATGATGTAGCCTGCTTGTACCAGTGTAAGGCCAGACTGCCTTTGATCCGCCCGATACCGTCAGATCGCGGAAGCCAAGCAGGGTAGGGCCTGGTTGGTACTTGGATGGGAGACCGTTTGGGAATAACAGGAAGCCTGGGTGAATGGGAGCAGATGGCGCAGACTGGTAGCCAGAGGGCTCCAATATACAAAAATGGACACATATGACCTAGAGAAATCCAATCAAGGATTCTGAAGCGGGTCGGTCTGTCTATCTCGATGTGCAGGCGTCCTCAGCTCTACCAACTGAGCCACACTAAAGTACTATTCTCAGTCATATCTGTTCATACTTTGTCTTATGGCCAAATAGTGTAGTTAAATTATTCATTTTAGTGTCCTCAGGAATCTGTCGCACACAGAGGACTGTGCAGCTAATACCATTTAATCAAAGTGCACGCTCTCAACAATGGTCAAAATCAATTATTGAAGTTGTGCTTTTAATGGACAGGTCTGAATTGAAGATTGAGATTGATCAATGTGAGGAAAATATCATGTCACTCATATTAACACACAGCTTCCATAAAGTCAAGAGCCAGTGTTTAGGCCCAGGCCTGAACACTTTGTAACTTTGCCTTTGTTGCTGTAGCTGGTGCTGACTGTGGGCCTTCTGGCGGTGGTGGTCTACCTCTACACTGTGGTGGCCTTCAACTTCTTCAGAAAGTTCTACAACAAAAGCGAGGACGAGGATGCGCCGGACATGAAGTGCGACGACATGATGACGGTTTGTCTCGCCACACAGAGCTGAAAAATGCAGACTTTCTATTGTACCCAGTAAAATAGACATTTTCAAGGACAGACAAGATGCGGCTGTCTGGAATAATTCTGCGTCGTCTGCCAGAACGTCAGGGCCATCGTACTTAGCTGCGTGACATGGTTAAATAACTATTCTTTGTCATGACGATATCATTTAGAGGATTTGAAACACTGCATTTTACACACCGTTAATTACATTTATTTTCCATTGAAAACTGATTTTGAAACCAATGTAATGATTCCGAATACATTTAACAGAAACTATTTAACGTGTGAATATTGACATAAGTGCAATAACAATAGATGTATGAAACAATGCCACAAATGAGAGGATAACATGAGATCCAAATGACATGCGTTTGTTTGGTTGACCAGTGCTACTTGTTCCATATGTACGTGGGTGTGAGAGCTGGAGGAGGCATTGGAGACGAGTTGGAAGATCCTGCAGGAGACCCCTATGAACTCTACCGTATCCTCTTTGACATCACCTTCTTCTTCTTCGTCATCGTCATCCTGCTCGCCATCATTCAGGGTGATTACGTTCATTCATTCCAGTTTGGAAAAATATACAAGGGCAAATGTAAATCAGATCTAAAGATGTGAATGGAAGCGCGAGTTAGTTGTACTCATGCTTTATCATCTATGAGGCACAAGTCGATAAAGTTAGGATTCATTTATTCATCCCACTCCTCCAGGTTTGATCATTGATGCCTTTGGTGAGCTGAGAGACCAGCAGGAGCAAGTGAATGAGGACATGGCGGTACGTTCTAAAGTAGTTTCCAATGAAATAAACAAATACATAATACAATTGACTCTGTCTTTCAGACCAAATGCTTCATCTGTGGCATTGGAAATGACTACTTTGATCGAGTGCCTCACGGTTTTGAGACACACACTTTACAAGAGCACAATCTGGCCAACTACCTGTGAGTGAAAGAGAAATATCTGAAATAGTAGTGTGCTCTGAACACATGCTCAGCATTTCCCCCTCTGCAGGTTCTTCCTGATGTACCTGATCAACAAGGATGAGACTGAGCACACAGGCCAGGTCAGGCACACGCTCCTCACGCCGTTCACTTATCCAGACAGTTTATGACCACTGCAATAATACCCAATTCAAAGAATACCATCTGTTTACATTAGGCAGGAACAAAACACTTTCAAACTGATTCTAATAAATGATCTTGATGGAATTTATTTTGATCTCGTGACACGTTTACGGCTGATGGTTCATTCATACAACAGAGAAAACGTTTTTTATTTTCGACTCTTTTTGAGCCAGAACTATTTCAGTATTATTTGATTTTAGTCTTTTAGTTTCGGATCAACCTAGGGCTGGGCGATATATTGATATATTTTTCAATGAGATATGGAATTAGACCATATATATCTCAATATATATCAAATACATCGATATTTGGGCTGTAATACTTGTTTTATAGGCTATTTTTATTTAAGATTTTTATTTAATTTAAATGTGCACCTTACGGAACTTTGTTATACAGTGTTTAAGTTTACATTTTATAGTGAGTTTTCAATAATCTACTCATATTTGGCTTTGACTTTACATTTCATTTCACAGCTCTCACTTTGAATATCAATATATATCCCGATATTTTTTAAGACCTATATTTAGGTCCATATCGCCCAGCCCTACTAGCCTGGCTAACGCCAGACTGCTGTATGCACTTGAATCTTTTCGAACATTTTTGCCTGGATTCGGGGACCAGTCACAGAACGAGGAGGGACGGCAAGACGATGACGTGCTATTCGACATACGGAAGCTTGTAGTTTGTTTAGGGATTAAAAAAAATAAAAAAATAAAAAATTGCGGATCTAACATGACGGCAGCAGACGCGAGGCCATCTTTCGATCAAGCTTTAGATCGTGTTCTAAATAGTTTAGCTCGAACGTTTACAGCGGGTACGTCATACGTCATCTGATACGATGATACGATTGGCTATGGCTACAGACGCATGAGAGACATTCGAGCGCCCAATAAACGGCTATGGACACTCGTGAACCACACCTCTCCTAAGAGAAAATGCATTGGTGGTCCCCAGACTAAATATCACTTGTGGTTTTAGTCTGGTGTTAGCCAGGCTACAGCCCTACTACAGTCAGTCTTCAAATGTGTCACATTGACTGTGAACTCACATTTAATTTTTACTAATGAGACGTCCTTGATGTCCCATCACCGCCTGTTAGCGAGTGTTCAATCCCAATACGACCTTCACTGACACTGACAGAGTACTTTGGATGCTGTTCACGTGGCACTTCCTGTTGGAAAGTCCTATAGTCTACCCAACATCACTCTATAGCAGCATTAGATCAGTTTAGTCATGACTATACAGTCAGTGTGTTGTTGGTTATTGCCTGCTTTAACACTTGAGGCTTTGTCTTATCAGTTGCATTTACATAAATATCAAACTTTTCACCCATAAAGCAGGTGTTAATTTGTTAAAGGCATAGAACATAGAATATAACATGAAGCCCTAGTGCGAACAGACGCGATGAGCCTGAACTACAAACATAAAACTATAAAGTGTTGCTTTGTGCGGTACTTATGCAACGCTCTCAAGTGGGTAGAAGCATTGCACAAGTGGTCCTTTGCAGAAGGAAGAACCAATGCGTGGGTTTCTTGGACTGGTATTTTTCTGCATCTTCTTGTCCATCTAAGAGACACAAATTTAGCTTTGAGGAAATAAAACTCGTATTGGCTGTGGAGGAAGCCGTCAGATACGAGTTAGTAGCGAGGCTGGAGGAAGTGTGGCTAATTTGCGACAGAGATAACAGAGTTGGTGTCCTTCTGGGTGCAAAAGTCTGAGACCATCTGGGCTGCAGTCTGTCAGTGGCCAGTTGGAGCCAGTTCAATCGATGTGAAGAAACAAAGTGTATCACACACAACATGCCCGGAGTCAGCTGGCCAGGACAGTTGTAGCCCAGGGAAGTCACTGGAATGTAAAGAGCTTTAGGCTATTTTACCTTTCATTTAAAGTCACATATGAACAATTGGCTCAATGGAGCTTTAAGCCACAGAGAAAGAATACATTTGACATATACTCATATTTGTTGCCGCTTTTATTTAATTTCAGGAAGCCTCTGGTCCTGTCCGTGCTCTTCAGTGTACACCAAAATATAAGACAGTAAAGCAGCGATTTAGTGCTAAATAATATTACATAGTACCTTAAAGGCACAGGCACAAAAGTCCTTTAGTCTTCATGTCCCAGGCGTCATATCTCCTGTGCTGCAGGAGGTGACGATGTATTTGTTCTTGTTCTGCCGCAGGAGTCCTACGTGTGGAAGATGTATCAGGAGAGGTGCTGGGACTTCTTCCCGACTGGAGACTGCTTCAGGAAACAATATGAGGACCAGCTGGGCTAACGAGGAAAAAAACAACACAAAACTGAACATAAACCTAATCACATGCCAAAAGCAATCGGACTGACAGACTATTGACAAGACATCTTCCACTTGGGATGAGTTGCTCATCTCTGCCCACCCTTGTGAACACGTCATGACTCCACGACAACCTTTTATGCAAACTTTTGCTTTGATTGTGACTCACTTTGCCTTTTCACCTGCTTTAACTCAAACCTGTTGCACGGTTGGTTTTGTGTGACATTTGTAACACTGGAGGGTTTACAGCATGACAAGTGAATGTTTCAATTTGCACAATTTTAAAGAGTAACACTCAAACATTACTTTCACTTAGGTCTTCACAGATGCGCTGCTAGTCTCAACCTCATCATCCAGTCCAACGAGACCTGCTTTTTACCTTTTTAAAGATGGTTGGACTCTGTTGACTAAGTCGTTTCTGGTCTTGGCTCGTTAGTTGTATTTCCAGGAGCAAAGATGACTTGTCAAAGTGCCGCTGTGCCTTATAAGAAACTATGCAAACTACATTTCTGTCCCTCCTGACACAAGCTGCGCTCTAGTTCTCAATTAGTTACTTGCAAGGATGTGAGCTTTAGCTAGATTTGATGGCTTTCAAATCAAGATTGGAAATCATTTGTTGTATAAAATGTAACTTTGTGAAAATGTTGCTTAGTTTTTTTGTTTTTTCCTCAAGCCTTTTCTGCTGTATCCACTTTAGTCCACAGCACCGCCGCCTCGCGAGCTGAGGAGATGCCTAAACTAGTTCAAAGGTTTATTGAACTCACAAAATTGCTATTGCCATTTGTACTTAGTAGCTTTGATAAAGAAACTGTTATTAGGATCAGAGGGAGGAAATGAATAAAGTAACTGACGCAATAAAGACATTGTGTTTGCCACGTTGCACTATTTTCTGTGTCTGTACGGCCTCCTGTCTCCAGCTTTCTCTCAGAACATACAATTCTTCCTCAAACATCAAATACAGTGGGGACGTTCTGACACCTTCAAACATTTGTACTCGTCCAGAACAAGCTGAAACTTTCTGTTACCTTTGTCCTTGTGGGTCAGGAGATCATGCTGTCCAGCCAGTCCTCAAGCTCCTCCTCCGTCAGCTCCTTCTTGACAGAAGCCGCAGTGACGCGTTTGTCTCGCACTTCCTCCTCCATCTCGTCTTTTTCTCTTACCACCTCCGGTACATTCTTCTTCACCTCTTCACACGCTGAAGAGAAGAAAAAAATAATACTGACTTGTGATACAATGACATTTTCGTAACAGTCGCAACACTTCAGACAACTTTACACAAGTGTGCAACAATGATGCGGCTGAAGCTGGTTCGGCAAGTGAACTTTTAAGTTTAGTTTTTGTGGATTTGAGTAAAGTAAAGTGATTAAAAAGCAGAAGCTTCTAGGAGCTGAAACTTTTATTGTTGATCCAATCACAGATGTAATTTTTGTATCGTGTCAGTTTAGTGTTTGCCTGTTGATTTGGCCGAAGATGTGTCTCAGTTTTCTGTGTGATTTTCATTAGTTCTTTTTAATTTCTTCTTCCTTGCGTTAGCTGTTAGGTTTGTCTAGTCTGGCTAGACAAGCTGTGTAATAGTGGTAGCAGCTCTATACCCTGTGTGGCTTTCTACTAAATGTTTTTAATATTTCATCTGCTGGGAATGAATTAATGAAATTTAAAATGAAGAAAGTTGTTGCAGAGCGAAATCGAAGATCATAACAATTCACACTTTAAATAATTAGTGTGGCCCTATACAAAAAAAAAAAAAACATCAAAGAAAGATGCAATAAGCTGAGAAACAAAACAAAGATGTCTGAATGGGCGCCGGGTTCCTGGATGTGAAGTGCTTTGGGAGTCCAAGAGAGATAACATCTATTTCATTTAAAAATCAAGGACCAAATCACCTCCATTGTCAAGACAAATGCTCACCTTTTCCTGTTGAAGGTTTCTCTTTTTCCAAATCTAAATCCCTATGTGTAGAGGCAGGTTTCTGTAAAGACAGCAGTTTGTCCAGGTCCTTCTCCATGTTCTCTTCTGGTGGAGGAGTAGTTTTCAGAAACAGCGGGGAGATGACTGCCCCTGACGTTGTGGTGCTTGTGTGAGCAGGACTGGGGCCTTTAGCAGCGGCTGACGGAGGAGTGATCGACACGCTGATCCTGGACACTTCCTGTTTGGAAGAAAGCTGAGGCGGAAGCTCTACTGGAGTGGAGATCTACAACAGAACATGTTCTGCTTTAAAGTGACACAAACATCCACAAGCCCCTGATCTACTCTGCAAGACATAAAAGATTCCTATTTGATATCATTTTAGCACTTTGATTTTATTTGCTGGGTCCTCGCTGCCGTTTCACACATATCTACCACAAAACTGCACCGCACAGTACACTTTGTAACAGCCTAATTTCCACTCCACTTTGGATTTTGAACACCGTTTCCCCATGGCATTTCCGAGCGCCTCTTCACCTGCTGCTGTGTGCCCTGCTGGAGTGCTGTACCTGGATGAGCTGAGCCTCCAGGTTGAGTCTGTGATGAAGAGGCACTTGCTGGAGGCTCTGAGCCAAAGCCGACAGGTCCACGAAGGCAGACATCTGGGGAGAGGCAACAGAGGTGAGTTGAACAGGAGAGGCAGACTTGCACATTTAATAAATGGGTACAAGCAATTTACAGATGAGGAATTATGATTACTGAAATATCCATGCAGCAAGAAACATCCAAAAAAATGTGCAGCCAATTGCAAGATACTGTATTTGTCTAAGTTAATTATTTTATGAGCTCATGGTTGAGAAACAGAAAGACGAAAGAGAACAATAATCATATATAAAACACACTATTTGTTTTTTGTAATTAAAATGGTGACAACAATACTACAACCCACAAGCAGAAGTCAAACGGACAGGACCTGAACCCGCTACATCAGGACAGGAGAGACTTAACGCCCTGAAACGTAACCTCTCTAACACATCGGTCAGGAGTTCATTGACCTGATCTTTATGGATGCGCTCAATTTACAGAGCCTTGCGATAGTACTATTACACCTTGAACCTTTGCACATTTTGTCATGTTTACAACCCTAAACATAAAGATTTTATTTTTAATGTTTTACTGAAGGTTTACACACAAGTAACAGACAATTGTGAAGTGAAAGCTAAATGATGCATGATTCTGTTTTCTGTATTCATACACCATGACTTCATACTTTGTGGAACCCCCTTTTGCTGCAATAACAGCAGCAAATCTTCTGGGGTATGACTACAAGGTTTGCACATCTAGAGACTGACATTTTAGCCCATTCCTCTTTACAAAACAACTCAAGCTCTGTCAAATTAGAAGGAGAGCGTTTGTGGACAGCAGTTTTCAGGTCTTTCCACAGATTTTCAATAGGATTTAGATCAGGACTTTGACTGGGCCATTCTAACACATTAATATGTTTGTTTTTAAACCATTCCATTGTAGATTTAGCTTTGTGTTTAGGGTCATTGTCCTGCTGGAAGGTGAATCTCCGCCCCAGCCTTAATTCTTTTGCTGACTCCAGCAGGTTTTCCTCCAAAATGTCTCTGTATTTGGCCCCATCCATCTTCCCAACTATTCTTACAATCTTCCCAGTCCCCGCTGAGGAAAAGCAGCCCCATAGCATGATGCTCCCCCCACCATATTTGACACTGGGGATGGTGCACTCAGGACGATGAGCAGTGTTAGGTTTGCTCCATACATAACGTTTTGCATTTGGGCCAAAAAGTTAAATTTTTGTCTCATCTGACCAAAGCACTTCTTCCACATGGTAGCTGTGTCCTCCATATGACTTCTAGCAAACTTCAAACAGGATTTCTTATGGCCTCCTTTCAATAATGGCTTTCTTCTTGCCACTCGTCCATGAAGGCCAGATTTGTGTAGAGTACCACTTATAGTTGTCCCATGTACAGATTCCCCCAGCTCAGCGGCAGTACGTCGCAGCTCCTCCAGAGTTATCTTGGGGCACTTGGTTGCATTTCTGACCAGTGCTCTCCTTGTTCGGTCTGTTAGTTTGGGTGGACGGCCGTGTCTTGGTAAGTTCGCAGTAATGTTATACCCTTTCCATTTCCAAATGATGGATTGAACAGTGCTCCGTGAGATGTTCAAATCTTGGGAAATCTTTGTGTAACTTAACGCTGCTTTAAACTTCTCATCAGCTTTATCCCTGACCTCTGGTGTGCTCCTTGGCCTTCATGATGTTGTTTAGTGACCAATACACTCCGACCATAGAGTAGATTACGTACAGGTAGACTCTATTTAATGGTTAGGGCAAGGTGTGAACATTCTGCAGTCATTAGGAATGTTATAAAGGCAATTTAATGCACTCCGAGAAATGCTGTATGAATACTTATGCACGCCCCACTTTTCACTTTTCTATTTTTTGTAAAATAACAGAATCATGTATCATTTAGCTTTCACTTCACAGTTGTCTGTTACTTGTGTGTGAACTTTCAGTAAAAAATTCAAAATAAAATCTTTACGTTTAGGGTTGTAAACATGACAAAATGTGCAAAAGTTCAAGGTGTATTAGTACTTTTGCAAGCCACTGTATGTAGCTTAAAGCATTTATTCAAGACTCCTGATTTAAGATGGCAATAGCTTAGTAAGTAGAGCATTCGGTTAAGTTATTTATTTATTTGACAGGGACACTATACATTAATTAGCATTTCTGTAAATGCATCGGAATTAGCCAAAAGGCTATTTTTCATCCGTCGTCCCTGGACAGATGTAAATAGGGGGGATGTGGGTTCAATTCCCACTCTCTCACAAACGCTGTCCTAAAACTCACTCTGTGCGATGTCAGTGAACAGAACTTTAAACTGCAGAAAGGTGTTGGTAATTACAAAGACACTGTGATCTACAAGGCTCGATGGCTGAACTGCCAGTTACTATTTAAACCCACTGAGTGAGGTGAGTACCAGGGTTACATTTGTCCAACAAGGTGTGGGTTGGAGGTGGCCTTAGCCCATGAATCAAAGGTTCTGAGTTCGAACCTCAGTCGTGCACATACAGATCAAAGTCAGAGAAGACACAGAGGGCAGCTGCCCAGGTGTGGGTCCACCAGACAGATGTCTGTCTTAATCTGAAGTGGTTATATTATTAAGTGTTTTTACCTAAATTGCAATTTGACAAAAAACTAAAGTCAAATAAACAGGACAATGACCCAGGTTAGACTAGAACCCACGATTTCAGGACAGGACAAAGACTTCATGCCCGACCGCCAAACCTTTGAAGACAGAGGTATGTTCTCATTGGCTCTTTTGGCTCTATCTGCCCAATTTAATTTCCTTCTGAGAAAATACATTTTGTGGATCCCATTCACATTACACCAGAGAGCAGCCCCTCAAGCAACACGCACCAAACAACCTCATTTCTGTGTTTATTTACCTATGACTTTACCGTCATATAGACATTTAGTAATGAAAAAGAAAGCAGCAATGAGACCTAATATGATATGATTAGGAGTGGGAAAGTCCTCACATGTGAGTTTGAAGAAGCTTACATAATGTAAATACGACGCATTTGAATCTGAATTACTTTGTAAACTCATAGGGGACCTTTTTTCTTTTTTCATTTAAAAGTATGATCAGTATTAGATCAACATTAGTGGGCTGTTCAGTCCGTGGGTGCGAGGGCGAGTGTGTGTGAAAGTCAGAGGTCTAATATCTCTGATGAGTGAACCTCTGAAGGTGCACTCACTGACTGAGTGGGAGGTCGTAGGGGAAGGGAACGGTTGGAAAAGGCCCATAGTAATGATCCCGACTGGTCTGTGAAATTAACATGGCTGCTCAATCTCCTACGAAGCCTGTTCCTTAAAAGGGCTTTTAACCATCCTGCAGAGGCACAGAGGCGGGTCTGGTCAGTGACAGACAAAGAGACCACCGTGAACTTACTTTGTTTGTACGAGAGAAGTTGCGGAGAAAGAGAAACCATCGTCAGGGCTCATGCATCAGGGAAAGCATGTTAAACTCGTTTCTGTCGCTAACTCGCTATTAACCTACAAAAAAGAGCCAGGTTTGCTCTCTTGCAACACGGACATATTCTTCTATTTATGATAAATGTATAAATCACGTGAGCAAAGCCCCGCACGGTTCGAGAAAAGCCTCTGAAGTGCCGTGACGGTGTTCTGGTGTGCGTTAAGCTTTAGGCCCGTTTCACACCGCACGCCGACCGCAGAGTCGGTGCTGAAAACCGCTTCGCTGCGCAGCCCACACACGGAAAAAATGTGCTCGAGTTCCATTTTTGTTTCCAGAGCTTTCTCATCTGCACAACAGGATGCCACATTGTTCCAATGAAGAGAAGGAACAAAGATGAAGTGCGGTCAGCCCCGATGTCTGAAGAAAATTTAAAGAAAACTCAAAGCTGCAGTGGTGGCTCAAAACACAACAGGTATATTTTTGATGAGAGAACAACATTGTAAAAAGCAAAAATGTTGTCAAAACACGACAAAATAAATGCAGATGCAGATAGACCAAAACAAGGCTGAAACTATTGCACGTGTTGCGCTTTTGTTTTCGGCTGTTGTCAGATGGAAGACGTCAGTGATTTTGGAACACATTGTGGCTTCTTGCTATGAAAATGGCTGCACTTAATATTGCGATAACGACATTTTGAAAATATATTGTTCAGCCCTAGTTGTAGAAAAACTAAATGTAACACAAGAGAGTTTTACTGCATTTTGATGAACATTTCACCCAATAAATAGAATATAATGATTATCTATTTCATCTGGTATTTTTGTTATCATTAAAGGGTCATTTATTTACTCGTCACTGCCACCTCAGGACGATGGAGACAGTTGGTACTTCAGCCCGAAATACCGACCTTTTGAGCGACAGTTGTGGTGATTAGGTCTGGGCTCATTTTACACATTAGGACATTGCTGGAGCCTGTCGGGGGTGGAAAATACATAATAAAAAAAAAATTCTGTCTATTCCCTACTGACTGAAATGTTCCGCAGTATTGCTTTAAATGAGGCGTTACACTGGCTTATAGGCTGTAAGCTCCAGGGGAGAAGCTTTTTAGATTTGGGTAAAGCCGAACTGGAGAAAATACGCTCATTTAAGACGGTGGTTAAGAGGTTAAACAAAAGTTAAGAAGCTCGATGGATTTAATGATGTTTCAAACTTCCTCCAACTGTTGAGTAACGTCTGATCAGACACTGACTGCCCTCAGAAAGGTTTTAAGTGCTTTGAGTAGTGATTTTCCACTCCTGGCCGTCTCTCTTAAATCCATAGCTGACAGTGACAGAGACGGCACTGACACGGTCCAGTGCGTGTGGGCTGCTGCGGCTGCTGCCATAGATTTACCTGACTGGCCACAAACGAGTCCATCTCCCAGTCCTTCTCGTCCGCAAATCGAAACTGAGTGAAGGAATCCCCTGGAGGGGAGAAAAACACAGAAAACTCATCAGCTTCAGTATTTCCACCCTGTCTTTTACACCTCTGTACAGTGTAGAACTGACGACACGTTGTTGATTTAGTAGCTACATTTCTGCACAGACGATGATGATTAAGTCGGTATCTTCTTGTTAGGGAAAAAATGTCAAGGTTCAAGTTTATTGTCATTGTGTGTTAAGTACAAAATACCAAAAGCAATGGAAAAGGTGTTGCCCTGGGAGACTCTCTCCGCTGAATAAAAATCATTATTTATATTTAAAAACATAAATATAAACACAGCTGCTTAAATTTCTAGACAATGAACTAAAGAAGAAATGTCACAAAGCCGAACGGTTTCTGGTTACCGTGAAGGTAAAATACCAGAGGGGATTAGATAGAAGCTCCATTACAGCACAGCCAAAGAAATAAAATAAGAAATGGAATTAAATAAATACATTTCTGCTCATCATATTGGGCTGCAAAATGTCACAAAATCAATATTTTGTCACAGCCCCAATTGGCCGCAGACCCGTGGATTAGAAAACACCGTGCCAATAATTAAGAATATTTTAGTTCCACTTATTCAAATAAGCTGTAATAATGGCTACACAGAGGCTTATCAGGCGCCTTCAACCGTCTTTACCCATTGAGTTACTGACTATGGGTCTTGATTCTTCGACACAACAGAAGAATACATGGCCTTACAATAGTTAGTGAATGTGCTCGTCTTAAATGAGGTTATTCTAAATATTGAGCTAAATCGGAGTATGTGCCAAAGAATCGTAATTAATGACCCTAACAATCGATAACATGGTGGTCCAAAGATGACCTATTAATTTATTGCCAAAGGCTGCCACTCCCGGCTGTGCCATCACGGGGCGTCCTGCCACAGACACGGCTGACATTATAATGACTGCTGTCCCACGCCGCGCTGAAGCCAGACTGCATTTGGCGTGGATTGTGCTTTTGTACGGAGAGAGGAGCGGGTCACCGAGGTGAGACGGAGGGGGGTCCGACCGCCGCGAGTCTCAGACTGGATTATTGTGTCGGGCTGAAGGGGAAGTCAATGAGACGTCAGCTTTGTGTGACAGAGCTTTCACTTTTATCTGGAGGTCCTGCGGCTCAGGCACATCGCTCCTGGACAGCGCCATTCCAAACAATTAACATCCACTCACTCTGCCATTAGGTTTGGTTTTCACCTTTCAGAAGAATTTAGTCAGCTCTTCCTCCAAGCGCACGTTTCAGTCGGTTTCACCACCTTTAAAATCCAAACAATTGCAATTTAACTTGCTTCAGGTGGATGGCAATGAAAGACTATGTGAGAGAAAAATCTTTATTACATCAATAATTTTTCCATTGTTTTCCAATTGTGTGCTAACAATATTCATTTATATGCCACACGTTGTTTTATTGTGTGCAGTCGAATGCAGAGGAAACTCTTGTAGGGTGAGTGTGTCAGACAGATTACTCCTTCATTAGAACACCTTTGTTTCCTCTGAAGTTGAGAGGCGTTTCGAGACCAGGAAATGTTCCGCTGTAAATATACTCCAGAGTGAGTGTGTTCTGAATGACTAGTCAATATGAGGCTCTGATTGAAGAGGGCTTGTGTTTATTAAGAATCAACATCTTCAAAACAGATGACGAAAGCAAGAGGAGGTGGGCTTTTGTTTATAGATATCTGAATGCAATTGAAGACTATTGTGAAATAAATACAATAAATAAACATTGTTTTGAATGATTGCAATTAGCAAATAGATCAAACAGTAGTGTTGCAGCATGCCGATTCTTATCACAACACTACATTGGACTATAATGTAATTAATTGCACACCTTCAAGTAACACTGTGAAACTGATAATGTGTCGCTTTCAAAAGCTCCTCTTGGATTTTAGTCATCCATCCATTTTCTTCCGCTTTATCCGGGGCCGGGTCGCGGGGGCAGCAGTCTCAGCAGAGATGCCCGGACTTCCCGATCCACGCACACCTCCTCCAGCTGTTCTGGGGGGACCCCGAGGCGACACCAGGCCAGCTCGGAGACATAGTCCCACCAGCGTGTCCTGGGCCTTCCACGAGGCCTCCTCCCAGTGGGACTTTTAGCCATTGATGTTAATATTTCCTCTTTCATCCTTGTTCACACTCGAGCTTTTCAGCAACAAGGTCACAGAACCATTCACTCTGTTCAGTAAGTGAAATAGTCTGGATATTAAGTTCAACCCACACAGTTTGGAGGAAACTTTTAAGCAGCTCCTCACAAACTCCTACACCCAACGCGGTCCAAAAATGTATTCAATCAACTTACCATATAAATATGTGAGCAACTTTTGTTTGCCTTGACCAGAACAAGTTTGAAATTTTACGTAAGGATGACTTGATTCATTTGAAAACAACGTAGCACATTCTCACACTGTTAGTTCCATGAAGATTCTAAATGTTCAGCTTTGAGGGCCCCTTTCTGTATGTAGGGCCCGATACATTTGCACAGACCTGGCTTAGAATAGAAACGGCTCTGGTTCCTGTCCACTTGTACAGAACCCGCTCCAGTCTAAAGTGCCCGGTGATGGATGAACACAGCGGAGCGGTTGGAGCATATACACTTCTCCTACAGAGGATAAATACTGCATTAGTCATGACCTGTACGAGGAGCTGCCAGGATTGTGTAACTTCTGTGCTGCGTACCCCCTCTCAACTGAAGTTCCAGTCTACCCTGTGTCAGCACATGAAACAGCTACCTATTTATAGAAAGTCATCAGGAAATTCAGCTTGTGTACTGCATGTCTCGTCCACATTAAGCATCATTCCTGTGTAAAATGTATAAACTTTACAGAGAACATATCAAGGAAGTACTTTACAACCAATACTAACTATAGCTTCTAAATAGTCTACTGTTTATGAGTATTCTCCTCCCATGGAGGACAAAACAAAACAAGATCGAACTGCAACAAATACAGCTTGTCCAGGTACAATTTAATGTCCCAACACGACACCATTGACCTTTCTCAAAAGCCTGCCCACTTCGTTACTGTTGCTATAGGTCCGTCAAACTTTCTGATGCCGATGCTGGAGTGACTCGTGTTAGTGACTCTTAGTGGAGCAATACCTGCGTGATATCCTCCAGATTGATGCAGAAAGGGTTTCAGTCTCCAGCAGAGGGATATATTTAAGGTATTAAACTATCTAACGAAGGGTAAAGGACAACTATTGAGACTAAAGTGAAATGATCTCTTCCTTAAATGCAACCAGCACAGCTTTGTGGACCAGTCATGCTCTTGCACTGAGCACTCTCTTATTTTGGTAGTATTGTTAAAAATATGAGCATTGCTTCGGTTTAGCTAACACAAGCTAACACTAGCTAAACCCACAGGTGCCACAATGATAATAAGCTGCAGCCAGTTATCGTTGGAACCGTGAGAAAATGAACAGTATTTTTATCATAAAAGGGAGACAGCTAAACATAAAAAAAGCAAAAAATCGTAGTGTACCATTTAGGACAGTTGCATAACACCATTGTGAGACTGTAGACTGAGACTTGTAAAAGTTCACCAGTGCAGTTAAAGTTATGACCGCCAGTAGCTAGATGTTAGCTAGCTAAGGTGTTAGCCTCGCCTTACCTTAGAGAAGACGTTTGTATGCTTGCTTATTTTTGGGGTAGGGCCCACATTGTTGTGTTTTCTGCTTTGGAAGGGAAAATAGCTCCACTCCCCCAGACACACTCTTGTGGTACCTAGTGTCCGAATTACATACTCCATTTACATACTCCATGTATGTAAAATGGTCAAGCGATCTGCCTATAATCGCTTGACCATTTTGCGTCTTCTTTGTCTGGTAGGGTTTTTGGTGGATAACAGCATAAAAAGGTACATCCGCTCAGTGCTCCGTACTGGTATGTACCATTGTTTTGCAGCGAAGGTCTGTGGCTTGACGGACCTAGCTTCATAGTAACGGTCGCTGGGATGTATTGGACACTTACCATGTTAGGGCGGGGTTTTGCGAAAGATCAATTGTCCATGTGAACAAAGCTGCTTGTGATCCTTTGGAAACACCCTTGTTGACAGAGTCCCTCCTTGAGCATATTTAGAACTTATTTATTTTGGACATGGATCACTTCTCTACGACTCCTGCCACGGTCTTCATGCAGACTATTGAAAGAAAAACACGGAATATGCAATAGCTGTTGATTTAGAAACATTGTAGATGCTAATTATTAGTTGGTGATGAATTGTTACAGTTCAGTTTGTTTATTGTATAAAGTACTATACAGAGGCAATAGAAAAAACCTGAAGCAAAATTTAAAAAACTACAGTGGGCCCAGAATAGAGTCCTGAGGTGTCCCTTGTGGGCCT
This sequence comes from Proterorhinus semilunaris, assembly GCA_021464625.1. Lineage (NCBI taxonomy): Eukaryota > Metazoa > Chordata > Actinopteri > Gobiiformes > Gobiidae > Proterorhinus > Proterorhinus semilunaris. The sequence goes on from CM038359.1 coordinate 9,515,783, forward strand.
TTGGTGCAAACCCACGAGGTTAAGAGGAGTATTAACACTTAACACGGCAGGCCTAACATGGTTAAGTTATTCATTGCAATGTTTTCTAACTTGCATTCATTTGCATTTTCCCAACTCCAAACCAATGGGAAAGGATGTTTTTCGGCTGCTTGACACGAACAGTGATGGCGTTTTGAAAGTGTGCTCCTCTCCGGTCCTCGCCGTGCGCTGTTTGCTTTGGTCCCGGCGGCGGTGGGACCGTGAGCACCCTCATGTCAGTTGTTATGAGAAGCTGGAGTGTGGAGTGAAGTGCTTTATTAGAATAGATGAGTTTTAGCCCACTGTGTCTGTGCACTGGAGACTTTTACAGTCACTCTGTCTGTGCGGCCCTGTCGATTTCAAACACTTGTCTAACTATAGCTGAGCCTTATGTAATCACACGGACGCACTGTACATGCTGGAAGTACAAACATATTCAAAGTTACAGTGACACAATGGGCTTATGAAGAAATGTTGCAAATGCACAATCATTTGTAGTTCCTAACTGTCCTCACCTTGAAGAACATTTTAGAACACTTTATTTCATTGTTATGGCAAACCTATGCCCACCCTTTATAAGTATTATGCTTCTTGCTTCAGTTGTCATCTAGACCAGGATGAATCCATTTTCATACTCAAAAACAAGTGTTTGGGTCTAAATGTGATAAATGTGTTTGTTGATGATAATGACTGTTTTTAAAGACATTTTCAATCGATTAGCCCCTTCGATGCAAAAGCTTTTTAGAGAGGAAAGAATTTTGCTTACACAACATGAGTATCTCGTCCTAGAGATACTGAGATTTGTTATTTTGTTTTGTGAAATCCATACACGTAGGACCAGCAGATTGAGTGCCTTCTCCCACTAATCCTAAAGTTGTCAGTTCAATTCCAGCTTGGCACCTTGCCTCCAGTGTCTCTACTCCGCTGAATGCAATTGTGTTTACAAACTCAGATGTAGGATTTAAGGTGGGAATAAACCCATGGCAACAATCGGGCATGCACATGTTTCCTGTGTACTGTAATCATACCTGCCCCAACCAAATAAGCCCTTCGTGTCATGAATAGTGATCTCATTGTGGCCCACAGTAAAGTATTTATGAAGGATTCACAAAAATACACACTTCGAATTTAAAGTGACAACAGTGGGAAGTTTCCAGTTTTGATGGGCTTATGTCCGCTTCACTGCAAGTGGAGTTATTATTTTATTTTTTTGATCTTTATTTAACCAGAAAAGTCCCTCTGACATTAAGAATCTCTTTCTCAGGCCAGGCCCCAGAGGGGAACCTATTGTACATGTTTTTAGTGGTAAGGGGAACTGGAGTACACAAAGGAAACCTACGCAGACACGAGGAGAACATGCAAACTCCACACAGAAAGTCCCCAACCAGGTGGGAATCGAACTTGGGCCCTTCTAGCTGTCTTCTAATAAAGAAGCAGAGACTACTCTCGTCTACTTTTCATCAACCTACACATCACTAATGTCTACCTGCATCAGTCCAAGCGACCATTTGCTGCGCCTCACTTGTTTTAATCCTCGCTGACTATTGAAGAACGGGTATTGTCAGATCCTGAAACGAAACACTTCATTTGGACAATCAGCTTTCTCCGTACAAGGCACTAAAGCCTGGAACTGTTTACCCACCGACCTGAACTGAGAGTCAAACTGGGTCCTTTTCAAACACAAACTTAAAGAGTCTTTAATCAGAGGTCAGAAATGTGACCACTGACCGTCTGCTCTGCTGTGTTTATATTGTGTTTTATTATGATATGTGTTTTAACTATGTATTGTTTATTTTTTATGTAAAGGCCCAACTAGGGATGGACATTGAGAATTAGCTTTGGTTAAAATGTTGTAGTATGTAACATGAGCTTGTGTGGCATACCGGTCCTTATTCAAATAAACTTAAATAAATAAAAAGTCAGACAGAACATAGACCTTCTACACAGAATGTATTTAAACAACGCACCAGACCCGTGAGCATGAATGATGTGAATTTCAGAATAAGCTCAAGTGTTTCCCTGATTCCATTGATTACGTGTGGTTACTCCGGTGTGTGCTCCTTTTTGCCGAGATGATTTAGAGCACCTTGCCTTTCCCTTTTGACGCCATCGATCTAAAGACCCTTTAATTACACATGGAAGAATATTACTTAAGAAACGCTTCCTAACGAGCCCTGTATATGTGTAAACAATATCGATTTTCTCCTGGAGTGGTCATGGACTTTAAAGACGGTAAACAAGCTACGTGCCAATATATCTCGAGCTTTTAATGAGCGCCTGTCCCCCGTGGATTGTTACGGCCTGGACATCGGGGGGGGGGGAACATAACATGAAATCAACGCAGAGAGAGCACCGTTGTAAGTCAAGGGTAAATAGCTTTCATATTGTCTCGCTTGGTTTACTCTGGATTTTAATTGCAATTAGCGGAGACAGTGATTTATTGTCACGTTGGGGTGGGTTTGCGTCGTCTTGGGTTAATTGGTTTGGTTAAAAAGGCGTGACAGGAGTGGCACAGGCTGCTGGTACTAATGTAGATACACGCCGCCGAATAGGGAATGTCACAGTCATACATACAGTAGGGAAGTAAAGAAGTGTTTGCTCAAGGATATAACAGAATGAGCTATTGTTCTTCACAGATTTGATCAAGTAGGTAGTGGCCGAATCCCTAGGTGGTTGATGCAGTCATGTAATGAGTGAGATAGTTGTTTGTTTGTGGTGCTTTATTTATGTGCAGGAAAAATGTAAATTGGCATTTTCCATCTTATAATATATGTAGAAAATACACTTTAGGAGCTGGGACTGCTCTTCTGCTCACTTTAGAGACTTAGAGTGCCCTTGATGGCAGTAGGACCCATCAAAGAATATTGGTCAGGCCGTCAAGATTTATTCTTATGTTTTACACCTACAGCACTCTACAATGTGTGGAACAAACCCTGACAATTTAGCTATCACAGCTTGTCAAACACTTTTTTCCCCACGACAGTAGGAACTGGGGATACTGGTATAACTGGGGTGAGAGTTTAAACTTCTAACTACAGGACAGACACCTCCTTTACAGGGCCATCTTAATTTCTAGCTGGAGTTGTTATTTTAACATGAATAGAGATTAGAGAGCGAGTAATGAGAGGGTCAGTCTACCGAAGCTTTGGCTACTATTAGGGCTGGCTGATATTATCGGCCGATATTTCATTTTTTCACACATCGGTATTGGTCCGATATGGGGAAATAATATTGTCCGATTTTTTTTTTATTATATACCGCGCCGTGATGTAGTGCACTTGCATACATGCAGCAGTGTAAATGGGCTGCACTGATCTGACTTGGGCAACAGTTTATTCAAATTATCTGAAATAAACAGTGGTTCTTCAAAATAAAGAAACTCCAGCATAAATTCACACGTCTCCAAAAGAAAGTATGTTTTTACTCAGTTTAAACAAAGTGGAGCAGACACTTGGACATCACAGAGACACAGAGCAACAGGTTGCTGATGTTACAAACTGGACTAAAACGGCCTCCAAGGACATTATTTTGACTCAGAGTCAGGATTAACATGAATCTTTTTCTGATGGATTGTCGCTACATCCGAGTGGTGAGTGTTGCAAAAGTTTCTCCGTCCTGACGCTAGATTTATAACTTTCAATTCGTTCGCGTAGCATAGCTTCCAACAGGCTAAAGGCTACCACACGTAAACATTGGCTTTCTGTCGTCATGTAGGTTTACTACAGTGATGATAATGGCTGTATTCACGTTTACTGTGCCCACGTTTATCCTGTTAATGACCCGTGAAAACGAGGCGTTATGTCCGCATTTCACGCATATTTAAAGATGCATTTGTGATCGTTAGTGCATTTTCCATTGAAAACAATGCAGTTCAAAGCTCAGGCTAATCTTGTAGATCTACCGTTTGCCTTTTGCCTGCTCTAAAACAACTCATAATCTTCACATTCTGGCCTCATAAGTTCAGTATAAGGTGCCGTTAAAGTGACATGATGCTATTTTTTGCAATTACAAAGCTTCATACAGAGCTGTTTATCAGATTTAGTTCAAGTTAAAACATGTAACTTAAACAACATGGTAGGTTTAGGCTACATGTTTAAATAACATACAATAAATAGCAGCCTAGCATATTCCCAGTGTCACCGTTTCCCATTAATAGAGGACATGGGTGAAAGTATAAGAGATAAGTAGGTCTGAGTAAATATTAGGCCAAAAACAAAATGACATTTCACTTTGCATTTGATCTTATTTATATCATAAGGATTATGATGTTCCATCATAGTGTGTGTGAGACAGTGAGTCCCAGGCATAAAAATTGTATTGTTTATTTTCTAATAGTGGAACGATAATTTGAAAACTTTACAACATTTGAGTGAGCCTTTCTATTGATTTTTTATGTCAAAATAAATATTGGCAAATATTGGATATTGCCAGAAAATGTTCATATCGGACCATCCCTAGCTACAATAGGAGCTTATCAGTGTAGCGCTTGGTAACACAGGCATGTAAAGCCCAATACAAGTGTAATCCATTATGATTATGATTATTGTTATTATTAATAATAATAATATAATTTATTATTCTTCATGTTACAGTATCAGTGCTTGTGTCTCTGGTCTGTCTGCATGTGTTGAAGTGGTGTAAATAGTGTTAGAATAGGACACTTATGTTGATGGGGACATAAGTGCTTATGACTTATGAACCCTTGAGCTCTCTCTGAGATGTATTGGTCCTGCCCCTGCCCTGAGTATGCTTTAAGAGCTGGAACTATTCACTTCTAATTTTTGTGGAAATATAAATTTCATACTATCTATTGTGAATCCGATCTGGGAAGTTGAGCAGGGATGGGCCTGGTCTGTGCCTGGATGGAAGCCTGGATGAAATATATGAGGTGTCTGAGTGAGTGGTTGCTAGTGGTTGGACGGTCCATACTAGGTGCAGATGTGTGCAGATGTGTGCAGCTGTGTCTACATACATAGCTCATAAAGATAGTCCCTAGTGAAGTGACTTGTGCCATGTGAAAATACTTATACTATATCAGATGCCATTCCCCTATATGTGGGTATTCATCTGCCCATCACTGTCCTAGATGCCACTTTGTAAATGGAAACCATTTTCCCGTTTCCTATTATTATGTTTTCCGGTAAAGCAAAGTAATTTTTCCCAGTTCAAGGCTTCTACATTCCAACTAAATGGACGATAAAAGATGAGCTGGAATTGTCATCAGTCATAAAATGTCAACACATCACTGCAAGTGTTGGGGGAGATTTAGCAGCACTGTTAATTGAACAGAAAGGCTATCCAAGGTAACGGGAGCAGTGGTCCAGTCCTCGCCACTTTACTGCGCTTTTGAAATACTCAAAACCTATACTAACTTTAGTAACTAGGTTGGCACTTTATTCATGAGGTCAAATTCCAGTTTTACATAAAAAGAGCACAACATTGCTCAGCATCATTTAAATAAAAATAAAAGCTTATGTAAAGTAATAGAGAAATGTGTCTATTTGAAGAGAGTTTTGTTTTCAAAGGCCACGGAGAGATGAGAACCGCGCTCCCACCCGCTGCTAAAAAAAGACTTGAAGATGGACTGAAATAGGACTTAAACTGTCAGACAACACCGAGCGGCTCAGTGCTTTGGAAGAACACAGTTCAAAAACATTTTAATACCACTAACACGACTAGAATGATATACTGCAGCAGTCGTCCTCATTAGAGGAAGAGCTTCATCCCCACACAAGAAGAGTACAGTGGTAGCACTAATATGAATTGTGCTGGTTGTAATCGTCATCGAAATAGAATTATTGTTTTGAAACTATTGGATAAAAAATGTTTCCCATTTTATGGAATGTACTGTGTTGAAATTGTTCAGTAAAATTGAGAACATTTATCAAATATAGGCAGTTTTTCTTATACCATATTGTGGTGGTGGCAGTAGCAGTAGTAATGGTACACGTGAAGTATTGAAACGTTTCGGTTTCAGCGCTTACGGTTCAGGTTTCGGTACATTTTTGGTCCATTTATTTAGTAGCACTAGTTTAAGTGCACCGGAACAAATGTTTCACAAAGACTCTATCGAGTAACGGACTACTCCTTGGACGTATTTTGGTGTATTATTTACTTTTTGAGTGATGGCAGTGATTATATTAAATGGTTATTCTATTCAATTCTTGTTCAAAGTATTTAAAGACTTCAAAATGCGAGCGCACATGTCGAGGTTTGGACTTACAGGACTGCTATGACATCTCTGCCAGGACATCGCGGAGAGCGAAAAATTCTGAACTATGCTCTCCAAATAGTTGAACTGGACTGAAATGTAATTTTAGTTGAATAAGCAGAAATCCAATTCTAAGCCCCTTTAAGCATTAATTCCTAAAAACCTATTTCCTCAGTATTTGCCTTTATTACTCTGACAAACTATGTCCACTGACTTTGTTTGAAACATCTTTCAGAAGATTTTTGCACGATACAAGCTGCAGCTCTGTTCTTGCAGAGTAAATCCATCAGCACACACTCAGAACCTGACATAATGTGACGGGATTATGGAGCAGCCGTCAGGTGGACATTAAACATCCACATCCTGTGCTTTGTCACAGAGAACGGTGAGTAAGGAAGAGCTGTCTTTTACTTTCAGACCTAAATCCAATGTGACTGTCTGCATCCTCTTTTCTCACACCAACTCACTTCACGTCCTCTTTAATTACATCCATAAATCTCCCTCTTCGGTCTCTGGAGTTTACTGTGCCCAGAGGAATAGTGCGAATATCGCTAAAGATAATATGCAAGCTATGCTTCCCTGTGTGTGGTCAAGCGTGGGGAGTGAGCCACTTATCAGTTCGCCGTGGGGTCATGACCTCTGCACATTGAGGCGCATTGAGTTGCCTTGTGTACGAAATGCGCGGTATAAATAAAGTTGCCTTGCACACTTGTTTAGGCTGCTCAAAACAATACATATTTAGTTCAATGTTTCACCAAGTTGGGCAGTGCACACACAGGCTTAGACAGTTGTAGCCAAAAAGTGTAACGTTGCAAAACAAAATTGACTGGGAACAATACCCAAAGCTCCGAGAACATCATGTAGAGTTTATCAGCAGAAAACAAAAACTGTTTTTAGCTCCACTTTAAATAACTTGCTACATTAACCATTCTCCGAAATGGGAGATAAATGAGCCGATACTCGTCATGAGAGAAGATGATGCCAAACGAGGCAAAAGTGGGACTAAACCGGGACTAAAGCAGGACTGGCGGACCCCGGAGATATTTTTTCTTCACAGGACAACTGCGAAGGCTCCGGGCAGAGACATCGAAAACTACATATGGCGACTGTCCGAGGGAAGGAGACGCGGAGAAAGGAAGTTAAAAATCATCTGACATAAGCACCTGGCCTCTGGTGCTGCTTATGTCAGTGGTTTCTGCCTCATATTTACGAGTCGTGGCTTTTGGTGTAAATTTCATATTAACTGTTTGCTCTAATCATAGAGGGTCTGCACGTGCGTTTTCATTTACATTCTGTAATGAAGGTCGTGATTGGCAGCGCGTCTGTCTTTGCTTAACTCGTTTGTTTTGCTTCATCTGACGCACAATGTCCTGCAACTTTCTCTTCCTGGTTTTGTTCCGCTCTCTGGCTGCTCAGTTGCTTTCATAAACCAAATCATCCGCTTCAGAGTTCGTTTGAACCGGGCCGAGACCCACGTTTTCACCCGGGCCAGGGTTCGCTTCTTTGGCCCGGATCAGAGCCCGTTTGCATGTTCACAACACCTCAAACGAACCAGACTATCTGAGCAAACGGGCCGGTTTCGGATCAAGAGGGAGTTGTGAATCACTCTGTGCTCCATAAGTGGCCCTACCGCCTTTGCTCTGCCCAATCCCGTCAGACCTCAGAAGCTAAGCAGGGAAGGGCCTGGTCAGTACTTGGATGGGAGACCATTTAATAACACCAGGAAGCCTAGCGAATGTAGTGAGTGAGTGAGTGGTTGGTGGTGGTCGGAGGGGCCGATGGCGCAGACTGGTTTAGAACATTTAGGGTAGATGATGTCTTACAATTCCCAATATCGAATCAAATTCGCTGTTGACACTTGTTCCTGCCTTAAAGTGCTGGCTTTAAGCCACTGTCAAACAATTGCATGACCTCATTCATGAATGCACTCTCTCTCCTTTCCTCTCTGTGTTCACCACGGCAGCAGCTTCCACAGACTCTCCAGCTGCTCTTCACCACCAGTGTGTATGCTATGAATAAGTAGTTACTTTAAGAATGTTTTCCAAGTAGTACTTACTAAGTGCCGGGGTCTCTGTACACTTGGTTGGGACTCACTGTGAACATGGTATTGTCCCTCTTCTTATAACACTTCAGTTTCAAAGCTCTTTAGAAATGTGTCACTTGTATAAAACCTTGAATAATACTAATGCATTTTATTTCATCATGTGCTGAAACCAGTGCATCCACACCTCCATTGAACTTGTTCTGACCGTTACTGTACATTACTTAAGCATGCATCAGTTAGCATCTTGTTGACAATAGAGTCCATTTATTTTTCACCTCAAGATAAATTACTCTCCAGGGAGTGGGGCTAATCTTTCTCTAAAAGATCAATACACTGCAGCTTTCCGCAGAAAAAAGCTTTTTCAGAATAGAAAAATGGAATAATGATAATCATCGTAATAATGCCAAGAAAACGCAAAAGACAAATCAATCCACTGCACACAAGAAGACAATACAGAGGATTCAAATGGAAAATAAACCTGTATGTTCAAAGCAGCGATCCTTTACGTCTCCAACTCTATAGAACCATACACCTTCCAAGCATGATGTTTTTATTAAAGATTGTGTGCAATCATGCGGTGGTCAGCAGAGGCTTCGATACGACTGAAAATCTCATTATGATTGTGAAGCCTGAAGTTAAAAGCCAGACAAACTCAAACACGAAAAGCCCTTTCCCTTGCTTGTGTTACCATGGAAACTGTTCAGTTCCAACAACAAAGAGGGAAAAAGTTATTTTGTTTTGCATGAAGAAGAGTTGGGCCGGTCTGATGTCATGATTTCAGCGCCGTGTCTTGTCCAAGGACACAATAACGGCATGAACTTGGCAGAGCAGCATTATAACCACCCATTCTCACCGCTTCTATTGTTCTTTACATAATATTTCAAGCTGCAGCAGCTCTTCAACGGTCTCCATAGAACTATCATATTGGAGGAATGTGAATGACGTCACAGCTGAAATAAGGCCGTGTTCAATGGCGCGGGATGTATTATTATTTCTTTTCCCTTTGTGTCCATATTGTCCACCGCGATTTCCAAGTAATTCCTTCTTTTTTTGTTTAAACTCAGATTAAAGTCAATATTTCCCTTTAACCAGACCCATATATATTTATATTTATCACCAGTACAGACGTGGCCTCATTACAGAACACCCTACACCTTGTTTGTTGTTGTTCCCTTGTTCATGTGCGTTGGATCTGGTTGATGTGGGCTAATGAGGAGCTTGAGTTGACACTAAAATGTAAAATGCTTGTATCGGGGAGGGAAAAGCCATGCGCATCTGGATTTGCGTGTTACTATCAGAAGCCTGTTATTGTTATTTAGCACATGTGACACGACGTGGGAGGGTAAGCAGTACAATTATCTCTAATAGAAGCTGCAATGATCCCACTAAACACCTGACAGTTTGATCACAACAACATCACAGGCCTAATAAAAAAAATAAAAAAAACTCAAGCTACTGAAAAAACCAAGAGATACCAGTGCAGACATTTGTTTCCAATGTGAAACAAGAACTCGATGAACCGAATTTCAAAACTTATTTTTCACCTTGCACAATAAACATACACTAACTACTCTCAATGTGCATAATATGTGGTACAACACAACCTCATAAATTTACAAACGGTTCTAGTCTCCAAGGCTGGTGAGAAAGGAAAGATGCTTCAGGGACTACGAAGTGTAGGCTTGTACTGCTCCAGAAAGGTACTTTAGCATAATAGGCAAGTTTAAAGTGGAAAAGGAGTGCAAAATCAGGGGAAAAGCGGACATATTTCCAAGGTAAACAACACAGTCACCCCTCCTGGTTGAACCTGAAAGCCAGTCCTAGTTTGCAAAACGAGGAAAGGGAGAAAGAGATTTCAAAAGTCAACGATCAAGCTTCCTCCCCCTGCCCTCCTGATTGGACCTTACTGGTCAAAGTGATGGCACCGGGTATACGGATTAGTTGCCGAGATCAGCTAAGGGAGGGACTTACAGACATTTAAAACATCATCATTCATAATTTGAAGTACTTACATGTGTATACTATAATTAATACAGTTTACGCAACCATGTCCAATTCATCATTACTAGCATGGGAAGTCATAAGTCATAACTAACAGTAGCAGAAACCGCAGCATGATAGGGTATCGTTGTCATGGGGATCAGGCTTGTAGGAATCCAATTTACAGAAAAGCAGTGTTTATCTGTGCAGCGCCTCCAGCGGGGCCATACTAAACATGCTTCGTTTTCTATACATTGAATTCTTACCTATAATTGATTGTGGCCCAGAGGCTTAAATGCCTTGGTCAGGGGGCATGCACGGCGTATTCAGATGAAAAGAGCGCTTCCACGCTGTGGAGCCGTGGTCCGTTTACTCAAGCTGTTCAATCAAACCGAGTGGGGATGAAACAGCTGGGCCTCCTTTAGGATCTTCAAACAAGACGCGCCAGTAACAGGCGTCATAAAGAGGGTAGGGCCGCATTGGTGATGGAAAAAAGTGAGAGAGCGAGCAAAATGGATGACGGGTGAAGTAGTAGAAGGGAATGAATGAGAAAGGTTTTAGAGGGAGACGCAATTGATTTGACCAAGACTGAAGCCATCCCTGAAACAACATTTTTCATTTCCCTTCCATTCGGCTGTTCCTTTTTTGTAAGGGGTCACAAGTTCTGATTTGGAGTTTGGACAGGCTAACCGGCTAACACTTCCCTTGAACCAGATAATTTGGTTTATTTCTCGTGAATTAGCCCCACTATCTAAAATACCACATAAGCTCCTCCATGTTGGAAAATATGCAGTGTTACATAATAACACAGCAGCAGCAGCATCAGTCAGTCTTACTTGTGCTTACCTGGTCTAAATGTGACCTGGTTGTGACAGGCCAGGGGTCAGACGATGTAATGTTGCATAACACATAAACCAACTGGTCACATCCAGCCATTGTCGTTAGGAGCATTTCTCTACTCGAGTGGACAACACCAGCACGCTCTTATAATCAAGGCACAGGCATCCTCTGGACACTTTTAATTTGTGAAAATATGTCACTCACGCCGTGAACTATACTAGTGCAAACAACATGCTAAAAGAATGTTAAGTAGAGCTGAAAAATATCAGGAGAATGTATGATCAAGATCAGTACATATTTCAAATAGCACAGAAGTAAATGTGTAAAAGTCCGCACCAAGGTTCAGACTTTGAAAAGTGTTTTATTATTTTGGTTTTAAGAGCCGCAAACATAGTTTCACAACCCTAACGTTAGCTTGATCTATTGGATTTTTCCTGGAGCTGCCTCTGTCATCGGCATGGCATGAATGCAGAGCAGACATGTGGAGAAAGTCTACTGATTTTAACAGCAAATATTGATCCATTGTAACCAAACAGATGAATATTTAAAGCACAATCAAAACAACAGCGATGTGAACCATTTTAACAGGCAATAATAAACCTGGCCATTCTCTCATCTGTGCACGTTTGTATTGTTTATTTATTGTTTATTAACGGGTCCCCATTAGTCTTTACCCTAGTAAAGACTATTCTTCCTGGGGTCCATGATAATGCTACATTTAAAATTTTACAAAACATCATTACATAAACAAATGCATAATTAAAATCGCATTCCTGAACACCACAAAAACATGCCTGGGAGATCATTGTTCTCTACGTTATATTCCATGATTTAGGACGTGTTTTTTTACCATTATTTTAAAACAGCTTTTGAACACCAATGCTGTTAAAGGCTGAGGGAGCTTATTCCACAGAACCATCGCTCTGTACAGAACAGTTCTCTTCAGAGCATTTGTCCTCGGCTGTGGAGGTGTAAAATGACACCGTGAAGCCTGTCGAGTATTTAAGCCGTGCCTTTCACTGGTCAGCCGTAGTTGGGAGAACAGACCTAAAGGTTTTATTATTGTTTATATTGTTGCAGAACAATATAAGACTGCAGGCCACTCTTTCCTCTACTTTAAACCAGGACAGCCTAGCATACATGGCCCTAACTCTAGTCCTGAATGGGCATCGCAGTGCTAGGCGAGCTGCTCTGTTCTGGACTAGTTGTAATTTTACAAGATCCTTTTTTGAAGCTCTTGACCAGATAATGGAGCAATAATCAATATGTGAAAGTGCAAGTGACTTTAAAACCAACTTGGTAACTGGATCAGTTAAAAAATATGCACATCTTCTTATATTACTAATTTTTGCTAGTGCTTTTAATATGTGGAGACCAAAATAAGGTTGAATCAATAGTGACTCCCAACAGTGCCATGCATGGAGAGACTGTATGCATGCATGTATGACTTTAAAGAAACTGCATGTTGAATTGAACATTTTAAATGGCATTTAATGAATAAAACCCTTTACTTTAATAGCACAAGCGGAAACATCTATGCATTTATAATGTTTACGTTGTATTCATTTCAGTTAACACGGGACAGAGTGAGAAGGGGGGGGACCACCAAAAATTGGTCTGAGTGCCGCATTTGGCACTTTAGACATGCCTGATCTAGACCAAACTGGCAACACTCAAAGTTTTAAGACTCATTTTGCCACGTGAGCCACTGGTGCAACCTACTAATTACACCAAATAAGTAAATTAATTATAACGTCTACATAATTAAGACCCATTGCCAATATGCATCGTCACCCACGCGATAATCGGAAAGCGGAGCATGTTGCCAGTTTAGACAGGGATGGTTGGATGTTGCTCAAGGAACCAAAATGCCTCCACCGTCCACTTATTAAAATAAATTGGCTGGTTTTTAAAGATGAACATTTGGCTGAGAATCCTTCGGGATAACAAGGTCTAAGAATAAGAGGAGGAATTAGGCACTTAGCATCAAATGTGTTGAGCTACATTGGGAGGGGTTGCTGCAAATTTGGGCTAAAAAGCAGCGGTGCTCAAACGTTTGTACAACTGGCTCTCCAATTAAATCCCTTTTGAAAGGACAGACAGAAACCTGATCTTAATTACAGAAGAGCTACACGGTGACACAGGGGAGTGCATAAATGGAACTGTAGAAATGCTGCTTATTCTCAAAAGATCTCTAGACCATCTTTTTTAATTTATATATCCTCATAATGGAGTGTTGTTTTGTTTCAGTAATCCTCCATGTTCAGTCTTTCTCCTATGTCCACACATCAAACTGGTTCTGATCCCATCCCTGGTCAAACTCTTCCCTGTAGCTTAAGTATCAGTATATTGCTGATTGGTACAGTTGGCCATTATTACAATCTGAATCACAAAAATAGGGGTATTTTGTGTGTTAAACTTACAAAAATATCAAGGTACGGTATTCTAAATGCCTATAGGACCTTTTAAGACCACACAGTAACAAAGCAAAGGATCACAGTCATTTCTGCTTTTTGATTTTACCATGCTAAGCTGCCTGACCAAAAAAAGTGTCCACCTGGATGTAACCATTATGATCTGGGGTTTGCTGCAGTTGGTCAGGTCTAGGCACAGAAACACTATGTGCCCAAAGAATGAGATCAGCTGACGACCTGAACATCCCGAATAACCAGGTTATTCCATCACTGGATATCTTATTCCAGGACAATGCCAGGAATCATCAGGCTCACATTGTGAAAGAGTGGTTCAGGGAGCAATGTGCAGATATGTGTTTTTTCACACATGATTAACCCCACAGAGAATCTTTGGGATGTGCTGGAGAACGTTTTGCGCAGTGGTCACACTCTCCCATCATCAACACAAGATCTTGGTGAAAATGAATGCAACACTGGATATTTTGACATAGCTTATAGAAACAAAGTCACAGCAAATGTTATTAAAGCTAAAGGCAGTGTACAAAACATGTATTTTACAGAATCTACCATCGCACATCCACATTTCAAAGGTCATGTAATGTATGTTGTCCAAACGTTTGCCCCATTTTTTTCGATACCACAGCATTTGTATTTTAGGATATCAAAACTATATAATTATGGAGACAAAATGGAGCAAAAGCGGTAAGGATATTTAACAGCTTATACTTGTATTGCATCTTACAAGCTTGACTAGGTCCTTAAAGTGTCATTTCATTTGCTCTTCACACTTGGTGGTGATAAGCTATGAATGCCGTGTAGCCACTGCTGCCCTGGTGTAGACTGACGGAAGAAAGGCTGCCAGTCTCTGAACACCACTCACTCACTATATTCACAAGGGCAAGTGTCTAAGGACACAACAACAGGCATTTATACGACTAACCGTAACCATGAATCTCACTGTAATGAAACCTAATCAACATTTCACATAATATAATTGGGTAACAGGCACAGCCTTATTAAGTATCCATTGCTAAGCTTATTAACATAATATTTACAGTCGGTCATTAATCAACATGGCAAGTCACATTTTCCACAGCACGTACCTTCCATCTCTGAGCTATATCTGAATTTTGAACCAGGACTAAGCATTTTCTGAACGGGACAAAACCAGATGAAAGAAGACAACCAACTCACTTTTACTATTTGAGAACATACATCACCGACCCCCCCATCCTCCCTTTGATAAGCCCCTCCCACCACCTCCTCGCTCGCCTCCTCCGTCCACGTCTCTCCATCCATCCTTTCTCTCACATGTAGTCGAGCGCCGCGCTATGCTCTGCCCAGAAAGGGCTTACTGCCATGTGGGAATTTCTGCACATTTCTGCTGCAAACTGGAGATAAACCAGCCATCGTCGCCAGGTGAAAACATTTAAATTATTTTATTTTTGTCTTGTTCTACTACTGACAGAGATAGTAAAGTCTAAACATCTTGATTCCAGCGGTGTACCAAAACCAGTAGCTTTTTACAGTCAGATACCCTTTTGGAGGCAACCAAGTATTTATCCAGGATTGGAACCGGCGCAAAGGCAAGACAAATCAGTATGTAATCAATTGTGGCTTAACTGAGGGAGTCTTTCCACCAATTCTTGAAAAAAAAAAGAAAAGGCAAAAAAAAAGTTTGAAAACCTCCTAAAAGCACTTGTTTGAACTCGGCATCTGTCGCATTCGCTGCTGAAAAAGACTTGGCAACAATAACAAAAATTAATAATAATTAAAAAAAAAAAGCCATAGCACCTACCGAGAGCTTTTGTCCCGAAGCGCCTTTGCTGGAGAGCTGGAGCGCGTCGTACTTAGCAACTGGTGAGGATGAGCGGCGCTGCGATGACCTACGTGTAATTTGGCGAGAGTGTTTTTCACCTCGTTGGAGAAGGGGGAGAGGAGCGACCAGGGGAGCAGGGGAAGGGGCGAGGGGGGGGCAGTGAAGGAAGCCAAACCAAGGTGTGAGGCTGTAAAGGAGGCAAGGACACGGCAGAGACGGGCAACGCTGGCAAATCTGAGCGGCCACATGCAAGCTTTGTGAACGCGAGGTGAGTGCGTGATGATTTGGGGGGGGGGGGGGTTCTTACATGGCAGAGATGTCAACTTCGGAGGCTCCTTGGAGGCAGCATATAGCAAAGACTTTATTAATGAATCGTGGAAAAAGTGCTGCGTCTCGTCAGCTGTCATCCCGGGCTTGTTTGGTGCGCTCTAGGCTGCGTAATGTTCACCGCGCTCTTGTACAACTATGGATGTTTATTCTTTTAACCAGGATGTGCACAGAAAGGGAATTGAGCCGAGCCATCAGTCAACGTCAGGAGGCATTAGAAGTTACAGGAGTGTTGGCGAGCGAGAGCGAGCTGAAGATGTGTTTAGTTTTTGCGAGATAAAACGGGATTTGAGGTCTCGTTGTTTCAGTTACGAATGACGTCCAAACAAACATGACCAAATACCAAGATGTTATTGGAATATGCAAACAAAGCCAGTGCAGTTGTAGAAGCGTGGAAAAGGTCCTTGTGCTTACATAATCTACAAAACATTCCATACATTTTGACTAACCTTACATGAAGTAAAGATATGCAAACAGAGAATATGTAACACTAAATATGAACAAAACAAACCAGAACTCAATCAAGACAAAAGTAGGACCGAGGGCAGCACAATATTCTGTGATGCAATATCCGTACTGTATCGCAAGAGCCCAAAATATATCGCAAAATGACAAAAGTCTTCCAACTGAATGGATGCAT
Organism: Proterorhinus semilunaris; assembly: GCA_021464625.1. Taxonomy (NCBI): domain Eukaryota; kingdom Metazoa; phylum Chordata; class Actinopteri; order Gobiiformes; family Gobiidae; genus Proterorhinus; species Proterorhinus semilunaris. The sequence continues at coordinate 9,532,076 of CM038359.1, forward strand.
GGAACTTCTAAATGTGCAAAAGTTCAGTTTGAACTTCAATGTTCCTAATTTAGTTCTATTTTAGCCCCATTTTGTAGGAATTATGTTGGAATTGAATAGAAAATACCGAATTAAAAAACAAAATATCACCAATACCTTTTCCATGTGAACTTTTTTGATACTTGATCTCCTGCTTTAATCCAGCTTTAGTCCTGATAAAAAATCTACCTCAGACTTGTTATAGCACCACTTCAGTCCCGGTTCAGTACTAAGCCAGTCCTTCATTAGTCAAAACCTCACGAAAAACGGCGGTGTCAAATGAAATGTTGAAAATTCTTCCCTACTTGAAGCAGCCTGTATTTGTAGATGAAAGTGTTGCGAGTGTCTGGGATCTGAATGCGATGCTAGCGGCTTAATTCTCCTCCATGGAGGATCCTCCATCCTCTCTGCATCGGTATCTCTTTGCCGTCCTATCGTAATGATCCAAAGCAAAAAGATTAAACAAAGCCCCCGTGGGTTTTCATCTTTCTACGATTTCTTTTTGGTCTCTTGCAGTGGTGTAGACCTCATTCCTTTGCTGTTTTGAAGCTTTCGCAAACTAATCAAGGATCTGGGCGGATGCTGGAAGAGAGAAATGAATAACAGAAAAAGCAGGGGCAGAACTCTCGGGAAATCCACACAGAGAACAAAAAGGGACAATGCAATGACAATTATTTTTGAAATTATGATTTTTTTTATTTCCCATATTTTCCTGCAGCCTTGACCTCATTCCACTGCTGCTTTGACACATGCGTCCGTGGCCTAATCAAGTATGTGTAATGACGCCGGAACATCCAAACACACAGCGCGGGTGATTGGGCCGATTCATCTCCGTTAGCAAAGCGTCCCTGTGTTTGTCAATCCAGTTAGTTGAATCAGTGAAGGCTTAATGCAATTTACCCCATGTCTTATTATGATTGAGACTTGATGGGTGCCCATTAGTGCCCGTAGTTAAACTTAGGGCTGCAGGCGAAGAGGACGGATATGTTTACTAATGCGTACGGATACGGCGGACTTCAGGCGCAAGCTAAAGCCACACTGCGGAACATTTCAGGTTACCAAACGGGGCCTCCAGGTGTTTAAGCAGACTCTTTGAAAGATAGGAGATAATTGGCTACCTATAGGAAGAATCGCTGTTATTGTTTATTTCGCCGATCGATTTTTAACAGATGTTTTCCAGCCGTGAACAGTACATCACAGATTATCATCTTTTTTCTAAGGCAATGCTCTGTCTATATTTTTTTGACCCACCATTTTAACTATTTAAACAGAGCCTCGGACTAGAAAATTTTCCACACAATATAAGATGAAAGTTTGTGTTTGATGGTATACATTGGGTGAATATTATGCAGTATGGCTTTAAAATAATGTATAGAAAAGTTCAAGCTGGTGCAGAGAGGGTTGTAGATTTTAAAAAAGTAGACAAAAAAACATGGTAGTTGTTTGCAAGCAATTTGAGCACTGAAATGTAAAGCCAAAAAGATCTTTGGATATAAATATTCACATACATTTTTGGTACTAGTTTAGTGGAAAAAGATTTCAAATAATATATTGTATGGCCAGCTAGACTTCTCTATTCTAATAAATTGTAGCACTGGCATTGGGAGAGTCATAAAATGAGCACTAAGTTGAAACACATTAGCTACACCCCGAATCAGAAGCAAAATGTTTCATTCAAATTTAAACTTTCCCCAAAATGGCATTGAATGTGTTCGTCTTGATGTGGAATCTTAGCCTAACTCCGACATTCGCAGTCCACAAAAGACTCTCAAAGTGGGCAGCGCCGGGGGGGGGGTCCTACTCCTCCTGCGTAGTTGGGCATGAATGACATCGGGTGATACTTTTCAAGTGACGGTCTCCGCAAGAAAATCTAAACCGGAGTTTGTCGTTTCATATTCAATCATGACTGGCAGAACACGAAGGGCTATAGACCACAAAAATGGCAAAAATTGGACTGGGAACAGGAGGAAAATACAAATAATACAGTTTATCTGCAAAATAAGGTGGTTTAGTGTTTGGTTTAATAGTATAGATGACCATTTTATAAATGCCTATTAATTTATCTCAGAAATATTGGCCAAGATCAATATTACTCAACATGTGAATAGTGCCATATGTGCGGTCCCCATAGCAACAGCACAATCAACCCCCAACAATGCATGGCCCAAGGTGACGTCGGGTGAAATGAGCACCCCTGAGGATACGAGGCAGTCGACAGTTCGGTCCCTTATAGCTAAATGTCAGCTGAGGTTTACCAAAGCAATCAATGGCACTCGACTTGAGCAGAGCCCCCGAGGTCTGCAGAAAAAACATTTTCACGATAAATGCGGGAACTTTTCAGAAATATAACATTAGAGATCAGAGTCTGAATCCTCAGTCCAATACAAAATCCATGAAAACATTTGATATGCACTTTAAGATGTACGAATGTTTAAAACTATTTTACCAAATAAAACTCTAATTATCTATTTCCCAATCTGCTGTCCTTCAGATCAGCATAAAAAAAATGTTATTTGCTAAACCCTCCTCTTGTGGTCGGAGTTTGTCTTTTAGTCCTCTGTTGCAATGCTTCTAAATACTAGAATGCATTTTACACACCCAACTGGCAAAGGCACTGTTATTTGGACAGGCAGTGGTGTTGCCGCATAATAGGCACCTGTGAGAAATCTATCTGTCTTTCCATTCAGTTCAAACAGGTCTGTGGACATAATTACCCTATCAGGCAGCAATTTTCCTAAACAAATAGGACGATATCAAACAGCCACTGAACTGTGGAGCGCAAAAACGTCACTTAAATCAATGTACTGTATTTCTAACCTTGAGCACAATAGGACCCAGGATGAGGACTCTTGTAAAGCCCAGAGTGGATCATTATTACAAGGTTAACCTTATACTTATTGTGGATATTAAAAATTCACGTGTTGCAGGGCCTTGTGACCTGGAGAAACTAGTCCATGTATTTATTTCAAATAGACTGGACTGACTTCATCACTTGTTTGCAGGTCATACAACTCTCCTTATACTGAATATGTAGAGTTTAGTTCAGTACTTAACAGAATATTTACTTCATAGGGATGGGACGATATAGCCTGGCTAACGCCAGATCCAGATTCAGATTTAGATTCATTTTATTGGCCATTTGCAGTTTAAACAACCACATTGGAAAGAAATTTGCAAAGAGCTCAAGGTGCAATATGCCAAACACATAAAAAGAAAGAAACAAAAAAGAAAGACACAGTATAAAAAATAAAAACAAAAACAGAACAAACAAACAAAGCCACATTAAAAGCTTACGGGTAAAATACTGTACAATAAAAATCCATACAAATAAATAGATAGAAGTGCCTTGTTTAAAGTGATCACAGCTTGAGGAAAGAAACTGTTAAGATGGCGATCAGTAGAACATATGACAGAGCAATACCTTCTGCCAGACTAAAATCACAAGTTATATTTAGTCTGGGGACCACCAATTCATTTTCTCGTAGGAGTGGTGTGGTTTACGATTGTCCATAGCCGTTTATTGGGCGCTCAAATGTCTATGCATTTGCACGTAGCCATAGCCAATTTTATTTATTTATTTATTTGAATAGGGAGAGTGTACAATATACATTAGCCTCAGAAAGGAGAGATGCATTGTACCAGGTTATAGCACTTGTATCATCGTATCCAATGACGTACCCTGTCATGGTCTGTCATGATGCGGGGAAATGATGACCCAAATGCAAACAGCAGCTCCAAACAAAACTTAAATTTAATGGACAGTCCAAGTACAGACAAAACTGAAACAAAACTCACAGGCCAAACCAGGAAAGCTTGATAAGGCACACGCACAGACAGTCACAGGAACTACGACATGAACGACAAACGACAATGATCCGACAAGGACAAGGGAAAACACAGGGGTATAAATACACAGGGAAACAGGGCACAGGTGAAACACATCAGGGCGGGGCAGGCAATCAACAAAGGGGAAGCAAAGCAAAAGCACAGGGACAGAACAGACATGTCAAAATAAAACACAGGACAAGACCGAAAACATCCAAAACAGGGGAACACAAGACGAACCGTGACATACCCGCTGTAAACTTTCGAGCTAAACTATTTAAAACACGGTCTAAAGCTTGATCAAAAGATGGCGCCATGTTGGATCCGTAAATAAACCTTTTTTTTTATTATCCCTAAACAAACAACAAGCTTCCGTGTGTCGAATAGCACGTCATTGTCTTGCTGTCCCTCCTTGTTCTGTGATTGGTCCCCAAAGCCATGTGAACATTTTGGCCATGGTCCCAAGAATGATTCCAGCGCACAAAGCAGTCTGGGTATTCCCAGACTAGGGATACAATACGATCACAATACTGCGGGCCTGATATGATACGATACCTATTGCGATACAATATATTTCAATGCACAAAGTGTTCGTTAATCATTATAACAAAGTACAATATTTTACCCCGATGAATTTAACAAGAAAGCGCAAGTTGAGTTTCCAAAATGACTCAATTAAATATAAATCAGTCTGGCTCTTTTGTTTAAACCAATCGGCACCAAATCTGGATTTAACAAAACTACCCTTAAAACATTTGCCTTTTTCCCCCATGACTTAGCTGAGTGTCAAAAGTATTGCAATACACGCATCGAAGAAATAGTAATTATTGCAATATTTTGTCCCAACCCGATTACTTTACATCTTTAAATCAAAGACAAGGGTTCTTTGAGCATTAAAGATTGGCCATGAATTTGCTAATAAGGCTGCACCAATTAGTGACGTTTTTAGTTTGTGACTGGTTGACAATTAAAATATTTCACTAATTGGTGCAGCCTTATTAGCAAATTCATGGCCAATCTTTAATGCTCAAAGAACCCTTGTCCGAGATATCTTGGAGAGCAAAAAAAAAACCCTTAAGTTAAGGAATTCTTAACTAAAGAGTAGTGGCTACCACACAAAGGTCACACTCACTAATATTTAGTAGGACCGCCTTTAGCGTTGCCTATGGCTCGCTTTTGCTGTACTGACTGATCAAGGACTAGATTAAATACGAAAGACTGCCCAATGGATCTTGACTAAAATCGTTTATTGTACAAATTTGTAAACATTTGCTGTGATGTCAATTTAATAAATGACCTTTGTGACTAACCACTCCATACGCAATACTCCTAAATAAACCTGCGTGCTGCAGAGCTCGATATTATATGTTCACTGCAGTCCGATCTTCAGACAAAATCTAGAATTGATGTGTTACTGAAAGTGTCAACGCTGACTAACCGGATGTCGTCAACTGTGTGAAACAGCGCAATAACATAAACTAATATGGTGGCACTTACAATGTTTTTACACCACATTTACAATAGGGAAAAAAGTAAGCTGAAAGTAGCGATGGTTTGTTTCTAGAGTTGTGTTCAGTAGTTTCCCAAGAGGTCTGCACATAGTTATACAAGGACAGCGCATGTTTGAGAAAATGTACCGTCTTCCTCGCTCAAAGAACAGGTGTTTTTTTTGCCTCAAAGACGGTCCAAAGATTGACAGGCGCAAGGACATTTTCATTTCAAAATGTAACATCTGCTGCTTTTCTGAAAAATCAATGACACAGCAGGAAGAAAGAAACATGAACATGACCACCTTGAGGAGCCAAAAGTACAATTCAAAAGTTTTCGTCAGTGGGTGAAATAGATGGAACTTTCGGACAGGCAAATTCCTGATTTCGTGGCAACCGTAATTGGCCATAAAAAGCAGACTTTTGAAAGCACTGCCGCCCACGAACAATTAAGCGTCCTCTGGAGAGCGTCGCCTCTCGCTGTACGGCGTGACTAATCTGACAATGTGGGCAAAACACAGAGAGCAGGCTGCAGCAGTCAAACAGCTCAGGACGCCCATGGCATTTACTCTACGAGAGACGGCACACACCAAAGCTCTAAGGGGCGTCACGATCGCTCAGGAAGGTTAACACGGCTTCTTCTGAGCAGGACGCACTCAGCGCAGAGCTGACAACTATCGTGATGTAATTAGATTGTTAATGCATGTTTTAAATGGGGGAATTATGCAAATTTAAATGTTTAAGGACGTTTTTTGCCATGTTACAATGTTATTCTCTAATCAAAAACATACCTGGAGATATGTCTCGCATTTTTACATCTTTGAGCAATCTTTGAATGTTCTTAGCGTCGAGGCTCATAGAACGCTCCTCTTGTTTTTCAAAAAATAGAAAAGTGGGGCGTGCATAAGTATTCATACAGCATGAATGAATACTTTGTGGACCCCCCTTTTGCTGCAATAACAGCAGCAAGTCTTTTGGGGTTTGACTCTACAAGATTTGCACATCTAGAGACTGACATTTTAGCCCATTCCTCTTCACAAAACAACTCAAGCTCTGTCAAATTAGAAGGAGAGCATTTGTGAACAGCAGTTTTCAGGTCTTTCCACAGATTTTCAATAGGATTTAGGTCAGGACTTTGACTGGGCCATTAATACATTAATATGTTTGTTTTAAACCATTCCATTGTAGATTTAGCTTTGTGTTTAGGGTCATTGTCCTGCTGGAAGGTGAATCTCCGCCCCAGACTCAATTCTCTTGCTGACTCCAGCAGGTTTTCCTCCAAAATGTCCCTGTATTTGGCTCCATCCATCTTCCCAACTATTCTTACAATCTTCCCAGTCCCCGCTGAGGAAAAGCAGCTCCATAGCATGATGCTCCCCCCACCATATTTGACACTGGGGATGGTGCACTCAGGACGATGAGCAGTGTTAGGTTTGCTCCATACATAACGTTTTGCATTTGGGCCAAAAAGTTACATTTTTGTCTCATCTGACCAAAGCACCTTCTTCCACATGGTAGCTGTGTCCTCCATATGACTTCTAGCAAACTTCAAACAGGATTTATTATGGCCTCCTTTCAATAATGGCTTTCTTCTTGCCACTCGTCCATGAAGGCCAGATTTATAGTTGTCCCATGTACAGATTCCCCCAGCTCAGCGGCAGTAAGTCGCAGCTCCTCCAGAGTTATCTTGTGTACAAAATACCCGTCAATATTCTGGGGGGTCTCCATCTCCCAATTGTTGCGCAATACAGACATACATTTTCTCAACACAGCTTTTGCAATGTTGTGCGTTATTACAATGCAAGCAGACAACTGAATAAATGCTCTGCTGCCTCCGTGAGATGCTGGAGCCTCGCGCTGAGAGAGAGAGATACAGACTCCAGACATAACTGAAGTTATAACTTAAGCCAGGACTCCTGTACTACGTTTGTAATGCGCTAATACACATGAGAGGAAAAGGCCGACATTGCCACTCCACGCATGCTCGTAATGTTTACTTTTCACTCCACAAACCCAGCGTAACTTTATCTAACCATAAAATCAAAAATATGAAGCGGATCACTCTCAAATAAGAAGTGGCTGAAAGCTAGTGCACGCCCCACTTTTCACTTTTGTATTTTTTTTTAAATAACAGAATCATGTATCTTTTGCTTTCACTTCACAGTTGTCTGTTACTTGTGTGGGAACTTTCAGTAAGAAATTCAAAATAAAATCTTTATATTTATGTAAATATGACAAAATGTGCAAAAGTTCAAGGTGTATTAGTACTTTTCGAGAGGCACTGTAGCTTCACTACAGCAACACTTTCTTTTCTTGTTCTGTTTATTGGACCAGCAGCATAGTGAAAAGAATCAAGCGGGGTGGGGGGGCTTAGGGCGAGTTTGCTTGGAGAATCAGTAAGAGAAACAACTGGCTATTTTGTTTTAGCAGCATTTGCTAACCAACAAAGACGAAGATAATGATCAAGATGTGTTTGAGATTATTACCAAACACCTGCTCAAAGCATAATACCATCACATTAAAATCAAGCATTACTTAATTAAGATGATTAAACATGTCCAGTTGGCATTATTTTCTTTATTTTTGGATTTAAAAAATCCGGCCTGGCTCCGTAAATAACTGCTTTACAGCAGGTTCCTTGGCCCCAGCTTAGAAAGGGAAACCAGAGCGACTGCTCACAAGATGGAAGTAGAGCTTAATCCTATGGCACAGAGCATAGATGTGGAAGGTCAGGGCGTCCGACAGTGACAGAGCAGAGCAGGGGGGGTCTGACCAAGAGCCTGTGATGGACTGTATACGCTCTGTTGTACAATCTGCCACTGTTTCAAGTATTTCCTCTGTTGTACATACAGGCAGAAAGTGCGACGGGGTGGAGGGAACTATTGCATGTAGATGCAGTCGAAGGAAAAAGTGGGTTTTGGAATTTCTCACATTTCAGCCTAAATCGGTCACTAAATGTGGTCTACTCTCCATGAAAATTATAAGAATGATTAAACAGTGTCTGCTTAAACTAATACCACCCAAACATTTACATTGTATCATATTTTTACAGGTCATAACATGTAACTATTCACAATATAGCGTGGAATAAGTAAGTACACCGCCTGAATCTCGCTGAACTGCAGCAGTTTTGTAAAGAGGAATGGTCCAAAATTCATCCTGATCGTTGTGAGCGTCTAATCTGCAACTACAGAAAAGCAGTTTTGCTGCAAAAGAAGGATCAGCCAGTTATTTAATACTTACTTATTCCATGCATGTTGTGAATGCCTCAGGTTTTTCTGCAAAATGTCTTGATAAACTTGTGAATACATTTTTCTTTTGATGATAGCACGTTGTCCAGGCCCTGAGGCAACAAAACAGCCCCACACCATGATTCTCCTGCACCGTACTTCACAGTGAGGATAGGGTTTCGATGTTGGTGTGCTGTTCAAATTGTCCTCCACAAATGACATTGTGCGTTCCTCCCAAACTATGCGACTTTGGGTCCAGTCAGTCCACTGAATATTTTACCAGTGGTGCTGTGGAGCATCCAAGAGCTCTTTCGCAAACCAAAGTTGAACAGTTTGGGGGGGAAACACAACGTCATGTGTGGAGGACAAATGGAACAGCACCAAAATCAAAACCCTATCCTCACTGTGAAGTCTGGAGCAGGAGAATCATGGTGTGGGGCTGTTTTCTTGCCTCAGGGCCTGGACAACTTGATATTATCAATGAAAACATTTATTCACTGGTTTATCAAGATATTTTGCAGAAAAAACCTGAGACATTCACAACAGCATGTGAATAATTAAGTGATGTATTAAATAACTGGCTGATCCTTCTTTTGCAGCAATAACTGCTTTTCTGTAGTTGCAAATTAGACGCTCAATCTTGGACCATTCCTCTTTACAAAACTACAAAAGAGATTTTTGAAGATTTCTGGGTTCACCCACTTACTCCACACCGTATTGTGAATGTTCACATGTTATGTCCAATACAAATATGATACAATATAAATTGTGGTATTGGTTTAAGCAGACACGGTTTAATCATTCTTATAATTTTGATGAAGATCAGACCACATTTAGTGACAAATTTAGGCAGAAATGTGAGAAATTCCAAAGCGTTCACATATTTTTTCCTCCCACTGTACATTGGCAAACATGGTACTATTTTACTGTAAACAACAACACATTTTGATTAGTCACGGTCCACTTTAATGTATTTATTTAAAGCCAAAAGGCGTAATGCTCGAATTCTGGGGCAAATTTGATATATAAATTAGGCCTAATGATAATTAAATTAGCCAGTTTGGTATTGTATCAGGAAAGAAGTTTCTTTATGCTATAGAAAGTGTCAGCCCCAAAACATGGTTTGCAATAGTATTGTTCAGTATCGTTTTAAAAAAATATAATGGTTTCAAGCTCCATTTATGGCCAAAAACAAGTAGCCCTAAAGAAAACAAGACTCTTACAAAACTCGCACACAGTTACAAAAAAAACACGTGACAAAAAGGTTTGAAAAACCATATGCTTATTTTCCAAAGTTATACAAAGTTTGTAGCCATTGAAATGTCCACCGAGTATAAGCACAAACTAGGGAAAGCTAACAATGCGTGTCCACCATATGTTTCACTGATAAGGACAGTTCCTTATGAGCAGCCTTGTTTATGGTGATGGGAAATTCACGCACGTCACTGCTGCTAATTATGGAAAGGCTAAAATTATTTAAAGCTATCCGGGCTTGTTTACATGGGCTGGTAAGGATGCTGAATCGAGACACCATCTGTCACAATTGTATTTGATCAAATGATAGCAAAAAGAGTATTGTCATGCGTCAGTCTGTGAGACGATTGTGGTCCCTGAACGGCAGGCATTTTTAATTAGAGCCAAACTTCATAGTAAACTCAAGGGACTGATTGGCAGAGCGGTGTTTAAAAGCGACTTCCCAAGTGACACAGTTCCAGAGTAGGATGAAGTTCTATTTACATGAAGAGTGGCAACAGTTACTGTATGAAGACAAAGGGGAACTAAGGTCACTCAGGAAATATATCTACACATTAATATGGATCGTGTTTTTTTCAAATGATGTCATTAGTGAGATTCTAAACATTTGACATGTAGGAACAGAAGAACTGATCTTTGCTGATCCATTTCTCTATATCACCACAAGTTAAAGTGCACATCACAGGTCACACAATTCATTTCATCAAAACATATTTAGCACAAATGTACAAAATACTGTAATAATTAATACCTAGTTTTCCTGGAAACAGGTAAACTTTCAATAACTGTCAGCGTGCAATCATAGTGTACACAAAGTATTGCTAATGAGCGAGTCCTTGTGAATAGAACTCTCTATTCCTTTTTTTATGTCACTAAAGTACGTTTCAACTTCACAGCACTGGTGTAAAACATAATAATGACATCATCAGACCAAGTTACTTAGGCATATAAAAGACATCAGTATATGCATTTTAAAGCCACACTGTGTAACATTTCACCCAAAAACTAGAATAAAATACAAGCATATATTTTATTACAGATATGTTTATTGTCCTTCTGTGGACCCACCACCTGCAGGAGGAGCCATAGGGACTGGTGCGATGTGACTTGAGCCGGCAACGGACAAGTGGAAGAAAATGGATGGATGGATAGATATGTTTATTGTTTATTGCCTTAATGTTCAGTGCAGCCCTATGGGGTAACTCCTGTTGTGATATTGGGCTATACAAAACCATTGATTGATTGATTGATTGATTGTTTAAAAATACCCACCAAAAAAACAACCAAACAAACGTGTGCCTGCTGGGAGTGGCCTGCTGGCAGCTCTCCTCAGTCCTGACTGTAACTTTACTGGGAGCGGGGAGCCAGTGGCACTGCCATCAAATGTTTGTCACCTCCCTATGGTCCTGTACTTCTTTAGTTAGTTTAAGTTTACTTGATGAAGCAACAGGTTTATAGATTTTTTTTTTACCATAGAACATTTCTGAACAGAATGCTTTCCTCAAACTATTCCTCTTATTAGAGATGTTTGGATACACACACTAGATGCTGCTTGAGTTAAAATGACAATCAAGTAATAAAAAACCCTTCTGTGTCCTGCTAAAAAATATTCTGAACTTAATAAACATGTTTTTACACTTCTGACACTAAAAGACGTTTTTTCCCCCAGCAATTGGATGTCTTGAAAGATTCTTTGTCGGAGCCACATTCCTCTTCCACACTTGACAGTAAAGTTTAAGAGCTTACCTGCTGACTGCAGCAGAACGCTGTAGTCCGCCCCCCTCAGTGTGGGCGTGTCCTCCTCCACTTCCTGTGTTTCTGAGGCTTCATATCTGGCCCAGTTAGACTCCAGTTTCCTCCGAGAGAAGGTCTCGGTCACATGATCATCACTCCCAAAGTCCACTTCATCCTGGTCCTAGAAAGCACAAAACCACTTCAGTTCAGTCGATAAAGAGCTTCACTATTATTTTATTTCTGATAAAAAGATACTACGGCAAAATGTGGTCTAGGGTTATGGATTGCCAGATGCTGTGGGAATAAAATGTGCTGAAACAGTAACCATTTTTAGCCAGCAGCATGCTATCAAATCAATGGTGCTGCAACAAACACACTTTAAGCACAGAGATGCCTAAACTGCGTCAGGTGACGGATTATGGGCTTTAAAAATGTTCAGGGCAGTTCTGGCCATTACACAACAACGTTCAAATCAGCTACTTTCTGCAGCCTAAGAAGAGACAGCCCAAGTAAACAGGATTACTCAAACTTGCATTGATTGAGTGAAAAACAACTCCCAGAAAATTGCCATTAAATGGTTAAAAACTAGAAAAAAGACAAATTGATTTCAACCTAGGTTTCCTTATGCTGCCCATTAAGGACACAGACACACGGTTCAGTAGATGTGCCATACCTCATTTAACAATTCAAAATCTCCAGAATCCAGTCAGTATGCAATATTCACACTGTCCCTTCCACTGTACAGGTAGATAAATCACTTCCAAATGTCTCACTGGGCATCGGTACTTTGACTAACTTTTAATACAAAAAGCTTTTAGCTCTGAATGGAAATAGATCAAAGTGGATAAAGTTTTGTTTTTGTGGCATGGATCTTTTTCATCTTGTTCTGTATCTCGTCGTAAATAAGACCAGACATTTTCAGAAGAATACAGCCATTTTCTTCAATACAAGTGTGCGGGGACTAAGGAGAGCTATTGAAGTATCCATCTCTGCTTTCAAAGTGAATGCTCTGCAAAAAATTACTCTTCAGAGATGGATAGATATTTCAACTGAATTCAGGATATGATAAAAAAAAAAACTGCTTCCTTTCGTAAACCTGAGACATGGCTTTATATTTTATTGGTTTTAAGGACTCACACGCACAATATCTCGTCTCCATGGGGTCTTTCTTGATAATGGTGTAACTCAGAGCTCTACAAACATATTGCAAAAGTTGTCTGAAAAGTCTATTCCAAACTGCAGCCCACCTGAGTACAAAACCCTGGTGATATAGAGCATCTAATGGATAATAGCAGCCCAAAATCTAGTCATACCCACACATTATTATGGTAGGAATTATGTAAATGATACTCAGTCACATTTGCTAATGTACCAGAGCAATTAATTGAAATTACAGTTCAAATGGCTGCAGTGAGTGAACAAAATATCCTGTTTCCACTGGGTCATGAAGTCTCTATAGCTGTATCAGGCAAAGGACTCTCAATTTGAATATTTTCAATATTTCCTCTTCAAAAGTAGATAATCCTGCCTTTGTTAACTCATACAATGATATGCAATTCAGAACATGTTTAAAGAAGAAGTGTAAACTACGGAATATATGATTATCGGAAAAATATATACTTTGCAATTTGCGACCGCCCAAATCTTGATTTTAATAGCGATCAATGTTGTAGCTCAACAATGACATGGACTAACCGTTGCTAATGTCAATAATGCAGTCATTGACTCATGTCCAAACCTCGCTGTTGAAACCATGCACTAAGAGCTGTGCTTTCACAAATGTAGCTCCTAAACAGCGGCCATTGACACACAGCACAACAGCACAGTCGGTCACCGTGCCGTGCAAGTGGGTCAAGACCAATGTTCTTCAAAAGTCTGAGTCACATTTGGACACAGTGTCCAAATGTGACTCAGACTTTTCATTCAGCTGTCGTGGTGGAGATGCATCAATGCCACACGTGGGCTGGAGTGAAATAGTAATACATGTCATCACAGTTTCCGCCAAGGTAAAAACGTAAAAACTAAATAATATTCAATTCAACGAAATGCCAAGAATTTTTATTGAATACATACAAAAACATGTGTGTTTACTGTGAGATGGCTTCTCTTCAGACCTGACTCTCTTGGACGACAGTAGCTCAGATGTCATCCTATAAGCGAGGGGTTGGCAGTTCGAATCCCAGCGCTGTTGTTGTGTCCTTGGGCAAGACACTTCACCCACTGTACCTCCAGTGTCTGTGGGGAGTGGGATATCCCCAGCTCATTGCTGCTTTCCATTAACTATAGGTAACCAAATAAGATTTTGAGTACAGCAGGTTCTCTTCAAACTACTTCATTTTGAAAGCCCACGGCAAAAGTAACATTGTCTGTATTCCTGAGCATGAGGAACACGTTTGGTCTCGCTGGTATTTGTGTGTATGTTTTTGAGTTTTACGACAGTCGAGTTGCTCTTGTACCGCTGCGTGTGGATTCAGATACCCTTTTTTTTGCCTACACCACTGCTGGGATCTGAAAACTTTCTGGGCCGGCATAGGACGTAAACAAGAAAAACATAACTGTTGGCCTCTTTTTAACCCCCATAACATCAGAAACGGCACAGACTGACAACAGCAGGAGAATTGTTTGATTGCAATCAGAGAGCCCCCATCTTCTGGAGGAGATTTTCCGATGATTGCAATCAAAGTGGTCCTATTGTTCCTCATGTCATGCTGCAGTTTCCATGGCACAAGCTTTAGGAGTCAGAGCATCCCCTGGAGAAACTAGGCCGATGTTTAGAGGTGTTATACGCAATACTGCCAGGGCTGTACAAAGGAGAGCAGTACGAGGTGATGGGGAGGATAATTTGTGAAAGGTGGTGGTAGGTCACAACGACAAAGCAGCATTCATCATCTCTCACATCAACGAGTGACTGAGGCACAAAGGCAGTCTCTTAGGACGGTAAAATTAGTGGACATATAGCATTTGTATTGGGTTGTAACTTTTTCACCACATAGTAGATGGAAGGAAACGGTTCTTTTAGACAGGGAGGACTTGCAAAAGCTGAACCCCACTACAACACAACCTAAAATCTTAGCAAAATTACATATTTCAAGTGTCGAGTTCCTGCCTTTGACTTATCAACCAGTGCCAACTTGGAAAACAAAAGTGTGTAAAAAAAAGACTATGTAGCAGCCTAATTTGATTGTTATCAGGGTTATACAGGGCCGCATTTAGTAATAATACCACATTATGTAATAACATTTACAGTTTTGCAAACAAATTGTTAACATTATTAAGCACCTAAAGATACCAAAATCCCATAGTAACATTGTGCACTATGCCTGTGTCTGGTTAAGCTATTTTGCACAAGATAGGAGTGGTAAAGTTTGGGGAAAAGGTTCAGGCATGTTGTCAAGTTATAGGGTCCAAACTTATTCAATGAATTACTACTTGCTTATGGTGTGCACTGAGTATACATTATTATTAACAAATGATAAGAAAAGAAAAGAAATGTATTATCATCCCTTTATCGTATTGTATTACACGTTACTGCAAAAGGAGAATATTATTCCAGAATGCAGCACATTATTCAACATGCGGTGTTTATGACTCAAAAAAGTGAAATGTTATTATATTTGGAACTGTTGACACGTGTTATTGCAGCTGTGCATGCCTGTATTTAGGGATGTTGTTGCCAGTGCCACAGTAAAGACATGTATCGTCATGCTGGTTTGCAGTCAAGATTAAACCTGGGCACCTGGCTCATTTTTGATCCTCGTGCGCCTTGAAAGTTGTTGTAACCGGAGACCGTGATGCTGCAAGTTGCGTGGTTTTGTGCTGGACATAGTTAATCAGCACACATAGCACTAACTACTATGAAAGGCAAGAAAGGGAATGTTTATTTATACCCCGCATTTGGTACACAAGGCAACTTAATGCGCCCGTGATACACAAACATTATCCACTTATTCCTGGGAGGAGAGGACGGAGACACGTACGCTGCTCACCCGGCGGCCGAAGTCCGCTGCGAGCCCGCCTCCTCTTCCACGGGCGCGGTAGTGGTCTCTCTTGCTCCGGCCGCGGGGATGCCCTCCTCGGCCGCGGCCCCGGTACTCGCCGCCGTGACTGTCACCATCATGCTCACCACGGCCACCCCTGTTCCCGCTGCCACCTCTTCCTCGGCTCCGTCTGAATTCCATTGGTGTTGTGAACTTTTAACCGGGCACTTTAGCCGAGAGCACCAAAACAATGCGGGCTAAAGGGTCCGTCTGTCTAAAGGGCTCCACTCAAAACAGTACATTCAAAAGGTTCCGGATTCAAACCAATGAAGTTATTATCAAAGTTTTCAACCCAGGCAGAGATAATGGTCATTCTATCTATAATATCATTCTACGAATAATATAGACCAATGAAGTTTCTATAAAAACTAATATTATAAGACAGTCGTATTAACAGGCTTACTAGTTGAACCACAGGTATTATACGCATGATAAAATAAGTACATACACTATCAATCGATATCTTGTAGCGTAGCAGTTAACGCTTGTGCTTCACAGCAAGAAGGTCCTGAGTTTGATTCCCATCTGGATGGGGCCTTACAGTGTGGAGTTTGCATGTACCTGCACAGGTTTCCCCTACCACTAAAAACATGTACAATAGGCCATGGTGAATCAGAGTGTGTTTTAGAGTGTGAGAGGGACAACGGATGCAAATTAGCCCATGATTGCAATCTGGTGTGGTGTGTTCATGCACTGTCCCTACCAAATAAATAAATAAAAAATGTATGTCAACTTCCATTGATGATATGGGCTATACAATAGCAATTGAGTCGATGAATAAAAAGTTATTCAGGGAGGCACGTGATAACATTAAATGAGCAAACTATATTTTAAATATTTTTCTTTGCTTCCAGTTTAGGTCATGGGATCAAAACATGCTTAACGATACACAGGGAATTATTTGATTTTAAAACAAAGTAGCATTCTTTCATCAGTAAATATTATATTATTGTTCATATAGTGATGAATGCAGTATTATTGTATAAGTACAAACTTTTATAACAATAAAACATTTTATTTGAGGCACCTTTCAATACACTCAAGTGCACAGTAAAGTAAAATATGCACAGTTTAAACTCACTATCTACTTTGCACTTGTAAGCAAGCAGTTCTACAAAGTTATTAAATGTATGCTTTTTGTTTTTCTCTCCAGGTGCAGCTCTCTTTCCACATGGATCCCCAAAAGAAGATCTTCCACGACCTGGCCAATTACACCAGTGACTTTGAACCTCACAGTATGGAAGCCGGCTTTGCAAACAGCACTTTTGGCAATGCCTCCCACGCCTACGCTGCTCCCCATAACATTTGGGAGGCCATAGCTATTGCCACCTTATCCGCAATTGTCAGCTTAATAACCATAGTAGGCAATGTCCTGGTCATGGTTTCTTTCAAAGTCAACAGCCAGCTTAAGACAGTCAACAATTACTATTTGCTCAGCTTAGCCTTCGCTGACCTCATCATAGGAGCGCTGTCTATGAACTTGTACACTACATATATCTTAATGGGCTACTGGTCTTTGGGAAACTTAGCGTGCGATCTCTGGCTGGCAGTGGATTATGTAGCCAGCAACGCTTCTGTTATGAACTTATTAGTCATCAGCTTTGACAGGTACTTTTCCATTACAAGGCCGTTAACATACAGGGCAAAGCGGACTCCGAAAAGAGCAGCCATAATGATAGGCTTGGCATGGCTTGTGTCTTTCGTACTGTGGGCACCCCCCATTCTGTGCTGGCAATATTTTGTTGGCGAGCGCACTGTGCAATGGGACCAATGCCAAATCCAGTTCTTGACACAGCCGGTGATCACTTTTGGCACTGCTATTGCTGCCTTCTACATCCCTGTTTCGGTAATGACAATCTTGTATTGTCGAATCTACAAAGAAACACAAAAAAGAACTAAGGATCTGGCTGAGTTGCAAGGATTGACCAGCGGAAGCGTCCAGGAGGGGTCCAAACCCCAAAAGACAGTCATCCGCTCGTGTTTTCATTTCACGAGAGAAAAGGGAGCTCGCAGCCAAGCATCCTGGTCTTCTTCGAACCAAAGCAACGTCACCAAGACCACCACGAGGTCGGACGACGCGTGGACCAAATCCGACCAGGTGACCACATCCTTCAACAGCTACACTTCTTCCGAGGAGGACGAGCATCAGGTCTCCATGGACACGCCCAAAGGCTCCTTCAAAGATCAAACACAGAGTAGTAAGAACGGTCAAGTGGTCGACTACGGGGGAGACGAGCCGTACTTCTCGCCTTCCAAGAAAAATGGCAAAAAGGGCATTGCGTACAAGTTCAAACCAGGTTCGAAGGGGAAAAATCTGAGCGCAGATCCATCTCCAATTAAGATTGCAGCAGAAGTGGCAACCCAAAACACCCCATCGCCTTCCTCCACCACGTCGAAACCTTTGGACCCAAACATGAAGAACCATATAACCAAGAGAAAGAGGATGGTGCTTGTGAAGGAGAAAAAAGCAGCCCAGACCTTGAGCGCAATCTTGCTGGCGTTTATACTCACCTGGACGCCGTATAACATAATGGTGCTGATCTCGACCTTCTGCGGCGAGTGCATCCCTACCTGGCTGTGGCACCTGGGTTACTGGCTGTGTTACGTCAACAGCACCATCAACCCCATGTGCTACGCCCTGTGCAACAAGACCTTCCAGAAGACCTTCAGGATGCTGCTGCTGTGCCAGTGGAGGCGGAGGAGGTGCGAGGAGAAGCTCTACTGGGGGGGGCAGAACCCCCACGTCAACAATAAAGTCACTTGAACTGGTGAAACAGGGAGGATTTGAGGTTTTAGGGTCAGAGTACAGTGTGCTGCGCAGGGGACCTTGGAAGTGGTGAAGCCTACCAGGAAAGCACTGAAGGAGTAAAAAGCTTTTGAAGATTCAGTTCAACATGATTATAAGAAGTGTGTTTATGTTACCAAAGACGGGTCAAAATAATACAAAGAAAGTATTTCAAGAATGGTTGTAACCATAAAACCCAATATCATTTCAATAAGGCCTACACTGATACTGTACATTTTAAAATCCTTTGCGACATCCTTCCATGGTCACTCCACATTAACTCAAATTGTGTTATTAAATTACATGACATGATCTGAAAGGTCCTATTTTCTTCTTCTTTTTGGTTTACAAGCAATGACAGTGTGCAAATAAAGTTTAAACTTTTAGTTGTGGTCCAAACTCATTTCTAACTTTACTAACACATTTCTAACATCCCAAATCTTCACAGGGAAGACTTTATAAGCACGTTTCATAACTTTAAGGAAGCAATGTGGAGTTCTACTGTCACGGTAACGCTAACAACAGCAAGCCTGCCAGTTCACTAGATAAAAAGGCTTTATGATTAGACGCACAGCACATAAATATATATAAAGGCCTTGATGTACAAATGTCTTACTTTTACAACGTGTGGAGGACAAAACAAATTGGATTCCAATTCAAGAAAATTATAATGGACAGAGGATCTTAAGATTAGTATTTTCGTACTCAGTATAAAAGGACACATTTAAGTGGGGAAAGTAAACAATGTTATTTCCTTAATTTCATTGCAACAAACTTTTTGACAACATGTATTGGATTTCTAACTACACAATGTACCTTCTTTTTTTTTTTTTGCTTGAATAACCTGTATAAAGAAAAGAGTGCAGGTCTACATATACACTTGCAAAACTGTAATATAAAATCTTGCTATTTAAGTGTTTTGTGCTGTTTTCTGGTTTCTAAAGTATACTGATGTTTTGATTTCAAGGGCTAATCACTTTCTTTGCATTTAAGCAGCTTATGTTTCACATGACATAACGCTCAGATTAAGCAGTATATCCAATGTTTATACTAGGGTAAAAAATCATTGTAAGGCTGTCCTTTACATAGCTTCCTCTGGGGGGCTGTTGTAAATTAAGTGCCGTCTCTTAGATGTATGGTGTTATGCTCTGTACCTTTCGATGAGCTCAGAGTGAATGAAAATGTGCAGTTTTACTCAGTCCGTTTTGTGAAAGTTAGATATTTGTATGATTTGTTAATGATGTAAAAGTGTAAAATACAAGTTGAAACAAAATTACACTGCAAGTTTATTTTTAAAACTATAGACGTGTCTGTGCTTGCTTCGTGTGTTCCATGGGGGAGGAAGTAGAAGCCGATTCCTTATATTCAGTATATTATTTGATATGGGATCAAAGTGTGGGCAGGCTGGGTTGGTTTCATTACTTTCAATTCTGACATGGTGCCCTTTATTACCTGATGAAACGGGTTAAAGTTATTAGGAAAAAAACAAGTTTGTAAAGAAATCTCTGAATAGTAACAGTACCACATTTGCCTTTTTTTATTTATTTTTTTACTTTTCCAGATGCTCACAGGCGCTTTACAATTACAATTCTCATGGAAGTTAGACTGCCAGCCTGCGCCATCAACACCCCCAATGACACACACAATATTCAAGCAAGATAGTCTTGCCCATGGACACAACAGCAGTTAGAAGTCAGAGCTTGGATTCAAACCTCTGATCTTTAGAGCCATGAAGAAATAACGACCACTGGTAATTTATGCTTTACCCGGGCCGCTGTGGCCCGGGTAAAGCATAAATTATTCTCACTTCTATGATTTCTGACACATGATGAGGTTATTACTGGGAATGAGTGGGCTATAAACCTCAAGTAAGGTAAATATATCTTAAAGTTGTTCTGTAAGGATGTGTTTCTGAGAAGAAAAAAACAAATTACATTTAAAGCCCTCAGGCCTTCCAAGTTCCTGTTATTCACTTAAGCAAAGATATCTCACCACATACTATTCAGAGCATTATCCAATTATATTGAAAAACTTTCAGAATAAAACACATTTTATATATCATCACATTTATTAATCTGTTTTAAATAAGATCTTATCAGACTTAAACTTTTAATGCATCTTCATTCACAGTCGTTTTACAGTTTTTCAGAAACAAACAAAAACTATGAATATGTCTATATGCTCTATATCAGGTAGAGGAAGTAGCAGCTGAAAAGAAATTAAGTTAGCACAATAAATGTTGAGCGGTGTCACAGATAATATGAAGTTCATTAAGATTAGCAATGCTAAGAATTTCAGTGCAGAACAAAACCTTTTCCAATTGTACCATACAAGTCCAAATGTGCTCAATATTTTAATAAAGAAACTGTACAAAAGACCCAGAAGGGCAAATGACACTTAAAAATCGTGCTTCCATTGCATCTCCAGCAGGGGGCAGAGCACAGTACTACCTCCGTTTGACAGCTGGCCTCGTGCCTTTGCTGCTTCCTCCAGTTTTGCTAGAGCCTTTGGAGCCAGAGAAGAGCTTGGTCATCAGCTCAGAGACGTCGGGCAGTTCAGGGTTGGGGTTCAGCATGTTCATGGACTGCTCCATTTCCTGCCAGGGCAAATATGAGTTCAATATGGAGGAAGCTTATTACTATTGGCCCAGTACTGGTTTGGCATTTAAAGTATGAGATGAATCTTGGCAATATTTGCAAGAAAGGAAATGGAGTTATGAGGGCTGCATGAATGAAGAGGCCCCAAGGCAACGAAGGTGGAAATAAATAAATAACCATGACATTAGTGAGAGCCCGGTGCAGTTACTTTAATTTAGGTTTCTATTAAAGAGCTACTGCAGGGCTGTTCTGCTGAGGTCACGCTGAGGGGTCCATTTAGATTTTACATTTACCAACAAAACAAAAGTACTGCTTCACATCTTTTGCCAATAAAATATCATACTAAATAAGACTGTACATAGGTAGGTAATTAAATTAATATGGCACAGTAAAAAAAGCGCAACAGTTGAAGTCGGATTTGCATGGAAGTTTGTACCTTTCTCATTTCTGGGTCGTTAGTGTTGACAACTTTGGGCAGAAGGACAATAATCAGCAGAGGTAGGACCATCATCATCACCTACAGAAATGACAGATACAAGTTTTAGTGTTAAAGAATGTAAATACTAACAATACTAAGCAAAATAAAATATGGATATCACAGTGCTGTTGTATAATTACATGTTCCCAAGAAACAGTAGTGTTTCCCCAAAACTAGGGAGGGAACCTTGACTACCATTCAATACAAGTTAAACAGAATGACTTTTCCCCCTTAAAAATACCAGTTTTATTGCTTTTATGATGCAATGTTTAAGTTTATGTTTTAGTAGTGAATCAGAATCATTGAAAAAATATATTAAAAGCCACACAACAGAGCTGGAATGTGACACATGCAGGGTGACCATTACCTTGGAGAAAAAAAACATTACTGTCATTTGTTAGTTATAACTGAATTCGAGCTACAATCGTGTCTCACCATTGGGTTCATTAGGAAGTCCGTCCAACCCCACGTCTCCCTCTTCATAAAGTAACTGTGAGGCCCAGAGGCTCGGACCTGGAGAGGATATGGCTGCCGGATGACTTCAGATGTCTTGATGTAGTTCACCAGACGAGCCCTGTAGAAATGAAAAAACAAGCTGCTGTTTAACAAATAAAAGGCAATGGTGATAAAGTAAACGGTGTGACTTGTACCTCATTTTGCCCTTGGATGTGATGTCAACACGCACTGGCTCAAATCTGAAGGTGGGTGAGATGATCTCTACAACGTAAGAGCCAGGGGGGATGTCGTTCACCGCAAAGCTCCCATCAGTTCTGTAATAAAGATAGACATAGACATTACTAAACTGTTATAATACATTTCAAAAGTATATTTATGTCTGTGTCAAATGGTAGGTTTAGTCAATAGCATAAAACATGATGTCACTCAAATAATATTGTGCAAAGATTAAAGTTACGTAGATATATTGGATCTATTTTATTATCACAAATTATTGTTAGACTTGTTACTTCTGACTCTACCCACAGGGGGTGATGATAAAACGCGTTTTCATCGGGTGTAATGGCCAAATATTATAGAAATGTTCCAGATGTTTTTAATTGTAGCAAACGCATTCTTGTATAACTACTATTTTACTTCTTTTTTTATATCATTGTTTTTAGTAATATATGACCTGAGGTAGTCGCAACAACAAGGTTATCTCTGGAGAGCATTGTTATGGAAACACCAACACAACATCAAGGCATTACATCCAATTTCACTACTATACCATTTGTTGGTTACTTGACTGATCTGTAAATCAGTCTGGGCAACTCTGGTCGACCATCTGCGGTCGAAAAGCTTCTCATTTGGAGCAAGGAGGCAAGAGCCCAACTAGCGTACCTGTGGCTAGGCTAATGCTAATCAAACAAGGCAAACAAGGTGCAATGGGGTAAATTACCTCAAAAAGCCAACATAGTCCTCCCCTTCCACCAACACCCGAGCAGAGGAGACCCAGTCCTGTGGTTTGATCCCGGATACGATAGCTCTTCCCTCTATTTTGAAGCGATCACTGTTGGACTGTGCGAATACACCTGCGCTAGGCCCCGTGTCCATTTCTGCGTTAAAACACCACGCCACGACGAGCGTAGCCTGCAGTAAAAGCCATAACAGCGGTATCCTTTCTCTGAACAGCATATTTTCGTGCTAATAAAAGTAAAGAATTGTCTAAACGGGCTTAAGTTGACATGTATTCTTGTGCAGAGCGATAACGCAACACTGGGCGCATCAGCTGGCTTTGCGGAAAGTGACGTCACGTCCTGTAAAAAAAAAAAACTTTATTCAAACTGAACAAAAAATAATGTATTCTTAATTTAAACCTACGTACATTTTTCCTATTATTGTTAACAATTATTCAATTGCTTTTAAGGCAATTTCAGTCAGTCTTTAAGTCAGTAGGGAGTTAATTAGTGGGTGCTAAACAGCCCTAGTCTTTATTACCGTTTTAGTTCATAACTTGAATTCAGATTTACTGTAGGCTTTATATACATGGCAGCCATCATATGGTTCCGCTCTATTGTTTACTTTTGTGAGCTGAAAGGCGCTCAAACAGCATCCCTCCCATGTCAACAAAAGAAACTAGTGCACTGTGGGTCCTGGGTTTACCACATTTGTTCAAACCACCCTTTACATAGATACAGGTGCACACTATTGAATTAGATTATTGTGTAGAGGGGTAAAGTACAGTATAACAGCAGAGCAGTGCAATTCCAAAGGTTTCCAAATAAAACAAAATGTGTCATGATTTTTTTTTATTTATTTAAAAAGATTAAAAGAATCACTTGTTTTTACATTTCATACACCATACAGTCAACTGTCATACGAACAGGCATAATAAAAAGAAAACAACTCTTATAACTTAAGACACTTTCAGTTCCTGATTGAAAACATTGGAGCAGTTGATACATCCACATATGCATTTGTCATTCCATGGCAAGAGTGGTGTGATGAGATATTGGCACTTCATAGAGCGATACACCCAGTCTCACGGAGGTCCACTGTTTGCTCCTTCACAAGACGGCCACTTCAATGTGAAGCAGGTTCAGTATTTGCTTTGTTTTAAGCAGACTGGCTTACACGGCCAAGAGTTTAGTGTCTCCAGCTCCACATGAAGGGAGCACTCTGAAAAGTCAGGTTTTTGAGCATAAAGTCAAAAATATCCAGTCTATTGGTCTGGTGTGGTTATCAGCTGCAAACACAGCTGTGATCTGGCAGTAGTGGTCACATCCTTACAGAGCGACATGGTCTGTCAGGGCAGCTGAGAGAGATAAGCCTCGATCGCCTGCAACATCAAGATAAAAAAAATAAACGTCATAAGGTATCCAAAAGTAAAATGGTTGGCTTTGACAAGACACAACTGTCCTATGCCTGATAAGATGCCTCATTGTTATTAGTGTATTTCTGCAAGAAGGTATAAAGTTCAGGGGCAAATTTAGAAGAGACAAAGTCTCTATTGTTTAGTAAAAATAACATGGACTAAAACAAAGACTTTTGTCTAGTCCCATTTAATCTAGTTGCAAAACAAGATTTTGACAAGAGTTTGAAGATTGTGATTGCAGCCAGCAATGAAGGTGTTGTGTTGTAAAACACTTGTGTATTAATCTATGTTGACACTTTACTTTTTAAAGCTTATATTCTTCAATTCCTTAAAGTACAGCAAATTTTAGAAGAAATGTCTCTTAACCTTGGCAAGATCTCCTGTAGATCCTGGAACCACACATAATCGGGAACCCTCCTTCCACATGTCTTTTAGCCGCTGCTTCATGAAATCAATATTCCTACAACATGAACATTAGTTATAGTAATGCCTTTACTACGATTTCTTAGTTAGCTCCTCTATAAAGATGTTTCTCACCTTTCTTCTGTGCAACTGTCCTGCAGTCTTTTGTCTTTCCTGGAGAGTTCAGGCCACCATTTCCTGATGACGGCTTGAACCCAAAGTAAACCCACCGATATGTGCCTAAAAACAAGAAGAAATTAAAAACCAGCCTATAAAGTCTTCAAATAAAATTAGTTTGAGATAATACAAATATATATATATATATATATATATATATATATACACAATACATATACGTATATATATTTATTCATGTCATTAAATATTTTGAGAACATCTTATGATGCCACATTAGTGATCACTGTACTCATTCCCTTTCACGGCCTTGTGACACTTACTCTTCATATTTACTGGAGAGGATCAATTTCACTTGGGGCATGAGGTCAACGCAGCAGCCAAGTGATAAACACGATACTTCTGCTTGAAGGCTGACAAGAGAAAGAAAAATTGTACATTTCCACTGAGATTTTAAATATGAGAATTAAAAGTGGGGAAATGGATTGTATTGTGGATTATATTTTTTAAATACATTTTACTTTAGACTAACATAATAAATAGAAAACTACAAAATATGCTTTTATATTGTACGTTATATTTGAATAGCTCATAATGTATTGTATGACCTATACAAATATACAACAATCTTAATACAAATATGCTCTTGCAAGTGTCTCAGGATTAAAATTTTGCTCTACTCACTTATTTGTTAAGACAGGTAAGCAGTCAAGCAGCACTCCTGAGTCCTGGATTCTGTACAATAAAACATTGTTAAACCCAAGTTTGTTTAATGAAATATTATCTTGAAGTGTTTTACCTGATTAGGTAGGCCACAAACTCAATAGCGTTTCTTCGCCAAAGGCTTAGTGCAACTTTTAGTCTAAGACTTCTTCCAAATAAGACTTGAGTCATTGCTTCATGGTCCTTTGACATCTTCATAAATAGAACAACAATTATGTTAACTTCAACACAAAGATTGAAATGACATTCCAATTACAAGAGCGCACTGAGAGGTGACCTTTAAGAACCTACAACCTTGGACTTCCATTCAATATGGTCTCTGCCGAACCACCTTGAAAGTTTTCTTTTTTGTTATGGTTTTGCAGTGTAGTGTTTTGTGTAAGTACTCAACAGCACTTGTTGACTATTGTGTCCGCAGTGTGTGACATACTATTTTTGTTACAAGTACATGGAGATGGTCACCATTTTAGCACAATGTACTGTTAGGTGACCATGTCTTACGCATAGTGTATCAATGAAAAGTCCTCTTTGATGACACAAACCTCATTCAAGTCAGTATACTTGGAGCTGGCACCGGCCATCTTTGACACCTCGGCAGCGCCTACTGGAAGCCCATGGTTGTCACTGTGATAAAGGCCCCGAGTGTCATCGGAGCAGGTCAGTTCATTTTCTTTGTTGGCCATGCCGGGGACACGGGCACGGCCTACATCGGATGCTCTGCGGTGCAGCTTGACGCCCACCACCTCCAATGGACAACCCTTCCTCTTGCAAGGTGGCAACTTTTTCGCTTTGTCTGAACTGGACACACAGTGCACACGAAATCTGTCCAAACAAAAGTGATATGAAAAACATTAGTATGCCAGTAACAAAAAAATTCAAAAATCTGTTAACTGGAAGATTTTGTCTTGTTATCAAACCCAAAACACACTGAAGACTCACCCTTCCTTATCTAAATCTTCATCATTTCTATTATCCACCTAAAACAAAAGGGATAGGGGTTCAGGCCGCTACTGGATACAACACTTAACGCTCAAACCAAATAACACTACTGATTAACTATGGGAAAGTGTTTTATTATTAGGCCACAAACCTGCTTCATGTTCTTGTCAGCGGAGGGATGTAGGCAGGGTCGCAGAAGGCCATTGGGTTGTTTGCATTTGATCTTGAAGACGTCCCGTTGACAGACATGCTTACCAGCTGCCATAATATGAGACACTGTAGGGAAACAAACAAACTTGAATGACGAGCTCAGCAGTAAAGAGGGCTAAATGCTGTAAAACAATATGTACTTTAAAGCCATACAAGGCATCAAATTGTGTGATAAAGGCTTAACTTTGAAAACACTACGTGGGTAGCATTTATCTAGGAACAATTTAGTAAACCCATCTTTGATCAGTTAGATATTCCATTACCAGCACTGTATCTACAAAAACAAAGAATATCTGCTTTCCATCGGGAGGCAATTTTATAACAATGCATTTCATTTTCAGGTGTTTACATTTATGTACTTAATCTGTAGACTATTCAGTTGACTTCCACAAATAGTCTTGAAGCAAAATTTGAAGATCAAAAAGGCCAGAAAAAATCAGTAGAAGGTTAGATACTTTTCAAGACTACCAAGACCTTTCGTGAAAGAACAAGCCCAAAACATCAAATGCTTTAAAAAAACACAGACAGGTTTGGATTTACCTTACGGCAAGAGGCGTTGGCTGCACAAACAAAACATGTACAGTAGCAACTGCGCTAATATCACCACAAGTCATAAAAAGGCTGAAGCTAAGTTACATTAGGTCCGCTTTCCTTGGGTTGCATTAAACAGATCAGCCATCAGACGTGCACAATAAAAAAAACTACATCCCTAACACGAATTAGCCGCGACTATTAGCATGTAGTTAGCTCAAGCGTGAAGTCAGCCACCGGGGAAAAGTAGCTGGGCCGCTAGTAGCATGCTAATAGGAGCTAACCCTGCTAGCCAGTTAGCACGTCTTGTTACACCCATAATAACGTCAAACGCACTGTAAAGACAAAGTAAACTTGTACTAACCGATTCATTTTGCAAACAGGTCGGAGATCATCCCGAGCGCGCTATTTCAAACCGTAAGAAAAATGTCACACTTTCTCACAACTTTTGGCTGTCAATGTCGCTTGCTTTGCTGGGCTTTTGCAATTTTACCATTCAAATGAATACACGGCCGTGGATAAGGATTGTGGGATTGAATTTGGCAAAGATACGGGGATAGAGCGACGCCTCCAGGACAAGGAGCAGAGTCAAAAAAAAAATAAATAAAAAAAATCACCTACCTAGCGACGCAATGGTGACATCAAGTGGACATAAGTGATACTGCAGGCTCCAGGCTACAGAGCTAATACAATCGAAAGGACATGGATAATTAACCCTTATCGTATCCTTATCTTATGTACATTTTTGTACATTTTGCATCTTGCAAGATTTGTCTGTGTTGCAACTTGAGACGTGGATTTCGGCAGAAAATGTTCTTTCGAGCCAAATTTTCAGAATCCAGTGTTTGTTTTTCTCTCATGTCTTTTATATTGGAGATCTGAATTCCTATACGTTCGTTATCCTAACGAATTTCAAACTGCTATGAACACCACATAGTTTCATATTTTTTCAATTTTTTGTCACAAATCTGAAGAATCACTTCTCACATTCTCAAAACTACCAAACAAAGACTTCAACTACTGAGTACAGAAGATGAATCAAGTACCTTCATTGAAGATGGACAACTCCTGTACGACTGAGAACTTACACAGATACTAAACATGTTGTTTATTTAGGGTTTTTAACCCTTTATATGCCAGTTTCAAAACTAAAACTTTGAAGTTTGTGTTACAAAACAACATAAAAACCTCATTATTTTTAGAATAATGAATTGTAGCAAACTGGGGCTTTGGTGGATTTTAGGGCCTTGAATGTGTCAAAGATGAGCCAAACATTGATTTGATTGCATTTGTAGTTTTTCTGTAATGACAGATTTACAACTTTCCATACGTTCGTCACCCTAGTGTACAAAAATGTACACGCCTAAAAACGCTTATAAGCCTTTGGCTTCGGTCCACTCCTTTTGAGCAGATAAACTGCTCAATAAATAAATAAACTCAACTAAAAACAGCCATAAAATCTGCATTTTTCTATATTTATTTCCACTTTTTTTTGCATAAATCACATGAACTACTTTAAACTTTTCCAAAACTACCAAACATGTCATAATTTTCTAGATTTTAAGCCTAAAAATCCCAGTTTCAAAACTGAAAAAACTGAAAAAACTACAAAAGTGGGATTAGATTTAGAATAATAAAATGTCGCGAGCTGAGGCTTCGTCTGTTTCCAGAGCCTTGTTTGTGTCACAGATGAGACGTGAAATGGATTTGATGCATTTATAGTTTTTTTTTTAGCGGATGATTCTTTATTCGAAAATGGCAGCGACTGAAACAGCCCCATTGACTTCCAGTATAAACACATGTTTTGCTTTGCTCTTCCAGAGCGGTTTAAAACTTGACTTTTTACAATGTCAGCATTTCATTTGGAAGAAAAAGAATGAATTTGAAAATGTTTACTGATTTTCATCAGATTGGACCTCATTCCCATTGTTGGCACATGAATAAAATCACTGTATGTTTTCATATTGAATATAATGGAAATAATAAGGCATTTCCATTGGACTTTACCATGAAAACTTCCATTTTTAAATGTAATTGAAATACAGCATAAAATCACTCAATCTGTGACATGAGGGTTTCATTTGGAAGAAAATTAGTGAAATTTGACATTTTTACTGTATTTTATACATTTCTACTTTTTTTTGACAGTTGGTAATGCCAGTGTTGTTGCCATATTCGACAGTTTGTAAACTCTGTGTTTATGTGATAACCAGACCACAGTAGGCAGAGCCTAAACACATTTTTTAGTTTTTTGTGCAAAAATATTAATTAGCAGCTCTTAGTCACCTCAACACACAAAAAAACCTGGACAAAGACCTGCAGTCTGGATTTATTCTCGTGTTTCCCTCAGTTTTACAAACATGGGCCTCGTTTTGAAAACCACTGATTGTGACGCTCCCCACTGAGCTTTTTTGATGTCTAAGATTTCTAAACTGTAAAAATCTTCACACTAAACATTATTTATTTATTTGTTAATTTTAATTATTTATATATTTTATAGGAAACACAAAGGCAAACAACTTCGGCCACAGCTTCAGTGTAAGCTGACTGAAGATACATGCATCTTTGTACAACGTTAGAAAAGTGGAACATTCTGAAATGCAGTGAAAATGTCAAATTCAACTCCTTTTTTTCAAAATGAACATCTGACATCACAGATATGTTACTTTTTTCCTGTATTGCAGTGAGATTTAAAACGTTTTATGGCAGAAAAGTCCCAGGTTCTGCCATGGCCCCATTATATTCTAATGGGAAATGTCACATTTTCATTCATCTGCCGACAATAGGAACAAAGTCCAAACTGAAAACATACAGTCAAAATGTCAAATCTGACTCTTGTTCTCCAAAATGAAATGCTGACATTATAAAATATATGACTTTTATATGGTGATAGGAGAGCAAAGAAAATCATCAAGTTCTTTATAATGGAAGTCAAGAAAATGTTGACATTAAGAATCGTCCACTACAGAAAAACTACTTTGACACATCCAAGGCCCTAAAATCCACGAAAGCCCCAGCGCTCTACTATTCATTATTCTAAAGATAATGAGGTTTTTATGTTGTTCTATAACACAAACTTGAAAGTTTTTGTTTTCAAACAGGCAAAAAAAAAAAAGACCTGCGTACTACTTGCTGATTGCACTCCTTTGACACCGATCAGCAAATCGATAATCATATCACTGACTCATAGCAGACATAGTGCATTGTATATGTGTTGTTTGCTTCACACTCAGTGGCTGTTCGCCTCAGCTGACCCTGTCTTCGCCCGCTCCTCTCCTCACAGGACACTGATGCGATTGGACTTAACGTGATTTCTCACACATCCGCTGCCTGCTTCACTGTGGGAAAGTTTGCATTTGTCTGACAGATAAACTCAATTATAAGACTTCGGGGAAACATGGGACACACACTGTTTGTTTCTGATGCTATCTCCAAAGTCAACTCCTCGGGCTTTGCTTTCAGTTGAGGCATTGTTGATTGTTTATAACGTGCTTTGAACGCAATGTTAGACATTATTGCACGCGCTTGGTCATTGTTAAATGATGATTAATAAAATGTGGCCTTTTTCAAGAGCAGCAAAAAAAAAAAAGAGCAAATGAAATATAAATGAATGTAAAAATAGATGGATGAATATGGCACAGCGGCCTGTACTTTGTTTGTCCGCCAGAGGGGAGTGTTTCTCTGTGGTAGACTCTTGTGTGTTTCAGGCGAACAGCAACTCTTCTTGGTTCCTGAGCACCATAACTAGTAAAAACTAGTTTCAGTCACATGACCCTTTTCTGTTTTTATGCCATTTGAGGGACTTTTGCCCATGAAAAGTTTTTAATGCAATGGCAATTGTCCGGGTTGATCATTTCTCGAGACCCATGATGAATGACTGGGAAAGGTTCAAAGATTTGTTTCAACGTGAACATTACTAATAAGAGAAACTAAACTGAAAACACAAACAAGCATGTAAACCACACCACAAGTAGGCCATATTACACTTTGTCCGTCACATATCCCTGATACTGGCTTATTTCTATATCCCACATACTATATCTCACCTTAACTAGGCACATTTTCTCCAGTTCAGTTTGACCCAAATCTAAAAGTGTCTCGACTGGAGTTTACAGCCTGTAGGCCGGAGTAACTCATTTGTACGCTTAGACCTAATAAACAGATCTAAACCAATCTTTTTTCCACGTGTTGTCATCACTTTTTTTCCCCCGCATTCTTTTTCATCGCACTTTTGCTTTTAGGGTAAAGCCGAACTGGAGAAAATGTGCTCGGTTCAGGTGGGGGTTAAGAGGTTAACACTGATTTGGTCACATAGGCCCAGTCGGACACATTACATTTTCAACATTTGTGAGGTTTAAGTCAAAGGAGCAAAACCTTTACACGCGTGAATGCTGCGGCGGAGTCTGGATAGAGGAGCGTAATAATAGTAATAACAGACGTAGATATTGAAATGATGATAGATGCTGCAGGCTGTATAGTGTTTTTGTCTGTGTTACGTAACCGCTTGGACAGACTGCAGCACTGGAGGGCAGATGTTTCCTCACTGCTCCAAACAGTAGCATTTTTATATTTCCGTAGCATTTGTACCATTTGTATATTTACAGGATTGGATCTTTGAATCTCTTTGAACTTGGTGAGAAAAGTACTTTTACAATGTAGTCGTATTAATGTAGTAATAACAGAGTTGTTCCATGGCTCTTCTCTCTTCTTTCAATATTGTATTCTTAGCGTATAGGGACAATGTTTGCCAGTTCCCCCCTGAAATGGTGGAATTTTCTGGTAAGTCTTTGGTCTGCCATCTGTCCTTCGCCCCTGGATCAGGTAAGTCCCCTTGGCCACAGGTATGTGTGTGAGTAAGCCCGGGGTTTCCCTGGAGTTTCACCTGAGCCTGTCCCCCACCGTTAGAAGAGGAGGGGGGTGGGGGGGCGCGATCAGGTACTCCTCGTGTGTCGATAATAACATTCTCCATTTTCAACCAGTGCCAGTTAAGGTCGTGACTCACAGGCTGCACATCTCGGGATCTGTTCGAACACACGGATGGGGTTATCAGGGTGCATTTAAGGCCCTGGCTGTGGTGCTGCCCTGGGGATGTGAGTGGAGAAGCGCTTTTGATGATAAACAGGGTAGTCATGAATAAAGTGCTTTACTTGTCTGGAAACTATCTTTAAAGGGATATGTCAAGGATTTTTGACATAGGGCCTCATTTCCTAGTTATCCAGAGTGTTGTTGATTTCTGAATATATATATATATATATATATATATATATATATATATATATATATTTTAAATTCATGCAGTCCTTATGTTTGAAAAGTCTAGTGGTGCTAGGCTAGTGCATGTCTATGGTAACTAGTAGCCTGCATTAAAAACCTCTTCAAAATCATGAGGTTGTCCTCCAAACGTTGCCATATTTGTAGAAAGCTCCTTTTGTGAATTCCATGTGTAGTAATGCCGGCCGCAGGTAAACAAACTACTGTAGATCCGGTAACCTAGCAGATCACTCCGCCCCTGTGTAGCTTACAACCAGGAAGCTAATGCTGCTCAAATATAAGTCATTTTAAATGCAAAATTGTTATATTAAAAAAATAAAAAAAATAATCTGTCAGCACAGACATTTATATGGGAAGTCTAGTGTTATAAGTGATTTGCCGCAGGTGCACTGTGCTTGGGTCAGACTGTTTCTAATGAAGGCTACTAGTTACCAGAGACATGCACTAGCCTAGCACCAGTAAACTCTTCAAATATAAGGACTGCATGAATTAAAAAATATAAATATCTCGAGAAATCAACAACACTCTGGATAACTAGGAAATGAGGCCCTAGGTAAAAAATCCTGAAATATCCCTTTAACCATTTTTTTTGTTTGTCTTAAAGCCACACCGCATAACATGTGGAAATATACCTAAAAAAGTGCTTCCTCGTGCTGTTCATATTTGTTTAGAGTGCCTGGATTTTTTTTGCAATTTGGATTTGAATATATCTTTATTTCCTGGTCCATAGACCGGGACCTGCCGAAGATCACTATCATGAAGGCTTGACACGCATGCACCACAGTCCTGCATGTGAAGCGTCTGGGGAGAGAAATTAAAGGAGACATGGCTCAGCAACAACAATGTGGACCGTGCCCATTCGACTAAACCAACCTTCCTTCAGCAGAGGGGACAGGGGCATCTTCGTGCAGCCTCTCCGGGGAATCTTGGTCTGTGCCCGGTTAAACTGACTGAAGGACATGTTTTGTTTGTTTGTTTTGCACCAAGGATAAAGCAACGCAATTAATTATGATTCGTTGCGTGTGCGTTACAGGAGGAAGAATTGGCGATAAAGCTGAACTGAACTGCGCTTGCGTTTCAGGTTCGTGAGGCACAGCACCAACTGGTCATCTCTCTTGAATATCTTCATCGTACGTCTTAATGAATTTGAAGGACGTTATCCTCTCCTCCGGGGCCCGTTCCACCCAGAGACGCACTTCCACAGCTGGGACATAACAGGCATTTCCACCTCCCCTCTTTAACCGGGAGTAATGGGAGGCACCTGTGAGGGCATGAAAAACCACCGCATACTTGAGCGCGATTAGAAGCAGCAGCTCCGATAAACAGCGGAGTAAAGAGAGGGCAGAAGGGAGTTCGAGAAGTTCCCATGGCGCAGCGAACTGGCTCCGTCTGTGGAAAGAGTGGATCAACAACACAACTTCACTGCATCCGGACGAGCGCACGTGGAGTCTGCAAAACGCAACCAGTAGGGGGCGATGGCAGACCAGGCCTTTTGTGGCGTTCAGCTGGGCTGGCAGGCAGAGCGAAACGTGGTCTTTTGTTCAATGGAATACAGGGGGTGTTATGCTTTTTGTAATGATGTCACTGTATCACTGACTGCTGTGACATGATAATGATTTAAAGCAGTAACTCATTAAAGCTTTGAAGATCTCTCTGCTGACTGCTGTTATCTGGATGGTCATATTTCGCTCGTAAAGTAAGTTACCGCGGTGAAGTTGGTTTCACGTTGGACGTTGGATATTCGCCTCCAGCACTAAGATCGTTCGAACTTAGGGACCGTCTATGAATTACTGTCTTTGTAAAAAGGCGTTGGTTTAAAAAAAAATAATGTAGGTGTAAATCAATAATGTGATACAAATAAACAATTTGAATGAAAGGAGATAGATTAAATGTAATCTTTAGGTGTATTTTCTACCACATTTAATATTATAGTATTTTATACCTACTGTTGAATGTAGCCTATATATTTTCAATAAGCCTATATTCGGAATCATGTGAACCAGCAAAGTAAATAATATTTACCACACGTTTTTATTTTCCTATTTTCATGTTTTGAAACTTTAGAAAAATCATAATCCTGGAAAATCACCAAAAAATACAATATTTTTTTCAATAGGTTTATGGTTATGTGACCCAGTCATCCCAAACCACTTTACAAAATTAGTACTACCTCTAGGCTATGGGGCTCAGGTCATGAAATTATGCTTAATAGATTTGGTGTATTTTTCAAGGATTTTTGATTGAAAGGATGGGTTTTTCCTCAATAGCTTTTAAGGCATTTGACCCAGTCACCCCAAACCACTTTACAAAATTAGTACTTCCTCTAGGCTATGGGGCTCAGGCCATGAAATTATGCTGAATAGATTTGGTGTATTTTTCAAGGATTTTTTATATAAAGTATGGGTTTTTCCTCAATAGCTTTTAGAGCATTTGACCCAGTCACCACAGAATACTTTACAAAATTAGTACTTCCTCTAGGCTATGGGGCTCAGGCCATGAAATTATGCTTAATAGATTTGGTGTATTTTTCAAGGATTCTTTTATAGAAAGTATGGGTTTTTCCTCAATACCTTTCAGAGCATTTGACCCAGTCACCCCAGAATACTTTACATAATTAGTACTTCCTCTAGGCTATGGGGCTCAGGTCATAAAATTATGCTTAATAGATTTGGTGTATTTTTCAAGGATTTTTTTATATAAAGTATGGGTTGTTCCTCAATACCTTTTAGAGCATTTGACCCAGTCACCCAAGAATACTTTACAAAATTAGTACTTCCTCTAGGCTATGGGGCTCAGGCAATGAAATTATGCTTAATAGATTTGGTGTATTTTTTAAGGATTTTTTTATATAAAGTATGGGTTTTTCCTCAATAGCTTTTAGAGCATTTGACCCAGTCACCCCAAAACACTTTACAAAATTAGTACTACCTCTAGGCTATGGGGCTCAGGCAATGAAATTATGCTTAATAGATTTGATGTATTTTTCAAGGATGTTTTTATATAAAGTATGGGTTTTTCCTCAATACCTTTTAGAGCATTTGACCCAGTCACCCCAGAATACCTTACAAAATTAGTACTTCCTCTAGGCTATGGGGCTCAGGCAATGAAATTATGCTGAATAGATTTGGTGTATTTTTCAAGGATTTTTTTATATAAAGTATGGGTTTTTCCTCAATACCTTTTAGATTATTTGACCCAGTCACCCCAGAATACTTTACACAATTAGTACTTCCTCTAGGCTATGGGGCTCAGGCCATGAAATTATGCTGAATAGATTTGGTGTATTTTTCACGGATTTTTTATATAAAGTTTGGGTTTTTCCTCAATAGCTTTTAGGGCATTTGACCCAGTCACCCCAAACCACTTTACAAAATTAGTACTTCCTCTAGGCTATGGGGCTCAGCCCATGAAATTATGCTGAATAGATTTGGTGTATTTTTCAAGGATTTTTTATATAAAGTATGGGTTTTTCCTCAATAGCTTTTAGAGCATTTGACCCAGTCACCACAGAATACTTTACAAAATTAGTACTTCCTCTAGGCTATGGGGCTCAGGCCATAAAATTATGCTTAATAGATTTGGTGTATTTTTCAAGGATTTTTTTATAGAAAGTATGGGTTTTTCCTCAATACCTTTCAGAGCATTTGACCCAGTCACCCCAGAATACTTTACAAAATTAGTACTACCTCTAGGCTATGGGGCTCAGGCTATGAAATTATGCTGAATAGATTTGGTGTATTTTTCAAGGATTTTTAATGGAAAGTATGGGTTTTTCCACAATAGCTTTTAGAGCATTTGACCCAGTCACCACAGAATACTTTACAAAATGAGTACTTCCTCTAGGCTATGGGGCTCAGGCAATGAAATTATGCTTAATAGATTTGGTGTATTTTTCAAGGATTTTTTTATAGAAAGTATGGGTTTTTCCTCAATACCTTTTAGAGCATTTGACCCAGTCACCCAAGAATACTTTACACAATTACTACTTCCTCTAGGCTATGGGGCTCAGGCCATGAAATTATGCTTAATAGATTTGGTGTATTTTTCAAGGATTCTTTTATAGAAAGTATGGGTTTTTCCTCAATACCTTTCAGAGCATTTGACCCAGTCACCCCAGAATACTTTACATAATTAGTACTTCCTCTAGGCTATGGGGCTCAGGTCATAAAATTATGCTTAATAGATTTGGTGTATTTTTCAAGGATTTTTTTATATAAAGTATGGGTTTTTCCTCAATACCTTTTAGAGCATTTGACCCAGTCACCCAAGAATACTTTACAAAATTAGTACTTCCTCTAGGCTATGGGGCTCAGGCAATGAAATTATGCTTAATAGATTTGGTGTATTTTTTAAGGATTTTTTTATATAAAGTATGGGTTTTTCCTCAATAGCTTTTAGAGCATTTGACCCAGTCACCCCAAAACACTTTACAAAATTAGTACTACCTCTAGGCTATGGGGCTCAGGCAATGAAATTATGCTTAATAGATTTGATGTATTTTTCAAGGATGTTTTTATATAAAGTATGGGTTTTTCCTCAATACCTTTTAGAGCATTTGACCCAGTCACCCCAGAATACCTTACAATCTACTGTAAAACACAGTGTTTGATTTTTCAAAAATTCTGATATAGTACAATTGGTGAACAAAAAGATGTGCATGGTTTCCCAGAGATAATTTTGTAAACTGGTTTGGGGCCACTGGGTCAAATGCATTCAAAGCTATTGAGTTAAAAAAATAACACTTTTCCATCAAAAGTCCTTTAAAAATATACCAAATCTATTCAGCATAATTTCATGACCTGAGCCCCATAGCCTAGAGGAAGTACTAATTGTGTAAAGTGTTTTGGGGTGACTGGGTCAAATGCCCTAAAAGCTATTGAGGAAAAACCCATACTTTATATAAAAAAATCCTTGAAAAATACACCAAATCTATTCAGCATAATTTCATTGCCTGAGCCCCATAGCCTAGAGGTAGTACTAATTTTGTAAAGTGTTTTGGGGTGACTGGGTCAAATGCTCTAAAAGCTATTGAGGAAAAACCCATACTTTCAATCAAAAATCCTTGAAAAATACACCAAGTCTATTAAGCATAATTTCATGGCCTGAGCCCCATAGCCTAGAGGTAGTACTAATTTTGTAAAGTGTTTTGGGGTGACTGGGTCAAATGCCCTAAAAGCTATTGAGGAAAAACCCATACTTTCCATTAAAAATCCTTGAAAAATACACCAAATCTATTCAGCATAATTTCATGGCCTGAGCCCCATAGCCTAGAGGAAGTACTAATTGTGTAAAGTGTTTTGGGGTGACTGGGTCAAATGCCCTAAAAGCTATTGAGGAAAAACCCATACTTTCTATAAAAAAATCCTTGAAAAATACACCAAATCTATTCAGCATAATTTCATGGCCTGAGCCCCATAGTCTAGAGGAAGTACTAATTGTGTAAAGTATTCTGGGGTGACTGGGTCAAATAATCTAAAAGGTATTGAGGAAAAACCCATACTTTATATAAAAAAATCCTTGAAAAATACACCAAATCTATTCAGCATAATTTCATTGCCTGAGCCCCATAGCCTAGAGGAAGTACTAATTTTGTAAGGTATTCTGGGGTGACTGGGTCAAATGCTCTAAAAGGTATTGAGGAAAAACCCATACTTTATATAAAAACATCCTTGAAAAATACATCAAATCTATTAAGCATAATTTCATTGCCTGAGCCCCATAGCCTAGAGGTAGTACTAATTTTGTAAAGTGTTTTGGGGTGACTGGGTCAAATGCTCTAAAAGCTATTGAGGAAAAACCCATACTTTATATAAAAAAATCCTTAAAAAATACACCAAATCTATTAAGCATAATTTCATTGCCTGAGCCCCATAGCCTAGAGGAAGTACTAATTTTGTAAAGTATTCTTGGGTGACTGGGTCAAATGCTCTAAAAGGTATTGAGGAAAAACCCATACTTTATATAAAAAAATCCTTGAAAAATACACCAAATCTATTAAGCATAATTTTATGACCTGAGCCCCATAGCCTAGAGGAAGTACTAATTATGTAAAGTATTCTGGGGTGACTGGGTCAAATGCTCTGAAAGGTATTGAGGAAAAACCCATACTTTCTATAAAAGAATCCTTGAAAAATACACCAAATCTATTAAGCATAATTTCATGGCCTGAGCCCCATAGCCTAGAGGAAGTACTAATTTTGTAAAGTATTCTTGGGTGACTGGGTCAAATGCTCTAAAAGGTATTGAGGAAAAACCCATACTTTATATAAAAAATCCGTGAAAAATACACCAAATCTATTCAGCATAATTTCATTGACTGAGCCCCATAGCCTAGAGGTAGTACTAATTTTTTTAAGTGTTTTGGGGTGACTGGGTCAAATGCCCTAAAAGCTATTGAGGAAAAACCCATACTTTCCATTAAAAATCCTTGAAAAATACACCAAATCTATTCCGCATAATTTCATGGCCTGAGCCCCATAGCCTAGAGGAAGTACTAATTGTGTAAAGTATTCTTGGGTGACTGGGTCAAATGCTCTAAAAGGTATTGAGGAAAAACCCATACTTTCTATAAAAAAATCCTTGAAA
Organism: Proterorhinus semilunaris; assembly: GCA_021464625.1. NCBI lineage: Eukaryota > Metazoa > Chordata > Actinopteri > Gobiiformes > Gobiidae > Proterorhinus > Proterorhinus semilunaris. The sequence continues at coordinate 9,571,129 of CM038359.1, forward strand.
AATACACCAAATCTATTCCGCATAATTTCATGGCCTGAGCCCCATAGCCTAGAGGAAGTACTAATTTTGTAAAGTGTTTTGGGGTGACTGGGTCAAATGCCTTAAAAGCTATTGAGGAAAAACCCATACTTTATATAAAAAAATCCTTGAAAAATACACCAAATCTATTCAGCATAATTTCATGGCCTGAGCCCCATAGCCTAGAGGTAGTACTAATTTTGTAAAGTGTTTTGGGGTGACTGGGTCAAATGCCCTAAAAGCTATTGAGGAAAAACCCATACTTTCCATTAAAAATCCTTGAAAAATACACCAAATCTATTCAGCATAATTTCATGGCCTGAGCCCCATAGCCTAGAGGAAGTACTAATTTTGTAAAGTATTCTTGGGTGACTGGGTCAAATGCTCTAAAAGGTATTGAGGAAAAACCCATACTTTATATAAAAAATCCGTGAAAAATACACCAAATCTATTCAGCATAATTTCATTGCCTGAGCCCCATAGCCTAGAGGTAGTACTAATTTTTTTAAGTGTTTTGGGGTGACTGGGTCAAATGCCCTAAAAGCTATTGAGGAAAAACCCATACTTTCCATTAAAAATCCTTGAAAAATACACCAAATCTATTCAGCATAATTTCATGGCCTGAGCCCCATAGCCTAGAGGACGTACTAATTGTGTAAAGTGTTTTGGGGGTGACTGGGTCAAATGCCCTAAAAACTATTGAGGAAAAACCCATACTTTATATAAAAAAATCCTTAAAAAATACACCAAATCTATTAAGCATAATTTCATTGCCTGAGCCCCATAGCCTAGAGGAAGTACTAATTTTGTAAAGTATTCTGGGGTGACTGGGTCAAATGGTCTAAAAGGTATTGAGGAAAAACCCATACTTTCTATAAAAAAATCCTTGAAAAATACACCAAATCTATTAAGCATAATTTCATTGCCTGAGCCCCATAGCCTAGAGGAAGTACTAATTTTGTAAAGTATTCTAGGGTGACTGGGTCAAATGCTCTAAAAGCTATTGAGGAAAAACCCATACTTTTCCATCAAAAGTCTTTGAAAAAACCATGAAATACAATAAAATATTAAATGTGGTAGACTAAATGTAATCTTTAGGTGTATTTTCTATCTCTTTTCATTAAAATTGTTTATTTGTATCATATTATTGATTTACACCTAAACTAAATTTTTTACACAGACAGTAATTCATAGACGGTCCCTAAGTTCGAACGATCTTAGTGCTGGAGGCGAATATCCAACGTCCAACGTGAAACCAACTTCACCGCGGTAAGTAAGTTGTGTTAACATGTTAACAGTTTACATTTTTGACGAGTGTAAGAGTTGGTTAGTGGGGCATGTGAGGAGAAAGCACGTGTCGGTCCGTGTCACGGAATGTAAAAAACACAATAACCAAACAACACAGTGAAAAACAATAACATCGAATGAATAATGTCATTCCTGTGTATATTAGTCCAACAGTCATATTGTTGTCTTTAAAGCTACTACGTGTCCTATCTGTGGACACGTATCCCCATGTCACCCCTCCACCCAGTGTTTTCGAGTTATTTCTACCTGCTCCAGTACTGCATGTCCCCTGCCTCCGATAAGCTGCACTCCCCGTCCCTGCATCTGCGTTTAGAAGGTGGAGAGGCGTCTCCAGTTACCCGCAGCCCTGTACATAGGTGGTGTTTTTCCGCAGAGGTGGACCACAGACAGAAGACTATATCAGGACTCTATCGGGAGCTGTAGGATCGTGTTCCTCGCCCCCTGCTCTGAAGAATGCTATGTTACTGTATGTTATCAGGCAGGAGCGGGGGAGCCGGGCCGACGACAGGGCGACCTTTGCGGAGGTGAGGGCACGCGAGGCCGGGGGGAAAACAGGTCAATTACACCGTCTGGATGGGATACTTTCAGGTAAAGCGGCACAGTGTAACATTTTACCCGCAAAAATATAATAAAATTCAAGGAAAAACTCCCCCCCCCCAAAACATTTGCCTTCACGATGAGCGCCTCGCCTCTCTTCAGGCCCGACTTTTAAGTTTCCACCTGCCGGTTTCCTTGGAGATGTTGCCGATTTGCTTCATGGCATTACGCTTTTGTTTAGTTGCTCTAGCGGTGCAGAGTGATATTACATCCAGGAATGAGCTGTTTTAATAGGCTTTAGTAAATGCAAAATTTAGCTAAGTGTCCCTTTGGTTTGAAATTGGAGGTTATTGACATCCTTGAACGGGAAAATTGACTGTTTTGAGCTTTTAACCAAAGCATATCTGAAAATGTATCGGACAGCATGCCGTTAGATGAAAGTGAAGGCTTGTTTTCGCAGCTTTATAACATGTCATTCCCACACATGTCTGCAGAGGGGGCTCCAGGCCAGTTTTTAAATTCTGACCTCCCCAGTCTCTCGCTCCTTTCTGGCTGTGTCTGAATGTCCACACACTATCCCCTTTAAATACAGTGGACACACAATGTAGTGAGCGCCGGTGGTCACTAGACATACCAATATAGACCACAACGCACTGCGAGAGTCGGAGGAGAACAGCTGGCAGCGACAGGTTTTTAAACTAAACACAACAGGGACGAATGGAAAAAGCTGTTTGCGTTTTGCGTATTTTTCATGAATAAACCACTTAAATAAAAGTGGTCAGGGTGAAAAGTTGCTAACGTTAACCTTTAGCTGGTAAATGATCCGAAAGCTTACCCTCGGGTTAAAAGGTGATAGGGGAGTAACGGAATACGTACCGAATACGTATTAAAGCAGTACTAAGTAACTCGTGCCCCTAGAGGCCATAAGCGCCACTGCAGGTGTCGTAGCATGCTGCGTTTTTTTACTCATTAATTGTCCGTGAGAGTAAATAATATGATGACAGAAAAGACAAAGGGAAAGAGGGATATTGTACAACCAATTACACAATGGAGATCATTTTTTTCACTCGAACCTGGCTGTAAATACTGTTTAAGTGGGGTTAGCCACAGTAAGCATTGCCCGTTAGTCTGTTAGCTTCTTCTTCGTGATTCAATTAGTGTGTATTGGTGACATCTACCCGGTGGCAGGAAAGTTGCAATTGGGGTTTTCTGGCCAAAGATACCAGACCCCCAATCATATCATTAACATATGTATTACCCGCCGAAGGGACTACGAAAAGGATTTATTAAGGTAAAAAAGTTACTTAGTACTGCTTTAAGAATACATATTATGGATAATCTGTTTTCTGGTACAGTTATTACCAGTCATTTGAGGCTATTTAGAATACAGTTACTGTCACGATTCAGTCTTTTGTTGCCCTGTTTTGGTTTGCTTTTGTGTTCATCTGTGCTTGGTGTTTTATTTTGACATGTCTTTTGGGTCTGTGATTTTGCTTTGCTTCCCTTGTGTTGATTGCCTGCCCCGCCCTGATGTGTTTCACCTGTGCCCTGTTTCCTCCATGTATTTATACCCCTGTGTTTCCCTTGTCCTTTGTCGTGTCATTGTCTACGTCAGCCCCGGTTTGTGTCTCTGGATTTTGTTATTTTGGTTTTTGTCTATTAAACATCACCAGTTTTGTTGCAGTCCTGCATTTTGGGTTTTATTTTTCCTCACGCCACCTCCAACCATGACAGAATGACACGACACTTCAAGACCCAGCGGACTGCCCTTTGGTAGTTGAGGACCCTGACCCTGCTTCCTGCTCCTGTCCTGAGCCACCGCTGGACATTTGACTCCGTCCGGGGTGGCTGTCCCCTCCTTCTTGCCCTGAGCCACTGCCAGACCCCAACCTCTGTTCGAGGTGGGCCCCTTCTGTTCCGGAGCCACCGCTGGACACTGTTTTCCGTCCAGGGTGGGCTCCTCTTGTCCTGGGGCCACCATCGGACTGAGACCTCCGTCTGGGGTGGGCTCCTCCTGTTCTAGTCCCAGGGCCACTGCAGGACATTGTTGTTCGTCCTGGGTGGGCCCCTGCTCCTATCCCTCGTCATCACCCAGGGTTGTCTCCGCTACCTTCAGTTCCTGCCTGCCACCTGAACACTTCTCAGCCGCCACTCGTCCCCCAGACCTGCCTGACTTGGCTCTGCTGTTCCTGAGCCCCCTGGATTTCCACCATCACTCTCCTGGCCCTCCTGGTTCTGACTCTGTTCCCCCCTCCGGACCCCTCCGCCCTCCCGGGGCTGTTTTACATCGTGGGACGTCTTGGAGCCGTCCCTTGGTGGGGGGGTACTGTCACGATTCAGTCTTTTGTTGCCCTGTTTTGGTTTGCTTTTGTGTTCATCTGTGCTTGGTGTTTTATTTTGACATGTCTTTTGGGTCTGTGATTTTGCTTTGCTTCCCTTGTGTTGATTGCCTGCCCCGCCCTGATGTGTTTCACCTGTGCCCTGTTTCCTCCATGTATTTATACCCCTGTGTTTCCCTTGTCCTTTGTCGTGTCATTGTCTACGTCAGCCCCGGTTTGTGTCTCTGGATTTTGTTATTTTGGTTTTTGTCTATTAAACATCACCAGTTTTGTTGCAGTCCTGCATTTTGGGTTTTATTTTTCCTCACGCCACCTCCAACCATGACAGTTACATTCCTAAGGTCAAGGGAATACATTGCGGTACTTAGTCATTTTCACTTCATATGGCATGATAGAAGTGAAACGATTTTTTTTTGGGGGGGGGGTCCTTATTTGTGGTAAATAACAGAGTGCAAGTATAAGCATATGCTGTATTTATACAGTTTATACATGTTTTTCATGATATTATACACCACATTTGTACATAGATATAAAGCAAACCCGTGTGAAGGTATTCTAAGTATTCAGAACACAGTACTTTGACTGGACTTAGTGTGGCATGGCGCCTGTTGCATCTCCTCCTGCCAGCTGGTGGCACCGGGTATATAAGCGCAATGCATTCACTGCTTCGCTCTCTGACGTCACGCACTTCCTGGTCCAGCCGGTGTTTCAGTGCGTTCCTCGCTCCTCCGAAGGACAGCTCCGTGTTGTGGTAAAGGTTCCATGATGTGGCCCCCAGATGCTCCATGTGCAGGGATGGTGTTGCCTCTCGCTATCATGGCCCCACACCCGCGTGTTATGCCCTGCGTTCGATGGTGATCTGGCCTGCGCCGATGCGAACCTAAAAATTGACCAGAAATTAAAACCAGAAATTTTCAGTGTAATACTTCATACCTGCGATAACAGATCGAACACGCTATCATCTAAAGTCGGCCCAGCAGGGACTCAAACTCCAAGTGATCACAGACGGGAAGGGGTTTTCTGTGTAAATATTGGTGTTCTGTGGCTTTTCCACTCAATAGACCCATTGACAGAACCCAAAATAATGCGGTCAAACTTGGTCTCTGTGTGAGTTTGGAAATGCAGCGTGGTAAAGGGGATGTCCACGTTGATAAAAAAATAAACAAATCGAAGGCTTTTGTTACTTTGCATAATACTTCGGCTAAGAACATGCTTCCACCAAAAGTGTTCATCTGTCCGAGCATGTCGCTCTGCATAATAATATTAATTCCTCAGTATGATTCTGATGTAGCTATGTCTGACAAAATTGGTGGAAATTCCTGTGAACTGAGCGTACTTCTCCCATTGTACCAGTCCCATTTGTCAATCAAACCCGTGGTGAAAAACAGAAAATCCCTCGCTCATAAATCAATGTACAAATTGCGATATCAGCCATGACACATGGAAGACACTGGATATTATGTTTTCTGCCTGGATCTGTCAGAAATTGATCTATATAATCTTTAAACATCAGAATTCCCCCCCTTTTGGAAGAAATAATGTTTATATTTGACACATTTCTGTCCGACTGCCCCACCCGCAGCCAAATCCTTCTTATTACACAACCTTCTGTCAAAGTTGACTCAGAAGAGCCAAGCCATGAATTATTATTCTCATAAAGGTCTCACTCATTAGCGTTGAGGAATTTGTTACATGCCACTTCATGCCATTGTCTCATTTACATCATATTTGAGGCCTTAAAATGGAAATAAATTAGCCCAATTTTGACAGGAGCAGAACCGTGTGGGCATAGATTGGTGTGTTTTGCTTTTCGCACTTCATTGTCTTATATGCTTGTTATAACAATCACTTAAATAAAAAAAAAAGGTCTTACATCAGTTTAATGCGTATGGATATTGAATATAGTTGAGTTTGTCCAGTAGAAATGTTTTTATAATTTATTGCTTTGGAGCTTTTTCAGTTGGCTTTATTAAGTTGATATTTTAGTTTTTGCACATTGACCAGTTCTTTGTTGATATTCTTATCGCACATACAGTGGGAACCAGATGTACATACACGTTATAAAAAGACACATTCGCATTTTTTTTTCTCACCGTCGGACATGAAACCAGAATTCGCTTTTACTTTTTTGGGTCGATTAGAATTAAAAATATTTTTATTTGCTAAATGATCACTGCAGCTGCTCATGCCCGCTCCAGCCGCTCATCGCTCAGGATCCCATTTTCAAGCTCCCTGGTCAATCACTCAGCCGTTTGCCAGCCGTGCTACGACCCTCCTCCACCCCTTTCTCGGCCTGGCCTCTCCTCGTCGACTGGCCAACTCAGGTCTCCTCTTCCACCACCAGGGTCCAGTCTCGGGGGAAGAGTCATCATTCATCGATGCCGTGCATTTCATATCGTCCGTTCAATCTTCCGCCGGGGTCTGAGCCCCAATAATGATTCATGTTCATTAATAAAACACTCATACCGCCATTCTGTCTCTGTGAGTCTTTTCAGGTTGAAATGCCCGAAGAATGAGAGATAGAATTTTCTACATGGTTTTATATTACTTTTTACAAAATCAAAATTTTACATGCATTTCATTCATATTTGGTAGCATTGCTTTTAAACTGTATACAACTTGGGTCAAACGTTTTGGAAATCCTTCCACAAGCTTCTCACAATAGTTGGTGAATATTGATCCATTCCTTTATACAGAACTGGTGTAATTGAGCCACATGTCTAGGCCACCTTGCATGCACCTGCCTTTTGAGCTCTGCCAATACATTTGAGATCAGGACTTTGTGATGACCACTTCAAAACATCGACTTTGTTATCCTTAAAGGGACTATAGTATACAGAGTTTAAAAATGTTACAATTATATATTTTCTACCCCCTACATGTTCCAGCCATGTCCTAATGTGTAGAATGAGCCCAGACCTATTCACCACAACTGCCTCTAAAATCCTGCACTGTCACTCAAAAAGTTGTTAATTTTGGTCCGAAACATCGTCAGGCACGAGCTTAATATAGAAACTTCAGTTACGTGTAAGACCTGAGGTGGCAGTAGTGAGTATAAAATTACCAACTTGCATTTAGTCCCTTGTGTGGCTTTTGGGTCCAAATGACGTACGATGGGTCACCATGCCACAGAAACGTGACCAAAACACCAGCACCAGCAGTTCATGCTTTTATTCTTATTTTTTGTAGGCACAGATGGTCAAGGCATTTTTGTCCTCTTCAAATTTCATCTTTATAACAAAACAAAGGAAGAACAAGTTAAATATAAAATGAAAGTTAAATATTCTATATATCTTAACCCATGTATGTTCACTCTTTTAATGTATTGCAACAACAGAAAATAACTACACAACTTTAAATCTGAGACTCAACAACAACAAAAACTAAAACACAGTATCAGATTGGCCAAAAACAAAAATTTCTATAGTGAATCTACATTTGAGTGCTATTAAACACACATCAAAACAAAGTCTATATATAATAATAATTTTAAAAAAAACTTTAAATGCTGTTTAGCAGAAAACTGTTGGGCTCAAAGATATATTGTTTATTCTGCAATGCCCATTTAGTTATTGTGACAGGGCCACGATATCATTTCCTGTCGTGGATTTTATTTTTGTTTTGTGCCCCTGTCTGCTGTGGCTCTATTGTTGCATTGTGCTCCCTCAGTCTCTTGATTAAAAAAAAAAACATTCAGAGTATAAATTCAAATGTTGGTTGTTGAAATATACTTCAGATTGTGAAGGGTGCTCATATGTCTTTTGACATTATGTTTATGACGAAAGGTTTTCTCACATATGGATCAGCAGTAAGGCCCCTCTGCTGTGTGAACTCTAACGTGATACTGTAAATGTTGTTTTCTCTTAAATCTCTTGTTGCACACAGAGCACTGGTGCATCTTCCCCTCCGCTCCTTGGTTAGTACCAGACTTGTCTTCTTTGTTGACAGTGGCACTTGTCCCCGGGGCAGACTTGCTTTGGGCAGAGTTTGATGCTGTTATCTCTGATCTGGACTTGGTTGTCTCCATGAGCTTCTGTCTCCATCTGTGCATCTGGACACCTGACAGTCCTTATCGTTGTCATTGTCAGAAGAGTGCTCTGTGTCTCCCTCAGTCTCTGAGTAGAAATGTGGCTCTGGGCTGAGGTCTTCTGCCTGTGTTTTCTCTTGGAGCTCAGTTTGTCTTTGATGAAGTTGAGAGGTCTCCTCATTCTTCACACACACATCACTGGTCTCTGAGACTGACCTGAAGAAATTAATACAAAAAAGTCAGGGATCAGGGATGCCCAATAATATCGGACAATTATACGGATAATTATCCTTTTTGACGCCATCACCGATAAGCCGATAATACATTTTTCAGCCAATAATTAGGCCCGATAATTATAAGCTAAGCTTTCATTGAATCTGCGCTTCCAGCTCGCTGCCTTTCGCTCAGCAGCTCAGCTCGGCTCTGACGGCAGCAGATTCATGACTGCAAATTTACAGCAGCAGATAATCCCTGGCCGACCTCTGCACTGTTTTAGCTGTAAAATACAAAGAGTATCCCAGCAGGCGCTCTACGTGAAGGAAGAGTTTTTTTGTTACTTTTATTTTTTCCCTTTTTACATCGAAGTCCATCCATCCATCTTCTTCCACTTCTCCGTTGCCGGGTCGTGGGGGCAGCTGTCGGAGCTGCCCAAAACACATTGCACCAGCCCCTATGGCTCCTCCTGCAGGTGGTGGGTCCACAGAAGGACGGCCTCATGGTTCTAACCGGGCCTGTTGGTCTCTCATAAGGGGCTTCTGAACCGCTCTTTGTCTGACCCGTCACCTAGGACCTGTTTGCCCTGGGAGACCCTACCAGGGGCCCGAAGCCCCCGACAACTTAGCTCCCAAGATCATTCGAGTGCTCAAACCCCTCCACCACGTTAAGGTGGCGGTTCCAGGAGGGGTACATCGAAGTCACTTCAACATTTTCACCGCAACAAAATGTGAAAAATACGCGGTAATGCGTACCGCGGACCCGTGCTCAAGTAAGTTTAACACTAACAGAGCGGGTCCTACACCAATGTATTATCTTTGTATTACGGAGAAAATAAAGACGATAGCCCGGCGATCAAAGCTCTATGAACGAGAGAAGTTTTATGAAAAGAGCCGTGTTTTCTGCCGCACGAGTGCAAAAATACACAAATGAGCCCAGTGCAGGAGAGAGTGTCTTGCTTTGGTGTTATCATATCATGTCAGCGGCTTCAGCAGCACCGCACAACCCGGCAGGAGGAGGCACACCCAGTAAAATGTAATTATTTGATTATTAATAGTTAAATAATGTCATAATTTGATTATTATTATATATTTATACACACATATATTTTTTGGTAGAGTTTATACATTTTGGGCAGAACTGTGAACTGTTAAACTGATTTATATAGAATAAAGTGCAAATATATATAAATAATGATCGGTTATCGTATCAGTTGTATGAAAATTATCCCTACTTAACATCAAATATGTGAAACTGCAGTGAGACATGTTTGAAAATGTTGAACCTACCCTGGCAGCTGCTCTTCTTCCTGTGTGACGGATTGTTCCTCAGGCTCCTCTTTAACGCGTGGAGTCTGTACCTGGTTCAGACTGAGGCCAGTGTCCACTCTGAGCAGCAGGACCCTCAGACTCAGAGCCTGGTCCAGGAGCCTGTGTCCTGTGGTTCTCTTCTCTGGAGCGACATAGTTCCTCCTCACACGCCGCTATCGTCCTTTCATACAGAACTCTGATGTCTTCAACAGCCGCAGCCGGCTGCCCAGTCACAAAACCTCTGAATGTGAGGCTTTCAGACTTTTTCACAAACTCCTACTCTGGTGGTGACGCTTCAGTCATAAACGGAAACAACAGAGGAAACAATGAGATTTTAACTTTTTAGTGTCTAATTTACATTTGTGAGGAAAAGTAGTTTCACCCATCAATTTCCTTCAAAATTGTATAGCTAATTATAAGAAATCAACAGGTCTCCTTTAAATATCAATTCTATATTTGATTGCTTAATTTGAAATACTGACCATAAAGAAATGCCTCCATAATTGAGTTCCCAATGAAACAAATATTAAACCGTATACAGTAGATCAGCTGTAGGAATATGGCAGTTACTCATCTGTCTAAGCTGCTAGCTACAATGACAACTGAAAGCTTATAATAACTTACTGATCACAATAAAGTGTGACAGTAATAAGAAAAAAGTTATTGAAAATGTGTTAAGCAACTTTATACCATGGTCTGTGTGAATACTCAATTCCGATTGGCTGGAAGGTGTCCATTAATGTACACCTAGCCCGGAAACAGTTAAATAACAGTTAAATCACGATGACTGGACATTTCCATTGTTGTTGTAAAGGGACTAGATGCAAGTTGGTTATTTTTATACTCTGTCTTGAAATTGCACCCAAGGATGAACCAGACTTGTGCTTCCAAAGACATGACATCATCATCTGGACCCAAATTATTTGAAGGTATAGCAATTTTAGTATATGTAAACTTCTGACTTCTGACTAGAAAGTAACACAAAAAATCTATTTCTCTTTCTTCTGGCATTGAGCAAATAGAAACAGCCTTTAAAATTCTAATTGGCCAAAAAAAGTTAAAGGTAATTCTAGTTTCATGTCAGAAACTGAGAAAAAAAAAAAACATGCAAGTGTGTATGTGTATGTAACATCTGGTTCCCACTGTAACTGTACGACAACAAAGTACATGCAAGAAAACCCTTTTTGTAAATCGTTGCTTCCTTACATCTCGAAGCACAGCGAGTGGAAATTTTAAGATATGCGCCGGCTTTAGCTCTCACACAAGACGCTCAGTTAATTCATGGGGAGCAGGTCTATGCGGTGACTGTCCGGCCCGAAAACCGCCGTGTTTGTGCAGTCTATACATGAAGAGTATAGGCCCCTCCGCTATGTATAGACGGCCCACTAATGGAGGATTATACAAGCGTAATTAGATGGAAATGCAGCGGCTATAAATTCACAGCTCCCCCTGTGCGCTCCCTTGTTGTTTTTGGATTCCTCCGGGAACTTCGCACTTGAATTAAGTAGTAATTATTCTCTCGACTTCAATAACATCACAGTCTTTGTATGCGCCTTGTATGGTTTGGATTAGTTTCTTTAAAACATTTTTTTTTTGGCATGACAAAAAAGCTGAAAGACACATTTTTTCACCCTCTACACAAATAATGTAGTCTTTCTTTCTCCTGTTGACTTGGGTTTTTTGTTGTTCTGCTGTGGAAGACCCGCTCTATAAGTGCTGTTTACATGGCATTCATTTGTTAGCATGGCGTTTGAAAGAAATGAAAGCTTGTATTTTCCTTTTAAGACGGGCAACTCTGACTGCTGCCTGCAGAGGTCACTGCAACCAAAGAACAAAGTGTCTATACCTTGAATTGTAAAAAAAAAACCACTTACCTACCATACTACCAAAATTATTCTTACCTTTCCGAACACATTTCTTACATTGCAGTTCTTTTCAGGGATGAATTCATAGGCACGTTTTGAAACGGGCAGGGTCACTTCTCAGGGTCACGGTCTTTCAAATAGTATTGAAATACTACTTGACTGAACCATGTTTTACTCCATCCAACATTGGCATTTGTCTGTTTCCGTCTCTTCTCCAGACTTCCTTTCTGCTTGACCCTCCGCTTGGTGTAATTTTCCCTGCAGGGCAAATTTCAATCTTCTCTGATTTTGAACCGTGATTCCTTCCACTTGAACCTTCCCGAAACCGTGAATGGCTCCACTGAAGTCGAGGCGCTTTGAACGTTTGGGAACAGAAATCCTTTCCCCAAACCAATTAGAGTGATCAGTTACAGTTAAATCTGCGAGGCGTCCGGGCCGGGGAAGGGAGAGGAAGGGGGGGTGGACGAGGTGAGACCCCGACAGGGCAGGCGCTCTGGAGGGGGCCGAGGAGAGCGGGACCAGCCCAGAGTAGAGGACTGAGAACCAAACATATGGAAGTGCTCCATGTGAAGATATTTCTATGTGGTACCCAAAGGTAATCCCAGGAAACTAAAGCCGTCAGCTCCTTTTGAGAGATCACACTTGAATGAATCAAACCAGCTGCAGATTTCACCAACCCAGCCTTGAAGAAGGAACATATTCCTGAATTCTCATCAGTCCCATTATATGGAGAAGTCTGGTTTCTAAAACTAGATGAAGAAACCATTAATCTAATTAATTCATCCTTTTTTTTACCAAGATCTTTTAAACTGAAGCCCTTTGACAAACATCCCATGTCCTTTGTAATGGACGTCTGGACTAAATGTGTCTTAAAGTGAAATCTAAATCTCTGTTGTTTTTCTTCTTCTTCCTTTTTAACTCCTTACCCCCTGCCTTAACCAAGTGCATTTTCTCCAGTTCAGCTTTACTCAAATCTAAAAGCTTCTCGACTGGAGAGCAAAGAGTGTAGTTCCCTCATTAGAAAGAAAACTGATTGTAACTTTTTTTTTTTGATGCGTTGTTTTCGTGGTTTTATCACATCTCTTTTTATGTCGCCTTTTCATCGCTCTTTTGTCACTTTACTGTCGTGTTATTATTGCTTTTCTGGCACGTCTTTGTCGCATCTTTGTCCCACATTTTTGTGTGGCTTTTCTCCTTGCTTTTTTTTTTTGTCGTCACTTCTTGCTATTGTTGCTTTTCCTGGAACGTTTTTGTACGTTTTTTTATGCTTTTTTCAAGGAGCTTTTCGATTTGGTTAAAGCCAAACTGGGGAAAGTGTACTCGGTTTTAGTGGGGATTAAGAGGTTAAACCAAAATTAAGTCAAAGAATGAAAATACAAAATCTTGATTTGGTCTGTTAGTATGAATGAAGCACCTGTAAGTTACTGTTGGTGAAGGAAGTATTAGTGGTAGCAGTCCGAGGTCTAATATAACAATCATGCATCATCCTGTTAATAATCATGATGTTTGCAGAGGTCGAAACAACAGCCGTAGCGAGTTTCCTATCAAATAAATCTTTAATGAGACTGAGGCTAGTTTTTACGTGTCGAGGAGCTCGGACTCTTAACCCAAACATAGAAAGGCGGTGGACTACACTTCAAACGGGGCCCCGCCGCTGGTTTTATGTGAAATTAATGTTATCTTGTGTAATGAGGAGGGCGCGGAGGCAGGAGGTCCAGTCCCGGGCCGAGCCGAGGTGTCGGGTGCTCTGCGGACCTCATACAATGGTGCGCTCTGTTCCTGTCCCGTTCAGAGATACCCCCTCACACACACATACACACATGCGATAGGGGCGTGGGGCCGGGAGTAAAGGAAAGCCTGGACTGCGCATATTTTTGAAGGCAGTCTGCTGACCTCCTGCACCAGAGTGACCCGTGGTTAACTGTACCGGGGCCACACTGTAGATCCGAGGGAGAATGAATCCACCTGGACGTCTGCATGTGGGACACGTGAGGGCACACGCCTCCATGCAGAGATTATAAAGATTATAAACTACCAACATTGCTTTTAAAACAAAGCCTCTTTGATAATGATATGTCACATCACTATTTTATTTCAGTCCATGAGTGTCGCCTTTGGTGTCAGAGCCCATCCAGATCAGATACACTTCATATCAAAGGTTGTACATGTGAAACTATCAGTTCTGATGAAAGAAATGCCGTGGGGTGTCCAGTCCGTATAGTTCTGCAGCTACAGAAGCTCTTCAGTCCTTGCCAAGAAACTCTCCAAAGGCGAATTACATTTGAAGCTCGATGGGGTTTCATTTTATTCAACAAAGTACTTCAATCAATTACGTTCTTTTACAGAGGAAGCAGAAGGAAATCAACAGTAAGACACGCAAACTCCACAAAGAGGGACTGTGTGGTGGTTAGCAATAGTTATACCTCACTCTCCTGCCATCCTGCACCATGACAAGTTGACAGGCTAAGTGCATATATGGTGCAGTAATGTTACCACCTTGAAAAGCATCCAGCAGAACCTAAACAGAGTCCCGACAAAGCCCACACTGTACATTGAATATACATTTATTTTCCATTGTGGCCTGAGTTGTACGGTTCTCCCACAGCTGAGTGACAGAAGCCAGGACCCTCCCTCGCTCCCGTCAGCACCGCCGCCAAAAACCCTCCACAGACTTGCATAACACCGGGAATAGTAGTTAAGACTGTCAGAGTGCCCTGTCACGTGCTTCAGTCATGTGACGCATCACCTGCACGCTCACGTTTCCAAATCTGTATGGGAGGGAAAGTGGCAGTAGGAAAAGTCAGTGCTGCAGGTTCTTCAGGAGCGTCGCCACGCTGTATTCCAGATAATGCGCCGATTGGTCAGAACCGATCATGCAGTTACAGAACGTGGCGTGAGCGTGTGCGCTCTACAGACGTGCTCAGTAACAAAGTCAATTTACTGATGTGCTTTATTTAGGTAGAGTTTCTGACTTAACTTGATTGTTGATTTTATTACCGTAAATTCCGGACTATTGAGCGCACCTGAATATAAGCCGCACCAGCAAAAGACTTATTTTTTTAATTTTTTATATAGGCTGGTCTATAAGCCGCAGCTGTTCCAAGCGCATTTGAAGCGCCATCAGCACTGGAATACTGCACTTGTGCGCCGAAATACTGCACTATATCCTTTTATAAGTGTGTTAAGAACTTTGATTATATTATTCTTTAAATGTGCGTGTGTTCAGTCAAGCCAAAGTGCTGCCTGCATAGCGACTCCTTCTCAGGAGCGTGGCCTGTGTGCACACACACAGCCTCGGGAGTATCCCGGTGGTCGAAGCTGCTTTGAGCTGGGTTCGTGGTGACCGCTCGCGGCTGCTTTTGATACCCGCGCATTGCTGGACCCTCCATAATATTTCAGTGGTGAGAGAACGCATTTATTGTGCATTCGAAGCCATGTTAGCTATAGCGCGGGAGGCTATCCTGCTGCCCCCACTCCGGTGTGCAGATGTGGAGGAAGACAGCGATAGGGTGACACGTGACACAATATTCAGTATGACCATAAACACCTATAATCTTATTGTATAAGCCGCAAGGTTCAAAGAGTGGTTTAAACAGTAGTGGCGTATAGTACGGAAAGTACGGTATACTTTTACTGCACTATATTTGAAAGATAAATATATTACTTTCTACGCCACTACATTTTTATAAAGATGCCAAAGTATAGGCTTTTACTGACTTATCATATCAGTACAGTTATCAAATTAAGTATCTCTGATCACTTTGATATTGTGATATTGTAATTTTGTCAATAACACTAAATAAACAACCATCTCTTGCGAGGTAGAGGTAGATCTCTGGTCGATGTTTAGTTTAGTTTATTTGTTTATTTGAGCAGTATACATTCTGCTCAAAAGGAGTGGGCTGAAGCAAGAAGCTTATGAGCGCCCACCCCCAAATTCAGTGCAATAAAAAAATACATTTCACAATGGTACAGAAGGAACAAAACAACAAGACATCATCCAAAGAGAATTTGGTATGATGTAGTTTCTTATAGAAATACATTCATCCACATTTTCCAAGCGTTTGTGTCAAATGTCCCATGTAGCATCCAGGCTGTCCTTTAAAAGCCTGGATGTGTTGGTACGTCACACTTCACACTGTGCCGTCTGTCGTGACATCATGGTCCTGCTGCGCTATCTAAAAAAAAACAACAGAGAACAGAGAAACAAAATCACTGCCTTAGATTCTGCTCAAACTCTAGAATTAGAAGACGTTACCATTTCAGATAGCGGGACGAAAAGTA
Source organism: Proterorhinus semilunaris (assembly GCA_021464625.1). Taxonomy (NCBI): domain Eukaryota; kingdom Metazoa; phylum Chordata; class Actinopteri; order Gobiiformes; family Gobiidae; genus Proterorhinus; species Proterorhinus semilunaris. The sequence goes on from CM038359.1 coordinate 9,587,030, forward strand.
CATGTGAACCCCTTCATTCACACCCGCAGAAACACACGCCTCAGTGTATATACGACAGATCACATGAAAACCGACTTAGAGGTGGTCAAGAGGGGAAGCGTCTGGGAGGGAAGTCCAAACACTTTATAATGGAAGGTCAGTGCTCCTTTCCCCTTTTAAATGCTATAAATAGAACAGCTCCATTGACACTTTTAAATTTACTGGAAAAATATCGAACGGAAAACCGAGGCTGAGTCTGGAAGTGCGATCATGTGGACGTATTTATAGGCTTATTTATTTGAAACTGAAACGATGGACTGAATGTTAACTGGTGGACTATAAAAAAGCTCCCCTGTGATTTACAAAAGTCTGACAGAATTTTATTCCCGTCACTGAATTGGACAACCTAAACAGAAATTATATTCAGTACGTGGTGTGAATTCCACGTCTCGCAAACGCATCATAAAAATAAAGGTATAACCAGTGATTAAAGTGGATTTTGGGATGTGGTGTACCTCTAATGCTACATTAGGCCAGTATATGAATGGCTGTGTATATTGCAAGGTGTTTTATGTTGAAAAGTAAGTTTAAAACTATTTACAGAATAACTCTTCTTTATGTGTGCTCTTGTTTGAGATGCAACCAGAAAGTTAAAGCAACAGCCAGTCCTCCCCAGGAAATGTTTGATTAATCAGCTAAAATGAGGAGACACAACACTAAACTTTAGCCAGGATTACGGACTTTATTGTTGCTTTTAAACTGGGCAGTTTCAGATTCACAGGTTCAGATCATACGAAAGATTGTGTGAAAAAGGCTAACATCGTGCTCTAACCAGCCTTTTTCTCTAAAGCTTGGGAAGAGTAGACTTCATTTATGGCTCAGTTTATACCAGTAAAATTGAGGATTTCATGATAAATGTTGAATTGAGGTGCATTAAACCCGCGGGCATGAGGAGCGGACTGAGCTGCGGATGTCTATCCATCCATCCATTTTCTCCCACTTGTCCGTTGCCGGGTCGTGGGGGCAGCTGTTGGAGCTGCCCAAGTCACATTGCACCAGTCCCCTATGGCTCCTCCTGCAGGTGGTGGGTCCACGGAAGGACGGCCTCATGGTTCCAAACGGTTCCAAACGGGCCTGTTGGTCTCTCATAGGGGGCCCTAGCTGCGGATGTTACATGATTATTTCTCCAGTTTCTCTCTGAAGAGTGGACTTCTGTCCAGCGCAGCTTCAGCAAATTAACAATAATCTCCATACGCTCTTCTTCTTTGTTTTTAACTTTAACCCCTGAATATATTGGTGGTTGAGTGTTTAGTTTAGACTTGTTTTAATTCAGATTTGGTTTGGGTTTATTCCTGGTGGTATCAGAGAAGCCTAATATTTTATGAAGTGTGTGAAAACTTTGAGAACCATGTACAATGTAAAGGAAATGAAGGGGTAAGGAAGCAGTGGGAAGCAGTGACTTTCCGACTTGGACAAACCATCTCGTGTTCTACCAGGGGAGACGACCCTCAGAAACAGGCATATCATACGCCATCGAATACTTCTCGCATAATCGTGCAGGCTTCTGGTGTGAACAGTTTGGAAAACGTCCAGGCCTCTCTTCAACTTACTTTTATATTTTCTCTAGTGTTTCCCACACAGACTTTACCCCAACACCCAGTGAACACTCCCCTTTGAGCCGGTGCCTTGACACTCGTCGCCAACCTTGACTGCAGAAGCAATAAGCATGTCCAAGTATGGAGTTGGTATTTATAGGTTCAGGAGCAGGGCCACGCCTCAACCAATCTGTTTTACTCAAGCCTAAACTGTCAAAACCACCCTCCTTATACCCATGTCTGTTTTATCTTTCAACACTGATTCTTTTGCTCCGAGGGGAGGTCCTGAAGAGCTGGGTACACGCCGCCAATGGTCTCAACCCAGCAATCATCCTCATCATCTTACCTTTAATAAATTCCTAAACACACCTTCTGTTGTGGCGTGGTCTTTCAGAATGTGCTAGTCCAGAGGCGGACTGGAGTGACCCACGCGCACACACACACAGGCCGGTTGTTGGCCAAATATTGGTGTATGGGTGAGTTGGTAAAGTGCAAACCAGCAAAACAGGTCAAAACTGCCTTAAAGTCTTCACTAATGCTGGCTTCAAGAAAGATCCAAATGCTCTAGGATCACTTTTTCGGAACACTGTGATGGAGGCCAAGTCACATGAATGGATTTGTGGGAGGAAAATAACTTATTGGAAGGTGACAGACAGGTGGCAGAGGGAAAAAGTCCAATCCGAATTTTGTTTAAGAGGATTCTTTGTGGTCACATTTGCCCAATGCACCAATGTTGAGGTTTGCCATTCCACCTCAAAACTCATTACAAGAAAACCACTGAAACCAACTGAAAAACAATAAATGCTGTGTTGACTGAACCAACAGTTGGACAGTATCACGCAGAGGGGGGGCCGTTTAGATGTGAACTCAATGGCCTGGAAGTGTCGCGCCCAGACCTCCAGACTGCAGGGGCTTTTCACACCCCTCTCTCCCCATGAACGGAGCTCTGTGTCGGGTAGGGGCGGCCCGGTTGGCACGGACCCAGTGGGCAAATATGAATGAATGATCTTACACTAACAGAAATGCTGTTGCTGACCCAGATATCGGACAGAAAGCCTTCACAAGCTACGGAATGTGCTCATATGAATTAATTCACGGACAGGATGAAGATATTACAGTCTGACATTTTGCACTGGCTGCTGAAAATTAAAAGAAGTTTGGAGGGGGGTTCATGTGCAACAATGCAGGAACTTGACAGTAACATGACGGCTGGGCTAATGCCACACCGCATTTGTAAGTCCTGGTTGTGGTACAAAAGATTCAGAAAAAAGTTTCGATTTTACTGATTGCAACAAAAATACAGCCTTCATGAGCCTGGGGTAAGATTTCTGCAGCAGAAACCACACATTGATTGCAAATGTGACAACCTGCATATTTGGAATAATTGTCATAACACATGTCCTGAGGGAAATTTCAATTGACCGCAACTATAAAAATCAGAATATGCTATTGTTGCAATGTCAAGTAAAAATGCTTTGGTTCTTATTTCAAACGCCAATGTAAATCCCTCTGTTATGGCCTCTACGCCTCGAACCACCAGTAAAAAAATGTGGGGGTGGCACGCACATCTGCTGGTCAACCAATCACTGCTAGATCCGACCTTTCGCCCACCTTTTCACCTTTAACGTCATGTAGCTGGGCTCCCGGGGAAGACCTAGTCCCTCCTGGCCTTGAAACCCATCAAAATCCCAATGAAAGAGCTGAAAGAACTGTGCTTGGACAGGCAAGTCTAAAAAGTCCCTGCTTTGACTGCTGGATGGACGTTCCGGGATTATGAGGCAGGTTTGTGGGAGGTGCCGGAGACATCTTTGGGGAGTACTCTAACTCCGCCATCATCAGTAAAAACATCAATGATCCTTGTCCTCCTTACGTATTAAAAACTGCTGGAACAATGACAGGACAAATCCGCAGGCCTTAACCCTATTCCTGCTTGTACTGTATGTGGTGGCATGTGCAGCTGTGTTGACATGAGAAACACATGTTCTGAAGGAGCGGGGCAGTCGGCACTAGTTATCAGCTCATAAACACTTTGGTCCTCCAGGAACTCGCCCACTTTCACTTTCCACACTTTCCGCCCCGGCCACTGACAGAGGTTAGTACAGCTGAAGCAGTAGGCACTCACCCGGGTCAACTTTACAGAGCTACCAAAACCAAAGAGACAAAGGGGTCGGATAATGCACACTCATAGGTATAGAATGTAAAACGTGATTTTGCTGATCGATAGCATAATAGCCACGTTAGCTAAATAACTTACCTTCTTAGTTGTGTTAAAGTTGCTTCTTTCCTCCAGTTTTTGGCTTGGCACTTTAGCTATAGTGCAGCTAGCTTAATAACAGAGTCGTCAGTGCTAATAAAAGGCTAGCCTGATGCTTTTCAAACTTATTGTTGAATGCTCAAACTTTTAAGAGATTTGTGCATATAAAGGCACAATGAGGACAGTTTCTGCCAGACAAACACATCAGATTAAGAGAACAGCTGCTACAAAGCAGCAAACAGGTATTTGAAGCTGCTGTTGCCTCTGGAGTCTCCCGAACATCAAGGTGTAGGACCCTCCAGAGGCTTGCAGTTGTGCATAAATCTTCTATCTGGCCTCCTCTTAACTGTTAATTGAATGCTCACGAGCAGAAACGGGTGCAGTGGGCCCAGAAATACATGAAGACTTATTTTCATGTATCCCTGAAGGTGTAAAACTGACCTCTGAAAAATATGTGGAGTTTCCGACTCATCCACTTTCTTCCATGGCACAAAAAGAGGAGCTGTGCTTTCCCTAACACAATCATCTTCATGCATGACAATGCACCATGTCATGCTGTAAAGAATACTTCTGCATCATTGGCTGCTATGGGCGTAAAAGGAGAGAAACTCATGATGTGGACCCCATCCTGCCCTGACCTCAACCCTATTGAGCACCTTTGGAACATCCTAACGCAAAACATATATGAGAGTAAGAGGCAGTTTTTATCCAAACAGCAGCTCTGGCTATTCTGACATCCGGCAAAGAAATCCAAGCAGAAACTCTCCAAAAACTCACAAGCTTAATGGATTTAAGAATTTTGAAGCTGCTATTAAATAATGGTCCTATGTTAAAATATAACTTGACCTGTTCAGATGTTTTTGATTTAAATTGCTTTTGATTTCAGTAGATATAACCTCCGAATGCTACAAATTCAACAAACAACCTTTTTCAGTTAATTACAACCTTTAAAATGTATTGAAATTATGAGTTGCATAATATTTTGGAACAGTAGATTTTGAATTGTTTACTCTATTTATTTTTGAAAGAAATACTGTTATCACTGGGAGTTTTTTTTCAATCACATTCATCACAGAAAAATGTCATTTGCATAATCATCTGGAACGCAGTGTAACTGAGTATGAATCCCAAGACGCGTCACTTTACTTGCCTGTCTGAACGCGTTACTGCATGATCATTTATAACTTTTTTTCAACCCTGCTAAAGGATCCTTCAGTCGCTGTGGGAACATCCTCAACAATCGTAGACGCCAAGATTGAGACAGCTGTAAGTGAAGTAATCCAAACCCAACAGAACATAGCTGCAGTGGAAGTCCAGACGTCAGTGGCGCTCAGACGTTTGGCCCGGGCTAAATACTCGTCTCTGTCTTCTCCAAAGCAGCGTTTGATTTTTGGAGTCTTTACGAAGACTCCACTCAAGCTGCTTTTACGTCAATGCGCTCTCCTCGTGCAGCTGTCCAAAGAGCTGGTTCTGTTACTCATCAATACCGACTCACACCGCCGTGTTTCTGCCCCACGTTAGCCTCATAGCTTCGAATCCAAGCTGGAGATCATACAGTAACAGACGGGTTTACATTTACTGTCCAAATACACTGAGCTGCGCGAGGCTTTCTGAAACATCTCAAGCATGTGCGGACACTGCTTTGAGTGTTAGCACTGAATTCCACTTCCTGAGTCCTAAAATAAGCGCCATGTACAGAAACGTTGCTTTGTGCAAGTGTGATAATCCTGGGCCGACTGCAGGGCTGAAGTCTAAATAAACTGCCTCACAGGCGTTTGCCAAATGTCTGAAGTGACATTAAAGGCTTTACAGCAGCTGAGCACACTAGCAGGGCTACAGCTATTACGGCTAACCCATGGGCTAATGTAAGGTACAGTATTTCTACCGTTTTTTTTTCTTTCTCTGCACACAGCGTCCCGAACTCTCGCACTCATTCTGTCGAAGAGTGGGAACATTTTGCGTGCCCCGTGCGTTTTTCACTGCTTTGTGAGTTTTGATTATTTTGTTTATTTGGTCGGGACAATGCACACACGAGCATTCAAACTCGCACTCAGTACACTGTAAAGAGTTGACATATCACTTATTGCTATACTATTACAAGTTAGAATTTTTTTAACTATCAAACTCCACACAGCTCGCCTTGTTATGTCACACGCGGGTCTAGACGGACAGCTGCTGGTAGACAGATGTGGCAGTAGCAGTGAGTCCTCTCACACAGTAGCAGGCTCTTGAGAGTGAGAGAGTCCAGACAGTCCAGCTGCTTTACACAAACCACTCTTTCCTCTCGTCTATTGAGCTGGGGGAGATCTGAGAGCGATACCAGGCCGGGCCCCATTACACAGGAAATATGCCTCAAATTCAAAGACGTCAACACATAAACGACATCAAAGGAACAGCATGTGGGGTTTTATTTTATTAACAACATTTCTGTCCCTAGATGAGATTGATTTCTGGAGATTCTGAACTTTCAAATGAGTTATGGCATGTGTTTATATTCTCATGTGTTTATATTCTCATGATTCACTTAGCTTTGTAATAGAAGATTGTCATTTGTCATTTGTACTATAGAATTGATGGCTTTTTGCCTCTCAACACATGAAGCTTTGTCAGCAACTAGTCATCTGTAGCAGCAGGTTGGACTCTAGACCAGTGGTTCTCAACCTTACGGCTTCCGAACCCACCATAACCCTAGTGTGACCCAACTACCAATTTGATTTGTTATACATATAATATAAAATACGGATATTTCCTCACAAATGTTAATTGAATAAGCTTTTACATGAAAATGATCAAAACAACTTGATAACAGTCATAACAAACTCAGGTATCGTGTTTTCAACATTTTCAGAGGGAGAATGTTAAAAGACATGCTCCCTGGGGAAGGCTCACAACCCACTAATAATGGTTCCACGGCCCAGTTTTGGGTCCCGACCCTCTAGTTGAGAACCACTGCTCAAGACTGTTCTCGTAAGGAGGGGTTTCTTTTGTCATAGTTTCTACTTGTTTTGATTCTAAAGGTAAACAGAGAGCTCACATTGATATTCAGCGAGAGATGTTTGGACATGCTAAAACTGTCGGCATGGGTAATGGGTATACTAATAACATGAAACTTTATTATATGAATATAGCAGGGAGACCGGGGCTGGATGTCACACTTTTTTTCTGCTCACAATCATGGGTCCCCGACTTTAGGAACTGGGCCGTGGGCTGTCCCGCACTTTTTACGCTCTTTCCAAACCATTACCAGGACACGTGAAATGATTTGCCCCCTTTTTACGTTTGATCTGGACTGAGAATCGGTGCAGCTTCGAGCTTAATGTGTTGCGTGCTGCTCCTGCCTCCAGTTTCATTGGACTGGCATCATTTTACGCTCTCACAGGACAAACCGCTGTACTTAGCCCACTGTGAATTAAACAGAACCACCAAACTATGGCCAGTACCAAAGCTACTAAAAAATATACAACTATATGATCATAAAAATGCAACAACCAAATTTCCCCAGCATTAATGCTCCATGCGACAGCCAACCCCAGACTCCGTGAGACAGACAACCATCCCCCTTTGAAAACACAATAGAAAAATTGAAGTTATAGCTCTCAATTCAAAGGTTTGAGTCAAAGCTATAATCTATGATCTTTTACAGATATTACATTTTCAAATGGTCCGGCCCTTAGAAAGACAAATCATCTCTTCATTTTAATGGTTTTTGAATGTTCGAGTCACATTGCCCTAGTGTGGCTGTAAAAGACAACCAGCCCTGGCTTCTTCTAAATGATATGCATTGAATTTGAGTGCACATTGTTATAAAAAGAAAAGAATGTTAGTGTATTCCAGTTTGAGAGAAAAGCCATCTGAAATCCATTGTCGCCGAGCTGTACCTGCCATGTTGAATTGAAACCAAATGAATGGCTTTAGAGCGAACTCCGTAAACCGCTGCGTTTTTTCTTGCCTAAACTCCCCAAATGCGTATGAAATGTTCTCAGCCTGAACTTGGTGGATGTGGTGTGGAAATGGCCTTGGCACTGACTTATCCCCTTTCCATTTCTCTCCCCCCTTCATCAACAACACCGCTTATTATGTAAGGCACGTGAGCGGCCAGACCCGCCCTGCCCCTGAGGCTTGTGTGCCAAAGCAAACCTCCGTGCCAGCGCAGGTAAGTGCCTTTGAAACGAGCTTCCTGCTATGCCTTTACCAAAACATGTGGATTATTCTATGTCACGTGCTTAAAGTCGGAGGAATCGCGGACCTAACTCATTTCTAGCTCTCACAATACCTACCTGTCAATTAATTATATCATCCCATGTAGAATTAGACATTCTTTCAGCTACCACAGCAATAATATTTATTTAAAGCTTGACATGTAGAAACAAGAATGTGAGCCCTGGGCTGGTCAGGGCTTCGACAAGGCCTGGAGCTCCCACTGCAGGCAGTAGTGGGAATGACACATATAAAACAGTGAAAACATGATTTCAACTCTCGTCACCAGCATGCTATGGCACACACAACTTCGGGCCTGATTTACTAAGCATTTGCTTTGCACTCATAGTGTGTGCTGAAGTTAAAGGAACAGGCCACCGTTTTTCCATACGGACATATGTTCTTACCTGAGCTTAGACGAGTGGATGGGTACCTGTCTGGTCTTCGCTCAGTCACGCAAAAAGACCAAAGATGTTGTTAGCATTTGGCCTCTCCCAGTATATCCCTATGGCTCCAAACGGGGGTGAAGTTAGAAGCGGGTACGTGTCAACTCGTCTAAGCTCCGGTAAGAACATATCTCAGTATGGAAAAACGGTGGCCTGTTCCTTTAAGATTTGCGTCCTTCATTTGCGCTTGGAGGGCTCTGCTCAAACTCGGTTACACATCAGAATTGCTCCACTGATCATATGCAAGGACACTAATGATAAATCAGGTGCAAAACGCCCATTAAAAACAGGCTCATTTTAAGTAAATCAAACCTTTGAAGCGCAGAACTACGGATCCAGTAATGGATAACAATCTTTAAAGATGTTGAAGGCAAGGTTTTTTGTGCGCCTTTACTTCACGTCTCCATGGACACCATCCCACTCCCAGTAAAGTTTGAGGACCTAACTAATAAAAACCTACAATCAATAAAATGCTTGTATTTCAATCTATTTATTAGGTGAGATATTTCCCAGTATGGCTTTAAGGTGTCCAAAAAGGTCCAAGAAACCCTTTTTTTTTGGGTACTGGGGTGGACACGTGGATGTGATGGGGCCCAGGTCGCACCCGTGCTGTCTGAATATGAAGAGTTATTTGGGTGAAAGAGGATCCCGAGGCACGCAGAGGTGGAGGACTCGGTGACACAAAGGCAGCATTCTGTGCAGCACCGGGAGGAGCAGAAACACCCAGTCACTGTGAGACTGAGGAGATTTAAGTAAACAAGCCCAACGCACGCTCTCGCCGGCCACTGCTCATCTGTTTTCTCAAGAATTACGGCATAGTCCACTGTATAGGAGAAGCGTTTATGATATTATAATATCTACACAAACGCCCCTTATGTTTCTGATTACCAGGGTACAAGGAGACCAAGACGAGAGAAAGATTTTAGATGTTTATTCTGAAGAAATGTAAAACATATAAAAGGATTAAAATTGTTTGGGGTGGAGCATGCAAGTCTGATGGGGTCCAGCTGTTGGTTCGGGGAGTAGGATGAGCTTGACATTGACATGGGTGGAAGAACTTAGATGGGCTCAGAGAAGGGCTCTTTTCCAGGGGTCCAGGCTGAATGGTCGGCATACTCCACAACATGGCTCCTGGTCTCTGTGCTGGTTTGGTGCTACGACCCCAGCAACCACACGCCGTCCCAGCGGAGCAGGCGACTTGCCCTCAGACTGGCCTGGACCCCTGGTGGACGAGACCAAACAAAACAATGAGAGAGAACTGAAGGTGCACAGGTGTTTTTAAGATTAAAGTCCCTAATAACTGCCCACTTCACTTAAAGACATGGCCCACTGCAAATAAAGGAAAACACCCACAAAGAAAAGCACACCCAACTTAAAGTGACAGTAAGGGAGATACATCATAACCTGTTACAGTACCTAATTCTGAAACATTATTTTCGTGATCTATGAGGCTAGGGACAGTAAAGATCCGAGTTCTCCGATAAACTCCTCCCTTTGATGCACTGTGACTTTAGAAAAGTTAAAAAAAAAGAAAAACCCTCTGAAAAGTGCCATAAAAATAAAACTTTGAGCCATAGTTAATGAAAAGAGGCCACAACTTCCTTATTAAGTCCTGCTTCATGCAAAACACTTTCACTTGTGGCTTCTGCTCAAAGTTTTTGCTCAGTCACAGTTTGTGCAATATTGAGTTTTCGCAAAACCACGTCCCAAAACAGTCATTGTCCAATCATACCTCATGGCAACCATTGGCATTCTTCAGATAACCTCCATTAGAGAACAAATTCAGCAGGACCTTTTTCTTCCCTTTGAGAGCTGAGAAAGACAGCTGAAAACTGTGCCTGCTAACTAAAAACTAAAACCAGTTTCTGCCTCTGAAGTCACACACACAAAAAGAGTCACACACACTTTTCCTCAGGTTATGGCATATGGTAAACTCCACTAGCTAACATTTGCTAAAGGGGCGGGGCTTTTCCAAAAGGTAAAATCTATAAAAAACATACAGAAAAAGCTTTTAAAAAAATGTGATCGGATTCAAAAGATATGGAAAAGAGAAACATCAGGCATGTTATTGGCGGGGGAACAGAAAGGTACAAACTGACTTTTAAAACCAGTTGCATTTTATCATTTACAAATCATGTACCCTGCATTCAGAATCTGAGGATATTCGTACATGATCTGTATGTGGTCCCTGATTGTTGGAGCATCTCCGGCTGATGAAGGGTTGGCAGTCAAGGTGCATACAGTATTAGCTGAGAGGGTAGCCAAAAAAGGGCCCGGGATTCAGGTTAGTGGTGTTTACAGGGGGAGACTTTAGAGGAGGGACACACATGGACATGGGGCATGAGGCCAGGACGGTCCCACCACAGACCCCTTACATCCCCCCTTAGCAAACAGACTGAGGCCCATAGGTTCAGTTCATAAAAGCTGGTTTATAAGTTCAGTGAAGGCAGAAGTGTATTTATTCACCTGTACGAGTGATGAAACTAACACAGAGGTGTTTTTAAGGAGGTCACAGCTGCAGAGGACAGACCTGACCAGAAGGGGCAGGAGGGAGAGAGGTGATGGATCGTGGAGCGGACCAATGGGCCCATCGCAGTGCCTGATACCGCATCTTCCAGAAGTATAGCTCCCATTCATTTTACCCATTAAAAAACAAGTAGACGGCAGACAAAGTCGTACAATGAACAATAAAGATCAAAGTTGTTACCTGAATTTTTAATTTTTAATTCACAGATCTTTTACATCGCAAATCTTTTTACAGAAGCAATGCTTGTGAACATTCTTTTGACCCACCATAGAAATTAAACGTGACGACACGGCAAGCACCCTATTGTCCACTTTCTGATTAAATCATTAGAATTTTCCCACGGGGATTAATAAAGTATAACTTAACTTCTTTTTGATGCGATGGCGCAGCAGTTCTTGTTCGTGCTTCACAGCCAGAAGGTTCTGGGTTCAATCCCTGGCCGAACAAAAACCAAAACCAAAACAAACAAAAATGAAATTTACATTTTTATGACATGTTTTTTTTATTCACAACAGTCATCTAATCAACATTACAATCAATATCAGTACAATTAATGTTTGATTTGAAAATGTATACCTCATATCTAGGGGCACAGAGAGGTCACGTTTGAATCGTATTCTCACAAAAGCCAATGTTTTGTTTTATTATAATTCCCCAAATCTGGATATTTCATTAATTTGACACTCTTTCTTGCACAGGCCCAGTCTCTTCCACATGCATCACATTGAAAAGCACTCTACCTGACTAAAATAAAAAAAAGTCGAAGAAGAAAAAGGCCAAACCACAACGAACTGGTAGCCAGCCTGTTCATCTCAAAACATCAACAAGATGATAACACCAGGAGACACGGCCCTGGGGCCAGATTTCAAATGCTTATATTTATGAAGCCTGTTTACCCAAATGGCTGAATAAGTGCATTTGTCGGCAGGAAACATGTACGTCTGCTCAAATATTCAAATGGAAATTGAATTTATTTACCAAGAACGACCTCCCACTGGTTCGTCTTAAGTTTTAGGCTGTCAAGTGCTGGCAGACAACACAGGAAGGGAAGTCAATTTATAGCTGCCAAAGAAACTCGAACACACTGAGCTAGTTTGTGGTTTGGTATGACAAGTAGAATATCAGGAAATGTCTAAATAAAACCGTGTGGGAGTGATTTATTGGTAACATGCGTAATGCAGGATAAGACTTTAATGTAGCAGATTATAAATGGATCCAAAATGGAAGCAACACTGATCCCTTTTTCAAGTTTCAAGCACTGTCATCTACTGGGGTGGATTGAGGTTCCGCTGTTTTTGCATTTTGTTCATGCTTTGTTACTGGATGCAATAAAGAAATGGGTAGATAGTATGGCTCTGGGATCTCGTGTACCTGAATTCAAATCGTGATTAGCAGGTGGATAAACCAATAAGACAGTTGTACAGTTTATCTGTGTGAAAACAAACATGACGGCTTTCATTAGCAGTATTTCCATCACTTGATTGTACACACAATTTATTTAGAATCCCTATTTAACATAAGAAGTTCTTGTTTTTCCCTTATTGAGCATTTTGGATGGTAGCAACAGATTTATCGCGAATAAGTAACTTAAGCTGACTGTTGGCAGAGGTGACCTTGGGACCAGGCTGAACAGAAGTGAAGGAGAAAAGTAGTTCCATCAGCTGAGGGTTGTCTAGTCCATAAAAGTTCAGACCTGGAATCAAATTACACATGCATCACGCTCCCCCTGCTGGGAAAATGCTGCAATGGCACCATTCAGCCAGGTGACCAGGTAACCAATGGCCATCAGGTGCTCCAACTCTCTGATGGAAACACAGGCACGTTTGCTTCAGCTATCCACATTTGTTATGTAAAGTTTAGACATGTGCGTATCTTTTTCTTTGAAGGAAATGCAGAGAGGGCTTGCTCTGAGTGATTCTGACAGCAGAACTGCAGATAAAAATTGTAATGATATGGTACTGGACCATCCATTTGTGAGAAGAAGATGGAGGAGGATTTGCCAAATGGTCCGTATTTTAACATAAAGAGAACATGCAAACTTCAAGAACTCAAGCGTCAAGATGATTGGTGCAATTAGACTGGTGTGGCCTGCTGTGACTGACACTAACCAGAGCAGATGGAGAGAATGGAAATTGGAGATTAGGAATGTGTTTGAATGAGCAGCTGGGGATGGTTTATCACCATCTAAGTCCAGGCCAGTGCTGCCGTAAGAGGAACAGCGGAGCGCATCACAAGCCAAGATGACTTTTTCAAATAAAGGTTGTTTTTTTGTTCTGCAGGATGTTTTCCTGGACCTGATTTATTGTCCTTGAGGAATTGTATCAATAGAAGATGCAGAGAGGAAAAAAAATGTTTTCCAGTTTTGGAAACAAAGTCACTTGTTGCCAGTTGGGTCAAAAGCCCATCATTAATAATGCTTTTCCGAACCGGTTGTCAGGATTTCTACGAATCCGTGTAGCTAGGAGCACTGACTATCTTCTGGTATTATCAATGTGTGTCCAGGAAATTTCACAGAACTCTTTTGGCCTGCATTTTGCTTTATTCTTTCCACTCTATTTGGGTGACAAATAATCAAATCACGTCATAAAATCTTACGACACGGCACGCCCTCTGTTTTCCAGAAGTTCTTTGTTTAAACAAAGTGCAGATTGAACGTGTGCCTCAGCTCACACTGTTCAAATACTTAGTTTTTTAATTTGAGGACAAATGCCGTCAAATAACAAGTGCAGAACTGATCACTTGGTTTACTTTGACAATGGGCCTTCGGAAATAGCCCCATATTTTTCCTGTCGGTCATATAAATTCTTTCATTTTCTCCCGTGTCAGAGTTCAAACTCCCTCAGCGCTGAGGATATCCACGTGCCCGCTCAGCCGTCTGCACGCATCAAAACAATAAGCGGGCGAAATGAAGCGTTGCAGCAAAAATGTGCGTCCAAATAGGAACCCGCTGTGCGTTCAAAGGCGCGGAGAGATGAGCAGATCTGGGAAGAGAGCCGCGGATTTCCATTTCAAAAGACGGTGGCGAGGTTAGACCGTGTGTCACTGTATGGGCTCGGCGTCGGAGGAGCAGAGCGGCTGGAACAGAGGGAGAGAGGAGATACGGACAGTGTTCTTACTGTTATAGCTTGTACGTCATTTTTATTTCCCTGTTGTAGACGAGTGTAGTGTAGTAAAAGCAGGTTCTGTGGAAGGGTTATCTCAGCGCTGATATTTTCAATAGATCTCTTTTAAGTTTCCTTTGTAGCCAGTGTTTGGAATAACGCCGTTTAAAAGAACGGCGTTACGTAACGGCGTTATTTTTTCAGTAACGGAGTAATCTAATTCATTACTCTCCCCGTCGGTTCAACGCCGTTATCGTTACTGGGTCAACAAAGTGGCTCGTTACTCGACTGAATGAGCTCCGCGGTGTCAGCATGGGGAGAGCAGCGGAGAGGGTGGGCGGAGTCTCACGGAGACTCGCGCTGCCTGTGTGCGCAGAGCTCGTGCTCTCTGCTCCAAAAACTACGTGTGTCCCCGACCCGCGGCTCGTCATCCCCACAGCGCGGGGCGGCCGCGGGGGAGAATCGAGGTGATGATCATTGATCTGTTGTGTTGAACTTATTTTTAACGAAAAAATGCAGAATCGGTGGAGACGCGTCTTTCCCCGCTCCCTCTCGCTCTCTCAGCTCTCTCCACTCCAGAGAGACAGCAGGCCGATAACTTTCTGTTAGGACATTAACCTTATATTTGCTGATTGTTTTACGTTTTGCCTGATGAATGAACAGAGAGACTTTGTGCACAATGCCTGTGCGTAAAGTCTGCCCTGATCGCTACGTTAGTACATGTTTCTTTTACTCCTCTTCCTCCCCATTCTCTTTGAATACGGCCGTATTCCGACATTAATAAAACAGCAGCACAAATACTGGTCAATACCGTTCTGTCACAGAGGCCCCCCCTCTACTCTACCCCCCATTCAGTTACTATGGACATCTTTTACATGATAGTACATAAATACAAACACCTGTCTGTTCTACTCAGTTCAACTGACTATTGAAAACTGTAAAAAAAAATCTAAATAGTTTGATATAAAGCCTTTTTTTTTTTTAAACAGTAACGCAAATAGTTACTTTCCCTGGTAATGAGTTACTTTCATTATAGAGTAATTCAGTTACTAACTCAGTTACTTTTTGGAACAAGTAGTGAGTAACTATAACTAATTACTTTTTTAAAGTAACGTTCCCAACACTGTTTGTAGCACCCGCCGCTGTCAGCATGAGAAATTAAACATGCTAAAAACAATATGTGAGCCTCCATTTTTACCCAACCGCATGCTAACAAATCAATGGTGCCATGATAAAAGCAGTTTGAGCGTAAGAACCGGTTTGATTGTGGTTCATCAGCTTTGAAAATGAGTAGGGTACTTTTGGCACTTTCGGGGGTAAGCAAACTTAACACCAAACATCACTTTTACCACAGAACAATTATTGGGCAAAAAATGTCTTGAGCACTTTCATCTTTGACCTAAACAACAATTTTACTTTTAAAATATACTTGTAAAAGATCACCAAATCCAATCAAAACTATACTTTGACAGCACCACCGTCATTCCATCCCACTCATCCGCAACCTTGGAATCCTCCTCGACCCGACTCTTTCATTCGAACCACACGTCAAGCATCTTCCATTCCAAAAACATAGCACGACTCCGTCACGCTCACCTTCGCTGCTGCTGAAACCCTGACTCATTGACCTCTGCACAATTCCGCTAAAATGTATATATTTTTTCACCTCTGACAATACTTTTTGTTTATCCAGAAAATAATTATGCTTTTAAAAAAAGAAAAGTACAAACTGATCGCCCATGGGACTGGTGCAATGTGATTTGGGCAGCTCCAACAGCTGCCCCCACGACCCGGCAACGGACAAGTGGAAGAAAATGGATGGATGGATGGATGGATGATCAGCCATGTATTGAAACAGTAAGTGGCCAAAGTAGATCTACAATCCCAGATCTCTTTCTTCTTTCTCTTTACAGTACCATGCCTAAAATTACAAAAACACAGATAAAATCAATCAATAAAACATCAACAACAAAATGAATCAATTACAGTAAAAGGCGAGAGTGCAGATAAAATACTTTCAGTTTTCATATGCTCGGGTAAAAAGAGCTGTTTTCAGCCTGGATTTGAACATTGTCAGAGTTGAGGCCTGTCTCACATCCTCATGAAGACTGTTCCAGATTTTACCTGCATGAAACTGAAACGCAGCTTCACCAGTGGCTGCTATGGCTGAGCCGCGCTGCCACTGTGTGTCAACCTGACCTGCATGACCTTGTAGGTTGGGGAAACTGTAGCACTTGGAAGAAACCTGGCTGCCCTCTGTCTCCTCTGAAATGGTGCCGCGCCTCCTGGGTTTGTCCAATAGGCCAGGATAAATGACGTGTGTGTGAATGCATGGAGGTGTTCAGAGAGTAGAGCGGGTCGTCGCATGATCGGAGGGTCAGGGGTTCAAATCCTGCCTCCTGAAGGTGCACACTGTCGTTGTGTCCTTGGGCAAGACACTTCACCCAGCTTGCCTCCAGTGTCTGCGTACATTGGAGTATGAATGGGTGAGTGGATCCTTGCTGTAAAGCGCTTTGAGTGCCTAACATAGGTGGAAAAGCGCTATATAAGTAGAGACCATTTACTGTGTTTATTATTGACTCTGGGAACCACCAGGAGGCCCCTCCCTGAAGTTCTCAGGGCCCGAGATGGTTCATACGGCTCTAACATGTCAGAGATGTACTTTGGTGCTAAACCATGAAAAGACTTGTACACAAGCAGAGCTGTTTTAAATTCTATTCTGAGTGACAGGAAGCCAGTGCAGAGCCCGAAGCACTGGACTAATTTGGTTGTATTTCCTGGTTCTTGTCAGGACTCGAGCAGCAGCGTTCTGGATGTACTGCAGCTCTAACAGCTCGTTTAGAAAGGTCAGTGAGCAGCCGTTACAGTAGTCTAACCTGCTGGAGACAAATGCATGGATGAGTGTCTCTAAGTCTGAGACACTATTCCTCTGATCTTAGCAATGTTTCTCAGATGGTAAAAAGTTTATGATGTTATTGCTTTGATGTGGCTGTTTAAGTTCAGTCCATAATTCCTCCTAGATTTCGAACCTGATTTTTTGGTTTTAGAGAGAGAGACTCAAGGTGACTGATAACACTTTGTCTGCACACCTGTACACTATTTCGTTGTGCAGTTGTACAATGACAATAAAGCACTTACTTACTTACTTTGTGTCTGTGGGCCAAAAACAATTATCTCAGTTTTGCCTGAGTTTAGTTGGAGAAAGTTGTTTTGCATCCACAAATTGATCTGTTCGATGCAGTGACAGAGTGTATCTAAGGCCCATGTTCACCTGCTGAAGACTCAAGAGTATGCTCTAGAACTTCATTTGAGCTGTATGTGGTGGTCAGATGAGAGGAAAAACAACATTTGGAAGCCCCATACACATGTAACTAAATGGTTCTGGGCTTTCTTTTATGGCCTAGAACCTGAGCTGGAAAGTGGACTGAGATGACTAGGCATCAAGAAAATATGACTCTTGCCAAGTGTGACTCTGCAGGGGGTAAGCGTCTCATCTGTTGACAATGTGAATCTCTGCTGGAGGTGCATACTAGACACATCATGGTTAAACTTTACCTTTGGTGCTGGAGAATTCCCCACGGCCTGAACTTTGGACTTGGATGATGTGAGTTGAAACGTGTAGTTGAAATTGTCCTGGTGGCACTTGCCAACACGGTGTTAGCAGATTAATAATTAACCCATTAACTTATATAATGATGATTTCTGCAGCCAAGTGGGGTCGGATTGGTCAAATGAAACCTTTGTTTGAATTATATGAAGAGTGATATTACATAAACGGGTGCGTAATGTCCCAGACTGCAGAATCCCAGGAATGCCCACAGACAGGAGGAGATGCAGAGCTCAGGCTACGCACAAAGCACGAATTGTTCTGCACACACAAGCTCAATAAGAAACATAGTCAGATGGAGGGGAACAGAGAGTGCATTTATCTGAAGGAGTTAATTGACTGAGAACATCCAAATCCCATTTGAAGTATTGCTTATTCATGTCGCTAATGTCTTCTGCACATGCTCAGATGGCCCTGGCTCTTCCACCGTGTACTTGACCTTAACTACAGGTCAAAAACACGTATTAATTGGGCTGCGCTATAGGCCAGTCTCTTCTCCTGGTCGGGCTTTATTAGACTTTGTGGTCTGCGGAGAGTCTGAAGTCACATGGATACAGCAGTCACTGACGTCAATTTGTCCGTTAGATAGAAGCCAGCTCTAGATTATGCACTTCCTAAAGTTTACTCTGATGTGAGAAGCAGCTCTTGAAAAACATTGTTTTTCTGGATACTTTTGTAAGTCTTTGCCGTGTTTTTGTGGAGGTTTGGTGGATTTGTTTACTTTTAGAGTCTAAAAAGGTCCTAAAGTAAGCAGCTTTTTAAAGGTATAGAAAATGCTAGCTTATCAGCTAAACCCATTTGAGACCTACACATTTCTTCTTCTGAGACACTGAAGAGAGTCCCCACACCTGCAGCACAGTCGAGGTGTCACAAGAGGAGCTACAGGTAACAAAAAAAGCGGAGGGAGGAAAAGGAAGGAGGAGGTGGAGCTGACCAGTGCAGGACACCACGCTCTGAAACAGGAAAGAAGAAGATCTTTATTTATATAGCGCCTTTCACATTTACATGAGAGCATTTTACATTTACTCCATACTCGGTGGAGGTAAGCTATGTTTGTAGCTTCAGTTTCCCCTGGGGGAGACTGACAGAAGTGCTGTCGCGACTGCACACATCTGCACCAACGGTCCCTCTGAACACCTCCATGCATTCACACACACGTCATTTATCCTGGCCTATTGGACAAACCCAGGAGGCGCGGCACCATTTCAGAGGAGACAGAGGGCAGCCAGGTTTCTTCCAAGTGCTACAGTTTCCCCCGACCTCCAAGGTCATGCGGGTCAGGTTGACACACAGTGGCAGTGCGGCTCAGCCGTAGCAGCTCAGGACTAACACCTGAACACTATTTCGTTGTACGCTTGTACAATGACAATAAAGCACTTACTTACTTACTTACTTACTCTTCATTTAGCGGGAAGAAGCTAAAGAGGTGCCGGTGTAGCCTGGTCACCAGTGCTTTATTGCTGGCCGGACTGTGCTCTGTATTCTGGCTGTTTAGAGGCTTGTATCTGCAAAGTTTCCAAAAGAGCTGAACCGGCCTCAGTAAGGTTCTTTGGATGAATGACAGAGACCAGAATATATTTATGCTTAATTTATCTGTGCACATTAGTTTGCACATAAAAAGAGCAATGGAGGGGAAACATCAGCTGAAGTTCATTCATAACTATGCTTGCCCTTGTTTCATTTAAAACAGACCACTTCCCTGGTACCCGCCTCTCGACAGGGGTGCATATTGTTGTACCTTAATGTGCATTCATGTCGTTGGAAATCCATTACTCTGAGACCGTCTGATGGTCCATTTTCACAAGGATCTCCTGTCTGGCAGCCGTGAGAGCCTGGTGATGTCAGGGATGTAGAGTTCAGGTGAGGGGCGTAACGGGAGACATGGGGGGCCTTTTATTGCTACAACGAATAAATGAATTTAGCTGTAAACATTCAAATTCCTAGCCATTCAGTTCTTATACAGTGGCCCTCATTTATCAACATTTTTCACAAACGTTGTGTATATTTTGGTGCATTTGCGATAAACACCATGAGGGCGCGTGGCATTTATGAACCTGTGCTTACCGCTCCAATCCTGACTGACGCACGAGCAGCTGATGATAAATGCGGAGGTGAAAAACCAGCGCCTTTTGAATGAAATGCCCAAAAATATGAATGTATCTAGAGGCCTCACCCACGGGTTTTACTGCATGCGCACACAAAACATGGCAAAAAAAAAGAAAATTTCTCTAACCAGGAAATTATATTATTTTTAACACAACAAATATAATATGTTTCGCGCATCAGGAAGATTATAAAATCTGTCAGTAACCCAGATTCATTTTTCATTTTCATTCATTTTTCATTTATTTCAGGCAATGGGCAACAAAAGAAAGAATATACAGTATGTAAACAAGATGATCCATTTCTACCTGAAAGGGAGTGGGAAGAAGATAACTTATTTAATCCCACCCCCAGTTCCCCATTCAGAGCTTAATACATTCAGCTTCACTGTTACTTTGTTCAAAGATTATTATACAAATGTTATACCATGGTGGCGTTACCGCAGGTAACAATAATTATTACATTGTAACAAAATGTATACCAACAATGCAAGGTAAATGAACAATACCAAGAATGGTAATGGACAATATACTAATAACGGTAAAAGACAAATTATACCAACGATGGTAAGGAACATTGAGCAATTGTTAACACTATGAGACAACAGCAATTTCAATTAAAGACCCTCATTTCTATATTTTGACCAGACCCAATGTTTATATAACAGTTTGAATCGATGGACAGTTTGGCATTGCTTGTGTTGTAAGTCCAGCTTGTTCCAGAGTTTCACTCCGCATACACAGAAACGTTTACGAGTGTTTTGAGCAAGTGTCAGAGAAATGGAGGCTGGTAAAACTAATCCACTGTCACAAAAGCGCAAGCAAAGAATCAGGAAACCGTTTAATTATTATTATCTTTTTTACAGAATTGCGGAGTGGCGCCGGCTGAAGTGAACACATTTGAGCGTCTGATTGCAAGCCTTTCAAGCGTCCGTGCGGTTGGATGTGTAGGCACCTTTAAACCTCTTCACTGACCAACAAGAGGAGTTCTCTCTCCACGATCCTTTCCTTAGTTGATTTCCGCTACAGCGCCCCTACTGGTGAGAGGACAAATACTATCAGGTGTGAATGCGAGCTGGAGCTAAAACCTACTCAGAACAATAGTTACTCAGCTTTACTGAACCCTCTCCCAAAAATGATTACAATTAGACCTGTTGTGGGTCTGGCCCAGGTTCGGTACAAAAATCGTCACAGGATGTAAATGAAGCGGTCGCCTGAGATTGCATTTCAACACAAATGTTACTACCAGTCTTCACACAGCACAAAACGAAAAGGACAAAGAATGCTTTTTGGAATATTTCACATCCAATTTGAGCAACTATGTAGCTGCAAGATGAATGATCAGGAGAGGGGAAGTTTATTTAGTTAAAATTCCTATTCGGCCAATTTCACAGACGGTATGCACCACGGTAAAGACGCTACAGAACTTATAAGATGCAGATTTTTGGGCGTCATTGTGTGAACGTTCGGTGACAGCCCCGCGAATGCAGAGGAAAGATACACCAAGATGACGTTAATCAAATGCTGCATGACAGATCAACCCATATACGTACCGTAGAAACATCCTTTGTACTATCTCTCTCACACGGACAGTGCACTGTGCTGTCAATCATCTTTGGTGGTCTGAAAAACACTTCCTGTTTATGTTTATACTGAGCATTAGCGTGCTCTGATAGTACACATTATAGTTCTATAAATGTACTTGTGATAAAAAAGACGAACACTATCTAGTATCAACAACATAGGTCACCGCTGTGTCGGTGCAGACTCCATTAACGTCAACACAGTCTGAAATTCCACTAAGGTAAGGCATTTGGTGTTTGGAGACGCACACTGGTCTCCACAGTTACACCAATGTTTATTTAGATGACGAAGTGTAGGCCTAATCTAATCAGTTACTGACAGTATTGCAGTGTATACCCAGCTACTTCAACTACTGCGGCTACTTTGTACTTTGTAAAGCTAGAGGGGAAATAGTTGGTTTGAAAAAGCAACACTACATAACCTGTGAAAAAGGAAGCAGTATCTAAAAGAGGATATACAGTGCCTTGCGAAAGTATTCGGCCCCCTTGAACTTTTCGACCTTTTGCCACATTTCAGGCTTCAAACATAAAGATATAAAACTGTATTTTTTTGTGAGAACCAACAACAAGTGGGACACAATCATGAAGTGAAAACGAAATTTATTGGATATTTCAAACATTTTTAACAAATAAACAACTGAAAAATTGGGCGTGCAAAATCATTCAGCCCCTTTACTTTCAGTGCAGCAAACTCTCTCCAGAAGTTCAGTGAGGATCTCTGAATGATCCAATGTTGACCTAAAAAGACCCGGCCGTCGGGTCTTTGTAGATCTCTGAAAACTGATCAGAGATGCTGCCAAGAGGCCCATGATCACTCTGGATGAACTGCAGAAATGTACAGCTGAGGTGGGAGACTCTGTCCATAGGACAACAATCAGTCGTATACTGCACAACTCTGGCCTTTATGGAAGAGTGGCAAGAAGAAAGCCATTTCTTAAAGATATCCATAAAAAGTGTCGTTTAAAGTTTGCCACAAGCCACCTGGGAGACACACCAAACATGTGGAAGAAGGTGCTCTGGTCAGATGAAACCAAAATCCAACTATTTGGCAACAATGCAAAACGTTATGTTTGGCGTAAAAGCAACACAGCTCATCACCCTGAACACACCATCCCCACTGTCAAACATGGTGGTGGCAGCATCATGGTTTGGGCCTGCTTTTCTTCAGCAGGGACAGGGAAGATGGTTCAAATTGATGGGAAGATGGATGGAGCCAAATACAGGACCATTCTGGAAGAAAACCTGATGGAGTCTGCAAAAGACCTGAGACTGGGACTGGGATTTGTCTTCCAACAAGACAATGATCCAAAACATAAAGCAACATCTACAATAGAGTGGTTCACAAATAAACATATCCAGGTGTTAGAATGGCCAAGTCAAAGTCCAGACCTGAACCCAATCGAGAATCTGTGGAAAGAACTGAAAACTGCTGTTCACAAACGCTGTCCATCCAACTTCACTGAGCTCCAGCTGTTTTGCAAGGAGGAATGGGCAAATATTTCAGTCTCTCAATGTGCAAAACTGATAGAGACAAACCCCAAGGACTTACAGCAGTAATCGCAGCAAAAGGTGGCGCTACAGAGTGTTAACTTAAGGGGGCTGAATAATTTTGCAGGCCCAATTTTTCAGTTTTTTATTTGTTAAAAATGTTTGAAATATCCAATAAATTTCGTTTCACTTCATGATTGTGTCCCACTTGTTGTTGGTTCTTCACAAAAAATTACAGTTTTATATCTTTATGTTTGAAGGCTGAAATGTGGCAAAAGGTCGAAAAGTTCAAGGGGGCCGAATACTTTCGCAAGGCACTGTATAATATTGGAAAATGATTGAACCATGATTAGGCGTCAGGAACTATACTTTACATTTTGTATAATTTTTTACTTTAATGAAAATATTATGTAAAAATTTTGATGAAAGAGAAACGTTCGAAGACTTCAACTACTGAGTACAGAAGATGAATCAAGTACCTTCATTGAAGATGGACAACTCCTGTACGACAGAGAACTTACACAGATATGATGAAAGAGCATCACTCTGATTTACAGATACTTCATTACTATATTGCTCAAGGCCATGCCGCCTTTGCTCTGCCCGGAAGCCTGAATGTAGTGAGTAAGTGATCTGTGGTGGTGGGAGGAGCCGATGGCGCAGACTGGTTGCCTTGTTTTCATCAGTCTACCCCACGGCAGCTGTGGCTACAACAGTAGATTACCACTACTGAGTATGGAGTGAATGAATGATGCAATGTAAAGCGTCTTTGAGTGCCCAGAAAAGCCCTATGTTAAGTAGAAGTAAAAAGAACTGTATGGGAAAACTACTCTTTAGAAGTGCAGTAGTTTTTAGAGTAGAACTGTACTTCTTACAGTAGTTTTACTCAGGAGCATGTACTTGAGTAAATGTAACTGAGCACTACCCGTCTCTGATTGGGAGTTTCACATTGGAGCCCTTAGATCTTAACTCTTACAATCGGCCATGCCCTGGTTTGACATTTTGTATTTTGTAGAATGTTATATTTACTTCAGGAAATAGCAACTTGCTAAACAAAAAGAAAAGAAAAGCTCAACAAAATAGAAAAGATGATCAAATAAGATGATGGACAAATGTATTATTATGTCAGCAGACTTTGAATTGTAATGATTTAGCAAACTCGGTGAATTTCATACTTCAATATTCTTCACAGCACATTTTACATTTAGACTGGATTTGGAGGCTTAAAGGTGCTATACCGAAATATTAAATAGATGATTTTACCGTCACAGTTGCCTTTTGGTGTCAGTATCTGGGGAAATGTTTTACTCGTTGTACAAAAGATTGTAGTACCCCTAAGTCTCGAGAGCTGAAATTCAAAACCCAGAAATTCAGACAAATGAGTTAAAGTCCATCTCATTATTATTATCAGTACTGTATAAACCATCTCATGGCCCTGACCTGGTGCCCCGTGTTTCCCTCCAGTCTTATCTCCAGCCCTGTGTGTGTGTTGGTACTGGCCCTGTTCGAACTCACACAAACCCCCCCTCCCTCAAACTGCCCACGTGCCTTTGAGCCCGGCGCAGCGTGGAGCGTCTTATAGACCACCCAGCGCACTCCAAACAAAGTGCCCCTCTGTTGCACGGCCAACCGGGATACAGTTATCTCACCACGGGGGGCAGGGCTGCGTGGACGGACATTAAAGGCACAGTTTACCGAAAAGCCAGGTTGTGGGAAAAGGTGCGGTTAACTATGAGTGAGGTGGCAACAGGACGGCAGGACCTTAACACGTGTAAAAGTCTGGTTTTCATCTGACACGTTGTAGCAGCAAATGCAGAGTGCAGCGAAGGGACTAATGGATTGACTTCAAAACTTTGTCTTTCTTGATGAGTTTTGTCACACTAAAATCCAAAGTATGAAGCCAAGATGGACCAGACTTTACTTGTGAATCCAACACTTAAGTTCTGTTCTGTTCATACGCACTATAGGCGGGACATATTTTCTCTGGGTTTCACTGAATATTGCACAGTGACCTTAGGCTGTCTACAATAAAAGGACACACTGAGATGTTCAGTTTTACGCAGTTTTTTGAGTATATAGCTCATGAAAAATGGGAGCAAAAACAAAAGATTTGCCTTTCTATTTTGGTTCCGTGTATGTTCAGAAAGGATGGACTAGGGGGTTAGGTTGGAGATAACGGTGCCCAGGCCTCACAAAAAAAAAAAGAACCAAGCAGTAATTTGTGCCAAAAGGAATTCTGCAACTAAATCAAATCAAATATGTATATATCTTTTAAGTAATCTAAACAATGGAAGTCAATGGAACAATAAGCACCTTATTTTTCTTAAGGAGTGCAATTTAACATCACCATAGCACTTGGTGATCGACTTGGATCCAACATGTCTTTGTCATAATGTACAAATATGGGAACTCAATGGGTCACTGGGACATCTATCCTTGAATGTGGTTCAGCAACAAGTCATGTGACTTCCCCATCACGTGATGCTTCTGATAAATTGTACATGAAGAAGTTGATACACCATTGGGAAACCTAAACATACCATATGAACTCCTGTACTGTATGTTCACAAAGCACTTCTTCCCCATAAATGTATACAGACATGTGTCTCCGACGAGAGCCCAAGATTGATTCACCCATTTGTGTCCATAAAGACAGATTTATAAATAGTATCACCATGTTCTTGTCCATAAAGTTCAATGCTCCGGGACTTTCCCTGGATGTGAGGGCACAGGGCTTTGACAGGTCCAGATGGAGGCTCCCACACCAGCAGCTGATATCAATACGAAGTCTGGGACATTGGCCCCAGGGCGTTCTATATTAGGGCTGTTTTTCTCTGGCTCAGAGCAGGCAAGCGTATAGATGGGAAAGACGGTATGATGCGTGGGATATAGAGGTGGACAGAAGCCAAAGGCAAAGTGATGCATCGGGAAGGGCTTTCATGTACTGGGGTGAACTTGATAGACGAGGTGTGGTATTGGAAGGTAATAAATGTGTGAGAATCATTGCTCTACACAAAACCTACTCCAGTCTCATTAAATAGTGCATACATTTACGACAGAACAGAAAGGATGTCATTTATCAAGGCAGGTGTTAAAGGCAAAATATGCTACTTTGTGGGCATGTTGCACTTTCTTAACCATTTGAAATGGCCTGCATTACAACCACAGATCTGATATGTAAATGAGGGAATGCTACGTGGGTAAAAAATGCACAAATGACTGATCAATTTTTGCACGTGTAAATGTCCTCTAAAAGTTACACATAAGGATTTTTCATCATCCACTCAGACTGTGCGACTGAATCTCATGCGAGGAGAGGCCGGGCTCATTATGGAAGTGCTCTTCCAGTAACAAAGCCATGATCCAAGCAGCATGTAGCTGTGTGTAGCAGAACTGCCCATGTGCTCCTGCACTTGTTTATTCAGTGAGAGGGTTCTCTACGTGGCCCAACCTCTAACCTCCAATCACACGCAGCAGGTCGAGGAGGGTTGTTATCTCCTGTTTAAAGCCCACGTGTCGGTCATCAAAAACTGCCATGTAGAAGCTCTTTAGTGTGAGAGAGAAATGTTGGCATCTGTCAAAAAAAATGTCCAGTTGTCTTTCTTTAACCTGTCTTGTTGTCTTTCTTTTGGGGGTCTGTAAACGAACATTTTCCAAACTAGGTCCCAGAGTGGAAAGATCTCAAAACGCTGTTTACGTGGCGCCGTTGTTACAACGTCTCCGCAACAAGACATCACAGCCCCAGAGTGGAGTCTGTTATCCATAATCTACTGACCTTAGAATGAGTTTTACTCATGGATCTATGATGGTTTTACTCCGCTCCTCTTTGCTCCACTGCAGTCCATGAGCCACAGGTGACAAGTAGAAAAACAGTCTGTTTTTGGACTGACAGTCAAAGTCCGGTCTTTCTGCTTTAGTCCCGTTACGTCTGAAGAATAAACTCGCCTCCTCGTCTCTTCTGTAAATCGTAAATCCTTGAATCAGTTTCATTTTCACTGTTTACATTCCTCTACATCTTGTTCTATTATCTGTGTTAGCGTCACAGCGCCACACACAGGCCTGGCAGATGAATTACACCGTTTTCCCAGACCTGAGTCGACCCATGTGGACGCACACATTTACTGAGCTGGCTTCGTGCTTACAAAGAAAGTTTCTGAAAATATAAGCGTTTTGTCTTCGTGTGGATATAGCCTAAGTGATTAAAAATTGTGCCACCTTGAACAGTTTTTGAGCATGTATCACAGATGTACGTACCTCTAAATAAATGTGTGCTCCACATTACAACATAGGATCTAAGTCACTGAGCCTTCCTTGTAAATCAGGACCCCATAATTGTGTCAACTAATGCTGGGGCTCCGCGGCAACAGGTAAAAAGGTCATTACCAGCCAACATGATTTTCCCAGTTTCTGAGAGTGTCTCTCTAACCCAAATATAAAACATGTCGGAAAGCTAAAATGGTGTCAAATTCAGTCTGAAGTGCAAACCTAAGTTAAACATTGATTTAGGCACAGATACAAAGGCGGTATGCAAAGATGGAATCTCGTGGTTATGATTAGGAAAGGGGGGTTGGATTACTT
Source organism: Proterorhinus semilunaris (assembly GCA_021464625.1). Taxonomy (NCBI): domain Eukaryota; kingdom Metazoa; phylum Chordata; class Actinopteri; order Gobiiformes; family Gobiidae; genus Proterorhinus; species Proterorhinus semilunaris. Next base: position 9,614,487 of record CM038359.1, read on the forward strand.
TCCTTATGGAGTCTAAACATTCAAGGACTGGGCTGAACTGGAAGGTGCTTATTAACATGTTATGTGCAAAGCTTTGTAAATGTTTTATAAAAGCTATTTCTATTTCCCAATGCTTTACAACTATTTCAAAGTGTGTATGGTTCTGATATTTCGTACGGTTTTCATTCTTTGTATTTACTTTGCGATTGAGAAATCTAAATCACACACATTGTATCCAGACAGGCTGCAGATGAAAGGCACACTGTGATACAGATATTGTGTTGGGCTCTGTCATGTATCAGGCCTGTTATGTAACAGTATAGCGAAGTGCTTCAGGCTCATTCACCTGCCCATAGACCTGGCTTTGCGGCTTCAACCTGCTATAGTTTTAATATGAATGGACACAGGAGACATGAGGTAACACATTGGGATGATTACAGGAGGAAAATGACGAGTAAAAATGTGGTACTAATGAGGAAGTGATGGTGTGGCAAATGTATTGGTATCCATTTAAAAAGGATATAAACACAAAATACGGTATTATTAGGCCCGAGCGGCCTGCCGTAGCAAGGGCCTATTGTAATCGCAACGCAGTGCGCGCAGCGCACTGTACTGAGGTGCGCGGAGCGCACGAAAACAGCGCGAAGCGCTGTCCCCATGTCAAACGTAAACTCACCGTGTAAAACAGTGACTGCCCACACCTCTGGTGTGGGCCCTTATACTTATAATTGCAGCAAAATGAATGGGGGTATATGGCCAACTGTCATACGGAGGTGGATGACGAGCGCGAAGCGCTCGTCATTCACCTCCGAGCCCCACCGGTGCGTCGGGGAAGTCGAAAGCTTTAAAAAAATGCATAATATGTTGTAGTCGCGAAAGCGACTATATTGTTTTTGCAAGAAATATTATTATTAGGCCCGAGCGGCCTGCCGTAGCAAGGGCCTATTGTAATCGCAACGCAGTGCGCGCAGCGCACTGTACCTAGGTGCGCGGAGCGCACGAAAACAGCGCGAAGCGCTGTCCCCATGTCAAACGTAAACTCACCGTGTAAAACAGTGACTGCCCACACCTCTGGTGTGGGCCCTTATACTTATAATTGCAGCAAAATGAATGGGGGAATATGGCCAACTGTCATACGGAGGTGGATGACGAGCGCGAAGCGCTCGTCATCCACCTCCGAGCCCCACGGGTGTGTGGGGGAAGTCGAAAGCTTTAAAAAAATGCATAATATGTTGTAGTCGCGAAAGCGACTATATTGTTTTTGCAAGAAATATTATTATTCTTCTTTATTCTTCTTTCTTTCTTCTGCTCTTTGAGCAGGAATTTGACCCCCTGAACATAGTCAAAAACTCACCAAACTTTGCCCAAAATTCAGGTCCGGTGAAAAATTAATTAAAATGTGTGTTTCGTTTTGGGGAAATAAAAAATGGCGCGACAGCGCCACCTACAAAAGTGAAAATACATTGCGCCTATGGGGAGGGGGCCAACATAAACTTTGTCATAGAGCGACGGGATTCGGTACAGACATTCGTCATGTGACGACAACCAAAAAACATTATTGTGGCCACGCCCCCTGACAAACCGGAAGTCCGCCATTTTGACAGGAAGTCTGGAAAATGGTGAGTCAGCGTTTTCGCTGACGTCGCATTTTAACGAACTCCTCCTAGGGCGTTTCACCAAATGAGCCCAAAATCGCTCCAGCTCATCCCGAGATGTGGGGCATCAAAAGTTATCCAAATTTTTTGGCTACGTTTTACGGTTTGTTTGCGGCGAAGCCGCAATCTTTACGAAGAATTTTGTGACTTACCGAAAACAACAAAATGCTCCCATTTGCACAAATGAACTTCGATTAAAAATCGGAAATATACATTTTATTGACCTTTCACCCCCGGACACAACAAATGTGAAAAAGTGAGATTTGGCGCGATAGCGCCCCCTCTAGGCCGAGAACAAAAAATGCATTATGGGAAAAAAATTAGTTTCTCGGAAATTGATAAAATTCGGCACAATAATAGCTGATGGCATCCCGATCCAAAAAGCCAATAAGACCCATACCGTATTTTGTACGGTGTTGCCATGGAGACGATCAAGGCTCCCCATGTTAATCCAATAGGACTGACACACAAATATCACATTATACACAATTACAGCGCGCTAGCGCCCTCTGTCAGGAGCTTGTGGACAGTAGTAATTGAAGTACGGCCCGTCAAGGCCGTCCGATGCTGCTTGTGAAATAAAAAAGATTTGGGGCGCGCTAGCGCCCTCTGCAGGTTGGAGCCATCATTCACATGGAGACGCTAAAAATCTCATTTTGACGTTTACTCACAAAGATTAATGGCTCATCAGGGCAATAAAATGTAGTGTGGCCACGTTGGCGCACTCGGTGGGTTATGGCGCGGCAATGGAGGCACTAAGGGAGCCTCCATTACATGGTTGCTAGGCGACCAACAGGTGGTCGGCCATTTTGGGAAAAATCGAGTAATCAGCGCCGAAGGCGCCATTTCTCGCCTTTGCCTCTTTTATAATCTCGACCTAGGGTGGCAGCGACATTATAACCACGTAGGGCGCGGCAGCGCCTCCCGGTTATTGCGGCGGCGTGCGGCAACCGGCGTCAACCGGCCACCGCGTCCCGCGAGGGCCTCTCGATGTCGCTTTAATTCTTCTTCTTCTTTCTTCTTCTGCTCTTTGAGCAGGAATTTGACCCCCTGAACGTAGTCAAAAACTCACCAAACTTTGCCCAAAATTCAGATCCGGCGAAAAATTTATTAAAATGTGTGTTTCGTTTTGGGGAAATAAAAAATGGCGCGACAGCGCCACCTACAAAAGTGAAAATACATTGCGCCTATGGGGAGGGGGCCAACATAAACTTTGTCGCAGAGCGACGGGATTCGGTACAGACCTTCGTCCTGTGAGGACAAACAAAATATATTATTGTGGCCACGCCCCCAGACAAACCGGAAGTCCGCCATTTTGACAGGAAGTCGGGAAAATGCTGAGTCAGCGTTTTCGCTGACGTCGCATTTTAACGAACTCCTCCTAGGGCGTTTCACCAAATGAGCCCAAAATCGCTCCACTTCATCTCGAGATGTGGGGCATCAAAAGTTATCCAAATTTTTTGGCTAAGTTTTACGGTTTGTTTGCGGCGAAGCCGCAATCTTTACGAAGATTTTTGCGACTTTCCGAAAACAACAAAATGCTCCCATTTGCACAAACGAACTCCGATTAAAAATCGGAAATATACATTTTATTGACCTTTCACCCCCGGACACAACAAATGTGAAAAAGTGAGATTTGGCGCGATAGCGCCCCCTCCAGGCTGAGAAGAAAAAATGCATTATGGGAAAAAAAATAGTTTCTCGGAAATGGATAAAATTCGGCACAATAATAACTGATGGCATCCCGATCCAAAAAGCCAATGAGACCCATACCGTATTTTGTACGGTGTTGCCATGGAGACGACCGAGGCTCGCCATGTTATTCCAATGGGACTGACCCGCATATCACACATTATACACAATTACAGCTCGTTAGCGCCCTCTGTGAGGAGCTTGTGGACAGTAGTGATTGAAGTACGGCCCGTCAGGGCCGTCCGATGCTGCTTGTGAAATAAAAAAGATTTGGGGCGCGCTAGCGCCCTCTGCAGGTTGGAGCCATCATTCACATGGAGACGCTAAAAATCTCGTTTTGATGTTTACTCACAAAGATTAATGGCACATCAGGGCAATAAAATGTAGTGTGGCCACGTTGGCGCCCTCGGTAGGGTTATGGCGCGGCAATGGAGGCACTAAGGGAGGCCTCCATTACATGGTTGCCAGGCGACCGACAGGAGGTCGGCCATTTTGGGAAAAATCGAGCAATCAGCGCCGAAGGCGCCATTTCTCGCCTTTGCTCTTTTATAATCTCGACCTAGGGTGGCAGCGACATTATAACCACGTAGGGCGCGGCAGCGCCTCCCGGTTATTGCGGCGGCGTGCGGGAACCGGCGTCAACCGGCCAACGAACCCCCGCGAGGGCCTCTCGATGCCGCTTGCGGCTTTAATTCTTCTTTATTCTTCTTCTTCTTCTTCTTTCTTCTTCTGCTCTTTGAGCAGGAATTTGACCCCCTGAACGTAGTTGAAAACTCACCAAACTTTGCCCAAAATTCAGATCCGGCGAAAAATTTATTAAAATGTGTGTTTCGTTTTGGGGAAATAAAAAATGGCGCGACAGCGCCACCTACAAAAGTGAAAATACATTGCGCCTATGGGGAGGGGGCCAACATAAACTTTGTCGCAGAGCGACGGGATTCGGTACAGACCTTCGTCCTGTGAGGACAAACAAAATATATTATTGTGGCCACGCCCCCAGACAAACCGGAAGTCCGCCATTTTGACAGGAAGTCGGGAAAATGGTGAGTCAGCGTTTTCGCTGACGTCGCATTTTAACGAACTCCTCCTAGGGCGTTTCACCAAATGAGCTCCAAATCGCTCCAGCTCATCTCGAGATATGGGGCATCAAAAGTTATCCAAATTTTTTGGCTAAGTTTTACGGTTTGTTTGCGGCGAAGCCGCAATCTTTACGAAGAATTTTGCGACTTACCGAAAACAACAAAATGCTCCCATTTGCACAAACGAACTCCGATTAAAAATCGGAAATATACATTTTATTGACCTTTCACCCCCGGACACAACAAATGTGAAAAAGTGAGATTTGGCGCGATAGCGCCCCCTCTAGGCCGAGAACAAAAAATGCATTATGGGAAAAAAATTAGTTTCTCGGAAATGAATAAAATTTGGCACAATATTAGCTGATGGCATCCCGATCCAAAAAGCCAATGAGACCCATACCGTATTTTGTACGGTGTTGCCATGGAGACGACCGAGGCTCGCCATGTTATTCCAATGGGACTGACCCGCATATCACACATTATACACATTACAGCGCGTTAGCGCCCTCTGTGAGGAGCTTGTGGACAGTGGTCATGGAAGTACGGCCCGTCCGATGCTGCTTGTGAAATAAAAAAGATTTGGGGCGCGCTAGCGCCCTCTGCAGGCTGGAGCCATCATTCACATGAAGACGCTAAAAATGTCGTTTTGATGTTTACTCAAAGATTAATGGCTCATCAGGGCAATACAATGTAGTGTGGCCACGTTGGCGCCCCCGGTAGGGTTATGGCACGGCAATGGAGTCACTAAGGGAGGCCTCCATTACATGGTTGCTAGGCGACCAACAGGTGGTCGGCCATTTTGGGAAAAATCGAGTAATCAGCGCCGAAGGCGCCATTTCTCGCCTTTGCTCTTTTATAATCTCGACCTAGGGTGGCAGCGACATTATATGAACGTAGGGCGCGGCAGCGCCTCCCGGTTATTGCGGCGGCGTGCGGCAACCGGCGTCAACCGGCCACCGCGTCCCGCGAGGGCCTCTCGATGCCGCTTGCGGCTTTAATTCATTTTCTTTTGCTTATGTGAGGACGAGCTGGAAGTTCATCATCCTCATCATTTAACAATCAACAAACAAACAATCAAAACAACCAAAACAAATCATGTGCTTTACATTATCAGACTGAAGCACACCATTCAACATGACCAACATGAAATACCAAACAAATCATGCAATATAACATGTGGTACCTGGCTGGATCAAAGAATCCATTAATAACCTGGGAGTTAAAGAAACAAGAAAATGCAATTATGTGTGTTTATTATCTACATGTTTAAGTATGCAGTATTTAAAAAAGCATTATGTGCAGTGATCAATGTATAGAAAGATTGAGGCAGACTCGCCATTGTGCCACGAGGAAATGTGTGCCTTTCTTTTGACCGTACCTGTCAAATTTTGGATTTGAAAATACGGGAAATTTTACGGCGCCCGCTGCCAGCCATCTCACCAGCACAATCAAGCTCCAAGACGGGTCAAAATACAGTAGTTTCCCAGACAAAACAGGAGACTTATCAGCTACGCAACCACTGCCATTCCGGCCTCTGCAGATGGCAGGCTAGTGACGGAGTTCAGTTTGGAGAGGCAGAGGAGTGTTTTTTTAATATATATTCTATTATAATATGGGAAATTTTACAGAATAAAACTAATAGGGGTTTTCCCCGCCAAAACGGGACACTTTACAGTTATGTTGACTCATTCTTCACTGCTAAAATCTGTAAGGAGCACTGGACCCACAGACAAGGAGCCACATTCATATCTCGAGCGGGGGTCATAGTCAGAATCATGGTGTAGGACTACCCGGTTGTGCATGTGTTGGGTTGATGGGGAGCCAAATACATTATTGAAATATAATCCAGAAACTAAACTGTTTTACTCAAGTGACTTTCAGTTTTCCTTTCTCTCTGTTTTGCCACACTTGTCCACCTGCCAATGCCCTCTGCAGAGGAGAGTGCCCACATTTGAACGAGAAGCAGGAAATGACAGACCTGTCCACACACTCATGCACACACACACACACACACACACACTGGCTGGGCTTCTGTCGAGAGTTTTACAGTGTGTGTGTAGAGGACGTGAGGAAGAGGATTGGCAGATGCACATGAAGCACCTAATTGTAACCAGACCAGTGCCTCAGGTCCACTCAAGATTCACTTCTGAACTATGGAAGCCGCAGCGTTGAAACTTCACTTTGCGACTGTGCAATGATTCCCAATACACACCATTGTCATAGCATGTCTAATGTGTTTGGCGCTATTGATAGTTCTGATTTTGTTTGCAAAATGCCATTTTAGCCATTTTAGTGTGGCATTACCAGTTTTTATTAACTATATGCTAAATAACTTTATTAAATATATGCATTTGGTAACGCCCAGAGTTCTGTCTGACCAACCAGTGGATTGTGAACAGAAATGCAGAGCCAGGTTCTGGTATTAAAAGATTCAGTTTTATTACAAGGGGCTTAAACATACTAAAGGGGAATTAAAATGGGGGTTATCCAGAAGTGCAGGTGTGTTGTATTGTCAGGCAAGAGGGGGGAAGTCAGTGGAGGAGTTCAGGTTACATACACATCATTGGAAACCTTGGAGACTACACTTTCTCAAGCTATGTCTCTCTCAAAATGCCCCCAAACCGAGTTGTGTCCCTGGATTCCACGGCTGTGCACATATAATCTCTCTCTCAGGACATGGACAGTGTTTAACTCACAGTGGGACAAAAGAGCTTGTTACGGTATGAAGGAAGTGGGACCCAAATGCAAAGCAGCCAACAAAAATACTTGGAGAGAAATTAACGCGAAAACCAAAAACTCACAAGACAGGAGCAGAACGAACACGAATACGCATACATGAACCAAAAAAGACAAGGGAAAACACAGGGGTCTAAATACACAAGGGACAGGGAACAGGTGAAACACATTAGAGCAGGGCAGGTAATTATTAACACAAGGGAACCACAAGGACAAAACAGACATGTCAAAATAAAACTATATGAACAAGGGCAGAGACAAAGACAAGACCAGAACAGAACAATAATACTAAACAAAACTAAAGAACCATAAAACAGGACATAGCTAGTTTGTAGCGATGATAATGCAAGGAAGAGGATGTGTGCAAATTTTATAAGACCTCAGAAGTTTTCTGCATCTAAAATGACAGTTCCTGATCCGTCTTAATTATTATATAAGTCACTGAACTGTTCCAGTTTCCCTACCACTAAAAGTACAGTAAGATCCCTCTGTAAGGAGTCAAGCTCTGGTGAATTTGTGTATGGCAAGGTATGCAACTCCATATTGGGACTCCCTCAGCGCATTTGCCACAGAAGCATCGTTTACCGTCAAAGGTAGGCAATGACTTTTATTTTTATGTCTTGTTACTGTACTAACCAAAGCATATTTTTTATTGTCATGGGAACATTGTGGGTCCGTATATCTGGACACTTAAAGATGGGACTGATGCCCACTAAATCCTGAAAAGACTGATTGATGTTATGTTGTCAGTACATGACCTCAGCGTGAACATTTTTAGAAAAATAGTATGTATAGTGTATAGTGATTTACAGTAATGTAAATTGAAATACTTTTTTGAATCCTCCTCACTGCAATACAGGCTCGTCACTGGATTCATCTTCATTTTAGATCTCTGCTGAATACATTGTGAAGGGAACATTTTGTCCAGATGTTTGTATGAATCACTTTCAACTCAAGGCATTTTCTTTGCTAGTGTGACATGACAAGTGGTAGTGGTATTTTTATAAATACAAGCCAGACAACGCCATCCAGTAAAGACTGGAAAATAGATGTGCTTGAAGGCACACAGGTTTGACCTATAATGACAGAGGCAGCATGTTCCTTTTACATATAGTTTAGTTTATTTCTATGTTTCTCTTTTATGTCTTTCTGTTCAGATGTCATACTTTTAGACATTTCATTTCACAAGTATGTTACAATTGTTAGCTGACAGTAGTTTTCGGTTAGCACAACAAAAGAGGGAGGAAGCAAGACAGCAGCGGTTAGATCCAATCTAATAACAATGAGGTTGATTATTTCCCATTTGAAGACTAGATTAGTTTGTATAAAGTAAAAACAAAACAACAACAAAAAACAGCTAATACTATACAATAATTCATCTTCTGTACTCAGTAGTTGAAGTCTTCGAACGTTTCGCCTCTCATCCAAAAGGCTTTGTCAGCGACAAAGGTCACAATCTGCACTCAGCTGAATATATAGACCAACGGGGAGGAGTTAGGGTTGGCCCGGCTCCTCCTCTCTAATCACAGCTACTCTCACCCGTGGGTAAACCCCTTTGAAGTAGAGCGTCTCTACTGATCTGCTCACCTCAGTATCGGTCAGTCCTGTCTTATTCATAGATAATCACTACCCAGTATCTGTCCTATTCATGGCTGATCACTGCTAATTACCTGCCTATTGTTCTTTTGTTGGCTGAGGTGCCGTCTCCTTAGGCTGGCCAAGCCTTTTCGGTTTCTCCCGAAGGAGATTGGAGTACAGTGAAGGAAGATTAAATCTGAGACCGCCATTTTGATTCATGGAGGGGTTTTCTTTCCTGACAAAAATAGCTTCTTTAACTCCTCTTTCAAACCAACGTTCTTCTTTAGCTAAAATGTTGACCTCCCCGTCCTCAAAGGAGTGGTTGGAGGCTTTGAGGTGAAGGTGCACAGCCAACTGGGGGCCACTTGTGCTTTCTCATCGGTGTTGAGAAAGTCTCTTCTGTAAAACTTCTTTAGTTTCTCCAATATAATGTTTAGCATTCTTCTTCTTTGCATTGAATAGAATAAACCACATTGCTTTGTTTGTGGCTCGGAGTTTTGTCTTTGGGATGAACTAATTTTTGTCTCAGTGTGTTCACCGGTTTGTGGTACACTGGAATCCTGTGCTGCCTACAGATTCTCTGAAGTTTCTCTGAGACCTACATATGGCACTACAACTCCTTTTCTTCTTGGCTCTGATCTGAACCAGTGGCTGGGTTTGTTTCCTGGGTATGAGGCCAAGGCATTCCTCTCCATTTCCTCCATGTAGAGGTTAGCCACTATGGGTGAAACTGCCCCCAGTCGGCTGTGCACCTTCACCTCAAAGCTTCCAACCACTCCTTTGAGGACGGGGGTTTACCCACGGGTGAGAGTAGCTGTGATTAGAAAGGAGGAGCCGGGCCAACCCTAACTCCTCCCCGTTGGTCTATATATTCAGCTGTGTGCAGATTGTGACCTTTGTCGCTGACGAAGCCTTTTGGATGAGAGGCGATACGTTCAAAGACTTCAACTACTGAGTACAGAAGATGAATCAAGTACCTTCATTGAAGATGGACAACTCCTGTACGACTGAGAACTTACACAGACTATACAAGAAGTTAAATTATTTGTTTTCACACCAGCTATTGAAACTTGAAGATCAGGAAAATTACTGCAGTTTAGTCGGTTTTGACCAAGAAATCCACTTCTCTGAGATGGCCACCATTTTGTGATAGCTAGTTTAATGCCCAAGTAAAACATTTTGCCACAAACACAGAGGAAAGAGAATTGGACAAAAAGGGAAACTTTTGGACAAAAATGTTTTAGCCCATAGTTTTAGTATTTTCGATGAACATATACGGTAAACATTGTTGAGTATTATCATTTTCAGAGAAATTTAGATTTAATGCCAGTTTGAATCCAATAGACCAGTTCACAATGTTGACAAGGGGCAGTGCATTGTGGGTAAGGTCAAAGTTGAAGGCCCCATAAATCGTGCCAAAATAAACGATGGCGGATGGCGAAGGAACGTTGTGGGGCCATTGTTGTGTGGTTAATTGTTTTACTGGACGTCGACTCCTGGAAAGTGGATGGAAGAGGATGGTCTTACGCAAAACCTCACATGCTCAGTTTTTTCACATAGTGCTTAAAGATGTGATCCTACATATATACACCCACTACGTACCGTATTCGCTTAAGCTGAAGTCATGTGGACAATTCCAAAAAGATTTACTATCAAAGTGAATATATAAAAATATAGCTATAATAGTTATTAGTTAACAACGTTACATCTGCATTTTGTTCGCTTATTTTCCAATTTCATGTTATTGTTCCCTTTGCCTTTGTCTGTGCACAGGTTATGCACTCAAAGACTGAATGAACGAGGGTCGAACGTGTCCATTGTGTGACCAGAGACCCCTGCACCAATGGTTCAGCCCTTTTCGTCAAAGTAGAAGCCAATGTTGTGTGTCTAAAACATGAAGGCTATCATAGCAGACAGCAGCAGACTTGTTTTCATCTGGGTTTAATTTGAACATTGGCTATAAATGAGTGAGTACAAATCTTTAACTGCTCACAAGAAGCCTCTGTACTTAAAAAGAAAAAAAAAGAAAAAAAGATGCAAGCCCCTTCTCCATGGTGCTTGCATCTCTGCCAGCTCTTCATCGCTTGTCCATCCTCTGTGGCTTCACCTTCATACTCTGCAACTTTATCTTAAAAGTCTGTCAAGAAAACATTTAAAATGCAATTAAATCCCACACGACGGCAATTAACGTATGTTTTTCTAAATGTGCCAAATAAACCTGAAGCAATAAGACATTGTATTGGTTCTTCTGATACAATGTCTTTAAGCTGTTTATTTTATTCCACCTTTGTCTACAAATAGTAGTGCAAGCAGCTTAAAAGATTAAACATTTCAGTTTGACAAAGTAATAAGGAAAGATATTTGCTTGAGAGTAAATTACTTTCACCACTGCAGTTAGATCATTGGTTAAAAAAATGTCACTGTGTGTAATTTAAGTACAAATGGTAAATGTTGAGCCCTTGAATAATATTTTTAATTTAACTATGTCAATATGTGGTACCAGTGGTGACAGACTTTGTGTTTTGCGTGTTCTCCACTTCTGCCCTTCAAAGTGACCCCAAAGTTGGAATATAATCAGAATATGATGCATCTATTTCCTTGGCTAATTAACCTGCAAGAATAACAAATAATTATTACCGTAGTAAGAATAACCAGCATGTTATACTGATTAAGAAACACATGGTTATTTCATTTAATTTCTTTCTTTCTTTTATATGGACATAGTAATTACATTGGATGAACCAGATGCATTGTTTAAAGTGTTATAGTACATGTGCTAATTTTCAACACCGGTCCATAGGGGGCTTTTAGGTTACAGAGATAAAACACATTATGAAACAAGATAAGGCACATTTTACACATGGGAACAAGTTTGGCCCGATTTGAGCCACTGTTTGAGCTCTCTGGTAAAGATGTTGATATTAGTCTGCAGTTTCAGTGCAGTCGGGAAAGAGTTCCACAGTGTAGCCCCTCTGAAGGAGAAGCTCGACTGTCCAACATGTTCTAAACTTTGGGAGCACACAATCCCCGCTAACTGAGGCTCTGGTGGAAGGTCTGAGAGAGCCCTGACATTTCAATACGATACTGTGCTTTCTAACAACAAGTGACTTAGCACGACTTTGTTATTATGCAGAATGAGCCATGTGGCCTGTGGCTTAATTTCTATTTTTTTCTCTCAACACGGTCTCAAAAATGATAGTTACGTGAGCCACAGTGAGCATATTAGTATTACTGCACATTGAACACGAAATACCTGCATTTAAATGAAGGCAAAGTGACACTTAACTTTTACAAGTTTACAGCATGACTTTCACAAAAAAACCAACAAACAATAAATACAAGACCTGATTTCACTTGACTTGTTTTTATTGGTGAAAAAAAATGTCAGAATCTTGTCGTCGTTTCTGTGGGCTCGCTCCTCCTCAGACCTGACTTGTACACTGTGCAGGGAGTGGGACATTGCCAGCTCGGCTCCCTGGGGATGTTGCTGCTTTGATTTGACTGCAGGTAAATGCTCTTATTCCAAGTGTTGTTTTGATAATCTGCTTGTGATCAGATAATATTGTTAAAGGGGCTTGGAAAGTTTAAATTAGTTGAAAAGTGCCACATTGCGTTATTTTCAGGGTGAGGGGAAAGTAGAATGAAGTTATGCACTTTGTACATGTTGGCCCAGGTTGAAAGCTGCGGACTTCGCTATGGTGTCAAAAGGTGCAGGGTTGCCAAGGCCGTGAAGTGATATAAGTGAGCTGAGAGGATGTAATGGCTCTGGGAGAATGGGGCCCAATTACAGAGACGTTACTGCAAGAGCAGCAGGAAGGAGACTGTTCCAGCTGACATTTGAATGTGCACTGCAGTGTGGGCTTTAAGGGTCATGTGGAGGGCCCATTCAACCCAAATGGGCTGTCACCATGTGGAAAAGTTTGTGAACGTGTAAAACAAGACTTTTTTGTTGTACAGGGAGAAACTGTTTCTAAATGATGCTCTAGACATTTGCAATTATCTGTGGAACACTTGGTATATTTTTGAAGATGCTTTGTGGGCAATGTAGGTGTTGAAATGGTCAGGACAAGTTTGGTGAGGCCGTGTTTTTGTTGAGGCTACTTTAGTGATTCTGATAACTTTGGTCGCTTCTTCTTCCACCGAGGATGATGTGCTTCGCGCTGTAAATCCTGGAACACAAACCGCATTTTTAAAGCCCGTAATCCCTCACTGGGTCCGTTTCGAGCAGGAGGCAGGTGGTTGTGCAGCTGCAAACTAACAGGGATTTCAGGTATCCTGGTTTTGTCCGTGTCCATGTAAACGCAGTATCCTGGTTTCTCACTGCATGTGCGGTCTATCAAAGCAGATACAGCAGGAGCAGAAACTTTACAGCAATTGTATCTGGTACCTTGGCTTTTAACACTTTGTATTTTGTGAAAATAAGCAAAACATCACAGTAAATGTTACAAAGCAACCACTGTTTCGCTTTGGGGTAGTTCCAGTGTCTGTCAGCGCAGCTCTCCGACTAAACTGTCACTGTGGGACTCCGCATAAACCTCCACTCTATTTTTTTCTTCCAATTCTCACGTCTTGACGGTAAAGCTGCAAGAGCAGTCTCAAAACCGTTTCAGAACTTCCTCTGATTGGGCGGCATGGTAGCACAGCGGTTAGTGCTCTCGCTTCACAGCTAGAAGGTCCCAGGTTCGATTCCCACCTGGACGGGGCCTTTCTGTGTGGAGTTTGCATGTTCTCCCCGTGTCTGCGTAGGTTTCCTCCGGGTACTCCGGTTTCACCTACCACTAAAAACATGTACAATAGGCCTGGATGGATGATTTGTGTGTGAATGTATGGTGGTGATCAGAGGGACCGTAGGCGCGATGTGTGTAGTCGCGACAGCGCTACTGTTAGTCTCCCCCAGGGGAAACTGAAGCTACTAACGTAGTTTATCATCACCGAGTGAGGAGTGAATGTACAATGCTCTCATGTAAAGCGCTTTGTGACCATGTCTGTGAAAGGCGCTATATAAATAAAGATCTTCTTGATTGTTCTTGTCCCAGTGTTTAGAGGAAAGTAAAAAAAAGGCCATGCGTTGACAACATTGCTAATGTGTAGCAATGTTGCTAAGACATGGCTAACCCAGATATATATCTAGGATGCTGATCATGGAAACAGGGATGAATATCCTGATTTTTCATGCATGTAAACATCATATCCACAATATTGTCAAAACCAGGATATGACTAATCACCGGGATACTCCAGTGCATGTCTCTGTGTCACTAACACTTGATATGTGTCTGACACAGCCTAAAGTGCATATTACAGGTTTTTATTTCTATTATTCCTGATGATTGATCATATTATATTTGTATGAAAATAAAGTTGATTTTATTTGTTTCATCGTAGACACAATAAGATGGAGAAATTCATACAGCTCTAACTCACTCGTGAAACTTCTGCAGAGTAGAAGTAAAATAAATAGTTACAACTGTCATATGCTCTTGAAATACAATTATGCCACAATCTTATTAGCATCTTATAAATTGTTATAACAAAATAATGTCTCATTTTGAATATATGTATTTTTACAATTATGTTGCAATGTAATTAGTTCCTCTAAAATCCATCAAATGACAGGAAATTACATATGTTCTGAGTGAGAACCCCCGAACCCGAACACTCAGGTGCTAAGCACCCCAAAAGGTGAAACTCTAAAACCCATCACTGCTCGTTCTCTCAAAATCCCTTTTCACGCGTCGTACCAAATGTCAGACAGCGTGCACTAGGAAGGCTCATTTGTACTTGCTTTGACAGTGCAAAAGTTTTGCCCTTGGTCATGGAAACGCCACACAGTCAGACGATAGAGCTTTTTTATCGCTATTAATCTGCAGATGCAAGGTTAGATGTAACAGTGTGAAAGCCCCCGGGAGCATCTAGCTGGAATAACAAGCTTAAAGCTTAAACTTTGGGACTGGAATTTACAAATGCACTTTAATAGTTACTCTAAAAAATGTTTTTGATTTACACTTTCATGCGTATTCTTACTTGGTGGTGACATTTCATACAGGATTATCATGAGCACATTTTATATCACAGTGGTGCTATCTCATTGGTTTCCTATTGACGACCTTATTTGCCCGCCCGGACAATTTTATGTTGTACAACATTGTAAATCTACTAGTGTGGGGCTATAAATCATTAGGGAACTGCAGATGGCAGCCTGATGGAATTTGTTTTGGCACGTTTCCCGTTTCCCAGAAGCGACGTGACAAGCCTGGACCTCACTCCTCGTGTACTTGTCGGGGTCTTTAATCCACCCATAATGATTTTCACCTCTGTTATGTCGTCATGTGTCTTGATTCAAACACTGCACTAAGACACAATGAGGTGTTGACAGATCAAATGGCTGCTATTACAGATAAAGATGTGGTTTATTTGCATATTAGCTCACAACAGTAAGAACTTGTGTAGGTATTTGTGGTTCAAGGATGACCGCTGAAGTTATATTTCACTTTTTGAGATCTTGCACTATCTGGTCTAACACAGTCTTTTTTGTGTCTTGTCTCTCATTTATACTTCAAGTACCCCTTACATCAAATCTACTTATAGATCATCAAAACTATAATACATTTTACTGCTACACATCATTTAAATCAGTGTTTAGTTTCAACTTCTTTTTTAATATGGACATTTTTTTTCCACACATACAGTATTATTAGAACAACTCAAAGCCAAAACCTGATGAATCTGCCACATGCTTTGATTGGCATGTCTGTCAGCAGTGTCCACAAGGTCATTTAGCTTCATCTTTTGCTGGGTGTAACTTATATTTAAAGCCACATTGCATAACATTTCCCTCAGTAAACAGGATAACATAAAAGCACTAACTTACAAATACACAATATATACATGCGTCTTTACTGTGAGCGGACACTCCTCTCCTCTCACCTGACTTGTAACTTTGCTGGGAGTGGGACATCACCAGCTCGTCTCTGTGGAGATGTTGCGTCGTTGCTTTGACTATGTTCAAGTAACCAAACATGCAGACGACATGCAGTCTTATTCCAAATGCTTTCATTTGACAAGCCACTGCAAAAAAGAGCATCGTTGACGTAGCTGATCATTAGAAGCCTGTTTAATTTCATTGTTACAACCATTTATAGGTGCTAATGGCGTAGCATCATATAGTGTACAATGCTGTATGTACAGTGCCTTGTGAAAGTACTAATACACCTTGAACTTTTGCACATTTTGTCATGTTTACAACCTTAAACGTAAAGATTTCATTTTGAATTTTTTACTGAAAGTTCACACACAAGTAACAGACAACTGTGAAGTGAAAGCAAAATGATACATTCTGTTATTTTTCAAAAAATAGAAAAGTGAAAAGTGCATACGTATTCAAAATAAAATCTTTACGTTTAGGGTTGTAAACATGACAAAATGGGCAAAAGTTCAAGGTGTATGAGTACGTTCGCACTGTAGAATGTTCCGCAGTGAGATCTCTGTTTGCAGAACACTCATATCCTGCGGCAGGTTGTGGTTTCCTTATTACCGAAACAAGCTTGTTATTTTGTCTATGTTGTCAAAGACATTACAGATCGTAAATTATACACTGTGTTCCAAATTATTATGCAAATAATATTTTTCTCAGATCATCTAACTTGTCAACTGAAATGGCAGCATAATTTTCAAGTCTTCGACTGTTAGAGGATAATTTGAATGTGATTCATTATAATCCTGTATGAAATGTCACCACCAAGTAAGAATACGCATGAAAGTGTAAATCAATAACATTTGAATGTGATTATTCCCCTGGTAGGGTCTCTCATGGCAAACAGGTCCTAGGTGAAGGGTCAGACGACTCTGTAGGGGTCTGGTGCAGAGAGGACTGGGTGGCAGTTAAAGGCAGGTGCCTCGACGACCTGGTCCGTGTTCACCGGAACATCACCTCGCTGGGGGGGAAGGAGCCTGAGCTTGTGTGGGAGGTTGAGAGATACCGGCTAGATATAGTCGGGCTCACCTCCACGCACAGCTTGGGTTCCGTATCCCAACTCCTGGAGAGAGGCTGGACTCTCCATTTTTCTGGAGTTGCCCGTGGGGAGAGATGGCGGGCTGGGGTGGGTTTGCTCATAGCCCCACAGCTCAGCCGTCACGTGTTGGAGTTTACCCCGGTGAACGAGAGGGTCGTGTCCCTACGCCTTCGGGTTGGGGACAGGTCTCTCACCGTTGTTTCAGCCTACGGGCCCAACATCGGTGCAGAGTAGGTAGGGGTACTAGATGGTGCTCCGACTGGGGACTCCATTGTTCTACTGGGGGACTTCAACCCCCACCTGGGTAATAACAGTGAGACCTGGACGGGGGTGATTGGGAAGAACGACCTCCCAGATCTGAACCCGAGTGGTGTTCTGTTATTGGACTTCTGTGCTAGTCACGGTTTGTCCATAACAAACACCATGTTCAAGCACAAGGATGTCCATAAGTGCACGTGGCACCAGGAGAGCCTAGGCAGGAGGTCGATGATTGACTATGTAGTTGTGTCATCTGATCTCCGGCCGTGTGTCTCGGACACTCGGGTGAAGAGAGGGGCTGAGCTGTCAACCAATCACCACCTGGTGTTGAGCTGGATCCGCTGGCATTGGAAGAAGCCGGTCAGACCTGGCAGGCCCAAACATGTTGTGTCAGTAGGGGTCTTCAACTCCCACCTCTGGAAGAGCTCCACCAAGATTCCGAGGGAGGTTGGGGACATGGGCGTCGGACTGGGGGGGTAAAGGGTACTGAGTACCCAGGGCCCAGAGGAGGGTAGGGGCCCTCAAAAGTGCTGCAAAAAGCGTTCTGTATTGTACTTTCTAAATGTCCTCATAATTGATACTATAAGAATTGAACACAACCGGGCGGAAATACAATGGTTGCTGGACAGAATTTTGCACAAACAATAATGATGGATGATATCTCAGGGCCCTGACACCCCTTTAAAAAGGTGCCAAATGGTTCAGCCCACACACCGGTGGTCAGGACCGTGCGCTTCAACTCAACAGTGACTTTGATGAGGTGGGCTCTGCAATGCAATGACACAGAGCTAGAAAAGAGAGATATTAGTCTTGTCTTGCTCTTATGTGCTTTTATTTAACACGGGCCTATTCTAGCCTTAGATGCAACTTTCTGTCCTAAATGACAGTTCAACATGAGGTGAGGCGAGTCCCGGCCTCATGCGCTGAGAAGTGGATGGTGCAGAGTCAGAGAAAGAGCCACAGACAGAGCTCCTTCTTTCCTCGTTTTAACCTCTAAAGTTTCTCTTTCCTTATATTTATTGTAACTGACTGCCACCAGGCCAATAGAGTGACCAAAGCCACAGGTCGCTCACGCTATTTTCGCCGAATTAAATATGCTAATTAGCCGCGCGCATTTGGAGACTTGCATTATAAAAGCGCCGCTTTGGAGACGAGTCAACGTGGTTCTATTGAAAAGGTGGAGGGCTCGTGCCATTTAGCTTATCCAGCGTAACTTTTTTAGAACAAGAATTTACTGACAATACACGTAAAGGTCGGCTTCAAATGGTGAGAGACTAAATGAGGCCAGGGAACAGGCCCTTGAGTTTTTTGTTCATGCCTGTGGGCCAAAGAGACACCATGTAGTATAATTATTGTTTGTAAAATAGCATTTAAAAGTCACAAATGTGTTATTCCCAGTACAAATATCCTAAATATCCTGGTGCAGCCCTCCTGTTTAATGTGGTATGCTAATTATCATTATGTTCTATCTAAAAACTAGCAATTTTAATTGGCCCAATGAAAGTAGAATATTCCACCATCAATTTAAATATCTATGTCACTACCGGGATTAAAGGTTATTCAATTTTTGTAACTGAAGCCAAATAAGATGAAATTTCAAGTCAAACTCCAAGGGTCCACCAGGGGTCCACCAAGATAGTTTGTACCCGGGGCCCAGAATTTGGTGCTACGCCCCTGTATGCAGGCATCGTATACCATTTATTTTATTAGCTCAGAGTGGAAAAGATCTGATCACGTCACAGCACTATTCAGGCTGGCATTTCCCCACTTGTCACAAGTTGCTAATAGGCTGCAGTTGGACAGCGCATGAGGACCACCCAGAGCCCTGTTCATGCCATACTCTACATGACCTGCTCTAAACGCTCATAAAAGTCACTGAAGAGCTTGCAAAATGTCACCCTCATTAAGAGCAATGTGGCAAAAGGAAGTGATTTGTACGTGAGCTTGAACTGTGTATCAGGGAAAGAGAGGAAATATCGACACAGCATTCACGTGATATCATACCCTTCGAAAAAGAGCCCGTGATAATAAATAATCTTAGAAGAGATTTTTTTAAATACCACTAATAGAAATAAGAGGCTGCACAAACAGTAGTAAATAACCCGTAACTAACGAATAACTTATAAATGCGTCATATTGTGCAGTACATTATTGCATTAAAACAAATTAACTGTTACGTGTTGGGACAGATGTTTGGTTGTTGCTAACCAGGTGTTGCCATTGCGTGCTGGAGCTGTGTCATGGGCTTAAGGAATGTGAATTGTGTGTCAGAAAGTGATTGATGGGAAGTGTGGGAAGTGACTAAGTAATGGCCTGCTGAAGATTAGAAAGAGCAATGAAAGTCCAGGAAACGCGCTCCGTGACTTTCAAAGTGGACTTGTGCGCATGAACCAGCGGCTGTGGGAACTGAAGCAGGCTTGATGATATTTTGCTTACAAATTGATGGCACGATGATGAAGGCAGTTTGCGGGCAGAACCGGTTTGGTGATAGTGACTCTTTACCCATGTCTTTGGACCCACTAAGCAATGAGCATAAGGCTGACTGTCAAAAAAAACATCTGGTCAAGGCTAGGACTACAGATCTAAACATCAGCAAAATCCAAGAGTGAGGGAAAAGAAGAGATTAAACAACTCAAACCTGATGGTCAACATTTGAGCTGGATTAATCAGCTTGTGTGGCCTTACTCGCAGGCGACTCTTCTCAGGGCCTGCTAAGGTGGATTCACACCAACCAAACGCCCTGCTTGGAGGACTGGGCGACTATTTGTCTGCTCAGGCTTCCTCTCGTCTGTTCAGTCTCACCTGCTAAGAGCAACATCTACACTGAAGCAACCCAAACCCCAGACCAAGCCGGACAGATGCAGAGTGCGTGATGTTATGGCTCTCTGTGAAATGTTTTTAACGCGCTTAAGTTGGTCCACGTACAAACGCTGTGTGGTGGCAGTGTCTGGGATCTTGTGAATTGTATTCTCAGAGAGTTGAATCACCTTTTCATTTCTTTTTCTGTCACGAAGGAGTTGGTACATTTAACCAAATAGTTGATGAAACAGAGTACAGGGGAAAAGCTCTACTTGCACAATCCATCTGATTTATCAGAGCGTTCCGTTTGTGGCAACAGAGAGACGCCGACTCGACAAACGCAATCACCCAAAAACTGATGAAGGATCTCCTGAGAGAAAGCTAACCATCACTGTCATCTTATTATCCATTTCGCATCTAAGCTTGCCTCTTCATTGACCTTAAACACACTCTAAGAACTTCCATTTTAACTTACTGCTTAGCTTTTCCAGGGAACATGTACAGTGCCTTGCGAAAGTACTAATACACCTTGAACTTTTGCACATTTTGTTGTGTTTACAACCCTAAACGTTAAGATTTTATTTTTAATTTTTTACTGAAAGTTCACACACAAGTAACAGACAACTGTGAAGTGAAAGCAAAATGAAAAATGATTCTGTTATTTTACAAAAAATAGAAAAGTGAAAAGTGGGACGTGCATAAGTATTCATACAGCATTTTCGGAGTGCATTAAATTGCCTTTATAACATTCCTAATGACTGCAGAATGTTCACACCTTGCCCTAACCATTAAATAGAGGCCACCTGTGTGTAATCTCCTCTCAGTATAATTCCAGCTGTTCTGTGAAGACCTCAGAGCTATGGTCATGAAGGCCAAGGAGCACACCAGAGAGGTCAGGGATAAAGCTGTGGAGAAGTTTAAAGCAGCGTTAAGTTATACAAAGATTTCCCAAGATTTGAACATCTCACGGAGCACTGTTCAATCCATCATTCGGAAACGGAAAGAGCACCACTGCGAACTTACCAAGACACGGGCGTCCACCTAAACTAACAGACCGAACAAGGAGAGCACTGGTCAGAAATGCAACCAAGTGCCCCAAGATAACTCTGGAGGAGCTGTGACGTACTGCCGCTGAGCTGGGGGAATCTGTACATGGGACAACTATAAGTCGTACTCTACACAAATCTGGCCTTCATGGACGAGTGGCAAGAAGAAAGCCATTATTGAAAGGAGGCCATAAGAAATCCCATTTGAAGAAGTCATATGGAAGACACAGCTACCATGTGGAAGAAGGTGCTTTGGTCAGATGAGACAAAAATTAAAATTTTTGGTCCAAATGCAAAACGTGGAGCAAACCTAACAATGCTCATTGTCCTGAGTGCACCATCCCCAGTGACAAATATGGTGGGGGGAGCATCATGGGCTGCTTTTCCTCAGCGGGGACTGGGAAGATTGTAAGAATAGTTGGGAAGATGGATGGAGCCAAATACAGAGACATTTTAGAGGGAAACCTGCTGGAGTCAGGAAGAGAATTGAGACTTGGGTGGAGATTCACCTTCCAGCAGGACAATGACCCTAAACACAAAGCTAAATCTACAATGGAATGGTTTAAAAAAACATATTAATGTGTTAGAATGGCCCAGTCAAATCCTATTGAAAATCTGTGAAAAGACCTGAAAACTGCTGTTCACAAACGTTCCCCTTCTTGACAGAGCTTGAGCTAAAATATTAGTTTCTAGATGTGCAAACCTTGTAGTCAAACCCCAAAAGATTTGCTGCTGTTATTGCAGAAAAAGGGGGTTCCACAAAGTATTAATTTATGCTGTATGAATACTTATGCACGCCCCACTTTTCACTATTCAATAAAAAAAAAAAAAACAGAATCATGTATCATTTTGCTTTCACTTCACAGTTGTCTGTTACTTGTGTGTGAACTTTTAGTAAAAAAAATTCTAAATGAAATCTTTACATTTAGGGTGGTAAACATGAGAAAATGTGCAAAAGTTCAAGGTGTAATAGTACTTTCGCAAGGCACTGTATTTCCAATAATGTTTTAAGATACGCTGCCGGCAGATTCCCCTTCTATTGTATAATACAGAGTGATGTAAGGCCTATCGCGTCCCTTTAATAATAGGGTCCGATGAATAACACAGCTGCATTTCAAATTTAGCCCCAGTGCATCTACAAAGTCGTAAAGTATGTCAGCAAAGAACGTCTGTCCAAGCCGGACCACAATTTAAGATTAAGTAATTGTATCAAATACTGAAACACCATGGACATTAATCTCTCCCTTACTACTTAAATGTGGTTGCCTTAGTTTTTGTTTCTATCGCTCAAAGTCTGTGTTGCAAGTGCCTATGACTAGAACGCCCTCCCGCTGGCTTTTACTTGAATATTTCAGGAACAGCTAAATGCGGCGAATGCTGAAAAGTAGTTGTGCAACCTATTGGCACATGCAGCGGGACCAACTCGAGATTTTAGCCTAGCATGGGCTGACACATAAATATTTAGATAGCAGTGACTGACTAATACAGGAAGCACGGCTCGCACCTCCTCACAGACCAAACAGAAAAACAGCACACACACATGAAGGTCTCTTAAGCCCGCAACAATGCAGCTTATGTTGGGCCTGAGAAATCCACCTAGGAATGTCTGTAATGCATCGGCAAACAGGTCCAGTTACCAGAGCGCTCCAGGCTCATCTCTGCCATAACTTTCGTGTCAATTTCTGCCAAAACTGGGATAGTCCCATGGATAAAGGGACGAGAATGACTGCGCACAATTGTGAACATTTGAGAGGCGACTGAGAGAATCAGAAGCATTTCAGAACATGGCCCCAGGAGAACCTCTGTCCCCGAAGACTATTATTACACAAAGATTAACACTTAAAGTACTGTAAAATGCTGAAAATACCCATCTATCTTTAGCCAGACTAAAAAAATTATGATCCATTCCACATTTGAAAACTCTGAATGATACTGTTATAGACGGATGTTAAAAGCATACAAATCATAGAAACAATCTGGGCATATTCCAACACACGTTTACTTCTGTTAACTTGAGCCATGGAGAAGTCAGTCCCTGAGTAAAAGTATGAGTAACATATCATTAACATTTTGCAAGATGATATTTAGTGGGCATTGGATGTGTATCCGACCTCACAAAAAGCAGAAACTGAATAGGATTAAGCATGTCCATGTTTCCGTGTACCCCCTGAAGCTTTGGGTCGCATACCCCCTACTTTGATGCCATCGCAACGTGAATATAGCACACATTATAACATGGAACTTAAACAAGTTACTACATTTCTTCTACCTCTACATTTAAACATTTTGGGCTTGTCTGGGCAATAGGCTACTAAAAACACGTAGGCCTAATTAAATACAAAATATTGTCAGTTTTTAATTGCTCTGCAACTTTTAAGCATTTGGGAACCACTGCGCTAATTCATTAAAGGTTATTAACTCATTATCCAAGTGAAGTAAAATCTCAAAAGATCTGTGCATTGATTAACGATTTCTAGGCTTTGACCTCATCTACATGTGATTGATGGGCTGATAACAGCTGAAAACATCTGTATCGTTCATAATTTGCAATGATTGATGGCTAATGCTAACCAGTCGACTACAGGAAACATACAAACATTGAGCAGGCTGACTGACCGCATACACAGCTTCTCTTTTCATAAGGCTTAAAGGGGTGGTTTGAAAGAAGGGTGAAGGAGGCCATGTTTCAAAAATCAATATACCCGACCCTGAAGAGACATGGAGGACGGCGCTTCCAGTTGCGACACACCTGGAATAGAGCCAGGTGGGACACGGTTTGGTGACATCACTGGCATCTCACCACCCTCAGCTACAGTATTATGTGGTGGCCATGTCCCTAGATGGGAAGGGAAACGGCTTCACTTTGTTTCCCTGTTGGAGGTTTGAATCGCAGGCACTGGCTCACACCCCTCTCTTCTCCGCAGCTGTGCCGAATAAGTCCGGCTCCTCTCGGTGGGAGGGGCCACGTGAGACCCTCTTCTCGGCCCGTGCCTGCTGAGGAAAAATATGACTTTTTTTTTTTGCGGAAACTGAAGATTTACGCGCCGCATTGATGTCGGCCCCCCCGTGCTCTTCGAACCATATGACATTTGGTTCCCCCCAGGCGCAGATTTCAGAAGAAGTCCATCGCTCCGGACATCTTCTTTTGTTTTGTTTTCCTACCGTTGTCTTTTTGTTTGTGTAACCCGGCGGTGCGCACGTGGACCCCGTGTACTTTGCGGGAGCTTTCTAGGAAGACGCCGTCCCTTGGTCCACCTCCAAACAAAACGTCAGACAGAAGCCAAGACAGTTATAGTTCTTGCAGATGGTTGATGCCAGGGCTCAGCAATAAAAACAAATCTCGCATACAATGGACTATTATTCAAACGTGTCCAAAGATACCAAATCTGAAGTGTTTTCCTTGAAGGTAATAATCTGAAATCTGTCTTGCACAAGTGTAGTTTGTGTATTGCTTTTGTCAAATGTTAAGCTTTGAGACAGACAGGCATTACTCCAGTTGTTTTTGAGCTGGACGATTCCTGCGGCGTTTTCATTGACCACAGCAGACCACAAATTACTCGTCAGTAGATCATGTTGCACAAAATTGTCTCCCTACAATCGGGTTAGGGCCAGGAAGCAGCCAAACAAAGCCGTTTTGAATGAGAATGCTTTGTGACAGTTGATAGAAGTCAAAGCAAATCCAGCCCTTACTCCGCTCCAAGCTCTTGGTCTAAACTCCATATGTAAAGTTTAATAGGGCTCTAACCCTATTTTTATGATGCATAGAGAATAAAGTAAAATATGTGAACAGGTGAAAGGCGGCCATGTTGTTTTACGACTTCCTTGGCACATGATGATGCGGATTTCGCAGCCAAAGTGCATGTACGTAGCTTCAGAGCCTGGAAAGAGGACTCTCTATAGACTGGCAGCAAAATGTGAAAGAAACAAAATGTACCCACAAAAACTCCACTGTGATGGCCATTTTCCAAGAGTTTAAGGCTCAATCTAAATTCTCCCCCTTAGCCCTTCGCCTTGGCCCTTCCCCTCCGTTTTGCGCATTCACGAGACCAAGGGGTATCTCTGCACTGTGCACTGTCTTGGCTTGACTTTGGAGTTTCGGCTCTCGCAGCTCTGAGGCTGGCGGGCTGCAACCACAGCAACCCAGAGGTAAAAGCATCACTCTGTTACAAGTTACTAATGAACTGGTTCAGTAGAGACATGCTCTGTTTACATTTTCTTTGTGTTCTAATTGATCAAAATTAGATCAATAGATCTTAGATCAATCAATAAGATCATGCCCTGATCATTCATGTCAGACGCCCACCCCCTTTTCTCCCTTAAGTAACCCTCTAATCAGTTCATTATTCAAGCAGGTACATTTTTTAAAGAAATTGTACTTCATCTTTTACATGCATGTATATGGTAATGGTAAATTAGGTGCAAAATGCTCAATAATATGCACTCGCTATTTAGAACCTCTTGATAAGTAAGGATGGAACAAGGTATTTTTTTAACGGGGGAGGACCATAAACAAACCTTTATGATCAGTGGACTCGATGTAATGTAATTGTAATTTTAATGAACAATCACGTCCACGTAAACCCGCCACCACCATGGTCTTCAAGAAATGACACTCTTTAAAATGGCAAAATGATCACCTTAAACAATAAGGTCAGAGTGTCGCCTTATACAGAGGTATTCTTGGCGAACACAGTCGATTTACCACGGCACAGTTATGCAATTCTTTCATTAACAGAGAAGTACCTTTTAATAGTTTTCACTTTCAGGGCTGTCTCAGTCTGGGGTAGTTATTGTTGGGTCTGGTGTCTCCACAGAGGAAGATTAATGAGCCAGAGATGGTTAAATAATGGCAGGACACAGATCTCCTTATTAGGAAACTCTACACTTTTGATAAATGTAAAATTACAGTTAGTGTCATGAAAGGATCATGTCAAATGTACGAAATGCGGTATAGAAACTTATCATATAGAAGCCTTCCTTTCCATTCCAAAATCACAAAACCTAGATCATCTCCTCCATGTGTTAATTGTAAATGCAGACAAATGGAGGGATGTCCCATTTCTTAGGATGGTCTTTGCAGCCCTCGCCCTGAGCCCTCTGTTTTAAGGGGTAGGGGTAGAAAAGGGAATTGAGATTGGGGCTAAGGTTAAGGTATACTTTATTGTCTCCAGGGAAAACACTGAACAATATTAACAATGAAGGGTTGTTTTTGCTTTCTCAGGAGTTTTATCACCCTACAAATAAGTCAACGAGGCAGTTTATGAAATAATTCAGAAGCGCCAAGCCAAAGACGAGTGGACGTAATATCAGATAAAGAAGAAGAAGAGTTCACTGAGAAAATGTGTGCCTTATAGGTCTTAAGTTACATGATACACCCATGCCTGCACACACTGTCCTTGTCCCAGGTCAGGATCCCCTCCGTCCATGACTCCTCTGTGGACTATCCCATCTGGATCATCTCATCAAAACTAACCTAAAGCCACACGTCAGTTTGCTCTTATGCAATATTTACTCTTGGATGGGGTACATAAGATTCAGTGCAGACACACATGCGTTTTGAAGGCTAATAGTTCAGTAAAAGTGATTCTTGAAAGATGCATTTGAAGAAGAAGCACACTGAGGAGCTGCTGTACTTGTATTTGTCAATCCAACCACAGATCTCCCCTCATGTACAGGAGGAGGCAGAAGAGGCTGAATGGATGGTTTGTGTGATGGTGACTGATCTTTGCCTAAACATCTTTCCTAATTGGATTTCCTTTGAGCGGATATAATCAGCTTCATAAGATCATGCCCTGATCATTTATGTCAGATGGCCACCCCCTTTTCCCCTTAAGTAACCCTCTAATCAGTTCATTATTCAAGCAGGTAACATTTTTAAAGAAATTGTACTTCATCTTATACATGCATGTGTATGGTAATGGCCTCGATGTAATGTAATTGTAGTGGGAATATTAGTTTCTTGGAACATTTTGATGAACAATCACATCCACGTAAACACGCCACCACCATGGACTTCAAGAAATGACACTCTTTAAAATGGCAAAATGATCACCTTAAACAATAAGGTCAGAGTGTCGCCTTATACAGAGGTATTCTTGGTGAACACAGTCGATTTACCACGGCACAGTTATGCAATTCTTTCATTAACAGAGAAGTACCTTTTAATAGTTTTCACTTTCAGGGCTGTCTCAGTCTGGGGTAGTTATTGTTGGGTCTGGTGTCTCCACAGAGGAAGATTAATGAGCCAGAGATGGTTAAATAATGGCAGGACACGGATCTCCTTATTAGGAAACTCTACACTTTTGATAAATGTAAAATTACAGTTAATGTCATGAAAGGATCATGTCAAATGTACGAAATGCGGGGAAGAAACCTATCATATAGAAGCCTTGTCTGGAGTGTTAAAAAAGCATCTTGGATTGTGTGCTTCTCCTTTTGTCCTGCAGACTCTGGCACCTTGGTCTCCAAATGAGATGCAAAATTTGCTCTCATCAGAAAAGAACTTTGGACCACTGAGCAACAGACCAGGTCTTTCGTTCTTTAGCCCACATAAGACACTTCTGACGTTGTTTGTAGTTCAGGAGCGGCTTAAGAGGAATATGACATCTGAAGCCCATGTCCAGGATCCATCTGTGTGTGGAGGCTCTTGATGCACTGACTCCAGCCTCAGTCCACTCCTTGTGAAGGTCCCCCACACTTTTGAATGGCCTTTTCCTGACAATCCTCTCCAGACTGCGCTCATCCCTGCGGCCTGTGCACCTTTTTCTTCCACACTTTTTCCTTCCTCTTAAACTTCTATAAATGTGCACTACAGCACTTTGAGAACATCCAACTTCTTTTGCTCTGACCTTTTGAGCCTTTCCCTCCTTATGGAGGGCGTCATTGATGGTTTTCTGCACAACTGTCAGGTCAGCAGTCTTCTCCATGATGGTGAATTCTACTGAACCACTGAGAGACCATTTAAAGTCTCAGGGACCCTTTGCAGATGTTTTGGATTCATTGGCTAATGACAGGGTGACACTTTATTTTATTTTTATTTTTTTAATTTATTTTTTATTTTTGTTTATTTATTATTATTTTTATTTTATTTTATTTTTTATTTTTTAAAACATGCAAACTCCACACAGAAAGGCCCCGTCCAGGTGGGAATTGAACCCGGACCTTCTAGCTGTGAAGCACGAGCGCTAACCGCTGTGCTACCGTGCTACAATATAGTCCCTTTTCACAATATTCTAATTTTCTGAAAATTTATTCTGGGGTTTTTACAAGCTGTGAGCCAAAATCATCCGCTTGACATGTCACTTTCGATGCCATGAGTCTATATCATTTATTAGTTTCACATTTTAAGGTGAATTATAGAAATAAATGAACTTTTCACGATATTCTAATTTTCCGAGTGTGACCTGTAATAGCATAAGCCTGTGACTATAATTAGGATTTATAACGGTTGTAGATTTTCAAAGTTTTAGTTGGATTAACTGTTTTCTCTGTACAGGAAACACTCTGGACACAACTGAAACTAGAGCTGGGCTGTTACGGCTAAAGCATGTTACTGTCTGTCACTTTTGTGTTTGTGAAATGTAATGTAATATTAGTGAAATGTAAGCTCATCTCTACGGGGTTGATTTAACTTTGAGAACAACGTTACCTCTCAACTCCAGAAGCTTCATCAGCAACTAATGATCTCTTAGCGGTAGGCTGTACGTATAGTACACTGTCACCATGAGATCGTAGTTGCAACGAACACTCTAGAGAAGAAAGGCCAAACATCCTCAAGTACAGATGACGGCTCGTGGTCGATGAGTGATACAATTGTGAAACGTGTGTAATAGGGTTGGGCCATATCGTATCGAATATCGTTATCGTGATATGTTTTGATATCGTTGTAATTTTTTATATCGTTGTGGACACAATATAATTTATGTTACGCTCCGCTCCATCAGAGCAGCATAAACGGTGACTGTAGAACACGGGGACACGTGCTGAAAAAGTAAAAATGAAATGAAGGATGTAAACTGCTTGAGTAGATCATATTTGGAAGACAATTATGCCGTAAAAAAAAAAAAGAATAAAATATCACTGAATTAATCTTCCCAATAGGCGTAAGGCTGGGATTTTGAAGTAATTCGTCCATCGTCAATTATATCGTCAAATATATCGTTATCGTGATATTTATTTTTTCATATCATGATATAGATTTTAGGCCATATCGCCCAGCCCTAGTGTGTAATTGTATTATTGTTGGTGTTATTTTATTTTTCCTTATGTGCGTATAAGACTTGTTACTGTTACTTTTGACCTTTATTTGATGAGGCAGGTCCCACTGAGATACAGCGGTTCTTTTACAATATCAGCAGTAATTCTTCGTGACATTTAAAGCACATGTGATTTGTAGATAAGGTCAGACAAATGGGCAAAAGGCAGCGCCCTCAGAGTCACATGCAGTACATTTGACAGCGCAGCCTGTAGCGCTGTGTTTGACCGCATAGAAGCTGTTCGGGTTTTGATGGGCTCCTGCTGAGAGTGTTGAAAAGGGCACATTCCTGCACATTTCCTCTGGTGCTGGCCGACTCTGCGGATGTGATTTGTAGCACGCTTGGTCTTATTAGCTTTATCTACAGCCCACTGCGGTTGTGTGGTGCGGGGGCCTCACACTGATAGGATCTCCCCGAAAACCAAAACCCGTCGGCTTAGTTTTGGGATGTAAACGGCAAAAAAATGGCCAGACCACTCGCCCTCTGTGGCGCCTGCTGCTGTAGAAATTATTTGAAAATAGTGGATATAATAATGCAGAGGTGCGAAATGCAGCGTGACACCAATATTTTCTTTGTCAGCTTGATCCTCATCATATAGTAAAACCTTTTACACCAAGTACCACCAAGCCTATCAAGAGCGACTGACTTTTCCATACACTTTTCCATGACAGACTTTTCCATACATCTTCCAAAGAATGTATAGTCGAGTCTGGTAAAGTAACTAATCTGACTTCTAGTGATCGAGATCAACATTAAAGTCCAATGATTAATTTCCTTAAAGATACAAGCTCGATGTGAACCTCTGACCTTTGGGTTCTTAGTTGTGTGCCATTGAGCACACAAGTCGTAGGACCACAGGAAGCCCTTTGACTCCAAATCCAAATATGGCGCGCATCTCAATCAATCAGTTCCACTTGGTGCTGGTGCTGCCAGGTGGAACTGGTTGATCATTACAGCAATACCATATGGTGGTCTGTGGCTTTGAATACAGTATGTGACCATGTATTGAAAACACTGAAAAGGTTACAGATACAGGAGTCTGTGTATAACAAAATGTCGTCACAGTCGTCCTTGGGCATCAACATTTGATAACAAAGGCACTTTACAATGACAAGGAAACTCGCAGGTTTAAACTGTCAGGTGAAGGCCCTTTATTAAGGTACCCCTGACCAAGAATCAGGTTCAAATGCAGTGACAAAAACCTAGCCCTTAATCAGTCGTAATCAGATGTTAAGTTTTTTCTTCCTAACACACCTGACAAAGCATTCATATAAATGCTCAATTTATTATATTTCTCTGTCCCCTTCTTCGTTTTCTTCTTGTCATTTCAGTCACGGGTCAAGGCATCCATTTCAACCGCAGTAGAACCACGATCCTCTTCAGCTTCTTCATCTCTTCCTCTCAGTTGCCACCAGATATTTTCCCCAACAAATCTATCAATCTCTGTGGGTTTGCATTGATCTGTTCCTTCTCAAGTTTACCCACTTTATAAAACATTCAGTACAAGTCCCTCTTACGCCTCTCCTGGTTGAAATCGGTGCAAGGCAGTAAATCTGTCAAAAATACCATCAGACTGTTATGCTTCCCATCACTCTGACTGACTGAGGACGAGGACTTCTAAAAATCTAGCACTCTAGTTCCAAGTTGTGTCCGGAGCCAAAAGCCGACAGGTCAGAGCCCTCTGCATATCTTCACCGCGCCTCTGGCAAAAACACAATCTGACACATATTGGTTGTTAGGCACACCAACAACAACAACAACACTCTTGGCTTATTTGAATACGGTAACCTAAAAAAACACCATAGCCTCACATGAGCGGTGGATGATGGACATACATAGCCAATAAAACACTAAATCACTAAATTACACAAGATGACTGTGTTTTCTGTGTGTAAAGTAGTAATAGTTTGTCTGTACATGAAGGATGCTGGCCAGTGTGGCGCACGCTGAACTTTGGCTGACAGTGCCGGGTCTAAACGTCCATCTTCTAAAGTAGGACATGCTGTTATTAAAGGATTCAAGTGTCTATCTATAAAACAAATGGGGTTGGATTTATGATTTCAGATGCTTGAGATCTTTCAGCAAATGGTCTGTTCCCTGGGTCATATGGGAGAGACGATGGTAAAGTTATTATAGAAGAAGTCAATGAGGTTGTATAGAATCTTAGAACATACTATAGACGTTATAATATCAGTCAATTCTTATTTATGCATTTGGTTGGGATTTTTGGCTTGCCCAAGGACACGTTGGCAGCATTACACCGCAGTGCTGGATTTGAGAGACCACCGACCTCTTGATCTTTGAGCGCTTTGTAACTGAGCCACTGTCGCTCCAGGGTTGCAGTAGCTTGTTTTCAAACACGTGCCATTATCCTGGTTACCCTGGACAGGTACAGTGGGAAGAAAAAGTAAGTACACCGTTTGGAATTTCTCCCTAATTTGGTCATAAAATGTGATCTGATCTTCATCAAAATCATAAGAAAGAGTAAACAGTGTCTGCTTAAACTAATACCATCTAAACATTTACATTTGATCCTATTTTTATTGGCCATAACATGTAAACATTCACAGGACAGCGTGGAACAAGTGAGTACACCGCCTGAATCTCACTGAACTGCAGCAGTTTTGTAAAGAGGAATGGTCCAAGATTCATCCTGATCGTTGAGCGTCTAATCTGCAACTACAGAAAAGAAGCTGCAGATTAGCAAAACAAAAGAGTTTCCAACTCACCAAGAGGGGGCGACAGACTCATTCTGTTACTCCAGCGTGAAACCTTCGGGCCACAGAGCCCCTATTTCTCTCTTTTCCTATAGACCATTTATAATGAAACTATGTATGGTTTATATCAAAGTAAGGGTGGTATGGTTGTTTAGACAGGTGTCGGTTGTCAAAATAAAAATACAATAAAATAAATAAATAACGAAGGCCCCCTGTTTCAGCAACTTGGTTACTTTTACTGTTACCTTCATATCTTCATTCTAAGATGCTTTGTGGTGCTATGTTGCTTTCTCACCTCTATTCATATGTATTGTTGTATGATGTGCATATATTTTTTTTTGTCACGTATATTCCGTTTTTATTTCTTCTTTGTGATGCTGAGATTCACTGCTATTTTGTGTTTTTTTGTGGGTGCCTCCCCCTTTAAAAGGAGCGGCTCCTCTCACTTACCTGTCTGCATTCTGACGGAGGCCTCTGCCAGGCCGAAACGCGTCGATGCATTTTACCTCCCTATAGCCATGATTTAAAAAAGGCTTTTTAATTTTTCTACACAACGGTGTGCCTTGGACTCTGTTATTTTTGGGGCCATGTTTGAGTATATTTTACATATCCCATAGAACCTACGCCTTTTTTTTGTCACAGAAAGCAGTTATTGCTGCAAAAGAAGGATCAGCCAGTTATTTAATACAAGGGTTCACTTACTTATTCCACGCTGTTGTGAATGTCTCAGGTTTTTCTGCAAAATATTGTGATAAACTTGAAAACGTGAATTTGTCTAGGGTTTTGATGTTGATGTTCTGTTCCATTTTTCCTCCACAGATGACGTTGTGTGTTCCTCCCAAACTATTCAACTTTGGTTTGTGAAAGAGCACAAAACTCCACAGCACTATTGGAAAGACATACAGTGGACTGATTAACCCAAAGTAACATTTTTAGAGCGGAACAGACAACGTCATGTGTGGAGGAAAAATGGAACAGCACATCAACATCAAACCCCTATCCTCACTGTGAAGTATGGTGCAGGAGAATCATGGTGTGGGTTTTTTTGTTGCCTCAGGGCCTGGACAACGTGATATCAATAGAAAAATTAATTCACAGGTTTATCAAGATATGTCCCGTACCCCACTTTGGGGGCCACTGAGTGATACTTCTGTCGTTTCCAATTCATACAAAGACTAGAATCTCAGAGCTCATACTGTATCTTAGAGAACAGATTATATTTGATCATCATCCCATCATCAGTCATTGCCTTTCCAAATCCTTGACTATTAAATCACATATGGACACTGGTATATTGCTGATGAGGGCCACATGCACCTGGGGCAGATCTCCATGTGGGGACAATAAAACCTACATTAAATATAAACCTACCGAGCTTATAAAAAAATAGACCTCCTAATGACAATTACCCAGTCTGTACTACTGCTGGATACATGAGGTGCTAGCCCACATCCTCCTTGTGTAAACATTTGGGGAGATTCTTGGCATAACTCCGTCCTTTTCCACATCTCCCGTCCCACCGCCGCGTGCCTTCTCCGATCTCCCCCCCGCGCTTATCCGCCCCTCCACCTCTAAATGTAGCCCTTTCATGGGCCACTCTCCCCGCACAGACCGCCCTTTGTCCCAGACCGTCCCGCTCGGAGTCGATCTTTGCCGCGTTTGAAGCCCGCGGGTTTCCACTGGGTTTGGTGATGAGGCCCGAGGAAGCTTCACCCAATACGTCAAACAAAATACAACATGATTTATACAACTGGTGTTTCTATTGGTGGAAAAATACCAATAACAAAAAAACATGTATGTACGCCTCTCCTCATATCAGACCTGACTCATTACATTGCTTATGTTTCATGAAACATTTTCTCCACAAATTAAAAGGGAATAAAGCTGAAGATATGATCAAAACCAGATTTTTTTCCAATTTTTCAACTGGTTTGCAAAATCAGAAGGTCGGGAATTTTAAACACTGTGGTTGTGTCCTTGGGCAAGACACTTAACCCACCTTGCCTCCAGTGTCTGCGTACATAGGTGTATGACAGAGTGTGAATGAGTGACTGGTTCTTTTCCTATATGAGGCGTTTGGGCCTGATGAAGGTATAAAAGCACTACAGAAGTTGAGACCATTTACCAACAATAATACTCTTTAACATTTACCTGAAAAACTACTTGGGTCGCTACTTTATTCTTCTACTTAAGTAATAAACAAATAAAGCTATTCTTACTTTGGTAATTATTTTGGATTCTAGTTAATGTTTTGATGTCTACAGTGGCCCTTGACATAGCGACATATCCTCATGAAAGTTCCGCAGCGTGGCTTTACGTACTCTGGCTGCTTTGTGTATTATGCAATTCAGATCCTCGGCTATGGGGAACGCGCTCCGGAGCCAAATCTTCCAAAGTCATAAATCAAAGTACAAAGAGAGAAGAATGTTTCATCTCGGTTTAGGAAAGCTGCAGACGACTTCCTCTTTAGAAGGAAAAAAAAAAGAATAATCAAAGCGGTCACAATGAGCTCTTGTGTTGGGTTTAATCTGCTGGTATAAAAGACGGATTAATTGTTTGCAGTTAAGACGGAGGGCCAGCTCACAGTTTGCTGGAAGACCCACCGCTGAGAACGAGCAAAACGCTTAAAGACATTAGAGAGTTATGACAGCTTCAGGGAAACCACTCGACTACACTGAAATCATTCAACTGGTAAATGAAGTTGTATTATTATATTACTGTCTAAACAGAACAATGGAATTCTACTGTTTTCTGTTGTTATTTTGTGGCTGCTTTTATTATATCAAGCAGTGTCTCTAATTAAGAAACTGATACATGCACAATAATGTTTAAATCTCAAACGTATACCGTCACTGTTGCTGTTGTTTTGATTATGTATAGATTAACACAATGATGATTGGATTTGCAGGCATGGCCACAGCCACCATTGAAGTCACAGTTTGTCAGCCCTTTTCTCTCAGCTGCGTGAATGAATGCCGTGAGTGCGCTCCAGCAGACAGTGGATACGAGAAAGGGGAGAAGAGCGTGCATTTCCATCATACACTGCGTGCGTTTCAGACTCCAGGCAGCACAGCAGCGCTAATAGGACAACAACAAAAAACAGAAAGAAAAAAAACAAAGAAAAAAGAAACAAGATCTTTACACAACGGTTTTAGCTCAGCGCGAGGAAAAGCTCACAGACGGTGCATGAGCGGGGTCGGAGCTGACACGGGCAGCTGAGGAACTGAGGGGGCCCCACTGGGTTACATAAACTCTGGATTTTTACTGTAAATAGATATATAAAAATATAACCAAAGGGTAATTCCAGCTTTAAACACTGCAAAGGGTAATCTAGAAATAAGTACACTTTTCTTGAAGTAATTACATTTTCCCTGTATTTGAGATGGTAGTGGAAGTAAAAAAAAATCTGCGCTTCAATGAAGAAAAAAAAATCTCATTACAAATATCAATTTACTTGAAAAAAAAAAAACATGTGTTTTGTTTTCTCCTTAATTTCAAGTGAAAAATTACGTATTCACAGCATTAAATTGCATCTGTTCAATTAAAAATTTCCAGAGGGAGGACCCCCACATCCCCGCTGGACCTCACTATTTCTAAAATCCTACGGCCCTGTTTGCAGGCTTAGACTCTTTTAAACCAGACTTTTCTTTCCCCAACATTACAAATCAACTTTCTCAACTTTTAAACCCAGCACCTCTTGACTGCGAACTAACCCAGACACATGAGTGACACTTACAGTCAACTAATGTCACACTGGAATGAGGGGGGAAATAAAACTTAACTGCCAGCATGGTTTTATAGGCTTCTCTAGTTTCATCCGCGGGCTCTGTGTATGCTAACACAGCTCTCGTGCAGACACCTGCATCTTCTTCTACGCCTACACCAGAATGCAGCGTTTGGGTGGTACGAGGGAAATCTGATAACCTTTTCCCCGTGACTTTGTGCATCATGGGTGACCAGCACGTGCCGTTCAATTGACACCAAGGGCCGATCCAAGATAAAGGCGGACTGTAAAAGAGAGAGAGTTAATTAAAAAGGCCATTCCGGGCATAGCTGTATTGGGTGCATGTGTTATGTAAGACAGCACCTGGGCTCTCCAAAGCATGACAGAAATGTGAGCAGCGGAGACATCAGGTCGTAGTGCTGAACTCAAAAATTCTCAAAAGAAAAGCGGACGATTTAGGAAACGTTGGTCGTCTGAGTACAGGAAGGTCCAGGCGAGACGCGGGAGGTCTGAAAACAGCGAAGCCGAGGGGAAACTACTACAGTACTGTACTAAGTACTGCAGTGGCGAGACACAAGTTTAACATGAGCCTGCTGTATTTAGTTTTCCCTCGGCTTCGTTTTATTCCGTAAAAAAATCCTACGAAGATAAATCCATGCTAGTGCTACGAAGATAAATCCTCTCCGAATGCAGCGGCGACACACTCAGCAACATATGCACAAAGCTGGTGGCTCTCGTAATAATGCAGGTCTCAGTCTTTGCTGTAAAAGCCAAAGTGAGGCCAAATGTAGAGTTTTAAAAGAGTCCCGGCATTAATGAGTCCCAGCATTAATGCTCTTTCTTTTCCATGATAAAACGCTTCCCGTGTTTCTCTAACTCTCACTAGATTCTAGTGTTACTCAAGCGAGCTGCGCGGTGCACTGCCATCTACCCTGGGAGAGACTGACAGAAGCGTGTCGCGACTGCACACGTCTGCGCCAACGGTCCCTCTGACCAACACCATACATTTACACACATTCATCCTGGCCTATTGTACATGTTTTTGGTGGTAGGGGAAACCTACGCAGACACGGGGAGAACATGCAAACTCCACACAGTAAGGCCCCGTCCAGGTGGGAATTGAACCCGGGACCTTCTAGCTGTGAAGCGAGAGCACTAACCGCTCTGCTACCGTGCCGCCCACAGGGATGAACATGACATGAGCATATACGGTAACACAACTTGAGGGCTCCATCCATGATTTTGTCAGAATTATAGGCATTTTGGTTAGTTCCAGTGTTGATTTCAAAGTCTGTACTTCTTTTTCCAATCAAACCTCACTCTGTTTTTCTGGTCACATTTTTAGAGCGGCTAAGAGTCAGCCAGCCCTCGGTCTCTGCTGGATCTGTACAGGTCCTTTTGCTTCCTCCCGACATGCCTGTTTGATCTGTCATTGCGGCCGCATCTCGCCACATTATTCAATCAGTCAGTCTTGATATCAGTGTCTTCCTAATCCCTTCCCTCAGATCACAGTTAAATCTTTAGATCTTCTATCCAGCGCGGACTCTGTTCTGGCTCTCACGCCGCTCACATGGAACAGCAGGACCTTGTGTTTGTTTCCGAGAACGCTCTTTCGCACGGTGTGGCCAGTACATGGCAGGGGTCAAAGTCAAAGTGCGCTCCAAGCTAGTCTGAATATACCTTTCCAAATGCTGATGAAACCAATATTCATCAGTGAGAAGTCCTTATCGCTTTGGTCATCTCTGACTGTGAGTTGTGTCTACTGCGACTGAAACCTAAGCGAAACAGTAAGTCCAAGCTCTCACATCTATCCCCAAAGGAAATCCACTGTTAACCATCAGCACAGACAGACAGAAATGCTCAGAAATAACCTGAACACCTAATAACTGGAAGTTTTTACTAGAAGACTTGAAGTAGCTGTAAATAGAAGTTCTTTAGCCACACAATACAAAAAACTTAAACCCATGTTGACCTCATATCTGGGGACACAAGTCGATCAATTTAACAAATCTTCACAAAGAATACGAAAAGTGATCACCCAGAGTTTAATATTCTCT
The DNA here is from genome assembly GCA_021464625.1 of Proterorhinus semilunaris. Classification (NCBI taxonomy): domain Eukaryota; kingdom Metazoa; phylum Chordata; class Actinopteri; order Gobiiformes; family Gobiidae; genus Proterorhinus; species Proterorhinus semilunaris. The sequence continues at coordinate 9,652,073 of CM038359.1, forward strand.
TCCAAAACCAACGATTGCTTTGAAAGCTTGCTCAAGAACTGTTGTACTTTTTGGTGATTCTGGCCGAAGGATTTTTCCATTTCCCTGTTCTTGATTTAATCTCAGTTTTCACACATTCATCAAACTCTTCCTCCTTATGCTGCGTTTACACATAAGCACGATGCGTTACGAATGCCACAAATGCACATTCGTGGCCAAGGATCACGAATTTGATGATTCGGGGTCGAGGTTTCACGCGCCGCCACTAACTGTTACTACGCGTTACGATTAATGGCACGAATTATTACGCACGGTCACGAATATGCGTCCCGCGCTGCTGCGTGGTGTTGCGCGCTGCTGCGTGGTGTTGCGCACTGCTGCGTGGTGTTGCGCGCTGCCACGGGCTGTTACGGGTCACTAGGAATATTCGCGTTCTGTCCGAAATCTGTCAAGAATTGGGCGAATGTGGAGTGATCTTCTTCCACCGGGTTGGAAGCGGAGCAGAGGCCGTGCTCTCCCCTGAGTCATTGGGCTCGTCTGGCTCCAACTCCCGAACATCAGGTACGAAGCAGGAGGAAGAAAGGTCGGAGGAACACTTTCAGCACCCCGCGGAGCGGCAGCGGCAGCGCCAGGTGCTGTCCGTGGCTTGGAGCGCGGATTGGCCGAGTTTGTGACACTTTTCCTTGGCATAGCTACTGCAGGTACGAACATTTACTTTGGGCGTAGCGTGTGTTTCTGTCAATTTTGAGCGTAAACAGTGATTCTGCTCCACGAATGCTCTACGAATGCTCTACGAATGATCTACGAATGCTGTACGAATGATCTACGAATGCTGTACGAATGATCTACGAATGCTCTACGAATGCTCTCACGCTGAATTACGAAGCGCCACTACTCCTCACGAAAGGACACGCTCCGCTGCGAACTCCACGAACAGAGGGTGATTCGTGACATTCGTGGAAGATTTTTTGACAGACAAAAACGTTCTCCACGAACGTCACGAATGTCACGAACTGATGCGTTCTGTTAAGAATCCCATTGAGATGCGTTAAGTCACGTCACGAACGTCACGAATGACGGAAAAATTACATTCGTAACGCATCGTGCTTATGTGTAAACGCAGCATTACCTCCCCATGACTGTCATGACACCGTGATTGGACTTATTGAGTCATTTCAAGCCGGTCCTATTTGAATACCAACATGTAACAGGGTCTGGAGTGTAAAATTAGCCCGTCATAAACATGGTTTTGCCGACTATACTTGGTCCGTTTTGGAGACAAACTGCAGGTGGAGGCGCTGCACTTGTGGAGGGGTCAAGTGCCCCCCGGGCCCTGGCTCTCAGGCAGACTCTGTGCTGGTGATAACTGTAGTGCTGCACACCGGCGAGAGGTTCAAACACAGGTACAATTTAGCCTCTTATTAGCATATCGCCCAGGGCTGCCAAACGTCTGGAACTATACTTGTATGGACCATGTTTTTTGTGTCCTTAATAAAGTCTTGAATGAATGATACCTAAAAAGTAATAAAAAAGAAACTACCTCGAGGAGGCTGTTATTGTTGGCTGCTGGAGTTAATTAAGACCCAGTACGCAGTGTGTTTAAAGATATTACATTTCCTTTACTAGCCTCTTCTAATAAAGGTTTTTTAGAAATGTAAATAGAGAATTTGGATGCATGAAAAGTTCCGTGGACTTTCCTCTTTCATCAACACCAATTATCTTACAAAAGCTTCCTGAAATGTTAATTTTGGAAGTAATATAAAAGTGTGATGTTTCAAAGATGAAATGCACGGCCCATCCATTCCTTTTCTTCAGGTTATCCAGGGTCGGGGCGCGAAGAGAGCAGTCTGAGCACGAGTCCCAGACTTCCCACACGCAGACTTCCAAGCCAACCAATGAATACGTCTCATGAAGTCAACGTGGGCTTTGTCAAAACTGTAAACGAACTCAAATCCACATCAGTGGAAAGTACTTATCTCCATAGTCCATGTTTTTGCGGTGAAACTTGACTTCCTGTTTGACACATCTGCCCGCCCTCACAGAGCCTGAAGAGCCGTTTATCCACTGTTAGTGCGTTATGTAATCAGGCTAAGTCTTGATGAGTGGAATCTGCTAAAGACGGCTAACACAAAGCAGATGCTCAGCCCAAAAACACCAGGAGACAATGGGGAACTTGGAGATGGGGAGGCTGTGGAGGCTGATGCTTCTGCAGCTGCGGTGGAGCTGAGTAGCTCAAACGGCAGGATGATGGGTTGAGGTAAAGGGAGTGCATTTATCCGTATGAATAGCTTGACAGAGGACTGTGTTCATTCAAGGTTATCATGTTAAAATGTCAACGTAAAATCAACTCATTCCACTGTGAGCAAATCAAAGTTGAAAAAGCTTCAGGTGACAGACTGGTAGCCGGCCTCGCTTCCCCAGGGCAGCTGTGGCTACACCAGTAGCTTACCACCACCAAGTATGAATGAATAATGACAACAGTGTAGCGCTTTGAGAAACAGTCTTGTAAAGCGCAATACAAGTATAGGCCATCATTATCATGTGCCCATCCTTTACACAGACATCCTGTCAGGTGCAGTGTCACGCCTGTCCCCCATCTCCAGGTCTCCTTGAACCTTGAACTGACCTGCAAAATTCTTTCTTATATGACACACACAAAAAGCAGGACATTTAGCATACAGATGCACCGACCCCATCTCTAAACCCTTTTCTCATCTTCCTCAATAGTTTCTCTTTGAGCAGATCCCGGCTTAGTCCCAACATGGCCGCCTTTATGAAGCGGCTTTAGTCTTTCATAAATGTGCCCGTGTCCTTCGCCCCGGTGCCCAACTCCGGCTCAGACTTCCACATTCCGCGCTTTGAAGTGGGAACAACACGGAGAGGAGGAAGAGCGGCTGAGGGGCCGGTGCGATTATGGCACCCAGCTCATTTGGGCGTCTTCCTGTTATGGAGGTAGTAAACACAAGGGGCCATTATCAGACGCTTTAATGGAGTTTCCGCCAGCACTGAGCGTTGGAGTTACGCAGAGTAAAGACCAAATTGCAGCTTTCTCCGACAACGTAACCTGTTTATTGCTTCCTTTGCTTCTAAACCTAAAGCTACGTATTTAAATGCACTCTCTCTCCCCTCCACCATTCATTTGATTTTGATGTTGGAGCTTGTATTAAAATATCAAGATTATGGTGTACTTTATTGATCCTGTAGGGAAGTTTGTCCTCTGCATGTAACCCATCCTTCAATGATGCTGGGGCGACCAGTCAGGAGCAGTGGCGCCCGGGGACCCATCACCAGATGTGGAGCCAGGCTGATGGTCAGAATCACCAGGCTGGAGAATTTACCTATTGTACATGTATGATTGAATGTTTGTTTTTCTGCTCATTTTGAAATGTGAGCTCAGTGGTTGGTAATTACTCACTCATCAAGGACAAGATCTCGGATACATGTGGCCGAAATGAGTTTCCTTTGCACCCTTAGAGATCGGGTAATGAGCTCAGTCACCCGGGAGGAGCTCAGTCAGAGTAGAGTCCCTGCTCTAGCTGAGGTTTCTCGGGCATCTGTCAGCTCTCTGCACATGCTGGACGCAGTGTAAGATTGATCAAAGACAGTAAATACTCAACTCACCACTGCACCTGTACTCGCTGGTGAAATGGCCCTCATTACACATGCACAGACTCTTGCACTGGTATCTGTTTATTTACAAATCCATCCTCCACCTAGTGCCATCATACATATCATGTTACTTTACTCACAGAGTTTGCCATCGCAGCGTCCGCTCCCAGGACTTTTTGTCCTTCAGCGTCCCAGCTGTGCACACTGAGCTGGGGAAAAGAGGCTGTCTCTTTCTCAGGTCCCTCCAGCTGAAACACACTTCAGCAGGATCTGAAACTGTACAGCCTTGTCAGTCTTGAAGAATTTAGAGTTTTATTAAAAGGCCTGGAAAATGTGTCAATAGGAAATTGCTGTTGTTCTAACTAGAATTTGCTGTTGATTTAGCTAACGTTTTTAGCCATGTTAAGATGTATTTGTAAAACCTTTGTATTTGTTTATGTATTTTTTACTTTTTTTTTTTATTCTAATGCATTCGTTTTATATTGCACTTTTCTGGATGCTTTACATTGCATTATTTATTCACACCATACTTGTTGGTGGTAAGCTACTATTGTAGCCACAGCTGCCCTGGGGTAGACTGACGGAAGCAAGGCGACCAGTCTGCGCCATTGGCCCCTCCGACCACCACCACTTACTCACTCACTCACTACATTCGCCAGGCTTCCTGGTGTTACCAAACGGTCTCCCATCCAAGTACCGACCAGGCCCTTCCCTGCTTAGCTTCCAAGGTCTGACGGCATTGGGCAGAGCAAAGGCGGTATGGCCACAGGATTACTCAATTGACATTGAGTCTCAAGGGACAAACCTGTATAAATAAAGTATAAATACATTATCTGTTGCAGATGTCTCATGGTCGCCTCCCTCGGGCAGTGTTTCAGGCCTGTCCCATTGGGGGAAGGCCCACGGGAAGACCCAGGTCATGCTGGAGGGACCAGGTCTCTGAGATGGCCTGGTGTCGTCTCGGGGTCCTCCCAGAACGTCTGGAGGTGTGTGTGGAAATGGATGCATGCAAATGGATAGATGGATCACTCCGTTCTACTGGGGTTTAATCTTCATTCTCCATTTAATTATAATCACTTATAACATCTTATTCTCAATATTTGTTTGAATTGATAGCTGTTTTGAAAGTCTATCAACCTTACAAGAAATAAAGCGCATGTTCTACCTCTGGAAATAACATGTAGTGTCACCAAAATTAGCACATACAAACTCCGACTGGAAATCTGCGCGAGGCTGTAATGGAAAACAATCCAAGACGTGGGTTTTAAGGAGAAAGCCGCGCATAATATTTACATCTCCTCCTGTATTGATATGTTTCTGTGGTTGCTTTCCCTGCAGCTTGAGGCTTTCTGGTTTTCCCCCGAAGCCAAAACTGAAGCAATGATCCAATGCAGCAGCGGCACGCAAGCAGTAATTTCAATACAAACACAATTAGGGCGACTCTATGATTAAGCGGTGAAGGTCAGTGTTCATTCTGAGAGCCGGGTTTATACAGTGGCCCTGGATAACATCGCACTACTTTAAAGGTCCCATCACTGACTGTGCAGGATTACTCAAACCTGCAGGAATAAACGGTATATGCATATGTCCACCTTTTAAACCTCTGTGCGTGTTTGTCACTTCTCACCAAGTTATGAGCCCGCGGGCAAATGTGGGCAGCATTAGAAAACCTCGAAGACAACACAAAGTACACACGTGACGGATGACAAGTCGTAAATCAAAGTATAATGTGTCAAAGATTTACGCCATGGAGACCACAACTCACCTTAAGACTTAACAAAGCACTGGGGAGGTTTTTATTCATATGTCAGAGCTCCCGTATGCTCTGAACCTCGTACTGTAACTCAGCACCGGTTTGAACGGACGCATTTCACACGACATGAGCTGAGCGGAGCCGGGGTATTTATGTGACGGGCCTGAGAACCGACATGAGTCATGAAGCGCAGTTGAAAAAGAGCAGCCATTTGCGTGTAAGTGCTGCTAAATTAGCTGTGCAGAATAAGCTGGTGGAAGTGGCCGGTCACAAGGCCCTGGACGCTAGGCTGCAGTCAGAGTGCTGCGGATGTGGCTGCTCTGGCCACATCCACATATCTTTACTTGACTGCATAGACATCAAAGTGCTCCTAAGTATGAACATTTTACCTCACGGTTATTGTGACCAAAATGATCACGGTTTTCGGTATTATCGCTGTATTTTTTTTTCGTGTGTTAATAAGTTCAGAAAGCATTGATAGTCCTACACAAGCTCAAATAGTTTCAAAAAAGTGTAACAGTGTTTGTTATATTTAAAAAATACAGACAAAGCAATATCAAAAGTGCTCACATCAGAGCACCGCTCTGTCCTGCATGCTTTAGGGGACTCAGTAGGGCCCTGACCATTGACACATAGGCCCAGACTCTGAATCTGACTCGCTGAGTGGAGCTCATGGCTTCTTGTCTTAAAAGCTCTGACGGGATGGATCTGCCTTGTACATAGACATAGGAACAAGGGGGGGCGACTGCCCAGAGCGTGTATGTTGCTCAGGGAGTCTACCATTTTGGTAGACTCTTGATCAAACTCTGAGTGACCAGCATAGTGTGCAGGGCGACGGGTGTCTTTCCCTTTTGAGAGACAGAGCTGGAAATGTTTTGGAATGCACATGTATGTGCACGGCTGGCACTTCTCAGAACCGAATCAGAACCGTACATAGAGGTTCCTCATCCTGTTTGTCAAACTGTAGCTATTGTAAAACGTGCAGGGTGTCACACATGGCTGTGGGCATTGACGCACGGGATGACCGGTTTCTCCTTTGATTGTGGGTCGGGTTGGGGCGGTTGCGTCCCAATGAATGTGCGCGTATTCATTGTGATCCAGAGAACGCTTTTGTGGAGCTTAATGTCTCTGATTTTCCACAGTATGTGCGTCTGTGCACAACTTCTCTGCCCCTCTCCTGCCGCTCTGGACAGAGGGAGAGCACAAGGGGATAAGACACGCCAGTCCCGTTCTTTTCAAGCTCATTTCTGAATGTGTGCAAAACAGACGGTCATAAAGTCAATCAGGATACATATCACAGTATCCTGTGCATAAGATTAATTCATCAGAAATTACACATGCAGTAGCCTTAGGCTACACTTTAAAAGTCCACTAAACAGCAAAAGGTGAAAGCGTTTCTGACTCCCCAGACCCTCACTCTCTGCAGCAGTCATCTGCACCCCATGCGCATCAAAGCCCGCTAAAGCAGGGATCACTCGCATCTCATGTAAAATGTGTCAGCAGGTAAACGGACCTTGAACACACAGCCAATTTTACAATTCTATCCCCCCCTATACGTTTCATACAATACTAGAAGTACGGATAAGGTCAAGCTCTCCCACATCTAGTGTCATCCGGGAGATCTTGCTCTCTGGGTGCCACTAGAGTCAAGTTGTTACTCAGCCTCAATATATCCACACTACACTGTAAACCCAAACAATTTAGCAGTAATTAAAAAATTTTAGGTAAACGGTTGCCTAACTCTTTTTAAGTTTATAGTCTTAACATTGCTCTAAATTAAAAAGATTAAGGAAGCAGTAATTTTTTTTTATTTATTAAACTATGAGTTACTTAAAAAATCTAATTTTACAGACCCAAAAATGTAAATGCATGAAAACTATATTTTTGAAATTCAAGATTTTAACTACCATTTGTTTGCTTCTAAAATTTCACAGTAATAAAAAAAAAAGACTATAAACTCAAAAAAGCTAGGCAACCGTTTACTTACATTTTTTTAATTACTATTTAATTAAAGATACATTTATCAATTCTTCAATTCCAATTCGTTCCAATTTCAATAAGTGAAAAAGACTTTAAACGTACATGTTATCTGTACCAACACACTTTTTTTTACACTTTTTGTAACCGTTCGTGAAAAACGAAGGTCAGTTGACATTGTCAACTCTTTTTTTTAAAGTCAGCAGTCTGGGGAACACATCGTCAAGCCCCAGTTAACCCTAACTCAAAAGTTGTAGAAAATAGCCACTATTGGCTTAGGTGCACCAACAGTACACTTTAAGTTAATTTTCCAAGACTTTTGGCAAACAGTTAAATCATCGTGTTCTTTTTCAAAAGGTATTATTATCATTGTTACATTGTCAACTCGTTTCGTAAAGTCTGCAGTCTGGGGGAAAGCTTACCATCCTAAAGCCCCAGAAATACTGTATTTTCTGCACAAACTCAAAGGTAAGCTTCAGCTGTTTGGGATAGCTAAGGTGTAATGCGTACATCAGTCCAAACATTACCAGGAAGGCTTCTGGAAAGTTTCCTAATGTTACAATCTCTTGACCCTCCAAGACTACGGAGACCTTGTTTCCGTAGTTCACTGGACAGCCATCTCCACCATTGACTTTGGATAGTAGAGCCACAGGTGTAAGGGATAGATCCGGCCCCTTCGCATCCTCCTGTGACAATCAACAGACACACTTAAGGAATCACATACATGCAACTTCAAGATGGACTGAAAAACAAAGGCACAATTTCAAGTTCAGCTTTAAGTATTGTGAGTGCTTTTCACACTGGCACTTACATCACAAGTGATGAAAAACCCTGACGTTTCTTCACGCGGGTATGCAGGAAGAGCATGGAACACGGTTGTGCGTCGTGTGTGGACATCATGTGGAATCTGGGGGCGAAGAAAAGATGTTAGGGGGGAGAGGTCAGAAAAATTAGAGTGACAGTGAGGAGAGAGTAATAGGAGGGAGAGCAGAGTGAGAATGTTGAGAGAGCAGAGTGAGAATGTTGAGAGAGCAGAGTGAGAATGTTGAGAGTGATAGGACAGAGTTAGTTGAGAGCAGTGAGTGTTAGGAGAAAAAGAGAGCGAGTTAGGAAAAAGCAGAGTGAGGGTTAGGGGAAAGTAATAGGACAGAGTGAGGAGAGAGAAATAGAAGTGAGCAGAGTGAGAAGAAATAGAAGTGTGTAGAGAGAATTAGGAGAGCGAAATAGAAGAGAGCAGTGTGTGTTAGGGGAGAGAAAAAGCAGAGCAGAGAGTTAGGTGAGGGAGCAGGGAGAGTGTTAGGGCAGAGTGAGGAGAGAGAGCCGAGTGAGTGGGTTTCGGGAGAGTTAGGAGAGAGCAGTGTGAGAGTGAGGAGACAGCAGAGTTAGTTAGTGAGAAACAGAGACAGTAAGGAGAAAAAGGACAGAAACACTACAAGAGAAAGCTTGGCTTGAGGAATTATGAGGGCTGAGTGAAAGTGATGACAAAGGAAAAGATGCAAACTTACTACAGTAATATAGACCTGCTCTACCATGAACTTTGAAAATGGCCACCAATCAGCAGTCTATACAGACACAAACTTTAGACTCTACAGGTAGCATTAAGCCAGATGTTATGCTTTCAAATGCCATTTAATGCCAAATGACTATATAATAATGCCTATAGCAAAAAAAACAAAATGCAGCCAAAACCACAGTTCAATGTCTTTGGACCATCATTTTTGTATTTTTTACAAACACAGGCAGCATTAGTCTCAAAAATAATGGGGTGGAACACGGCTGCTTTCATCAGTTTTGATGCTCTGCTGGCTCTTTATCTTTGATTAAAAAAAAAGGGGGGAAATGGCTCTATTGATAAAAAAAAAAGTTTGCTGCCCCCTCTCATGAACTTTAGCTTTAATTATTTTTAGTGTTCTTTAAGACGTTACTTAAATTAATTACTTTTGATGCCCCACCCTGTTATCTTAAACATTTTTAACGTTTGTGAAAATGTGGCTGTGCTTGAGCTGCAAAGTCAGATCTGTGTAGGCCTGCCGCGATAATTACTATATCGAGTTATCGCTCGATAAGTAAAATGAAGGACGATAACATGTTTAGTCTCGATAAATGCACGTGCTTAAAATAACTACAGAAACATGAACGCTATCACAACGCTGAGTGAGCAGAGCGTCCATCCCACCCGTCTCCCTGTGCGTGAAGACAGCATTGAGCACATCAGCCGTGTCCCGCATCTATTGAGCATTTATAGATCAGCGCTGCTTTTGGAGAGAGGCGGGGTGTAAACAAAGTGCTGCTGATTCAGACACTTTGTGAACTTTATCGCGGAGCAAGAGGGACTCGTGTGAAAACATTTGGAATTCCAGCCAAAAAAACTCATCACGGAGAGAATAACAAAATTAATGTGACTGCAGGTTTGTCCAACATGAGAACAAAACAAAACCACCGCCCAGTCTGTGCATCAAAGCTAATCAGCGCTACTGTTAGCGAGAGGAACCCGAGCGCTTTAGCCACTGTCCAAATACAAGCGCGATGGTCCTGAGAACATTACTCAGTGCTTAGGACTATGTTACTGTTCAAAAGCCAGAGAAATGCTGCAGCGGTTTGACAAACAGTCAACAAGTTTCCCAAAAAAGCTGCTTCACTCCGACAGCCGTGTGTACAGGAGGTTATATTTTAAAAGAAAAGGAAAAATAATTAAAACATTAAATTAATGTGCTGAAAATTGCATACACGCATTTGAAAATGTATATTTCTAATTAAGCAAGTTTGTTTATTTTTTAAATGTACACTAATATTTTTTTTTAATTAATTGGAGCATTCGGGTTTACAGTGTAGGGTGGAATCCAAATGTTGATCTAATTAAATATTTCTTATTCTGCTGTGCTCTGTACAGGGGTTGACTATTTTGGTCGTGTCACGCTTCTAGACCGAACCCAAGAGCAGAACACAGGCAAGTAGTAATAATTTATATTACAGGAAATGACTTGACTGAAGGTAGTGGGTGAATATCGCAGCAGGGCAGAGGTGTAGGCAGGTCGGCTGAGTGGCAGATGAGCGGGCAGGCAGGCAGGTGTATCTGGACATGAAAAGAAGGTTAAGTCACAAAAATTCCCAAACAGTTTAGCGCCAAGTGTTGTCACTAACAGTGAGTGTAGCTAAACAAACTGGCGAGGAGTAGCTGGAGAGCAGCTCCTCTTGTATGGAGGTTGATTGTAGATTGCTGCCAGGTGAGCTCCGAAGATGCCACGCCCAGGTAGGAGGGAACAGACAGACACACAGGGGGAGGGGGAACAAAAGGTATAGATGGACACCAGGAGAGGCTGCCATGACAGGTCGTCTTCTGTAGAGGACTAATCAGACAAAAAATAAATAAAAATAATAAATAAAAAGGAATACAAATTGTAAAAAAAAAAAAAAATCCTACAGAGGAGTATGCTTCTAGTGGCAATCTTAAGCTTGAGAGGCATTGTATGTGTGTATTATCATTTTATAATTTTTATTATTATAAAAAATATATATATTATTTTTATTTATTTATTTATTTATTTATATTTTTTTATTATAATGTATTTAATTTATAACCGTTGTTAATCTTAATTTATACCAATGGCTCTGTCTATTCTATGTATTATTTATTTTATTTTTTATATATATCTCCTCAATAAAATTACAAATCAAAAAAAAAAAAAATCCAGGCTGAAAACAGTTCTTTTTACCCGTGCATATGACAACTGAAAGTATTTTATCTGCACTCTTGCCTTTTACTGTAATTGATTAATGTTTATGTTTATATTGATTTTATCTGTTTTCTTGTAATTTTATGCAACTGTGCAGCACTTTGAATTGCCTTATGTATGAATTGTGCTCTACAAATAAACTTGCCTTGCCGAAGAACATATCTCATTGGAAAAACGGTGGCCTGTTGATTTAAAGGAAGCTTGGTCGCTTCTAACTTCACCCCGTTTGGAGCTATAGGAATATGCGGGGAGAGGCCAAATGCTAACAACATCTTGGTCGTTTTGCATGACTGAGCGCACGCACAAAGACCAGACAGGTACATATCAACTCGTCTAAGCTCAGGTAAGAACATATCTCAGTATGGAAAAACAGGGGCCTGTTCCTTTAAATACATTAAAGCGGACATATAAACATTATTTGAATGGATATTTTACCTAATTCAAATTCATTTCTTTGTAAGGGAAAGACATTTTGGCATTGAGGGCTGTGTTGGCCTGGGGCGCCCCCTGCACTCAAAAGTGGAAACAGCATTTGCTAAAACAGTAAACACAAGCTTTCATTTTTGGCTAATGACTTAGTAACATTTTGATGGCAGCGCAGCACTGCTCAGAGTGAGTGTGGTGATGGATTATGGGTAGCGCAGTTCCAGGTGCTTTACCTGTTACGCAATAATATGGAAGTCCAAATCAGCTGAAGAAGAGACAGTCCATGTTAACTCATCCTGCCTCCTGAAGGTGCACGCTGTCGTTGTGTCTTTGGGCAAGACACTTCACCCACCTTGCCTCTGTGTACATTGGTGTATGAATGGGTGAGAGGTTCCCTGCTGTAAAGCGCTTTGAGTGCCTAATGTAGGTGGAAAGGTGCTATATAAGTTGAGACCATTTAAGTAAAAGGTAATGTCCAGCTGTTTAGATTTATTGGTCCTCTCTTTTGCCTATGAGCTAAATGACCGTCTCTGCTGCGCCCACACCTCCACGTCCTGCCTGTGGTCTCTGTTCAGGAGATGGCCTGCGCTGATGAGGGTTTATGGCCTCCTTCATTCAGACACACATTCTTCACATACTTGTCCTCAGCATCGCACTCCGGGCTGCAGAGTTAGAGTTCGCCTGGTGCCGTGTTCTGAGAGGCAAATCCTGACCTCAGGGTAAATTATGCCGATCTTCAGTCAGTTGAACCTGGCGCATATCGAGACTCCGTGGACTTCCCCCTGAAAGCAGGCTTTAAATGTCATTAGAAAGCCTTAAATTGGACTCGAACTGGCATTAAATGTGAAATTTGTGGAAAATAATGACATTCCTCTGCCATGTTTTTCTGCATAAGAAGGTCAAAAACAAAACTCACAATGAAGAACACATTCAGCTGCTGGTTTGGCTGAAGTTCTGCCAACTTATCCCCGTTGTATAAACACATACACCACAAACACAATAGTTTGCACTTGGGCTGCTGAAATATGGCAAATAACACTCCATGTTTGTTAGCTTATCTAAACACATAGGCTGCAGCTAAAAGTAGAACTGTATAGACTCAAACTGAACACTTCGATCAATTGCAGAGCCCAAGTTTGCACCGAGTTGGCAAACACTCTTGAGCCGGGGACTCACTGGAGGAGTTTTATCTGGAGAATAATATCACTGCCACCTTTCACTGACTACAGCTCCGGCTGCTCAGTGCTGTGTGCCAACGTGCCCCGTGTTTTCAGCCTCTAACTGCTATAACCTCTTTAAATCTTCATCTGTCAAGTTACAAATACCTGTGGCACTGCAACAACACCACTCAGTCACCAGTTCCACATAAGTCAGAGCAGGCACTGGCAGGAGAGCGCGGCCTGGGGCGTTGCATTGACAGTCTTTGGTTCTTTGGGGACCACCTGATTGGCACGTTTCCCTGAACAGCTGAGCACGTCTGCTAATCCAAACCGGCATTATCCACAGATGTCTGAACTCAATATTCACACGAGAGATGCAATAAATGATTTGTGTAAGTCGAGTGTTGTGAACACAGAACGAGACACAACAGATAACAAGACGGTTTGCGTAATAGGCTGCATCGTAAAGTGATGAAACATGTGCATCGTGCGAGTGTCTGGAGATGGAAGTCATTAAGAAGTGTAATACATTTGGCTTTTACTGCAGACTTTAGTTTATTTGTTTATTTGAGCAGTTAGTCTGCTCAAAAGGAGTGGGCCGAAGCAAAAGGCTTATAAGCGCCCACCCCCAAAATAAAAACATTTTCATTTAACAATCAAAGCAAGGAACGTAGTGCAAGGAGGTAACAAATCATACACAAATCATAAACAAGGGAACATGAGCAACAAATAATAAAGAAACAACAGCAAAAGAATGTACTACAACACTCACAATATCTATAAAATCCAGTCAATTACAAAACATCACACCAAATCGGCTATTTTAACACAGACCAAACTTACAAGGCAATATTCTAACTCATCCAGTAATAAACAGACCAAACCTTTTCTTACATGCTGTCCGAGAACAGACCACTGGGGCATGTTGGAATACCTATTTATCAAGCCATCAATGTCTTTTCTTGTTTTTGTTTGCATGATCTCTCCACTCTGGGGCGAGGGCCGTCCTATCAAGAGACATCTGAAGTCTCAGTCCCTTCTCAAACTTTCAAACTGTCACTTAAAAGAGCTTTGTCAGCAACTAATCTTTGAGCGGCAGGCTGTTCATACAGTGGGGTGCGAAAGTTTATCAAAGGTTTATCAAAGTTTCTTTTAATGTGAACCAAAGGGAGAACGCAATGATCTCCAAAAGGAAAATGTAACACCAGCTATGGGAAAAGCTGAATGATCGTAAACCTCTCAAGGTTTTGTCATAGTCTCCATAGATCCAAACATCACTGAAGCTCATGTGAATAAACCTCCAATGTGTGCAAACCAGCCCAGAAATCTCTTAGCTCTTGAAGACATTTGTCAGGAAGAATGGACAAAAATGACTCAAACTAGAAATGGAAAAGGAATGAACTCTGCAGGGGCTCAAATCTTTTCTGTGGTCTATTCCCCCTTTTATGTTATTTTGAAAATGATGAGATGAAAAAGATAATCTGTAACAATCATGGCTTTTAGAGCTCATTTCATCTTCCCCTTGCTACATTGATCAAATTAAAAGCACTTTTGATCCGGAGTGATAAACCTTGGCACGCCACGGAACTCTCACGAGAAACTTCCTGCGTGAATCAGAGCTTTTATGTGGTTCAACCGTCACAAAATCCATCACTGTGGTTCCAATCAGCCTATAGTTGAATTATTGTTGATTGATCCGAACAGGCTGCATCTAGTTCTCATTATGTGCCGTATTGTGCGAAACCTTAGTCACTCCGAACACTGCACTGTCATTGCACTGTGATGCCGCGCAGCCCCGGTCCCAGACGCCCTCGCTGTGAAGATCTGAGACCTCGCCCTGAACAGCTCTACGAGCTTCGAGAGCGGAGCAGAGCAAGGACTGCAAAGTGACATATATGTCAAGCCTTTATTTGTTATAATTTTGATGATTATGGTTTACAGTCCATCCACCCATCCATCCATTTTCTTCCGCTTTATCCGGGGCCGGGTCGCGGGGGCAGCAGTCTCAGCAGAGATGCCCAGACTTCCCGATCCACGCACATCTCCTGCAGCTGTTCTGGGGGGACCCCGAGGCAACACCAGGCCAGCTCGGAGACATAGTCCCACTAGCGTGTCCTGGGCCTTCCACGAGGCCTCCTCCCAATAGGCCATGCCTGGAGCACCAGGAGGCATCCGGAACAGATGCCCTAGCCACCTCAGCTGGCTCCTTTCGACGTGAAGGAGTAGCGACTTGACTCCGAGCTCCTCCCGGGTGCGCCCAGCCACTCTGCGAAGGAAACTAATTTTGGCCGCTTGTATTCGCGATCTTGTCCTTTCGGTCATTACCCAAATCTCATGACCATAGGTGAGGGTGAGTGTTCATCCTGGATCCGAGGTTCGACTATCGGCCGGATCCTCCTCTCCAGCCCCCTGGAGTCGATGTTACCAGGGAGGCTGAGTAGTGTGATCCCTCTGTAATTGGAGCACACCCTCCGATCCCCCTTCTTAAAGAGAGGTACCACCTCCTCGGTTTGCCAATCCAGGGGCACTGTCCCCAACCTCCATGCAATGTTGCAGAGGCGTGTCAACCAAGACAGTCCTACAACATCCAGAGACTTAAGGTACTCAGGACGAATCTCATCCACCCCTGAAGCCCTGCCACCGAGGAGCTTTCTAACCACCTCAGTGACTTCAGCCTGGGTGATGGACGAGCCCCCCTCCGAGTCCCCAGCCTCTGCTTCATCATCGGAAGACGTAACGGTAGGATTGAGGAGATCCTCGAAGTACTCCTTTCACCGCCCGACCACATCCCCAGTCGAAGTCAGCAGCCCCCACCCCCATTTGTAAACAGTGTTGGTGAAGCACTGCTTCCCCAGGCCTGCCTCCAGGGTGGGGCCCCGGTTCCGCCATACCGGGCGACATCACGGTCCTTGATCTATTACTGTCCATAGAAGTCTTCTGACTGGTTTACAGTCCATTTTCAAAATATTCTAATTTGATGAGATTTTTTATTTGGGGTTTTTACAAGCTGAGCCATGATCATCAAAATGATAACAAATAAAGGCTATACATATCTCACTTTGCATGTAATGAGTCTATCATATATTAGTTTCACAGTTTAAAGGGATATTTCAGGATTTTTGACAAAGGGCCTCATTTCCTAGTTATCCAGAGTGTTGTGTAGTGTAGAATAATTTTAATCATTTTGCATTTAAAATAACTTATACTTGAGCAGCATCAGCTTCGTGGCTGTATGCTAACGCAGCGGCGGAGTGACCTGCAAGTCCCCCAAAATGCGGTAATTCATGTGATACAAGGTCAGTTATATTTCAAAAATGATTCTATTAACACAGACATTTATTTCGTTAGTCTGGCATCATAAGTGATTTACCTCACGTGCACTGTGGAGTGGGCCAGACTGTTTTTAATGCAGGCTAACTGATACCATAGAAATGCTTTAGCATTGCCCTAGCCTAGCGCCACTAAGCTCTTCAAATATAAGAACTGCATGAATTTAAGAAAAAATATCTCCAGACATCAACAACACTCCTGAAATATCCCTTTATGTTCAATAACAGAACTTTTTTATGATATTCTAATAATATGATGAGCACCTGTGTCAAAAAGTCATATGTCAGAATGTGAATAAAAATAATGGAGTTATCCTTCACATAGAGTGTGACAGATGTAGTCACCAGTAGTGACCCAGCACTTGTTTACTTTTTTGTATCGTTTTCCCCAGCTCTGTGGACGTTGCATTATACACCCTAAACCTGTTTGTAATCTCTGTCACGGCTGAAGACTATAAAGGGTCAAAGTAACACAAATTAATAAAAATATGAATGTGGTAAAAATCAAAGCAGTAAAACTGGACTTGATAAAAATTGAAGGTGTGAAAAACAAAAGATGGTAAAATTGAGTGGGAAAAAATGGAGCCTTTTAACACAAATTATGGAAGAGATCGTTTTGATCGTCACATCTGCCCATCCATCCCAATATCGCTGAAGGGATATTCCCCAAAATAGGCTAAGTGTATAAGCCTATCCCATGAAATAACCAGGTAGACCCTCCTCCAACAATCTGTAGCTTAAAACTCCGGGACACAGCTCAGCCTGCTTCAGCGATATTGGGATGCATGGGCAGATGTGACGGTCTCCTAAGTGGACCGAGACAAAGTCCAAAAGCTCAATGCGGAGACACTTGGAAGCTCGTTTGTCACGACATTAGCACCTGCTAGCCTATTAGTTAGCTTAGTTAGCCGTAACAATAGCTTTTTAGATCAAAACGATCTCTTCCATAATTTGTGTTAAAAGGCTCCACTCCGGCCCGTGGTCAGGGATTTCGCTGCAGAGCAGGTGAAACATACGTGAGGAGCTCTGGACTACAAATTGACTACAAATGTCTGCTGTCGCGCTGCTGCTAAAAAATCTAGGTGGTGAATGAAAACGGGCAACGTTAAATCTGACACACTTAATGATGAATCTGAAGTGGTGAAAGTAGAGGTGCTAAAACAAGAAAGTGAATGAAAACAAGCAACGTTACATTTTATGCACATCATTTAAGACAGTAAAATTAGCTATGTTATCATTTTAATGACATTCAAATTTAACAAAATAACATTTTCACAGAGGCGATTTTAATCACATGTGAGATTTTATGACACTCAATGTTACCATCTTTTGTTTTTCACACCTTCAATTTTTATCAAGTCCAGTTTTACTGCTTTGATTTTTACCACATTCATATTTTAATTATTTTTTGTTACTTTGTTACAAAGTAATTTTTGTTACTTTGACCCTTCATAGAAGACGGCATGTACAGAGCATAAATAATAATAGCTTACATACAGTCCAAATAATGTGCTCTCTGGTGAATCCTGCGGTTCCTCAATAAAAATATCAGTTTTCAAAGGAACAGGCCATATCTCTATTTAACAACCAGCACAGCAGCTGGCGCACATGTGGCAGCATTATGCAATACTGTGCCTTTCCACCAGTGAGGCAGTACTTTTATAACAGATGCAGTTGTGTGGGTGGCAGGTATTGGGTAAGCATTTCAACACTACCTTAGACTTTGTTGGTTAGAAAATGCTGAATTGATCTTTGGTCAAAGTGAAAAGACGAGAAGAATTGATTTAATTTGATTCAGAATTATACAAAAGTATAGTGGGATGAAAGATCAATCTCAAACTCACAATTACCGTCCGTGTCTAAGAAAAGCTGAACATGTAAAATAGGTTACAAGAGATAGGGGATAGGTGAGGGCAGGGACCTGAGCTGGCTGCCGTTTTCTTTCCATGAATGTTGATAGATTTAATGCTTTGGACAAGACCTGGATTAGGTCGGGATAGAGTCTTCATGGAACCAAAGAGAAAGGGATTGTGTCTTTACTTTCACATTCACAGAGCCATGCAGTGATCTGTCTGGACATAAAAGGTTATAAGGAAAATTCTCATTTGTCTAAATCTCTAAGTGACCACTTAAAGGAACAGGCCACCGTTTTTCCATACTGAGATATGTTCTTACCTGAGCTTAGACGAGGTCTTTGTGCATGCCCTCAGTCACGCAAAACGACCAAAGATGTTGCTAGCATTTGGCCTCTCCCAGCATAATATGATAATATAATATTATTCCTATACGGGGGTGAAGTTGGAAGCGACCAAGCTCTTCCACGGGCACACTCAAAGACCAGACAGGTATGTATCAACTCGTCCAAGCTCAGGTAAGAACATATCTCAGTATGGAAAAACTGTGACCTATTACTTTAAAACAAATCATGAAGTGAAATATTGTAATGGTAAATGTTCTCAAGTTACACCTATACATTAGGCACTCAAAGCGCTTTACAGCAAGGAACCAGTCACCCATTCACACTCTCATTCATACACCAATGTGTTGGTGTTGCAAGAAGGGTGAAGTGTCTTGTCCAAGGATACGACAGTGTGCACATTCAGGAGGTGGGATTCAAATCCCCGACCTTCTGATCATGGGATAACTCGCTCTTCCATCCGCGCCAATAATTGTAACAATAATTTCACCTATTTAAAGACACATTACAGAACATTCCCAGCCTTATGTTGATACAACCAATGAGCATCTAAACTGCTGTACATGTCAAACCGTGAACAAACATGAAAGCAATGCATGATGTGTACAATCTCATGAAGTGTGTTATCAAAACATCCTCATGTCAGCCACTTGGCGAAGTTCCGCTCCCAGTGAGAGTCTGGTCTGAGGCTGGTTTTATATAGCGGTTTTCTGGATACTCAAAGCGCTTTACATTGCACTATTCATTCACTCCATTCTTGGTGGTGGTTACAATTGTACTATTGTAGCCACAGCTGCCCTGGGGCAGACTGACTGAAGCCACCAACCACTCACTCACAACAATCTCCCAGGCTTCCTGGTGTTCCCAAACGGTTTCCCATCTAAGTACCGACCAGGCCCTTCCTGCTTAGCTTCGAGACCTGACGGGATGGGACAGAGCAAAGGTGGTATGACCCACTACACGCCTTTCCAATCCTGCACAAAGACGTCTAGTCTGGTGGTCGGCGTATCCCTGTGACTGGGAAAGGACGTGATTGAAAGACAAATAAACCAATCAGAGATACGTATGGTCCGTCCAACATGGCAGGTTTCCGTGTGTGAAACCTTAGATTAATTAGAAAGACATCATCTGCCAAATCAACAGTTGAACAACCAAACTATTTCATTACAGGTGAGAGAATAAAGTGTATTTCTGAATGATACATTATTTTAAAAGTCTTCCGCATTTGGTACAACCTTAGAATACCCATGTTCCCTGCAGTTGAAGATTACTTTAGGACATACTTATCTCCTTATGATGGTATCAGACGTTTTGGCAACTGTTAACTTTACACGTCACAAGACCCATGAAAACAATGATCTCACTTTCCAATTCATGGCATGTTCTCACCCAGTCACGATAACTATCCTCAAACGGTCTTGAAGTACTTACCTGAGGTCAGATTCATATCGGGAGGACACTGGAGTCCATACTGTTCCTGCTTGAGGCTAAATCCCCAAACTGACAACGTGAAAAACAAAATTCTTTTTAGCCCGACTTAAATCATGGAAGGGGGCTAAAAACTTGCAAACCCAACCAGAAACTAGAGATATTAACAAAACAGGTTTCCCTAGCATTCTTTACACCGTGACAAACCCGTATAGACCCCAAGATGGCTTCCGGAGACTTTAGGTGATCCATCTGAAAACAAGTCTAATCTTTGACCAGTGTAGGAAGTGGACAGGAGTGTGTAGTGGCGATATGGGTGTTATCTTAGGTATAGAACATACACAACACTCGCGAAGGGAGATTTTAGGATTGGGAAAGGATTTCCAAGGCGTGGAGGGGATAAGCAGAGTTTATGACCCCGAAAGAAAAAAAGACTGGTATTGTGAACCTACGTGGATGATGTGAAAATAAACCATCGCGGGTTGAACGAATGAGGATCGGAATCCCAAATAAACTCTGTGACAAGGCACCGCTGTTTTCTGCTCATGTATAGTGTTAATGTAATAGATTTTTGCTTCTTTTCCGTTCATTGAGTTATCGTATTAAGATTTTATAAACATGAAATAGAACAACAAGTGTAATTTAAGCCTGAAACTTAAATTAAACCAAACCTCACACAAACTAGTACCACAAGGTAATATAAAGTTGATCCAATTTGCCTTGAGGCCAGAGCAATATTCCCAGTTGGCCTGTTGAGAGGAGTGTGGGAACAGCTTAAAGCCCCCTTTAAGTCGACCTAACCAGAGTGTGACACTTTGGGTTGCCAGTATCTTTCACTAAAAACAGTATAGAATAAACCTAAAAGGACTTTGTCTGATTGAACTACTCAAACATGAAAATGACCATGAAACCATCGGGGGCCTGAGTCCTGACTAACAGCCCCTCGTCCCTCAGTGAGAGTGTGTGAGGGGGAGGTCTGTCCTTGTGCTGTAAATCCTCTTGATGCTACACAAACATGACCTCTGTCACCCACCACAGCTCCCCGGGCCGCGGACCAACACTCAACACTTTGCAGGGCCATTTCTCTCAAAGCTGTGACCAAAGCGCGGCGCCAAAACCCGTTTCAACGTCAAATATTTAACTGGCCTGGTCACTTTGTGGCGAGGAAAACTAAGGATAACAATAAAAGAGGAAACTGCAGGTTCACATTGGTCGGAGGTGCCAGACTTTTCAACCCCAACGCAGCAGCTGAACCGACAACCTCTTCAGCGAGATGTTTCCATAACAAACCTGTCACTTATCATGTGCATATTACCCAAAACAATTGCAAGATGTGGCTGGCTAAATGATGTTCGTTCATTATTGCATTTTTGGCCCTGCTTTTACAATAGACGGACGGACACAACTCCATCCCACCTCTAGGAATTGATTACTTTTCTTCAAAACTAATAGAGCATGTTTTGACAAATTCTGTCCCCCCATTTTGAAGATACGGCAGAAGTGTAGAAAGTTGACACAGGCCACTCCATAATAAACCGTTAAAATGATGAATGTCTAGTGTGTCATGTGTGGCGACCTGGTGCTGAGATGCCTGGGAGAGGGGGGACACACAGCGAGGAGAGGCAGGTGTTGCTGTTTGAGCTTCACACGCAGGTCACAGCACTTATTCAAAAGGTCAAGAGGACGTCTGGGGCTGCCGTGTATTTTAATAGAGAGAAAACAGCGATAAAGCCATGAAGAAAAGAAGATATGTTTGGGGTAAAAGTAGGGGTAAAGTCAGTCAATTCAGTGTAAAGGGAGTGACAACAGTGCTTTTGTAGTAGTGGTACTAGCTGCAGTAGTAGTGCAATACAAGTACATATCTACAGTATTAGGAAGAAGCGCAGTATGAAAACAAACATGGCGGTGTGCACTGACCTGTTTGGGAGACATTGGTGTGCATCAGCGTCCCGGTCGGTCGAACGCCGTAAAACAATAACAGTAAAAACTTCATCCCCCATCTCTGTACGGCGTCCTGTGTGGGAGATGGATGGATGAACGGCTCACATGAAAGAGACAGTCACAGCTACAGACATGTCCACAGTGACCCAGAGACATAAAGACTAACTCGACGGACTGTAGATCAGCCATGCGCCTCGGGGAACGGCCTGAAACCAGCCTTTAGGGGTAGATATCAGTGTAGCTTGTTGGATGGACATAGTCTACAAAATTGTTGAAGGAACAGGCCACCGTTTTTTCCATACTGAGATATGTTCTTACCTGAGCTCAGACGCGTTGATACGCACCTGCCTGGTCTTTGTGCCCGTGGAGGAGTGTGGTACGCATCAACTCATCTAAGCTCAGGTAAGAACATATTTCAGTATGGAAAAAACGGTGGCCTGTTCCTTTAAGGTGGATTGTGGTTAGTGCGGAGGCTGCAAACTGAAGACCTCATTACCTACATTGCATTGCAGGGCTGCACAATGCACATTATGAGAAAACAAGGGAAACTGCTGCCGTAGAAACTAAACCATTTCCACAGTTTGATTACCCCCCGCATTAACGTGGCAGATTTTCTCCAGTTTAACATTACCCAAATAAAAGCTTCATGAAAAAAGCGTCAGTGACAAAAACTAGATAAAAACAAAGAAGAAAATGAAGATTAAAAACCCAACAATAAAGTGACAAAAACGAGATGAAAACGAGTATGGAAACAAAACAAAAAAGCCACAAAAAAGTAAACAACATGGCAACAACGAGAAGACAAAGATCCGTTTGGATCAGTTGTGCGGGTCTTAGCTTTCAAATGAGTCACTGGCCTATTGGCTGTAACCTTTTAGATTTGGGTAAAGCCGAACTGGAGAAAATGTGCTTGGTTATTTTTAATTTTTTAATTTATTTGAACAGTTTATCTGCTCAAAAGGAGTGGGCCAAAGCGCAAAATCAACTTTTTAGAGCTTTTTGCCATGTTACAAAGTTGTTCTCTCATCAAAACATACCTGGAGTTATGTTTCGAGCCGCTAGCGCATCTTTGAGTAATCTATGGATCTTCCCCACTGGCTGTTTTAGCTTGTGCCATCAGCTTCCACAAAGCTCCTCTTGACGTCCTACGTATCCACGCTTTCCTCAACTCTCCATCTCTTTCTAAGCTTAGTCCTTTCATCGCAGAGTGAAAATACTCGTATCTTTACCAATGCCGTATTTTTCTCTCTCCTCTCCTAGATACAGCTGCATTAGGAGGGGGTGGTAGGAGGAGCTTAAAATTAATTGTAGTGGAGTAGAAAGTATAGTATTTATCTTTTAGATGTTGTCGAGTACAAGCAGTAAGCAAGAAATAACCAAATATCATAATCATTTCATTGCCACGCCTCTATGGTATAACATAAAACATGTATTTACAAAACGTTAGCCATCAAAAGCATGTAAAAGGGTGTCACATTAAGGTCCAAGTGTCATTCCCCAGTGCGTGCAGGCGTCTGTGTTGTCAGGGTGGACACTTCTGTTTTCTAAAGACACGTGTGTACATATCAACATCTCTCTCTCTCTGATCTATGTGTCTTTAATGGCGTCACCTCTCTGCACTCTCCTCCCAGTGTTACCGTCGCCATGGTATCCTCAAACACAAAACGCCCTGGGATAGGTCTGGATTCTGTTAGCCCAGGTCCACAGATAGTTCTGGGCATGGATTGGTGAAATACCCAGTAAATATTTGGTGCAGTCAGAGGAAGTATGCGAGCTCCCAGTCCAGGAAAAGCAAGTGTTTATCGGGCATGAAAGGCTTAGGAGTGTGGGCAGGGCCAGACTGCACTCACTGAGGTATTTTGGCCTATCCTGACAGCCCAGGGGAGTCAAAATACAGACAAAGCTCAAGTTCAGAAAAATACTATTTTGGGACAGCAGTTGGTGTGTCGGGGAGAGTAAAAGGATGGTTAAATATAGCAATACCAATGTGATGGTAAAATGTTCAGTGAACCGCACATTTGTTCGAGGGCCAAAATCTTTCTCAGACACTAAAGTAGCCAGCAGCACTCACGACTTTTCACAAAATGAATACTGTATAATAATACAATGACATTTTATTTTATGAATCAATGTCCTGCTCATGCTCTGGTTTGAAGAACACGACTTGCACTGCTGAGTCCACTTTTGGACGTTCCGTTTGGTTTGGTCTAAAGTCCGAGATGTGAATGCTCCTTTGGACTATGGAGAGGCCAACGCTGTGGTCTAGGACAGTAGTTCTTAACCTGCAAATGCTGGGGGGGTCGCCAGATCATGTAGAAAAAAATATATATATATTATATTGTAGCATGTGTGCGCTATTTTGTCATTATTATTTTGATTTATGTTATTTAACTATTTTATTTGCTTTCTTTTTCTCCTTTGTTTTTGTAAAACAATAATATAGGCTAGTCCCCCGAAAAGTCCCCGTTTCCCACAGTTTGACCCAACAGCGGGAATAAATCATATAGATAAATAGGGGCGAGGGTCACGAACCCCATTAATTGTTATAATGGGGGTCGCGGCTCCAAAAGGTTGAGAACCATGGGTCAAGGTCCATCTTTTCCAGGGGTCGCCAGGTCATACGGAAGGCATATTTTCTATTAAGTTTGAATATAAAACATGCGCTGTGCGGTGGTGAAACAAGAGCAGTTGTTACTGTTTAGAATTAACAGATTCTAGTCTGGCGTGCCGGGCTACACTAGAATCATCGTGTCATAAACAAATAAATATAAATATCATCACCGTTATTGTTAGACATTTGAGCTTCATTACTCATTTCAGAGCTCTCAGCACCGAGCTCATTATGCCCTCCTGTTTCCATG
Source organism: Proterorhinus semilunaris (assembly GCA_021464625.1). Lineage (NCBI taxonomy): Eukaryota > Metazoa > Chordata > Actinopteri > Gobiiformes > Gobiidae > Proterorhinus > Proterorhinus semilunaris. Next base: position 9,676,467 of record CM038359.1, read on the forward strand.
TAAGTTTGATTACTGTATTTACATCTCCATAAACTCCATAAACAGCCTGTTCCTTAATGTATAACGGGCCCACAGACCACTAGAAAGACTCCCTCCATTTCTCAACTTCTGCCTTTTGCTAAATCTCCGGGATGTTCGCCAGCATTACCACTTTTGTTTTGATATACAATGTTATTTGGAAGCGAGAAGAAAGGCTATGTGTTTCTACTAAGCTAAGCCTGTATTTGTTACCGAATGAGTCTAGTCTATACAAACATTAGCACAGTAGCTAGCGGTAAGCCCCTTTTCATACTAAATCCAGCAGACATAATGCCAGACATGAAACTCCTCACGGGGAAGCGCTGTGTAAACACGCTACGCATTGGACATTTTAAAAGTCCGTGTTTAGCCAGACTGATTTGGTAAACAATGGGTTTTAGCCGCTGGGAGCAAACATAATGTGCAGTTCTCAGCATTTTTTGAAAAGACATATTATGCACGTTGGTCCGAAACATAGCATGAAAGAAATAGCTGCGCCAAATGCAGGAAGAGGCCCTCTGTACAAATAACTTTCAATGCACATTCAATGCCTCGCGGTGCCGTTTTCCTCCCAATAACAAAGGGGGAACGATAGAATGATCAAAAAGTACAGGATATTTTGACAACATACAATGCAAGGTAGGATTGCAGTGGAAGCTGCTCGTCATATGAAGTGGCTGCCTTTGTCGTACGCTGAATGGGGTGTTTGAGCGTGTGTACAAAAATGAACCTGGAGGTCTTGACTGTCACGAGACTGATCTGTACTTTTGCCCTACTCAATATTCTTATAATGCAGGACAGTAGGGGGCGCTGCACAGATGTCCCATCAATGCTGCAAACTCAGGACAATTAAGAGTCCCCGTTGTGTTGCCGTACAGGTGGTGTATATGGGTACAAACTTGGGCACGGCATGTTTTTGAAGCTGCAAAGTTACCCTTCACAGCACTTATTGAAAATGATTTCTACTTTCTACTTTGAATACTTAAGTACACAGCCTGACCTAGAAAAAGCCGCTACAATAAAAGGTCACATACGGTGTATTTGGTTGGATTACTGCACACATTCGCCGTGGCGTTGTTTCCATAAGCCTCTGCAATGCCAACTGTGCAAAGCCTGCTCAAATCCCAAAGAGTCTCAATGGGGTTAAAGTCTGGACTCTGTAGTGGCCGATCCATGTGTGATAATTATGTCTCATGCTCCCTGACCCTGAACCACTCTTTCACAACGTGAGCCCGAAGAATCCTGGCATTGTCATCTTGGAGTATGCCCGTGCCATTGGGGAATGGATGGAATAACCTGGTCATTCAGGATGTTCAGGTCGTCAGCTGATCCCATTCTTTGGGCACATAATAATGTTTCTGAACCGAGACCGGACCAAGTGCAGCAACCCCAGATCAGAACAGTTAGTTACATCCAGGTGGAGACTTGCTTTTGGGCAGGCAGTGTATTTTCTACAGCAAATACTTCAGTACTTTCTCTTCAGTATTAATATGACGGAGCAACCTTTATTTGTATTATAGTAGTGTCTGCGCTTTTACTCAAGTAATGAAATCTAGTATTTTGAGAGGAACAAAAGGATTGCTTCAGTGGGTGGAATAGTCTGTGAAGAAGGTCAGGTGCTCTTCAGGATCAAAGCGTAAGTATAGTCACAGAAAAGAGAAAAATCCGAGGCACTGACCATGTAATAAAGGACTTTTAACCAGTGCCTCGGATTTTTCGCTGTTTTGTTTTGAATGAAATCAAGTACTTTGACCACCACTGACCGCTGTCGGGTTCCAACAAACAGTTTATTTCCTTGGCCAGGGGGCGGGGCTGAGGAACCGTGTTGAGGCAGACGCAGAACGATGGGGGCGTGGTTAGGAAGGGGGTATGTGTGTGCGGCTATTTGCATGTTGTCTTTGCTTTGGCCTGGCACCAAGTTGTCTGTTAAGTTTTGGGAACGTTACTGTATCGTTTAGCTTTAGGTTGCAAGTATCAGTTTTTCCAGTCTTCTTACCGGGTTCCACAGGGAGCGTGTCATTAAGTCCTTTTTCCATCTCTAAGAAATCTTGTCCCACAGTAAGAGAATAATTTCTTGTTGATAAATCCGGATATGGCTCCGTCTCCAAGCACCAGGATATCTCTGGCCTTGACACACACAGTTGTTCACTCCATCTTTGTTTTGACTTCTTGTTCTCTGTTTTCTCTGACTTTCTCTGTTCGTTATACTCGTGGTAAAAAATCTGTTTAACTTTAGTCCAGGTGCATTTTTACCAACAGTCTGAAAGTCAGTGTTTTGCAAAATATGACCCACAGAGCTCCGTCCTTATCAGGTTTAGCTCTGTGGCTTGGCCTTGAAGGGAAGTGTTGACAGTGTAGGAGAGATAAGAGGTCCAGCTGCTTCAAACCTCCTCTCTCAGGAGGAAGAGAATTATTCCAGAATAGTTCATAAATTTATAATTAACTAGCTTTTACTTGTCTCAGCATTAGTTCAGTTCTCCAGAGCAGGTAGTTCCCTCCACAGTTCCTTTTCCTCCCAAAATAAAGTCCATCTATTGTCCGTCTCCACAGCAAGCTGCCAGGTCGTACATAACAGTTCATCGTTGTGCGTTACTTTCCGGTGTAATTCCATCACAAGTGCTCATTAATTTTAACGGACAGTAGCGTGGTCCGATTGCAAATTGCTGTCATTGCAAATTTCCGATAATCCAGGGCAGTCCATCCAATAAGCAGGAACCCTGTTATCAAGAGTCCAAATAAGTAAATAATCTTTGATGTCTCCGACCGACAGGACCGCTAGTATGGAGGACCGTGGCTGCCAAAACAATAAATAAATATATAAATAAATATATAAATAAAATGATAAAAAGATAAAATTTGCAAAGAAATGCATGCATTTATTGTAATAAGTGCATTTCTGTATTTATTTATATATTTATTTATGTATATTTTTTTTATTCATTTTTGTTTTTATTTATTTATTTCTGTATTTATTTATTTATTTTTGTATTTATTTATGTATTTATTCATTTATTTCTGTATTTATTTCTGTAGTTCTCTTAATGTATGCAAATCATGGGGTGGGTCTGGATGCCGCTGCTGTAAGGTGATTGGTTCATCTTTCTCCATGCACACATGCCTTGTCCAGCATAGGCACTGCCAAACATAAGCTCTGCTTCAGTCTATTGACAGTGGCACAGAGCGGGTCATCTTGTGACTGGAGGATCGGCGGTTTGAATCCTGCAGGGGCACACTGTCGAGCGTGTGAATGGGTGAGTGGATCCTTGCTGTAAAGCACTTTGAGTGTAGAAAGGCGTCAGTGGCGCAGTTGGTAGAGCTGGTAGTCTCATGATCGGAAGGTCAGCATCCTTTTTGTACTTTGAATTTGAATATATTTAATGCATCTTTTATATATTTCTATTGTATGAACCACAGCATGGCAAGTCCAAGACAAATTTCCCTATGGGACAATAAAGTTTATCTTATCTTATCTTATCTTATAGACATAGCCAAACATTAACTCTGCTTTATAGTCTAGCGCTTTTCCACCTACAATAGGCACTCAAAGCGTTTTGGAGAAAGATTAACCAATCACCTTACAGCAGCGGCATCCAGACCCACCCCATGATTTGCATACATTACATTACATAGTTTAGCGGTTCGGGAGGACAGCGAGCAGGTGGTCTATTAGGAAAAATAAAAGTCAGACAAGACACTCGCAGGAAAAAAGCACGAAAGCCAGGAGAAGTGAGAAAACACGTCCGCACTCGACAAAGACGGACGTCTCCAAAAGGTGGCTTGGTTAGTGGCTTTCAGATGAAGATGTACGGCTGACTGTGGGCCGCTGCAGCTCTCTGCGATGCTGATACATCCTCTTGTGAAGAGGTTATTTACTTCTCCTTGACTCTACTCACTGCGCTGTCACTGGGTGTCTCTTGAAATGCCAAGTCAACAGTGTCGTAAAATTCTGCATAATGTGCTCCAACAAGTATCGGTACAAAAAAAAGGTTTTCGGTGCATGCAAACGGCCCAATGATCCTATTATGTCATTGGGTGAAACCATTACAGGCGTATGATGTAAACAGAGGAGGATGCCAGCCCGGGGAGTGCCCACACCTGCACACGCCTCACACAGGAGAGAGTTAGTTCTAATGATGGGTTATATCTGCTCGAGGTTCACACAAGTCCACACACAGCCCTCCTGTTTATCTACGGGCCACTTTCCCATCACGACACTTCTCTGGAAACTCATTTAGAAAGACTCTAAACAGTAAACAGACACGAGATTTTCCTAAACACAAGTGGAAAATGGGTGGAGTGTAAAAACAAAGAGAAATTCAGTATTTTGTTGCTTTCGGAGTTTCTGCTATAACATGATTGATGAACCCACTGTTTGACTCATTTCTTTTGACCTCTTGTCAAAAGACTGGCAACACTAATAACTTTACATGTGTTTTAGGCCACGATATAGCCATACACAGAAAAGTTTGGAAATAAACTGCATATGGAAATAAAACTGTTTTTTTAGTTGCGTTTACTTAAGGCAGTGTGGATGGATAAGGTGATTTATAAGTTGTATGAACTTCTCTTTGGGGAGACAACTTATGGCTATGGTCAGATTGCCGGTCAGACTGCTCAGTACAGATTTTTTGGAAAATGTGTATATTGCTAATAAATGCATCTGGTATGTGAGTTACAGTCTGAACGGGATATGTCTTTAATGTGTCGCGCATGCGCAGTAGAGGGCACAGTGCACTGTTGTTCGTGGAAATGAATATGGATTGAAACACAGAGCAACGGAGCAGGTAATGTTAAAGGTGTGGGAAGCTAACGGAGCCAATACATTAACAACTTACTGTAATCATTATAAAAAGGAAGATCAAGTTTTTTGGGCAATGGCCTTTTGTGGAGCAAAGGCAGCGACGTCTTTAATGAGAAATGTGCAGCTGTGGAGTTCAGCGGTGGATAGTGGAGTGGGCGCCTTCACTCGTGCAAACTTGTGCGTGTGTTGTTATCCTCCCGCTTCTGTCTACTTTATTATAGGATGATTGGCATTTGTAACACTTCGATGATGTGAAGTTCGGATAAATGTGACCTCCAATATTAGATACATATCGGATTTAAGAGCACATATCTAAGTGGCCTGGATCTGTGTCGTTCAGACTGTCATGAAAAGATCAGATACAAAAAATATTTTGGTCACATCAGTCTGCAGTTTGAATGCAGCCGATATCTCTAGGCACCAAACCTGTTCATTTAAGCCATCTTTCCTCCTATGCTGCTATTTTTTCATATATTGACGTATGTTAACGGAGTACGCCAGATATGTGAAGATGGCAGGTGACCCCGAATCTCCAAATAAGGCCCTCTGGAAGTTGTTTATTAGTGCTTCCGCCCCGGTTACCACTCCCGCGTTTGCGTACAGGAGGAATGTGTGTAGCCACTGTTTGAGACGCCCCAAAATGATGGAGGGAAAAAAGAGACCAAGCGGCAATAGGTGAGTGGAAGGACAGATAAGAAAAGGTTATTTGATGGACCATGGGTAGGATTGTGAAATGTTGCATCAGCAATTTATAGTTTCTAGTTTGATTGGACGATAGATAGACTTTGCTTGTTTGGGCGTCACGTTTTGAGATGTGACATAATCTGTGTAATGGAAAAGACCGTAAGAAGTGAGAGACTGGGCTGGTCAGGATTTCAAGTCCATACGCCTTCAACAGGCTCATCCGGATCTTTTCAATGACCATATTGCCTTCAATAGTCCGCCAACCAGCTTGAGCACAGTGGTTTCATAAGGATATGTATATCCATATACCCATAAATTACTAGACATGCAATACCAAAAGTCCTCATTTTCCTTTATATTTCTATCAAATTCAATTAGAGGCCTATATGAAGATTTAGATGTATTTGTCACATGACACGCAATACAATGAAATGTACTTAGGTGAGAAGAAGAACCTGTCACCTCACTTATATAAAAATAAGTATAGCACACGCAATCTTCATTCAGCCGCACTCAAAAAAGAGAGCGAGGAGGAGGGCACTGTACTGTACAGTGAACTGTAGCCGGACCACCGGGGGATAGCCGTCTTTTAGTCTCTTTGTGTGTGCCGGCAAACTCCTGTACCGCCTTCTCAACGGCAGCAGTTGGAAGAGTGCGTGAGCTGGGTGGGTGTGGTGATGATGCTGTGGGCCTTCCTCAGACACCGGCGCTGGTGGATGTCATGTTCGGAGGGAAGACTACACCCAATGATCTGTTCAGCAGACAGACCACTCTCTGTAGAGCCTTACGACTGGCTGGTACTGCTCCCATACCACACTGTGATGCAGCCCGACAGCAGGCTCTCGATGGCTCAAATCTGTAGAAACTGGTCAGGACGGTGGTATTCCGACCTCAGCTTTCTCAGGAACTAGAGCCTCTGTCAGGATTTCTTCACAACAGCTTTATTACTCACTGGCAGTGGTTCATTTTGAAACAGCACAGGTGGACATTTCGCACTTCGCACCACCCAAATGGCACGTTTGCACATTGTGCGTGTCAGAGCTGTGACTGGATGGGGCTGAATTTCCCCTTTTACGCCGTTTGAAATCAAACGCAAGTCGACTTTCGTAATGATTAGGAAATAACATCAGATTAGGCCACAGGCAGGTTGATTAAAGCTGCCATTTTAGCAGCTCCCGACGCAGCTGTAACAACCAAATTAGGGGGAAATATTTCAGCAAAGGCCTACACTGTAATTAAACCAAACAGGCTGCAGTAACGCTCTCAACACCGATTAGATCAGGCCAAGGGAACACCCAAACATCTCCTTTCCCTGTACGCGGCGGCTTGTAGGAATGCAAATTACATTGTCCAAAGTGGGGCATGAAACGGAGCTGGCATTCCGTGACCTGCTGATTGTCCCCGGATCAAGAGTGCATTCCTGAAGACTGTTAGATTTTTAGGAATCACGCAGCGGAGAAAAGGGAGCCAGTAGATGTTTGTATTTGAATGGGTGACGTTAATGTTGGGTACAGTATTGTTTCAGCGTTCACCTCTAGGTATTATGCGTTCAAATGTGGCAAACTCTATAAGCTTAATATAGAGTTGAACAAAATATGCAGAATGAATAGACACTATACACCTGCGCTGCAAAATGGCATTTGGCACAAAAATGCTGTTATGCTGTCTCTTGCGTTTGTTAAACCTGCATTAAAATGCATGGAAAAAAAACAGGACAAAAAAGATCGGGATCTATTCATAATGAGATCTGGTTTGAATCGCAAAGAGCCGTTCAAAAGAGCCGAATCGGTCATGAACGTCAACGTTGCATTTTGATCACCTTAAGAATATGTCATCAAGCATATGGTACAACGATTGTTTGTGCATTGGCAAAACACCTTTTTGTTTGGGGGGAATGGGTGCAAAAGGGTATTTTAATACTCAACGACCTGTTCCTAGAGAATAGATTAAAATCATTTAATGAACTAGTGGATGAATTCAAGCTTCATAAACATCAATATTGGCACTACATACAAATGTATAACCTATTTAATTTAACTTTCAAAAATCAGCTCCTCCCAGGATGAAATGCCCGCGTTAATTTTGTCTCAGCTGGGTAAAAGGCATGAAGTATTCTCTTATTATGCACTACTTTTAGAGAATATCAGCTCTACTAGTGCACTTAAAAAAGCATGGGAAAAGGACATAGGATGCTCTTTTACAGAGGACAGTGGAATGATATTTTAAGTAGCTCCAAATGCACGTCAAGCAATATTAGCACTTACTCAGTTTAAGATTGTTAATAGAATATACTGGACACCGTCCAAAATGTACCGTAATAAACTTAAAGAGGACCCTTCATGCTGGAAATGCACAAATAATGGTACATTTGTTATGAGAATTAAGATATTAAGATAATATAAGAATTTTGGATGCATAAATCTGTTATCTCTGTTATTAAGTTTCAAATTCCACTCTGTGCTCACTTATTTTGGGTGACTCATCAACTTTATGAGGACTAATTTCTAAGAACTGTATAGAATTTGTTTAGACTGCATTGATGGTTGGTAGAAAACTCTTTGTTCAACAATAGAAGTCACAGTATACACCAGCTGTTGCACACTGGTACAACTCACTCTCCACAGCAGCAACATACGAGTGTCTATCTTACCTTCAACTAGGCAAGGGAGAAGAATATAAGCTGAAATGGGATTGTTTTTTGCAACATATAATAAAAAAAGCACTTTAGTAGCCAAGATGATACTGAATTTCAAGACCAAGTAGGAACTCACCTAAATGTTTGTGCTCATAACTCAGAAAATGCATCTACAAATGTGATTACAAGACTTGTTTTGGCAAGACATTGTGTAGAGATGTAGGAGGCCTTTAAGCAGTACATGTTTCAGTGGCTCCCAGATAGAGACATTCAAACTAGCACAGAAGCGCCAATCTGTCTTCTTTATCAAGACGCTTCATCCCCAGCAAATACTACCATTGTTTTAGCTGGAAAACGTTCACTAAACTGTGTACAAAAGTGAATCAAAAGAGAGAGAGGGTGAAATGATTTGCATGGTCTATAGTGGGTACTGACAGGTGTATCATTGGAGCGTCGAAGCCGTTCTTTGTGCTTTTAACAGAGCGTGAAGACGGATAGGCCCCTCTGGTACATCAGTCTCACAATGGTCCTCTACAGAAGAAAGACTAGGTGACCTCAGATAAACTGTGACCCAACTCTACATCTTATTCCGCAACGTCTTCCAAAACAATAGCGAAACAATGGATGTAAGGCTATATCCACAGGGAGACAAAACGTTCTCGCTAAAACCGCTGCGATTCATCTGCCAGGCCTGTGTGAGGCGCTGTGACGCTACCACTGAAAATAGAACAAGACTGTGGATAGCCCATGCGCTGTAAACTTTCTGGAATGAAAACAATAGAGCGGTGAATATGAAACTGCACAGTGGATTTACGATCTACAGAAGAGACGAGAAGGTGAATTCATGCTTCAGATGTCACGGGACTAAAGCCGTGATGCTGCCAGTGAACCATAGACTGTAAAATTAAGAACAGACTTATTATGGTCGACTAACCATAAGGAAATGGCGGCTGGCTTTGCACATTGCTGGCTTGACTTTCCATTGATGACCACTACCCTTTATTCCGACAAACCTACATTTAGACAGCCCTCCAAACCTAAACCGCGTCATTCCGACAACCCTCCATTGCAACGTCCCCCCAATCTGACACTTTTTGATACCCCATTCCGACAATAGTTAGGGTTAGGGTTATCTGCTCCTTGTACTCTTGTGATAGTGACACTTCATTTTCAAAATCTTCTGTCTTGTGTGAGTGGATGTGAGCGTAAATATAGGTCATTCTAGTAGGCCCACGTATTTTTTATTATTATCTTGTGTGTCGGTGGCACATGTGGTTTCCCTGCTTTAGGTCGGTGGGGAGTCCTTGCCTCAAGTGGAGGAGTTCAAGTATCTCGGGGTCGTGTTCACGAGTGAAGGACAGATGGAGCGTGAGATCAATAGACGGATCGGTGCGGCGTCAGCAGTGATGCGGTCGTTGTATCGGACTGTTGTGGTGAAGAAGCAGCTGAGCTCTCGATTTACCGATCGATCTACGTTCCCACCCTCACCTATGGTCATGAGATTTGGGTAATGACCGAAAGGACAAGATCGCGAATACAAGCGGCCGAAATGAGTTTCCTTCGCAGGGTGGCTGGGCGCACCCTCCGAGATCAGGTGGGGAGCTCAGTTACCCGGGAGGAGCTCGGAGTCGAGTCGCTGCTCCTCCACGTCGAAAGGAGCCAGCTGAGGTGGCTAGGGCATCTGTTCCGGATGCCTCCTGGTCGCCTCTCTCGGGAGGTGCTCCAGGCATGTCCTATTGGAAGGAGGCCTCGTGGAAGGCCCAGGACACGCTGGTGGTACTATGTCTCCGAGCTGGCCTGGTGTCACCTCGGGGTCCCCCCAGAACAGCTGGAGGAGGTGTGCGTGGATCGGGAAGTCTGGGCATCTCTGCTGAGACTGCTGCCCCCGCGACCCGGCCCCGGATAAAGAGGAAGAAAATGGATGGATGGATCTTGTGTGTGGCAGGACGTTGCACAAAAGGTAAAGTGTCACCACTCCGACAAATAGGGGAGAACAATTTTGGTGTACCGGGACGTTTGATAAAAAATGGTAATGCTCCCATTCCGACAATTAGGCACATTTTTGCGGGGCCTAACCACTTGTTTGGAAGGTTTTTACTGCTGACTCTCACCAGAAAACCTACAAAACAATTGATCCTGGAGCCTTGTAGAGACCACTGTGATTACCACTCTAAATTACTCATAATTACAGCCGCTGGGTCACCACAAGGTCAAATAAGCACAAACGTTTTGATTTTGCATAAAGAGTTTTTTAAAGAGGTTTTACAATATTCTGCAAGACAAATTCAAACAAAAAGATCCACAATTGCGTTTCATTTGGGTCAATTTCAAACATAAAATGAAAAAAGTGACACCTGTCCACCACCTCTCATCCAAGAAGCTTCTCTGTGTTTGTATGTATTCTTTGGTCATTTTTTTTTCTAGTTTGCGCTATGCATGTTTTAGGTTGATATGGTAAATAGTGAATGGATTCAAACCAACACAATGCACTCAAAGACACTTTAAACTGCGTTATCCATTGACTCCATTCTTCTGTTTCGGCTGGATTGTCGAGCTAAAATCTTTAAGTGATGCTGTGCGTGTTAGCACAAGCATCCGATTAACATCTATTAGTTGAGTCAGAGGAAAGTCAGCCCGTCAGAGGTGCAGTCAATGTGCTCCAGAGAACGAGAGACGATGGAAGGAACACATCTAGGAAGCAGTTTTTAAATATGACTTCCAGGGGCTATTCTTGCGTACGGTGAACTTTATGAACCACTCGGCGCACGTAAATAAAACAGTGGCACAGTGGTTCCCAACAGAATCGTGTGCCTAAAGAAGTTCTCTCACTAACCAATCAATCACTGTTTATTTGTAGAGCACTATTCCTACAACAGTAACTCAAAGTGCTTTGGAGTAGGAGTTCACAAAAGATAAAAGACAGTTAAAAGTTAGAAAGAAAGAAAAACATATGTAGATAGTCATAAAAAAACAAATACTCAGCCAAAGCCGTTTTTAACCTTGTTTTAAAGATTGTCTCTCTGGACAGTTGTCTCCCCTTTTCAGGAAGACTGTTCCAAATTGTATAAAACTGGAATGAAGCCTCGAGAGCTCGAGATTGTTCATACGGCTTCAACGTGTCAGAGATGTGCCTACTGTAGGTGCTAGACCTTGAAGAGTCTTGTAGTCTATTCTAGGTGGAGCTGACCAGTGCAGGACACCACGCTCTGAAACAGGGACAAACCAAGGAGGCAGTGCACCGTTTCAGAGGATCAATGGAGCATTGAAGGCAGCCAGCCAGGTTTCCTCTGGGTGCTACGGTTTCCCCGTCCTCCCGGTCCAGTTGACCCACAATGGCAGCGCTGCTCAGTGGCAGTGACTCAGGACTACAATGACAAATAAAGTACTTACTTCTCTGAGCGACAGAAACAGTGGGAAAAGAATCATAATTTTAAGGAAGAAATTACATAAATCTTCTTGAATTAAGAGATTAAATCTAAAGTTTGAGTAGATTTGGTCTGGTCTTAAATAAGATAAAACCTCTTATTGCCAGTGGATTATGTACATTGTTTCTTAATTCAGATTTTTTTGTATCCTTTCAAGTGAAAAATAATTATTTTTAAAAGTGTCTGATTTCAAGTGGGATTTCTGCTTGTTCGATTGGCATTAGCATCTTTGTCTTGTCTTAGATTAGTTTAAACGGACTCAAATTGAACATAAAGTACCTTTATTCAAGTGATTTTAAGTTGTTGTTTTTTTTTCATATAAGATGATATTTGTTCCAGTGAAGCCAGGAAGCCAAAAAAAGCTGTAGCTCTTCCACCAGAAAGACTGTATAATGCTGTCACCTCACAATCTTTGCACGAACTACCCATGAAGACCATTGTTATAAACACGCGTCTTATCCTGCGGTTTCCCATAAGCCTCTAAAGCTCTTCAGCCCATATATCCCGCAGCAGCAAAAGCGTCAGCCTCCGCAGCCTCTCCGTCTCCTCCTCTTAATCCCCACCACCAGCGTCTGGAGACCCCGATTAGGATGTTTTCCCCAACAAATCCACAGTTGTCGCTCCCTTCATCACGTCAGAGTTCATCCACTCATTGCCCCTCCCTCATTCGTGTTTTACGGTGTTTTGTTTTGTTGAAGACCTTCCGTCAACCCCGTACCCCCCCCCATCCCCACCATTATTACGTCATCATGGAAAATGCTGCTTCTCGGTTTGTTTGATATGCAATACAACAGTAAGTGCGGCGAGACTTTCCTCTGATCCTTCTGCTTACACTGTGTCCGGCCAAACGCAGCGGCACATTCTTTCTCCGCATGCGTTTTCTCCCGCGCTGCCTGGGTGAGATAACACTCGGCACTGAAACAGGAGCAGAAACATAACGATTGTGTAAACTTCAAATTGCCAGCTTTGATTTAACATCTCGACATAACACGCGCGGTTATAAATTCGACACTTTATTTGCGTTTTCTCCGGCTCTTTGGTGGGGGTGTGTTTATGTGACCCTTTTCGAAATCACATCACATAATAATAAAGTATTTACTATTGCACATGGCCGTCCCGTTGCTATGTTTAGTTTTAAAACGTGTCAGAACAAGCGGGTCTGTTTCGGTTGCCGCTCCGCACAATCTCCAGCTAAAGGCACAATGGTTAATTGACACAAGCGCAGATCTTTTATGGGGCTTAACCCGCAGTGGGAGAAGAAAGTTTGGGCCATTACAGGGATTAAGACTAACACCCGGCTGTTTTATGCCACACTTAAGTCAAATGATTGTAAATCCTATTCAAAGGGATGCGGGGCTCCGTTATCCAGATGTCAATAGCATTTTATATGAGAAGCTCTTTGTGTCGGAAAACAAGAATGCAAGTTACAGGGTTCTTTTTTTATTTGATTTATTCCACTGAATGGGGAAAGGGAGCATGTGGAGACTAAAGAGCTTTTTTCCATTGTTCCAAGCTAATGGTTTGCAGTCTTCTCCTTTATGAATGTGTTGATGTTTCTGGTCATATTTGTTTGTTTAGTATAGGGAAAGCATATGCTAATGAACACACATGAGGTCGGTGCATGGACACGGGGCGTGCTGGATCGGGGCCATCCGCTGATCAACGTTTGTCGTCCTGCATTCGCATTTGCAAAAAAAAAAAACTCTCAATGATCATAATATTCAACAGGTGAAGAAATGATTGTATGATTGTGTTTAAAAGAACTTGAAAGAACTTGAATTTCAAAGCACAGGATAGTTTCAGTTTTAATGAGAGTGTGTTTTTGAAGGAAAAGAAAGGAAATGAGTCAATAGCAGCCATCCGGCAGAGAACACTCATCACTCGAAACAGAAACCTGAGGCCAGTGACTTGGGGCTAGACTTGGACCTGCACCGTATGGACTTGTTCTCCCCCTGGCCGGCTGAAGAGCAAATCAAACCATCAACCATTGGATTGACAACAATGCAAGTCAAACTGTGACATCAGAAGAGTGCCATGAGACTATGCGGAACGATTATTACTCACTTTAAACCACCCGTGAAAAGCAGAACATCCATATCAAATGTCCAAGTGTTACCAATTGAACAGCTGTTTTCTTATATATGTAATCAATTGAAAAGTGTATAGACTATTAGTATCAGTAAAAGAAATACAGTACTGTTAAAGTGCACTATCAGCCGTACCTCATACCCTGTTATTGCTCTATGCATCCTATTTGCAATAAGTTCTCCCTCATACAGTCAAAGCACTATATTTTACCCCCCCAAAAAAGGCAACTTAAAATTCTCAAACTCAACTGTGTTGGAGTCTTCCTCTTTTCCTTGAATCCATGTGCCAGGCCCAGTGTGCTGCTTCTGTGGATCACGTTGGCCCCTAGTGGCTGAAGGGAGGAGTGCAGGGGGCCGCTCTGCATCAGCATCACCCATGATAGAAGAAACAGCTCTATTTCAACTTTTTATATGACTTCTTTTCTTTCTTACGTGCTTGCGCTGGATGTCTAATTATAACAGGTCATGGAGATCAGGTCTGAATACAAATAACAAATTATGAAATATAAATAACAACTTTATGAGTTTATAGTCTTACAGGCGTTTTAATCTGCATTTCTGCCACTGGACAATTAACCATTGCACTCCCAGTAAACACCTGCGCGCACAAGGCGGGATATGCCCCCAAACAGTGCTGTAACCGGACACTCTTGATTTAGTGAGATGGAAAGTCCGACATGTGAGCGTGTACGGATGATGGATAGACACGCAAGAAAGGCAAAAAAAAAAGAAGCCACATGCACGAAGGAGAAACTTGTGCCTCTCTCTCTCTCTCTCTCTCTCTCTCCCTCTCTCTCTCCCTCTCTCTTCCCCGTAGCCCGACCCTCTCCTCTCCCTGCGCCGATTGGACGAAAGGACTTCTTAGGAATGGCACCAAACTTATTTAAATGGCACTTTGTCCCCCCGAAGACTTCAATAAAGAGAGTGTTTTTAGCGGCACGTAGCAGGACGCACAGCCTTTCGCTTTGGGGAACTACTCATCACCCTCACGTGTCGATAAAGAGGATTATCATTGGCATTCTATCGCTTCATTTGGATTGTATTTGTTTTAAGATTTAAATTCAGTCTGGCTGTTTGGTATCGCAGGTGAGTGTGCGTAAATGCCACGCGTATTTGATCGCATTTTACAACGTTGAGCCATGAGTTATTGATGTGATTATTTGCCCGCGTTTTGTGTGCACAATGTAGTTTGTGTACTTTACGCATATTTTAAATTTAATAAAATGTGTTATTTGTGTTTTGTTGGCAAATGCTGGCACCTGCTCTTACCACTTGTTGTTTGGCTTGCAGACAGCAGATCAAAATGAAGTTGATGGGGATATTTTTACTGTTGATGCTATGGACGTGCGACTGTGCCATGGTTGCAGGTGAGTTTGACCTTATGCGAGTCATTTGTAATGCGAAAGTGGGATTTTGCTGCAGTTTAGTGTTTTGACTGATGTTCTGTCAACGTGACCCGAGCCGCAGACACAGGCGCAACCAAGAGGCGCGCTGAGTAGCAGGGGCGTAGCTAAGGGGTGGCCTCTGAGGGCAAGGGAGTAGTATCTTACACAAAATTAATGGGAAAAAATACAAAAAAATACCCTCATGTTTAATTATGCTATTAAATGCAGTTATATCTTTACGCACTTTCTCCTTTTGCATAAACAATATCTTTCACAAAAGATAGTAGTTTTCCCCCACATGATTAAGCGTCTAAATGTTGTTTTGAAGTAACCATATCCTCTACTATGAGGCAGTCTAAAAGTGATAACGGATACAATTAACTACTCACTCACCCACTAAGTCAGCACCAAATGTTAAATCCACTCTTCGCATTATTCTGGACAACTACTTTGTACTTCTACCTGAGCGATGGTATTTGGAATCAGCAGTTCTTTACCGTGAGTAAACTGTTAAGCTGCTTTTCTTGAGTGAGTGATCCAGTTTAGTCCAGATTCAGATTGAACTGAATCATTTATTTAGTCCTAAATTAGAACTGGTTGGAGTTAATTTGCGAAACGAAATACTGTCTGAGATGTAACTTATTGCAAAATTGTTTATCCTTCTATGAATTGGTTGCTAGCAGTAAATATTTAAATTTATTTTTGTGTATAAAAAGGTATATTTTCCCATAAATATGTAAAAAAAAGAAAAAAAAAGGAAAGGGCTAAATAAAAATACACATTTTTTATTCTTAGAAACCCGCGACGACAACGACAGCGTGTACGACCTTTTTGAACTCGTCCAGGTCCCTAAGAAGAACCACGGAGTGACTCTGGTGAAAGGAGACGACCCGTACAGCCCCGCCTACAAGATCCTCAACCCCGACTTGATCCCTCCTGTCCCAGAAACGGCTTTTCGGGACCTCATTGACACCATCCACGCCGAGCGAGGCTTTTTACTACTGCTGAACTTCAAGCAGTTCAAACATACGCGCGGCAGCTTGCTGACGGTGGAGAAGAAAGACGGATCCGGACCTGTTTTTGAGATCATCTCCAACGGGAAAGCCAATACCCTGGACATAGTGCTATCCACGGAGAACAAGCAGCAAGTGGTGTCCATAGAGGATGTGGACTTGGCCACGGGGCACTGGAAGAACATCACCTTGTTCGTGCAGGAGGACAGAGCGCAGCTGTACGTGGGGTGCGTGGACGTGAACACGGCGGAATTGGACGCGCCCATTCAGAGCATCTTGAGTCAGGCCACGCCCACCCACGCCCAGCTGAGGATTGGGAAGGGGGCGGTGAAAGACAGGTTCATGGTGAGTCGAAGTTATTGCTTGACTTGTACATCATGAAACTGTGTATGTATAGTCCTTTTACCAGTCGTTACACGAAGCCCGGGCGATACGTTTGTTTGATGCGTGAGGTTCATGGAGTAGTTTAATTTGTATGGAGACACTTCTGTTTTACTGTGTGTCTCCCTCATTGGTGGGATTAAAGGCCTCTGGGGAAAGGATGGAAATTGAGAGGCTGGGGAGGCTCACGGTTCTGCTGCTGTTGTACAAATTGAGAGAATGGCTTGAGAGGTGACTGTTTTCGAGGCAAAGGCAGCAGGCTGTGATTGAGTGATATAAATAGACAGGAAAACACATGTTTTCTCTTTCTGGTTGCATATATGCTGCAGCTTCATCATTAGATTTTCAGATTTTAGTTTGCCTTTAAATTGTATTTATTGTTATAATATTGTCTATTGTGTAACATAAAATAGTGACCTAATGAAGTGCAAAAGAATATAGAATGACTAAGAAAGGACGATTCTGCCATCAAGTATCTGATAACAATTTAGTTTGTGGGTAGACTGGAGTTTAGAAACTGGATTCTCTGTTCTATTGACAATCATACTTCATAATGGGATTTTATGTCATATCATGAATCAAATTTAGTCAAAGATAGATAAGATAGCCTGTGTGATTGATATCTCAGTCTAAACTTAGCCTGGATGAAAATCAAGCTTGTGCCTAAATTTATGTCTGATTTAAGATAACTCTATGCAAATCACTGGTGGGGGTATGATTTCCTTTTACCCTGATGAGACCACAAACAGAGGAAACAAGATAAAAGGATACTTTCTTTGTTGGATAGGCAAGTGTGCTGTAATGTGTTGGTCTAAATGCAGAGTATCACTGTACTGCAATATGAGCTCAAAGGGCCCGTATTATTCAAAATCCTTATCTCTATTAAAAATAATCTCTCTCTTTGGCACAACATCATAGTGTAAAACCATGTTACTCTACAACAAATCTTAACTCGCCCTAATGAAGTTTGTCTTTTTAGGGGGTCCTCCAAAATGTGCGGTTCGTCTTTGGCACTACGTTGGATGCCATTCTCCGTAACAAAGGATGCCAGAACAGTGAGTAATCAGTCTTGATAGATTCCTCCCCCTCCTTTCTTTTTTTTTACATCAACAGAACCGATCCCAGAGATGATCAAAACCACACAGATGATTTTCCCATTAGACTTTCTTTCGGAGGCTGTTAAACACTTATGACAAAGGAATGCATGATGATATCTCAAAGCGCTGCGGTTTTGTAAGGAATGCGGTGCATTAACTAAACGCTGATAATGTCTTGTCTCAATGTCCATGACACATAAAAATAATACGTTTACAGAGGGTCACAGACTAGTTATACCCCTTTACACTAAGCTAATATGTTTTATATTGTGTTTTAGTACGTTTTAACTGGTTATAAGATTCAAATTTAAGTGGCTATTTGCAACACTAACGTTAGCACTCATTAGCAACTGTTAGCTTATCTTCATATTTTGTCTTTTAGCAGCTAATTCTTCCTTGTTAGACTACTTTGCCTGCTTTGCTTTGCTTATTTACGGCTTTCCAGGTTGTTAGCACTACTGGCGTTAGCTACAATTAGCTCGATACCTTCATACTTCGTCCTTTAGCGGCTTTTTGGCTCCTTGTCTTTATTAAGTAAGTAAGTGCTTTATTGTCATTGTACAAGCGTACGACGAAATAGTGTTCAGGTGTTAGTCCTGAGCTGCTGCGGCTGAGCCGCGCTGCCACTGTGTGTCAACCTGAACCCCATGACCTTGGAGGTCGGGGGAACTGTAGCACTTGGAAGAAACCTGGCTGGCTGCCCTCTGATCCTCTGAAATGGTGCCGTGTCTCTTGGGTTTTCCCTGTTTCAGAGCGTGGTGTCCTGCACTGGTCAGCTCCACCTCCTCCTTCCTTTTCCTCCCGCCGCTTTTTTGTTTTCTGTAGCTCCTCTTGTGACTGTGCTGCAGCTGTGGGGACTCTTGGAGCCTCTTTAGTGTCTCAGAAGAAGAAATTTGTGGGTCTCAAATGGGTTTAGCTAATAAGCTAGCATTTTGTTTACCTTTAAAAAGCTGCTTTCTTCAGGACCATTTTAGACTCTCAAAGTAAACAAATCCACCAAACCTCCACAAAAACACAGCAAAGACGTACAAAAGTATCCAGAAAAACAATGTGAAACCACAAATGGTTTCACAATGGCTGCACAAGGAGAGAGCGAGGTCGCTTTATAATGTCTTACTTATAAGATTGTCAAGTTAATATTGCACCGTTAATGTTAGCACTTATTACCAGCCATTAGCTTATCTTCACCTTTGCTGCTAAGTTTCTCATATTTGTCTTTTATTTACTCCCTTTCTGGTTATCAAGGCTGTTAACCTTAGCAACAATTAGCTTGCCTTCATTTTGTTGTCTTACACCAACTTGTTTACTCTTGCCTTTGGCTTTGCGCTAATGACTTCCTAAACACCAATAAAAAACAAATTCACCTCGCGGCCTGGCTTTGTTTTAAAGGTGGTAAACCGCCATAAAGTAAGCAGCAAACATCCTCTGGCTTTGCTATTGTTAATCGGCATTTGGGTTTGCCATTACCAACCATAAAACAGAGGAAGAGCTTTCTGGAAAGGCATCTGTTATAAAGAGAGTGATTTATGGTTTGATTTTAGGTCGAACAAGCGATACCTTGCTTTTGGAAAACATCAACGGCTCCTCCGCGATTAGGACTGAGTTCACCGGCCACAAAACCAAAGGTATATCTCAATGATGCTAATATTGGCGTTGATTGTCCATTTTCATGTATGGAAGTCTATCATCTCTGTACCTCCTTGGTGTGAAGACTTGCAGATGGTGTGTGGCTTCTCCTGTGAGGACCTGATAAGCATGTTTAAGGAGCTGAAGGGCCTCGGTGTGGTGGTGAAGGAGCTGTCCACCGAACTGCGCAGACTGGTGAGGAGAAAATCTATTGGTGTTTTTACATTAATTGTGTGGTAGCTACTGTAAAATCGTCTTTGTTGTATGCACAGCCAAAGTATGACTGCAAGAAGAATCACATTGGAGGATATGCACATTCTGTTTTTATCTAAATGGAACCTCAAATGGCAGCAAAGATCACATGCGCCTATTCTGTGTCTCTTTTCTTGATGTTAATTGGACAGATCAAACTACTACCTTCAAGGTAGTTTTCTCAATTGACACCGTAATTTCCCCAAACACTGTACACCATTTTTTTTAGGACCATATTCACTAATCTTTGTAAAATAAACGTTTAAATGTGGAATTTGCACACACAGAGCAGATATAACTTACTGCACAGCATAACTCCAATCAATCAATGTGTCTTTATAGAAACTACAGTTGCTAGGTAAAATGTGCAAAGTTTTTGTGTCAAGTTCAAAAGTGCTCTGACAAAGAGAGAGTGGATTATGGGGAACTGTCGGCAAACCATGAGACGTGGTCAAGTTTTTTGACAGTAGAGTCATGTTTTTGAGAAATTACAGTGAGTTGCATTTAGACTCAACTATCAAAATACATACTTTGCCATTGCTGCTGCTTTTCATTCGACGCCTACTCAGAAACATGCAAACGAATTAGAGTGAGAGAGTTTTATGAACCTAAAACATGCACGTCTTTACTAACATCCGTGTCATCTTCCTGGCCTCTCACAGACTGACGAGAACAAGCTGATAAACAACCGCATCGGGATCCACAGCGGCGTCTGCATCCACAACGGCATCATGCGCAAGAACAAGGACGAGTGGACCGTGGACGACTGTACGGAGTGCACTTGTCAGGTGAGCTCCTCCTTTAACCACCACCTTCAGGGCCAGACACACTTCAACACACCCCGTCGTCTGGGACTCTTTAACACCCTAATTGGTCTCGTAATGAGTGTGTTGTGTACTGGGGTAAGACAGACAGGGTAATTAGGAACAAAGTTTTGGCAGTAAAAAGTGCAAAGGGGCTGGTTTAGGGCCCCAACCTTTATGGTTTTGTCTACCGCGCTAGGGTTTTTGCCTACAATCTTTTCTTCAAATTCTGTTATAATAAAAGGGAATAAAATCGTAAAAAGTCCAGTATGTGTAAATCAAATGGAAAAAACAACCCTAAAACAAGTCAATACATTTTATGCAAACTTTAACCCAAGGAAACACAAGGTCAGACACTGTGTAGCTGTCATTTAAGCTCTCTGCTTTTCGTCCAGATGTACTCTTCTTCTGTACATCGGAGCTGCTCTTGATTCTCCATTTTCCATTGACGGAGGCTCTTTTTTTTTTTTTTTTCATACTTAGAGGCACTTGTTATCCCCAGCAGCGCAGCCACACAGGTCGGGCCGGCAACATGAGCCCGGTGTAGCTCAACACTAAAGTTCTTTATCCTTGGTCCATTCCTGGCTAAGTGCAGTCAAAGCAGGTGGTTGTTTGTAAGAGGTCTCCATTGGCAGCGTTTCGCCTGGCTTTCTGGCACAGGGGCGAAGACACATGCGAGGATGGGGAGGTGTAATGAGCCGTTTGCACGTACATGGAAAAAAAGAAATGAATGGTTACTAAATAAACCTGGAAGATGTCGGAGGGGATTGCAGTGAATCAGGTTTGGATGTTGGTGGAATAGTGAGCTTTTTGTGTTAGTTCAAAGTCGAGGTGAGTGGTGTGGCAACTAAAACAGAAACTGATGAAGTGACTTGGTTAGCTTGGAAATTATGGCTTTTTTGAGTCAAGAGGATCCAGCTGCTTTAGTTTATTAGACTTACTTACTTGTACCACACCTGGCTGGATGTCCGAAACTGGGATATTACACTGCCTGACCAGGTCTTGGTCCAGCAGCACCATGTGTCCAATAGAATGAGATCAGTGGACGACCTGACCATCCTGAATGACCAGGTTATTGCATTAAATTGATTCCTTCTTCTCAGGCAGTGTATAAGTGTAGATACAATTGTTCCATTCAAGACCAAACCAGAAATTGATGTTCAGAGAAAGCAGATTCCTTGTGAAGATGCAGTTTTAACTCAAACAGTGAAACAATATTTTGCAGTGGCACAGTGGGATGAATGCATGTCCAGTATCAGAATCAGAATCAGAATCAGAATAGGTTTTATTGCCATTGTTATGAACAAGTTCACAGCTAGGAATTTTACTCGGCATGTTTGCGCAGACGCGTTCCATGGAGGATAACATTATTCAGTTTTTTAACTTTCAAAAATCAATGTGCTTTTCATTGGTCTTCAACATTATTCAGACATCCGCAGCAGGTAGTGGCCTTCTCAGTCCATCCAAAGTTCTGCAAAGCCCCGAGATCTGTCCCAAGACCTCCCGAGACATCTCCCCTGAGTTTTCCCAAGATGTAATCTATCTTCCGTAATCCTTCCTCGTGACGAGAAGAAAGGTCCTTAATCAGTTCCTCACTTTTCGCTACTTTCCGTTGTAATTCCATCATACTGGCGCTCACTGCTTCAAAACGTTCTTTGATTTCGATCGAAAGCAGCGGGGTCTCCTTTTTTGCTGACAACTTTGCAATAAACCAGGGCAACTCCTAGTCCAACTAGCAGGTAACCTGTTACCATAAGCCCAAAAAGATAAATATCTTCGACATCTTCCACAGACATAGCTTAAGTCTAGACTCTTATCCCATGTTGACCGCTACAGTCACAATGTACCACAAATTGTGTTGACCCAGGACTTCTTTGCAACAGGTTGAAGCTATTTTGCAGTCATTATGTGCTTCTCTAATGCCCCGTTTATCCTAATCCCTCTCTGGTTGTTGCAGAACTCGGCTACCGTGTGTCGTAAGATCTCCTGCCCCCTGATCCCCTGCGCTAACGCCACAGTTCCAGACGGGGAGTGCTGCCCCCGCTGTGGCACACGTAAGTCACGCCCTCGCCCTGAAAACTAACCGGATACGAAACAGCTGCACCAGAGTGGCTCCACAGCCACAATATCGCAGCGTATCGTATTCACAGACACTTAAAAAACGAGTCTGCGCAGCGTACTCACCTATTTTATGGATCACGATAGTAGCGCTAATGTGCTGCAAGCGAGCGAGTTGTTGGAGTAGGTTTGTTCCCTGAAAGATGTGAAATGTGCTTGTAAAGCTCATCCTCGTGAAGAACAGGGATGCTTGGAATGCAGAAAGAAAAGTTTGAAAAGTCAAAAATTGCAGCAAATAGTGCAAAAATCATGAATTCCCAATAAAAAAACATCAGCAGACTAAACTAAACAGAATTTAAACAGTTCTAACACAGACTGTCTTAGATCGTAAAGGCAGTCACCATCGTTGTGAATTAGTAAACAGACACTGCACTATTTCTATGAATGGAAAAAAATCAGTAATAGTAGGGCCACTGTCCCTGAGGCCAATGGACTCCACAGAGAATGAATGACGTTTTCATATGGAGGAAACAGATTGTAAAAACATGACCTCCGGGGTGTGTAATGACTATAACAAGTGCCTAAAGTTAGTTTCAGTGTTACTTCACATTTATTTCGGTTTAAAGAGGGGGGGGGGGGGGGGGGGCAGAATGCGGTCAAGACTTTAAAGCTATGAAGAATATGTCACTGTTATAGTGCGCACCGAACCGAAGGGCAATTTTCCATTTCTGCAATTTTGGTAAATTACATTCAATTTAAACCCAAGGCACTTGCCAAACCACGGTTCAGTGTGTCTAGTGTATACCCAGTTTTACTCCAACATATAATATTATTACATTTCGTTTTATGTGGCGAAAACTGTGAGTTATACTGCAGCGTAAGTTCCAATCTTTCAATAGAAAATAAAGTCTGTATTACGAAGCCAGTATGAATAACGTTTTGCCTGGTTCATTGTCTAATTCCATTGGCCTCCTCTCCGTCTTGTGCCCAGCGAGTGACTACGCGGAGGACGGCTGGTCTCCCTGGTCTGAATGGACGCATTGTTCGGTGTCGTGCGGGCGGGGCATCCAGCAGAGGGGGCGGTCCTGCGATCGTATCAATAACAACTGTGAAGGCACCTCAGTCCAGACGCGCGACTGCTACCTCCAGGAGTGCGACAAGAGATGTAGGTCCACACAATGAATCCAATATCTAATGTGTAAGAACTTTGAACACCTCTACAATATGTGACCAGTCACTAGAATCAGGAACACACTGTTTTAGATCAATCTTTAATTTTCTAACCAACAAAGTCTACATGTTTACAAAATGTGCTTAAGATTATTACCAAATACCTGCAAAAAGTATAATACCCTCCTCTTTAATAAAGATCTATTTGTACCATTACTGCTCACGCTCAGCGCCGCTGATAAATCAAAGATGTGTTAACCCCATCTTCTCTTATCCAGTGCAGCTTTACGCAAATCTAAAATGTTACAGCCTATAGGCCAGTGTAACGCCTCATTTGAAAGCTAAGACCTACAAAACTCATTTAAACAGATATTTTTCCTTGCGTTGTTGCTGTGTTGTAGTCACTTTTTTGACATTTCTTTTCATGGCTTTTTAGTCGCTTTTTTGCCACTTTTCTGTTACTCTTTTGTAGCTCTTTTGTGGCTTTTTTGTTATCACACATTTTTGTCACTTTTTTGTTACTTTCTCATAAATTTTTTTTCCACTTTTCTGATGTTCTTTTGTTGCATTTTTGTTGCATTTTTGTCATGTTTTTGTCACGGTTTTGTCACTTTTTCCGTCGCTCTTTTGTTGCATTTTAATCAGCGTTTTCATCTCATTTTTGTCGCTAATTTTGACGCTTTTTTTCAAGAAGCTTTTTGATTTGGGTGAAGCCAAATTGGAGAAAATGTGCTCAGCTCAAGTGGGGGTTAAGAGGTTAAAAGACAAAAACAGACATTGCAATATATATATTTTTACATCTTTATATGACTTGTTTGTTTGCCTCAATAATGCTTTATTTCTGTTTTTAAATCTCACAGTCAAGCAGGACGGCAGCTGGAGCCACTGGTCGCCTTGGTCGTCCTGCTCCGTCACCTGCGGGTCGGGCGTCATCACTCGCATCCGCCTCTGTAACTCCCCCACCCCGCAGCTGGGGGGCAAAGAGTGCGTCGGAGAGGGCCGCCAGACCGAGAAGTGCCAGAAGTCCCCGTGCCCCAGTGAGTCCAAAAGTAATCCCCGATCTACTGGCTTAAACCGTGGTATGTCTTAACTTTACCTTCGTCGTATCCTCAGTCAACGGAGGCTGGGGGCCCTGGTCACCGTGGGATACCTGCTCGCTCACCTGCGGGGGCGGAGTCCAGACCAGAAAACGCCTGTGTAACAACCCCCCTCCCAAATACGGCGGCAAAGAATGCGTCGGAGAGGCCAAGAACACTCAGATGTGCAACAAGAAAGCCTGTCCGATTGGTGAGGCTTTGCGATACCTTTCATTTAACTTTGTTTTGTATTTACACCGTGTAATAAATTGAGTTCATTTTTATATCATATAGATGGTTGTCTGTCCAATCCCTGCTTCTCTGGAGCTAAATGCACAAGTTTCCCCGATGGCACCTGGAAGTGTGGGAAATGCCCCGTCGGCTACTCCGGCAACGGCATCAAATGTAAAGATATCGATGAGGTAATTTATTTCCTTGTCTGGTCAGACCCTTTTTACTCTCCGCCATTGTACACAAATACACACACTGTGAATGAAAGATGGAGATACAAACCTCCATTTACCTGCGTCCGCTATGTTTACTGCATACCTACTTATCCAGTTCCATAACACTGTTCCTCTTCCCCTCATGAACAGTGTAAGGAGGTTCCAGACACTTGTTTCGAGTGGAACGGCATGCACCGCTGCGAGAACACCAATCCCGGATACAACTGTCTGCCCTGCCCTCCCCGGTACTCAGGCCCACAGCCGTTTGGCAAAGGCGTGGAACAGGCCGCGGCTAATAAGCAGGTGAGTTCAGCCGCGGTTGTACATAAAGATAATATTTAGATTGCTTCAAAGGATGCAGGATTTGAGCTAAGCGGCGTAAACAGCAATTGGGAAGATAATAAATATTGTCTGCTGTCACGGATGAGATATTAAACAGATGTATGGATATGAGATGCATCTGCGTCTCACTTTTTAGGGCCACGTAGAGAAGCTAAAATATTTGTCCATGGTACATTTGTTAAAATGAAGCACCGCTTAAATATTTACTCACAGATTTACCTCTACTCACGCAACAGTACTGATACTTATAATATTACTTAAGTAGAAATAATGTAGCTTATCATATGATAAATCTTTAAAAAAATAAAAAATAAATGACAATCTCTTAGAAAAATTGCTCAAGTACTCGTAATTGAGGTAATGTAATTGAATACTACCTGCCTATGACCAGGGTAAGGAAAGTAGAATGGAATTAATGGATGCATGGATGGATGATTGAATACTTTTGTATGATTTGTTATGAATTATCTATGATTTATGTCGGTGTGTCTTGTATGCCCTATTATGTTTCATACAAAAAAATTACTTTTTAGGGCCACTGTCGCAGAAATGGAAGAAAACTAGCCAGTAACTTAATGAAACCGATAGAAATGCTTTGTAATTAGATACACAGTATTTTTAGACAATAGTTATTTTACCTGGCGAGCTACTTTAAAAAAAAAAACATCAACAAAAACATCGGAGAGCTACTTATGCTTCAAACACACCCATGTGAAATGCATCTTAGGTGGAGCTCACCTAGGATAAGACTTTTGTCCTTATACTTACTATATTGACTCAAATGTGTGCAGATTGTGTTCAACATGTTCGGAACAAAAAGGAAATACATCTAAAATGTGAGTCATCAAGCATATGTAGACATGGAGCTCCCGGGCCACAGGCACACAAAAACATCAAGTATAGGGCTGAGCTGGGGGAATCTGTACATGGGACAACTATAAGTCGTACTCTACACAAATCTGGCCTTCATGGACGAGTGGCAAGAAGAAAGCCATTATTGAAAGGAGGCCATAAGAAATCCTGTTTAAAGTGCTAGAAGTCATATGGAGAACACATCTACCATGTGGAAGAAGTGCTTTGGTCAGATGAGACAAAAATGTAACTTTTTGACCCAAATGCAAAACGTAACACTGCTCATCGTCCTGAGTGAACCATCCCCAGTGTCAAATATGGTGGGGGGAGCATCATGCTATGGGGCTGCTTTTCCTCAGCGGAGACTGGGAAGATTGTAAGAATAGTTGGGAAGATGGATGGATCCAAATATGGAGACATTTTGGAGGAAAACCTGCAAAATGGAAAACCTTCTTCAATATTGCGATTGCGATTATTGCAAGGTCCTCTTCTTAAAAAACTGTCTGAACTTAAAGAGTAACTAATGCTCCCTTCCAGAGCCTCAGCCTCAGAGCCTCAGATTTGAAAATCTCAATAGAAAAGGGGCGTTGCCTGGAGGACTAAGGGGCGCGGGAGGGGTGAGGGGTGGAAGGGATCTGGGTCGGTGATTGACAGGTCTGAGTTATCTGACTTTTATTTACTTCAACTCGTAAACAAAGTCCGAGCGTGGAGTTCCAGCGACTACACAGTAGTACAATACAGTACAATAAACAATATACACAAAAATGACACACGATATTGAACTCTAAAACCAATACTAACAAATTTCCTAAACTAAATTCAGCTAACTAAACTAGCGATAAAAGCAACTAATGACTAAAACTACAATATTCAACAACAACGCTATAACACTACACAATTATCTATAATACAAAAACCTATGCTAAAAAAATCTACCTAAATGCTATAACTAATCGCAAACCTGCTTTTTATAGTCCAGTGCGGCAGGGCAACTGACGTCAGGCTTCACGGCAAATAGTGGCGCCAAATTCAAAAATCAAATGCAGTAAAGACAGATCCCTGTAGATAGCGCCTCACTATTTATTATTTCGGCCAATCAAATCCCGGGCTGAGCTGCGACTCGTAGTTGCTTCAGATGCGCGTTATTGATGGACACGGAGAGGCCAGATGAAGCACACGCCAAAACACAGTGGAATTAGGAGCAGCATTTTAGTTTTGGGATGTAACTTTGGACAATATGAAGAAAGAGAAGAACATTGATGCAAGGAGACGGGACATGAGGTGCCAAACACAGACACTTTACTTTCTCTTTGACTCGCAGCCATTTAGTGACATTTCAGCCTAAACAGCACCTCAGCAAAATAAGACATGACACGGACTCCTGCCTCGGATCGGAGTTACAAACCCTTTTCATACAGCAGTTTAGTGTTTATATCTAGCGCCTGTACCTACGGAGCGCATATGCCTTAGATGCAAAGGTAAATAAAGGCACAGTATCCGCGGATACTTTATGGTCATGAACCGTCATTATGCTTTGGAGATAAGTTCTTTATCCACAACATTCCCAAACATAAGCCTCCTAAACTGAGCCACAAACGACTCTTTACTCTTTACAAGCAGCACAGGCTCACCTATATATGTCTGTGGAGGCAGAGACGTGTGAAGGTGAGGTGATGGAGTTTCTGTGATCATCAGAGCGTGTAGTAGCAACATTCACTGTACATCCACAATCTATCGCGTACCATAACTAGACTGAGACGTAAACAAAAGCACTGCTCCATTCACTTCCAAAATCGCTCGTGCTTCACAGCTAGAAGGTCTGGACGGGGCCTTTCTGTGTGGAGTTTGCATGTTCTCCCTGTGTCTGCGTAGGTTTCCTCCGGGTAATCCGGTTTCCCCTACCACTAAAAACATGTACAATAAGCCAGGATGAATGTGTTTGAGAGTGCGCATGGAGGACGACGGATGCAAATTAGCCCAAGGCTACAATCTGGTGTGGCTTGTTTACATGCATGAGACCCATGTATGTTCATTAACATGCACTGTCCCGACCAAATAAACCGATAAATAAAAAAATGCTGTATGCATGTATTCAATACTTATGCACGCCCCACTTTTCACTTTTCTATTTTTTGTAAAATAACAGAATCATGCATCATTTTGCTTTCACTTCACAGTTGTCTGTTACTTGTGTGTGAACTTTCAGTAAAAAATTCAAAATAAAATCTTTACGTTTATGGTTGTAAACATGACAAAATGTGCAAAAGTTCAAGGTGTATTAGTACTTTCGAGAGGCACTGTATATTCTGGTTTTCGTTTAGGCTGGCTTTAGTCCAAATCTAGTCCTCGTGCTCATGATATATTACCTATAATCTGCAGCAATAATTGAAGTAATACCATTTCAATCCTTAGGTCTGCACTCCTCGAAACCCCTGCCTGGACGGAAGCCATGACTGCAACAAGAACGCCCGCTGCAACTACCTGGGCCACTTTGCAGAGCCCATGTACCGCTGCGAGTGCAAGCCTGGCTACGCCGGGAACGGCCATATCTGCGGAGAGGACACCGACCTGGACGGATGGCCCAACGCCGACCTGGTGTGTGTGGAGAACGCCACCTACCACTGCAAGAAGGTACGGGCCAGTATGGAGCCATTCTATACTGATCTAAAAGTAGCAGCACAGTTGAACCTTTGTCAGATATAACATTTGCTTTGTTACAAGTCTCTGCGATTACTATTTTCTCCTACAATTAGTACAATTATGTAAAAGAAGCAATCTCATCTAGAGCTGGGAACATTAAACAATTTTCGATACCGGTACTTAAACAATGGTAAATGGTCTCAACTTATATAACCTTTTCCACCTACATTAGGCACTCAAAGCGCTTTACAGCTAGGATCCTCTCACCCATTCATACACCAATGTACACAGACACTGGACACTGATTTCTAATGTCAAGAAATTAAAAACAATGGGGAACAATTTGTGGTGAAATTGGGAGAAATTGTGGCAAAAAATAAGAAATTTAGTAAAAACTGGAACAATTTTTAAATAATGGGGTGAAAATTGAGAAAATATTTTTTGTATTAGAAAAAATAATGGTGGAAAAATAATGATTTATTTCAGCTGTAACAACCAGTCACTTCCTTTAATGCTGTTCCTGGACCAACAACCTATTTTTTTTTTCTTCAGTACATGCAGTACAAAAAAAATGTGATACCAGTAGTACATGCACAAAGAGATTCTTCAATTTAATACATGCACATACAGTTGCTCTATACTCATAGCCAGACTATAGTGCATTCCATGTTGTTTCAAAATACCATGTTTTTTTTTAGGATAACTGCCCCAATCTTCCCAACTCTGGACAAGAGGACTACGATAAGGACGGGATTGGAGATGCTTGTGACAATGATGACGACAATGATGGTATTCCTGATGACAGGGTGAGTGAGAGAGAACGGGCTATTTTATGGGATGGACTTACATGGCTTTGAAATGCGATTTAACATTTAAAGTATAACATTTGTATCTGTCGGGTTTCTGTTCATCTGGTTAATTTTTAATGCTCTCATGTAAAGCGCTTTGTGACCATGTCTGTGAAAGGCGCTATATAAATAAAGATCTTCTTCTTCTTCTTCTAATACAATACAACAATACATTTGGTGCAAATCCGAAGCCAGTCATTTTGCTGTTTGAACTTTTTAGAGCAAGTTCATCCAATTCATTCAACACACTTACCTAGACCTTTAAGCCTTGATTGATTTAGGAAGGTCAGCTACACAACCCATCTTAATATCTGTCATTTCTGGGACAGGACAACTGCCCGTTCATCTACAACCCGCGTCAGTCCGACTACGACAGAGACGACGTGGGAGACCGCTGTGACAACTGCCCCTACAACAGTAACCCCGACCAGACCGACACGGACAACAACGGGGAGGGAGACGCCTGCGCCGTGGACATCGACGGGGACGGTAACTGACTAACTAATGTGTTAACTGTTGAGTGATTCCCTTTATTTTACACAAAACCTTCCGTCGTCGCCCAGGCATCTTGAACGAGAAGGACAACTGCCCGTATGTGTACAACGTGGACCAGCGAGACACGGACTTGGACGGCGTCGGCGACATGTGCGACAACTGCCCCCTGGAGCATAATCCCGATCAGGTGCGCGGCGCTGACCGTTTACTTCCACCTCGAGCAGCAGACACAATACCCATTCTCCGCTTTGTAAAGCTCAGCGTACACATCTCTGCGTCAGCCCGGTTAGCTTCCTCGCGCTCCAGGGCAGATGGGTTCAATAAGGCGTGCAGGGGGTGTTTTCAATGGGCCCTTTGACGCCAGCTCGCCCCCGGGGTGGAGATATTAGTGGAGCGCACAAGGTTGGCTCAGTCCACCTGTGCCATGCTACAGTGGGGGATAGGAATGTGATGAACAACAGGTCGGGAGGGGGGAGGGAGGGAGAAGCTAGACCAGTGGCATTTAAAACAGAGGGTGGAATTTAAGGAGTACAGGCGGGAGATAAGGTAGTCCTGACTAGCTGTTGAAAGCTTTGATCGAAGGAGTACAGTGATTTTTCCCCCCTTTTTTTTAAAAGACAGTGGTCAATGCATCTAACTTTGCCAAAACAAAACGTATAGACCACTTTTCTTCTTCCATAACACTTTCAGACCTTCCATCCATAGAGTCTGAGAGGTTCTTCAATTGTTCATGATCATCCAGACACTTCAGAGAAGGATTTTGTTTAGAACTTTAATGTAAATCATAATTTTTACTCTTTAGGCCAGGTCTAGACATTTAAGCTCATTGATATTGTTTTTTGGTGGCCTTCCATATCTTGGCAATGGTTAGGCGACTGAACACCTCGTCCTTTCAAGACTGTTGCATCGACTGGCTTTTTACATGTTTGAATACTAGTATTTAGTCAAACCTGGGAAAACATGAACAAAACATGGAAACTTAACCCCTGCTGCATATACTGTATAGTTAACACACTTTTCTACTCCCTTGTGCTCTTCTCTCAGGTGGACTCCGATGACGATCGCGTGGGGGACAAATGCGACAGTAACCAGGACATCGACGAGGACGGACACCAGAACAACCTAGACAACTGCCCCTACATCCCCAACGCCAACCAGGCCGACCACGACAAGGACGGCAAGGGAGACGACTGCGACCATGACGACGACAACGACGGCATCCCCGACGACAAGGACAACTGCCGACTGGTCTTCAACCCCGACCAGCTCGACTCTGACGGTGAGGGGATGCAGGAGCTACACTGTTGAGAGGCTTTAGGCAAATAAGTAACACTGGATTACTTGTTCTCGCAGGGGACGGCCGTGGAGACGCCTGCAAAGACGATTTTGACCAGGACAACGTGCCGGACATCTACGACGTGTGCCCGGAGAACTTTGACATCAGCGAAACCGACTTCAGGAAGTTCCAGATGGTTCCTCTGGATCCCAAAGGCACCTCTCAGATTGACCCCAACTGGGTGGTCCGGCACCAGGGCAAGGAGCTGGTGCAGACCGTCAACTGTGACCCTGGCATCGCCGTCGGTGAGTTGGACAGGGTTTACCTTTGCTTTTATGTTGTGACTTAAACTCCATTACCTTTTTATCTTGAGTCTTGATTGTTTAGTCATGATGTACAGTAGAGAAGGACCGGGTTCTGAAAAAACAACAACATTATTTTTTTCCTTAAAAGGTAAAGTGTTATTAACCTAGACAGGTTCATCTGTACTGGAGTTTAAGTGTTGGTATGTGTGTTTCGCCTCTCATCCAAGGAGCTTCATCAGCTCTAATGATCTTAGGAGGGAATGCAATGAGCATTTTATTGGTAGAGAAAGCTGTAGTGGCCCTCAATGAACAGTTCATGTTGGTCTTAAAGCCACAAACAACTGTTATTTTTGTGAAGAAACAAAACCCTGTGTTAAACGGAAATGGGGGCCATGTCCTGGTAATGAGCCAGAGACACAGACCAGAGCAGATCAATAGGTCAGGAGCAGTCATCAAGGCAAACAGGTCGTTTGCTACCAAAACTAAGGTAATTAATGAATGAGTGGCGACATGTCCAACACCTAAAGTACTCAGTACAGATGACGGCTAAGGAACCTTTGTCCATGAAACGTTTATAAAATGATATATAGAAATTTGTGGTAAATTCCATTCATTGTCCTAATATAGAACGGTCTCTCTTTAGTGTGATTCTTTCAAGAGTCACACTAAAGAATGAGGCTTCAACATAACATAAATGTGAATACTTTCTGAACCCACTGTATATTATATTCCTTGTTTAGTTTTTTTGCACTTGTTCCTCACTTTGACCCGTTGTCTCCAGGTTACCACGAGTTCAACTCCGTGGACTTCAGCGGGACGTTCTTCATAAACACAGAGAGAGACGACGACTACGCTGGCTTTGTGTTTGGCTACCAGTCCAGCTCACGGTTCTACGTGGTGATGTGGAAGCAGATCACTCAGACGTACTGGTCCAACAAGCCCACCAAGGCCCAGGGATACTCTGGTCTGTCCATCAAGGTCGTCAACTCCACCACGGGCCCTGGGGAGCACCTGAGGAACGCCCTCTGGCACACTGGCAACACCCCCGGACAGGTGAGTCTTGTCATAGTTTATACGGTAGTCAATGACAGAAGAGTTATTGTGAAAGCTTATTTAGCAGGACTTTTACTCAAACTGTGCAGTTATTTTTAGGTAACTAGAATCAAATTGCTTAATTTAAGAACCGTGCATGTGTCAGACAAAGATTACAACCTAATCAAGTTCTTTACAAAAATGTACTGACTATGACAATTCTCACCGTAAACTAGGTCCGTACTTTGTGGCACGACCCTAAGAACGTGGGCTGGAAGGACTTCACTGCCTACAGGTGGCACCTGATCCACAGACCCCGAACAGGGCATATCAGGTGAACATTATCTCAAAATGTTTTTTAAAAAGTGCCTTTTTAATGTTTCTCCCGAACATGTGTGAATGTGACTTTCTGTCTCCTCCGCAGAGTTGTGATGTACGAAGGAAAGAAGATCATGGCCGACTCGGGCAGCATCTACGACAAGACGTACGCCGGTGGGAGACTAGGGCTCTTTGTGTTTTCACAAGAGATGGTTTACTTTTCAGACCTCAAGTATGAGTGCAGAGGTAAGGCCCAACAACACTGCACTCGCCGGGAAAACATGTTACAAATCTGTATGCTACACTTAATGTCTTACTTCAGTAATGAGACTACAGGAATTAGTCTCACTAACTACAGAAATATATTGTTTTGTGTTTAAATTCAAAGTAATGGCAACACTCAAAGGCTCATCAGGGCATTTTCAGAAATTGAAGCAACACTGCATACAATTTCACCCAGTACCATACAATACACGGATTCATTTCATTACAGTGTTTTTATTGGTGAAAAAAGGAGGGAAAAAAAGACAAATTTGTGTTCTTCTCAATGCTTTATTATTCTGATTCACTTTATAGAGAATGTAACTGTTTCTTCACAATATAGCAAATACAGTACATACTGATTAGGATACTATGAGGATCATTATTGGATGGTTGGAGCCTCATTAGTACATGTTGTAATGTTCTGTTTTGTCTTCCCTCACAGATGTATAGACGCGGGGTTAGCTCCAAGGAATGCACCTTTTTTTTTTCTTTGGAACTTTTGTTGAACTGATATAAAGTCCAGGGACCTATTTCACCTCTGCCACACGGGGACGGGCAAGGACTGAACAGTTAGCCCAGTTAGAGATGAAAACATGTTTCCACCAATGGGACACCTTCTTAGCCCCGCTCTCCTTTCAAAGACCCCATTCATCTCCGAACGGGACGGTCCCAAGAACAACTATGCACTTCACGACTTTTTTTTTTCTCTTTTTGTCTGTGTGATTTCTGTAGCCTTCAGACTGGACATTCCAAAGACAAGACATGATTTAGTAGATTGTAAGGACTTTTATGGATGAAGATGCAAAATGTTGTTTTATTGTTGTTTTTCATCAAGAGCTGTTGGACGGATGAGACGAGAAGACATAAGGATCAAGGAAGTGCTTGAAGCGTTATCATTTTGTTTTGAATATGGATTACTGTGCAAAAGTTTTAAAGGAGCAGTGTGCAATTTAAAATGTTTTTTGTTTTGTTTTTTGTTTTTGGGGGGGGGGGGATTGGATCAATGTAGATCAGTGATCCGTGAATTGGTTTATTTAGATTTTTTTTAACGGATTTTTAGAACTTTTTCAGCAGGGACGAATATACCTTTTGGATATTGAGTTTGCTAATATTGCGGTCCTAAAATGCATCTTTTTATTTTATTTTAACTTTTGCACAGTACCATAAATGTGTGTTTTGCTTGGCTTGGTTGTCCATTCTCAGGTGAAATTTTATATAGGACATAAAATATCTAAAAGTGTAGGGTTAGCTGACTCAAAGCCAGTGCTCCTTCTAAAAGCATTTGTCGCTATCCTCGACTTAAGAGGATTTAAAATTTAACATTGTGTAAATACATGTAATTTATTTGACACTTGTCTACAA
The DNA here is from genome assembly GCA_021464625.1 of Proterorhinus semilunaris. Lineage (NCBI taxonomy): Eukaryota > Metazoa > Chordata > Actinopteri > Gobiiformes > Gobiidae > Proterorhinus > Proterorhinus semilunaris. The sequence goes on from CM038359.1 coordinate 9,711,158, forward strand.
TGTAGGCAGTTATGGAAATATAAATATCACCGATACAAGTCAAAGTAACCAGGTACAGCCAGCAGGACGTCTACTGGGGCTGCATGTTATTAAAAATGCATATAATGTTTGATACCTTTTGTGATGGATTTTTGTTATATTTTCATATAGGCTACTGTTATATCATGGCAATTCAATAATAATAATTTGATCTAAGTATTTGCTTGTGAACATCCAAATGTGACGACCAAACACGGACTAAAACAAGAATTGTTGTACATTTGCTTTTCTGCGCGAGGTAATATTTTGCTTTATGGGAGAATATGTAACTGCGCAGGGGCGTGTCAAGACTTTTTTTTCTGCGGTGACCCATGTCCCAACACATTGCAAACCATGTCCCACTTTTACTCCCCTCGAGACACGCCCCTGCTTCTGCACCACCGTTACAAAAGGCTAAACTAGGACTTCAATAGCGTAAATGCTCACCAAAAGTACATAATTATAACTGTTTGATGATAAACTTATTATTATTATTCCAACTTATCTCGACCCTTGAACGTTTGTCGATATTGCGGTCTTGCTAACTTGACCGTGTTTTGTACAGCCCTACAGTCTCTACTGCTGTCTCCACTCTTTTCAATTCAGTTTGACTTGTATATTCAGATCAAAAATGCAAACATGATATTACAAATACAAATATTACCTCAATGCCGTTGTACAATTTGATCAAACAAAAACAACATCAGTAGTTTTATTTTATTTTTTTTCATTTTGGCGTTACTGTAAGTTGTAAATAGTCAAACATTTCCTATTTTACACATGAGAAAAAGGCGCTACAGGTACCTGTATCCACCCCATATCAAAATGTTTTATGCGGTTTGAACTGGTAAGTTATTGGTCTTTCGTCTTACCTGTGCGTGGATGGATTGTGTATGTGTGCGACTATAGGTCTGTCTATTTAAATAATTTATCTGATGTCGGAGGCGAGTGTGAGGCTTGTGTGCGTATGTATAAACGGTTTGCACGCTGACACGAGGATGTGCCGTTCGCTTTTCATCGTTTCTGTTTTTGTGTATCGTTTCCATTATTTTTTGTACTAGTAGTTTTTGTCTATCTCGTCTTGTAGCTGTACAAAGCAAAATGCTGTTTTTATTCATAGTGACTATTTTGTTACCTACTTCAACAATAAAAAGTTGTTAACATTTTCAAGTATGACTTGATTTTGTTAATTTGAAGACACAGCACTATGGGGGTTATTTAACAGGGCAGGTGCTAAATAGCGGGTACAAGCTGAAGACTAAAATATGCTAGTTTGTGGGCATTTTGCACTTAATTTACCATTTGCCATTTACCAAAGCCAAATCCGATATGTAAAAAGGACAATTCTAGGTGAATAAAAAATGTCAAACATTTCAGCTTCCTCTTGTACAGGGTTGTTCCGATACGACTTTTTCTGATAATTTAGCTCGATGCAGCTCCCAAGTACCAGTTCAATTAAAAATGGAGGGGTGAGCGGCTGCTGCGAGTCCCAAAAGTAACCAGTCCACATGTGCTCTGTAAAATAAACATACAATTCACCCCAAGAGCACATGGTTACTTAGATGTAAACAATTACCTTACTAAGAGGTAGAAGCAAACTCAAATGCACTGTCTTTCATAATACTGAAGCTAACGTGTGCAATGTGGGCAAAGCAGGCAAATGGTGATACAATTACTACCTGTGCACGTTCTCCCTTTCTATGGGTAACACATGCAATAGACTACTATTATTACTGCGGTTTGGTATTTCTGCTCATGAACCTAACACAAGATGTAAAGATGGGGCCCAAGCATTGATAAAGACTACTTTCATATGAGGATTATATTCTGTGTGGAGTATACCAGTTCCCCCCTTGTCTGGATGGGTTTCCAGCTAACACTTCAGTTTCCCCCCTCCACCCTAAACATGCACAATAGGTTAATCTTTCAGCTAGGTACTGTCTTTAGTAATGGTGCCAGGATGACACCATTTTAAAACCTCTATGTTCAACTGTGGTCAACAGCAGTGAGACACCAGACTCCCTGAGCTCTCAACAGAGTAACTGTGTGTATAGTGGGCAAAACATGAGGAATGTGGCAGAGACCTTAGCCCTGAAGATTCATTTCCCCGACACCTGTGACTTCTGCACTCAAGGTCACACAACACACAAAGCAAATGCAAGTGCATACAGTCTATGGGTGCATTACAGTCTATGGGTGCATTACAGTCTATAGGTGCATACAGTCTATGGGTGCATTACAGTCTATAGGTGCATTCAGTCTATGGGTGCATTACAGTCTATAGGTGCATTCAGTCTATGGGTGCATTACAGTCTATAGGTGCATTCAGTCTATAGGTGCATACAGTCTATGGGTGCATTACAGTCTATAGGTGCATTCAGTCTATGGGTGCATTACAGTCTATGTGTACAGTCTATGGGTGCATTACAGTCTATGGGTGCATTACAGTCTATAGGTGCATACAGTCTATGGGTGCATTACAGTCTATAGGTGCATACAGTCTATGGGTGCATTACAGTCTATGGGTGCATTACAGTCTATGCGTACAGTCTATGGGTGCATTACAGTCTATAGGTGCATACAGTCTATGGGTGCATTACAGTCTATAGGTGCATTCAGTCTATGGGTGCATTACAGTCTATAGGTGCATTCAGTCTATAGGTGCATACAGTCTATGGGTGCATTACAGTCTATAGGTGCATTCAGTCTATGGGTGCATTACAGTCTATGTGTACAGTCTATGGGTGCATTACAGTCTATGGGTGCATTACAGTCTATAGGTGCATACAGTCTATGGGTGCATTACAGTCTATAGGTGCATACAGTCTATGGGTGCATTACAGTCTATAGGTGCATACAGTCTATGGGTGCATTACAGTCTATAGGTGCATACAGTCTATGGGTGCATTACAGTCTATGGGTGCATTACAGTCTATGCGTACAGTCTATGAGTGCATTGCAGTCTATGAGTGCATTACAGTCTATGGGTGCATTGCAGTCTATGAGTGCATTGCAGTCTATGGGTGCATTACAGTCTATGGGTGCATTGCAGTCTATGAGTGCATTACAGTCTATGGGTGCATTACAGTCTATGGGTGCATTACAGTCTATGGGTGCATTACAGTCTATGGGTGCATTACAGTCTATGGGTGCATTACAGTCTATGAGTGCATTACAGTCTATGGGTGCATTACAGTCTATGGGTGCATTGCAGTCTATGAGTGCATTGCAGTCTATGGGTGCATTGCAGTCTATGGGTGCATTGCAGTCTATGAGTGCATTACAGTCTATGGGTGCATTACAGTCTATGGGTGCATTACAGTCTATGGATGCGTACAGTCTATGGGTGCATTACAGTCTATGGGTGCATTACAGTCTATGGGTGCATTACGGTCTATGGGTGCATTACAGTCTATGGGTGCATTACAGTCTATGGGTGCATACAGTCTATGGGTGCATTACGGTCTATGGGTGCATTACAGTCTATGGGTGCATACAGTCTATGGGTGCATTACGGTCTATGGGTGCATTACAGTCTATGGGTGCATACAGTCTATGGGTGCATTACAGTCTATGGGTGCATTACAGTCTATGGGTGCATTACAGTCTATGGGTGCATCCAAAGTATGGCAAGAGGTGGTGCACGCGCTGCTCATTGGCTCCTCCACCGCATGCCCCGCCTACCCCGCTCTCTGATGGGCTGTCTCTGTTCAGGCACGTGCGCTTGCAGCACAGGTGTGAGTTTGTTGACATCAGGAGCGCGAACTGCGAACTGCACTCGCGAAAACGGCAAGATTAAACATTTATCTTCTAAATGTGCAATTGAAAGCATAGACCTACAGCAGAAAGACTCCTCTCGGCTGGAAAAACTGGGTGAGTATAAGCTCTGCTTGCAGCGAGTGTGATGGAAGACTCTTTGGAGAGGAGTTCGAGCTAGGCTACAAGTCGTAAGCTACTACTCAAACACGCATTTCAGTAAAGTGATTTAGCAAGAAATAGAGTCATAACCTAGACATGACTATCCCATTCATTTGGTAAATATTTTATCAGGAGCAAAGAGCAGAAGCTGGCAGTGGAAACACCAGGGTGTAGCATACAGTGACAGCTACAGAAGATGATGCTAAAGGAGCCGAAAGCTACAGAGAGTCTGTAAACCTGCGTCTTCCAGGTAAGGCTGTTTTTGCATGATGAGAGTACTACACTGATGATTGCTGACACTGAAACAAACCTGAACAGGGAAATAAATGGTGCTGTTATAGATGAGGCTGGCTGAAAGGCTGTTAGTTGTTGGCTACAGCAGTAATAGATTTTTTTTTTTTTTTAATATCAGTACCGTCTTCAGTGAAGGTACTCAGTCATCTTCTGTACTCAGTAGTTGAAGTCTCGACTTCAACTACTGAGTACAGAAGATGACTCGGGTACCTTCATTGAAGATGGACAACTCCTGTTCAACTGAGATGCAAGGGCTACATTTGTTTTGTTTTACAGAAAGATATCGATATTGGTTGTTGCTTTTATTTGTCTGGTTTAAAGTGACAGGTACTTATCCATTTTAAATCATTACTGAATGTACTGATTACTTTTTTTGTAGATCTCATGAAATCAATACTTTTATATAGGGGCTTGTGTCACCATTCATGTGTATGCATGACATGTAAATAATCTGGGAATAGGACAGTAAATAACATTGTGGAATGACCTAAATAAAGAGACAAAACAGAGCAAAACACTAGTACACTTTAAAAAAACATGTAAAGACATTATCTTTAAAAATTATGCTAGTGAAGTATCATAATTACTATTATTTTCACAGACAGGCACACACTCGCGCTTTTTTGTTGTTGTTATGGGGTTTGCCCGTATATGAGGATTGAGGTATTGTAGAGAGGGATAAAAAAAAAAAAAGAAAAAAAAGTTTCACTAAAACCGAACGTTTACACATGCATAAGTTCAATGCATTGAGTTTGTAAAAAATGTGTCGATTTCAGTCAGATGAAGTGATGTTGCAATATAATTGCTATACATATTAAATACCATATGGTGTATTTATTTTTGTAAAACTGTAAATGATAAATCCTTTATTTATTTTGTACGACTGTAAATGATAAATCCTTTGTGATATTTTGTGTTACTTGAATGAGAGATAAGGGGTAGGTTTATTATAAGTTCTTTGAACTTCTTCCTACTCCTTTTGAGCACAATAGTCTTGTTTTGTTTTCTTCTGTAAAATGTTTTAAATAAGTTTCTGCTCAAATAAATAAATGAAAGAAAGAAAGAAACTTCTTCAATAAACTACTCCTTCTTCTGCATGTAATTTATACATTACATAACTAATTGTGTGGATAGCCAAAAAGTGCTTTGGATTTGTTCAATGAGAGCTTTATATTAAACGTCAACACTGCCCTGCGACATTTAGCTGTTGAGATCGAGGAAGTCTGTCATCACTTCAGTCTTATGAACCCCAACTGGCCAGCACAAGCTCTTAATGGAGTATTTTCTGGAAACACTGGGCGAGACGTCAAAACATTAGCAGCTCTGACTTTAGACCTGGGACTGATGCCTGTTTGACGCACTAGTACTGTGACATTGTGTTCTGGAAGGTCTTTGGTTCTACTCCTGGACCTTGTGGGCTTGGAATCTCTTTGAAATGGCTTCATTAACAACATTGACCTCCAGACATATTGCCTGTTTGTTTACAGAATACTTAAACACTTCTTACTTTGTCTCCATAACACATTCTGACACTCTTTTAATTCTTTTGGCCAATTTTTTTTGTCCACCAACTTCTAATGCCAGTCTTCCGGTCCCAAGTTCCTTCAGTCATTTTTCTCCAAACACACTCCCCAAATAATGACAGCCCAAACCTTTTAAAACGTACTGCCCAATTACCCCTAACACCTCTAATGGCTCTACAAACAGCGGCACAGTTAAAAAAAGGATACGCGCTTTTGGCCTTGAAGTGCTCTCTGACGAACACAGCCCACGACTGGAACAAAGGCGCTCTAAAACCTCCAGTTACAGTAGCTTTATTTAGCACCTGTAATCTGCTCAACTCTGCACCATTTGCAACAAAACGTAGCCACCATAGCCGCCTCAATTGCCCAAGCCCCAAAACCACAGACTTCTAACCAGAGATGGTACATTTGATCTCGCCTTGGTCGGCCATTCAACAATTCTACGCTCACTGCTGCGGTGTGTGGAACAATTCAAGTGTTATGGTAACATAGAGGGCCCCCCACGTGGATAACAGTGCAAGGCCGTATCCTGCGCTAAGCCTGAAGAAGCAGATGGCGAGGCTGAGGAAATGAATGACGGAATGGGCAGGGAATGCATTTATGAAAGGCTTGCAGTTAATATTTAATATTAAATGCAATATTAACTATATTAATATTGCACCAAGACAAATTCCTAGTTTGTAAACCTTGTTCACAGACCTTGGCAATAAACCTATTCTGATTCTGATATTTTTAATATTCAGTCATTACTTGGTTCATGACAACGCTACCTGACCAATACTTTTTTCTGTGCCTATACTATTTTATCCATTGTCAGAAGAACAATAAAACACTCATTTACAGTTCATGCATGCCATAAAAAAATTTTATTCATTGATATTTGAGCAATGCAATAATTTTCTTCAGTGCTGTTTCAGAACCCACAAGGCACCAAAAGAAAATAATTTGTTGGTATCAGTTTTACCTAAACAATAGTCAGCTCTTCTTAACCTCTTACCGAGTGCATTTTCTCCAGTTCAGCTTTACCCAAATATAAAAGGTTACAGCCTATAGGCCAGTGTAATGCCTCATTTGAAATCTAAGACCTACATAACTGATCTAGATCTGTCACTTTTTCATAACTTTTTTGTCACTTTTCTGTTACTCTTTTGTTGCCCGTCTGTTGCTCTTTTGTGGTTTTTATAGTTGCATTTTCAATGCTTTTTTTTGGTGTGTTTTTGAGATTTTTTTCATTTTTGTTTTTGTCTCGTTTTTGTTGCTAAGACACTTTTAGATTTTGGTAAAGCCGAACTGGAGAAAATGTGCTCGGTTAAAGCGGGGGTTAAGGGGTAAAAGTATTGGGTTTAAAGCCATTTCACACATCCATCCATCCATTCATTTTCTTCCACTTGTCCGTTGCCGGGTCGTGGGGGCAGCTGTTGGAGCTGCCCAAGTCACATTGCACCAGCCCCTATGGCTCCTCCTGCAGGTGGCGGTCCACAGAAGCCATTTCACACAGTAAATGGAAAATACAAGCATTACTTTCATTATGGCCTTTGTTATGGGTGAAAAATGATGGAACGCAAAAGGGCGGCTTCTTGTTTAAATGCAAGTCCAGTTCTTTCTTTTGAGTGAGTATTAGAAGTATGTTCGTTATGGTTGTTGGCACGTCTGTTTGCGTATGAGCGCTTTGTGACTCTATCACAGCAGCATATGACTTGGAACGTTTGGTTGAAACCTTGTAGGCTTCAATGTCGGATTATCATAGACAAGGTTTTTTTTAATTAAAAGAATAGCAGCATGGCCAATGTCAACTTGGTGCTAACAGATATGTTTTGTAGTGAAGGTAATTGTTGTGTGACTTCTTAACTATTTGTAATAAGTTGTTTGAAAAGCAGCTAACCTTGCATTCTGACCACGTCTTCATTTGAGCCAGTGTGTGAGCGTGTGGTATGAGAGCTATGCATTGACAGCTAATGACCAGGACGTGTCGGGTTCCACTTGTGAGGGGCTGGAGAGGCTTGCTGTTTGTTTTTCCGTTCACACCCGAAGGAGCCTGAATACTGGAGAGAAATGTTCCAAAACAAGTCTTCACGGACACGCACAGCCTCTGGCCTGGCGCTCGCTCTTTTCTGTTTTTTACGGTTTTGTGAAATTTGCCAAAAGCCTGTTTTGTCTCAGCGCACGCTCCTCTCCAGTGCACACGCAGTACTCCATTATTTGGGTTAACCGCGTATGTCTTTTTCATATGAGAGATATGATTAGAAACAGTAGCAGTAACAATTTGTACAAAATTGAGCAATTGTTCTGTGTTGCTTGGTTTGAAAGCTATATATTATATTTATTTATGACCTGTGTTTTTCAGTAAAAGGTTTTAACTTTGGAACATAACACTACTAAATACTGAACAATCTTTGTTGCTAGTTGCTCACTTTGTTCAATGTTGGCAGGATCCTCGAGTTAGGGAGTTCTCTGAGTATAACTGTATGCCTCAAGGGGTATGTGGCACAAAAAGGTTGGTAACCATTGCTCCAGATGATGGGCCTCCGACCACCAACAATTACCCACTGGCACACCACATTCATACACAAGAAAGGTGTCTTGCCCAAGGACACAAAAACGGTATCAAACCACTGACCTTTGCATATGTGGACCACACCTCAAATAGAAGTATCAATCTATTCTTATTCTTAGTTTGTTATTTATTGCCTAGTCTTGATGTTACACATTGTTCTTGGTGTCAGTCCAAAACAACAGTGGCACATATGGTTGCTCTCATCTCTCCATCAGGCCGAAGTGGTTACCACAGCACAGTGAGGAGGGCCCGCCCCGAGGTGAGTAGACAACAGCAGAACACCAGTCATTAACCGGACCGGCCCGAGATGAGAGAGAATCAACCAAGGAACAAGAAGCTTTTAATTTCCTACAAGAGCACGCCCTTCTGTATATGGGACGTCCTGTAATTCCTCCAGGCTGGTCATGGGGAAGGGACATGGAGCGTGGCTTTGTTGTGCCAGAATCACAGATCATGCTAAAGGCTACTTTAGGTCTGAACAAGGCCACGGGTTCGAGTCCTAGTCATTATTGGTATGTTAATCTATGGATAATTGGGGAAAAAAGCAAAACAAAACAAACGTCGGTCATGCATTTTAAGAAAGTACGTGGTGACATCTTTCATCTCCTCATCCTCTGTCGTTTCTCCATCTCGCTCTCCTCTCTCTCCTCACCAGTCTGTGAAATATTCGAGATATTTGCAGTACAGACGGACTTTCGCAGGGAGACAACACTTCAGTACAAACTCTGAGTAAACCGTCTGTTCAGAAGTACCTGTGTCACGCTGTTACTCACTCGACTTTGTCCAATCGAAGTAGGTCAGCACAGGTCTGTTTGTGTGGCTTGTAGTGACTCGATCTTTTTTCCTTTTGGATTTGCAGAATTAGAGTCAAAATTATTCATCCTGGAAGAAGGGAAACTGGAGGACTCTGTGGGGTTCAAGAAATACATTTATATGGTGCTCCTCCTACAAATCTAAATCTTTCAATATTACATGGGTTCAAAAGCATTGTCTTGTTCTGCACAAAAATGTGGGGGTGTTGATTTTCCTCCAGATTTATCATGTGTCCTCTGTCAGTATTTGGGACAAAAGCTGCTGAGTAACCAGAGCTGAAGGTAGTGCGACTCAGGACGGTTGAAAGAATGGGCTCCTTTCTGCTGGTGCTGGCTCAGAATCTTTTCCCCCTGCACAGGAGCACTACACTCTCAGAGATGTAGAGACAGAGGGAGATAGAGACACTTTTTAATGGGATATTTGGTGTGGCCTGACAGTGCAGATGTTCAGACCTGTTTTCCTGGGCGTCCTGATTGGAGGTGCAGGTCCTCATCGTTGTTGCACAGCTTCTTGTGTTGTTTTCAACTCCGACTTCCATGCCCTTAATTTGGGCATTTTCAGAGCCTTTTTTGACTCACCAACATTAGAGTCCGTTGTTTTTCCTTGACAGTAAAAAACAAATGTTTGATTCGCCCTTTCAGTTGGGACCCTCTTTCAAATGCCAGGTTTAACAGTCTTGGCTCTTTACGGTCAGTCTTTTTATCTGACCTTAGACAGAGATGTTTCTGTGCAGATGATATGCAGTTACTGCTGATGATGCTTGTTGTTGGTGTAGTGTTTTTAAACTCGTAAGTGGAGTGTCGAGTGTAAGTGGCAATGCTCTGCCTAGGGCTTTCACGATAGTTACTATGGCCCAATCTCAATTCTCTTTTCTACCCCTAACTCTACCCCTTCCTCTTGCCCTTTCCCTACACCCTGAAACCAAGGGCTAAGAGGGTTGAAAAGACCGCCCTAAGAAATGGGACAGCCCTCCATTTGACTGCATTTACTATTAACACAGATGAATCAGATTATGTACATAAAAAGCAAGCCTACTTGTCTCTATACCATGTTTCTACTGAACCAGTTCATCACTTGATCGATGCTGTTTTGTAACAGGACTTGTCTCAGCCCAAACCCTACAGATTTTCATCTATTTCTGCTTCATCCGGCACTACATTCTCCTTCCCCCTGTCCATGTGTTGCGGCTTCTACCGCGGGTCGCTGTGGCTGCAGCTGGAGCTGCGAGTGATCAGCCGATCCGCTCATGTATCCACTCAGCGGGGACGGGCAGAGGTTAGACCCGCTCGCAGTGCACACAGGGCGGGGACAGGCACCCGCAGCCTCCGCTCTGACGGCCTCATGGTTCTAACCGGGCCTGTTGGTCTCTCATAAGGGGCTTCTGAACCGCAATTTATCTGACACGTTACCTAGGACCTGTTTGCCATGGGAGACCCTACTATATCATATATATGACACGGGCAAGAGCGGACTGGTTTTAAGTTGTTTTTAGTGTGTTTTATTCGGCATGGTTTTAGACTGATTTTATGCATGTTTTTAACCTACCCACGCTCGTTGCCCCGCCCCGCCCCTGCTAATTGCCTCTACGAGACGCACATGCACGTGGATTGTGCAGGGGATAAGAGACAGAGAAGGAAAGACCGGAGGAAAGAGACTCAGAGAGTGGACACGAGGGCCTGGAGGCAGGTGATGGCAGCAGCAGCCACGACAGCGACAGCAGACGCAGTGGACGGAGGCCGAGCGTGAGCTGGCTGGTAGGAGGGCGCACACACGAGGAGGAATGGACAATATGGACGGGACGCGAGATGGCGGCAAGGGAGCAGCGTCGAGCAAGGGATGTCCCCCCGGCAGGAGCGGCGGGATTGAGCGGCGGTGACAGGCTCTCCGGGTATGCTCTCCCCGAGGTGGACCCCAGAACCTCCACTAGCTTCCCGGAGCCGGCCGGACCCCCGTCCTGATGTCCTTTTTAACTTGAATTTTAGCATAAATGGTTTAATTCCTTTTTAAACTGCCTTGTTTAATTGATTGCACCACCACGTAGGCTCCCATTGCCCCTTTAAACCTGTGTGTATATATGTATATATATATATATATATATATATATATATATATTAGGGGTGGGCATAGATTAATTTTTTTAATCTAGATTAATCTTGATTATTTTGAAATTAATCTAGATTAATCTATAGATTAAAATGGTTTATTTTATTTCTGCCGGAATATGTGCTACCCAAAAATAATAACTAAAATTGAGACCAGTTGTTTACAAAATGCATCACAAGCTGCTTAAGAAAGCTGTTAAACTATGATAATTGGTGATGAAAATAAATCATGTTCAATAAGACGTAGCCTACCTAAAGCGAAGGAGTGAGAGAAAAAAATATTTAAATATAGTCGGACTCGGCGCGCAAGGGACAGCGGCGCCCCATAGCGTCAACATGCTTATTTTGCGTAACAAAAGTCACTGCTGGAGGGGGGCGGAGAAAGAAGTGTAGGATTGACAGAGGGACGGTTTGTGAACGCGGGACGTGAGCGCGGCCTGCGGGCAAACGGTTTCAGAGCGCGGCTCTGGGGAAACGCTCCCAGCGCCAGCGCTGTCCCGGGCCATAGGAGAGTAAAAGGCGCACGGGGTCCGTGAGTGACGAGGCGGCTACAGGAGCCCCGTCACTCACGTCCTCCACCTGTTCGCTCAGCTCCGCTCTTGGCCGCCTCCGAACGGCAGCGACATCACCGCACACAGTCTCCTCAGCCCCGGTCATCTCCCCCGCTGCTCCACGAGGAGCTCAAAGTGAGTCATCATAGCGTAGTATAGATCCCACTCCCAACTCAACTCTGAGAATAGATTAATGCCGATATTTTTTTTATCGCCCGACAAGACTATTGCGTTAACGCAGCACGTTAACGCCGATAACGGCCCACCACTAATATATATATATATATATATATATATATATATCTTATTGTTCAATAAATAATAGAAGCAAATTGTTTATGTGTGTGGTATTTTGGATATGATTATGCACTTTTAGAATTCTAAAGTTGTTTTAGAGTTATAAGTATCTAGCTATTGTGAGACCTCTGATCGCCTACACAGCTCAGGATTGTGTCGTCATATGCCAAGTATTCTGGGGAAAGGATTTTCACTACAATCTACAAAGTAAAGCAATGGAAACTTTTAACATGCAAAATACCATCAAATATTTTTGCTTCAGGACCAGCTCTTAAAATGCAATCATTTTGTTTACAAGCACTGGAAGTCTGTTTTTCTTTTGGATCAAGTGTAAAAAAACAACTGATATTCCCTGAACTACATGTGACTTGGCAAAAGAGCTCAGACTGAATTGACAATAATGGTTTCTTCGCTGTGTGCTTTCTTCGCTGTGTGCTGTTCTCTTCTGCCTGACGTCTAGAAGACTTTGCAGCGCACAGTGCGCTCCCTTTGGTTGACCAGGTTACCGAGCACCAAAACACTTGACTGGTGCAGTAAAATTAATCCCTACCTCTTAAAGCCTTTGCAATTTGGACTTGAACATTGTCATTAAGCAGATAAGACAGTCCATTTCAAACCGCAAAATGACTTGGGGATTTCCATATTATATTGTACATAAGCATTTATGAGTCCTCCATTTGGGCAGTCCTCAAATAAAGCTATTCCAATGGTTTCTGCAGGCCGGCACTGACCAAAATGAGAGTTTATTGTGTGGAGGATTTTGAAATAGCATTTTCAGATGGAAGCTGATATAAAATGAGCTCTCTAGTCTACAGGATCTCACCAGAGTAACAGCGACAATATTTGAAGCAGATTAGTAGTAATAGTGCAGTTCTGAGGGTGTTCTTTCTCCTTGCTCGAGTTTGTGAAACTGGCCACCTCTGCAGCACACTTGCCCTGGGGCTTATTACTAGGGCTGAACGATTTTGGAAGATAATCTAATCTAATTGCAATGTTTGTCTTCAATATTGCGATTGCGATTAAATATGTGATTATTGTTGCAAGGTCCTCTTCTCATCCAACACAAGCAATAAATAAGTCTGTTTAATAATAAACAATATTAGATTAATTCGACTTGCACTGCACTTTTTAAAAACTGTCTGAATTTAACAGTGCAGTCTATAAATAAAAGATATATATATCTTGTATTTTTTTTAAGATAAAACTTAAGATAAACCATACTAAAGTGCAGGAAAGTAAGAACAAACGTCTGCTTTAACTAGTTGGAAAAGTTTTAGGAAATCAAACTCCCAATTAATACAAAATATACTATTGATTATTTATTATTTCGGCCAATCAAATCCCGGGCTGAGCTGCGACTCGTAGTTGCTTCAGATGCGTGTTATTGATGGACACGGAGAGGCCAGATGGAGCACACGCCAAAACACAGTGGAATTAGGAGCAGCATTTTGGTTTGGGGATGTAACTTTGGACAATATGAAGAAAGAGAAGAACATTGATGCAAGGAGACGGGACATGAGGTGCCAAACACAGACACTTTACTTTCTCTTTGACTCGCAGCCATTTAGTGACATTTCAGCCTAAACAGCACCTCAGCAAAATAAGACATGACACGGACTCCTGCCTCGGATCGGAGTTTCCAACACTTTTCATACAGAAGTTTAGTGTTTATATCTAGCGCCTGTACCTACGGAGCGCATATGCGGTAGATGCAAAGGTAAATAAAGGCACATCGCCTCCGCGGATACTTTATGGTCATGAACCGTCATTATGCTTTGGAGATAAGTTCTTTATCCACAACATTCCCAAACATAAGCCTCCTAAACTGAGCCACAAACGACTCTTTACTCTTTACAAGCAGCACAGGCTCACCTATATCTCTGTGGAGGCAGAGACGTGTGAATCCGGAGGTGAGGGAGTTTCTGTGATCAAGGTCAAGGTCAAGGTCAAGTTTATTTATAAAGCACATTTACAAAACAGCCATCACTGCCCCAAAGTGCTGTACACAGTACAATAATACAACACTACAAAAACACAACAATATAACACGATAAGAAAAGTAAAAATGTAAACTGTAAAAATATGGAAAGAAATGCTCAGCTCATCTTGTGTTTAAAGCCTGCGTAAAAAGGTACGTCTTTAACAGAGTTTTGAAGCTCTCAACTGATGTAGCCTGTCTAATGTTCACAGGGAGGGAGTTCCACAGTTTAGGGCCTGCTACTGCAAAAGCTTTATCTCCCTTAGTTTTTAAATGAGATCTTGGACGATCCAGCAAACTTTGGCCCGAGGATCGCAGAGCTCTGACAGGGGCGTGCCAAGACAACAATTCAGATAAATAAGGCGGTGCCAGTCCATGGATGGATTTAAAAACAAGTAATAGGATTTTGAAGTCTATTCTAAAAACAACAGGTAACCAGTGAAGAGAAGACAGAACAGGAGTAATATGTTCATGCCGTTTGGTTCCTGTGAGCAGGCGTGCAGCCGCGTTTTGGACCATTTGGAGTCTGTGAATTGATGACTGCTTTAGACCAAAATACAAAGAATTACAATAATCCAAACGAGTCGTGATCAATGCATGGACAACCTGTTCAAACTGGTTTAAAGGTAAGTAGCGCTTCACCTTACTTAGAAGCCTAAGTTGGAAAAAAATAGTTTTGACTACTGCATTGATCTGTTTTTCAAACTGGAATGAACTGTCAATATAAAATCTAAGACTTTTGGCAGATAAACAGCAGTGGGACGCAAGTGGACCAAGAGCACTGCTGGTAAGGTCAGCCTCACCAAAAAACACAGCACGTGTAGTACCAGCCATAGAATGGCGTAATGAGCGCTGCGGCTAACGCAATGCTAACGGAGAAGAAAGCAATAGTCCTTCGCGGTGGCTGCATGATAAACGCTGATATTTTTACTGTACATCCACAATCTACCGCGCACCTTAACTAGACTGAGACGTAAACAAATGCACGCGGCGGAGCGGACTTTGCTGCCATATCTTGCAGCTCTAATCACTTCCAAAATCTCACGTGCCTTGCAATTATGAAATCGCGTTGTGTAATATCGCAATAAAAGTGCAAATGCAATTAATCGTTCAGCCCTACTTATTACCACTACCGCCGTTATTTTTGAGCAGAGGCAGAAGTCCACGCTGTGCAAGGAAGCGAGCACCTGTGTCCCAACAGACTATTCTACGGCCAGGCCCCCCGTGGCCAAGAAAAGCTTTCCTTACCTTCCGCTTGCAAAGCTCATCCCTCCATCGTGGAGCTCCGACAGGCTGACATATCTGCGGAGCTTCACTGACAGCAACATGGCAACAGCCCGCTCTAATCTATGTTTTTTCTTTTTTTTTAATGATAGCTTTTATTGTGAGGGAGAAGGAGGGGCTTAGAGTGTGCCCTTGTTGGACCAGGAAGAATGGCTAAGGGAACATTTGTGTAGCTGTTTTAGATCCTTACAACATTTTCTAACACACAAAGTGTAAGCTAATCGTTCAGATGTCTTTCAGGATTTTTTAATTACAAACAATAAAAGAGGGAGCCAGTAAATTAAATTGTGAGTTGAATTGCTAGGAAAGTTAGAAATGAGTTTAACTAACATATTTGTAGCCTGTGTGAAACTAGCCTGTAGGTTCATGAAATTGATACAAACGCTTCATGATTGGATCCACAAATGACTGAGTTTACAGTATACTAAAGGAGAACAAAACAAATTCTGTTCCACTTCCTGCCTTTAATAACAGGAGTTGAATTTATTGTATTTTATTACAATTTTAATTGAATGCGTAGTAATAGCGTAGCAAGTGTAATGAAGTAGCAGCTGAAGCATTTTTTTTTTTATTTAAACAGAGGGACATAGTAGAGACATTTTCCAGTGCCGTGTTTATTACGGAGCTGTCATACATCTATGCCTGTGATAAAACAAATACACACGCCTTAAAAGTCACTTTTAAACAGAAGCACTGACAAAGTGAGTAATCTTTTACCAGAGATAGAAATTGTTTAAATTGTTCCACAAATAACAAGACTCAAACAAAATTATACCTTGATGAGTCGTGACAGAATCTTACTTTCAAAACCCAAAGTGCCCTGTCCATTTGCTCACGCCGGACAGAGCCTCCCTCCAGAGCGGCCGGTAAAGTCACGTTTTCCTGCGGATCTCCTAAGCCGCGCGATTACTGAGCTAATGACTCACATTCCTGGGACAACTTACCCACTACTGCTCCCAAAGTGGCGGCTTATACCTGAACACTGGTCTCCTTATGTCGGCCTATGCACAGACAATACGCTGCTCTGTCCGGGGCCTAATCAAACATGCACACTTCATAAAGGAGGAATGAGAGGCATATTATGTTGTATTGAGTTACAGATAAATGTTAAAAGCCACATAACACGGAGGTTTGGGCGAGGAATGCACCTGTGTAGAGGAAAGGTGGCTCGTCTGTAGCTTCAAGAAGCCACAAAATGACATTTCATAGCACCACTCCTCCTCGAAACAGGCTCAGACACATTATAAATAAATACACGACATACCAATTTTACCATATGAATTTTAATTTGTATCATTTGTGTATGCACTATACAGGTGCATACAATTTTGAATATAAAACCAACCACATATATATGAATATAATAATCTAAATATTTTAATTATACCTGATGGAGTCAAAACTTTTATTTACCTAAAAAACATAAGAAGCTGGTATGCAGAGTGCATAAGTAAATTACCTATAATATAGGTCATATTATATATATATATATATATATATATATATATATATATATATATATATATATATATATATATATATATATATAATATTATTTTATGACCCGCTGTATCAAATGTGATGCAAATATTCCCAACACGGTTTTAGTCTGAATTCAGTTCTAAAATATTGAGTAGTTTTGTTTTTCTTATCACTCCATTAAACATTCCCAATTTGAAAGTTTTCTTACCTTGCAATCTAAAAATTTGGCAAAAAGTATGATTGTAGGGATGTTCATGATTACCCGGTTAACTGTTATTAATTGCCCGATTTAACTGCAGGTGTCATGTTTCAGCTCTGAGCTGTGTGCATGTCTGACGTTTTGTTTTATCAAGGAGTGCTGCAGAACAGTTTTTTTGTTTAGCCTTTCCCCAAATATGAAGTTTGCTGACACTTTTACTTCTCTAATCAGCGGACACTGACTGACATTCGGCATCTACACGATTCTCTCACTTAAGAGCGCACTCACCTGCCCTTCCAATACTGCGGCCTGCGCGTACATCCAGATTTTAACAAAGCGCTGGATTCATCTTCATGGCTTTTTTTCCCCAATAAGTAATCCTGAAACAAAAATACGACTAGCCCGTGTTAAACTTATGGCATGACAGCAGAGGGATACATGTGTAGCACGCAGTGATGAGGCAATGTAATAAATGTCTCACACATAAGCAAAACAAGGGAACACGTCCAGTACACACAAAGTCAGTGAGATCTGGGAGAAAGGCTGTGTTTAGTAGGCGAGATCTGCCCATAAACACGAGGTCGAGTATGTGCGCAAAAACATAAAGCTAACGAAGAAATGATACGTCAGCTGGACTGCACTTCAGACTGTTGCCTTGGACAAACACCTGACTGTAGCTCAGTATTAGACACTCCAGCTCAATATTAGACACTCCAGGAGTGAAATGTGGAGTGGTTTGTTAAACAAGCCAGCTGGGTGATCACACACTTTTAGCAAAGGGTTCAATTTCAGTGCGGAGATTATACAGCTAACCGATTATTAACCGTTAAAGGAACAGGCCACCGTTTTTCCAGATGTTGTTTGCATTTGGCCTCTCCCAGCATATTCCAAACAAGGTGAAGTTAAAAGCGACCACACTCTTCCACAGGCACGCACAAACACCAGACAGGTATGTATCAACTCGTCTGAACTCAGGCAAGAACATATCTCAGTATGGAAGAACTGTGTGACCTCAGCCATGCAAAAAGACCAAAGATGTTGCTAGCATTTGGACCCTCCCGGTATATTCCTATAGCTCCAAACGGGGTGAAGTTGGACGCGGCCAAGCCCTTCCGCACAAAGACCAGACAGGTACGTATAAACTCGTCTAAGCTCAGGTAAGAACATATCTCAGTATGGAAAAATGGTGGCCTGTTCCTTTAAGGCATCCCTATAAGAAAGACACTTGTAGTTCACTAAACCCTGGCAGCCATTGTGGATGTCCCTTTAGTGCATGAATGAATTCTGAGGTTTGCCTGTGCATTACAAGTATCTGATTGTATTGGACTTTATTTGTATAGCACCTTTCACAGACATGATTACAAAGTGCTTTACATGGGACAATTAACATTCACGCCATACTCTGTGGTGGTAGCCACAGCTGCCCTGGGGTAGACTGACAGAAGCAGGGCTTCGACCACCACTAACTACTCACTCTCACGTAGACCCTAATGTGCATGGAAGGGGAAACTGGAGCACCCAGAGAGAACCTACACAGACACGGGGACAACTTATAAACTACACACAGAAAGGTGCCACAAATGATACTGGCATTTGATTGCAGCTTTTCTTATTTGCTTGAAGGAGGGTCAAGTTGAGATGATATTGTGCACACGATCGGTTAAAAAGCAAAGCCAGAATTATCTCTTCAACTTTGAGACATTGAGATGTATAGTTTTAAATTATTGGTTATTTGAAAGTGCATGTGTGGGATCTTATTTTAGTTGTAAGTGCATGTTCAGACAACTTGATTTAAGGGACACCCAGAGTTTGACCATTTTAATCCATGATATCATTGCGCAATGGCTTCCAAAAGTTCTAAACATGTTATTATTTTTGATAGAAGGAGTATTCACAAAATTTGCCAAACTAACCAAAAACGGGCGTGTTTACGTTATTTTTTTTGGGTGGTTCATGATGCTCAAAAATTTCTTTGAAGCCTCCGTCGAAAAGCTTTTGGAAAATGAACTTGACTTGACTCCTCCAGCCTTTCTCTGTTTCATTGTGTGGCTGTGAATCCAAAGAGTTTCTTCACATCTATAGGAGTCAGACAGCGTGACCTAATTCTATAACATCAGGTCGGCCGACGCAAATGACAGGGCTGAACCGGTAAACAGGCTACAAATATGCAAGAAGGGACTCTCTCTGTCATCTATAGTTCAGGCTTCCGGAGTTTACGACAATAAAATTAGGAGGAATTGGCTCCAATGATTTACAGCTGTTTTGTAAAAGACTTGGTGAAGGTTTATCATTGTGTTTGTCAGGGGCATGCTGCGACATATAGAATTTAAAGCTCAGTTATAGTGCGCTGGTTTCATATAGAGATAGTGGGTTCAAATACCGCTCTGACCATTTTCTAACAATGTCTCTTTTCACACAGGCCGCTGCGCACACAGTCTGAGCCTGATACAACTCCACTGTCAGCCCCAAGTTATGTAGATCAAAAATATATATTATTTGTCCACTGTTTCTACCTTTCACCTGCCTTTTTCCCTTCCCTTGGTTACTTGTGCGAACACATGTCTCCGCTGAGTTGCACTGCACCAACTCTGGCACCGCGACATCACTGCTCAGGTTGGTCACAGTAAGACAGTCATTTTTAATTTCTGATCCTGAGGGATATGGGTCAAAAAAGTAACAGCCTTAATGTGGGTCGAGCATCATCCAGTGTCTTGACGGACAGCCAATCGGATCCTCAGCGCTGGTGACATTTTTTCCACTTGACTTTTTTGTTCCATAACCCTCAGGATCTTTTCAGAATTCCAAATGCGTCCCACCTCAGCAGCGATAGTGCTCTGCAAGAGGCCCTGCTTATAATAATGCATGTGTTATATATAGCGCTTTTCTGGACACTCAAAGACGCTTTACTTGGCATTAATCACTCCATACTTGGTGGTGGTAAGCTACTATTGTAGCCACAGCTGCCCTGGGATAGACTGACGGAAGCGAGGCAACCAGTCTGTGCCATCGGCCCCTCCGACCACCACCAACCACTCACTCTCTCTCTGCACTCGCTAGGCTTCCTGGTGTTACCAAACGGTCTCCCATCCAAGTACCGACCAGGCCCTTCCCTGCTTAGCTTTCAAGGTCTGACGGGATTGGGCAGAGCAAAGGCGGTATGCAGCTTAACAAGCAAACTATGATCAAAACAATCAGGTGGTCTTAAACTTTTGATTGTGACTGAGTGTATTTTGGATAAGCACTCTCGTTTTTGATCCCAGAAGGTAGTGTTGTCTCTAATGAAGGGTCTAATGATACTCATTTGGTGATGAGGAGGCTGATGGTTCTGCTGCTGCGGTAGAGATGGGGCAGATGAGAGTTTAAGACTGTAACGTTTTGTTTGTCGACACAATATTGAGTCGCTTGATTTATTTTAAGCCACGTGTAGTTCGAACTATTCGCCACGGCCCCAGCTCTGCCACACTCAGAGAGACTTTGAACATCGGGAAACTCCTAAGACCGTGTGCACAGTTATGCAGAGGGTGGCGGCTCTAAACTTGGCCACACTCCCAACTCCCGGGAGGAGCCGCTGTGCAAGCAGTGCTTCAGTTTGACTGAACACACGTGGGTTTAAAGAATAATATGATCGAATTGATAAATGTTTAAGTTCCTAACACACACAAATGTAAATGTACCTGTCAGCTGCCGTTCTCTTGAAATGTTTTACCGCACATGGAAAGAACTCCTGCATTTCCAGTGCTGATGCCACGTTCAACTGCACTTTGTAAAAACGTGGACACCTGCAATTTATACATAGACAAGTGTGGCTTATATTCAGGTGTGCCCAGTAGTCCAAAGATTACGGTAAATTGGATTCAAACTGGCTCTAAATCAAAATTTCTGGGAAAATAATGACATTGCTCGACAATTTTTACCGCATAAGTTCGTCAAATTTGAGGTGTCTATCTGTCTGTAGAAGCCATCCTTTTTTTGTAACAGATGGGGTTATATTTCTGTTGGAATTTAATTCAGAATCAGAATTGAATCCATTTCCCCATTCTGCCTAACAATTGGATCAGGCTTGTCCAAATGTTCTAATGCTGATAATCTGTTGGAGTCTTATACATCAAGCGTCTTAAATGTTTTGGATACTATTGCTCCTGTCAAGGTTAAAATGGTTAACAATAGACAAAAGGCACCTTGGAGAAGTGAAGATTCGGCACAGAAAAGAGAGTGCCGAAAAGCCGAACGGAAATGGCGCAATTTTGAGATATATTTTGAAATATACAAAGAAGTGCTTTGTGAGTTCAACCAGATTTTGCATGGAGAAAGGGAGAAGTACTTCTCTAATATCATCGCAAACGGCAGAAACAATTCTTGTGTTCTGTTTTCCACAGTAAACAGATTAACTAACCCTCCAGTTTCACTGCCCTTAGAACTAATCTCTATATCTAAGTGCAATGAGTTTGCAATATGTTTTTATGACAAAGTCCAAGGCATTAAAAATGGCAACCCTGCCACCAGATAAACACCTTGAGCTGACACATTTCACACCTGTTACTGACAAAACAATGGAGGAGGTTATCTCCGGTCAGAGTTCATGTACATGCTGCCTTGATGAATTGCCCACTAGATTTCTGAAGTCTGTGCTGACCAGCTTGTTACCACAACTTGTTCAGTTAGTTAACATCTCATTTGAGACTGGAGCATTTCCAAAGGCCTTGAAAACCGTCATTAAGCCTCTTCTAAAGAAGAGCAGCCTTGATACCGGCCCATATCAAACCTACCATTCTTAGGAAAAGTCCTAGTGAAAGTAATATATCAACAGCTCACTTTTACGGTGGCCGAGAGGGGTCACAACAAATACAAACGCCACAACAAACGCAAATGCTAAAACAAATACAAACACCACAACACAACAACTTTGAGCCACAACACAACAACTTAACGAAAGCCACAACAATACAACATAACGGAAGCCACAACACAACAACTTGACGAAAGCCGCAATGGAAGTGACCGGAGCCCGAAATGATTAGCAGCTAAAAACACTGTTACATGCTTTATACATAGTAAAGTGGATCAAATTAGCTTCACTACAGAGAGCTACACATTCTTCACTGCTCAAACGAGGGATTCCAGGAGGAAAAGTCTATTTATTAATAGCTATTGGCTTGTGGTACCGTAGCTATCATTAAGCCAGCTTTAGCCGCCTCACTCGACGTACTTTATTTCAATTCATGTTCTGCCCATGGACGTGTATTCGCATAGTCTGTGATCACAAACAACGCATAAGAACCAGTTTTAATAAAATATATTCAACAGAAGACTTCAAACTGACGCGTTATTGATGTAACCGGACTATTACGATGTTGTAGCTGTTCTAGATACATAAGCCTGTTTTGAAGCCTAACACCCATGCCTCTGGATATATTTCACATATGTACAGTACATTTATATATGTATATGAATGTACTGTCAGAAAACTGTGATCGAATCCATGAGACTACACGGGTCTAATCGGTGTGGCTTTCTGTGGCACAGCTGTGCGTCAGGACGCACGGCTGGCGGCTGCTCCACATATAATGGGTCACTCAGGGCAAGCTACAGGTGTGAGCGCGCAAAAGTACCGTCTGTCTATCTAATGGAAGTCTTCAATGCCCCCACACAGGCCTAAACGTTCTATTCCCATCCACAAACCAAAGACGCACAGAGCATTTTTAAATGTTAAGATAATCTGAGTCTGGAAAATGGTAGATTCAGTCGGTCGGTGCAGGTGCACGAGTTGAGGACAAAAGTTTGCCCGATAATGACCGGGCTGCACCGGGAGGCGCAGGTGCTCTGGACTTCAAAACGCTTTCGTGGACAGTGGGAGACTGGTGTCCTTTATCTGGAGCAGTTCTTGGGGACTGCACAAAGTTTCCCATATCCAGTGGTGCGTAAAAGAGGTCCGCGCTCATGGCAACCGCACGTTGAGAGATCTTTTGCGTCTTACTAACTTTGTGCAAGTGACAAATTACTGATAGCTTTGTTGGAGTAAAACATTTGACCGATTAAATTGACAGACATCTTTCCGCTGAACTCGTGCAGCACACAAATAAACAAATAAGCAATTGTGAAGATCTCCTCAAATAGTTGTTTGACCCCCCGTCCTTTCTACGAGTCTAAAGTACCCGCATGTGTAAAACCTTTGTGGAAGATCTTCAAAATGAAAAGATCTGCACATGACCATGCCATATGCTCCCCATGCAAACCTACATGGCTGACCCATAGGCGTATCTTTCCCCTCTGATTTGAGGCATGTGTGTGCCCGCGGCAGGTCAGTTTATGGGGAGAGATGCTGCTGTGGAGCGGCCACAACCCGTGCGTCCTGATGCACAGCTGCGCCACAGAAAGCCTCATTGATAAGACCCGTTTAGTCTCATGAATTCGATCACTTTGGCGACAGTGAAATATAAATATACTGTACATATGTGAAATATATCCAGAGGCATGTGTGTTAGGCTTCCAAACAGGCTTATGTATCTATAGAAGAACAGCTACAACATCGTAATAGTCCGGTTACATCAATAACGCGTCAGTTTGAAGTCTTCTGTTGAATATATTTTATTAAAACTGGTTCTTGTGCGTTGTTTGTGATCACAGACTATGCGAATACACGTCCATGGGCAGAACATGAATTAAAATAAAGTACGTCGAGTGAGGCGGCTAAAGCTGGCTTAATGATAGCTACGGTACCACAAGCCAATAGCTATTAATAAGTCCCCCAGGGGTCAATCTTGGGACCCCTCTTATTCAACTTGTTCATGCTTCCATTGGGTCAGCTAATTAGGGATGTAACGATTCACTCAAGCCCCGATTCGATTCGATTTCCGATTTGAAGTTCCCGATTTCGATTTTTTACCTTTTTTTTTTTTAGAAAAGAATGACTCCTTCATACCAATGTTTCTTTTGTTTTAACATCTGTATTTTTGTCCTTGTAATAAACTGCAACTGTCTCAGTAAGAGAACTTTACATTACAAAAAATTAAGACATGAAAATGAACTATAATCATTTTGTAGTGCTTGTAAATTTACATGTTTTCAGCATAAATAAGATATGTAGCAAAGCAAACATTTTGAGATTATATTTGTTTTACCAAACCTTTTTTTATTTTTTTGTTTTATTTTTTTTTGGCAGTCTGAACATAATACTACCATTTAGAACAAATTTTGCAATGCAGTTTTTTTTAACCCTCGGACGCCTCACTGCCTCCGGTGCAGCCTTTGTAAACATGAGGAAAAAGACATGACAGCTCCTGTAGGTATTGGATTATTTGACAAACGGACATTTGTTTAGGATTTCAGCAGAATCAGAGCAGGTTGGTCAGATGGTTGTCAGTTTACGATCTTTGGTAAACTTCTGTCAAAATGCTAAACTCTGTGTTAGCCGCTAATGCTAATCTCGTAGCCGCTAACTTTAGCTGCGTCTGTGGCTTCCATGCCTACACGTGTATGTGTTTACATGGTGTGGCGTGTGTTGAGGGTGAGGCGGGGAAGGTGTGGAGCTTGTCTTGAGAAAAAGTTAACGTCGTTAGAAACAATAAGCTATGTTCCGGTCTATTTCGGTCAGGCAAAATGGAGTAGCTGAGGGTGGCTTTAAAATCG
Source organism: Proterorhinus semilunaris (assembly GCA_021464625.1). NCBI lineage: Eukaryota > Metazoa > Chordata > Actinopteri > Gobiiformes > Gobiidae > Proterorhinus > Proterorhinus semilunaris. The sequence goes on from CM038359.1 coordinate 9,735,797, forward strand.
ATTTAAATTTTTTACATCGATTCACATTTTACGCATATTAAATCGATTTTCGATAAATCGTTACATCCCTACAGCTAATAAACAGCAACAATGTGTCGTACCACAACTACGCAGATGACACTCAGATCTACGTGTCACTGACGGCAGGTGAACAGGGGCCTGTAGATACTCTCTGTCACTGCATCGAACAGATCAGTTTGTGGATGCAAAACAACTTTCTCCAACTAAACTCAGACAAAACTGAGGTCATTGTTTTTGGCCCACAGACACAAAGACAAAGTGTTATCAGTCACCTTGAGTCTCTCTCTCTAAAAACAAAAAATCAGGTTAGAAATCTAGGCGTAATCTTGGACTCAGACCTGAACTTAAACAGCCACATTAAAGCAATAACATCATCAGCTTTTTCCCATCTGAGAAACATTGCTAAGATCAGAGGAATAGTGTCAAAACCAGACTTAGAGACACTCATCCATGCATTTGTCTCCAGCAGGTTAGACTACTGTAACGGCTGCTCACTGGCCTTTCTAAACGAGCTGTTAGAGCTGCAGTACATCCAGAACGCTGCTGCTCGAGTCCTGACAAGAACCAGGAAATACGACCATATTAGTCCAGTGCTCCGGTCTCTGCACTGGCTTCCTGTCACTCAGAGAATAGAATTTAAAACAGCTCTGCTCGTGTACAAGTCTTTTCATGGTTTAGCACCAAAGTCCATCTCTGACATGTTAGAGCCGTATGAACCATCTCGGGCCCTGAGAACGTCAGGGAGGGGTCTCCTGGTGGTTCCCAGAGTCAATAATAAACACGGTGAGGCTGCGTTTCAGTTTCATGCAGCTAAAGACGATTTACTTCGGACATCTCTTGTATGAAACAGGTGCGTAAGAGAAGGCCACTGGCCGAAACGTTGCATTTAATAAAGGAACACTGATGTTGCAAGTATACAGTGTGCGAGAGTTTCATGCAGCTAAAATCTGGAACAGTCTTCATGAGGATGTGAGACAGGCCTCAACTCTGACAATGTTCAAATCCAGGCTGAAAACAGCTCTGTTCATATGAAAACTGAAAGTATTTTATCTGCACTCTTGCCTTTTACTGTAATTTAACATTTTTATGTTGATGTTTTATTGATTGATTTTTATCTGTTTTCTTGTAATTTCATGCAACTGTGAAGCACTTTGAATTGCCTTGTGTATGAATTGTGCTAAATAAACTTGCCTTACAGAATTCAGTACGCAGGAGAGGTTTTCTTCTGATGACCAGCGTTGCCTAAACCTTTACATCTACATGCAGCTGCACAAACTAAAAACCCATACAGCTTGCTCTACACACTGTTGGGTTTCAGTTCCGCCAGTGCAAAGCCATGTACTTAAGGCTGCTTTCTACATAGTCATTTAGGAATTACGGTACATTGAGTTACATTCAAGTGGCCAACCACATAAAGGAAACCAACTTGCTCTATTTCAGCTATTGCATTTTACTGTACGTCCTTATAGCCACCACGCTGTGTGCTCACCTTCAAACACACACTATTTTATTGTGTTTGTAAATGTGTCCAGCTAAATTACACCCAAATGAGTTTTTACATTTTACAAGACCCGCAAATTGAATGTATAACTTGGTTAGTGAACCTCAAAAAGAAAGCCAATTGATTGGAAGTGGTTGGAAGGAGCCACAGAAAAGCATGATACTTCCTGAAGAGGCTAAAAATGCATTGAAGGGACTAACTAGAGACGTTTAATTATTCTAAATGAGTGTTAAGAGAAAACTGGGGAAAGCCCAAAACAGAACTACAGCCTACTTTTAACCAACCGACGAAAGGTTATGAGTGCAATCCTGAATGACAGGTGACAGGAAGTAGAAACAAGTTGGGTATATATTTCATGAATGAAATTATGATTCATCTTAATTTTTTTTATGTGTAGGAGTTGTAGTCAGTTCAGTTCAGTTGCTTTATTGTCAATTCTACCAACTGTAAAGCACACACTGGGAATGAAAAAGTACTCCCAAAGCCTCGGTTCAAAATCATCAGGAAACATTATACATGCATTTCCCGTGACGTCACGCATTGTTGTGGCCGCCATTTTGAATACCGAAACACCGAACACCGCCGTTATGCCATCCGCTTGTTGCGCTGTGGGATGTACAAATGCCCTGTCTCAGAAAAAGGGACTGGCATTCTCCAAGTTTCTTAATATACTGTATATGACATTCACGCTCTTAACAGGCTTGTCCTTGTTTGACATGTCCCCTGTCCACACTCCTTACAGCAGTGCATCAGTCAACAGTGCCCCCTGGAACAGGTCACCACACCACATCAGTTCCACTTATCTTCACCACTGGGATACTGCTGCTTCACTGGACATAGCTGACCAGGCAAAAAGGGTTTGGTAGGCTTTTCTGTACCGTGTCCTTTTAAACCAGAGTTCCCCAAACTTTTCAGGCAGGGACCCCAAAAATGTACACATAAACAACTCGGGACCCCATTACATAAAAATATATTGCCTCTTATGCTACTTTTAGTTAATGCTTCAGAAAAAGTAACTATTTCAACTGGACTTTTAGTTAATATGCATTTAAATAGTTTATTTTAGATGTTTTTATTTATTTATTTTTTATTCTTGAAATAATCTTGGGACCCTTACTCAAGGCCTCACGACCCCCTGAGGGGTTCTGACCTCCACTTTGGGAACCACTGTTTTGGACAAGTCCTCTGGAGCTACTAAAAGTTAGTCACAGAACCATTTTCAGAGGGTTGCAAGCCCTTCCCAAGGAGCATTTCTGTCCACACTTATCTACTGACAAAGTAGAAAAACAATATGTGCCTTTGTCTGTGTAAGTTCTCAGTCATACATCTTCTGTACTCAGTAGTTGAAGTCCTCGAACGTTTCGCCTCTCATCCAAAAGGCTTCGTCAGCGACAAAGGTCCCACTCTGGATGCAGCTGAATATAGAGACCAACGGGGAGGAGTTAGGGTAGGCCCGGCTCCTCCTCTCTAATCACAGCTACTCTCACCCGTGGGTAAACCCCGATCTGCTCACCTCAGTATCGGTCAGTCCTGTCCTATTCATAGATGATCACTACCCAGTATATGTCCTATTCATGGATGATCACTGCTAATTACCTGCCTATTGTTCTTTTGTTGGCTGAGGTGCCGTCTCCTTGGACTGGCCCCGCCCTGTCAGTTTCTCCCGAAGGAGATTGGAGTACAGGTGCACCACAGACTGAGGGCCACTTGTGCTTTCTGTTCGGTGTTGATAAAGTCTCTTCTGTAAAATTTGCTATTTTTTGTCAGGAAAGAAAATCCCGCCATGAACCGGAATGGACTGACCGATACTGAGGTGAGCAGATCGTTAGAGACGCTCTACTTCAAAGGGGTTTACCCACGGGTGAGAGTAGCTGTGATTAGAGGGGAGGAGCCGGTCTCAACCCTAACTCCTCCCCGTTGGTCTATATCTTCAGCTGCGTGCAGAGTGGGACCTTTGTCGCTGACGAAGCCTTTTGGATTTTAAGGGCGAAACGTCTGAGGACTTCAACTATTGAGTACAGAAGATGAATCAAGTACCTTCATTGAATATGTGCCTTTGTTCAAAGTTGTTTTGATAATGATTTTAGTTTTATAAGCTGATTCAATGCTTAAATCTTCAAGTGTGGCATAATACAGTATTATATAACAATCAATTGTTGACTTGTCATTTTGTATGGCACGTAAGCCAAACATACTATATGTTTGGGGGAATTTCCAGTGTTGCCACAGTTACTTTGAAAAAGTAATCTGCTTACTGATTACTCTTTTGAAAAGTAACAGTTACTTTACTGATTACGTGATTTAAAAGTAACTAAGTTAGATTACACATTACTTTGTTAGGTACCCTCAACAGCTGCCGACTGTTGTGAGATTAGTATTTTCTCCAAATGAAGCTACGACTGTTTACGGTGACCACTAGAGGGCACTACATTACTGCTGTTGTGCAATGCGTCGCTCATGTTCACCTCGTGCTACGACCTGTTATCTTTTTTCATAACACTGACAAAACCTCCACCGCCTCATCAGTTCAGAACCACTGTCCGACTATTGGCGAGTTTTCATCTCTGTTTTTTAGTGCTTTTGTGGCCTCATTTTTGAAGAGTAATAAATGCACATAGTTCCTCCACTCATCATGTTTTTATCATCTAATTTAACACTCTTTAATTCGTTTTCGAAGAAAGATATTAGTCATTTGTAGCACACACAGCGGTGCACAGTATGGTTAAACCTCCGTTATAATTGAGCATTCAGTTCCACAGAGGACTGTATTTCTCTTTTACTGTGGACCATAAAACACATGAGTGAACGACCCCAGTGTATACATGTTAGCTTTAGCATGAGCGCACTTAACAACCTGTGGATTTTTACCCTTCACTCCACACTTAAATATATGTTTCTTGGCCAAGAGTCTAACTGTTGGCTACTGGACCAGCAAAAAACTTAATATTACAATATAAAAAAACCTTTGGCACCACTTCAACTTCTGCTGCAAAAGATATTGAAAAAGAAATGTAGTTACCTCCGCTGGTGCGGTCACATGGATGTTTAATCATAGCCTGTAGCTGCCCGTCTAATCGTACCCGTCTGGTGTGGCTTTGTCTGCTGGGGTCTGAACCGTGGGTGGTGTGAGGGTTTTCAGGGTGTCCAGTGTGGGAAGGGAGCACAAAAATAAATGGGCAAACTCACATTTCGGTCAAGATGAAGGTTAGCTATGTTTGTTTTTAGCCCAAACGCAAAACCCGTGTATAAATGTACGTGAGTTTGTAGTTGGTCAAAATGACAAAATAATGTGAATTCTTTTCTTCAGCTGCAACAATATTCCTTGTTCTTCTCTTGAGCAGCCGCTGTCTTGATGGAGGTGTATTGAATGCGAGATAGCAGGCAGAAAGGTCCCAAAGTCATGGTTCAACTACTGTACTACTGTAGCCCTACCTCAGCTATCAGGTCAAACTCATAACATACTGCTACTTTAATACAACTTGTCTGTGTTTGCTCTTGTTCTTGGTCTGACTGAGTGCGGGTCACAGGGGTCCCAAGATGGTTACAAGATGAAATAAAAGGAAAATGCCACAGTGTTGATTCTGGCCTGCGTGGGGCCTCGGTGTAGATTATGCATGTTTCCCCTGTGTGAGTTCCCTGAGTCCCCTAAGGGTGAACACACACACTACACAATTGTTATCATAACATCGGCACAAACAACTGATTAATGGCCACAGTGAGCCCCACGCAGACCACGCCAAACAGCACAACATTATATCACCAAAAGTTCACAAGAACAACTTTTTCCAGCAACCTTTCAACCAGAGAGTTTAGCGGCACTTACTGTTCTCCATCTCCATCACGGGGCTGGAGTCTGCCCACGTGCTTTTCTTCATAAATACACTGGAAACATGTCCCGCTTCCTCGTGTCTCTGACTTTTAATTTCCATTTGAGAGAACTGTAAACAAGTTCAGGAAGACTCGTACCTGAGCCATTGAACTGTGTTTGCGCCGACGGTGATCACATGACACCGTTGACCAATCGGGACACACACGGTTTTCCCACGCTCTCACACCGTGGCCTATCTTTGCTGATCTAGGGTCGGATTTTCTCGTCCAAAAAGAGAAATCAAGCAGGAGAGAAGACAGAGACGCTGGAGGCATTAGCTGTAACAGACTCATTACTCGTGTAATGATTCTCACTCATCATGTGTGAACCACCAGTCGTTCTGTAATCGCTCTAAATTCAGTCGTGTAGTGTGGACCCCCCCATTCTTCACAAAATCTTTTAAGAGTGACAAAATCGTGTCGTCTGTGTTATTTTTCATGTTCTTTGTTTGATTAGGGTCAAACAAAGAAGTATATCCTGTTAAAATAAAATCATTTAGTTTCCTTATAAATTGCTAAGTTCCAATGTAAATTATGACGGCTACTCCAGTTGACAACCCTCAAAACCAATCCCAATCGTTTACATGTTTCCCTTCAGTCTGGAGATTATTCCGCTTCGCTTCATTACAGGAAGTCCCAAACTAGTTCAAGTTCACCATTAGCGGCAGATTAGCGATAGGATCAGCAGACTCAGCTACTGTGGCAATGCTAAAGCAGATTGGAGTCTGAGCCGCAAACACAAAGGGTCACTTCAGAGCCCATATAAACAACAACCGCTGTCCGCCGGTTCAGAAGAACGTTTTCTAAACTTTGTTTCAAACTTATGTAAAGTGATGGAGTCGGCTTAAAAAAGTTTCCCAGTTTCTTTATTGTGTTTTAAAGCCACGTTGCGCAATATTTCACCCAAAAAATAGAATAAAATACAAACATTTAAAGTCCTGCGTCTATATGCAGGTTTGGTTTTCCTTAGACCTGAGCTGTAGCTTTGCTGGGAGCGGGACATCACCAGCTCGTCTCCATGGAGATGTGGCTGCTTTGCTTTGATGGCAGACAGCAAACATTAAGCTCCTCTTCAAAATGCTTTTGATAAAACATCATTGTGGGTGTCTGGCCGATAGCATTAGGAGCATGGGGTATGTTCCGCTGTGTGGCTTTAAAGCGACAGTCCCTGAACCCACTCAATGTTTTTTAGGTATCGGTGTCATATTTACAGATAACTTTAAACAGCAACTTGTGGCTGCCTCAAATTCAAAACAACTCCCAGGTGTGTCACAGCATGTATGCCCCCTCATCCCTGTTCATTCAGCATATTTCCTGATCGAGAAGGGGACCTGCAGTACATGTGGGAGAACATGCAAAACTCCACATGGATAGGCACCATTTCTTGTCTTCAAAACTAAGCGACATTGTAACTATTTCTTGGCACCTCCGTAATCTCTTCCTGCTTTTGGACTCTCGCCTGCAACATGAATCTCCATGCCTTTCAGACCTGTTTTGAAAAGTCTCCATTTAGAGAATAGGTAATCCCACAGACTCCCAACCACTCCAGGTTGGTCAGATTGAGACAGAAATCCGCTGTGAACCGTACGCTTTGAGAAGACCTGGGGGGACCCTTTTGTGGTCTCCAAACAAACCAAAGAATTCACCATACAACACGCAAACCCCGCGTATGGCAGTGTGCGGACAAATCAGCTCACCGCTAATCGTCCTTTGTCACGCGGCGGCATTCCCCACGGTCGTCCGCGGCAACCGGGGTTTAGGATCGGGGTTTGACAGGCGTGTTGCTCAGATTAGGGCGGGATACGCCAACGCTAATGGAGAACCCCCACGGACTAAGGTTTGGGGCAGAGAAAGAGAGCGCATCGCGAAACACAATGTGGTCTAGCCCTGGCTTTTCGGGGCTCTCCGCTTAAAACCAAAACATGTGAGCCAATGCCATGTTTGTGTCCAAGTGGAGACAGTTTCACACTTCATAGCACTGTATACATAGTGTAAGAAATGTGTTGCTTTATTATTTTTTCATTATAGCTTTGTACCAGAGAACGTCATTCCCTCCAAGAAAGAACAATATATACATGCAGTTGGGCCATAAAGTTCCCAAACCTAAAGACCAGTGCACATTTTCTCAAAACCTCCAAAATACCTTCTGTTGAAATCAAACATCGGACATTTGCATTTGACCCACTCTTTGCGCAGCTGCTCCCAAAATGCCTTCTCATCACCAGCTCAGCATAAACGTCGTCCGCTGCGGTCGGCTGTCCCGCTTGTACACCGTGTAATGTAACTGCTCGCTTTAAGAACAGGCCCGTTTTGATCTTTTGATTAGAGGCGGGCCGCGTTTGAGCCAAAATAGCCAGCGTGCTTGTCCCGCTTTAGGGCCGTTTCATGTAAGGACTGCCGTGGCTTTGTCCTGTCACTTCTCCCCGGGATTGGATAAACACTTCCACTGGACGCTCCCAAGGATGTAGTTAAAGCAAACCACGATTATAGCCTTAGGGAGTAGCCTGTATAAATATCTATGGAGAGGGAGGGCAGCCCTGACGAGCAGCTGTTCTCTGCTCAGCTTCTGTTTAACGTGTCTCCAAAAATGCTCAGCTTGTTTGACCCCAAAGGTGAAGCCGCTCCATGGTGCACGTGCTGAGAAGTTCTTTTCTTTAGAAATACAGCACGAGGCAAAATGGGTAAAGCTGTTAACCTTTGTTTAATGGAAAAATGGTTTTAAGTACATGTTTTCTATCAATAACAAATGTGGGCAGTAATCTTCAACTATAACTTTTTTGACTCCTGAAGGCCCTATACCTGATTTTTTTTTATTTCAAACTATGAAAGCGAAAACCACTAAATTAACACGGACAAAGCTAGACCAACGCGAAAAAAGGTCTCAAGAATATCAAAATATTCGTTAAGAAAATTCAGGCCTGCTGAGAGGGAACAAAATGCCCAAACCGCCGAAAATAGAGGCGAAGCAACAGGCAGATTCAGCGGTGGAAGATGAATACGTAAGCCTCAGTCGAGTCACGGAGCTCATGGAGCAGCAGAGGGTCATGTTCAGGGAATTAATTCAACAACAACAGGAGAACTTCAAAGGATTTATTAAACTCATCATGGAATCAACAAACACCCGCATGGATTTACAGACTAAGGACATTCAAGAACTAAAAACAAGCCTGCAGTTCACGCAAGGTGAGGTAGACACTTTGAAAGAACAAAATCTGAAACTCACGGAGCGCACAAACACCTTACAAACGGATTTTTACAAAGTATGTGACAATCTACACATCATCACGGACAAACTGGAGTATCTGGAGGGGCAGAGCCGCAGAAATAACCTGGTATTTGAGGGAGTGTTGGAGTCGCCCGGGGAGACTTGGGCCGACGCCGAGGAAAAGGTGAAAGAAATACTGAAGGAGAAGCTCCAGCTACATCACGCGGTGGAGGTGGAGAGGGCTCACCGCGTAGGGAAACCGGGCGGCGGGAGAGACTGGCCGAGACCCATCATCGCCAGACTACTGAGGTGGAAGGATCGTGAAGAAATCTTACAGCGCGCCAAACGACTCAAAGGAACAAAAATCTTCATTAACGAGGACTACACCGAATCAATAAAAAGAAAACGTAAAGAACTGATGCCGGAGCTGAGAGCTGCACGAGAAAGGGGGGAGATCGCCTTCTTGAGATATGACAAACTCATTATACGTCCACGCAGCAGTACACCACATCCAGTATAAACACCGAGAAAAACGTATGGATTTTGGTATGTAAAAGCACATAATTTCACATGTCTAGTAATACATATAGTTCTATAGGAAGCACCGACTTGGACTTTTCAATAAGGAGAATTGCTGAAGCAAACTCCCAGGATTTTACATTCTCTCAATACGACCTACAGAACACTGAGATCGACATCGACCCGGAAAATAACTTCTTTTCTAGAGCTACCAATGACTGTCAATACTACACAGAGGATCTGTACAATAGTAAAATTAAGAACATTAAGGCATTCACTGTAATCCACTTCAATAGTCGAAGCCTCTATGCAAACTTTGACCACATCAAAAGCTTCTTAAAACAGTTTTCCACACCATTCAGTGTCATCCTAATCACAGAAACATGGATCAATAATGACAGAGAATTTGAGTTTTCTATTGAGGGTTATGAATTTATAAGTATGAACAGAAGGAACAAGCATGGAGGGGGCGTAGCTATGTTTATAGACTCCAACTATAGTTACAAAGTAATGCAAAATAAGACAATGGTGGTGGATGATACACTTGAATGCCTTACTGTAGAGATTACAAGGCAAAAAAAGAAAAATATTATTGTGAGTTCTATTTATAGAACACCTGGCTCTGATATAGATGTTTTTTCTAACTGGATGGAGGAGCACTTTTCAGGATTAAATCATAAAGTCATGTTTGTGGGGGGAGACCTCAACATCGATTTGTTAAACCCATATAAACATAAAAAGACGGACGAATTTATAAATACTTTATTCAGTATAGGTCTGTTTCCTCTAATCACTAAACCAAGTAGAATAACAACCCATAGTGCCACCTTGATTGATAACATTTTCTCAAATGAAATTGAAAGTGATACAGTCAGCGGGTTAATTATAAATGATATTAGTGATCACCTTCCAGTTTTCGTTATGTATAAAAATGGATATGTAAAAGATGAAGAGGAAAACAAGTATTGGTTTAGAAGGGTAAAAACAGAGAAAACTATTGATGCATTTAAAAAGGAGCTTTTAGCTCAAGACTGGAGTATTGTGTACAGAGAGAATGACACGAATATGGCTTATGATGAGTTTACGCGAGTATTTCAAAAGGTATACGACAAAAACTGCCCAATGAAGAAATATTGTAAAAACAGAAAGTGTAAAGAAACACCATGGATGTCTAAAGGTTTACTAAATGCTTGCAAGAAAAAAAATAATCTCTACAAAAACTTTATAAATAACCGAACAAAAGAAGCTGAGGATAAATATAAGAAATATAAAAATAAACTGACAGGTATCATTAGAAAATGTAAACAGGATTATTATAATAAGTTGTTGGATACTAATAAGAATAATATTAAAGGTTTATGGAACATCTTAAATAGTATAATTAGAAATAAACCAAGAACGATTAAGTATCCAAAATATTTCAAAGATGAGGATAACACTTTAAATAACATGAATGAAGTAGTCGAAACATTTAATAAATTCTTTGTAGATGTTGGACCGAACCTTGCTGCAAAAATTGCAAACGTTGAGAACTATAATTGTGAACTGATAGACACAAATCCTATGTCCCTGTTCCTAAATCCTGTGGAGGAAAAGGAGATACTGGACATTGTTAAAGGGTGTAAAAATAAGACCTCGACCGATTACCATGAAATGGACATGAAAACTTTAAAAACTGTTATTGAAAGTATCTCTAAGCCGTTAACTTACATTTGTAACTTATCGTTGCAAACTGGACAATTTCCTGATGGTATGAAAGTAGCAAAAGTGATTCCTCTGTTCAAAGCAGGAGATAAACATCTCTTTACAAACTATAGGCCTGTTTCCCTTTTACCGCAATTCTCTAAAATCTTAGAAAAGGTTTTTAACTCTAGACTTGACGGCTTTATTGAAAAGTGTAATTTACTCTCGGACAATCAGTTTGGTTTTAGGAACAATCACTCAACCTCACACGCGCTCTTTGATATAACTGAAGAAATAACTAATGCTGTAGATAACAAGAAATATGCAATAGGGTTATTTATAGACCTGAGTAAAGCGTTTGATACAATAAACTATGATATATTAATTAATAAACTAGAACATTATGGAATTAGGGGGGTAGCTCTACAGTGGGTCACCAGTTACTTAAAAAATAGAAAACAATGTGTGAAAATCTGTGATTATCAGTCGAGTTGTCGACAAATTGTCTGTGGTTTACCTCAAGGTTCTATTCTAGGCCCAAAATTGTTTAATATGTATATTAACGACATTTGTAAAACGTCTGAAGTACTTAAATTTATCTTGTTTGCTGACGATACAAATATTTTTGCATCAGGAGACGACTTACAGCAGCTGTGTCGGATTGTTAACTTGGAACTCAAAAGTGTCAACAAGTGGTTCAAACAAAACAAATTATCTCTAAATCTGAGTAAAAGCAAAATGATGATATTTGGCAACTGTAATTCCAATGCTCAGGAAGCGATTCAGATAGAGGGTGTTGTTATCGAGCGAGTGCATGAAATCAAATTCCTTGGTGTGATTATTGATGACAGAATTACTTGGAAATCTCATATTAAATATATATCTACGAAAATTTCTAGAAACATTTCAGTAATTGCAAAAGCAAAGCACATTTTAAACATCAAAGCTCTACATACCTTATACTGTTCTCTGATTTTGCCCTACTTATATTATTGTACTGTGGTTTGGGGTAGTACTTATAAAAACACAGTTAAACCAATAATATTGTTGCAAAAAAGAGCTCTCCGAGTAATTCATAAAGTTGGGTTTTTGGACCACACAAACTCATTATTTTTAAAATCAAAGATCATGAAGTTTTGTGACATTGTTGAGTTCCAAACTGTACAGATGTTATTCAAAGCAAGGTATAAATTGTTACCAAACCAAATACAAAGAAGGTTCCAAGAACGTACTGGTCGTTATGAATTACGTGATGAATTAAACTTTAGGATTCAGAAACATAGCACAACTTTGAAAAGTTTTAGTCCAACAGTTAATGGTGTACAATTGTGGAATAAACTGGAGATGGATTTGAAACGATGTCCAAACATCAACCTGTTCAAATTTAAATACAAACAAAAGACTTTTGAAATATACAGACAAGAAGAAATGTGTTGCCACTAAGGGGAGCAGTAGGATGGATTATGTGTATTGTTCCTCTATAATCTGGAAGAGTGTTGCTGCTTGGAACGGTTGTCATTCTATTGCTCAAACTCACAAACGGAGAATTAGGGTTGGCAGGTTATGGATCTGTTGAGAGGAATCCTCCCAACGGGCTCAAAACCTTGTCTTTTAATGCACCACTCAGCATAGGAACATCATCTACAAATCAGCTGTTAGGGGGTTTGTTGAAGGGGAGTTACTGCCCTCTTCAACTGGCTCACTCTCTGGCTTTTTAATGCACCACACTGTGCAGGGCTTTCATCATACTTCACATATAACTCAATTAAATAAATATATAATAATGATGATGATAATTAAACCCAAATTAAAATTATACTGAGAATGGTAATGACAACTGGAAAGTATCAAGATCTCAGATTATAATATCTATTAATGTACCTTTATACCATAAAAGTAACTCTGTAATCACGGGTAAAAATATGCAAGCAATATATTAAGTAACACATTTTTTGACTTGCTTTGTTCTAGACATCGTATATGAAACTAGATTGTTGTTGTAGCTGTGCGTTGTTTCAATTAATTATATAAAGAGTTAATATATTTTTGTTGTTTGTTGTAAGTTGGTCTGTATGAATGTAGCTGCTTGAAATGTTTTGAAATGTTCTTTTTTTTATTTTATTGCACTTGGGGGTGGGGGCTCATAAGCTTTTTGCTTCAGCCCACTCCTTTTGAGCACAATGTGTATTGCTCAAATAAACAAATAAACTAAACTAAACTAAACACTGCAAACTCATTTATATCAGATCTGTGCCACTAATAATATAAACAGTTTCTAATGATAAATCGGGTGTAACATGCTATAAAATTGCATGTACTAATTTCACGTAGTACTTAGAAAACCATGCCTTGGTAAATCAGGCCCTAAGTGTGTTCATCGAGGTGCCGTGCTGTTGCTAACAATGTTGTTTGCTGAAACTGAAAGTTTGTGTTTCCTAAGTCAGCTCCAGGCCAACCTCCTAACCAGCTCTGGACCGTAAGACTGTGTCTCAAAGTCACTGTCTCATAGTCATTATTTCAAATGATAAACAATGTCAAATATGCAGGCTGGGGGACACAAACGATTTTTTTTAAGCCTCAATCATGTCCACTTTAAACACAGCCCAGATGATTTCTTTTTTCAAACTTTCACTTTAGTAAAAGCGAAATAACTTGCGTCGAAAAGTCAAAGTACATTACAAGTACATTGTTAGTCTCCACTTCATTTCTCCTTATACAATATGCTTTTATGACCCTGCACAGTGGAGAAGCCGCTGTGAACATTTCTCTTTACTCTGGCACGCGTCCATATTGAATCACTAATCATTTTCACGCTTCCAACCTCCTTTTTCCCTGAGGACCACCCCATGTGACACGGTGCAACGGGGGACAAATTGTGAGAAGACACATGAGCAAAACTCTGAGGTTGACGGTTTGACAGATTTTGCAGTCGCGGTCGCCAGGTCCTGGGAGGGAAAAAAACAATGTGCTTTCATGTGGTTTGGAGCGACACAGCAAGCAGTAATTCACGAGCTAAAGTGGCCCCGGAGCGCAGCATGGGTGTCAGAATGCAACTTTCCGAGGTTCAGGAGGAAAAGCAGACAGGAAGACCGCAAAGTACAATGTTGAGGTGGAGACTGTCAGTGAGATGATTTAAAATAACCAGAGTTTCAACCAGGAAAGACATGATGCTTTGTTCGCAAACAGTCCAATTCTTTATGGTGAATAGGACGAGCCTGAGAGGTACAATCTGATGGGTTCAGTATGCAGCAAATGACAGTAATATTATATGTAGGAATTAATTATGTGGTAAAAAAACAAGTAATGTGCAAGCATGTGGAAAATAAATACATAAAAGAAGAGTAATGATTTGGCAGTTTTGATCTGGGGTCGCTGCAGTTGATCAAGTGTTGGTTCATCAGCACCCTGTGAGACTACTTGAACATCCTAAATGACCAGGTTATTCCATCAATGGATTGATTTCTTCTTCCCTAATGGCATGGGCATATTCCAAGATGGCAATGCCAGGATTCATCGGGCTTATGTTTACATGAAAACGTGGTTCAGGGAGCAGCACGAGACAATCATTTTCACACAAGGATCGGCTGCCACAGAGTCCAGATCTTAACCCCATTGAGAATCTTTGCCATGTGCTGGAGAAGGATGTGCACTGTGGTCACACTCTCCCATCATTAAAACAAGATCTTGGGGAAAAATGAACCAAACACTGGATCTTTTGACATTGCAGGAGCTTATTGAAGCAATGCCACAGTGAATGGGTGTTGGAACAGGACGTCTCCAGCTCATCTCCGTGGAAATTTCCACTAAAGGCATACGAATATGACATTTAAATAGGTTAGGTCCACATCCAAATCCATTCTTTAATTACCCACTCAAAAATAGGTCATTAGGAACATGTTTTGCTTTACTGAATCCTCTCTCTTCACCAGGAGCCGGACTTGATAAAAGACAATTGAGCTGAGCGCGCCCAGGTACAGTACATGTTGCACTATGAAGCGAGTTGAAACTGCGTTGTGATGCTGATGGTCTCCTCCACCTCATCAGATCCATCAGACGCCTCACGTTGCTTCACTGACACCTCCACCTGCCGGGGTCTTAGCGCCAAAGTTAATCTACAGGTATTTACCGCACCTCACTGTACTGTACCGTGTTGTTGACATTTAAGGCCTTCCACCATCACTGTCTCCATAAAGCTTTTACTGCATACTTTCCGAGGCGGCCCTGCCCCTGAGGTTTACTGTTCTCTCAGTCTTTGTGGCTCCGTGTACTTAAGCGTTTTCAAGCATTCTCCTTGTAATGGGGATATTTCAAACATCGGACAATAACCAGACCCTCTTCTCCTCGCTACACCACAGAGAAAACATGTTCAGGATTTGCATTTCTTCTGCAGATTTATAGTTGCAGTTGGTAGTTTTTACACCAGAGTTGAAGTGAAGAAAACTTGACAAACGTTGGATTTGTATCACTTTTTTGTCCAAAAGCATGCACAGTTGTGAATCTGAGACCATTTAAGAACGAACAATAGCTTCTAAATCGGACACGTTTGATATTTGTTGTGAGTCGTGGGGCCCTTGCGGTGCTGAATGCTTTTGAAAGCAGCAAGTACACGTTAGTATGCTGCAGCTGCAGGAGCCACAGGGAAGCAAACACCGCTCTGAACGCAGGCTGAAGCTTGGTTGTTTAATCCCAGCTTCAACAAGCATCACTGGTTTGTCCAAGCTTACTTTTGAATGAATAAAACCACGTAAAGCATCATAGAAAGGTCTACTTTTCAGTTGAACCCAGGGACCACACCACATCGGAGATATACCATAGCCATAAACCAGGCCAAGACATTTCCATTCTGACATCAATGACAAATTACCCCTTGTCAAATATGAATGATGCCGTTTAAAATATGGCACTGGATGGCGGGTTTGTAGAGCAGCCTCAAAACACATCTTGGCCTCTAAGCACCTGTTTTATTCGCTACACGTGGTGGGATTTAGTCTAAATACGTGTACAGTATTTCCTCCTGGAAACACCACCTTAACGTGGTGGAGGGGTTTGAGCGCCCGAATGATCCTGGGAGCTAAGTTGTCGGGGGCTTCGTGCCCCTGGTAGGGTCTCCCATGGCAAACAGGTCCTAGGTGACGGGTCAGACAAAGAGCAGTTCAGAAGCCCCTAATGAGAGACCAACAGGCCCCGGTTAATCGTGAGGCCACCCTTCCACCTGCAGGAGGAGCCATAGGGGGCTGGTGCAATGTGATTTGGGCAGCTCCAACAGCTGCCCCCACGACCCGGCAACGGAAAAGTGGAAGAAAATGGATGGATGAATGGACTTGTACAGTAGATGTGAAAAACATGAACTCTGTCAAAAGGTGTTTTTGCGCCGGGACACGCCTGAGGAGAGTGAACTCGCATGCCCCTGGGACAGTTGGGTCTGCGGGCCATGTGAGCGCATGTGCCGAGAGGACAGGTTTGAGACCAAAGACACGAGTACAAAGGCCAAAATCAACAGACGGGACACACAGGGGCGGCAGCTCTGAACAGAGACATACTGGGGGAACATACTACGGCTGGTAACTGCTTTTCAACCCAGTTACTGTACAGAAAGAAAGCGGTCAGTGCATTTTGTCATCCATAAAAAATATTTGCTTCATTTTAAAATGTACAGAGGTTAAAGATGAAGCAATTAATTAATTATGAAGTAAAGTCTATGATCGGTTCTCTGGTCTCACGTAAAAATCCAAAATAGCTTTCACTTTTGGATGGAAAGCAGCAGCGCGCATGGTGGATATTTGCTTCAAGAGAACATTAACGTGATGTAAAGGTGGAAATGAGATTTCACCTGGATGTGGACATGTGTAGATGAGAAATTACAGAGAGGACTGTATGGATCTGTCTTCAGGCATAGCTCTCAAGTGTCCTGTTTTGCACCTCTTTCTTGATTTGTTTTATCCCATAAATTTCCCGTATTTTAATAAAATATTTACACTCCTGCCACCTGCAGAAGCGTGAGTGGCGACAGTTGTGAGGTTACATAGCATCAAGTCTCCCATTTTGGCCAGGAAACTACCGTATTTTGACCTGTTTTGGAGCTTGATTGCGGCAGTGGACGCCGGAAAATTTCCTGTATTTCCAAATCCATATCTTGACAGGTATGGTCTTTAAGCCAAACCTAAACTGACCCACACCGACTTCATTCTTTTTCTGGTGCATGGAACTCTGGACACACTATTTCTTCTGCTTTCTGTGCTTTCTGTGGTTCATAAACTCACTGGAGGCATCTCTCAAATGACAGCTCGAATCAATGTCAGGAGGCGAAACAGTGAAAACCTTGCCACCTGAAAGCGAATCATCGCCACACTGGCAAAATACAAAACGTAAAGTCACATACACAATGTAAAACACGTCTTCAAAGGTCCTGGCAAAGGAGTTTGCTGCTTGTTGCGATCTATGGAGCTGTCCCCACAGAGGAGAGTGAAGGTGCAGAGGAGGAGACGGTGAAGCGGGGGCGAGGCAAAAAGGCACATTAAAGTGTTAGAATGTAATGGGTTTTGTAGATTGCTGAATCAATACAAGCAAGCAGCTAAAAATATTACATCTAAAATGCAACAGAATGCTAGAAGTGGCATTTGATTTGTTTCAAATTTCCTGAAGACCCCTAGCCTGGCTAACGCCAGACTGCTGTGTGCGCTCGAATCCTTTTGAACTTTACAGCAGCCTGGGGACCATGGCCGAAATCTTCGCGTGGATTTGGGGACCAATTACAGAACGAGGAGGGACGGTAAGATGATGACGCGCTAGTCGCCATACGGAAGCTTGTAGTTTGTTTACGGATTAAAAAAAAAAAGCTGTAAAGAAAGTTTACAGTGGGTACGTCATACATCATCAGATACAATGATACGATTGGCTATGGCTACGTGCAGACTAGGGCTGTAATCAACCAAGGAAATGGTTGGTCGACCAAGAGTATGGCACATGTAGCGATTAGTCGACCAAAAAAAAGTATTATTATTCAATTATTAAAGACCATTATAAAAACGGTGGCGCAGATGGTAGAGCGGGTCGTCTCATGATCGAAAGGTCGGGGGTTCGAATCCCGACTCCTGAAGGTGCACATTGTCGTTGTGTCCTTGGGCAAGACACTTCACCCTCCATGCCTCCAGTGTCTGCGTACACTGGTGTATGAATGAGAGTGTGAATGGGTGAAGCCCCTTATGAGAGACCAACAGGCCCGTTTGGAACCATGAGGCCGTCCTTCTGTGGACCCACCACCTGCAGGAGGCGCTATAGGGGCTGGTGCAATGTGATGTGGGCAGCTCCAACTGCTGCCCCCACGACCCGGCAACGGACAAGTGGAAGAAGATGGATGGATGGACGTACTCATCCACGTCTCACGTACTCATCCATCATTTGCACCACATGCAGGGGGCGCCATAGGGGGCTGGTGCAGCTCCAACAGCTGCCCCCACGACCCGACAATGGACAAGTGGAAGAAGATGGATGGATGGATGCTGCAATTAAATGCCCCTGCATAGTAAAGTCTAGTCGACCAATGAAAATCTTGATCAACAGCGACGGCATCGACCAATTAGTCGACTAAACGACTGAAGTTCCCAGCCCTAGTGCAGACGCATATGATAGACATTCGTAGCGCCCAATAAACGGCTATGGACGATCGTAAACCACACCTGGGGACCACCAAATGCATTGGTGGTCCCCAGACTAAATATCACTTGTGATTTTAGTCAAATAGGTATTACATAAAAAAAAAAAAAAAAAAACATTATTTATAATTTTTGTAGATATTGTGAATTCATTTGTATTTTTCTAAACAGATTAACAATCATATTAATCAGTTTGCCATCCAATAGCTCTTTGGATGTTAAAGGTTGCAAATTATTGGCCACATTGATTCAGAATCCTTTCACTGTGATCAACAATAACAATGTTTTTTTCCCCCAGCCCTAGTTGCCACATCTGCGTGGGTTTGCTTTCAGGTGCTATAGTTGGCTGTACTATTGAACTGGCATCATCGTTTGCTTGACGTTTTTGTCATAGCAGAGCCAGGTTCTAAAACAATAAAAAGAGGAGACCAAGGCAAGACGCACGTGTCTCAAAAGAACAATCTGCAACATCGTCTACGCCAACGTGACGAGATCCAGATGGACGTATGAACGCACGGCTGTTGGAAAGTCACCCAGCATGTTGTAATGTTTAGAAACAAGCTCAAAGTCATAACACAAGATGCTGCTGACTATTCATATTGTAAATTATCCTTGTTCAAACTGGTGTGACTTTAAATGTAAAGTTTGAGCGGACACAAAATCAGATAATAAATTTCTTTCAACTGATCGTGAACATTGCAGTTTGACTCCTTCCCATAGCGCTGCCACAGCATGTCGCGCAGCCTATTTGCATATACACAACCCGCCATTATCTCAACGTCTCCATAAAATCATACTCCCCAAAATGCTCAATCTAAAATTATACAACGTGCAGTCTGCATGCCTAGGTCGCAGCAGTAACCGATCCAAGTATACCCCGACATGGAGACCACACAAACGTTTGTATCTGCTGTGATGCGCCAAAACCACATTCAAAACAGATGCACCGAGAGAAGAAGAAAACAATTAGCGCTTCACAAATCACAGAGAGCTCACAATGCTTCTGTCGTTTGGTCATTCTTCTACAATACCATTCACAGCAATAGGGCGATCTCTGAGCGTCGGCATCTATAAAAGAAGTTTGGACTCTGGCGAGAGTAGAAACCGCGGCTGGCCTGATTCCAAGTGTCGGGATTACAGGCCGACACACAGGGACGTACAGGAGGATCGCAGTGAGCTCTAACTCACTCCAAAGCCACATGTTATTAAGGTATTACGTGACAGAGACGAGCCCGCTGCAGCGCCCTAAGCATTTACTTCAATTTGTCTCCTCTTCAAAGGCTGTCTGGAACAATGGGCTTTCAAGCAGGTGCTGATTCAGGCAGCAGAGAAATTAACATGGTTCAAGATTGAAATATTCTGTAAAAATCTATAGTTTTATTGCCATTGTTTGAGATCAATGGCCCAGATCAGGTTCACAGACTAGGAATTTTTCTCTGTACAATCGTGCAACATGAAACATAAAACATATAACACATAATTTAAATAAAATAAACTATAGAAACTTTAAAACTATAAGGCTTTAAGGGCATGCATAAAGAAGACTAATATAAATAAAAACAACAACAATTTGACATGGAACAACAGCGTGAGTGTATATATTCACAAATGTGCAGGTGCATTAAGTGTTGGCAGCAGATCTAGCTGTGGACATACCACCACTAGAGCAGTGCAAATGGCTGGAACAGGTTATCACGTGAGTTTGATATAGAGTTATTGGATCTTGTTATTGTTCATGAGTCTGATGGCGGAGGGGAAAAAACTGAATGGGCCGTAGCCTCCTGCCTGAGGGGAGTGGGGTGAACAGTCCATGTCCAGGGTGACCTACATGCCTCCGGGTCTTGGAGGTGAACAGGTCCTGGAGAGATGGGAGCTTACAGCCAATCACCTCTCCGCAGCACACACAATGCGCTGCAGTCAATGCTTGACCCGGTCTGTAACACCGGGGTGCTACACGGTGATGGAGGAGGTGAGGATGGACTCGTTGATGGCCGTGTAGAACTGCACCAGCATCTTCCTGATGAGGGAGCTGATGGTTGGCTCCTATTTGAGGTCCTGGGTGATGGTGGTGCCCAGGAAACGGCAAGAGTCCACAATGGAGATGGGGTGGGGGAGTCTGTCAGGGCGAGGGGGGACGGTGGGGCTGTCTTTTCTGAAGTCCATGATCATCTCCACTGTCTTCTTGCTGTTCAGGTCCAGGTTGTTGTGGCTGCACCAGGAGGCCAGCCGGTCCAGCTCTCGATGAGCCCGTTGAGGGTGGTGTCGTCTGCAAACGTGTTCAGTTTTACAGACTGGTGACTGGAGGTACAGCAGCTTGTGTACAGGGAAAAGAGCCAGGGGAAAGTACACAGCCCTGAGGAGTTCCAGTGTTTGTAGTTCGAGTGCCCAAGACGATCTTCCCCACCTGCACATGCTGTCTCCGGTCCTTCAGGAAGTTAGCGATGCAACTGCAGAGAGAGTCGGGGACGCTAAGCTGATAAAGCTTGTCAGCTCAGCGTGCCAGACTCTCAAAAGTTGCTCAAGATATAATGGGCCTATCTTTAGTATAAATTGTTTTTAGTTGTTTCATTTTTGTGGTGTTTTTTTATACTAGCTGTTAGCGCTGAAATAAAACGCCCTACCTCAATGAACATAGACGTTTCCTGCAGTCAAGTATTTACAGTGACTTCCCATCAGTATCTCACTGTCTGTGATGTTTTCTTGAAATATTCATTGATTTTGAAGCTCTTCGATTGGTATTTCTTAGATTTTGTTGCGCCTTAAATGGAACATGACTCTGAAGCTTTTATGCCGCATTGTGGCTAGATTCGTCAACACATTAGCATAATCTCTGTTCTAAAGCCGCAGCACTGGCTGTAAAGTGTTTATTTGCCGCGTTACTATGCACATTTGAACGCTTGGCTTGGGACTTGTGAGTTAGGAAGTGCCAAACCGAGCTCTGTACACACAAACCGTCCACTCAGGCCTAACTGTGACTTCATAACCACATGTACGGAAAGGTTTGGCAAAATCCAAACATCAACACGAGGCAAACATAGGCACAGACTGTTTATGAGGGGTTCCCCGTGGCAGCGGTTGGTCAGGATGCAGTCTGTGTTCTAAATGCAGGCCTGTGCGGAGAAGTGACTAAGGTTCACCACAGGAGAAACTAAATGACATGTCACTTTGTTGTCCATAATCTGCTGAATTTGAACTTTTCCGAGCTTTTAACCATGTTGTAATGTTGTTCTCTCGTCAAAATATACCTGGGGTTGTGTGTTGTTTCTGCATGTGCCCTACTCAGCCGGTCTCCAGAACTAAAAACATGCATCACCCACCTGCTGATTTCATCAGGGGATGCCACTCTGCGTGTTTCTAAAGTAGACAGTCCTACCGGACTTTTCACTCACCTCGGAACCAGCAGAGGACACACTGAAATGTTTTGTATTCCTTGAACACAGGTCTGAATTACTTTTATTGGTTGTTCATAAAAACATTTTTGCAAATTCAGGTGCTCAAAAGTATTTTATATGGCAAGACACTGCGATGAATAGGGGGGAGATATCAATTGGAAGCTTTTTACTGACATAAATATGAGGGGAAAAAATTGTATAAGTTATTGTATTGTATACATTTTTTTTTTTTTTGTCATTTCATGTTTTCATATGAAAATAAGACATTTGTAACTGTAAAGTTGGCTATTAGGAATTTAAAAAAAATAGTTTAATTGTCAACACAACTTAAAACACACTGATTATTACTTATAGGTTAAATGTAGCTGATCAAATGCCAAAGTAGTTTGGTGTGATTGTCCTGTTGGTGTTGCTGTGAGGCACATTGAGTTGTCATGTACATGAAATGTGCCATACAAATAAACTTGCCTTGCCTTGCCTTGCCTTGTTGTGTCCTTAGGCAGTACACTCCATCTAACTTTTCTGTAAGAAATATGCCAGTGTGAGTTTCATTGTGGTCAGTGCGAATAAGCCAACGTTTCAGATTGGCAGCCACGCTCTCAGCCACTTCCGTTGTTGCCACTAATAAACTTTATTCCCGTCTCTTAATAGCCAGGATAATTGCTGTCGAATTGGAGACCATTGAAAAGTGCTGCTGTGCGATGCTCCCCGACTTCACTCAACTTGACCAGATTTAGCCAATACCAAAGAGTATCACATGACTTGGGGCTGTATTTTCAAAGACCCTTGTAAGTCACTTATAGCCAACGGTTCCGTCTGAACACTGCAATGATTTCCAAAATATATAGGGCTCCACCCGAAACCAGAGTCAGCCGGTTGGACCAGTTCCTGTGTTGGAAATTTTCAACCATGGTTGGATACTTGATGTGGCCTTCATGAAAGTGCAAAATGCAGTCTTGAATTTCAAATATAAATAAGCTAAATAAGGCTTTTTCCCCCGCTGTTACAATGATAAAAGGAATTCTAATCATGCTGTACACTGCACCATACAGTCATTTTAGTGTGCTGCGAAGACACACACGTCTTTAATAAACTTCACTGACTGTAAACATGTCTAAGTCCATCTTTTTCCAGGTCTAAGAACTTGGCCAAATATTAGTTAAATTCAATGTGGTCTTTTCCACATCACGCGAGTTGCTTTAGCCTCTGTCAAAATATACTGAAAAGTGTGTCCCTTTTATTGGCTTTCCAGTCATCTCAGGTGCCTTCAGTGACTGTAATGGCCTTCTGTGCTCCGTTACAGGGCCGTAGAAGGGTCATGTTTGCCCAGGGCATACAACAATTTTTCTATGTCTGTGTGGGACGTCCCAGAGCAGCCACCTCTCACTACAGGAGGAGGAGTATACCTCCTCAGGTGCACGTTGGGATATGTAGTTAAGTAGACCTATTGCGCACCTAAAACGTGCACAATAGGTTGGAAATTTACATTCAAACCGTTTCTTAGTCGTATTACAAAGCATTTTTATCGATCCCAAGTAAGTAAATCTGATGCGCTGTTAACTAGGAGTAAGGCTAGGAGTTGTTAGCATTACTTTACATAGTAACATTTTGAAAGTTGCCCATATACTCATCCCCAAAAAGAATCAAGGTGTTGGCAATGCCTTTGGAAAGTTGGTAATGAGTTTGGATCATGGCTACTAGCTAAAGTAGCCATGTCATGTCTGTCATGGTTTGAAAATCAGGTGCAGGGCCTTTAACCAAAACAAAGAATAAAAGTCTTTATATAATATTGGAAGCACGGAGATTTAAATCCCCTTTAGGCACAGCTGATGTTCGCCCCAAGCTATAACCCAATTGTTACATGAAATCTTTGAGGAAACTTTGCCCATTGAAGATTAACAGTAGATTAACACAGTGGATCAGCCAAATTCCGATTTTTAGATTAATTTGTTTTTCCAACCTTTGGCAGCCACATTCTCAAGCAATGGACCGAAATGTCTTTGAACCAATTAGAATGCGATTAGACACAAGTGGCTGCTTCAGTCTAGACAGAGAATAGAAATTTTAAATATCAAATCCAACTTCAAAAACCTGTGACAATAGTGTGATCATTGATTGGGCGTTAGTGACTGACCAAGCTCAATATTTACACCAAACATTACCCAATTTGAACTCTGCAGAGTGGAATTCTCCCACAGATTAAAGCAGATTACCTGAAATAAACTGTCACAGAAATTGGATAATCTTTTTACAGTTTTGCTCCAGCGGAACCAACATAACAAAAAACAGTTCCTACCTGGGAATATTCAAATAAATGTCCTAATGACATGCAAAAATGTACTTAAGGCAAAATAAATACAAAAGTATGGCAGTAAAAGATATTTCGAAGGCTCCGTTACTGTCCGCATAGGTCAGGGTCCTTTCTATGATTCTGACGCACTCATCTCTTATTGGTATAACATAATTGGCAAGGCAACAGTTGAAAATGTTTACCTCTACATTTGTCACTTCCCATCAGTGTCCAATCAGAAAGTTAAATAATAAACATGAAAATGTTCACAAAAATGTTGAACTAAGGAAACTAGGTACATTTTTGTTTCAGCAAAATCATGCCCTCTTTAAAATGTTTCTAAAAAATCATCATTATCTTATCATCAATAATACAAAATATTGCATTATATTTTGCAGAGAAGCCTTTCAGAGATGTATTGAAGATGTATTTAAAAAGAGTTTTCACTGGATTAATTTATTACTGTGTGTTAATGCATTGTGTCAAACGGAAGGGCGCCGGTCTGCTGTAAGTAAATACTGAACTTTTGCACAGCATGTGACTGGAGGCTTCTTTGTTAGTGGCGGCACTCCCACTTTGATAAGCAGCCAATTAATATTTTCTACTGTGTTTTTCGTGTGATGTAGTTCGACAACGGCGCTGTCAATCATTATTATGCCACCTGCACGCGGATGTGCCCCGACTGTAAACAATATACGAGTAGCTTGTCTGGTTGTGCTACAAACCCAGGGGAGTAAAAACATCTCATTTGAGAGACGGGAGAAGCTTTGTGTTGTTTCCTGAGAGGAGGTGGGAGGACTTTGACAACTTTCTTCATTAAGAGGTCATGTCTAAACTCACTTTTCTGAAAGTAGCATTACGATGCTAAATAGCTCGTCTGCTTTAGCTACTGCTTGTTTATTTCAAACTTTGGTACAACCCTCGCTGGCTTGGACAGACAGTTATGTCCCAGGACGTGGACATTTGATGGAAAGAAGATTCAGGGCCGTGGGGAGCGTACGACAGAAGATCCCCTCCGCTCCTTGGTTAGTACCAGACTTGTCTTCTTTGTTGACAGTGGCACTTGTCCCCGGGGCAGAGAGTTTGATGCTGTTATCTCTGATCTGGACTTGCTGTCTCCATCTGTGCATCTGGACACCTGACTGGAGGTTGACAGTCTTCACCGTTGTCATTGTCAGAAGAGTGTTCTGTGTCTCCCTCAGTCTCTGAGTGGAAATGTGGCTCTGAGCTGAAGTCTTCTGCCTGTGTTTTCTCTTCAAGCTCAGTTTGTCTTTGATGAAGCTGAGAGGTGGTCTCAGTCTTCACACACACATCACTGGTCTCTGAGACTGACCAGAATGGAATACAAAAAATGATTAATTGCAGTGAAGCAAGTGTTGAACCTACCCTGGCAGCTGCTCTTCCTCCTGTGTGACGGATTGTTCCTCGGGCTCCTCTTTAACGCGTGGAGTCTGTACCTGGTTCAGACTGAGGCCAGTGTCCACTCTGAGCAGCAGGACCCTCGGACTCAGAGCCTGGTCCAGGAGCCTGTGTTTCCTCTGGAGCGACATACAGTGCCTTGCGAAAGTACTATTACACCTTGAATTTTTGCACATTTTGTCCTGTTTACAACCCTAAACGTAAAGATTTATTTATTTACTGAAAGTTCACACACAAGCAACAGACAACTGTGAAGTGAAAGCTAAATGATACATGATTCTGTTATTTGACTAAAAATAGAAAAGTGAAAAGTGGGGCGTGCATAAGTATTCATACAGCATGACTTAATACTTTGTTATGTTAATTCCATATTTGTGATTTTTATAAATTTTTGTGTGTAAATTGACCATAATGTGCCAACATAATGTCCAGTTACAGAGCTGTCTGTGTCAGTTACATTGCTGTCAAGCTAACTGCCGATTAGCTGCGACTACCGAGAGATTAACTTATCTTATTAACTTCATCAAACATAATTAAGTGCAACAATATCAGCAGGAGATTCAGATAAAGTTGCGTTTTTTGCTGTGTTTATCTATAGAACTCTCAACAGTTTGGAAGTAGCTTATTATAGTGTGTGTGATGTCACACTTAGCAAACGTATAAAAGGAAATGCTAATGTTAGCTTCCTGCTGTATGCTAGCTGCTAGCTTCGAGTGCCAATGTTTTACGTCTCCAGGACAATCTGCCAACATTTACTTGGACCGATTTTGACTTGACCTTATTTGTGTGGGATAGTCCACCAGAAAACATCTGAAAAGAGTGAAAAATAATGACTTCCATAATAGGCTTCCTTACCCCTCGCCAGACAGGCCACGCCCGCAATATGACGTGTTGTCGTGTGTATCTATTTCACTTATCTGATGAGTATTACACACTCCTTAATGGGTTTGAGGATTCGTATTTCAAAAGAGAGACTTTTACTTAAGAATTAGGCTAATGTTAATGCAGTGATGGTCTAGTACAGTGGTTCTCAACTGGAGGGTGTTTTCAGTGGGTCGCCTACCTTTCCCAGAAAACATTTATTTTTATATTTATGTGCAGGAAAAGTATAGAATCACGACATGAGTGATAAAATGACTGCTATTGGGTTGTTTTCCATCATTTCAGCTGTTTCACTTATTTTTTGAGGAAAAGACAATAAATTGCATTACATTTTGGTTTGGTATAGTGAGGTTTAGTTCATTTGATCACTTCAATCATCCTTTTTTTATGCAAAGTGCAAATTTCTTGATGCACATTTTTAACAAGCTTTAAAGTATTTTCTTCATGGCAGGTTGCTTTTCTTAACATCAACAAGCTTTTTCCGCAAACTCATTAACCTATGAAGTCGATTTCAGCATTTAGCTATTTCCACTAAAACCTTGAAAGAACCCGTTTGGAAAAGGTCACCTTATTAAAGCTCTTTCATGTCATTAACCACATCATAAATGCCAAACGTGTAAATTGCCTCAAACTCCTCCATTGCTTCGCCTACGTGCCATGAGCGGAGGTCAGTTCTGGTGAAAGCTGTTCATATTATTTTGTTAGCTGTATTCCAAAGGGCTTCATGAAAGGTCGCGCACAACTATCCACGTGACTGTCTTATGGACGGAAATGATGAGTCCCAGCCAGGATGCCATCACATATTTTGATCAATAGGAGCTTGTTTTTGAAAATACTGCGGTTCGGGAAAATGGCAAGGCATTTATTTTGGTGCCATTTTCAATCATGGATGATGCCGTTGACTGTCCGTGTTTGTAAAGTATGTTGTGGATACTTGGAGCTTTTGCTTTGACGTTTACTTCATCGTGTTTCCTTCATGGCATAAGAGGGAACTGGAGTACACAGACAGTGAAGATGCAAGCGGTTGTCTGAATTAGTGGGTTTGACTACCAATTAGTAAAAGCTGTTAGTGAGAGCTTTAATGGAACTTTTATGCAAAACTTTACATTTCATAACTTAATCTTTACTGAGAGTATGTTCTTTTGCAACACCCTCTTTATCGCTTACTGAGAAGCTTACGTTTTTGGGTGCATCGCTCTCGATGACACTAGTTTGGACAATTACGGCACCAACCACTCTGTTGGATGAAATAGGCAAGGCAAGGCAAGTTTATTTGTAGAGCACAATTCATACACAAGGCAATTCAAAGTGCTTTCACAGTTGCATAAAATTACAAGAAAACAGATCAAATCAATCATTAAAACATAAAAATTAATCAATTACAGTAAAAGGCAAGAGTGCAGATAAAATACTTTCAGTTTTCATATGAACGGGTAAAAAGAGCTGTTTTCAGCCTGGATTTGAACATTGTCAGAGTTGAGGCCTGTCTCACATCCTCATGAAGACTGTTCCAGATTTTAGCTGCATGAAACTGAAACGCAGCCTCACCGTGTTTAGTCCTGACTCTGGGAACCACCAGGAGACCCCTCCCTGAAGTTCTCAGGGCCCGAGATGGTTCATACGGCTCTAACATGTCAGAGATGGACTTTGGTGCTAAACCATGAAAAGACTTGTACACAAGCAGAGCTGTTTTAAATTCTATTCTTTGAGTGACAGGAAGCCAGTGCAGAGACCGGCGCACTGGACTAATATGGTCGTATTTCCTGGTTCTTGTCAGGACTCGAGCAGCAGCGTTCTGGATGTACTGCAGCTCTAACAGCTCGTTTAGAAAGGCCAGTGAGCAGCCGTTACAGTAGTCTAACCTGCTGGAGACAAATGCATGGATGAGTCTCTCTAAATAGAGGCTGTGTCCACCCTAGACCCTAACTCCTCACTCGTGCTGCATTCTGCTGGAAACTATATACTGCACTCATTCTGTTGGCGATTCGGACATAGGTTGTCTCCCACAAGTTTGCTAAACTTCGGTAATAATGGATTTCTTGCCATAAAGACCGACCAAAGTCAAGTGACAGTTGAATTTTTATGGATAATTATTAGGCAAGTTTTATTTAACATAAGTTTTACACAAATGAATGGATTATTGCGTTTTTGCCTGAGAGGAGCGTATTTAACAGCTCAAGCTAAAGGTTAACGTTATCAACTTTCCTCTGTCCCAATCAAAAGTTTAAGACCAGTTTAAAAATGGCACACACAAAAAAAGAGACCGCTGCCCTTTACTTTTCAGAATGCATTGTGGGAAATGTGGAGAAAAAAAATCCTCACTGGACGTTCGGAAACCACTACAAAAAGGCGTGACCACTATATAGGAAATATTGTGGACATAATAATAAGTCATTCCTACTGCTGCCAACAGAGGAAGCTCCAGGGGAAACCTGAGGGACAACAGTTAGAGGAGAGGTGCACCGTGGGTAATTTTACGGGGCACTGTTAAATCTTAGGAGACAAAGTATGGACCAAAGCAGAGTGAAGGAGAAGAGGCCCCTGCTGCTGTGAGGACAGAAACATGCCGGTAAAATGTTTAATGGTTTAGAAATGAAAACAGTCACAGGGAGAGGACAACATGAAAAAATGCTCATAATTTCCAGTTGAGTGCACTTTTGGAGAAAACATGTTTTAGAGGTTTGTAAGAGGGTGTTTTTCTGGGGCCCAGTACTGACGGGCTCGAGTGAACCAACGAAAAAGGCAAATATCTAACGTATATCCAGTGGTGTGCCGTCAGGCCAAATGAAGAAAAAAAGTGTAAAATGTCTTAACAGTATATTTAATTTCTAATTTATTTATATAATGTACAGTTGAGTCGCTTATATTGGTTTTGTTGATGTGTAATTGTAATTTCCTACTCAAAAAGTGCCTTAAACACCTCTCGCGAGTTGCTTCTCCTCAGGGCCTTCAGAACAGATTCTGCAGGCCCTGTTTCAGCCAATCAGAATTGGATTTACCTTGACAGTACGCCCCCAGGGCCTTCAGCAGCTCAGCAGCGCCCCCTACGGTTTGTTCGCCTGGGAAAACCGCTAATGGAGCTGCGCATGGGCAAGACGTTCCAGCCACTCCGAAGAGAACCGGATAAACAGATATTCCTCTTGGAAACGTCCGAACGAGGCAAAATGAAGTGGATTTACTGATCACGGATATTTTGCGGCCCTTCATTATGAAGAGCTTCGAAAGCAAAGCAGCGGGAACGACAGCGGGACGTAGACGCTTGGCTCCCCGGACAGGAGAAGGGTTTCCCCGCGTCAGGTACGAGACTACGAGCGCTATAAAAAAAAAAGGATCTCAAATAGCACCAAACTTTAATTTTAGTATCTCTTTTATTTTACCCGCTCTGTCAACAAAACATCTCCTAAAAACAGCCGCCTGTTTCCACATTATAACCCGCTCGTCTCCGTCTGTCATGTGTCGTGTATTTCCGTATGCTAGCCCGAGTGTTCCCGAAGGTGTTTGTTTTTGTTTGGAGTCGGAGGCACCTGGCGCTTTGGTTTGCAGTTTTATCCATACGCCTATTGTCGATAGGTTTATAAGGGGGTTTGACTGCGTGAACCCAGGTTGCTATTGAAGGCCCAGACTGAAACCCCACGGCCCGCCTGCGTATATCCTGATTTTAGGCCCAGATTACCTTAGTTTTTAAAATGTATTTCTTATTCTAAGCAGATCAATTGTATTTTTAGTGCAGTTTAGACACAAAAGCTTAAAGGTTTTATTCTAGCAACTTAACAATATAATATACAGAAACATAAAAGCAAACAAGAGAAACAAGCGGATTGTTCTTTGACTGCTTAATGTCCAGTGTATGTTTTGTTTTTTTGTTTTGTTTTTTTCCATTTTGCCCAGCAGATGGTGCCACAACACAACCCAAACTACGTCACTACATCTGTCACTATATGAAAAAAGGAATAACATGTTCAGAGACTGGTGAAACAAGAACAGGGATCAAACAACAATAATTACAGATTCCACGGGGGTGCAGTTCGGCAGATTTAACAAGAAACTAAGATTTTTATTGTTGTATGTTTTGTTTATAAATCCAATGTCGATTCCACTTATTAGACTTTTTGTTTTAACCTCGTGGTTATGATTGAAGATAGATCATAGTTTGCTGTAGATATAATTATAAATTCAAAGGCGGCACTATATGTATTCTGTCTTATTGAAATCTTATAAATTCCCATTGTACTGCAGCAGAGATCGAGTTAACACCTTTTTAAAGTGCAGAGCTTCATTTCGAGTGTGAGACAACACCGCCCCCTAATGACCTCCTTACTCAACTGCAAGTCTTCAGACAGTTTATTATTAGCATTTCTGTGAATGACTAACAATGCATTTCTTTGGTATTAACATGCACATGTATCACGTGGCTGTTTCATCTCATTTAAAGTGAAGCGTCTGGAGAGCACTCCTGCTGAGCCTTCATTAGTGGCCCTTAACATGGCTCTAATGGATTTGGAGGACCATATTCGAAAAGCTCTTCCGTATAAAGCATATTCAGAAGGAGGTACTTCACGCTCACGCAATGCTTGAACACACTTAATTAAATATATAGCCTTGTGTTGTCATTTTCCATCTAATTGTTGCGTGTTTGTAAAAAAAAAAAGAACTGCCTTCATAAAATGTGCTGGTTGTCTTTGTCACTGGCCTCTAATGGACTACTTTTAAATGTCATGTTGTGTAGAATGACTGCATGAGTGAGAGAGAAACACAGAGCGGGGTAAAGAGGACCAGGAGGAACAATTACCCGAGTCGCCATGGGAACCTAACCCCGAGGATCAGATCAGCAGCCATGACAGTAACGCATACTCATATTTCAGACTTGATCATGTCAGAAACTCCATATTGAAAATGCACCGATGTACGATATATATTATTAGCAATATGCAAATGAGCTGAACAGTGTTGTTATTGTGCTGCTCAAACGGACTGACAATAACCGGCCACGTCAAAATGTCCCATTTAGGCTGAAGACATCGCAAATGGTGTGCACAGATATTAAAGACTGTCAGTATGAGCTGCTGCCGTCTGGGAGGAGCTTTAGGATCGTCATATAATTAGAATATCATGAAAAAGTTCATTTATTTCTGTAATTCAACTTAAAATGTGAAACTAATATATGATATAGACTCATTGGCCCTCATTTATCAAACTTGCGCACGGTGAAATCAGAGCGTGTGTGGGGTGTACGAATTTTTTTTTATCAATCTGCGCGCGCGCTCAAATCCTACACCAAGTCAGGAGGTGGTGTACACGATACACCAATTTAACTAAACACTAAACAGCACAGTTTTTACAGCATGAATCGCATTGCCACAATGCATATAATCCTCATTAGTGATTTAAACATAAAACAAGGCTACAGGTTAATGTTTATGGACAGACTATGATTCCATGTTGCTCTGCAGAGGCTCAGCCCGGACCAGAGACACTAGAACCTGGACTGCAGCCACAGAGACGCTTATGGTGTTTTTTGTATTTATGTTTTTGTGTTGCGGAGCACAGGGTCTGCTGACCGCGCGCTCTCCTCTCGTCAGGGGAACAAGGGGCTGTCTCGTAGGGCTGTCTTTGGTCCGGACGGGTTCCTTAGGTTCCGGTCGACTGTCAGCTCTCCGTGTACCTGTTTAAGCTCTGCTCAGGCCGAAAGACGCGTAGTCCTGCCCCCGGCTCCAGCTCTGAGTCCTGGGAGCTGACAGCTGCTTTTCGCTGGTTCAGATCATGGTCCAGAGTCTGCTCTGACTGCAGCGTTACAGCCACGCTTTTTTTAATGTGGTCTAATTTTATATCCTTTTTTATATAGGCTATTTAGGCCTACAGCTTATTTAATAAAGGTCTTTTTTCCCATCTTTTTTTATTTAGTAAATGTGATCTTGGATTGGCTATAAGGTTAACGTGTGTTACTGACAGATTTTTTAATCTTCCTCATGCGCAAAAATATCGTATTTGTTGTGTTAAAAACAACTATTTATCATTTCCTGGTTTGAGAAATTTTCTTTTTTGCCGTGTTTTGTGCGTAAAACCCATGGGTGAGGCCTCCTCATACATGAATATTTTTGGGTGTTTCATTGGCATTTACCATCAGCTGCGCTTTGCTTACGATAAGATCTGAGCGGAAAGCGCAGGTTCATAAATGTCACGCGCCCTCTGGCGTATATCGGAAATACACCTACGCATACACCATTATGTTACGCAATGTTGATAAATGAGGGCCATTACATGCACAGCGACATATGTCAAGTCTTTGTTATCATTCCAAAATTTCTAAATATTCTAATTTTATGAGATTTTTTATTTGGGGGTTTTACAAGCTGAGCCATAATCATCAAAATTATAACAAATAAATGCTATACATAATCTCAATTTGCATGTAATGAATCATATATTAGTTTCACAGTTTAAGGTAAATAACAGAAGTGAATGCAATTTTTTAGGATATTCTAATAATATGATGAGCACCTGTACAAACTCCTTTATACCGCACTCCATCACAAAGAATACGAACTAATGTGACTGTTTTTATTTTATTTATTTTGTATATATCTGTAATGTCCTTTTATGTAATGTGTTCATGTCTTTGTATTTATGTTTGCAACTGACTCTCCTCCAAGTAAAATATGAACGATGAACAGTATTTCTTTTGTCGATAAGCAACAGGTGTAGCAGTAGCACAAACTAGAGGGAACAGGGAACATGGCTGTGCTGCCAGAATTCTGGAAGTAACATACAAACAGTATATTAAGCACAGAATACATAAAACTATTTAGTAGGGGCTTTTGACGGCACATACTAAATATCGGAGCTGCCTCCAAAAGCCCAGCCAAACTGCTAGCATGAACGAGCTTCAGTGAGTCCGCGCTGAACGCCACTCTCATGTAGTCCATCACTATACTACAGTCTATGCTCTCGAACAGTACTTATATTGCAGATAACAACTTGTGTCAACTTTTCACATGTCTGACAAATGGATGACAAATGTTTTCAGACCAGAGAAAAAAAGAGGAACTGTGCTCAAACTAATGTATTGGTTTGGTTTTTGAGGAATGAGCTTGATCAGTTGGTGCCACCAAAGACATTCGAGTGTCTTATCAATTTAGGAAAAACTGTAGAAAGAACACAATTATTACAACACCTCTGCTACCTCTCACAAACCAGGGCGCATCTGAGGGCGCGTGAAGCTGTCAGATCCTGCATGTGCGGTGGTGGCAGTGTTAGTGATAATAACGTGTGTTTTGGTGGTGTCTGGTGCTGACAGGAGGGGGCAGGTGTGAGGTGCACCGGGCCACAGACTACGGATTGTCTCTCTCGGATTGGGGTCAAATGCGAGACAGAGAAGTAAACACGCTGCATCCGGTCCAAGCTGCGCCGCTGTGAAGGAGTGCAGCTACCGCCCTGGGAGACCTCACAGATGTGCAGAAAGGCTCAAGACGAAAGATTAGTGCGATCAACGGTGCTGATTTCAAACACAGCCAAGGTGGAGTTTCTGCCTGAAGTCAATTATTCCTGTAATGCCAAGTGAGATTTGATACAGGTCTCTAAGAGACCTATAATAATAATAATAATGCATCAGTTTTATATATCGCTTTTCTGGACACTCAAAGACGCTTTACATTGCACTATTCATTCACTCCATACTCGGTGGTGGTAAGCTACTATTGTAGCCACAGCTGTCCTGGGGTAGACTGACGGAAGCGAGGCAACCTGTCTGCGGAATCGGCCCCTCTGACCACCACCAACCACTCACTCTCTCACTACATTCGCTAGGCTTCCTGGTTTTACCAAACAGTCTCCCATCCAAGTACCGACCAGGCCCTTCCCTGCTTAGCTTCCAAGGGCCACCTGATGTATACAATCAGATACTTGTGGTGCAAACCACTAGGGGTCAGTGTTTCAAGCATCAGAAAGCCTTCAATTGACCTTTCGCCAAGCCCTGCCCCCCTTAGTTACTGTTACTACGCCCGACAAACAAATGGTAAAACACGAGCAGCGCAACAGATTGCCATGCATGTCAGTGACCTTTTTTGGAGCAATACCGCTGTGATATCCTCCATATCGAGGCAAAAGGGATCACAGTATGCAGTGGAGGGATATATTCAAGATATTAAACTATCCAACGAAGGATAAAGGACAATTATTGGCACTAAAGCTACAGACAAGTCTCCAGAAATATCAGAGAAACCCTCTGATCTCTTCCTTAAATGCAACATCACAGCCTTGTGGACCAGTCGTGCTCTTGCACTGCCCGGTAAGCACCCTCTTATTTTTTAGTATTTCTAAAAATTTTAACATTTCTCCGGTGCGCATAAAGAGAGACAAAAACACGTGAGACTGTAGGGTTGTTAAAGTTACAGCTCCAGTTTGTCAGTAACTAGATGTTAGCATGCTAAGGGATTAGCCTAGCGAACAGGCCCTAGCCTTACCTTACAGCAGACGTATGCTTGTTTATTTTGGAGACATTTAGCTGGGCGTAGACCGTCCACATTGTTTGATCCATTGTAGGCAGTGCTCAGGTTGTGTTTCGCTTTGGGAAGGAAACTAACTGGACTCCCCCTGACACACTCCTGTGGTACCTAGTGTCTGATTTACATCCTCCATAGGCAGATCGCTTCACTATTTTGCTTCTTCTTCTTTGTCTGGTAGGGTTTTTGGTGGTTAGCAGTAAAAAAAAAAGTGCATCTGCTCAGTGCTCATTGCTGGTATGTCCCATTGTTTTGCATTAGAGGTCTGCGGCATGACGGGCCTGGCTTCATAGTAACGTTGCTAGGATGTCTGATTGGACAATTACCGTTTTGGGGCGTGGTTTTGCGAAAGTTCAATTGAGACGTCCAAAAAGGCTGCAAGTGCAATAATATTTTAGCCAAATTTGAAGATTATTCAGTACAGTAAACTTTAAAATTGCTGCAGCTAGAATATTTAAGTCTAGATACATTTTATTTGCGCTTACGTGCACACAAATGCCTGATGTAGAGAACAAATATTTTTGCCAATTATTTCAAGGTTTGGGCTTTACAGGTCTAAAGCGGAAACATTCTGCTTTTTTGTATTTGGTGTATTCTATTAGGATATTTGGTGATAATTAACACATCTCACTATCACTATCTTACATTTTGTTGGTTAGAAAATGCTATTACTGGCACATTTCAGAGTTTTTCTTCTAGTTGGACACGTGCTGCCAGCCGCCTCTGTCCCCTTAACACCCTCCTCCCAACAACAACAATCTGTCAGCGGCAGACGGCAAAAAGGAGCCAGAGAAAAGGGTGGAGAGACGCTGGAGTGGGACAGACTGAAGGTGTGAGTTTGCACCTCTCCCACGAGGACAAGGGGGCGCTCCGCTGATTGAGACACAGTCCAGTTACATCTGCCAGTGACTGCTTGTTCAGGCCAGGCTAGAACAGCGCCTTCTGTCCCGCAGCTGACGAGATTAGGCGCTAGGTTTGGCTATAAACAAAATCAAAAATAATCCATGCTCTTTTGAAAAAACAATATTGGAAAACCTCTACGATGGCAGATTTCTTGACGTTTAAGAGCACTTCGATAAGCTTTACAAACTAGATGTACAATATTATATGATCAGTCATTTGGTCTGCATGTTGCTGGGTGACCTCACCGCACACACCTCACCTGTCTGTTCCCGTGCTCTTGTTCTCAGCCTGTCAGAAGAAACGGGTCATTAAATATTATTGCCTCTTGTTAATGTTGTCTGTGTGAACCTCTGTTCTAGTCCTCGTCCTTTCACATACAAACCATACCCTTCTTTTAGTCTTAAGCACATATATAATACAAAATCAACTATTTGGAGCTGTTGAATTTGTTACAACGAGCCCCGTCTTAACCACTTCCACTACTTACTAACTCCAAACTACTCAAAACCTTCTGCAGCAAATCAGGTTTGTAAGCCACATGATCTATTCAAAGCTTCACTCCTCTCTGGGTCGGCTGCTTGGTTATAAAACATGAAATGAACATATCATTATCTATTGTGGTGAAAATAGCAGAAAGACCCGTTGTTCTGCAAAGCGTAGCCCAGCTGTCTTTTCAATGGACAGAATCATCTCTGGTGCCACCTGCCGCACGGACTTATCTCTTCATCCCTACTTCCTGTGACTTCCTGTGTCTTCCTGTCTCTACAGCGCAGAGGTAAACAAAACATGGGTCTGAAATCACTCTCTGAAAATCTGGGTTAGCCGTGTCCAGGCAACAGCGGTGCATAAGTCAGCCTCTCTGCTCCTTATTTACGCTGATCAGCGGCGACTGAGGAGGTTTTTTTTTTTTTTTATGTTTGCCGGTGGTTGAGACCATCCATGGCAGCAGCAGTAGCTATACCATTAGTTTGAGTTACCCTGTTTCTTCTCTGGAAAACTAAAGTGTTACTGTGCTCCTTTATTATGAAAGTGACACGTTAGAGCTCTCATGACCAATTATTAACATCTGTATATCACCTTAAAGGCATCACAAGAGCATCACAATTCTTCACATGGATGAGTTAATCGACAAATTCCATAATGTATAGGGTCACTTGATGCACAGTGTTTTTCCAACAAATGTCTGAGTTTACAATAAACAAAACACATTTTGTTCCACTATTAGAAAAAGAAATCAGGTACAGGGCCTTTAATTTGCCACTTAACTACAACAGGCCACAAGAGGCATCAACATGCTACAGCCTCTTTCAAAAACAAAGGAATGAATAAATTGTCCTTCGCGAACAGCGTCAGAGTTTGTCAATAAATGCCTCTGTGCTGCTATAAATGATGATTACCTTGAGTACTGGGGATCAGCAGTGATTCCCTGTAATGAGCTGCATATCATTAACAGTCACCAGAGATAAGGGATTTCATAATGACATAAGCACGGACTAAAGACAGTATTAGTTGATATATTAAGTGCATACTTTGGTCTGTTCTCATAACTGTTCACAAACACATTTATACAGGCTTCTACATATGTCATAATTCCCATTCTTCCCCATGTATCAAAGTAGTCTGTCCGCCCACACGTTTCTAATGTTGTTAAATGTCACTTACGCCGTTCCGCGCTTTTCCTGCAGTTCTGTTTGTGTTGATGAAGATGCTGAAATACCAAAGGCAAGTGTTAGGCAACCTCATATACAGTGAGAACCATACACTTCATAAAAAGACATATTTGCATTTTTTTCTCACTATCTGACATGAAATCGGATTTTTTATTTTTTACTTTACAATTAGAATTCTTTTTTTTTTTTTTTTATTGTCCAGGGGTGCCCAAACTTTTTCTCTCCGAGGGCCAAAATGAAAAGGTGCCTGTGGGTCGCGGGCCATACATACACAGCGATGTCAAGCGTGAAACATACATTACTGCAAATAATAATTGTTACTTTATTATATTATTTTTGCGTATACATTTGCATTTGATTCTATCTATGCAAATAACATGCTATATTAAAACAAATGTTAATTATGGCAAAAAGCCTAGTTTTAGTAGACCAAAATCAACAGTTGTAGCAATATAGTGCAAAATGTAAAAAACTGTATCTACAGCACCTACAGTGACTTTACCTCATTCATTTCACGAATAAAAAAAAATGCTATATTAGATCATTTTGAAAGTGTCAATTCAGCAAAATATATTTTACAAGTAAATATTTAACATGACCTATGTTGATGTCAACAACCCGCGGGCCCCACTTTCGGCACCCCTGCTTTAAACAATTTGAGAAAGCCCAAGCATGCACAAGTTTAGTTCATCCTTGGGTGCAATTTCGAGACACTTGAAGGTCCAGGTTCATTGGTTCAAACAATGATGGAAAGCCATTATACAGATCAGAAAGAAGGCGGGTCTGTGTCCCAGAAATGAACGTGCTGTGTCTGAAATGTGAATATTAACCCAAGACCAAATGCAAAAGACCTGGTGAAGATGCTAAACCTGGTAAGAAAATGTCATTATCCACAGTGCAACAAGTACTGTACTGACATGGGCTGAGAGGGTACTCTGCCAGGAAGGAGCCCTTAGTCCAAAAGAAACACAAAGCCAGTTTGGAGTTTTCAAATAAAAAAAAAGGTAAAGACTTAAATTTTTTGAGACATATCCTGTGGTCTGACGGGGGGAAAATTGCATTTTTGGCCATAATGACCATCATCACGTTTGGAGGAAAAAGGGGGAATCTTGCAAACACTTGTACATACTTAAATATGTAAGTGGCAAATGCTTTTCCATTTTGATCTATAAAATGGATTAAGTTTCATATACATGTACGCAGACACTGGAGGCAAGGTGGATGAAGTGTCTTGCCCAAGGACACAACGACAGCGTGCACCTGCAGGAGGCGGGATTTGACTTTCTGAAGTCATGACACGACCCTTTCTACCATCTGCGCCGCTTTCTTATTTCCACATGATTTTATGTTTTGTTTCACCCAATTTATGGCATAATTGAAAATCAGTTACTCATTACTCACAGTACTCAAGTAACATTTTCTAGAAGTACTTTTTTGCTTTTACTTGAATCATTATTACTTGTACTTGAATAAAATGATTTCAAAGTAACATTAAATATCCAGTAACTATTTTCTGAGTCGCAGTAGTAGTAGCATTGAAGCAGTTGCAGGACTAATAATGTCCGAAGTTGGGTCCGTGGGTCACATTTGGGCTCCTAATGGGTGGTATATGGACCTCGAAATTGTGCTTTTTGTTTACATACAGCCGTTAACCAACTCCAACCACAGAGTATAGAGTATAAAACGTATAAAATGCCACACACACGCCCTCTCAGCTCGACTAAACCGTGGCCGAAATAAGTAGGGTTTTCTACCACCATTCAGTAAAAGCAAACCTTTGTGTATAAATAAAAAAAACACCTTTGTCCATTTTGTATTGAATTCTAAAGCCTTTTTATGGATGGTGAACTAGCAGCTGCACCTGGAGGAAAATTACGCAGACGAGGGGAGAGCTACAACTTTTAATTCTTCTGTTTGTAACAATATAAAAATCCTAATCAGATCCTCCAATGACGACAAACCTCATGCAACTGACGTCATCCCTTGCTTTGACAAAATCTGTGAACAATTGGCGCCTGTGTCAAAGCGCCTCATGTGACCGCATCGCAAAGACGATTAAAACACCTTTTCCTTCCCATTGCGTATTTTGCAGACTTTGTTAAACTGTGAATATGTAATTTGAAAGTGTTACTGGTAGAAGCGTTGATTAAGCTCTCTGAGTGCAGTCGAAATTGTAAAGGCTCGTGCTCTCAGTAATGCGTCTAGACGGCCAGTAGTCTTCAGTCAGTCAAAACAAAGCCGGGGCCTCACGGAAAACATTGACTTAGCACCGAAAAGTGAAAAGTTGGGAAGGATTTGAGGGAGAAAAAAATGTGTACGGAAAAAGTTCATGGCACGGTCATGGGGTTAACACTGTTGGTGAGGTTTTCATATAGTTTTTGTCCATGTAAGACTTTTGCTGACGAATAACTCTTTTCTGTTTTAAAATGTGTCATATACGTACAGGAGTGTTCAAAATAATAGCAGTCCAACGTCACTAACCAGATTATTCACAGTTTTTGGAATAAATCGTAGGACTACACGGACAACCATTTACCCGTAGGTGTAGTAGATTCTTAGAAACACAGACAGACCCAGCATTCATGGTATGCATGCTCTTACTTCTGTGTGGTTGAATACTCAATTGAAAGGGGTGTGTTCAAAATGATAATAGTGGGGAGTTGAATTGGTGAGGTCAATCATTCTGTGGAAAAACAGGTTTGAATCAGGTGACCCATATTTTAGGAAGTCAGCACATGTTAGAGATGCATTTCACTTTGAAATCCTGAAGAAAAATAAATCGTTCAAGACATTGTTCAGAAGTACTGTGTTCTTTTGTTAAAAGGTTGATTGGAGGGGTTAAAACAGCTAAAATTATCTCCAACGTGTTAAAATGGAAAAACACAGAGACGCAGAAGAAAAATGGAAGACTACCATTCAAATGGATCGGACAATAGAAAATGGAAGACTACCATTCGAATGGATCGGACAATAGAAAATGGAAGACTACCATTCGAATGGATCGGACAATAGAAAATGGAAGACTATCATTCAAATGGATCGGACAATAGAAAATGGAAGACTACCATTCGAATGGATCGGACAATAGCCAGAAAATGGAAGACTACCATTCGAATGGATCGGACAATAGCCAGAAAATGGAAGACTACCATTCGAATGGATCGGACAATAGCCAGAAAATGGAAGACTACCATTCGAATGGATCGGACAATAGCCAGAACTGCAAAGGCTCAGCCAATGATCAGCTCCAGGATGATCACAGACAGTCTGAAGTTACCTGTGAGGACTGTGTCAGTTAGATTACGCCTGTGTGAAGCTAATCTACTTGCAAGAAGCCCCCACAAAGTCCCACACGTGCTGAAGAGGATACAATTTTCAAAACACATCATCTGGCTGAAAGAGAATTGTAGAAACATTTTGTGGACTGATGAAAGTAAGATTGCTCTTTTTGGGTCCAAGGGCTGCAGACAGTTTGTCAGACGACCCCCAAACTCTGAATTCAAGCCATAGTCCACTCTGATGACAGTGAAGCATAGTGGGGCAAGCATCATGATATGGGCATGTTTCTCTCACTATGGTGTGGGGCCTATTTATCGAATACCAGGGATCATGGGTTAGTTTGGATATATCAAAATACTTGAAGAGGTCATGTTGCCATACGCTGAAGAGGAAATGCCCTTGAAATGGGTGTTTCAACCAGACAATGACCCCAAACACACCAGTAAGCTAAATCTTTGTTCTAGACCAAGAACATTTATTTTATGGAGTGGCCTGCCCAATTCCCGGACCTTAATCCCATAGAAAACTTGTGGGGTGACATAAAAAAATGCAGTTTCTGATACCAAGTAATTGTGGAATGTTGTCAAAGCATCTTGGGCTGGAATACCTGTTGACAGGTGCCAGAAGTTGGTTGACTCTATGCAACACTGATGTGAAGCAGTTCTAATAAACTGTGGTCATATAACTAATATTAGTTTATTGATTCACAGGAAAGCTAAATCCTATGCAGAATTTCTTTTTTATGTAGTACATATTAGCTTGTAAAGATAAATGCAGACACTGCTATTGTTTTGAACAGCCCAATGTTAATTTTTTAACTGTTCTACAAAGTACTTAAAGAAATTATACATTTCCCTTTATGTTTTGATTTAGAAAACCATGGGCAATGCTTCCGATGCATTGAAATGAACCTATTATGAAGATGTTGTGCTTAACTAACGTTTTTAAACACACTGCTATTATTTTGACCACAACTGTAGATATTTAGGCCCTTCCTTCCACTATATACTCCTTTATTCAGGCTACAAAACCAAACAGATCACCACATAGTGTTTTGGTACTCCATATTTTATAACAGGAATTGCAATATATATTATCTTACATGGACATTCGACAAAGCAAACACAGTAGAAGAAATGTTCAATTGAAAATCCTGATATCTCATATGTAAAAAGTGAACAGACAAAACTATTCTGTACAGAGTGCAATCACAGCATCATACTTTTACAAAATTTCAAAAAGAGGTTCCTTTTCCACAACTTGATTATTTGCTTTTGAAAAGTAAGCCTTAAGAAACACCATTGTAATAATGTGAGTGCATCAGTCGGAGCTATTTGATTTGTACAAAGTGTGGTGGCGCACAACAACCAAAGACGCCTTTTCCAACATGAGAAAGGTTTTATAATTATGATTGATCAGCTACAAGTTGCAGGTGGGTGGGTAACCTTACATTACAAAAACAATTCAACACTGAATAAACGACACAGTTTGTGGGCTTCACTATCTCAACATTAAAAGTAGTGACGAAGACAGAAGTCGTGACGAAAAACATTATTAAATACAGTACATTGCCTCTCCGAGTCAGTTTATTGTAAAGAAAGTCAGTCAACAATAAATACATCTTGTGTGAGTAAACAGTGCTTCAGACGGTGCCTCCAGTGATGCCACTTCTATCCCCACATTTGCTTTGTGTTTAGTTGTCTTTAGGCACTTGTGATGTACATGCAAACAACTTGGCAAAATCCACGCATTTTGTCCATAGCAATAATCATAACAAGCGTAGCAGCAGTTGTGATGGCAGACCGTTGAGAAATCAAGATCAGGAGTGTCCAGACTTTTTGTATCGTGGGCCACATATTGAAGTGTATGTAAACGGAGGCCAA
Organism: Proterorhinus semilunaris; assembly: GCA_021464625.1. NCBI lineage: Eukaryota > Metazoa > Chordata > Actinopteri > Gobiiformes > Gobiidae > Proterorhinus > Proterorhinus semilunaris. The sequence continues at coordinate 9,778,461 of CM038359.1, forward strand.
TGCAGTGAAACATTGAAAAAAGCCCAATTAGCATGTTTTAACCGTGTAAACTCAAAGAACCTTACTGCCAGCTCTGCCCTCACTAACATGCTCGTTATTGACGATATAATTATGTTCTACTATTGAACTTGCATAAAAAGTACCTCTGGAAACGTGTGCTAACTCAGCAAGAAGCCGGCCAACAGAAATGGATCTGAGGGTCATATTACGCCCCCGGGCCGCACCTTATGCACCCATGATCTAGACCAAAGTGTTTTTTGTTTTGACAGAATAACCAAAATAAGAATAAGATAAGAAATTACCTCCAATACTTTGCCAGTGGTCCCTACTTTGCCCTTATGTAATGAGGCCGGTTGTGAATGGTAGGGCATCTAGCATAAAAAGACAAAAAAAACATAATACTGTGTGACTGGTTTGTAATGATAACCCTAAATACATAAAAGACTAAGATTCAAGATTACTTGGTATCATTCAAGTTCCAATCGTGCCACTACAGTTTAAATTTCCTCTCAAATTATCACTTTTGCTGAAGATTTTAGTTTTAAAAAACATGATCAAAAGGTTTGGTAAAAATAGCCTTCCACAGTCGTTCACGGATCCACGACCGGGATAGTGCTAACTTTATTATTGCGGCTAATCCTTCTTTCAGGCTTGGGCCTGGGCATCTTGGTCTGGATCAGCTCCTCTGGTGTGTTCCCTAAAGGGGGCAGCAGTCTCTTCTTACTGTTCCTGGTTTCGGGTAACCACTGGGGCGGCAGTTCGAACGGCCCGAACCCACACTGGGTGGCGTCCTCCGTGTCCGTGGGCGTGGCGGGCGTAGCCGGTGCCACCTGGGAAGAGGAGGCGTACGCGCAGGAGTGTCCCGGCGGGGAGCGGGTGGGCAAGACGATGGGTCCCGGGTGTTCCTTTGTTCTAACTAATGCTAGGTCTTTTTTCGGGACCACGTCCAATCCCCTTAGACTTCCGGCTTTGTCTTTCGGTACGGAACAACCTTGGAGCCCGACATCCTCCTCCTCCTCTTCCTCAGGTTGAAAAATCTGCTGTTGTCCGATATTGAACATTTCAAGAAGTTGACTCCCCGACCGCCCCGCTGTTTCTAGTCCTACTGGCTCCCCCATTGTGCCTTCCCCGACCAAAGACCCAAGCGCTGCGGTCATAACCACATTCCTCCGACTGTACCTTCTGTGAATCCTCATCAGCAACTCCAACCAGCTCTGCCGCGCCGATCTGTTCACAGTGAGGAACAAAAGCGGATTGGTGAGAAGAGAAACTTTTGGAAGCCACAGCGCCGTGAGATACAGCAGCACAGGAGTCTCTTTGGAGTCCACCAGCAGCGTCCGGTACACCACCCAGACTCCATAGGGGGCGCTGCAGGCGGAGAAGGCCAACACCACTGCCAGCAACGTGGCATGCAGCTCCGCCTCCCTTTGTGACACGTAGGGAATGGAAATGCTGTTTTGCGGCGTCCTCAGTGCGGCGATGATAACTTTCTTCTTTTGGCTGGCGCTCAACGCTCGACGGATCAGCAGCATGAAGACGAGGACCAGAGCGAGCGGCAGGACCAGGGTGGTGAGGTTGTAAATGAACACGTAGACCACGTGGCCCGGTGAGTGGGCGGGCTCCTCAGAGCAGGAGGAAGTGGCGTAGATGTCGGTGACATTGGTGAGGGCGAACACGGGGAGGCTGGCCACCGTGGCGTGCACCCAGATGTAGATGACGAGGTCTCTGGAGCGGGCGTCCGAGATCTTCCTCTCCAAAGGGTACAGCACAGAGTAGTACCTGGACAAACAGGGGAAACACGTTTAGTGGGTTGTGTTTTGAATTTTCTTTATAACTTTTTTCATTAATGGCGGTGGCTAAATTAAGTCTTAAAATAGAAAATAAACAAACAGAAAAATGAAACGTGCTGAACCTACATTTTCTGTCCTGCTTTTTCTCCACATGCCCAGAACCTATTGCGTAGTTAACATATTTGCTTAGAGCTCCCTCTGCAGGCAGCTGTGGGAATGACAGTGAAAACAAACTTTCAGCTTGTGAAACTCCGTGGTGCCATGAACACCCTTGGAGCAATGGACTGTACTAACACCTCGTGCTGGGGGTTATATAGTGAGTGTGGGTTCTGCAGGAAACTGTCCTGATCCTTATTGGGATTTTTCCTTTCATTTGCTTCATCAATTTGACTTTCATATAGCTGTGCTTTATGTAACGTCAAAGCTGGGCTACCTGACTTTTTGTTGTTGTAGAGTACTTTTATCACAGAGTAAACACAGCAAAAATCAGATGTTGCATGGTCTTCACCTACACTACAACTCAAAAGTTTGGGGTCACCTAGGCCAGTTCTCTAATCAGCACAACAGTTTCCAGCAGTGCTAGCATAATTGCTCTAGGGTTTTCGAATCATCGATTACCCTCCAACATGATTAGTTAACACTATGTACCGTCAGAACACTAAAGCGATGGTTTCTAGAAATGAGCCTCTGCTGCACACCTAACCATTAAAAATCACTTGGTTCCAGCTACAATAATGGCTAGACTGGGGGTTAAAAGTGGGCAGGAACGGTCGGGAATGGGATTCCCGCACCTTCGCATGGCAAAAAAAAAAGTTAATGATTGCAACTTTGTCATTTTCACATACATACAAAAGTCTGCCTGGAAAGAAAACAAATGTGTCTGACGGAGAATCACCAACACCAAATAAACAAAGACGAAGAGCGTATTGCAATTATTGTTCATTTGCTGAAGTTGCGCTGGACAGAAGTCCACTCTTCAGAGAGAAACTGGAGGAATAATCATAAGATCAGCAGCAGCTCAGTCCGCTCCCCATACGCGCGGGTTTAATGCGCCTCAATATATAACAGCATTCATCATGAAATAACAAACTTTATGGACATAAACTAATCCATAAACGGAGTCTACTCTTCCCAAGCTTTAGCCCGCTTTTATTTCATATCAATCAGCCTCATATTTTCATTTATTTGTGTGCGTTTACTGCGCGATGTCGGCCACAAAGTATTTGCTCTGATCAGATCCTCTAAATCGGTTTAAAGGTTTAAAAGTTACGAGACTTTCTGCTGTGGCTGGATCCAGAACATGGCCATCTACAAGCCTCCAGCTGGTGAAAACAGCGTTGTACTGGCAAAAGTACGTTTCTTCAAATGCGTTTTAGTCTGTTGTAATTACATTGCATTTAGCAGACACTTCTTGACCAAAATGACAAAGTAATAAAGTGCGTGTTTCGTAAACACTACATTGTTACAAGATGTTCAATGTACACAAACGTTTCCAACATGTTTTGACAGATCTGAGAATTGCGCTCCTTGATGCCGTGTACATTTCGGTAACATAAAAAACTGTATCCCATTGTTCCTACGTTTTCCATGTCTAGCGTGTGAGGTATTGGTGCAGTTTTTAACGCAGCAGTGACTTCCAGGCGGTAAAAATTTCATCACTGTATAAGGTTTTAAACCGCATATTTTTGCCTAAAATACACCAGATTGCACTAAATTGTATCTGATTATTCAAAAACAATTCCCGGTGAGGACTGGCTGTTGCTCTAACTTTCTGGGAGTATCTCAAACAAGAGCACATATAAAGAAATCGTATTCTGTGAAATGGTTTAATGGCTTACTTTTAAAATAAATACATTAAAAGTAATGTACTGGCTTAATCTCATTTAGACCGATGAGGGCAGCAAATCCAGGTGAAGTAAGTGACGCGCTGACTGTGCACTTCAATACAAATCCGAAGAGTCAAATTCCAATAATTTGTCATAAAATCCAGTTCGTTATTTCCATAAAAAAGGGCTAAAAACACACACAGTGAAGCGCTCAACAAACTGTGTGCTCTTCAGGAGTTCCACCACCTCCCAAAATCCACTTTAACCACTGGCTAGACTGTATTTATTATTTACAACCTAGACAATTTCATGTCATCCTCATTAAACAATTCAGTGCTTTTCTTTAAAAAAAAAGGACATTGTGACCCCAAACCTTTGAGCGATAGTGTAAATGTTTATTGAACGATGGACGATAAAAGTAGAACCTAAATGAGTGCATTTTGTTTTGGAGGTGGTCCCCCCCCTGCTTCACTTTGCCACCGCTCAAAGCTGTACACAGGCATGAAACGTGCATACCATTAATTTGCTTGAACAATTTGGGTGTGCAGATACCCCATGGTGTAAAATAATTTATGAATGGATGTAAGATATGCAAACATACTGCAACACTAAAATGGAGACCAATACGGTATCACTCAGGTTAAATTATCTGTTCATATTTCAGTGAAAATGCATCCTGACTGAGAAAGCTATATTAGGCCCACTTGATAAAATGACTAATGCTACTCCAGTGGTTAGCAGGGCTTGGCTGCGTTGCTAATGACGACTGTATTAGCGTAAACTGCACAGCTGTATTGTAGTTCTGACCATGGCCAGTATAACTTTGAACAGATATAATTGATAATATTAGCCACACATTCACAGGACTTACCTTAGTCCACTGACATACGTGGGCTGTTATGATCGTGGGTGTTCACAAGTGCACGCCTACATCATCAAACCTGGACCAAAAATAATAATCCTGCGCACGTAGCCCCTTGTGTATTGTTTTACTCCAATCGTCCGATATCACAATGACCACTCACTCATCTCTTTTCAATGCATGTTAGTGTCTAAGCTGTAGCAGAGCCAAGCCTTGATGCCTCCTTCACGTTCTCGCTGAATAATTGATTTTATTCTGGCTGTAATATCCGCTATCGAGCTGGTGTTCGCTCCGTATCGTACTCGGCGTCAGACTGCTGCAAAACGGGGTGTGCAGTGCATTCATGGCGAAATCAGGAAGATCAAATTCCCACACATTTGCATAGACTTCTACCACAGTAATAGGATCTGCTTGCCGTTTTACAATCACAAATAGGTAAATAATCTTTTTTAATGCCATGACACAGTGACATCTGTATATTTTGACATGCGATACGGTGACCCACCTGTCCAGGGCTATGGTGCTGAAGCTGAGCACCGTGGCTGAGCAAAAAAGCTTGTGCAGGAACTTGATGGCCTTGCAGAAGACCGCGGTGTGGATCCACCAGCAGCACAGGGGGCTGGAGCCCAGGGCCAGGTCGAAGGGCACACACACCAGGCAGGCACAGAGCCCCGAGCAGGCCAGGTTCTGGATGAAGCGGTTTGTGACGGAGCGGAACACGCTGGTGGACCAAGTGCACCATAGGACCGCTGCGTTCCCTGGACACAAGGTGAGAGAGGGAGTGCAGAATGTGAAGTATCCAAACTACATTTCACATGTTTGAGTTACCATTTTTGCGAGAGGAAATATTGTGATTTTACGATTATTCACAATTATCGTCCAAATCAGTGGTGTCCAAACTTTTTTCACGGAGGGCCATATATTGACATGTATAAGGCATGGAAGGCCACAGATCAGCGGTCGATGCGTTCAAACATTCAACTGCGTGTATTTCAGAGAGGTTTAAACCATTCCCTACACTTTTATTTTGGTTTGGAACCATAATGCCAGCTCAGTCTCACAATAAATGTAAATTTTGTAGCTTTTAATTGTGTGGAATTATTGAAATTGAAGTCAAATTACCATCTCTGGCGATGTGTGGCAATAAAAGAAGAAGCCTGAGGGCCACCAAAAATTGGTCTGAGGGCCGCATTTGGCCCTTGGGCCACACTTTGGACAACCCTGGTCCAAATTAAAGGGAACAACTGAGATTTTTTTTGTTTTTGTATTTAAAATGCTTTTTAAATACTTGAACTTTTAAACATTCACTGTAATACCAAACAATGGCAAACGTTACTACAACATTGTGATGAACAGACTAAGGAAACACGTATCTAAAGTGCACTAATGAGACTCGAACAGCTGACAGCCTCGTGTGTGTGTGCGCTTCATTTTCCTTTCAGTTCATTACAATGACGCCGAGAGGAGCACATTTGCTTTTTGTTTGCATCCTGAGCCAGTTGTGGCTATTTCATTTGGACATCTTTATGGGGAATTATGCAATTTTTTTTCCCTTGACTGACATTTACAGCGAAGGATTATTTAGTGAAGACGTTGTTTCATATTTGGCGTACTGGCGCCTTTTGTTCGAACTTTCCGATGAGAGGCTTTGCATGAAGCTGCGCATCAGCGACAACAACACCGTGGTCATCTTTTAGAAACCCAAAGTGTTCCGTCTGCTTTGCTCAATCACCGGTGTGTTTATGCGCCGCTTCTCCCGGGCAGCGGCTCGTAAACCATAGCTTCCAAAATTCTCACAGTTAACCGTCCTTTTATAATCATGGTAATCGTAAAACCGGTTAATCTTGGCATCCCTATAATCCAAACTAGGGAAGCACTTTTTTTTCAGTTTCTTCAATGGATCGAAGCGTTAAATCCTAATTTGAAGTTTCTGATTGGGATTTTTCTTTTCAAATGGAGCGTTACCTGTCAGAGAACTGAACCAACAACCTCCTGGCTCAGGGTCACAATGCAGGGTCATTATATGTGCTTTTCAAACTTGATAATCCAAGTGCAAAGAAGTTTGCAGCGTATGAAGTTAACAGATTAATTCGGCTGAATCTCCCTTGTGTCTTTTCACACTGTTATCAGAGTGTTAATAGCGCCGCTTGTAAACACCAAAGACATTCAAAAACAGATTGTATTTTTAAACACAATTAGCACATTTCCTTCACACTATCAACATTTAGTTTCCCCTTGACAAAAGTAGCAGAGCAGTGAGCGTGTGTAATTTATGCTCCATTGTTACACCCAGGCGTACGAAAGTATCCTTCGGATTAGAAGAGGTCATGGTATGTGTAATACCGATTGCTTAATATCAATCAGATCCGATACATAACAACAGTGAGGCCTGTAAGAAGGCCCCCCAGAGCACATGGCTAATTATACTAAATCAAATCTTTATTTGTAGCTGACCCTTACCCTTTAAGCTACCATAGCAACAAACAAACAACATCTTCGCTTGCACCGTGCTATTTATGGCCACAGATACAAGGTTAAGATCCATGCACCTCGGCCAGCCATAGGTCACCATCCCTTTAAGACGAAGCCGGGGGACAGTAATTGGTGCTAATGGGGTTGACGAGGTGAACCGTATCTTTCACGCCAAGACTTTCAGGAAACAAGGATTGCGTTGGTAACACTTCCTCGCAGGGCTGACAGGAAAGTGCAATTTACGTCTCTTCAAACGCAATTACCTTCCAGCTCCCAAATCACTGCCATTATCAGCAACAAGAGCAACAAGAACATGTTCTTCCAGGAGAAATGTGGTCCTTAACAAGAAGCCGGAGTATTTGGAATGGATTTTTTTCTCTATTTTTTATTATTTTTTTGCGTCATTTTAAGACAGTTATAAAAGGGAAACGTGGAGCCAGCAGAGAATGGCGCATTATAGGAAGAGACTGTGTTGTCCCTAGTATGAACAGTTACAAAGGGTTTCAGTGGAAAAAGGAATACAGTGGAGTTTACAGAAAGACAAGAGTCCTGAGAGTTTTACTGCTTCTGTTCGTGATGTACGTACAGAGCACACGCGCCAACAATGAAAAAGGTGTAATAAGAACGTCTGGGCCCTGGATGCAAACCATATTGGTGGGTCTATACCACAAGTTTTTATATACAGTGTCATTTTATGGATCGATCAGGCTTTTTGCGGGCCCTAGGTACACTTTAGTCCCCAGTTCAAGGTTGTTTCTATATAAATTTGTCTCTTACGTAACCATGGCAACATGATGGGGCGACAGTGGCGCAAATTATGTCCCACCTTGCCTTCAGTGTCTGCGTACATTGGTGTATGAATGAGAGTGTGAATGGGTGACTGGTTCCTTGCTGTAAAGCGCTTTGGGTGCCAAATGTAGGTGGAAAAGCACTCTTTACACCACCGCTCAAAAGTTTGGAATCACTTAAAATGACTTCACCAGAGAATCCTGACGGAACATTCAGTGACACAACTCTGGGCCCAAAGTGCAATAGGCGCAGTTAGACAATCCGTTTTCATCATTTCTATGGAGGTGAGTAAGAGCAAAGATGGGAGTATTCAACCGACTATTACGTGGGTCATAAACCCCTCTATTTGTAAATCAATACCCTTCTCAGGAGCACAAATACTGGTGATTGGAGTTTATAATTAAATAGCTTTCTACAAAGACGACATTAGCGCCGCATTGGAACTGTCGTGGCAGGTGATCATATTTTCGTTGAGCGGAGGGGAGATGAGGTCGATACAGGTCTGCTCTGTCCTGCACATCCTGAGGCCTATTGATCCGTGTGAACAGGCGCTAGTGTTTCCTCTCTGCCTTTTACTTACACAGGGAATTTGTTGACACTTCTGGGTCCAGGTGGGTGTAGGTGAATGCCCTGGTGTTGCATTGTTTCATTTTGTATTCCATTATTAGTTCATGAGTCAGTTGTGTCTGTAAATGCTTTATAGGTATAGTGTTCAATGAAGGTACTTGATTCATCTTCTGTACTCAGTAGTTGAAGTCTTCCAATGTTTCGCCTCTCATCCAAAAGGCTTCGTCAGCGACAAAAGTCCCACTCTGGCCGCAGCTGAAGATATAGACCAACGGGGAGGAGTTAGGGTAGGCCCGGCTCCTCCTCTCTAATCACAGCTACTCTCACCCGTGGGTAAACCCCTTTGAAGTAGAGCGTCTCTACTGATTTGCTCACCTCAGTATCGGTCAGTCCTGTCCTATTCATAGATGATCACTGCCCATTATCTGTCCTATTCATTGCTAATCACTGCTAATTACCTGCCTATTGTTCTTTTGTTGGCTGAGGTGCCGTCCCCTTGGACTGGCCGTGCCCTTTCGGTTTCCCCAGAACGAGATTGGAGTAAAGTGACGGAAGATTAAATCTGAGCCCACCATTCCGGTTCATGGAGGGATTTTCTTTCCTGACAAAAATAGCTTATTTTACTCCTCTTTCAAACCAACGTTCTTCTTTAGCTAAAATGTTGACCTCCCCGTCCTAAAAGGAGTGGTTGGAAGCTTTGAGGTGGAGGTGCACAGCCGACTGGGGGCCACTTGTGCTTTCTCTTCGGTGTTGAGAAAGTCTCTTCTGTAAAACTTGTTTCAGGTTGTTTACCCACGGGTGAGAGTAGCTGTGATTAGAGAGATGGAGCCGGGCCAACCCCAACTCCTCCCTGTTGGTCTATATCTTCAGCTGCGGGCTGAGCAGGACTTTTGTCACTGACGAAGCCTTTTGGATGAGAGGCGAAGTAGTCGACCCAGTACCCAGTAGTCGAAGACTTCAACTACTGGGTACAGAAGATGAATCAAGTACCTTCATTGAAGATGGACAACTCCTGTACGACTGAGAACTTACACAGACATTTATAGGTATAGCTTATTATACTAAAGTGTACTTTGTAATTAAGTGTAATGAATTGATCAAACTGGTCAACTTTAGGGTTAGGAACAGGCTTATTAGGCAGCGTCACTCCATTTCATTTCAATTCCTTTAGCGATTTTGTGCTTGTTTACAAACACTTGCGATACAAGAAAGTTTAAAAATGTTTGTCATGTCCCATGTGTTGGATTTCACTTCGGAGGCGAGGAGTTTTGCCGACCGCTGTCATTTTGTCTCGTGTGTTCGAGCCCAGGTGACTTTGTAAGCTGCTCGCGCAGCCAGAGCCCACCAGACTGAGAGCAGAAGAAGCCAAACTTCATCATCTCTGTTGTTCCCACTTTTCATTTCCTTTTTGCTGTTATATATATATATATATATATATATATATATATATATATATCATAATAAGATTTGTCCGTGTGCCACGCAGCAACTGTATTATATTTGACAACATACACGTCGGTCTAATTGCTCATGAACTCTGAGTGCCAACGGTGACTCCTGTGCCAAGATTTGCCCTGCTTATAATCATCTTCTAAAATGATCATGGACAATATGATATATGGCCTTACGAAAGTAAAATAAGCAGTGAACCACACTGTTAAGCTCAGTCAGATGGCATTTACATGGTTTGTCATTGTGGTGTAAAATGATGATTCTATCTGCAGGTGAATGTCTGTCTACCAACTTGGCCTAAATTTATAGTACCGCCAGTTCCTGAATTCCAACCTGTATAGAGAATCGTAATTATCACCTGAGTTTTCTGAAGACCCGAAGATCACAGCTTTAACATGTGCTAATGGGATAACTAATAAATTCTGTGAAATTACACCTTTTTCAACTTTATCAAACCACCAAAGGGAAACTAGAGCCCCACAGAGCCAGCTCATTCTTAGAAGCTAATGACATAAACACCATTACTTTTTTCACTTTTCAAGAAAGGCGCGAAGATATCTGCTTCCTGGGCATTTCTAAAAACAGCAAGAGTAAATACAGTCAGCGCTGAAGTCCTAATGTTTTAAAGACACAACTCCCGTGTTGCACTCCAAGCACAGCCCCGATGCCAAACCCAATCCTCTCTGTGCCGTGTTAATTACTCTCGGTCCAAAAGGGGCGCATGTAGGCAAGCGTTTGTTTAGAATAAAGGCTTGACTTCAAACCTGACATAGTAATCAAGCAAAGTAGACTTAGAGTACAAAGTTGTTTGCATTTCACAGTCCATCCAGTCAGTCGGAAACGATGGCCTTATGTGGGCACAGAAATGCGGGTGAAATATCTGGACTTCTGGTCAATATTTACTTTATTGCACCCGTGGGGGAATTTGTTCTTTGCATTTGACCCATCCAGCAATGCCGCTGGGGAAATCTGTCCAGAGCAGTGGGAACCAGATCCTGAGCTATAGGTTCATGGTCACAAGTGCCTTGTTAGAGCAGTGGTTCCCAAACGGGGAGTCGAGAAATAAAGTCGCCAGATCATATTGGATTCATAAGGCGCCTTTCTATGGGAGCAGACCGGGACAGGCCACTCCAGACTAGTTTCATAGGATAGGGCTCCACTTCCTGGTTTACGTTTTAAGTGCCTTTATAAACTGTTCAAGTCCGCTATGGAATTGACTGACAGGAGGCTCTGTGGGGTTACGCTCATGCCGGATAGTGCAATTATAGTAATTTCACCTCAGTACCTGGATGGGCCAGTGGAACATATGGCTGCATATGTAGCTTACTATTGTGGAGTAAATTCCCTGCCCTATTAAGAAGCGTTGCCCTAAAGTAGTCTGATGCTTGGAATGGAGTTGATTTCCAGTCAAGAAATGATAGATGGAACTACGCAAATCTCCAAACATAATACCACGGGGTTGACTTTGGATGTTAAGACACTTTATGACCCACTTTTACCACAGCTGCTGTCGCCTCAACAGATAATATTTTCTGGACAGTGCCTCTGCTTTCCACAACACAGTGACACATTCTGAATTTAGAGCACAGTCCAAAGGAGCTGTGTGTGAAAAGAGAGACCAGACTCGAGCCTTAAAAGGGACACGCCATTTGACCATCACCATCCATCGAGTCCTCACTGGTGCCCACTGAATACTGCTCAGATCAAATATGGCCTGAGAGCCGCTCCATCCAGTCAGCCCCCCAGCACTGATATTTTATTAGCATATTTTGAAAGAATGTCTATAAAGGATAAGACTAAAATATTACGTAAACAAAATGATGACGGATGGTTAGCACCTCTGGGGCCGCGATGAACACACTTCTGTTGGATTATGGGCTTTAATAATGTGATGGACTGGTTTGTGTTTCATTAATGATGCAGTATATATATATATATATAACTCAGGAAGTACAGATCAGAGCGCTTCAGCAGTAGAAGAGGAAATGACTAAAGTAAACAATATTACTCAAAACTGTGCAAATTAAGTGAAATGCTCCTCCAATCCGGGTGTGTTTTTGATGAAGGAACATTGTTATTTTAACAACAAACTGTTGCAACTGAAAAAAAGACAACTTATTTTTGGATTTTGTAAACGTTTAGCAAAATACCTTTGCATTTTTTGCTGTTACCATGTACCAAGGATCAGTAAAAGTCCTTGTTGTTGCCAAATGTAAAGCCCGCCCACTCACGGCGATACTACCCTCCGACTGGCTCGACCCTCCAGTGGTGCAGACTGAAACAAATGAGCGGGCGCTGCACAGTTTTACAAGTTTGTGAACTTGCAAACCTCGTTTTACCCCGTCTGAAATCAGATTAATGTACCATGGATTGCCAGGCATGATTGAGCACAAGAAAAGTATCAAAGAGATTATGGCTTCTTGATACAAAACTGTGTGGGCCTTTGGGAGAGGACTTTGCCTGTTCTCCAAACCAATGCTTAGGAATTGTTTGGCTTTGTTAATCGTTTTTATTTCTTGAGCAACAAAAGAATGGAAAATGCTGGTGGGAAAAAGTCTGGTTTACTGCTTGTTTTGTTTTCGTAAATGGCTATAAATTATGGAAGATGTGATCATTTCAGAAGATGGTTACAAGTAGATCTTAGCGGGGCAAATATGAGTGGGTACAAAAACACTCGGTTATTTCTGATGAAACAACTCCGACGTCCCCCCACGCTGTAACGTGACTTTGGTGGCAAAATAAAAGCACTTAATTCTCTCAGTGTAAAAATTCATCAAAAGCCTCAAGCGATACATCACCGGCCCAGCTCGGAGCAGCTTCCCCACTTCTCGATCTCAGGCCAAGCTTATTCCTTTACCGCTAAGTAAAACACACTTGCCATGCCACAGAGCCACACTGACTTATTTTTATTTTTTTTACAGTATACAGAAAGTGTAAGGTGCACTTATTATTATTATAAATATGAATCTGTTGTTGTATCTGGCGGTGACACACTCAAAGTTATAGCCTTCCATAAATGGCACCTAATGCAAAAAAAAAAAAAAAAAAGACCCTGCAATTAAATGTGCAGCCGCCCACTATAAGTATAGTCTATAATGTGAGCCAGTGATCGCTCTCCATCTCTCTCTGAACATTAGTAAGCTGGACTCACATCTAAATTAAACTTTGCAGGATAACCGAAAAAAGGCAAAAGAAAAAACGTTATAGGATATAGAAAATGAAATTCTATATTGAGTCTCTTTAATACCACAGTACATAGGCCTAGCAGGTTCAGAACAAGTGCCTGCTCCTTTTGCTATTTGGAAGAGACAGAAAGCCAATTTTCAACACAGATCAAGACCCAATTACACCTGGACTTCTCCTCTCGCTCTGGTCAGCCACCCATCACACAGGCTGCCCCTCACATTCAGTTACCACGTCCCCGCGGAGCCGCCGTTACTCACCGAGCAACGATCCCACCAGGATGAGGGCTTGCACCGCTGTGGTGAAGTCCCTGTAGGTGCCGATCGCCCCCTCCCCAGCTCCTCCTGGCGCCGGGCTGAGGCTCGCTTGGGTCGGGTAGCTCGACACGTTCAGCAGCCCCAACAATGGATGGTGCTGAGTGGATGTCCAATTCACTTCTCTGCTCCCCCTGTCCATGTTCTGTCGAGCGGATCACGCGTAACGAGCAGAGAAATACATATTTGCTTTTTTTTTTTTTTTTTTACTGGAGCAATGCGCCAAACGTGTGCTTTTTAGGCTGCCGTTTACGCATAACGCAGGATGAGCGTTTCGCCAAAGGGGTGAAACGGGGTGCTACGGTTATAAGGGAGACGTCCATCGCGGAAAATCGTCAGAATCCAGGCTCTTCCTTCCCGCTTCCCGTCAGTGACGCTAACCAGTGCGGCCCCATCGGTCGCTCACACGTCTATTGCCTACACGGGGGTTTATACCAGTCAGGTTGATGATGCTGACGCGCCTGGCTGGTGGACTGCGTTGTAGTGCATCTGTGCGCGGAGAAGGTGGAGGTGATGGAGGGGGGACGGGGAAAGCCCCTCCTACAAAGAACCAGCGACGAGGAAGAATAAGTGCCTGGTCGTTAAATGATCAGGCTTCCTCTCATTGGGCAGAGTTCATTCAATGAGACAAAGTCGTTCAAAGCGCTGAACAGATAAAAGGGTGTATGAAAAGTACAAGAATAAACCCATAACACATCATTAATCATCAAATTAATTAAAGCAGAGCGTAATTGTGTTTTCAACCGGGACTTGAACATTGTCAGAGACATGGCGGTCTGCCCTGACGTCTTCTGTAAGACTGTTCCAGATTTCATCAAATTTAAACGACTCAGCCACTCTGGGACCAGCAGGAGAACACTTCCGAAGGTTCTCAGAGCTGGATGGTTCATATGGCTCCAACACGTCAGAGATGTACTTGGGCTGGGCAATGGAGAGACTTGTGCACAAGCAGAATTATGGAAAACCCATCATCACACTTTGGACCAGCCTCTATGTCACAATCTTCCTTTCAGAGACATTATTTTAAATCATAAAATATCCCTGCCGGGGCACCCAAATCAATGTTTTCAGTCCGTTTCCACGTGTCCACTATATAGTATATTCCCAGAGCGACAGGAAGCCAGTGCAGAGACCTGAGCACTGGACTAATACAGTTGCATTTCCTGCTGTAGCCATTGTTTCACACATAAAGTTTTGCCCCCCAGAAGGATTTGTCGGTATATGATGTTTGGTTCAAATGCAATTTCAACAGATGATCAATAAGCTCAATAACAGATGCACTGTGGACAAAGGTCTTCTCTCACAAATGTCTAATGAAGGACAGGTTACAGGGGGCTTGTTTCCGGTCGGACCGATTTCAGGGACGGACAAAGCTAGACCAACGCGAAAAAAGTTTTCAAGAACATCAAAATATTCGTTAAGAAAATTCAGGCCTGCTGAGAGGGAGCAAAATGCCAAAACCGCCGAAAATAGAGGCGAAGCAACAGGCAGATTCGGCGGTGGAAGAGGAATACGTAAGCCTCAGTCGAGTCACGGAGCTCATGGAGCAGCAGAGGGTCATGTTCAGAGAATTAATTCAACAACAGCAGGAAAACTTCAAAGGATTTATAAAACTCATCATGGAATCAACAAACACCCGCATGGATTTACAGACTAAGGACATTCAAGAACTAAAAACAAGCCTGCAGTTCACGCAAGGTGAGGTGGACACTTTGAAAGAGCAAAATCTGAAACTCACGGAGCGCACAAACACTTTACAAACGGACTTTTACAAAGTATGTGACAATTTACACATCATCACGGACAAACTGGAGTATCTGGAGGGGCAGAGCCGCAGAAATAACCTGGTATTTGAGGGAGTGTTGGAGTCGCCTGGGGAGACCTGGGCCGACGCCGAGGAAAAGGTGAAAGAAATACTGAAGGAGAAGCTCCAGCTACATCACGCGGTGGAGGTGGAGAGGGCTCACCGCGTAGGGAAACACGACGGAGGGAGAGACTGGCCGAGACCCATCATCGCCAGACTACTGAGGTGGAAGGATCGCGAGGAAATCTTGCAGCGCGCCAAACGACTTAAAGGAACAAAAATCTTCATTAACGAGGACTACACCGAATCAATAAAAAGAAAACGCAAAGAACTGATGCCGGAGCTGAGAGCTGCACGAGAAAGGGGGGAGATCGCCTTCTTGCGATATGACAAACTCATTATACGTCCACGCAGCAGTACACCACATCCAGTATAAACACCGAGAAAAACGTATGGACTTTGGTATGTAAAAGCACATAATCTCACATGTCCAGTAATACATACAGTTCTATAGGAAGCACCGACTTGGACTTTTCAATAAGGAGAATTGCTGAAGCAAACTCCCAGGATTTTACATTCTCTCAATACGACCTACAGAACACTGAGATCGACATCGACCCGGAAAATAACTTTTTTACTAGAGCTACCAATGACTGTCAATACTACACAGAGGATCTGTACAATAGTAAACGTAAGAACATTAAGGCATTCACTGTAATCCACTTCAATAGTCGAAGCCTCTATGCAAACTTTGACCACATCAAAAGCTTCTTAAAACAGTTTTCCACACCATTCAGTGTCATCCTAATCACAGAAACATGGATCAATAATGATAGAGAATTTGAGTTTTCTATTGATGGTTATGAATTTATAAGTATGAACAGAAGGAACAAGCATGGAGGGGGCGTAGCTATGTTTATAGACTCCAACTATAGTTATAAAGTAATGGAAAATAAGACAATGGTGGTGGATGATACACTTGAATGCCTTACTGTTGAAATTACAAGGCAAAAAAAGAAAAATATTATTGTGAGTTGTATTTATAGAACACCTGGCTCTGATATAGATGTTTTTTCTAAGTGGATGGAGGAGCACTTCTCAGGATTAAATCATAAAGTCATGTTTGTGGGGGGAGACCTCAACATCGATTTGTTAAACCCATATAAACATAAAAAGACGGACGAATTTATAAATACTTTATTCAGTATAGGTCTGTTTCCTCTAATAACCAAACCTAGTAGAATTACAACCCATAGTGCCACCTTGATTGATAACATTTTCTCAAATGAAATAGAAAGTGACACAGTCAGCGGGTTAATTATAAATGATATTAGTGATCACCTTCCAGTTTTCGTTATGTATAAAAATGGATATTTAAAAGATGAAGAGGAAAACAAGTATTGGTTTAGAAGGGTAAAAACAGAGAAAACTATTGATGCATTTAAAAAGGAGCTTTTAGCTCAAGACTGGAGTATTGTGTACAGAGAATGACACGAATATGGCTTATGATGAGTTTACGCAAGTATTTCAAAAGGTATACGACAAAAACTGCCCAATGAAGAAATACTGTAAAAACAGTAAGTGTAAAGAAACACCATGGATGTCTAAAGGTTTACTAAATGCTTGCAAGAAAAAAAATAATCTTTACAAAAACTTTATAAATAACCAAACAAAAGAAGCTGAGGATAAATATAAGAAATATAAAAATAAATTGACAGGTATCATTAGAAAATGTAAACAGGATTATTATAATAAGTTGTTGGATAGTAATAAGAATAATATTAAAGGTTTATGGAACATCTTAAATAGTATAATTAGAAATAAACCAAGAACGATTAATTATCCAAAATATTTCAAAGATGAGGATAACACGTTAAATAATATGAATGAAGTCGTCGAAACATTTAATAAATTCTTTGTAGATGTTGGACCGAACCTTGCTGCAAAAATTACAAACGTTGAGAATTATAATTGTGATCTGATAGAAGCAAATCCTATGTCCTTGTTCCTCAAACCTGTGGAGGAAAAGGAGATACTGGACATTGTTAAAGGGTGTAAAAATAAAACTTCGACCGATTACCATGACATGGACATGAAAACTTTAAAAACTGTTATTGAAAGTATCTCTAAGCCGTTAACTTACATTTGTAACTTATCGTTGCAAACTGGAACTTTTCCTGATAGTATGAAAGTAGCAAAAGTGATTCCTCTGTTCAAAGCAGGAGATAAACATCTCTTTACAAACTACAGGCCTGTTTCCCTTTTACCGCAATTCTCTAAAATCTTAGAAAAGGTTTTTAACTCTAGACTCGACAGCTTTATTGAAAAGTGTAATTTACTCTCGGACAATCAGTTTGGGTTTAGGAACAATCACTCAACCTCACACGCGCTCTTTGATATAACTGAAGAAATAACTAATGCTGTAGATAACAAGAAATGTGCAATAGGGTTATTTATTGACCTGAGTAAAGCGTTTGATACAATAAACTATGATATATTAATTAATAAACTAGAACTTTATGGGATTAGGGGGGTAGCTCTACAGTGGGTCACCAGTTACTTAAAAAATAGAAAACAATGTGTGAAAATCGGTGACTATCAGTCGAGTTGTCGACAAATTGTCTGTGGTTTACCTCAAGGTTCTATTCTGGGCCCAAAATTGTTTAATATGTATATTAATGACATTTGTAACTCATCTGAAGTACTTAAATTTATCTTGTTTGCTGACGATACAAATATTTTTGCATCAGGAGACGACTTGCAACAGCTGTGTCGGATTGTTAACTTGGAACTCAAAAGTGTCAACAAGTGGTTCAAACAAAATAAATTATCTCTAAACCTGAGTAAAAGCAAAATGATGATATTTGGCAACTGTAATTCCAATGCTCAGGAAGCGATTCAGATAGAGGGTGTTGTTATCGAGCAAGTGCATGAAATCAAATTCCTTGGGGTGATTATTGATGACAGAATTACTTGGAAATCTCACATTAAATATATATCTACGAAAATTTCTAGAAGCATTTCAGTAATTGCAAAAGCAAAGCACATTTTAAACATCAAAGCTCTACATACCTTATACTGTTCTCTGATTTTGCCCTACTTATATTATTGTACTGTGGTTTGGGGTAGTACTTATAAAAACACAGTTAAACCAATAATATTGTTGCAAAAAAGAGCTATCCGAGTAATTCATAAAGTTGGGTTTTTGGACCACACAAACTCATTATTTCTAAAATCAAAGATCATGACGTTTTGTGACATTGTTGAGTTCCAAACTGTACAAATGTTATTCAAAGCAAGGTATAAATTGTTACCAAACCAAATACAAAGAAGGTTCCAAGAACGTACTGGTCGTTATGAATTACGTGATGAATTAAACTTTAGGATTCAGAAACATAGCACAACTTTGAAAAGTTTTAGCCCAACAGTTAATGGTGTACAATTGTGGAATAAACTGGAGATGGAATTGAAACGATGTCCAAACATCAACCTGTTCAAATATAAATACAAACAAGACTTTTGAAATATACAGACAAGAAGAAATGCGTTGCCACTAAGGGGAGCAGTAGGATGGATTATGTGTATTGTTCCTCTATATTCAAGGAAGAGTGTTGCTGCTTGGAACGGTTGTCATTCTATTGCTCAAATTCACAAACGGAGAATTAGGGTTGGCAGGTTATGGATCTGTTGAGAGGGACCCTCCCAACGGGCTCTAAACCTTGTCTTTTAATGCACCACTCAGCATAGGAACATCATCTACAAATCAGCTGTTAGGGCAGCTGTGTGGGGGTTTGTTGAAGGGGAGTTACTGCCCTCTTCAACTGGCTCACTCTCTGGCTTTTTAATGCACCACACTGTGCAGGGCTTTCATCATACTTCACATATAAATCAATTAAATAAATTATATAATAATGATGATGATAATTAAACCCAAATTAAAATTATACTGAGAATGGTAATGACAACTGGAAAGTATCAAGATCTCAGATTATAATATCTATTAATGTACCTTTATACCATAAAAGTAACTCTGTAATCACGGGTAAAAATATGCAAGCAATATATTAAGTAACAAATTTTTTTGACTTGCTTTGTATTAGACATCGTATATGAAACTAGATTGTTGTTGTAGCTGTGCGTTGTTCCAATTAATTATATAAACAGTTAATATATTTTTGTTGTTTGTTGTAAGTTGGTCTGTACGAATGTAGCTGCTTGAAATGTTTTGAAATGTTCTTTTTTTATTTATTGCACTTGGGGGTGGGGGCTCATAAGCTTTTTGCTTCAGCCCACTCCTTTTGAGCACAATGTGTATTGCTCAAATAAACAAATAAACAAATAAACAGGACAAATTTGATTTCACTAGAAAAAGTCAGGTTTAGGCCCTTAGAACACATACCTCTAGAATCAGCCTCTGTTGCGCTCCAGATTGGAAAACACTTAAAATGGAGGTTAAAATGTCAAAACTAAAAAAAGGAGGCATTGACAGCTTGTTTTCACATGGACGCACTCCACGCTGCACTCCCTCGGTGCCCCTTGTCATCTTGCCCTGGCTGTTCTTTCACACCATTTAGAGAAATTCCCCTTTAGACGGACAGAAATATCCCGCTACATGCCACGCTTAAACAAAAGTACATATTACCCCACTGTTGTCAAAACAGATCGGCAAATGTCGTGAGTCACAGATGTATTTAGACTAGCAGAGGTTTCAAAACTGCGGTCATGTTCATGGCCATAGATCGGAATATGATTGGATAAAACCACAAACTTGGCTCTGTGCCATACCTTTTATCACCAGTTAAGCTCTAGTTTGGCCTCATCCCACTCTTTACATTTTAGAACCATTGAAATCCTATGTGGAATGTGCCAAGTCCAAATCCATTCTTTGAATAGCCACTAGATGTCTCTGTTACACTAACAATGCCTTCTTTCTCTAAACCACTTAAAGCCACATCGTGTAAAACTTTACCCAATAAATAAAGTTGAAATGCAAGCATTTATTTTACGACAGTTTCATCATGGAAAAGACAAGATAATTTATCTCATAAATGTACAAACAAACAAACATGCTCAGCTCTCCTAAGACATGACTTTACCGGGAGTGGGTACGTCTCCAGCTCGTCTCCATGGAGATGTCGACTAAAGTCAGCAGAATTTGAGATTTGAATAGATTAGGCTCTCATCCAAACCCATTCTTTGATTACCCACTGCAAAAATAGCATTTTCTGTGTTGAGCTGGTTATTGGGAACATGTTTTGTGTTGATGGCAAAAATATAGTCAAATGTTACGCAGTGTGCCTTTAAGTTCTCGTCAAACACATTTCTAATAGCATTAACAGCCAGAAAACACTGTGTCTTAGTATTTATCCAAACATTGTAGTATGTGTAAGAAGGAAATGTTTTTATTGCCACAAATGAAAACATAGGTTTAGTGCCAGTTTCAGACATAAAAACGGGTATACAGTAACACCTGGTAATACAGTAGCTGGTTTTTGTTGTTCCTGCCAGCTTTTTTTGCTAAAGTCCTCGACACTCCCACAGACTAATGGTGGCGGAAGTTTAAAAAAAGAAAAATCACTGGCAATGTCCTCAGGCTGACGGATTATTATCATTTTTGAATTTTGATCATTTCATCCAACTGAATTAGTCAGTAGTAGATGCAGCACATCAGTTCAAACCCCTCGCTTGTGCAAAGTGGTGCTGTAGTGTCTTCTGTACCTTTCCACTAATCTCATTCATTAGGCCGCCAACGTCTGTGGCAATCACGCTGGAGGGGCATCATCAGAGCGATTCCTTAGAAGAGCTCTTGTTCCCCAAGTGGCTCTTGAAGAAGTGCTGGACCCGCTCCCAAAGATCCAGCTGGGCGTCGGCGTGGGCTTTCGGCTCCCCTCCGAACGCCACCGGCCTCCCCACCGCGCCGTGCACCGAGGACGGGCAAAACGGCATGTAAGGGGGCTCCAGAAAATGCCCCGCTTTCTGATACACCAGCAGCGAGCACGTGTCTTTGCCGTGCCTTTTCAAAATGTCTGCCGCTCGCCTGACGAAGAAGGCGCTCCTCCAGTTGAGGTCGGCCTCCGAGGCGACGAGGAGGAACTGGCAGGTGGCGCGCTCGATGGGGATGAGCGACGCCTTGTGGCTTTCCGGGTCCCGCGTGACGTCTAGGACATTTAGGAGGAGAGACCGGGTGAGGCGGATTCTCCACAGGGCGAGGGGAAGAGGGGGGATGATCAGGCCCCTGTAGTGCAGGGGGATCACCGTGTTGGCGGTGCAGCCGTTGATGCAAACCGTCGCCGAAATACCGTCGAGGAAAGACGCCATGGACAGCGCCACGCCGCCGCTGTGTGAGATGGAAATGACGCCTACGCCTGGGCCTTCCACCTGCAGGAGAGGACGATATTACATACTTTTAGTCAAAGTTGTATTCATTTAAAAAACTAAACTCAATCAAAATGTGTGGATGGTGACTAGAAATATGTCTGGGGGTGAAACTAACTAACTAAATGAATAAGTGAGAAAGAAGGGACTAAAAACGTCCAGCAGCCCAGTTTGAAGGAGCCTCATATCATTGAACCTCTTAACCCCCACCGGAACCGAGCACATTTTCTCAGGTTTGGCTTTACCCAAAACTAAAATCTTCTTGAAAAAAGTGTCAATATAGAAACAAAAAAAAAGGATGAAAACGTGAAAACAAAAAAAGGTGACCAAAACGCTGTGACTAGGGATGGCCGTCTTGAACCAGCAAGTCGACACGTTTTCAAAGTCCCAGTGCACATGCGTTTCGAAACACTGCTCCGAAACACGATTCAAAAACGCCAATGTCACATGACTCAGGCTGAAGTGTTTCATGAAACACGATTGTTTCCAAACACTTCACTAGGGGGCGTCTGTGTTGAACCTTGGTCAAACCATGGGGCTTTGCAAACCTTTCTCCATGTTTGTGTAGTGTTTTAGTGCCATGCACGAGTGCGCTCCGATGGCGCAGTTGTTAAAGTTGCTGCACTAGTTGTAACACTGTTCATCTGAGCAGCGTGGCTACGAGTCTCGCTCTGACAGATCGCTAAATGTGAAACTTAGTCACTCTGACCCTAAGCTTTGTGTTAAATATTTGAAATATTTGTTGTTGTTTTATGTGTTTCATAAAAAAAAAAGATTAGCAAACAGAAGCACTGAGTTGGAGGAAAGATTTAGAACATTTACAGTATGACAATTGCGTCGTTTATTTTTCTATTACCACATTAGGAACAATAACACATTCAGGAAAAGTCCATGTTTTAATGGCAAATAAAATCAAACATAATGTGGTTTTATTTCAACCACAGGTGTATCGGTAACATACAATCCTGAAACTCTGTAAATGCGGTTGTAATGACACTTTGCCACGAGATGTGGAGAGATTGTTTTGAACTGTGATTTGAGGCTTCGGCACAATCGCTACAACTGCTTTGGAGTTTCAAAGTGAAGCTTCATGCCCATCCCTATCGGTGACAACGTCACAAATTATGATCACTTTTATAGGCCTTAGTTTTCAAATGAGATATAATGACACTGTTGCTCTCCAGACGAGACGTTTTTAGATTTGGGTAAAGTCGAACTGGAGAAAATGCACTTGGTTAAGGCGGTGGGTAAGAGGTTAAACAGGTCTGTGCTTTGTTTTTGTTGACATGGGAGAAGCTTTAAGAAGCAGTAAATATGATTTAAATATGTGTGAGTGGAATAAAATACATGTAAAGCTAAAAGGACATTTTACTAAATATTGCCTGCGGCTTCATAGACAAATAAAATGTGCATCTAAATGTACTACCCTTACTACAGTAACTTCACGGGGACAAAACCTCTTCCTTTTTGAGAGTCACTGGCACTGACAGAACATCTGCACATCACCACTTACTGTTTTGGAGTGTGCAATTTCAGGGCGTTTCATGTTTTTATTTTTTTATGTGGAACCTTCTGTTCCCTTTTGTGCCCTTCTTTCACTATTAACTGTGCTGCCCTACTTACTACCGGACTAATACACAATGTTTCTTATGTGATTGCCAATCCTGACTTGTGACTGGCACGGGGACAGATGCCGTTGAATTAACCTCGTCATAAATGAGAACTTTGACTCTGAGAACTTGCAAAGTGAAAAAATGCAAAGTATGTTTTACCACTGACCTCAGATTGGCCCCTCAGGTACGCGACAGCCTCCTCAAAGTACTCCAAGTCCAGATGCGTAGGTTTTTTGGGTAAACCCTGGTAAGCAATATAGGCCAGGGCCAGCACGACAAACCCTTTACTGGACAGCAGACTGGCTCTGGGTTCAGACAGGCGTCCGCCAAATGTGTACAGGTCAACTATTCCTGGGAATGGGCCTTTTCCTGCAAAAAAGAATCATAATATATGTAAATAAATAGGATTAGGTATTTTGCGACAATTCGAAAACAACCAAGTATGGAAGTAGCACAGAATCAGCATCACCGTAGCATACATTCAACTAGGGCTGCACAATATGAGAAAGAATTGCGAAATTTGATGACTGCAAATGGTTACCTTGTTAAAATGACTCAAAATTAAAGCTCATCAAAGGCTAAATCAAAACTAAAACAAGGTACATTTAGACAAAATTAGGACGATCGAGACTAAAAAGTAATTTAGAAATCAGTAAACTCTCTTGAAGTAGGTACATTTGTCCTTGATTTTTTTGTTTTACACTTAAAGGCGCACTGCGTAACATTTACTTTATGTTTAGGGTTTTGCATTTGAGTTGCATTCTACTAACATAATAAACATTCCTTGTTTTAACTTAAGATTGCACATACTAAACAGTTTTCTAAGAGGATGTGTGATTTTTCTTTTTTTTATTGAAACAGAAAACATACCTGGGGGCACAAAAAGCACTCCTCTCAGCCTGCCCTCCCTCACCGGGATCCTCCTCATCCCCTCTGGCATAAATTCTCTGTAAGTGATTTCGGACGCCAGCACTTTGCCCCCCTCCACAGCTGAGATCTCCACCTGCATGGGGCTCTCGACAGACTTCTTGAGGATTTTATTGTGCGGCGTTTCCGGCAGTATGGACCAAAACAGGCCCATCGGCTCCACTCCAGTGTAGCTGCCGCCCAGAGAGGCCGCCCGCGATACATCCACTCCTCCCAGTTCGTCCGCCTTGTACTGGGCCGAGGCTTTGAAAACAATCCCTCGGTCGTCCACTACTTTGGAGCGGAGTTCAACCGGTTTGTGAGGGGAGAGGCCCTCCACTTTGACCTGGAGCGGTTTGTCGAAAAAGCCGCGGGCGCCAGGGAGGAATCTAACCCGCACTTGGGATGACGCCATGGGAATCTGTGTTTAGAGACTCAAGAGGGAGATAATCCTCTGTGATATTGAGCTGTAGTGAAACACAATCAAATGTCAGTGGATTGCAAAGGGTATTTAGGAAGTCAGCAACCTTGATTATTGCGATTCATTCTGTGTAAAACCTGCTACATGTAACAGTAGCATGTGGTTTAAAACAACAGTTCATATTCAAGTCTTCTCACAAAATATACAATGTGCACTGATAACTAAATCTTGAAACGGTATACAAAAAGTGCAAATAAAAGAAATAGCAGAATCCTTTATAGATAGCATTACAGAATAACCACTGATATGGCAGGGAGGAAGCCTCGGTTACAATGTTACAGTCCTATAAAAATGTGGTAAATAATTAACATACTGTTGAATACTTTAGATACAGCCGCCTTCTTCCCTTGAAAAATATGATCGTTACTTGCTCTGTACTAAACTTTGTACATGAAACAAGACCGTTGTTGTAATTGTGCTTCTTTGTAAATATAGTTGTAAATAGTGTGTAAGTATGTAGCGTTATCATAGTTGTTTCGTATTTAGTTGTTACGTAATCGGTATTGCTCCGTTTTGGGGGTATGGTCGGATATGCAGGTGTGTAGGGTCTATTTTGTTTTACTGTTGTTTCCTTGTTGCTATTTTGTTCCTTTGTGGTTCCACTATGTTTTGTGAAATGATGATTTTAATTGATTCATCTGTGGCAGCTGCTGCGTACCTGCTACTTGCCAAAACGGCCAAAACTCTCCTTCAGATGGTAGCAGGGCATTCAGGGGACAGAAAACTAGGGCAAAGTGCAAATACTATGGATCACTGCGAAAATATATACAACATACATTGCAAGCAAAAATGCATAGTGTGTAATATAGCTTAAATAACATTGATGCTGTATTTAAAACTAAGTCGAACTAAACTTACCTTACTACTTCAAAAGATGAGACCAAAATACACATAGGGAAGCTCACAAATGTTGCGCACCTCTTCTGCGCACTTCCGGCGCAGCAGGTTACGGTGTTAAAATCATGGATCTATTATGGTCAAGATACGCCCCTTTTCACCCAATTTCAGTTCGTGCTAGTGGCAGGCCGTGGTATTGCAGCCTGAAGCTCAAAAAGCCCTTTTTGTCATAGACACTCATGTAAAAGGAGCGGCCTGTAAAATAGTCCCCAGGGCATCTGGAGTTTCAGACTAAGGCTAATATATTTCTTAAAAATTACTATTTTTAGGACATATACTTTTTTTTTTCTTAAAAAAATTGTAAAGCATCCAAAATAATTTTTTTATGGTTTTCCAATCGTGCGACGTCACCAGGCCTGTGGACGTGCTCGTGCGCCATGACTCATGAACGAGCACAGGTTTCTTTTTCTTACACGCCCAAAAATGTTGTAGTTTTATGGAAATACCGTCCTCTCTAGCTTTGTTTACGCTTCTTTTCATTGACGCGCCAGAACCGGAACCTGCTTTTGCCGCAAAGCATTACGGGGATTCAACTGTGCGCCCATTCATCACAAAGCGTAGCAAAATGCGGAGTAAAGAAGTTGGCTTTTTTCTTTTTACACTTCTTCACGGATTGTAAGTTTCTTTGTATTTAGTTGAGCGCCATCTAGTGGAGAGCTCTGTAGTGAGCTTTAAAACTGTAAAACTAGGACTACAGTGTCATAAACGCTGTAGACACTAACATTATTCATAACCAGTGGCGGCTGGTCCATTATGGGCGGTGGGGCGCCGCCCCTCCTATCAATTTTTGCAAATACAAAAAAAAATAAAGTTTTAAGAATCATTACTTTCTAATGTACATGTGTTTTATACATTGGAGGAAGGGGGAGCGGAGGGGAAGGAGCGTGTCATTTTGTCTGCCAGCTTCATTATGTGCCGTAACAGCGTCATAAATGTGTAGTTTACATTAAAACAGTAATTACAGTAGCGCTGTTCCTCGCCTGGGGCGGCAGGAACAGCGCCCCAGCAATCTAACCAATGGCGCTCTGATAGGGTCTAAAAACGTCACTACATATCATTAATTCAACCAATCAGAGACGCGCAATGTTAAATCTCCCATGGGCGCTGAGGCCACGCGCCCAGCGGAGATTTAACATTGCGCGTCTCTAACATGTGAAAACCGAGGACGCGTCTACTGTAGACAAAACTCGAGGAGCAGCTCTGAGCTCACGGACGACGGGAGGAAAAACTTCTCATTTGAGAGACGGGAGAATCTTCGTGTTGTTTCCTGAGAGGACGTGAAAGGATTTTTTCCAACTTATGGACTTTGACAACTTTCTTCAGTCAGAAGTGACGTCTAAACGGACTTTACTGGAGGTAGCATTACGATGCTAACTAGCTCGTCTGCTTTAGCTACTGCTTGTTTATTTCACACTTTGGGACAACCCTCGCTGACTTGGACAGTTATGTCCCAGGACGTGGACATTTGATGGAGAGAAGATTCAGAACCGTGAGGAGCTACAACAGAAGAGGGAACGTCATTCATTCATTGAGTGAAACAGAGGTGGAGCTCCAGGTGCTACGGAGGAGGACTCTCATCTAAACACGTAAGTCCATCCATCCATTTTCTCCCACTTGTCCGTTGCCGGGTCGTGGGGGCAGCTGTTGGAGCTGCCCAAGTCACATTGCACCAGTCCCCTATGGCTCCTCCTGCAGGTGGTGGGTCCACAGAAGGTAAACACGTAAGTCACACAGTTATTTCTGACAAGGGCGTAGGTTTGGTGTCAATGTTGGTGGGGACACTCCCCAAAAAGCTTTTTCTCCACGTCCCAATTTACTTTAATATATACATGTATTTTTTTTTTTATATACACCTCCTGCCTTTGTTCTGTTGGTACAAAACACAAATCAGTGGTGCAAAACAAAAATATGTATGACTATCTTTACACAAAAATGTCATTTCATCAGAAAAAAGATTTTCCAAAAGCATAAATTCATTCCATGCTTCTTTATTTTTTAGTTTAATAAAACTAAATAAGTTTAGTTTTGATTATATTCTGCATAAAATAATAATCTAAATGCCCCTAAAAGATACCTTTCTTTTTGAAGTTAAAAACAATGTTTATAAGTATCTTTTAAAATATAATTGAAGGTAGGCATAGGCAACAGCCCCCCCCCCCCCCCCCCCCCCCCTGGTTTTCACATCACCAGCCGCCACTGTTCATAACTATAAACAAGATGCATACAAGAGCACAAAGTAGGAAAAAAAAAAGCACACGCCAAAATAAATATGAAACATGCTGGTAGGTGTAGGGGCGCTAACAAGCCACTAGATGTCGACTGTTGACAAGCTATTAAGACGATATGTATCCTACGATCATAGCCGCTCACATTGATAAAAGAGGCAAGGGCAGAATTTCACCAACAAGGTTTGACTCAGATATTATTATTGCTAAATTCAGCTTAGTAAAAAAAAAAAGACCAAAAATCTTGTTTAGCAGTAAAACTAAAGTTTAAAACCCCCTACTGCTTGCTTTTAGCATGAAATGACTAGTGGAGGCAATTTGAGCGCTGAAATGGTAATGATCCATACAGCCACATTGACATTAAAAGGTCAAATAAGCTCTAATATCAAGGGTTTTTCTTGCATAAATAGTTCCATAATGCATCTTTAAGTAGGCCTTAATTTAATGATGACAGTTTATTTTTTTACATTTGTTTTTACTTTTACTTGAATGAAGGAAAACCTACTACTACAGTTAAAAGTTCTCACATGTTAGGAGAGTATGGGTTCATATTGCACATAAAGGGCCTATTACACAATAGCAAACAGGAGAAGGCCGTAATCAAATAATCATCTTTAATCAAGGCCATTTTAAGTCATTACAAAGAGGGGTATTGTCTGCTGGGTTTGACCTAAATGAATTGCGTGTTGATTGTGCGTCTTGAATTAAATGACCAAGAACAAACAATAGATTAAGGTCTTTTTATAATCAATTAGAGCATGATTAGACTATAATGTTTCGGCTGATTAAATTTAAGCGTAATATCTTGAACAATGGAAAATGTAATCCTAAACCTTATAGGCTTAAATTGCATTAACAATTTTGCAATTATATAATATAATTGTGTAGTAAATCCGGATTATATCTCTGTAAGCAAAACCTGTGTATTAAACCTGATATACTGTAGGCTCAATGAATGCAAAGCATGCATACTTTGATGTGCATATTTGCAGTGCTGCAGTTCGTTTTTTTCCATGTTGAACAGTTGTGTATATGGGGCTGTTTCAATTTCCATGTTGACAAAGTGAAAGTCAAATTGTCACCTACTCAAAAGTCTGTCACGCTGAAAATCTGTAGAGCGCTATTCTTGTGTCTTGTGTTCAGACAAGTGGCTGTTCAAGTAGAATACAGGACTTTTTTTGTACATAATGCCTCAAATATTTGTATGTCAAGTTTACAAGAAAAGGTATAGCTTACATAACAAACGGTTTGTCTCTGCTTAGTACAATCTCCGTATAATTTAGATATTTTTCACATATTTGAGCACATTCAGTTGATTTGCTAAATTAATTTTTGCATATATTTCCTGTATGAAGAGAGAAATGGGGATTGATTGGACAATTGGAATGCATGAGCAACGTTTAAAAAAAAAATATTAACCTCTTAACCCCCACCTGAACCAAAATAGCAACGAAAAGCAGGATGCAAACACACATGCTTCCTTTTAGCACAATTCATTAATTGAGGTTTCCCCAATGAAGATACAGTTATTACATTCTTTTGTCCTTCTGATCCATTATTATGAAACCATTACTTTTTACTGCCTATGCATAGGCAGCGTCGGCCCCGCCCCCTGTACGTCGTCGCCATAGTGACGGCGCAGGGGCTAGCGCTAGTGTTTCCGCTCACCTCAGTCACTCGCCTAAAGAAAGAAGAGCTGTCGACCGCCACGGAGCTCCCCTTTCGGATAATCACAACACCACAAAAACATCACCTTTTCCCTCTGACAGGACTTTGGAAAACCACGTTCATGCCTCGAAAGTGAACTGGGACAGAGGAGGGCTCGTTGCTGTTAACCTTTTCGTTGGTAAGTGCCTCTCTTTCTTTTTTTCCGCAAGCTAAGCAAGCAAGCAGCAGCACCACAGCAGCAGCAGCGGAGCAATGGCCACACACAACCACAAAAGAGACGTATTTCTCCTTCAACTACACGCATTTATTCTCCCCCTTTTTTAACTCTAAGCCACGTGTCATTGGCGTACACTCTCTTCTAAGCCGTTAACACGAGCTGTGACTTGTAAATTATAATAAATGAACAGTGATACTGGCATCTTTACGTAGCACTTTGAGTAGTGTCTGTATTTGCTCAGTAATAAACGTCGTATAATGTTACGTACTGGTATATCCTCCTTGATTTCACCTATTTTCACACGTGCAATCGCGTAATGCTTTTAAATCCTAACATGTTGGACACGGAAAGTTAAGAAGAAGAAGCACTTATGGTGTATGTTGCATTTTGGTCATTTATAAGACCAGCACGCACTTGGTATTTTCCTTCAACCCTTTTGGATTGTACACTTGAGAAGAACGCGTCGTTTCCAGTATTTTACGTTGAGGTAAGTGAGTAGTGAGCCGGATCGCTTATGGCACCGCTTGGTCTTTGTTTGCATGTGCGCAGGGGAGAGACAGCCCACCACACTCTTTGTTTAAATAGCTCTCGGTACAGTTGCACGTGTCGACGCGTGTGACTCTGCCTTTTCAGATTCTGCTGTAATGGCACACGATAAAAGCACGGTCACAAAACTAAACATCGGGCACTGGATGGCCTTCGGTTTCATCCACGTAGTCAATGTCTCTCGCACTTCCTTATTGCGTTTCCAGTGAAGTTCCCGGCTGAATCATATCACGTTGGGCAAGATTGGCACTTGGCACTGGGAAGGCTGGCGCAAGTGACAGAGCTTATCAGGACTTCCAACAAAGGTCAGGGATGAATTTGAGAAAATCGATGGGTTAAAGTCTGTCTCAGAGGTTCAAGTGTCGTTTTTGTTGTTTACATACGGCCTCGTACCATATGGTGATGTCAAAGGCCATTGTAAACAAAACCGGTGAGGTCTGTCGTTTTTGTGTTTTTCCCATGTAGGACAGGGAATGTGATTTGAATTATATTATAAACGAGTCTTAATTATTGCGTTTAGCTGTCACACGATATTGTCATAACACAAGCCGTGACCTTTAGCTGAAATTCGAGTTTATCTACAGGTGCCCTAGCCATGTTGTCATTTTACTCACAAGTGTAGGCTGTGGGTGTTGTCAATAGTTGGATAGTGAGTCATTGTAATAGGGATTAATCTCCTGCATCTTTAACAAAATATAAAAAATAAATCTGATTCAGAGTCCTGCATTGTGTTGTCATAACTGCTAAGAATTCTGGGATTTCTGTTGCATCACTAACTAACTACAAGTTTTGGTAAATACTGGAGTTATCGTTCATATAAAAGCATTTGGACACTACAGTGCGTTACATTTATTGTTATGTTTTGAGCCACGTACACAGACTTTTAATTCTGTATGTGTTATTATTATTGTAAAATCGTAGTAATAGTACCTTGACATTGAAACATCTAGTACCCAATGTGTGTGCTTTTGGCTTTGCGTGTCAAACAGTGACATTTTAATAATTCATAGACTAGCTTTCGGGGACTTTCACTCTGCGGTTGCAGATGTAGACTACAGGAATGAGTGTAGCATCTTTGCTGTCCCCCTTTTTTTAGACAACCCAGTACAGCGCCTCTCTAGTTTCTGTGTCACTTTCATTATTCACTCGTCTGATCTCCTCCGCGTGATCCTTTACTCCTTCTTTCTTGCGCATGTCCCCGCTCTTGTCCCACCCCTCTCGGCAGTACCCCGTGAGGGATGCTGATGTTGGAGGGGTTAACTCCACATAATGCTGCATAACAAAGGCTCCTTTCTGCCTCTCCTCTGGGCAGCTCGGGCAGCCGCACAGAGGCCTATGTGGTGGAAATATGCTGCTGGCCTGGCTGTGCTCTGTGTATGTGTGTGTGTCTCTGGCACACTGTGAGCGCTCTGTTCCCCCTCTCTTTGGCTCCCTGTGCTTTCCAGGAGCCGGGCAGCAGCCGCCTGCTGGCAGCCGCTTTGTCTGACTGGCGAGCTGGCTTCTGTCTTTGAGGGGATGCAGTGGTTTTTTACCCCCAGAACTGGGCTAAACAAAGAATGATGACATGGCTTATCTTGACACACAGGTCCCAAAGATTTGACAAATTAATAGCTTTTCAGATGACTTGTTTTCAACAATTACATTTTTTAGCAGTTGATATGTTAATGTTTGCAAAATGACAGATTACAAAATGCCATTATCCATTTGTTTCTTGGTAAGTCACATGTAGTGACTGATATCATTGTCATTATCATATCTTGATCTACAGCTTCCACATTGCCTGGCCTGCCAAACTACATGCTTTTTCAAAAGATTTTTCAAAGATATGTAGTCTGGGAGCGAGTGTGAGCTCAGCGATTTCCCGGTGGGTGTGATTGACAGACGGGATCAACCAATTAGAGAAACGCTGGATATGTCGCAGGAGCAAGCGACAGGAAGCCTATTCAAAAATGTTCTTTTTCACAAGGAACGCTTCGACGCTGTTTCTTGCTCCAGTTGTAGAGATGTTATATTTTCTAAATGATTTAAAACAGACGAAAGAGCAGAAGAAAACAGTGTATCAGTCGCAGCGCTGCCATCTTTAATGTTTTGGGAAAATGCGGTGACGGCTTCTGTCTCTTGATGCGATGAACTCCCGCCTCTCGGTGCGTGATTGGACCGATATGGGTAATATTGGGAAATGATTGGCTGCGAGCAGCTGCCCAGACGGTTCTTCTTTTAAACAGAGAGGAGGAGCATCTGGCTGACCAGGCAAGCGTCCAGTTAAGCGACAAATAATAGCTTTACAGCTTGTTTCCTGCTCTGAAATAAGAACATATTATCTGCCTACTAATATCTTCAACAGTCATTTGATCTATTTACGGCCACATGTTGATAGATGACCATCTTGATCATACAAATTGACAGCAAAAAAAACCCCTCAATTGATTGGGTTATCTCCACGTACCCTAATTTTGGAATGATATTTGCCCTTCTTAGAGACAAATGTATCGACATAGGCTTAGCAGTGTTCAGATGTCTTCTTTTCTTTCAATCCATTCTGATCCATTACTTGGGCTCAGAGCAGTTGACACAAAGCACCAGTTTAATACAATGGGGTGTGAATAAAAACAACAGCAAGGCCTGCACAAAGAGCTAAACTCAAGACAACAAGGCTAATTATACTGTAGATGGTGAATGCATCACAGCGCTGTAAGGCAATGCGCACATTTTTATTCTATTTGATTCGGCTAAAGGTAACTAAAGATGACAATTGGAAGTCTTTGATTCACGTTTACCATAGCAAATAAACAATGTACACACGATTCTGATATTGTGTTCTGTATGCCATAGTCCTTTTCAATACAAACAATGAACATCATGTCCTCAACCTAAACATAGTCCTATTCCCAATTATAAAAACATTACAGTAAACGGCTTCCCTTCACAACACCAGCCCCTCTCAAATGACTGTTAGAACAATGCAGGTGTATTCTGCAGGATACAGTAAGTATAACGAGACTTCCAACAACAGTAGACACTCCTTGTTTCTCTGCTCCCGGAAAACTTCAGAGTCACTTTGTTCTGGCAGTGGCGAAGAAATACCCCCCCCCCCCTTCTTTCTCCACTTTAATTTGCAAGAGTTTTAGGCAAAGGTAAGCCAGAATCGACACATCCAGGCTTGTCGGCTGTTGTGTCGCCCGCTCCTGCCTCTTCATGTTTTCTTTCATTGTACAAGATGAGGTGAGATGATGATGATAGACTGGCTGATTTGAGAAAGCAGCTGTAACTGAAATTGAGGTTTTCATTTGTGGAACTAGCCGTGCGTGTCTGTTGGGATACTAGGAGGAAGTGTGTTTATACCAGGAAGCTGCACTTTTAACTGGAACTCTTGATGTTTAAAATAGCATCGCATTTGTTGTGGTGTTTTGGCAGGGTTTGCGAGTGGATG
This sequence comes from Proterorhinus semilunaris, assembly GCA_021464625.1. Taxonomy (NCBI): domain Eukaryota; kingdom Metazoa; phylum Chordata; class Actinopteri; order Gobiiformes; family Gobiidae; genus Proterorhinus; species Proterorhinus semilunaris. Next base: position 9,811,878 of record CM038359.1, read on the forward strand.
CCTTTTGTAAAAGTAAAACGTCCGGTCTGTCATGCCTTAATGTTCTCCTGTGCCTCTCACCTCTGTGCGGTGGAACAATAACTCATTTTGGCACTAATATGACCGAATAATGTCACTGATGTTTGTGTTGACAGAGGAGACATTGATCTTTGTTTTTTGCATTGTTTTGCATCAGTTTAATGATCAAAAAAGTCTTGTTCTCGCAATGTTTTTTACTCACTGCAAAGCGATTTTCTCACAAGGACAATTTAAAATGTACATACTTGAATGAAAAGTCATTTTGTATCAGGTATTATCAGATTCACTGAGTATCTGTACTTGAGCTAAAATGGCTAGATTAGTGCTTAGATAATGTACCTGACAACCATGTCTAAAAACGAGCATTTTAAACCCGTACCAGAAATCTCTGTTGGTTTCCATTCATGGCTTTGAAAGAATTGGGTCAGTCCGCATAACAGTAATTCTTAATGAAAAGACAGCAGTGCTTTGTGCCTGCCATTTCTCCATACCACGACTAAGTTATTGAGGCGAGGTTGTTTACAGTTGCCCTCATAGATTTGAATGAAAGATACTTTCATACACAAACGCTCAACATCATGTCTAGTCGATCTCTGGCCCGCAATTTCAACTGCTGTCCTTCTGCATCGTCTTGGTCCATCATTGCTTTTCTCTGTCTTTCTTCAGACAGTTAATGACATCCCCCCCTTCCTCAGATGTGTTTTTTTTTTTTTTTTGTGTAAAAGCAATAAAGCAAATTTTGCTGTAGTTTTTGTTTTGCCAGTCAATACAGTGCCCTCCTCTCTCCTCACCCATAGGCTCTCAATAAAACACGACATTTCTGTGTTGTCCAAAACAAGGTTTTGTCAGATTCGGCAATAGGAAAAGAAGTGCTGTTTTAAACTTTCTGTTCTTTGGCGCTGTGTCGTAGCCAAAGCGTCCTGCCAAATTTGTTCCCGTGTCGCTCTGCTGACTGGCATTACGCAGGTAGTCGTCTTTGTCTGGGTCACAATAGGAATTCGAGTTTAATCAAAATACGCAAAAAACTTTGATCGAAAAATGCAACGAGTATAAAGAAAGCAGACCAAACAAACCTGATTGAATGGATTGCATTTAGGAGCAATGTATGACTGGGCGATTTCGAAGAGTCACTGCAGTAAAAAGCTATAAGAAGTCCCATTTTGAGTAAGCTTTAGGGTCCAACATTCGTGGATATTTTTTTTTGTTTAGTCACTTGTTTGCACCACCTCAAGCCCTCCGTCCAAAATGATGACATCCAATTCTCTGGCGCTGGTTCACTTCTCGCACAGTCCAAGGGGCAGCTCCGGTGGCAACGCAGCACATCAGAAATCAAATTCACGTCTCTAAAGTGCCGCCGCTGTGCCATTACTGTAGCCATTAGCTCAGCAGCCCTGTCTGACCGTAATGGGCCCAGCGAGCTCTCACAAGGATCCTATGCCCGTCGGCTCGCTGCTTTCCATCTAAAATCACAGTAAAAGGCATCGGCGCCACTCGGCACCTGCATTTGCTCATTTAAGCAAAAATCAGCAACTCCCTTAACGGCCGAGGAATATTTATTTCTTGACACGTATTGGTACAACACAGCATTTTAAAGGAAAGAGATGCCCAACGTTTTCTTGAAGGGCTGAAACTTAACTGTAGTGGGCCAAGGGCACAACGCAATATTACCCTTTACAAAAGCACAATCTTGCCAGTCATATCAAAGCTCTTCAAGGGCCAGGTTTTGCCCATGGGCACTAATTTGTGCATCTGTAGTTTTAGAAAGAGTGGCTAGTGGTTGATAACTCATGCTCCTGAGTCCTGTCAATAAACCATTAAATATTGTCCATGCTTTAACTGCAAAAATTGATTGTATTTAAAGCAATACTTTCCTGTGGCTAAGGCTTGTGCACATTGGCGGTATTATGACCCCCCTATTTGGACAGTGGTTACTGTATTTTTTCCTCCCATATTTCATGCTGTAGCTTTGGAATAGTTGAGGAGATAGAGTTCATTGTCAGCTGCTCGAATGTAAAGCAATTCTGCCTGCGTTTACCTAACGCCAGGGCCTTCCCACCTTGAGCTGGTATCTGCAGCAAAGAGCACGGCCTCTAAATCGAGGTTGTTTAGTTGAAGCAAAGCCAAGAGCTGGGACTGTGCAGAGGAGTCCCAGTAGAAGGCACAATACAAACTGCCATTTTGCACCTGCTAATGCCGGGTTTACAATGACTACAAGTCACGGATGATGGGAAAATACCATTCGTAACGCATCATGTGTAAACGCAGCGTAACACTGCAGTTAAGATCTCTACAAATGTGTTCTAGGATGTGGATGGTTCTTCAGCAGTGCACATTTCAGTCTCGTCTCTGTGTATGTACAGAGTTCTCCTTCATGTTATTAATGCTCTACACTCTTGATCCAAATGTGGGCTTTACATGTGGTAGAATTGACAAAGACTTTTCCTCATCAATTCTGGGGGACGGCATTTGCTCCAAGTGATTTCATGGTGTGTAGCGGCGTGCATCTGTATAAGGAGGCCTTATCTGCTGCCCGGCTGTTTCCCCCGTTACCCTCACACAGTCCCTATAGCTCTACCGCATCTGCCCTCCTGTCACCGTGCGTTGCCTGCGATTACGTAACGCCGGCTTTGACTGCTGGTTGTAATCCCCGGCTCTCCTCTCTCTCTTCTCTGATACAGGTTAAAGCCGTAGAGGACTGCCGCCGGTCTCCGCAGGGAAACATGTGCGATGGGATCATGGGAGCCCTGTCCAGTCCCCCCTCGCTGACGGCCGCCGCACTGCTCCTGCTCTGCGCCCTGCTCCCACACGACGGCCACGCGTCGGGTAAGACTGTGCTGTCACTCGTCATGCCCCCCGCATGACGAGCCACTCGTCGGTGAAGTGTTAATAGGCTCAGGGTTTGGAGTTGATTGTGTAGAAGGAGATACACGAGCGATGGCGGCAGCTACATTCAGACTGACGTCATACTTGGTGGTTGAATGGTTGCAACTTGGCTTTCCACTCCGATTTCTATGATCGAAATGTCTGTGTCACTATTGGATTGTATCATTTATAAAAGCTACTCCTGTAGTTTCGACTTCTTCAGACATGTTCTGAAACTAAAGTGATTTGGGGTTGGAAGGAACGAGTGTTTATATTGTTCCATTGTAGAAGAGATTTTTCCGATGTCATCAAATCGACCGGGTTGGTTTAGATGAGGACATCCCGCTTCCATCTTCAGACGCTTCTTATTGTGCGCTCTAGTGTGTTTGCTAAGACTGAGCAAACACACTAGAGGTCTGTTTAAAGCGATCGTCTGTAAGATTGAATGTTTCACAACATTGGTAGAATGTGTATTATTAACCACCTGGGCCTCCATTTTGACAGAAATGTAAGTGAATATTTTTTTTTAAAGTGATATTTAATGATTATAGTCCCTCCCTTTGCTGATTGCCGCAACTAATCAGAATCCCAGGTGCCACGACTTTGACCAATGAGATGAGCTGTCCTGTGAACCGGCCTGTCAGAAACAATCAATAAGACGTAAATAATAACCCCACCGACTGCACTACTTGTTTACAGATTGAATGATTAGAAAAGCCATTGTCCTGGTCTGTTTTGTGAATAGAAGTGACATGGCCTGTCTCATGTGACTTGTTGAAGTTATTTTCTCTCTTCTTCTTTGTTTGATGAAATGGTCTCATTTCACCCCGGGTTCCCTCTGGTTTCTCTTGTAGCTCTTGAGGCTGGCCTTAGACTTGACCCCCCTCCGCCCACTGGCCCATTGACCGATCGCTCTAACCCTCCCCTTTCCCAGCAGTTATCTCCCCTATTGGGTGAACAACAGGAGGGGGATCCTGTCTGCGGTCACGTTGCTGTCATAAGGTTTTAATCAGCGCTGACATTTCCAGTCCTGAGAGGCCTTTTAACACTCTGCTTCAGCGATTAGCCCTCACCGGGACTGGATATAAGGGTTTAGTGTTTCACTCCGAGATCCGGGGCTTATTATCTGCCAAATGGCAAATTGATTTTCGATCGTGGATTAGCTGCGGCGCATTTGGGAATTGGGAGTCACTGTAGGTTACGTGTCGCAGCGGAAAAGCTTCCCAACAAGTGGAACAAAAGTGGGTTCAGAAAGTGGTCAGACCTCTTTTAAAGGGGCCGTACCTTTTATGTCATACTTTGCGAACACCATGGCTGTTGTAATTTTTTTGTAATGCAGCAGTAAATACAACAACTGCAAACTTATTCCTTTGTCATAGTCAGACTGTTTTTGTAAATAAACAAAAGTCTATTGTTCAAATGCGATAACTGCTGTATTGTTGGATTTCCATGGTGACAGTGGATTTCTATGATTTCATCCTGATGAGCACAACCACTTCCTGAACCCGCCGTTTATGTGCAGCGTTTCGCCTTCAATTGGTGTTGTTACATTCACGTTAGTAGCTTGACTTGTTGTCTCGACGTAAATTATTGACATCCACTTGTCAATTAGATCCACATGCCGCTGTGAAAGGATGCCAGGCATAGTAGAAGATGTCGCCTCGTGCTTGGTAACATTTCAATTGGACCTGAATAGTGGGATTTAGAACTGAAAAATAATCTCAATTGAATCGAAGTCAGTTTAAATGGCTATTATTTGTCAGGCTGAGGACCGTGGGAGGGAATTAAATGCATAACAAAACAACAAATCATTTATTTAGCATAAACAATATGGCTCAAGTGACTCATGCAGTTTTACACAAATAAAAACCATTCAACAAAGCTCTATAAAAACCCAAAAAAGGCTGCTCGGCTTTGAATGATTTGCAACCTAATGCCCTCTTAAGCTTCTGTTAAAGAGGCAAGCGGGTAAATTGGTTCAGGGTAGCAACGTATTTCCCAAACATTTTCGTGTTTAAACATGCAAAACCAACATAAATCCACTCAATGAGCATATTAACGTCTCTTGTTACAATACTACACTGATTCCCCTCCTCTCTCGCCCTCTCTCCAGCAGCAGGAGCAGCAGCTTGTGAAATGTGCCAGATGTCCTTGCCCGACAGTGTTTGTTTTCCCTTTTCAATAATGCCTTAAAATATACCATTCCGATCTACAGCAACACTGAGGCCAGAGAAGCGTTATGTACATCTCCAGTGCATTGCTTCGCTGCCGCTGCTGCTTCTTACATAACCGCGGTTGATTCATTCCAGAGGCCGGTATCGTGCTTGCTCACGTTCCCAGTCCGAATTGCATGTCCTCAAATCCCCGGCCCACGTGCGCTCCTGGATATAGCTTGTGAGCTGTGTGTGTGTCTCTCTTTCACTCTCTCGCGGCGCTGCTTCAGCTGTTGATGCTGCGATGGTTGGAGTGATTTGTGAATGTTATGCGCGGGTAGGAAGGCAGCGGTACAGTGCATTGTACTGTACTGTAGGTGAGTCAGTAAATCAAAAGTATGACATCAGCGTATCGAAGAGCGACGCCTCCACGACGCAGAGGGACAGTTTGTTCAGCTGCTATTTACATCTGCTTTGTTTTCAAGTGCAATATCTGACGCAACATATTAGGGCTGAACGATTAATTGCATTTGCAATTTTATTGCGATATTACACAACGCGATTTCGTAATCGCAGGGCACGCGATTTGGGAAGTAAATAGAGCAACGAGATATGGCAGCAAAGTCCGCTCCGTCGCGTGCTTTTGTTTACGTCTCAGTCTAGTTAAGGTGCGCGGTAGATTGTGGATGTACAGTGAAAATATCAGCTTTTATCATGCAGCCACCGCGAAGGAATATTGCTTTTCTCCGTTAGCATTGCGTTAGCCGCAGCGCTAATCACGCCATTCCGTCGCCGCTACTACACGCTCTGACGATCACAGAAACTCCCTCACCTCCGGATTCACACGCCTCTGCCTCCACAGACATATATAGGTGAGTCTGTGCTGATTGTAAAAAGTAAAGAGTCGTTTGTGGCTCAGTTTAGGGGGCTTATGTTTGGGAATGTTGTGGATAAAGAACTTATCTCAAAAGCATAATGACGTTTCATGACCATTAAGTATCCGCGGAGGCGATGTGCCATGTGCCTTTATTTACCTTTGCGTCTACCGCATATCCGCTCCGTAGGTCGTACAGACGCTAGATATAAACACTAAACTGCAGTATGAAAAGGGTTGGTAACTAGGATCCGAGGCAGGAGTCCGTGTCATGTCTTATTTTGCTGAGGAAATGTGCTGTTTAAGCTGAAATGTCACTAAATGGCTGCGAGTCAAAGATACGCGTCTGTGTCTGGCACCTCATGTCCCGTCTCCTTGTCTCAGTGTTCTTTTCTTTCTTCATATTGTCCAAAGTTACATCCCAAAACCAAAATGCTGCTCTTAATTCCACTGTGATTTGGCGTGTGCTCCATCTGGCCTCTCCGTGTCCTTCAATAACGCGCATCTGAAGTACTACGAGTCGCAGCTCAGACAGGGATTTGATTGGCCGAAATAATAAAGTACTATTTAATAAATTAAATAGCTTATTTTGTATTAATTGGGAGTTTGATTTCCTTAAACTTTTCCAACTAGTTAAAGCAGACGTTTGTTCTTACTTTCCTGCACTTTAGTATGGGTGATGTTACTGACTGGATCAGTGAGTTATTTTTTTTTTAATATCTATATAATTTAGCATTTATTTATAGACTGTACTGTTAAGTTCAGACAGTTTAAGAAGTGCAGTCCACACACATTTTGAATAGGTCAAGCAACAATTTTGTTGCAACTTTCACTTCAAATATAGTTTATTATGAAACAGGCTGATTTATTGCTTGTGTTAGGTGAAAAATACATGAGAAGAGGACCTTGCAACAATAATCGCATATTTAATCGCAATCGCAATATTGAAGAAAAAAAATCGCAATTAGATTATTTCTCAAAATCGTTCAGCCCTACAACATATTGTTTCTCTCGAAGTACACTGTTGTCGAGCATTATGTGTTACAATGTTGCTCAATGCTTAAAGTGCATAAATGCAAAACACACAATTTTTGCTAAAATGTTTTGCTATTTTTCTGTTTATATATATATATATATATATATATTTTTTTATGTTTATAGTTTCACTTCCTTATTGGACACTGACAGGAAGTGACATAGATAGAGGCAAGTTAGCAGGTAAAATCAGAGGAAGAATTTGTTGTAAAGCATCAATAAATTAGTGTGGACTGCACTTCTTAAAACTGTCTCAACTTTACAGTACAGTCTATAAATAAAAGATAAATTATAAAGATGTATAAAAAAAAGATAACTCACTGATCCAGTCAGTAACATCACCCACTAAAGTGCAGGAAAAGTAAGAACAAACGTCTGCTTTAACTAGTTGGAAAAGTTTTAGGAAAACAAACTCTCAATTAATACAAAATAAACGATTATTTATTATTTCAAATCCCGGTCTGAGCTGCGACTCGTAGTTGCTTCAGATGCGCGTTATTGATGGACACGGAGAGGCCAGATGGAGCACACGCCAAAACTTTGGACAATATGAAGAAAGAGAAGAACATTGACAAAGGAGACGGGACATGAGGCCAAACACAGACACTTTACTTTCTTTGACTCGCAGCCATTTAGTGGCATTTCAGCTTAAGCACCTCAGCAAAATAAGACATGACACGGACTCCTTCCTCGGATCGGAGTTTCCAACCCTTTTCTTACAGCAATTTAGTGTTTATATCTTGCGTTTGTACTACATACGGAGCATATGTGGTAGATGCAAAGGTAAATAAAGGCACAGTATCCGCGGATACTTTATGGTCACGAACCGTCATTATGCTTTTGAGATAAGTTCTTTATCCACAACATTCCCAAACATAAGCCTCCTAAACTGAGCCACAAACGACTCTTTACAAGCAGCACAGGCTCGCCTATATCTCTGTGGAGGCAGAAACGTGTGAATCCGGAGGTGAGGGAGTTTCTGTGATCGTCAGAGCGTGTAGTAGCAGCGAGGGAATGACGTGATAAACGCTGATATTTTCACTGTACATCCACAATCTACCGCGCACCTTAACTAGACTGACACGTAAACAAAAGCACGCGGCGGAGCGGACTTTGCTGCCATATCTCGCTGCTCCATTCAATGCAATTAATCGTTCAGCCCTACTCACAGGGCAACATAGGGGAGGGAGAGGTGAGAGTTCAGCTTCCTATTGGATGACCCTGTCCATCAGTCAGTTGGAGAAGACACGGATACGCAAGACTTTCCTTAAATGCTGCTCATTACTTCCAGTAGAAATGATTCCTCGCTAACAGCTGGTGGCTATTATTTTTAGCTTAATTTAATTAGCTTTACTCGCAACTGTGCCAGTAAAGGAGTCCATCTTTTATTCCATTTCTATACACATTTTCTCAAAAGCTTTACTTTTTGTTTTAATTTATAAACCATAAAAAGAAGGAGCGTGTAAATTTGAAAAGAGTTTTGGTCCAAACTCAATCTAATTTTTCTAATGCACCTGTAGCGTCTATAGGTGCTTTGTTTCACCAACATCTGCTTGTACAATGTATTCAATGTTATTCAACCACTAGAAACAATTAGGTATAGGATCTTTTGGTCTAAAATGTCTAAATACCACTGCTAAGATGTGTAAGCATAATATAGCTAACAATGCTCTTTCTTACAATATAACCAGTGTTCGTTAAGCTACCGTTTTATTATTTAATTCCTTCTCTCCAAAATGCTAAGATGTAGAAGTGGTGAAGAGACATGCTCAAACAAGAATGGAGAAAGATTGACATTATTTAATTCAGCTCATGGAGAGAGCGGTTGAATCATTAATGCAACAGCACACGCCCAAACTGGCTCAAACTTCTTGGCGTTGCATTTAAATATGAAGAAATAAGGGAAACTTGACTGATTGAAATTTAGCTCATCGCCAAATAAAACAGGACTGTGCCAACATGTCTGAAACCAAACGTGATGAACAAATAAAGGCGAGTCAAATCCCGAGTGTCAGGGCTTCATGACTAAAGCGGCGCACTGACTTTCATATTTTGGAGCTCTCTTTCTCTTGGTAACACTGCTTTTGTCGGTCTCTCCAGATACATTATTCATACGGGTAATCCCATGATGTGTTGCAGAGGTGGAGATGGCTCTGGAAATTTCCATGAATATGAAATGCCATTGCCACTGACGGACGTGTTTCAAACAATATCGATATGAAATGCGCTGCTGAAACGCGAGTATCCAAAAGCTAAAGCCAGAGATTAAATGAAAAATGAAAGGAAGTCTCGGTGACACTTCTCCTCCCAGTAAGTTGTTTTGTTGACGTTGTTTATGGCTATATCTTGTAAGATATCGGATCAGAGCACGGCGTGTACTCGCGGCCCCACGCTCAAGAATCCTTATTAAACAATGAAAGGAAAAGGTTGAAGCTTCCCTGGTGGCTCCACGTCAACAGGCAAAGGACAGGACAGAGATGTTTTGTACACTAATGCATTTTGTAAGGCTGTAACAAGTGTCTTTATGTAACGTGGGTGTATTCATTATTATTATTAAGATCTCCATTGTGAACATGATCCAAGTCCATTTCGTTTGCTGTAAGATTGCCAGAACGCTACAATGACGGTTCCTATATTTAATTTGGATTCTGCAACTATAACGCTGTATCCAGTCTCTAAAACCAACCTCGTCTTTGTCGTTTCTAACTGTTCTCATGTCCAGTAGTGCTGCCTACACTTCCTATTATGGTGTCGGTTGCTTCCAGTAAGTCATTGTTTGTGGGGCTAAGATGTGATTCATGGGGGAAAATTGGATTGGAGCTTGGATCTTTGTAGAGTTGCCCAAAAATGAACTCTAGTAAAAGTAAAGACTAAAAAATGTGTATAGAAAATATAAAAAGATCTGAGACATATTATTTACTTGTATGAATTGTGCACGCCCCTGACCACAGGGGTCTGTTTTTGTCTGTAATACTTTTTGAACAGTTTATTTAAGCAGCGGTGACGTTTCCAAGAACATGTGTGAGAACGGGAAATGGCTTTCCTCAGAAGTCAAAGGGTGCAGCAGAGAGCGGGGGAACGGCCTCCGTAACGTCCTCAGAGATTCATGTTTTGACCGTTGACTTCTCACCCTTTTCACAGTGCTTTGTTTTTAACTTTTAAGTCAGAAAAGAAAATGTATATATGCGGCAGTGGGTTGCACTGCCGCATATATATATTTTCTTTTTCAAACGTGGCGTTGCGCAAAGGAAGAATGTATGACAACTCCCCTGCTCGCTTTTAATAACAGACTGCAGTCTAGTGGCCAGCACATCGCGTCATGGCTGCGACCGCAGAGGAAAATATCTGAACGGGACATGCCCAGCTCCTTTCAACACTGAAGGACTTTGAAACGCGTTGCTCGCTGTAGTCAAATAAAAGGGCTTGTTTGTGCGTGGACCAGAGTGTGACACTTCAGTTCAAGGAAAACCTCTTCACGAGGATATTTGGATGTGGAGCAATGTAGTGCCAAACTGGTTCCACAAACCCAAATCCTTTGCTGCAGAAGAACATTTATATTTCCTGTCTTTTGAAAAAAAAAAAAAAAATCAGTTTCATGGTATTTTGTGTTATTTTTTTTACCAAAAGAAAGTCACCACAAAAAAAATTCACATTCTGTAAAAATTGGTCGCGCTTTTAGCTTTGATTATAGCGCGCATTCACTGTGGCATTGTTTCAATAAGCTTCTACAATGTCAAAAAGATCCAGTGTTGCATTACTTTTTTACCAAGCTCTTGCATTGATGATGGGAGAGTGTGACCACGGCGCAAAGCCTTCTCCTGCACATCCTAAAGATTCTCAAAGGGGGTTCAGAGCTACACTCTGTGGCGACCGATCCATTTTTGAAAACAATGTCATGGTCCCTGGATCCTGGCATTGTCATCTTGGAATACGCCGTGCCATCAGGGAAGAAGGAATTGAGGTCAGGCTGTGTATATTTTACGCGGCCGCTGTGGAATGTTGGTTCACAAATCCATAGTATCAATTCAGTCAAGAATAGGCTGGGTTTTGTCCTGGCTGTAAGTTGTTTTTTTAGCATTATAGTTCTTCACCTCTCTCAATATTACAGACTCAACAAAGAAAAGTCCAGTCAGGCCATTAAGCTGCCGCTTGTGTGTCAAACACACAGATGGATGATGATTGTTTACTGGTAATTTGCAGTTGAAGCGGGCTTGCACAGCTCCAGCACAATTACTGGTTTGAAACTGTTCCCTGAAGTCCTGTTAGTCCTGGTGGTTTCCGAACTGCGGGGAAGAAAAGCTGTGTCTCATTTTTCCTTTTTTTCCTCCCCTCTCCTGAAACGTGAGAACAGAGAGGGCTTTTGGGGGGGTGGATAAGAGAGCTACGGGCCAAAACTACCGCAAACTGTAGCGGCTGACGCTAAGCCCCTCCCCATCTGTCCGCAAGCGCATTGAGCCTTTCCCCCCCAGTCGTGTTTGTCTTTCTGTGTAGACCCAAGCCATTAGCCAGGTGAGCACGCAGCCCATTAGCGGCAGTCCGATCGAATCCATCAGCTTTTCCCTTTCATTACCTGCACGTTTATCACTTGAGCCGTCACTCTGCACTCGTACCGTGTGTCATTCTGCAGCCCGGCCATTCTAATCAAGCCCCGGAGGTAAACCTTATTGCCTTTACCTGGCTGGCAACAAAATGCTCCATAGAAAGAAACACTTCACACTCTCGCGCAGACAGTTCAATTATTACTTGTCAAAAATCCCAGACAGATAAGAGGATTGTCGGCCACACGGAGTTACTACCCCACCACTAAGACATTATGTCAAATCAGTTTAAAAGTCCTGAACCTATTGTTTCAAAGCGTTGCAGAAAAACCCAGTGAAACTAATTGTTAATTTTGGCCTAACTTCATTACTAGCTTTTAGGGGTGTAACACTGTGCACGGCGGTGCAGAAATCTGACGATATGAACCGTACTAAAGTCACGGTGCAAGTTTAAGTCCAAAATTCTTAATATTTAAGCTCTGTGGCGCGTGACAGACGTATGCACGTGCACCTAAAGAAAGCGCATGTGTCATCATCACTTACCGCTAAACTGGAGGCTGCAGGCAAAGTTACATCCTCCAAAAAACGTATGAAACCCGCGTGCCTTTGCAAAGACTTCTCCTGCTGATGGTCACTGCAGGTAAAGTATAGCTCCAGTGCACTATAGCGGCGCAGGCAAATGCATATAAGATCCAATCTTGGTCATAATCCGCATCAAAAGTTTTTTTTGTTTCCAAAAAAGTACAAGCAGAATGTCGTCCAGGAACAACCCAAACACAAGCCTCAGATCAAATGCGCTGTTTTAGCTGCGTTTTAGCTGCGTGTGGAAAGCGAAACTGAACCTTATCACTTAACGAGCACATGGCCCACTGGTTTTTCTTCTTTTTTTTCTTTTACTTTAGAGCCGTTTGTTTTTTTGTTTTGTATTGTGAGCCCAGGGGCTTTGAAAAATTAGAAAGCATCGTCAAAGTATTTCTGAAATTACAAATACTGCATAATAATTCACATTTAGGCTATTTTATTTTAAAACGGACTTATTAGCCACATATATACCGGACTTGCAACGTGATGCACCGAACCCGTGGGTTCTGCACCGTGAACCGAACTGTGACATAGCTGAACCATTACACCCATACTAGCTTTCCTAATGCATTCCTATTTTCCCAAGTGTTGGGGTTGGTTCATGAGCATGTTTCTTAACTTTAAAGGGACTATATCATTCTATTTTAGCCATTCGAAAGTAAACTATGGGCATTTCTATGATGTATATATATTGTACCTCTACCACTATGGAGTACTAATTTTTGTGAGAAATTTAAGAAAAGTATTTTCTGGGGGTAATTTTCCAACCCGGAGGACAAGACGCTTGGGTTCCGTTATCTCCGCCCCTCTCCGAGTTGATGCTGTTTGTGCCACAGTGCCGGTAGTAGAAATAAATATCGCAGCAATAAGTGAAGTTACTTCACAATGCAGTTGTACGGAGCTGACATCTGCAACACAGCTTCATAAATGGCTAATGGAACACTAACACACGTTTTGATTTACTTACTGCTCAGGCGTCTCTACTGGGTATTTTAGGGAATCGCGCTGGTTCTAAGAGTTAGTCCACTTTGGTTCTGGCCAAGGTTCTCCAAGCATCATTGGTGAAGTGACCTCTCGCAGCCAAACGCGTATTTTCGCCGAGACATTCTCGTTAAGTAAGAAAAAAAGAACAGGCGGCGTAGTTTCTTCTTCACAACTTCAGCACAAAAATGACTTTGTTGTTGCTCGGGCGCTTTTTATTTTAATTTATTTTTTTGTCTTTGTCACAACAAAAATTATGAAAAAGTTGTTTTACAAATTAAAGTCATGTCATAAGACATTACATTACAGACGTGGGGCACTTCCTGGTTTTACAATCATACATAAAATGCGTAATATGGGCACACGCCATTTGTCTACCCGGAGAGTGCGTCCAAACTCAAAGTACTGTTTGTGTCAAAGAAATGGCTGTCGATTATGAAGTCCCATGACGATTATTGAGATTAATTGCCCAGCCCTACGATAGGGGGAAAACCCGTACAGATGCACTAGTTTAGGTGGAATTAATAAAAAGCTGCTTGAAAAACTACTGTAGCTTGGACTCCTGCAACAAAAAAACAATTCAGCAGCCAAACATGCAAGGACAATATTGAATGCACTGCAGCTACGGCAACAGTAAGATAAGTGTAATCCATTGCGAAAAAGTGGCCATTAGTGATGTCTCCCTATTGGGGTTGGTCCATATCATATCGTGTACGGTAATACCGGTATAGTTTTTGGACACCGGTGTAAACTTTATTTATTCATCCATGTTCATATTTTTCTTTCTTTACATTAATATAAACAATACATGGTGAAAAGGAGCATGATGAAGACATTGTCTTATTGTCCATGCCCCTTTTGTAATAGTTACAGGAAAATCTATGACCAAAACGGCGGGTGATCCATTCAACACATTTGTGACACTCTTTTTGGTTTTACAAAAATCAATAATTTGAACAATTTTAGAAAACAAAATCATTTAATTTTTTTTATTTAATTTTTTTTATATTTTATTTTATTTTATTTTTTTCCATTTCAACTACAAGTTGTGTTTTTTTTATATTTCTCCTTCTGCATCTCCTTGAACATATTTTTAAATGTATCTATTGTTTGAGAACATTTTAATGTGTCCTTTAATGAATTCCATAATCTAACCCCAGCAACCAAGAAACCCCTCTGTCTTAGTGAGATTCGGGAGAACGGTACAAAAGTTTCCTTTTCGCCTTGTGTTGTCTGTGATCAAGGTCAATTTCTTATAAATATGTTCTGGTACCAACTTGTGCTTAATTTTCCACATGGTCTGTAAAATTTTTAAATTTGCGAGATCTTTAAATTGTAATAGTTTCAGCTTCACAAAAAGGTCGTTAAGTAAGTATATTTTCTAGAGCCTTTATGACTTATAATTCTTACAGCCTTTTTTTTGTAGCGAAGACATTCGATCTATTACACTTTTGCATGCGTTTCCCCAGATCTCGATACAATATGTAAAATAAGGGACAATTAATGAAGAATATAAAAGAAATAAGGATGCCTTATCAAGAACATATTTTACTTTATGCATAATACCTATGCATTTATTCACTTTTGTTCAAATATATTCAATATGTGGATCCAGCTGAATTTAGTATTCAACATGACTCCCAGAAATGTTATCTTGGTAACTCTTTCAATCCTTGAATTTTCAATAGTGATGTTACCATCCCCTTAATTTTCCTAGTTGTAGCATTGCCTAGCTCGCTAGCTAACCTGGCGCTAACAACAACACGAAGAAAACCACGTTGCAAACACAGTTAAAAGGTAATAATGATCGCATCACAAGCGCTCACGTAAGCCTCTGGACAAGCTCTATAGCCTACTGTACGTACAGTATCTGCGGCTGTGCGGGATCGGGAGAGAGACGTGCGGACAGGAGGAGAGATCCTTTTAAAGCTAATTTGGCTATCCCCAGTCTCCTGACAATAAAAACACAAGTAAACTGCACAGAGGCAGGTGAACTTACAGGAGCATTTTACTGTGATGGAGATGAAGGTGCAAATAATTGCAGCAATATTATTTTTATCTTATCTTCTGTGTTTTTCCAGATGAAAACAGAGATTTAGATGAATAAAGAGAATAAAATAGCTGCAAGTGAATTTTCCCCATTGGCTAAAAGCTTTGATTTCTAAGTGTCTTGCCAGGTGTAAATTATATCGCCAAATATATCGTTATCGTGATATTTATTTTTCGTACTGTGATATACATTTTTGGCCATATCGCCCTGCCCTACTCCCTATTTATGAATCTTCAAACCTCTATATTTGAGGTGCTGCAGAATATACCTGAGTAGCAGTCAGTAGCTGATGATTTGAAGAATTTGCTGCTACATTGCTGCACTCATCTCAGCTTTCAATAATATAGATTTCTCACTTTCATGAGAAAAGAAATGGGCCAATGTTGTGACGCCAACGCACACAAACGTCAATGCTGCTATGGTGTCGGAGCCTCCTGTGAGACTTCATGAATGTAACATTATGACTCTGAACATCATTTGAAGACCGCATTTTGCTTTTGAATAATCTATTAAAATGTACTGAGGAAAGAGAAGTGGCACAAGCTCGTCCAATCCTTCACTTGAAACAGGATTTAAAAGCTACACGGAACTTTCCAGGTTATACGCCGCTGTCACAAGAGCTGCTAAACGTCGTAAATACCTGAAACATGCCAGTGATGCCAAACATGCTCCTAATGATTGACACTTCAATGTTTCTTTGCAATGGGTTATTCAATTATTATAGCTACTTTGATCAAATTAGGTTTCAGTTATACTTTTTACTTGGTTAGTAAAAGCAGCTTATATTTATGGCTGTGGGGCAAGGGGAAAAGGAAAATATTGCAATAATGTTTTACAGACATTGTTAAATTATACATTTTTATTATAGGAACCTGTGGCACATCGATGGTGGAAGGAGTGCAGTCGGTTCACAAGTTGTTTGGCTCTTGTCTGAAGCAGCAGGCAGTCATAATGATTTCCAAAGGGCTTCATCTGAGGGACTGGCCCGCTG
Organism: Proterorhinus semilunaris; assembly: GCA_021464625.1. Classification (NCBI taxonomy): domain Eukaryota; kingdom Metazoa; phylum Chordata; class Actinopteri; order Gobiiformes; family Gobiidae; genus Proterorhinus; species Proterorhinus semilunaris. The sequence continues at coordinate 9,827,962 of CM038359.1, forward strand.
AGTGCAGGACAACTCTTGACTAATGAGCTGCTAAATATATCCCACAGCTTCTCCTGTCCGCTCCTGCCACTGCCGCGCTGCTTTTCACAAACTTCACGACTAAATTTCCCCCAAATACTCGCGTCTCCCCGCCATTTTTTTTCTCCCTCGCATTTGTTTTTTGATGTGTGCGTTTTTAGACCCTCGGCGTAGGCATCACCTTTCGTCACGCCGTTAGTCAACATCAGCAGCATCCTGTTCAAACGTGTTCATCTCTGTACTCGCAGAAGGCATTGATCAGCCTACGCTCGCTCATAGCATTAGCCAATAGCTGACACACACACACACACACACACACACACACACACACACACACACACACACACACACACACACACACACACACACACACACACACACACACACACACACACACACACTCACACTCTGTTTGCCAGACGGTGAGCAACTGCTATTGAAGCTTATGACGCGGGATTGGACGAGGCTTTGTAGAGACTTAATATTCTCTGTTAATAAAGCACGGGCATGAGAGCGATAAGGGCCGACATGTATTTTCATCTACCAGTTTATTTTGACGATATCCAATTTGATGTGCTTTATCCTTTAGGTTATTTTTCATACATAATTGCATTTGACAACTTATTTTTGTAATAACATTCCTCTAAGCAACCACAGATTTAAATGTGCACTTGCATACAAAACTGTGGGCTAAGATAGGAAGTATTGGATTAAAAATGTACCTGATATATTTCTGTTTTGCAGTGTCGCGCTATCAAAAAACTTTCCAAACTGTTTTGAGTATATAGAAGAGGACAAACTGTACTTGGATCAAGAGGGGATTTCCTGCGCTCGTTTTGCAGCCAACTTGATCATCTTGTCAAAATGATTGCATTTATGGGTGGTGTCCCCGCTTCTTTGTCCAGTACTCTATCTGTCTAAACTAATAGCATATGTTCTGGGGAGGATGGTTGTTCCTCGTCCAAATTGTTCCAAAGGATTGGAAGATGCAAAGGTACGAGCTCATTGTTAACCATTAAAAAGCTGCTTAAAATCGTTATTGTGGAACAACATGCTCATTTTTGGAACATTTCTGGGCAATATTTTTTTTTTGGACAACTCATTAGTACAGTATTAGGTAATGCATTATCCATACCACGAGAGGCCTCCATAGTTTGCATCACTGAGGTCTTGGTTTTCTTTATCCCCGGAGTGCATCGTCTACCACCCACCACCACAGCCAGCAGTAATGGATGTAACAGTCATTTCTAATTAGGCCTGGAGTTGCCGTTGTCCATCACTTTTCACCCCCCCATACCCACTTGTCTGCTTTGCACAGAGTCATTAAAACCAGTGGAAGCGCCGAGCTGACAGCGGCTGATAGCGAGCCGAGCCAAAGGGCAGGGCTGGACTAGTGCTATCACGCTCGGCATTTGCGGCTGCCTGTTGGTGGGGTGGGGGTGGGGGGTGGGGTGGGGGGGAAGAGTTGGAGGTGGAACACAGCTGTTTCCCCTTAACCGGACTGCGTTACGGCTCGCTATCTGTGTGTAATAGACCGTATGTATCTTCTCCGAGTTCAGCCGTCAACCCGATCAAGTTCCACTCGCTTTTTGGAGGTGATGATTTGCAAACTTTGTGCACCACGGGTCTCCTGAAAACACAAACAGGTGGCTAGAACAGGTAGGTTCTTCGTCCTCCGCAGCCCATCCTTTGATGCCACTGGGGGGGGCGGGAACTGGTTTGCAGCTTTGGGGACCCTTCTCTAGATTTTGAGCAACAAGGTTTGATAAGGAGTATCAAGCTCTGGCTCAATCTAACTAACAGATCAAAATGCTACTAAACAAGGTCAATCCAGGACTGAAACCAGGCTAAAGTGGGACAAAAGGCACAAGAACCAGGACTGTATCAAGTCTAAACTAGGCCCTAGATTAGATGTAGATATATCTGCCTAGTCATCCCATAATACGATGTACTTTTTCCCTTAGATGTCTCTTTCCAGCTCAGGCTAATCTCGAAACATTAAGCCTCAGGTAATGTTCAATATTTCCTGTGTGCTTCCTGTTGTGGTGCTGTTCTGTCCTATGGCGGGTGATGTAAGAGGTTCATTAGACTTATTTAGCGTCCACTTGGCTTCAGTCCACTCTTAATGCCCTCTGCCCACGTTACATCATCTGTAAATAGCCCACGGTGGAGGACTTGCTCAATAGCTACACATTAACAAAACCGAAGCACATTATTTCTAGAAATAAGACCGTTAGTAAGGGATTCTTGCACGTGAGCATTGCCTGCAAGTGTGTTTTCATAGATTGGCTCGGAAAATAGTTGACCTAGCGTGACATCTGCTGAAAGTTTAGCCATTCCATTCAACGTTGGTCTAAATAAAGCCTTCTATATCTCCATAGACTAGATCGATTATTATTGGATATGCTTCCCGGACTCACTTTATGAATAAGATAGCAGCCATATTGTCCAATATTTATTTGTCTGTGTTACGACGCTATAAAGTGGATAAAGTGCGCCGTTCCCAGGCAGTATAGGTCATAATGGGCCGTGTTGGCAGCAGGCCTAGCTTTTCGATGACTAGGTTACATCTCTTTATATGTTTGCATTCGACGCTGCAGACTGGAAATAAAAGCTGTACTTTGGAACTTCCTCTTTGTGGAAAAAATAGTTTGATTATTTCCCCTTTTTCTGGCAGCTCATTTGCTGTTAACGGCAGTAAAAATCATCTAATTAAAATGTTGATAATCGACACTGTGCTTTTTACATAGACTTTAGTAGCCGGTCCTGTGACAACATCAGCCTGTAGCATAGCACGGCCTGGCCAGAAAAAGGTTTCAATATATTGCAATGAACGGTAACATTGAAGTCCCGTTCGTGCTACTACAATAAATCCCAAGCACTTATTTCCTAAAATATTTTACTACATTATCCTGTCAATTTTTGAGAAGAAAGAGTTTTAAAGATTCATGCGAACTAATCAACAGCAGAAACTCATGACCCATTAAACACCCGAAAAGTTGTAAGAGCATTTAAGTTGTGCTGTTGCGTGTTTACTGTTTTCTTTCATTTAAAAAAAAAAAGGAAACTTTACATCGGGTACCAGAGTCGGTGGTCGCTGTTGAAATATTGTGAATGTCTTTCTTATTTAAAGGTGCATTATGCAACTTTTGGAAAGGTGTTCTCTGCTGACTGACTCTCTCACCAGAAAACCTACAAAACAATGGATCCTGGAGCGTTGTAGAGACCATCGTGATGGAAAGTAAAGGCGCCATGGTGACCACTCGAACGAGGGAAAATGTTTGCCGCTAAAATCTGATGTTCAGTGGATTGATTTGTGTAAAATGTTCATTTGCACCAACAAGTCCACTGCACTGTTTCTCTGTGCGGCCTGAAAACGGCTTTGTGTCCGTGTAGAACTGATTTTCTCTTGACTTCTGCAGTCCTGTGTAAACTAATACAAGTGAAAGGCGGGCACAATTCACGGCAGTGCTCACGCAAACTTCCGGAATAAGGTGAATAACAATTATCACAACAGGACTGCAAGTAGCCCTTTGTCAGCAGTGCCAGAAGTTCTAAAGGTTGGTCACCCCGCTCATTGGCTGCCATTTGCGCCGACACTTGCCACAACAGTTGCTCTATATAAAGTGCAACTGGACCCTGAGCGCGCAGCGACGACAGACCGGCCGCTCGAACAGTCGTTGTATTGTTCCGACTTATTGGACGTTCTAATGCCAAAGCGTGGGACGCCGGCTCATTTCTGCATGTTTGATTGTCCAACAATTGTCTTAGACTTTATGTACTTTCCCGTAAACTTGTGACAATACCGCGGGCTGCTGGCTCATTAAAAGAACTTGTTGATCGAAGTGGCGAGTTGACTTTTACGTCAGTGTTCGCTGTTGGTGAGTGGTTCGTGTATAGGCGTACCCCAAAGAGGAAGTCGGAACGTTTTGTAGATTGCTCCAAACATAATATAGACATTTAGATATTTTGCTTCTCCAAAAACAAAAATAAATCGTAACAATTTCCCCTTGACCCGTTCCTTCTCGTTTCTGTCTAGACAACAAACCGATTGCTTTGCATAAAGCATAGCTACTTTAAATGCATGAAGTCGTAGTTGATATTTTGATACAAAACACAGCAGCCTAAAAGTTTTTGGAAAGGTGAGACTTTTGATACTGCCGCTGTTTCAGAAAGCAATACAATATGGGCATTCAAAACTTGGATTCACAGGAAAACGGTCTGAAACTCAATCCAGATTTCTATCATCAGACTATATTACACACAAAGGTGTATTCCTGAACTCTTGATCTCGAACTGGATCTTTGAAAGAAACATGACATGTAAAAAAAATGCTTGTGATTTTCATTTACATTTGTATCACATTTATCGAATGTTGCCGTCTATTCCCACATCGTGCCGCCCCACACCTCGTAAATTGCCCGAGACAGTGGTCTGACTTACACCCCCCCCTTACTTTCACCTTCAACAAATGCTGCCTGCTCCGGGCTGCTGAAATATTACCAGCTCACAGTTGCGCACACTGATAGCATTTGTGGCGAGGGGAGGGGGGCACGTGTGTTTTTGGGAGGGGTCCCGTACACGCTTTTGTTCTTGCTCTGAAAGCCGAGAAGGAGGAATGTCTGCCTCCCAGCTGTCCTGCCTCTAGAGTAAAAAAAAATAGAAAAAAGAAGTACAAAAATAAGAGGGGGAGCAGATTTCGTTTCAGCTAACATGCTCCCATCTGCTCCGTTCTGGCTGTTTGGTTGCGTGGGCTTTTGACAATAGGCGGTGTCGGGGCCCCCTCCTGCCCTCCGCCACAATGGATTCGTATGCATATTAAAGCCCTCCAATGCAAAGTTGTTCAGTTGCGCCTTTCAGAGGCACGCTGCTGAAATCTGCCACACTGACCCCTGTGTAGTGCAGGACAATGGGGTTTATTAGTGGAGCACGTGGCCTGCTAAAAACACTTTCAGCCCAGACTGGAGTGGGTCAAAGGAGGATGTTTCCGTTTGTGGATGCTCCGAGGCCTCCCCTCTTTTGATGCAGCTGCAGGAAAAGCCGCTGGAGTGCTATGAAATGCTGCACCTAAGTTTGTGATAGATGCCCTGTTTACAGTATGTGTTAGGTTTACGTTTTTCGTTTCTAGTTATTGCCAAAAAAAGTTGGATGCAATCTTCAACTAGTGCCTCAGGAGCAGTGGGCAGCACCTGGGGACCCGTCTCCAGATTATGAGCAGGGATCTTGATCAGAATTTACTGGCGGAGGTTTTAGCCATCTGTGCGTTAGGGCTGCACAACCTACTGTACGCAGCTGGTGGTCAAGCTTATGATATTTTTTATTCATTATCACGGACCTGTGTCAATACTATACCCTGCATTTTTACACACAGCCTTTTGTGAGCGTACACACTTTATTTAGACAAGGGATCACCAACCAACAGCCCTTTCCATGTAGCTCTTCAAAGGCTCTACATTTCTACATATAAGTAGTAGTTTCTTTTTGTTTTAAGCATGTTGTACACATTCCCCAAACATGTAGGTAAAGATGTAAGACGCATAGTTACATTTCTTTGAAGAATGAGTAGTTCTCTGCCATTTTTTGTAAAGGTTTAGGGTTGAATTTGAACACTTTTGAATTGTTGAATTTAATTGTTGGATTTAATCATTTAAACACAATATCACATACCACAATATTGCACACCCGTATCATATGCATTTATCAATACCATGCAGCCCTACTGTGCCTGTTGGAGAGGAAACTCCGCACAGAAAGGCCCCACCTGGCTCGGGAATCAAACCTGGGAACTTTATACATGCTCCACTGTGCGCACCTCAAATCTAATCGCAATTGCAATACTTTTGCAAAAAATTAGTGCAGCCGTACTAAAAACGCTGTGTTGAGTTCTTATTCAAATTTAACATTTGAAAATTCCAACGGCAGATTTTCAAAAAGGACATACTTCTGTCCTACTTCCCGTGTATATTGTTAGTGAACCGTTGATATATATTTGCTTGGCCTAAATCCCTTGTTCAAACACTTCACCTCCCTCTGCACTGCCTTCTTCATCTTCTCCCACCTCCTCCACACGCCGTCAGTTTTCTCATTTACCTCCCTCCACGGGGAACCCAAACAGCCATCTCTACAGGGAAGAACCATTCATGCTTCTAGGCCACGCTGTTTGTTCGGCATTCTCAGTTGTGCCGCGATACCAATACCTTTTGATATACTTCCCCCTCAATAACCTTTTCACTAGAGCTGGTTGATGTGTATACTGTAGAAATACTTCCTGAATCCATGAATGTATGAAAGTAGAAGTGAGCTTGCATGCGTGACTTTCTCTTTTGCGCGCACAGAAGAGAAACACTAAACCGCCGAGTATCGCTTACTCTAGGCTTCAAGCGTCCCAAGTTACGGGCCACGTCACCTGCCCAGCTCGCTTCACACTAAATGTCTTGCACCAACCAAAAACTCAATCTGCCACGGCGCAAAGCCAGTGACAAAAGGAAACGCAATATTCAGCCGAGAGTATATGAACAAAACGTATTGCGTGACATTTAAAAATTCGATTGGAGTTAGTGTTATGCACACAAGTCGCTTTGGGTTTCAATGTAGTAATGTGATAGGCTTCGAGAATCAGGAACTGGATTCCTACTTGTCACAGTTCATTTTGAATCATGCATTTCATCATCAGAAGCCACAGAAGAAGATCTGTTCTTTATATGCTTCATAAAATATCTGGTTGTATGGATTTACAATTGTTCGGTAAAGCAGTTTACATCTGGCCATTTAACTTTTTCTAAGTTCACTACAATTCCTGGAACAAAAGATTAGACCAAACTAAATGAGATAAATGTCACAGTACACATTTAAAATAATGTACATGAGAGAATGAATAATATCTTTACAGAGACCGATTTTTCTTATTTTCTGAGACCAGTATCTACTCGGCCTGCTGCCAAATAAAGATCGTTGGTGCTGACGAAGCCTCTTGGATGACAAGCGAAACTTCCAAAGCGTGACTTCTGAGAAGCTGGTTTTGGATTCTTTGTCTACAGTTGGAAACTCACGCACCACAGAGATCTTACACAAACTATTTTCAACTTTTAAAACTGCACTTTTGATTCGATTGTGAATAATTGCACAGCTGTAATATAAAACTCAAAATAATTATTTTTTTAAAGATACATTTAGACAATTAAATGAGCGTGAACAAAATGCCATTCGTTCCTCCAAAACGATACGATTACATAATAATAATAATAATAAATCTTATTTATTGCACTTTACATTTCAAGGAAACCAACAGGTGAATAAAATCAGATTAAAACCAATTAACATTGGCAGAGTACAACAAATCTATGAGAGAATCTTTAACAGACTCTCTAATGGGCCTTTTTGGATAAATATGACGATAACAAAAAAACAACACTGCTCAACAGATTGAAATTACTTAAAGCGCCTCCTCTGCCCCCAATCCCAGGGTTCGCTGCCTTTGACAACAGCTCAGTGAAAATCCCTTCAGATTAGGGCAAAAGTGTGACAAAATAACAAAAACATAACACGCTCATCCCTCTACTACAACAGCGGCGGATATTGGAACGTCGCCAGCATTGTGACCAAAACATATTTACCAGGACGAAAGAGCATCATCATCCTCTTGGCCTCTGGCTTTAATCCCACCCCTGCCCCCCTTTTATTGACATTTGTTCACACTGTACCCACCCTCCTTTACGACCCATTGTTCTGGTAGCCGGCGCTAGAGCGCTCCCAGCTTGTCACCGCGGAGCATTGCGTTGTGCACGAATTGGAACCCACGTCTGTCCTTTTTTTTGTGTCCCTCCCCCGCTGGTCTTTGGCTCGCGCCGGCATCGGTAACAGATGGAGAAAGAGATATTCGCAGCCGGGGCGTGCTCTTCGTGAACCAGGAGGAAGGATTTTTAACACCCCCCCGTGACCTAAAGTCTCCTCCGGATCGGGTTTAGGAGTTTCAGGTTTGGGATTATAGGAGCTGTCCGGGCTAAGCGGATCGGACAATTTTATACATTCATCTTTTTAAGAGGCATCTTCTTCCTCAAAGTCAAAATGCTTCTCGTCAAAAGAGTTTAAGAAAAGCTCGTAACTATCTAACATGGCGTCTCCAAATTCTTTTGTGAATAATAACTGCAGTATGCGAACATTTCTATTTCCAAATTTTGAAGAAATATTTAACCTGATGAGTAACGAGCTCAATCACACCTCATCAGTTTGGGAAAAATACTGAATTACTGGCAGATTACTGAACATTTTACCCGTCCCACATTTCACCTTAATGTTTGTTTTTATCTATGGACGGCACTACTGAGCCGACAAACATGCTGGATTATCGTGGAATATTTGATGTTCGATCATGAATGAACTTGGAGAGCGTTTAACTCTCCGGATTCAAGTCTTGGTCTGAGGACTATTCCCCGCTAGAGTCGATCAATGCCTTGGCTGACGCAAACATTCACCATTGCATTGAGGTAAGCTGCTTGTTTTGTATTTGAACAAATCCCGAACATTGGGACAGCAGTTGTTTAGCTATGACTCACCCCGATCTTCCAATGCCCAAAACAACACGCTGCTGTCACTTTGGCAGCGCTGATCATGTTCTCCACACTCCTTTTTACCACCGTAATCCCTTGCGTACTTCAGATTTGCTTCCCCATACCTGCACTGTCAAGCATTGCAACACTAGTTTGTATTCTGTAACCATTAAACCAGGTTTCTGTTTGTACCTGCCCTACCCGCGGTATGGTATGTACTTTATCGACTGCTCCTGCCTTTGGTTGTTCAGTCTCTCTCACATCAATGGACTTGTCTCGACACGTCTTCTTTTGCCTGGAGCACGTCACGATACTAGGGCTGCATGTTTTCAAGTTTTTTATTAACCATTAACCGAGGCCAGAGGCGGTTAATGTTGGTGTGCGCACTAACCAACCCCTGCGCGCGCACTAACCAACCCCTGCGCGCGCCACCCCCTCCGTTATGTTATATTGACAGACGCAAAATGGGTTTTTCATTGTTAACATCTTTTATTAAATGGCTGGAACACATTTAAAATTAAATTAATTTATAGAAATAAAACGCAGTGGTTATGACAGAGCAGTCAAAGTAGGTCACTGACTTGCGTTCACGTGGCCCTACAGTATTTTTTATTTATTTTACCTGCAGTCATTTAGCTTTTTTTTTCATTCGTACATTCGTACAACAACAACACGTATCTCTCCACCACGTTTTAACAATAACGAGAAAGGCGAGTTTTGTGCCTTTAGCTTACCTAGCTCCCTCCTAAGTGATGCCCGGGTGTCGGCTGTTGAAATGGCACAACAAAGTTGAAGTATATCTGCACTGCAATGCAATACTTGCATTTTGATCCGTCATTCTCGGTAGTAAAGCGCTCCCACACTGTGCTGTTTATGGCCCGCTTCATATTGAAAAGTTAAACTAGCTAGCCATCTCGTGAACAAATGTTTGAGAGTGTTCTGGTGGTCTCTGGTGGTGCAAAAATGTATTACAAGTATTTTCAATGGCATGGCCATATACACGGCAATTAACCGAGCAAAATGCTTTTACTGTTACGCAATTTATAACGGTTAACCAGTTAATGGATGCCCCTGCACGATACTCATGTTTTTGTCTACTTTATCCCCGTGTGCTTCTTTTTAGCCCCCAAGACAATAAAAAAACATGCTTAAAGACTGTAGAACATTCCAAGATCAACGAATGAAGTGTAAAATTATAATTTTTTATTTTTGTTAAACCTGCGATTTTTATTTTTTATAAAAACTCGATTTACGTTTCGATTATTTATTTTTTTCATTTAAAACAAAATAACTGCTAACTATAAATATATATATATATATATATTTATTTATATATTATATTGTAGTTAATTAAAGTGAACCAACATAAACAAAATTGCAAAGGCAAACCCTTTCTATGCAGTATTATTTACTAAATTATTTATACTGTATTTGGATTAAGCTAATAAAACAACAAAAATCCTGAGGTAACTGAGGCATATTTGTACAGCAGGGCCTTATTGCTCTAAGCAGAGGGCAGAGAGCTAAAAATAAAATGAAACAAATTCATATTTTTTTGAAAATGTGAATTGATTTGACCTACCAACTCGATATTTAAATCAAATCGATTTTTCTTCCCAGCCCTTTTTGTCTTTGCATATTCAATAGTTCATTAACATGTAGAAGTAGTCTTGCTAAACGGTGAATACTTATTACTGCAAATGAAATGGCTTCTTGCATAAATTACGTTTTAAACTTCTAGCACCTTCACTTTAATTGGAGACTATGAGGAGGTAAAGTGGCCAGGCTGCTTAATTACTGTAATGTCAACAATAAATAGTTGGTAACTTGGGCAGCAGGCACAAGCCACACTGGTCACACGCGTGTTTTGTGTGGTTAGCAGTGACCTATTTTTAACCACATGCTTAGTTTTCAGGTGACAGGTGGTCTTTTGGTGGCAAGGAGTGCACATGAATCGTGATCACGGTTATCTCGCATTAGACACAGGGTTTGTCTTTTCAGAATCTTATACAAATAAACAGACTCAGAAATCCAACTGTACATTGTAGGCTGGTCTAAACCCCCTTCATCACCCACCATTAACCCCCCATAAGGACCCCACGGACTTACTAACTCAGCCACCTCTTAAAACCTGTGTTTATAACCAATGGGTGGATCTTTGCCAGATCTATTGTCCCTCCACTTACTGCCACAGTCGGTTCAAAAAGAGGTGCACGGTGAGTGCTATAAACACTAATCCCCTTTTTTACTCTGGATACTGAGTGGACCACAATGGCCCATAATGGCAGACTGTGGCCTGGAGCTTTTTGTCCCAAACTGCCCCCTGTAGGCCTTCCTTTGTCCCCCGCCGCCTCGCACACGGGGGCCGTCAATTCATCAACCCCCCCCCTCCCCCGGCGCCATTAGCATCCGCGCCCATTTAGAGGGTGTTTAGCTCCTCTCCAGGGTCGTGGTTCGGGTGTCCCGCTAATTGCATTTCAACTCGAAAGGGTGTTTGCAGAAATGTGTGAAAGACAAAACAGCTGGAGAGACTGGGATCAGTTCACCCGTTCAGACCTGGCAGCAACGTGCTAAATGCACCGTGAGTAATCAAAGAAGCGCTGTGACGCTGAGATTTTGGACCCAAAGTTTTCTATGGCAGCGTTTTGAGACCCACATTTTGCGTTAAGGCTCTGTGCAAGGAGCAACATGAAGCTAACTTCCAAGGCTAACGACTATTTTACCCTAGACTCGCCAACAGGAAGTTAGCCAAACACATGTCGTGCATAGGGCCTAATGCAGTCAACTTCTCAAAAGGGATGTATGCAATTTATTCACCTCACACATACACATCAAAATTACAACAAGACCCCATTATATTTCTTTCATAATGACATGGCTCGACTTAGTTTTTTAAGTTTATTGTGTGTTATTTTTGTTTGTTCCACATGTAGTTGACCAAAACGAAAGCTATTTGCATTCTGAACAACAAGTACATTGAATTAATCCCCCAGCCCTAAAGCCACTCTAAAACAAGTCACAAGTTTCTCTTCTGCTTTGTTTACTGTTAGACATTTATGTGTGTCACGCCTCTGATCTGCCGCGCTGACGGATGTGATGCTAATCAGAGTAAGTCACTAAATGCAAGTCCAAGTCGATTGGTCATGGGGTCAAGTCGAGTCATAGCTTTTGTCAAGTCAAATCTTTCTGTAGTCACCTCAAGTCGCAAACGTCAGCGTTAAGCCTAATTCTTCTTTTGAAAATATAAAGTGCTTTCTCAAGATTTAGCAATTTAGAAAATTTAGGCTAAAGTCAAACTTTTTAAAATCTAATGGATTTGGATTTAAAGTTTAATCAATATTCAATTCGCTACAAAATTAAAAATGTATATATATTTTAAATGCTCCAGTCTATGTACACAATTACTGGGACTGCATTTTAAGGAAGGGGCCCGGGGGGGCCTAGGTAAAAAAAAAAAAAAGTATTTTAAACATGAGCTGCTTTCCCCTGCAGTCTAAAATATAAAAATAATATGTTTATTTTTGTTAGTTTCTGGCAGTTTTTCTGTCAGTGATTCCCCCGTAATGCCCCAGCCCCTGTATACTCGGATTCGCCCCTGTTCAAAGTAGATTCCACACAGCCTTCAGCCCCGCTGTCACTGGGCTCTGTCTGACTCGAGTCAAGTCATGTGACTCGAGTCTCCCACCTCTGATGCTAATAGACCTTTGGCTTTGTTCCTAAATACATATGTGCTATTTTTAACTGCGCTATTTCTGACCAAACAACATGACATCTTCTCTTTAACCATTTTGATGGCTCCAGTCGCAAATTATTCAAATTTAGTGCACCATCCTTTATAGCTATTTACTTTGTGTTGTGTGGTTTTAATCTCAGGCTGCCAGTTTCCTCTTCAGGGCTTAGAGCATGTTCGGTGCTACTGGTGGAAGAGGCCTTGTACACATTCTTTCAAGCGGCTTAGCCTTGTTTGTTTTCACTGATATGGCACATTTGCTTTTTAATGAGGCTTGGGGCTTCATTATCAACGGTTTGATTTGGTTGTTGCATGCTGAAGAAATGGAAAGTTGATACAATACTGCTATTAGACATTGCATGTTAGATTCACGTCATTCAATACCTTATAGCATTATGTTTTAATTTCGTAGATGTTGACCCAAATCTTGCAAAAATCATTTTGAGAGTGAGTAGAAAGAACATTTGAATGTAGTCCTCACTCATCAGTCTCATCGACTGTGATGTTGCATTGCTAATAGCAACTGGATGCTAATAGAAAATGCTCTAATAGACTTCCCCTTGAAACGTTTTTGCCACACCCTTTAAGTCATTACTAAAGACAGACTATGGAGGGAAGCCACCCTCGTGTAGTACTTTGCTATTCTACAGTCTATGGAAATGCATCATCAAACGTTAGTGTGAGGCAACAAATGACGACTGTGACGCTGCAATACTTGTAGACAGAGGTCAGTAGTGGAAAAAATGGGAAGTGCTCACTTTCTGACCATCAGAATATCTTGGCCTTTTCCTGTATTTGAATAATTCATTTGTAATTTTTTTTGCCCTTTTTGATTTCTGTTGCCTGAGCCAATTATTTGCATAATATATTGCCTTATCTTCATTTGGCATGATCCAACAAGCCTAAATATAAAAAGAAAAACAAGTTTGAACATGGCATACGCCTGCAAATAGCTCAACTGGCCTCCTGCTGGGATGTCTTTGTTTACACAGGTGTCCCAGTGTAATGTCAGACCACCCTGCCTGCCCGGGCTGTTATTGTTTACTGCTAAAGCTAAAATAAGCCTTTCCCATCCTCATTTTGTTTTAAATACAAAAGGGCATCAAATTAAGTCAAGGTCGGCGCGGGCCGTCTCCGGACGCTGGTCACCCATTAGCTAGCTGTAAATGAGGCGCACTGAAGACGCTGACAGCTTAATGAGCATGGCATAATCAAGAGGAATTACATCTATATGAAGCTCCCGTGACATTTGAATCCTCCGCAGAGGGCTTCTCTTTTGTCGGCTGGCCCGGGCTCGCTGTCATGTTGATACAGTGGGAGTCCTTCTGTGCAGCCTAGTTTTGAGTGAAGAATACCTGGGAGCTTTAATTATGTGCTCTACCTGTCGCCTGGACTGAGATACGCCGTGAAGAGTGGCCGGGCCCAGAGGCTGGTGCAGGTGCATGATGGATAACACAAACAGGTTCCCGTGATCTCATTAAAGCGGCAGGTTTTCTCTCCAAATAAACATGCGCCAAATTCACCACCAAGATGCACCTTATGATTAATTTCAATGATACAGAAAAGGAAGGAATGGAATGGGTTTTCCTGTTGAAATGTTGACAGTAAGTTGTACTAAAGTGTTTTTCATCGTGACTAAAAATATACATTTTAATCAGGTCAAAATTGTTTTTCGACTCTATCCATCCATCCATCCATCTTCTTCCACTTGTCCGTTGCCGGGTCGTGGGGGCAGCCGTTAGAGTTAGGGATGGGACGATACACTTAAACTCACGATACGATGCACCTCGATATGTCAGAGTCACGATACGATACGTCACGATACGATATCAAAAAAGAAAAAAATATTACTGTATAATAACAACTTGTTTATTTTTGTTTCAGTTGAACACAGGGAAACACGAGGCCTAACAGGCCAAACACAAAAAGAACACCCCCTTAGTGCTGCTCTAACCCGAGGTTAATGTATCTCAGGACTGGTTCTTCTTCAAAAAAAATAACATATCATTCCTGTGACTTGACATGACGACGCACTGCACCATTCCCCGGATATATATATATTTTTAATTTAATAATAATAATAATAATAATACATCGAACTTGTATAGTGCTTTTTGGACACTCAAACTTTGATCCTGTGAAGAGCCACAAAGGCACCGATCATTCGCGAGATCCAGGGGCGGTAGTTTATTGTGATTAAATATAATATGACCGTTATATGTAATCACAATAAAGTATAACTTTATGCCTGGCCTTTTTCTTTTGTTTTAATAATTGTATTAGATGTAATAGTTTTACTCCTCACCAAGATTGAAATAAATGTATATTAAATAAACTGACATTTTGTGCTGTTCTGCTCTGACTGGGATAGAATTATATTTTTTTATTTTTAATGCTGGAGTGTGTTAGTGTGAGGGGCCCTGCCCACTGAGCCCCCTCCTCTGGTTCGCCCCTGGCCTGTGCGCTCAGTGCCCGCAGCTTGGTCCTGACTGGACTGTGCAGAGAACGCACTCGAGGCTGCACAAAGTTCATAAGCTTTAATCAGGAGCCTCTGGAGGACGTCTGAGATTATGTTTTATGTTGCATTTGTTACAGTTGCAGCACATGTGACAGAAACGTCAATGACTTTGCGTATTTCCGCGTTACGATGTCGCGCTTCGCATCATATGCTTCATTAGAGCTCCGCTTTTTTCTATTTCCTAATTTTGATCTTTTTCTGTGAATATGAGGCCAACTTTCATCAAATAAAGAGTAGGCTAATCAGAAACTTGAAAGGCACAGAAGCTGATCCCAGTGCCACGATCTGCCTGACTGTTGTTTAACTACATCCCGCTTTGAGTGAGGCTGCTGCACGGGCGCCTTTTACACGCCGCCTCGAAAAGGAGGGAGATACGGACATTCATGCGTGTAGAGATGGGAACACATGAACTATGGTTGGATTTGTGGTCAAGATTCTTAAAGACTGTTACAGTTTATGGGGAATGTGTAGGCTACCATGCGGCTCGAGAGCCGCGTGTTGGCCACCCCTGCTTTACATAAAAAAAAAAAAAAAATGTTTTTTTTTTCTTTCTTTTTTTTCGCGATCCATTTTTTTTTAACTCGATGCATTTCGTCACGTTTTGTATCGCGATATTTCGTCAAACGATATTTCGTCCCATCCCTAGTTAGAGTTGCCTAAAACACATTGCACCAGCCCCTATGGCTCCTCCTGCAGGTGGTGGGCCCACAGAAGGACGGCCTCATGGTTCTAACTGGGCCTGTTGGTCTCTCATAAGGGGCTTCTGAACCGCTCTTTGTCTGACCCGTCACCTAGAACCTGTTTGCCATGGGAGACCCTACCAGGGGCACGAAGCCCCCGACAACTTGGCTCCTAGGATCATTCGAGTGCTCAAACCCCTCCACCACGTTAAGGTGGCGGTTACAGGAGGGGTGTTTTCAACTCCAATCCAGTTATTTGTCGACTCATTTTATTTGCTAGCCAATAGAAAATAGAATACATTTGTATCTCTATCAAGTAATTCATATTCATTGCAAATTTATTTTTTAAAGTGACCAAGGCTCAAATAAGCCTCCACTGTTTGCAGATGTGCTGTTGCTGATAATCCACTTCATCCCATACTTTTGAAAACATATCTGTAGAGCCTGGGTATATTTGCAGAGAAAAGTATCATTCTGGGGCTTGAGGGTGACTTGAGCTCAAATCCTGACTTGACTACATCTGTCTTCCAAACGTTCCTGATGTCCCCCCCATGTCTAACTCCGTGTCTCTTACCTCCTGTGTGTGCAGGATGTGCGCGGCCGCCCGGTGTGCAGCACGGAGACCTGTTGAACCAAACGGAGGCAAACCGCGGCTCCTTCCCCTCGGGCACCCTGCTCTCGTACAGTTGCGAGCCCGGCTACACCCCTGAGGGGCCCGTGAGCATCATCTGCACCAACCGGGGAACCTGGTCCCACCCCCCCCCACGCTGCCAGCGCAACGACGGTGAAGGGACGGGTGCAAACATGAACCGAGGTTTGAATGACAACCAAACATTTCTGTTACTTCATTTATGTTTTAAAGGCCCAAGAGCATACTTTAATCAGGCTGTTTAGACACTTATTCTGCTGTATTTAGAAATGGTCTGACTTGAAAATGCTGTACCCTTTTAGATGCTTTAAGATGTGGTGATACAAAGCACCAGCAGGGGGTGCTAAACCCGCTCCTTGGACTGCAGTGTAGAAGTACAGTAGTCCCTCGCTATAACGCGGTTCACCTTTCGCGGATTTATTTTTAGCACAATATTGTATGCTTTTTTACAGCGCATGAACGCTATACGCGCTTTGTATTCTGCGTCCTGATTGGCTAGTCGCAGAGTGAGCCATCCTCGTTGCAGAGAGGATCTTTGTGTGTCCCGTCAACACACGCCGCAGAGTCACAGCAGCAGCACAAGCATGAGCGGGTCCGACTCCGTGTTCACTTTCTCTGAACGTTTCCGCGAAAATAAACCCCGCTAGCATGTGGCGCTCGCCTCAGCTAAACACTCGCCTTCTGAACCTGAAACCGCTACGATAAAACTTTGGTCGTAGCTACGATTGTCTTAGTTTGAACAAACGCACAGCGGAGACGAGAGCAGCTCGGTGTTACCATCCCCACGTGTATAAGGCACGTTGAGTTGCCTTGTGTACGAAATGCGCGGTATAATTAAACATGCCTTGCTTTGTGACGTCTAAGAAAAGACGACAAAACAAAATCACACAGTGACACCGGCATAAGGGAGAACCCGTGGACTAGTGACGAAAGTGTATACAGTGTGTGGTGAGGGGGTTTACAGCCTTAAAACATATATAATAATTGTAAAAAAATTAATCTGTCTACTTCACGGATTTTGTTTATTGCGGGTTATTTTTAGAACGTGACCCCCATGATAAATGAGGGACCACTGTGCTACAATGAAAATGTACAAAACAATAGAAGGCTGATTTACACAGGACAAGATCAGTTTAACCTGGTTAATGTGTCTGGACTCTATGGACCATATCTTGTGTTGGCGCTGACAGGGGGCGCTGTGTGAAACCTTTAGCTTCCTGACACACTAAGCTGGTTGGACGTTGTTTTGGACACGTTTCTGTCGCGTGGAGCCCAGCACTCTGAACGTCTTTGGTTTGTCCTGTGGGAGCCTACATGCTGATTTAAGAACATGAGGCGCCACGTAAAGACGGGGTTGAGGAGAGGCTGTGAATGTGTGCATGCAAGGTGACGGCCTCATCTGGGCCCTCATTTTGTGTTTTTTATCCATGTGGCGTACATTGGAGTGTGGGCTGGCATTGTGAGTGCAGACGAATTAGTCAAATTAACATGATATAGGCCTTTTAATAATGTATAGCTACAAGTGCAAAGCAATTAAAGTCATTCAGTTAATTGTGCAACAACTAAGGCATTAAAAAGCATTACATTCGACTCCAACTGCCATTAAATGAAATAGTTTTTTGTATTGACTGAAATTTTACACAGTTCAACTTTTGCAAAATCTCTCCATCCCGATAGTCGGATACGCATCAACCAGCTTTTAAAAATAACTCCGCCAGTCTTCTTAGCCCTTGTCCCATAGAAACCAATTAGTCTTTAAGCTAACGACCCGTCCATGTTTCCCTATAAGCTCTTCCCTCATTCATAGAAAGCTGTAAAGTAAATTCAGTTGCACGCTATACATATTTTGCCCATTAATCAGATTGAGGCTGCAGTGCTTTTACAAATAATGGACTTCTACGATGCATTTTCCAAGACACTAATGTGCTAACAGTGATTTATATAAACATTAGGATTAGAGATGTTTTTCCGGAGGGTGTTATTTATAAAATTGTGTGCCCTAATGGTTGCATCAATGCGTTTATTTTCCATTACAAACAGACAATGTTGTATGTCTTTGTCCGAGTCATTATAAACTACAGCCTACAGCAGCACAACCGACTAACGGACTCCCTTTCGATCTTCTTCTTCTTCCTTTGCAGTGTGTCTGCCTCCCACCGAACCAGAGAACGGGGGCTACCGCTGCCACCCGTCGCCCTGCCACCGGCTCACCCACAAAACTGTCATCGAGTACTTCTGCGACGAGGGCTACGCGCTCAAGGGAGACTACAAGTTCCTCACCTGCCAAAACGGGGAGTGGGATGCACCCATGCAGGTCAGCTGTCGGCTCACGCAAGGTAGGTCACCTTCCAGTCGGGATTAATTGTTATGATCAGCTATACACACCTGCTTGCTTGTTTGTATAGCTCTTATGAAAATGTGTTTCCGCTGTGTTTGCAGATAAGGAGCCCGCCTCTCCTTTGGAGATCCCAGCTCTGTCCATTGTGGCGTCCACGGCCAGTTCGGTGGCGCTCATCCTGCTTTTAGTTGTGCTTTTTGTTCTTGTACAGCCAAAGCTCAAGTCATTTCACCACAGCAGGTAAACCTTCAGCATCATTCTGAGACTAGCTTGGCCTGAACTGTGTTGTTTTGTAAGTCATACCTGTGTTAGTTATGTAATGCAAGCAGGCCAGCTATTTTTAACTACCTAACTTGGATTGTATTTCAGAGTCTTATAGAGAAATGAAATGGAGAATGAGCCACACCTCGAAAGAACAATAAAAGCAGGTCACCTTCCCTGGAGAATGTTTCACCTGTGTTGGCTGATCCACTAGTCATTACTTTAGTTTTATGGCTTTATTCACTGTGCCCTGGCTGTTTGGTTTCAGTGTAGGTCGCAGTAAAACAAAAAGCAATAATGTTACCAGTAATTATAGAAAGTCACCTGACAGTCTCATGAGTTGGAACCGGTTCAGTCACGAGGAATAGTTCAGTGTTATACAAGTGAAAGTCACTCAGTGCTGTGGCTGATGAACCGTGTGGGGCTCAGTGGTGCTGGGGAGAGGGGACGGGTGTAGGACTGTAGGTCTAATCTGCTGCTGTGTCTGTGCAGGAGGGAACAGGGCGTGTCGGGCCAGGCGGGTTCCCTCATGGTGGAGGGGGTGCAGGTGGCACTGCCCTCGTATGAAGAGGCGGTGTATGGGAACTCCTCTGAAGGAGCGGCTACTCCAGCTCCTCCCTCTGCCGCTCCAGAGACCCGAGTGCCCATCGTCCTGTCAGAGGGACTGCCTCAGGGCGCCACCGGGGGTGCTGCCCTCCACACAGACTTTGACTACTGCCTCCCTTCCACCTCCTCCTCCTCATACTCCCGGCACAGCCGTCATGCAGAGACGGTACTGGTGCACCACGCCCCCTCCTCATCCTGGGCCAGAGAGCACCCCGGGGGTGCCTGTGCCGCCCCCATCTCACTGCGCAGAGACTCAGAGAGCAGCGACCAGCATAGTTTACTGTCTGTGACCTCCACAGATGACTACTCTGATGGTAAGGTCTCTCCGCAGTGACTCTGATGGTGTGCTCTGGCCTGGTACTGATGTGAGTGTTGTGTTGCAGATATTCCTTTGCTGAAGGAAGCATGAGCTGCTGTGAGCATCGGCGGCACCAGCGCTGACGGGACTGATCCTTCAGCAGCTAAAGACTAAAGACTGGCACAGGCCCATCCCCCTGCAGCCTCCTGCCACTGCGCTTCATTCAGCATTCAGAGCCAACAGCCTGTACACACCTGCACCTCCTTCTCCTCCTCGCTGCCCCACACAAAGGGGCAGCGCCACTGGACCAGAGTAAACCTATAGCTCGATGTACAGTGTTTAAAGATTGTTCTTCTCCATTGTACCATAAAAGCTTTAAGGGAGCAGGCCATAGCATGGAGAGTACAGAGTGCTGTCCGCCCCCTCCTGTGTGGCGTTCACATCCAAACCGTCTTCCCGCTGTACTTGAAAACCTTTTGAGTGATGGCTCTTTGTGAATGCTGCATGTTTTCTTTTGGGTTATTATTTTTCTGTCAGAAACACGGTGGCCCAGTCTGAGCGACGCATGAAGCCTCTTCTATCTCTCTCTCGCTCCTATGTTTCTGCCTGTACCAGCGTCTGTGTGAGGATCACTGGGACTGAAACTGAAAACTGGGTGTGGTGTGACTCATCTGAAGACATTTGTTTTTGATTCTCTTGCCACCGCAGAGCTATTGGTTAAGTCATGGTGGGCTTCACCGATTTCCTCTGTCGTCCCCATTGGCCGCTCCAAACACACTACATGCAGCACCTTTCCTTCAAACTAAGATGACCTTTGTTTTTCTCGTTTCTGTCTGTATTTATTGCTCGTTTGTGCGTCTGATATTTTTGAGTGTATGTGAAGCGTGTTTATCTTTTGTACGGCAGGAGAGGTCCAGTATGCCTTGCTACAGACATTTCCACATTCTGTTCCTTTCAAATCCAGGCTCACAGCGTCCTTTGTATTTACACTGTAGGAAAAACACAATCCACCAAGAGCTAAAGCCATACTGCGTGACATTTCACTCCATTAACAGGATAAATACAATTTGCTTTTTTCATTATAGGGGTTTTTATTGGTGAAAAATACCTATACATGTGTCTTTACTGGGAGTGGGCCCGGCTCCTCCTCAACATAAACTCGAAACTTTGCTGGGAGCGGGACATCACCAGCTCGTCTCCACGGAGATGTTGCAGCCAAACACAATTTTTAAATAGGTTCTCCTGAAAAGTTGCCCTTGTGTCGACTACAACCCGGAATGTTCCGCAGTGTGGCTTTAAACAAGGCACTGAACAACATCCCGGTCTGGACAAGCGATGAATCCCACTACACCACGAGTGTATTACGCATTAGCGTAGTCTGGCAAAGCTCTTGACTGGCTCAGTTCATCCACAGTTTGAAAACATTAGTGCATTAAAACTGCAGCTGGTTGCGGTTAAACATCGAACAGGTCTCCCGAACACCCCCAAGAAGAGAGAATCATAATTCTTTTCATTTTAAGTTCCAGCTTTACATGTTTAGCTGGCATGAAAAAAAAAGTTTACTTTACAAAAAAAAAAACTTATTTTCTTCTTTGTCAACAAGCTATATTTGATGTAAAAATTGAGATTGTTGCCTTAGACTTGTACATTGATTTTGTGTATACTCGGACGCCTCCGCATCGGTTGCCGTTTTCCCAAAGGCCTTACTTTATTCTTTTATATTCTATGCATAAAACAGTCTTGCGTGTTTTTTTTTGTTTTGTTTTTTTGCTTTTTGCGGACTGAAAGGATGTCCAACCCTCATAGCTCTCTTTTCTGTCCCAGTAACTTGGACAATGATGACGATAATTTACCAGTTCCTTTGCTTCTCTTTTGCTGCAAGGCGTTTTAAAGTTAAAGAACAAAAAAGAGAAAGTAAAATTGCGTTTGAAGCACTGTTGTACGGTGTTGCTTCCATGAGAACTGGCTTATTTTTTTGGTTCTTGGTTTCAGTGCTTTCACCTGGTATTCTCCTCTGTACATGGCAGTGGGTGTGAAGATAGTAATTTAATATTTGTACAAAGTTTAATTTAATTTTACAGTGTGTATATAACTTTCTAATTAAAGCTTTCTTTTGGATGTGAAAAATGACTCCTTTGTTACACAACTATGTATGTATTTGAAATAATAACATGGGAAATGTGAACATGGCGATCTTTTCAGGGAGTGAGTAGAGGTACAGGATAATAGCCCATTAAGGAAATTCAATGTAAGGGGTACTTTGGCTCAAGTGATTTGAACATGTGCCATTAGTTATAGCATTGGTTCTCAAATTTGTCATCCTGCGACTTCCAAACCGGCCACAACAGCAAACAACCCACTAATACAATGATGCAACCGAATAAAGAATCCTTATTATTTATGAGTGTCTTAATAACTTTTCTCTTGTTGTACCTTTAAATCATCTTGGGGGTAACTTGGGGAACCCCTGACGTAAATGGGCTCCTGCGTGTGTTTTGGTAACACTGTCAAAACCAAAAACATCTTGATTATTAGACTAGCTTATTTCATCGGCAGTGTTTTTGTACCTGACTAAAGACAACTACTGAAATCAAGAGGTCCTCCAGTGAAGCCTGTCTGGTGCTAAATCCCATTTAAATTACATATCTTAATCCTAAAAGTAATGGCTGTTCTTACAGCTACAAACTTGGTTTGTCTCAAACCCCATATGAAGACGACAAGCACTGTATGTGGCCATTCTAATCCTCAAATGAACCTACCACCAGAATTCAGTCACTGAGGTCTGATCCATCGACCATCGACCTGCCGTATAGCCTTTGATCGGAAGGTTGGTGGTTCAAAGATACTTCACCCACCTTGTCTGAGTTGCCTCCAGGGTGAACGAGTGTGTGAATGGGTGACTAGTTCCTTGCTGTATTGCGCTTTGGGCCTGATGAAGGTAGAAAAGCGCTATATAAGTTGAGTCCATTTGCCATTTACCATTTTATTGGGCACAGATGTTGGGATTGTAGGAATAGGAGAGAGTCCTTTGTTACTTTTCAAACTGGGACCATAGGACCTGGCAACCCTAACCCCCGGCTCACACTGAATCCGGTTAAGGTCCGGTACGGCTTCCGCAAAGTATGGCTCTTTCCGCTTTCTGATCGGATAAAGAACCAAAAACTAAGAAATTAACAACTTTTTAAATCCTTTACAATTGTTATCAGTAAAACCGTTAGACTGCTCGATGACCATGGGACACAAATAATAAATCATTTACACCCAAAAAATCGATACACTTTTGACTCTACGTCTGAAATCCTGCCTGGCTATGCTATTTACAATGTTTGGGCGACATCTGGTGGCAAAAAAATGAACTGCAATAAAAAAATACCTTCTCCCTACGTCATCTTCGGAAAGCCTCGGCGCCGCTCGGTTTTCTCCGTAAGTCCCCGCCTCAATGCCTCCACCTCGAGACCAAGCGGCTCCATTTTGTTGCATTCACTTCCCTGCTTCCGCAATCTACAGTCGCAGCACACCAAGGACTTCGTAAATCAAGGCAACACAAATTCAAAGTACTGCGCCACTCTTTTAAGGTAAGTTCATCTTCATTTGTTGTTACATTATGCATGTGTGTTGTTTCGGCTGAAATGTGGTGCCGTTTGTGCGAGAAACGTCGCCGTAACTTATGCCCCGGCCTCCGTGACTACTACGACTAGGCCGCAGCACGTTTGGCTTGCGCCGATATTCTGCGAATCGTTTGTTATACACCTTTTTATGCGCGCACTGAATCGACCATACTGTTTTAAACCTTTGCAGACCCAATATGAGTGGATGTCGCATTTTCATCGGCCGACTGAGCCCCTCGGCCCGAGAGAAGGACGTGGAGAGGTTCTTCAAAGGATACGGCCGCATCCGAGACATCGATCTGAAAAGAGGCTTCGGTTTTGTGGTATGGCGTTACATGCATTCTCTCTTCCCAAACACCGCAGTTCAGTCGGTTTTAGTTGTGGATTGGTTATTCAGTGTGAGGGGTTTTGGTGTGGTTTGTTAGAACGCAGTAGAAGTAGTTGTGTGATGTGTTTGGACGAAGGACAGACCAATATGGTTGAAACAAAAGCGTTTAGTACAGAGAACTTCAGCGTGGGGGGGGCTCGAAGTGTTTCACAGCATCGTTCATGTATATTGATTCTTACTCGCTGTTAGAATCATTATTAATTCACAATATCACATGCTTTGGCTTATACATTGGAAGCAAAAGCTGAACTGTTGACAAAACAGATTCTTCTGCAGTAGAAACACAGTTGGGTTCACTGAACGTGTGTGGTAATTCAGTCACCAAGACTGCTAATAGTTAGATTCTGTATGCATGTGGGGGATTTTAGTTCCAATTCGGATACTATACTATACTACAGGACTATGCTTCTTTTTTTTTATCAACTAAATACCATTAGATTTTACTCTTAATTAAAATCAGGAATTTTCCAAAACCACAATCTCTGGTGCTGCTCATTTGCTCAAACCAAGTTAACAGAATAATATAAAGTAGTTCCAGTAAACAATCACCAAATCACAGCATTAAAAATTGGCAAAACTTCAGTAAATTCAATCAATTTAATAAAAAAAAAAAAAAAATCACTTTAGTCAAACTAAATGATTATTGCGTGCCCCAAAAGCTTTGTTGGGAAGGCTGCTGCATACTAGTTGGACACCATTGTGTGTGTGAAGCATGGCTTTGAAAGTTTCATGAAAGCATGTCAGTCTCTTTTTTAAATTTTTGCAGGAGTTTGATGATCCCAGAGATGCTGAAGACGCTGTGTATGAGCTTGACGGTAAAGAACTCTGTAATGAAAGGTAAGTGCAGTTTTGTGCGGGCCTGTGTACACAGAAAAAAATCTTGTCAAAATTCTGACTGTTTCCATGAACGTTTGCAGGGTGACCATTGAGCACGCCCGTGTGCGTCTCCGCGGAGGCCGTGGCAGAGGCAGCAATGGAGGAGGGGGGGGAGGAGGAGGAGGAGGCGGCGGCGGCCGTTTCTCCGACCGCTATGGCCGTGGGTCCCAGAGCAGTAGAAGGTGAGCGCTCGAGCAGGTCAATGTCCACGCACTTTTAGAAGCACTCAGTTTGTCTGATCAGAAAGGGCTATACATTCATATTTGGAGTTGCAAACTGTAATGAATCCAACGTGTGTGTTCTGAACGCTGTCCTTTCTCCCTCGCAGTCGTAATCCTCCCCCGATGCGCACGGAGAACCGGCTAATCGTGGAGAACTTGTCGTCTCGCGTGAGCTGGCAGGTCAGTGTTGCCACGCGCTTTACGCGCAGCTCTCAAACTTTTTGTCTTACACACACAGATGCACCATGTCCACGCTGTAAGCTTCAGCTAATTTACCAATCACTATCACCCTTACAAACTATATTGAGCTTTAGTTGTAAGACATCTTCACTTGAATCAGTTAAGTGACAAGTCTATGCGATATAGAAGCAAAGATACTTTTATTCCAATTTGTCTTTTTTGTATTAAATTTTAACCAATTCTTCACCCCTTTATTTGCCAGCCTGACTGTTGTCGCTTATGGTGGAGTTAACCCCTTCTGGGTCCTTCTGTCTGGGTTGAGCCCGTTGCTGTCAGCCAGTGTGTCCTACTACTACTACTACTACTACTACTGCTACTAGTTGGCGGCCGCTGCTCAGTTTGCAACGCCCCCCTGAACCAAAGCAAAGGGGGCGCGGTGATGAGAGAGGAAAAGCAGAGAGTTGGCAGAAGGCAGAGAGAGGCTCGATGATGATGCTGGTGGTGCTCGTGTTGGTTCGAGGGTTCGTTAATTCGGGGGTTCCATATCCGACCCCCCCTTCCCCCCCACATCAGAGAGAGAGAGCGAGCGAGCGAGAGGGAATAATCTGCCGTATTCTGCCGAGGTTAGCCTGCCGCGTGGCTCTCAAGGTAGTAGTCTCCTCTCTTCCACCCTGTTCACTCTCTTTGCCGAGGCAGGGTGCCCAGGTAACGGACGAGCCCTCTCCGAAGATCCGGGGCGCTCTTCTTTTTGTACCAAAACTTTGTTGCCCAAGTGGCCCCACTTACACTGCTATTCCAAAACTTAAATTACATCTGTGTAGTTCCAATGCTAGAGTCTGAAAATCTCAAAGAATACTAGTTAATCTACCAAATCTTTTTCTTTTTAAGTTTTTGGCCAAATCTAACTTTGAGGTTTTTGGACTTGTAGTAAATTTGTAGTCACAGATTTCAACAATTTTTCTGGTTAAAAGAAAAAAAAATCGAGTTGAATGTCCTTATTTTTGAAAGCTCACAGAGTTGTGTGTGTGTAGGACTTGAAAGATTACATGCGACAAGCCGGAGAGGTGACTTTTGCGGACGCACACCGGCCAAAGCTTAACGAAGGGTGAGGAGATGCTTTCATTTTAATGTAAAAAATATATATATATATATATATATATATATATATATATATATATATATATATATATATATATATGATTTCCGTTTTGGATAAAGGTCGACTCTAATGACTTGTTTTGTGGTTGCAGGGTGGTTGAGTTTGCCTCTTACAGCGATCTGAAAAATGCCCTTGAAAAGCTGTCTGGAAAGGAAATCAATGGCAGGAAAATCAAGCTCATTGAAGCAAACAAAGTGAAGAGGTGAGTTGTCACAAAGCATTTAATGGTTAATGTGGTGCTAACGGATCAGTTTACTGGTTATGTGGAACACCAGGCTCATGTTCACACATGGATTAGCTGTGGAACATTAATGTGGGCCAATACAGACTTTTGGGAACGATCATGAATGGTGATGTTCCTATGCCGGGTTGTGCACAATTAAGAGAGACACGAGCGTTCTTTTTCTTCACTGATATTTACTGTGGTCATTTGTTGTCTTTTTAACATCACAGGTACACACCGTAGAACTGGTGAAAAATGATGTAAAATAAAATTAGCTCGCTTATCAAACATACAATATACAGATTACAAAATAAACATACCACTTTGGCCTGCTTGTGGACAAACCGGTGCTTAATTTGCTTCATTATTCTTTCTTTCGTTGTCGGGTCCGTGTCACTTGTGCTTTTTTCTTAGTTTTGCGGTAAACAGGAAGTGACCTTATCGTGCCCTTAAATTAGACTTACTTAATTTACTAAATTTACATTTAATTATAAACCGAATATTATCAATTATATGGCCCTATAAATTGTACCTTAATGTTGGGGAAATAATAATAAAAGCATATAAAAATAATATGCGCAATGTAAACTTTCTAAATTGCATTAGCATAGCAAAGGCTCCGCCTAGTGGTTGAAATATGAACTACAGGTAACTTCAACTGCTGTTACAGTTCCAATGAGGAAAACAACTCTTTCTTCTCAACTACTTTAATTTATGGATGTACTTGAAGATACAAAGACACAGAAAGTGGTTAAACGTCACAAATTTGTCCATGTAACAGTGAATGTTAGCCTGAGAGTTTGGCCCGATTTTGACTTTGCGTGTGCTAAATACGCTCAAAGTTCACAATACCGTTCCTTCCCCCTCGCAAGGCCACATGCCGCCTGTATCTATAAGTGACACTGTCTGAACACTACAGTCCCATTGACTCCAGGCTGTATTTGTGACGTCCTCTTGACTCTGTATTTGCAGGTCCAGAAGCCGCTCTCGGTCCGACAGCTCGTCGCGCTCCCGCTCTCGCTCGCGGGGCAGGTCGGGGTCGCGCTCGCCTCACCGCTCCCGCACGCCGCACCGCTCCCGCTCTCGCTCACCCCGAAGCCCCGCCCCCAAGGCCCGTTCACGGTCTCGTTCTCGCTCTCGTTCCCGCAGCCCCTCCCCTGCCCAACGAGGCTCCTCCCACTCTCCCCCTCCCGCTAAATCCAAGTCGTCGTCCTCATCGTCCATCAACAAACGGCAGGCCAAGACCTCCAAGTCCAGCCCCCCTCCTTCTCCCCCTCCCCCGGCCCAGAAAGCCTCCAGCAGGTCCCGCTCCCGATCAAGGTCCAGGTCCAGGTCCAGGTCTAGGTCTAGATCTCTGTCCACGGACAGTCAGCGCTAAAGGCGTCTGAAGCCTCATGAGGAGTTGGAGCGGCAAAGTCCACGTCAACAAAGGCTGAGTGGGTTTCAGCTTTGTTGGGTTTCCTGTCTGGATTTTGCATGTTTTAGTACAAACCCACACTGATGGATGACATTTTTATTGAAACAAGGCTTAAGTGTTTGTCCATTGCCCCCAAATGTTCAAAATCTGTTGCGGCGAGACACTGCAAGTACAATACATAAAAAATTAGGTATCATTTTGAAGCCTCCTGTAGACTAGACATAAATGAGTTGGTAATTTCATGCGCGCAAATCTGCATGGTGTTTAGAGCCGCAGTGAAGGCACTCAATATAAGAACCACAGTTGTATGTGACCTGCATAGGGTACATTTTCCTTTCAAACTAAATAGAAAATATATATATTTTTTACATTGGATACAAAGATGTAGGCTATTGATTTGGTTTGAATAAACTAGTCACAAATCTTTCTAAAAAATTAGGTACGGGAAAGCTACTTTTGTCGCTAATGGGGACTTTTGAGAAAAGGACTGTTTCAGTTTCTCACAAATCTAGAGTAAAGGTAAATGAAATAAAGCAACTTGTGTTAAAGGGCAAACTTACCCAGAACATGAAAATTAACGTTTTGCCTGCAGTGTCTCTCCTTGGGTTATTATCGAGGTTATGTATTTTTGAATGTTTATTATTTATCTAGCATAAATTTTAAAGTTCTTCACTTCATCCACTTGATTTATCCAGACATGGGACCGGCAAAAAGGACTGCCATTGATCTTTGGTCGAGTTGAAAAAGGGCATCATGTGTTTTTTTTTATTACAAATCTATTATAAGCTCACTCAGCTAGAAAGGCCTTCCATTTAATTTTTAAACCGGTTTTCAATATCTTAAGTTTAATGTAATTTAAAACAAGTGCATGCCCTTTTCTCTGTCAAAATGACCAACTTTCTCCATAAACTGCCATTTTCATTCTAGATTTAAAATAATCCTAAATTCAATTATGCAGTTTTATTTCAATTTGATTTGCTAAGAGCTTTTGTTTAAATCTTTTGAGAGTAAATGTGAACAATCTTGTTGGTATTGTGAGGTTTATTTTTCTTTTGTTTTTTGTTAAAAGGCATTTTGTAAATGGTGATTTTTATTTTCATTGCAAAAATATATAAACATTTGTATGGTGACAGTGATGATGCAAATAAAAAAAAAATCAATGATTGTCCAGGAGTGGTTTTTGAAATATAAAAGAATGAAAATACACAATATTCAATATTTGAAGCAAACACTAGGTATACGTGTATCTAAAGCATGCAATCAGGCAACAAATTAACAAAGATCGCGGAGTATAATATCAATGTACCTTTATAACAAAAGTAACTCGGTAATCACTGGTAACAATCTGAAAGAAATACATTAAGGATCACATTTTTTTACTTTGTACTAGACATCATACATGAAAGGAGATCGTTGTTGTACTTTGTTTCAATTAAACAATTCAAAAATATTTGGTTGGTCTGTGCGAATGTAGCTGCTTGAAATGTTTCAAATTCTCTTTGGATGAGGTCTCTTTGATGTTGTGTTCCTTCGGTACCATTGTGTGAAATGTACTTTATTTATTGCACTTGGGGGTGGGCGCTCATAAGCTTTTTGCTTCAGCCCACTCCTTTTGAGCAAAATGTATACTGCTCAAATAAACAAACTAACTTAAAATGTACTGTGTTTAGAGTACCGGGTCGACATCGACCCGGAAAATAACTTCTTTTCTAGAGCTACCAATGACTGTCAATACTACACAGAGGATCTGTACAATAGTAAACTTAAGAACATTAAGGCATTCACTGTAATCCACTTCAATAGTCGAAGCCTCTATGCAAACTTTGACCACATCAAAAGCTTCTTAAAACAGTTTTCCACACCATTCAGTGTCATTTTAATCACAGAAACATGGATCAATAATGACAGAGAATTTGAGTTTTCTATTGAGGGTTATGAATTTATAAGTATGAACAGAAGGAACAAGCATGGAGGGGGCGTAGCTATGTTTATAGACTCCAACTATAGTTACAAAGTAATGGAAAATAAGACAATGGTGGTGGATGATACACTTGAATGCATTACTGTTGAAATTACAAGGCAAAAAAAGAAAAATATTATTGTGAGTTCTATCTATAGAACACCTGGCTCTGATATAGATGTTTTTTCTAAGTGGATGGAGGAGCACTTTTCAGGATTAAGTCATAAAGTCATGTTTGTGGGGGGAGACCTCAACATCGATCTTTTAAACCCATATAAACATAAAAAGACGGACGAATTTATAAATACTTTATTCAGTATAGGTCTGTTTCCTCTAATAACCAAACCTAGTAGAATTACAACCCATAGTGCAACCTTGATTGATAACATTTTCTCAAATGAAATTGAAAGTGATACAGTCAGCGGGTTAATGATAAATGATATTAGTGATCACCTTCCAGTTTTCGTTATGTATAAAAATGGATATGTAAAAGATGAAGAGGAAAACAAGTATTGGTTTAGAAGGGTAAAAACAGAGAAAACTATTGATGCATTTAAAAAGGAGCTTTTAGCTCAAGACTGGAGTATTGTGTACAGAGAGAATGACACGAATGTGGCTTATGATGAGTTTACGCAAGTATTTCAAAAGGTATACGACAAAAACTGCCCAATGAAGAAATACAGTAAAAACAGAAAGTGTAAAGAAACACCATGGATGTCTAAGGGTTTACTAAATGCTTGCAAGAAAAAAAATTATCTTTACAAAAACTTTATAAATAACAAAACAAAAGAAGCTGAGGATAAATATAAGAAATATAAAAATAAACTGACAGGTATCATTAGAAAATGTAAACAGGATTATTATAATACATTGTTAGATAGCAATAAGAATAATATTAAAGGTTTATGGAACATCTTAAATAGTATAATTAGAAATAAACCAAGAACGATTAATTATCCAAAATATTTCAAAGATGAGGATAACACTTTAAATAATATGAATGAAGTCGTCGAAACATTTAATAAATTCTTTGTAGATGTTGGACCGAACCTTGCTGCAAAAATTGCAAACGTTGAGAACTATAATTGTGAACTGATAGACACAAATCCTATGTCCCTGTTCCTCAAACCTGTGGAGGAAAAGGAGATACTGGACATTGTTAAAGGGTGTAAAAATAAGACCTCGACCGATTACCATGACATGGACATGAAAACTTTAAAAACTGTTATTGAAAGTATCTCTAAGCCGTTAACTTACATTTGTAACTTATCGTTGCAAACTGGACAATTTCCTGACAGTATGAAAGTAGCAAAAGTGATTCCTCTGTTCAAGGCAGGAGATAAACATCTCTTTACAAACTACAGGCCTGTTTCCCTTTTACCGCAATTCTCTAAAATCTTAGAAAAGGTTTTTAACTCTAGACTTGACGGCTTTATCGAAAAGTGTAATTTACTCTCGGACAATCAGTTTGGTTTCAGGAACAATCACTCAACCTCACACGCGCTCTTTGATATAACTGAAGAAATAACTAATGCTGTAGATAACAAGAAATATGCAATAGGGTTATTTATTGACCTGAGTAAAGCGTTTGATACAATAAACTATGATATATTAATTAATAAACTAGAACATTATGGGATTAGGGGGGTAGCTCTACAGTGGGTCACCAGTTACTTAAAAAATAGAAAACAATGTGTGAAAATCGGTGATTATCAGTCGAGTTGTCGACAAATTGTCTGTGGTTTACCTCAAGGTTCTATTCTGGGCCCAAAATTGTTTAATATGTATATTAACGACATTTGTAAAACGTCTGAAATACTTAAATTTATCTTGTTTGCTGACGATACAAATATTTTTGCATCAGGAGACGACTTGCAACAGCTGTGTCGGATTGTTAACTTGGAACTCAAAAGTGTCAATAAGTGGTTCAAACAAAATAAATTATCTTTAAATCTGAGTAAAAGCAAAATGATGATATTTGGCAACTGTAATTGCAATGCTCAGGAAGCAATTCAGATAGAGGGTGTTGTTATCGAGCAAGTGCATGAAATCAAATTCCTTGGTGTGATTATTGATGACAGAATTACTTGGAAATCTCACATTAAATATATATCTACGAAAATTTCTAGAAGCATTTCAGTAATAGCAAAAGCAAAGCACATTTTAAACATCAAAGCTCTACATACCTTATACTGTTCTCTGATTTTGCCCTACTTATATTATTGTACTGTGGTTTGGGGTAGTACTTATAAAAACACAGTTAAACCAATAATATTGTTGCAAAAAAGAGCTATCCGAGTAATTCATAAAGTTGGGTTTTTGGACCACACAAACTCATTATTTTTCAAATCAAAGATCATGAAGTTTTGTGACATTGTTGAGTTCCAAACTGTACAAATGTTATACAAAGCAAGGTATAAATTGTTACCAAACCAAATACAAAGAAGGTTCCAAGAACGTACTGGTCGTTATGAATTACGTGATGAATTAAACTTTAGGATTCAGAAACATAGCACAACTTTGAAAAGTTTTAGTCCAACAGTTAATGGTGTACAATTGTGGAATAAACTGGAGATGGAATTGAAACGATGTCCAAACATCAACCTGTTCAAATATAAATACAAACAAAAGACTTTTGAAATATACAGACAAGAAGAAATGTGTTGCCACTAGGGGGAGCAGTAGGATGGATTATGTGTATTTTTCCTCTATAATCAAGGAAGAGTGTTGCTGCTTGGAACGGTTGTCATTCTATTGCTCAAATTCACAAACGGAGAATTAGGGTTGGCAGGTTATGGATCTGTTGAGAGGAATCCTCCCAACGGGCTCTAAACCTTGTCTTTTAATGCACCACTCAGCATAGGAACATCATCTACAAATCAGCTGTTAGGGGGTTTGTTGAAGGGGAGTTACTGCCCTCTTCAACTGGCTCACTCTCTGGCTTTTTAATGCACCACACTATGCAGGGCTACAGCATACTTCACATATAACTCAATTAAATAAATATATAATAATGATGATGATAATTAAACCCAAATTAAAATTATACTGAGAATGGTAATGACAACTGGAAAGTATCAAGATCTCAGATTATAATATCTATTAATGTACCTTTATACCATAAAAGTAACTATGTAATCACGGGTAAAAATATGCAAGCAATATATTAAGTAACACATTTTTTTTTTTTTACTTGCTTTGTTCTAGACATCGTATATGAAACTAGATTGTTGTTGTAGCTGTGCGTTGTTTCAATTAATTATATAAAGAGTTAATATATTTTTGTTGTTTGTTGTAAGTTGGTCTGTATGAATGTAGCTGCTTGAAATGTTTTGAAATGTTCTTTTTTTTATTTTATTGCACTTGGGGGTGGGGGCTCATAAGCTTTTTGCTTCAGCCCACTCCTTTTGAGCACAATGTGTATTGCTCAAATAAACAAATAAACAAATAGAGCATTCTGTTTACATTTAAACGGTTACTGAATTCAGGGCGTCTGTCAATTCAGTCTCTTTGACGTCTTCTGCGTCTGGACTTGCAGCCTTGTAATCCCCTGCAGAGAAGCAATATGCAGCAGATTATACAAAGGCAAGTTTACTTGTATGGCACATTTCATGTACATGTACAACTCAATGTGCCTCACAGCAACACCAGACACCCAAACACAGTAAAATGCAATAAAACGCATTAAAAACAGGATCAAATTACATTAAATATGTTTATCTACATATCAAAATGTGTTAAAATACAATGAATTGCCATAGGCAGCAATAAAAAGGTGTCATTTCAGCCTGGACGTAAACATTGTCAGAGTTGAGGCCTGTCTCACATCTTCATGGAGACTGTTCCAGACTTTTGCTGCGTGGAACTGAAACGCAGCCTCACCGTGTTTGGTGGTGACTCTGGGAACCACCAGGAGACCCCACCCTGAGGATCTCAGGGCCCGAGATGGTTCATACGGCTGTAATATGTCCGAGATGTGCTTTGGTGCCTGACCATGAAGAGACTTGTACACAAGCAAAGCTATTCTGAAATCTATTCTCTGAGTGACAGGAAGCCTGTGCAGAGACCAAAGCACTGGACTAATATGATCATATTTCCTGGTTTTGGTCAGGACTCAAGCCGCAGCATTTTGAATATACTGCAGTTGTCTAACAGCTCGTTTGGAAAGGCCAGTGAACAGGCCGTTACAGTAGTCTAACCGACTGGAGACAAATGCATGAATTAATCTCTCCAAGTCTTGTTTAGACACTATGTTTTTTTTTATGTTATGTCTTTTAGATGGTAATAGGTCTGAGGTCTGAGTCCATGATTACTCCGAGATTTCTAACTCGACTTCTCAGTCCCAATGAAAGCGTTTCAAGACACAGTGTATCTACAGGCCCATGTTCACCCAGTACTGTGAGAGGGTCTAAAGCCCGACTGGAACACGTCAAAAACATTGTTTACAAGAAGAAAGTCTGTAAGCTGGCTGTAAACTACTCCAAGACTTTCTCCAAGTCTTGGAGAAGGAACAAATGTGGAGAGATGTCAAAGGCATTTACTCAAACCAAGGTAATACAAACATGTACACTTCACATAGCCTTTAGAAATCCTGGGTTCTTTACCTTTGTTTTTCCTGTGTTGCCAGCACTGGTGCGTCCTGAACAGCAGCACCAGGAGCACCGCCTCACCGAACTGGAAGAACACGTAAAACATTGGGAAGAGGAACAGAGGGCCCACCACCTCGGCAGGAAACGCCAGTTTAATCAGAGTCATAGCCAGCGGTCCATTCTGACAGCCGGCCTCCATCGACACCGTCCGGCACTCCCTAAGGTACCAAAGAGCATCCATTCAAATGTGCATCATCTTAAAACACAACATTTACAAACCTTCCTTACGCCTTAGTGAGCCTGAAGAGAGAGGAGAGGATGTATCCGAGCGTGTATCCGATCATCGGCATCATGAAAGCTATGGCCAACATGGGCGGAGACACAAGGATGAAGATAGTGTCTCCAGCCTCTAAAATGGTCAGCACAATCACCACTACGGAACAGACTGAAAATACAAACAGACCTGCCTAAGGAAACAGAGGGACAACATTATTATGCAGAAAACAACCTTCAAAACATCTGCTGTTAGACCCAACAGTTGGGCCTTGACAGCCTCTGACCTTGGTGATGATGTTGGAGTACTGCGGTCTGTAGTGATTCAGGAGTATCCCGATCCCACATGGGATCAGGATGGACAACAGGGACAGGGCTATGTCCCGGTATGGAACGGCTTCCTGGAGGTCAAAGCCCTGACAGTACAGGAGCAGGAGCAGAGGCATCATCCCCAGGGCAAGGACTGTAGAGCATGTGGTCATCACTATACTGGGGACAGAGAGAGTTTATTAACTACTACTACTGCAGTACCATTACAATGTCCTAGGCATGTGTATATCTTGTCTCCTTTGGGTCTTTTTAAGTATAAAACATGCTGCTGTTTAGACTAATACAAATGGTTCTTTGGAAAAAATGAAATGACTAATTTGGATCTCCACCTCGTATCTCAGAATGATGTCACTTTATAGGTCAAATCATCAAACAAATGCTGGGAAAGGTTTACACATAACGACGACAAGTCACGAATGCCACGAATCCACATTCGTGGCCGAGGATCACGAATGTGAGTGGAATTGGATGATTCGGGGTAGAGGTTTCACGCACCGTCACAAACTCTTGTGACCTGTTACTACACGTTACGATTAATGGCACGAATTATGACACACGGTCACGAACATGCGTCCCGCACTGTTGTGTGCTGTGGCGCTCTGTTGCGGGTCATTGGGAATTGTCGAGTTCGGTCAGAAATCTGTCAAGAATCGGGCGAATGTGGACAAAACCGCCTGCCGCACACGGTTTGGAGGCGGAGCAAATGCGTCTTGCCCCGTCGTGCTTTCACCTGACGCTCTCGCCAAAATCGGGTTACACAGGGGCGCAACTACTCACTTTCTGGGGGACACACAGCCGGCACCATACAAATCTCACGGCCTGATTAAGCTTCTGTTGCTCTCATTCGCGTAACTTTTTCTCTGCCCCTCTCTCTCGCGCGCGCAAGAGGGGAGAAAAAACGTAAGTGAAAGAGGCGTTTAGCTTCAACGCGATCTCCTCTGTAATGCTCACGTTGAGCTCCTCGTGGAGCAGCAGCGGTGGAGATGACCGGGGCGGGCTGAGGAGGAGACAGTGTGCGGTGATGTCGCTGCCGTTCGGAGGCGGCCAAGAGCGGAGCTGAGCGAACAGGTGGAAGATGTGAGTGAGTAAGTAAGTAAATGCTTTATTGTCATTGTACAAGCGTACAACAAAATAGTGTTCAGGTGTTAGTCCTGAGCTGCTGCCCTGACCCGCATTACCTTGGAGGTCAGGGAAACTGTAGCACTCGGAAGAAACCTGGCTGGCTGCCCTCTGTCTCCTCTGATCCTCTGAAGTGGTGCAGCGCCTCCTGGGTTGGTCCCTGTTTCAGAGCGTGGTGTCCTGCACTGGTCAGCTCCACCTCCTCCTTCCTCTTCCTCCCTCCACTCCACAACAGTCTTTCACCATCTCTCGTTTGTCCTTTTTTGTTTTCTGTAGCTCCTCTTGTGACGCTTCCACTGTGCTGCAGCTGTAGGGGCTCTTGGTGCCTCTTCAGTGTCTCAGAAGAAGACATTTGTAGGTCTCAAATGTGTTTAGCTGATAAGCTAGCATTTTGTTTACCTTTAAAACGCTGCTCTCTTCAGGACCATTTTAGACTCTCAAAGTAAAGAAATCCACCAAACATCCACAAAAACACGCCAAAGACGTACAAAAGTATCCAGAAAAACAATGTGGAACACAAAAACCACAAATGCAGTTTGCAGAGAAAGGCAAAAAACTCGGCTGCACAAGGAGAGAGCGAGGTCGCAGTCACAGAGAGTGACGGAGCAGCAGCGTTCTGGATGTACTGCAGCTCTAACTGCTCGTTTAGAAAGGCCAGTGAGCAGCCGCTACAGTAGTCTAACCTGCTGGAGACAAATGCATGGATGAGTCTCTCTAAGTCTGGTTTTGACTCTATTCCTCTGATCTTAGCAATATTTCTCAGATGGTAAAAAGTTGATGATGTTATTGCTTTAATGTGGCTGTTTAAGTTCAGGTCTGAGTCCATGATTACTCATGGACTGATAACACTTTGTCTTTGTGTCTGTGGGCCAAAAACAATGACCTCAGTTTTGTCTGAGTTTAGTTGGAGAAAGTTGTTTTGCATCCACAAACTGATCTGTTCGATGCAGTGACAGAGAGTATCTACAGGCCCATGTTCACCTGCCGTCAGTGACACGTAGATCAATAGAACAATGCAGCCAGACACGTCTCAATTTATATGGCCCACGCTTTGATATTCATCCAAGGCTCAAAGGTTATTGACTAGTTAGTTGTAGTGCAGTGGGAGTGGGATGTATGTGAACCATTTGGAATTTCTTACATTTCTGCTTCAACATTTCTTGGTCATAAAATGTGGTCTGATCTTTATTCAAATTTAAAGCATGAGTAAACGGTGTCTTAAGCGAAAACCACCTACACAATTATATGTTATATATATTTTTACTAGCCATAACATAAGTAAGGAATAGGTAAGCTAACACTTGGATTTAATAGCTGGTTGACCCTCCTTTGGCAGCAATAACGTCTTTATGGGTTTAGGTCAGGACTTTGACTGGGCCCTTCCAGAACGTATATTTTATTCTTCAGAAATTATTCTGAAGTTGATTTGCTTTTGTGCTTTGGGTCATTGTCTTGTTGCAGCACCGATCCTCTTTTGAGCTCCTACTGTTGGACAGATGGCCTCAAGCTTTTCTGCAAAATATCTTGATAAACTTGTGAGTTTATTTTTCCATTGATGATAGCACGTTGTCCAGGCCCTGAGGCAGCAAAGCAGCCCCACACCACGATTCTCCTGCTCCATACTTCACAGTGAGGGTAGGGTTTTGATGCTGTTCCATTTTTCCTCCACACATGACGTTGTGTGTTTCGCCCAAACTATTCAACTTTGGTTTAATCTGTCCACTGTATATTTTGCCAGTAGTGCTGTGGAGCATCCAAGTGCTCCTTTGCGGACTTCAAACGTGCAACAATGTGTTTTTTTTAGACAGCAGTGGCTTCCTCTGTGGCGTTATTCCATAAACCCCATTCTTGTTCAATGTTTTACGTATTGTGGATGTGTCAACAGAGATGTTGTCATGTGCCAGTGTAAGGCTTTTTTTTTTTTCACCTCATTGCTAATTCTGCGCTGTGCCCTTGTCTTTACAGGACGGCCACTCCTCGGAAGTGGAGTCCATTTATAAAAAAGATTTCTAACCGTAGATTTATGAATATCAAGACTTTTAGAGATGGTTCTGTAACCTTTTCCACCTTTATACAAATCAACAAATCTTGATCGTAGGTCTTCAGAGAGCTCTTTTGAGCGAGGCATGGTGCACATCAGACAATTCTTCTCAAAAAGAGACAATTCTTAACTAGTGTTTTTCAGTGGCAAGTGGAGTTTTAAGCCACACCTCAGTGATTGGACTTCAGGTTGGCTCACACCTGACTCTAAATGTCTGCATAAAATTGTCTAATTAGCTCTTGGACGATCCTTAGCTAGAGGGTGTACTCACTTATTCCACGCTGTCCTGTGAATGTTCACATGCCAATAACAATATGATAACATGTAAATTTTGGGTGGTATTAAAAGCAGACACTGTTTACTCCTTCTTATGATTGACAAAAATCAGACCACCTTTTTATGCTAAAATGTGAAAAATTCCAAAGGATTTACATACTTTTTCCTCCCACTGTATATTTGACAAAAAAGAAAACTAAACATTATACAGCGACATAAATATTCAGAGCCATCTACTGCTTAGCATGGGGATAAATGGAGGTGTAGGACTCTTTCATGAACTGGCTGTGATTGCATCATCTCTTACCTGAGGTTCATGTCCCCCTTAATGGCCAGGCTCATGATGTTGGACAGCATTCCTCCTGGACAACAGCCACAGATCAGCACCACCACGGCAGCGATCTCTGGCAACTGGAACGCCTGCAAACATAAACCACACATCTAGCGTAGAAGTAGCAATGGGAAAAATAATCGAAATAGTGTCACCAACCTTGCCCAGACAGAAGGCAGTGAGCGGCATGAACCCGTACTGGGCCATAAGAGCTGTCCCGACTCCTTTGGGCTTCACTATGTGAGCCTGCAATGGTAAAGTGGGTTCAGAAAGTATGAACGCAACAGTTTAAATATTGCTTCACACACTTGATTTTGCTTTTTTTTTTGGCCACATTTTCAAACAGATATTTGTTCAAGGAGCAGCGTCACGACTCTGGCAAGTGTTTGTAAACCTGACTCTGCTGCCTAGAAACTCATCCCCGTGAACAATCGGGATGTTCAGAATCTGGTACGGGGTCTAGAATTAAGCTAATAAGCTAATAATTGACCACACAAAACAAGGTAGTGATTTTGACCACTTCCAATCCAAAGTGTGCGGCACACAACTACATAGAGCAGGTATAGGCAAACTTTCGGATGCAAGAGCCACATTGGCTTTTCGAACTTGCCAGGGGACATGACCGGTCACAATTTGGGTGGTTTTACAGACTGTCATCCCCTAAAAAATATACAAAAAAGCAACAAAAGTGCAGCAGTTATGCATCAGCTTTTTTATGTCAGTGAAAATATCGGCAAACGTTCAATGCATTTGGGGCTTGGTCACGTGTGCGGGCCAGATGCAAGGACTAGACGGGTCACATTTGGCCCCCAGGCCTTCGTTTGCCCATAGGTTAGTGCCTAATGGAGTCATGTTACCAGCTGTAGCTTGTAGTAGTGGTTGCAGTCTGTGTAAAGTAGCTTAGTAGTGGTGGTTGTTGTAGCATTACGGAGAAAAGTACACTGTTTACTGTTGACTTTGGTAACTGACACAATGTTGGAGCAGTACACAGTATTCATTATAGCTATCAGTCTTTTTTCCTAGATGTAATTCGTTTTTATATCTTGTCTTCATTGCAAGCCTATATTGAACTAACATCCATTCTGTGTCTCTTTTAGAAAAAGACTTACCATGATCTTGGGGACCTCCATGGTGCACCCCAGGGAAACCATGATGATGAAGATGTTCCCGATCATCAAGAAGCTTGTTAGTCTGCTCATCCCACTCTCCGGGCCATAGGCAAGTGTCCCGTTTACACTGGCATTCACCGGCACGTTTGTAAACCCATCCATCCTGCTCCAATATGTGGGAAAGATTAAATCTCCAAACACATGGACGTTCTAGTGGAAAACAATAGACCTAGACAGAGTAGCACTTTCTCCTGTTGCGCAAATACAGTAAAGCAACTGTAAAGGGAGGCACGTTTTTACACCGTCTAAAGTGCAGATATGGAACCTTTTACCTACTGTAAATCTGAGTGTTATTGCTTAACCTGACTTAGCCTTGACATGGGGTGCTTCCATAGAAATATCTAATCATGATCTCAATCAAGATTCTTCTGTTATGAACATGGATAAATTTGCAGAGATTGGTTTGTGGAGAAGCTTGTTCAAAGCTTCTCCATGTATCCATGTTCAGCGCAGTCCCAGTCTTTGAAGAGCACCGGTCAACCTTTTAACTTTTTTCCCGACCAGTGATGCACTCACCCCTTTCTATTTTTATTTTCTATTTTTATTCTTCTGTTATCTTTGAACTTGTCCAGGTTAGGGTTTGTGCATGAAGAGTTTAATTTAAATTAACGCCTTGAATGTCACTAAAATGGATTCCAGATGGCATCAAATCTATATTTCTTTGCAAATAAGGCGCACCTTCTAGCACAGCGGTTAGCGCTCGTGCTAGAAGGTACGGGTTCGATTCCCACCTGGACGGGGCCTTTCTGTGTGGAGTTTGCATGTTCTTCCCGTGTCTGCGTAGGTTTCCTCCGGGTGCTCCGGTTTCCCCTACCACTAAAAACATGTACAATAGGCCCAGGGACTGCAGGTGGAAATTAGCACAAGTGCTATAACCTGGTACAATGCATCTCTCCTTTCTGAGGCTAATGTATATTGTACACTGTCCCTGTTCAAATAAATAAATAGATAAATAAGGACTATTTTTACTGTTGACAATACAAAAAAATATTGTGTAAAACACATGTAACTGTAGTTTTTACTTAAATTTAGAGATTGTGTTTTGTTTATGTGGCAGTGTTTCTGTTTTTATTATTGGCTACAGTGTTTCCCAGGGGTATGGCCACATGTGCACGCTGCCGGGGTAAATAAAGTGTATTTAGAAATGTTATTAATTGCAATTTAAAATAATGCATTTATTGAATTTATATATGATACATATTTAATTAAATTTAAGTAACTGTAAAGCACTTAAATTTAAGTGCTTTACTTAAAAGCATACCGCTTTGTGACCATGTCTGTTAAAGACTTCTCCTTCTTCTTTCCTCCTCCTTCCTTCTTCTTCTCCTTCCTTCTTCTCCCTCCTTCTTCCTTCTTCTCCATCTTCCTTCTTTTTACTTCTTTCTTCCCTCTTCTTTGTTCTTCTTCCTTCTTCCATCTTCTTCTTCTTTCTTCCGTCTTCCTTCTTCTTCCCCTTCTTCCTTCTTCATTCCTTCTTCCCTCTTCCTCCTTAATTCTTCTTCTTCCTTCTTTTTACTTTTTCTTCTTCCCTCTTCCTCCTTCTTCTTCCTTTCTTCTTCCTTCTTCTTTCTTCTTCCCTTTCATTTGAAATTATGTTTGAGGATCAATCACTCTGTTGTTACTATACTTTTCATGAATAAATGTGGATTATGTTACGTACCATTCGAGCTCTTTGATACAAAGTAATGCTGTATGGGTTGTGATGATGAATACCAGTAATACTAACAAGGTTATAAATCAGGTATAGGAAACAAAAACTATACACTTGTTATAAAGTGTAACATACTGTGAATGTTCACTTAATGTGATGCATCGACTAAACTATGTTATTGTAGCAACCACATTATTATTTAAGTATATAGGGGGTGGGAGTAAATAAGCTTGTCTTCTTCCTACTCCTTTTCAAGCTAGAATGTTATTTTTTTAATGTATTTTTATTTATTTTCTTTTGTGCCAGTGTTGTGTGGCTCGAAATAAAATGTTAAAATCAAATCAAATGTTCAAATAGCATTCAAATTCACTTTCTTCCTAATTCCAAGGGCCCCCTGCTAGGTCCTCGAGTACCCCTGGGTGGGAAACGCTCCTTTACATTGCAGAAAATTGAGTTAGAACCATTAATATGTTGCTTTTCAGACTCATTTCTAGTTATAAGCCAACTGCATCCATGCAGAGGACCCCACTCCCCACATCCACTAGGGGGCCACAGCGCAGAACATTCATTCTATTTCCAAAGCAGGACCTCGCACAGTGAAGAGGCAGGTCGATGATGCAAATTGGATCAGACTTGGTGAGAAGAGAACAGGAGGTTTATGGTCCAGAGAGAGTTTGTTAAACGTCAGAATTCTTTCACTAATGTGCTATTATCACATTTGACAACGTGACAAATTGACTTCTCGCTTTTCTATGGTTTCCTCAAAGCTGCCAGCGCTGCCGTTCCCCCGAGGATGAAATTGTGTTCACAGCTACCTCATAAACCCCAGTCTTCCGCTCCCAACACGCTGAGGTGAACATCTGAAATCAATGCTCCACTGGTTTGTCTTCGATTTATTAGAGTTCGAGTCAGTGCCATCTGCTGTTCACCTCGGACAAAACACTTGTAGGAAGTGGGAACAATGCAGAGACTATTTAGCGTAGTCATTTTTATTATCTATAATATTATTCTCCTGAGATCCAGCATGCAACAATAGAGGTGATTTTAACTTGAAATTAAATCTTAATGTAACCTAATTCAATATATAAACTCTCTGAAATGATATCGATGATGATATGGATCAACATCAGATTTATCAATACAGTAAAGATTACTTTATCATTTATGTTAAACATATGTCACCTGTATCGACCCAGTGTCCTCTACAATGCACATCATAAAAGATCAATTAAAA
Organism: Proterorhinus semilunaris; assembly: GCA_021464625.1. Classification (NCBI taxonomy): domain Eukaryota; kingdom Metazoa; phylum Chordata; class Actinopteri; order Gobiiformes; family Gobiidae; genus Proterorhinus; species Proterorhinus semilunaris. The sequence goes on from CM038359.1 coordinate 9,870,651, forward strand.
ATACATTTACACAAAAACTCAATTGTAAAATGTGTATTTTACCCCTTTCACTCATATTAAGACAAAGAAATCAAAATACGTTAAAAATAAAATTCCCAGGAGGATAAGAAAAACACATATTAGTAATTCAGCCCTGATTGAATTCGACACTGCAGGGGATCGGGGGGATTTAATTTAAAGATATCCACACTGTAAAATGTAAAATTGTTTCAACTCAAAAAACTAAGTCCAAGGGCTGCCAAGAAATTGTATGTGTAACCAATAACCAATTTACAATGTAATCGATTTGAAATTTCAGATTCACCTCTTTAGTTGAATTGTATTCTCAGGTTGACACAACTGATTTAATTTGTAACTGACATTTTTCATTTCAGACAACTAGAAACAGTTGTCTGAAATGAAAAACGTTGTGTCAACCTGAGAATACAATTCAACTAAAGAGGTGAATCTGAAATTTCAAATCGATTACATTGTAAATTGGTTATTGGTTACACATACAATTTCTTGGCAGCCCTTGGACTTAGTTTTTTGAGTTGAAACAATTTTACATTTTACAGTGCATCAGAAACATTTCCTGAATAAAACTGGTTCATAAGAGAAAATTGTTTTATGCTTAAAAATAAATAAATTGCCTGCATTTCTGATGGCATAATCTGAGTTATGGATTTATTTATTTTTTATGCATTTTTCTTGGCTCGCAACGTCTCCTCTTAATATACAAAACATTTTAATGAAATACATGAAAGAACATACACAAATAAAAAATAATTAAACTCGTAATATTTGACCATATTATAAATGTTTTTCTTGCAAATGAGTACCAGCAGCAATTGCTTTTGACAGTGACGGCATAGAGGACAGTGTAAAGACTGCTAAAATAGAGTAGAAGCTGCCAGTTATTCCCAGGAGGTGGTGGGCGAATGTTTGGAGCTTTAGAAAAGGAAATAGGCTTATTCAAACATGTATAACAGGAAACAACTAAACAACAGACACGAGTGAGGTGATGACACTTGGACGTCTGACGGCCCACGCCCTGACCTACAGTGCAGATCAAACATGGGAAATAAAAAGCACAAATCATTATTATATGATTGACAACAGCGAGATCTTTTCTGTAAGAACTTCAACCAGATCCACAGAGTTGGCGGCCATGTTGTTATTGTCTCATGTACGCAAACTACGCAAGTTGCGTAGGGCCCCCGCAGGCGCAAAGGCCCCGCATCTCAGAATCAGAATCAGAATCAGAATAGGGTTTATTGCCATTGACTGAGAACAGGTTCACAAACTAGGAATTTTTCTTGATGCGGACGTGCAACATAAAACATATAACACAGAATTTAAATAAAATAAGCTGTAAAACTTTAAACTATAAGGCTTTAGGGGGCATGCATAGAGAATATTAATAAATAAGATACAAAGTAAAAAGTAAAATATGGTAAGACGACAACAATTGACTTAGAACACCAGTGGGATTATATTTACAGATGTGTATAAAGTAAAGTGATAAGTGATAGCTGCAGATCTAAGTGTGGACACACCACACGGTGCAACAAGGCAGGTTACATCCATGAGTCTGTAACTAAGTTATTGGGTCTTGTTATCTCAGTCAAACGGAGTTGTTTCACTGATTAATCAACGCGTTGTTACGGGAAAGGCTCTCTGACTGCGCTCACTCACTCTCCGCCCACTTTGCCACATAACACTAAAACACAGCAGTCTGCTGAAGTGGATGAGCAGGAGAGACCGACCGCCTTTCCCCGGTCACTTCCAAGGCGCGAGTGCTTCTCCCCTTCGCGTCCCCGCTTGGCTGTCTGTCTCCCGGTGCTCACTTCCCCTCCTGCCTCGTGTCCCGTGCGCTGCTCATGCTTTCTCTGCGCGGACTCGGGGCGGCAGCGCCACACTCATTTAAACTCTCTTCTTATTGTCTCTAGCGGGAAGGTATTTTGGCGAATAGACGAGAGTAAAACGCCGTTGTCCGCGGCCTTTTTGTCTCAAAATGGAGCAGGGTTGCCTGGTCCAAGGCAAATGTCTAGTCCAATTACCTCTCAAAACTCGCCCAAAAAGTGCGAAAACTAGCCCAATAACTAATTGAAGTTATATTAAAGTTTATTACACAACATGGTGTGCGTGTGAAAAAAAGTCCTCTTTAATAATCTATATTAGTGGGATTAACCGGCCATGGGCCAGATTCTATTCTGTTTGGCTAATTTTTTTTGGCTACTTTAGCCCAGGCTGGTGAAGAAGCAACAATGGCCTAAATTGTACTATTTGTACTATATAAATAAACATAATCATCTTGAAGTCAATATTATAATTATCAGTATGTTGCAGAATATGCAGAAAAGTGCAAAGCAGAAAGACCAATGTTCTCCTCCATGCCCCTGCCTGCTCCTCCTCTCTCCTCTGTCTGTCCTGCCTGTAGCTCCTGCCCCTGCTCTCTCTGTCTCTCAATACAGGGACAAACATTATGTGAATGGGCTAAATGACTAAATAGCTCCTTTTCAAGTTGCAAGAAAATATTGTTGACAATTTTGAACCACCGCGTGTGATGCCGCAGAATGTATCACTTATTTATTGTATTGTAAAAGCCTATTTCAGATTGAAGACTTTAACAGGATGTTTCTCAGCCGTCCACAGGCCAATTTGAGCCAAATAAAATCTCAGACAAAGGTTAGACTCTCATCTGTCTCAGTTTTGTCATGGGAACTCGCTCTGCTTTTTCAAACGCGCTCCACGGAACGAGAAAGAACTGTCGGGTCTCTGGCCTTCATGGACGAGTGGCAAGAAGAAAGCCATTATTGAAAGGAGGCCATAAGAAATCCTGTTTGAAGTTTGCTAGAAGTCATATGGAGGACACAGCTACCATGTGGAAGACGGTGCTTTGGTCAGATGAGACAAAAATTTAACTTTTTGGCCCAAATGCAAAACGTTATGTATGGAGCAAACCTAACACTGCTCATCGTCCTGAGTGCACCATCCCCAGTGTCAAATATGGTGGGGGGAGCATCATGCTATGGGGCTGCTTTTCCTCAGCGGGGACTGGGAAGATTGTAAGAATAGTTGGGAAGATGGATGGAGCCAAATACAGACATTTTGGAGGAAAACCTGCTGGAGTCAGCAATAGAATTGAGGCTGGGGCGGAGATTCACCTTCCAGCAGGACAATGACCCTAAACACAAAGCTAAATCTACAATGGAATGGTTTAAAAACAAACATATTCATGTGTTAGAATGGCCCAGTCAAAGTCCTGACCTAAATCCTACTGAAAATCTGTGGAAAGACCTGAAAACCGCTGTTTACAAACGCTCTCCTTCTAATTTGACAGAGCTTGAGTTGTTTTGTAAAGAGGAATGGGCTAAAATGTCAGTCTCTAGATGTGCAAATCTTGTAGTAATACCCCAGAAGACTTGCTGCTGTTATTGCAGAAAAAGGGGGTTCCACAAAGTATTCATTCATGCTGTATGAATACTTGTGCACGCCCCACTTTTCTACAGCTCTGATCAAGGTGACAAATGATATCCGTATGAACACCAACGCAGGTATGGTCTCAGTTTTAGTTCTGCTGGACCTGAGCGCTGCCTTTGACACAGTGGACCACGGGATCTAACTTCACAGGTTAGAAAACTGGGTGGGAATCTCGGGTACTACTCTAAACTGGTTCAAGTCCTATTTGGAGGATAGGACGTACTTTGTCGAAATTGGCAACTGTGTCTCAGACAAAATTTCCATGACCTGTGGAGTCCCCCAGGGGTCAATCTTGGGACCCATCTTATTCAACTTGTACATGCTTCCATTGGGTCAGCTAATAAACAGCAACAATGTGTCGTACCACAACTACGCAGATGACACTCAGATCTATGTGTCACTGACGGCAGGTGAACATGGGCCTGTAGATACACTCTGTCACTGCATCGAACGGATCAGTTTGTGGATGCAAAACAACTTTCTCCAACTAAACTCAGACAAAACTGAGATCATTGTTTTTGGCCCACAGACACAAAAACAAAGTGTTATCAGTCACCTTGAGTCTCTCTCTCTAAAACCAAAAATCAGGTTAGAAATCTAGGCGTAATCATGGACTCAGACCTGAACTTAAACAGCCACATCAAAGCAATAACATCATCAGCTTTTTACCATCTGAGAAACATTGCTAAGATCAGAGGAATAGTGTCAAAACCAGACTTGGAGAGACTCATCCATGCATTTGTCTCCAGCAGGTTAGACTACTGTAACGGCTGCTCACTGGCCTTTCTAAACGAGCTGTTAGAGCTGCAGTACATCCAGAACGCTGCTGCTCGAGTCCTGACAAGAACCAGGAAATACGACCATATTAGTCCAGTGCTCCGGTCTCTGCACTGGCTTCCTGTCACTCAGAGAATAGAATTTAAATCAGCTCTGCTTGTGTACAAGTCTTTTCATGGTTTAGCACCAAAGTACATCTCTGACATGTTAGAGCCGTATGAACCATCTCGGGCCCTGAGAACTTCAGGGAGGGGTCTCCTGGTGGTTCCCAGAGTCAATAATAAACACGGTGAGGCTGCGTTTCAGTTTCATGCAGGTAAAATCTGGAACAGTCTTCATGAGGATGTGAGACAGGCCACAACTCTGACAATGTTCAAATCTAGGCTGAAAACAGCTCTTTTTACCCGAGCATATGAAAACTGAAAGTATTTTATCTGCACTCTTGCCTCATTCGAACCACCGATCCTCCAGTCACAAGATTACCCACGTCATGTGCCGCTGTCAATAGACCGAAGCAGAGCCCATGTTTGGCAGTATCTATGCTGGACAAGACATCTGAACTCAATCTGTGTGCATGGAAAAAAATTAACCAATGCAGCAGCGGCATCCAGACCCACCCCACGATTTGCAAACATTAAGAGAAATACAGAAATAAATACATACATTAAAAAAAACAAATACAAACATACAGAAATAAATTAATAAGTGCACTTATTACAATAAATGCATACATTTCTTTGCAAATTTGACATTTATTTATATATTTATTTATACATTTACTTATTGTTCTGGCAGCCACAGTGCTCCATACTAGCCTTCACTAAAACTCAGAACGGCCGCTCCTCTAACTCGGACACCCTGGCCTCCAAAGCTACCACTACACTACATTTAACTACTATCATCTGTGAAGGAGTTCTGACTCGACATACGGCAAACTGAGCCGGACAGCGCAAAAGAGGCAGAAGTAGACGGGGTAGCCATGGCTAGGCTAGCGGGCTAAGCTAGCCAGCGAGCTACCGCGCTACGGAGGAGAGAGAGAAGGGATTTAATCCACGCAGAAGTGTTGATTCAAGCGGAGGAAAGAATAGTCTCCGTGGAGATAATGGGCCAAATTAGATCTACAATCAGATAGAGTGGACTCTACAGCTACGTTTAATACGTGGATTAACAAGTAACACCGAGAGCGCTAAAGTTTTTAGCTTGCCCACAACGGGCGTTCAACACAAAATGTGACGTCCCCCCCTCTACGCACACTACGTCACTTTTCAACACTTTTTAGTTATTCATTTAGAACCTGCACAGGAAATTTGGTAGACCTGGAGGTGAAGATTTTGTCATTGACCAAATGTGAACATTGTGAAAGATGTAGCCAATTAATTTGAGAAATGTATTTGTTGTGTAATACCACAAGTAAAGAAAAGTCAGCAAAGCAGAGAACCAAGACGACACAGCACTAACCAGTGGTCTCCTTCTCATTTATTTATTTCAGATCTATTTCTCTTATCGTGGTCACCAAGCCTGGGACCCGTAACATGAGCCTGCATAATAAAAAAAAATTGTTAGACATCATCTGATACTTCTGACCACGGCCTGCAGATGCCGGCTGAAACATGGAAAGGTACACATTGAACATCTCTAACCCTAGTGTCTGACAAAATGAACCCCGAAAGTTACACTGTAACACAAGTAGACACAATGAACATTACGAAGTTTATGCCTACTGCTACCTACTTATAATACAATATGAGCTCCACCTCCTTTATAATCCTCAGCGCCCCTTCCCTTTCATAGGTCGTGCACAGAGAACAATGGCGGCAACAAAACAAATCTTGTGGGGTTCTTCTAACAAGTACAGTCAATTTACTTCAATATGCTTCATGGGACAATGGGGGGATGTGGAAGGGGGGCTTTAAAGGGGTTAGCAGGGCATCCCAGGACATGCAGCGAGGGGGGAGGGGACAGAGGACGTGCCCCAACTGATGTCTATTTTCATCCCAACGTACTATTACTCCACAGCTAACCATTGGTCCCTATGGTATTAGTAATAGTTGTTGACTGAGTAATACCTCAAGAGAGACTCCAGTTCGGGCGGGGCAAGAAGTCAATTCAAATTTTGATATCTATTTATTTATTTTAGTCCCATTTATTTATTTAAATATTTATTAATCTTGATAACTTGATATTTATCAATATTTATTGATATTTAGATATTTATTTCCAGTTTCTTACTGGTTTTTACTTTGTTTTTAAACTTTTTAATCAATGTTTTTATACTGCTTCTTATATTTTTACAATCTCTCCAGTGTTTCCTCTCTAGGAGCCCTCTGCCTCGGGAGCGGTGACTGGCTGTGGCTGTGTGGGTGCTGTCCTGTGCCCAGGTGGAGGTGTGGTGTCTCTGCCGCGCTTCCTATGGGGACCCTTGTGTCGGTGCCCGTGCGGCCGCGGCTGGTCTGCTGCTCCCGGGGAGGACGGCTCCTCTAATGGGGTTTCCTCACCTTGGTCATCTGTACCCAGCCTTATGTACTTGATTTTGATTCTGTGTGTGTGAGTGTAGGGCAAAGGGTAGGGAGTGTATGTGTGTGTGTGTGTGTGTGTGTATTGTGATAACTGTATATATTGGGAGAGTGGGAGGGTTTTACGGGCGAGAATGTTTTTAATGTCTTTTTAAATGTCAAGAACTTTGCGATGCACCTGCGTATGAAAAGCGCTCTATAAATAAAGATTGATTAATTGATTGATTGATTGATTGATTGATTGATTGAAATTGTATTTTGGCAGTGAATGGGAGAATATGGCCAGGCAATACTTTGAATCTCAATGATTGGCAGTATATGTATTTCAACTTATATCCATACGGCATAACATTTACACAATAAATAGAATGAAATACAAGCATTACTGTAAAAACAAAAACAAAAAAGCTGAGTGAGCTTGCCTGACTCAAAAAATTGCTGGAAGTGGGACATCACCAGCTCGTCTCCATGGAGGTATTGCTGCTATTTTCAAGCTGGACATTTGGAGCATGTTTGCGTTTGAGTTTAGTTGTTCTTCTGAAGTAGCAACATTGAAGCCATGAGGGTTCCACAGTGAAGGTTTAAGTTGCTGGTGTAAACATGGGGAAAAACATTCTGTGTGTTGTATGCAAGTTATTAGTCACAATCTGGTTCAGGTTTTGCTATATTTTTCTTTTTATAGTATGAGTCGCCCAAAAGTGATGGCAATTAAACAAAAATAATGTGAAAAGGTAACATATATATAATATTTTTTGAGACGATCTGGAGACACTGCACTACAGGCTTTTAAAATGTTGTTCACAGTCATGACCTCCTGACCTCACTAAGTAGAAGAAGCTTTTTGCCATGTTAACTGATCCACTGGTACAGCACTAAAACACACAATGTAAGCTCTTTTGTCCCAATATCTCTGGCTTGATATAGCCATCTTAACCTAACCCAAAGAATTATTAGCAATAGGGTTGAGCTATGCATTTAATGAGGCACCATTGAAATAAGATTAGGTTAAAAACAAATGGACATGGACTCCTGTTTGGGACATTTTGACACAACTGGGGTTGATTGACTGGCTTTGATATTTTGGTTGGATTTTGGATGTGTTTATAAGTAAATGTGCCAACCTAATGTATTTTTCTTTCAATTTGACCAGTTTATTTTCTTTGTAAATGTTAGCACGAATCTGTGACAAACGCTGTTTTTAGATGGCCTTATAGTAGGTGGATCCCATAGTCTGTGGGCTGTTTGGCCTGATGTTTGACTTCGTATCTTGTGCGTATTCTTGTAATCCACGTGTCTCAGCTCTGGCCAGATTTGGTTCCTATGACAATCAAGAGTTGTGTAAACTGCAATGCCCACAATGCACCTGGGGTAATGTAGCGAGTGACGTCTTTGTGTCTTGGAAGTTGTAGTTCATGTGTTAATCATCCCCAATACATGCATCAAAGCCACTGGATTTATTTCTGATTTCATTAAATGGTACGAACATGTTGGACATGTATTGCTTTGAGTTTGAACAAAACGTACATTCTGTCCATGGTTTAAGAGATTTTTAACGCTGTTTTCTAATGCTTGTCACCACTGGACTTCATTTCCCAGAACCGCACAGTGGACCGCGCATGCGTGCTGCGGCGCGGTGGCGGAGCGTGTGGAGTGGAGTCACGTGGAGCCCGTAGAGTCGATTCTGTCCAAACAGTGTGCTGCAGTCGGGAGCCGCTTGGTGCTAAACTGATTCATGTTGTTTTTTTAGCGGCCCGTCTCTTTAAACTAGACTACTTTAGTGAATAATGAGCGATAACGATGACATCGAAGTCGACAGTGACGTGAGTATTTTCACTTTCATATTTTTGATGATATATTATTGTCAACAAGCGATTTAGCTGAGTTAGCTCCTCGGCTAGTGTTAGCCAATAAGATGGCTAGCTTTGCACTTCTAATTTAAGTAGGTTTTCTCCTGATATCCTTTAAATCATCCGGGCCTCTTGGCCTGTATCCCCACTTTATCGTTACTTGAATAGAAAATACAATTTTGTTGCTTTTTCAAAGAAAGGAGAGGTTTGGTCAAGAATTCCGCCTACAATTGTACTTTTTGTTCTGTTTTTTTGCAGGAAGACTCACCGAGATATCACAATGTGGTGCGTAATGCTGCGGTTTGTCCCATGTCAGAAATGTCCTAAATGTTGCTTCAGACTCCAATTATTGTGTTAATATTTGATATTATTCCGTTTATTCGACGGGTAAGAGAAAGTGTAAGGTAAAGAAGGTCGTCACTTCTTATTTATCCTGGTGCAATATTGGTGTAACTTGCTGATGCCTTTTATGACTGTGTTGACCTTATAATGTGACAGTAAATGGGCTTGTATCTGGCTTTAGCTCAGTGCCTCAGCCGTATCCATCATGTGTCCGTGGCCATAGAGCCACTGGCACATCTATATTTAGACTGAGGCTTTATCCGGCTACAAAGCGCCTTTATTCCACTTTATTTCATAATTCCTCCTGTTTACTCTCCGCGTATGTAGTCCGCGCGTATCCGTGCCACACCGCGGGGACCCCCCTCTCTCTGATCCGCGCCGTGGATGTGGGTCACGCCGCTAAAGACGCCTCCTCCTGCTGCATGAGGGATGGGTGTGCAGGGGGGTAAAGTGGAGATGCTGTTGCTCGTGTTTGCGCGTCGTCGTGTGGTTGTTGTGAACCACCCTTCCTCTACGGGGTCGCTGCGTTTCGAGTACACAAACGTGAAACCAAATATGATTTAAAACATATTGCGGGTTTATGCAAAGGCGGCACATTTTGCGCGATGCCCCCGTCGGTTTGCAGAGAAAGGGAAAGAGGAAGCGCAAACGTGATTAAGCTCATGCAAACCGGCTCGTTCGGCACTGTGGCATTTACTTCAATGACTGTGGCCAGCTGCCCAGATATGCGCTTCTTAATATGTTTTCTTATTTGATGTATGAGTCAATAAACCCCAATGTGTATGGCTTTATTTTTGAATATTGCCCCTAGTTACATGTCCCCAGATGTAGTCAAAAATGTATAATTATAAAAGGCTTAAAACAATGTAATTTATGTATTCGTAGTCTAAACAAAATGTCTACTATAGAGTTGTACGATTTTTGAAAATTGCTTTTTATTCTATCAAGTATGGCAATTGTGGTGCCGTTTCTGGTTCAAAAAATAAATATTCAGTTCTTCGTGCACCTTATTAAACATGCTTTAAGATTTGAGAGACTAAACTGCCAGACTAATAAAATATAAATTTTTTTGGTAGAGGTCTTAAACTCCTGGTTTAAACACGAGGCCAGATTGTTTTTTTACTGAAGGAAGTTGTCCTACCTATTTTGCAACTATATAAATTGCGATATTGATTCAATTGGTATTAATTGCCCATCCCTAATATACTGTAAATAGAATATGTTTAAAGGAACAAATTACTGTCAGGAAGTGGCACAGCAAACCTCTAATAAAGCTGCCATTATTGTCAAAGTATCATGTGCATAGTAGACCAGGGACCAGTCTGAACAGTGGGGAGAGAAAAAGGGGAATGTTTTAAGAAAAGGGGGGGGGGGGGGGAAGCAGTACTAAGTAACTCATGCCCCTAGAGGCCATAAGCGCCACTGCAGGTGGCGGCAGCATGTTGTGGGTTTTTACTCATTAATTGTCCGTGAGAGTAAACTGCAACAGAAAAGACAAAAGGAGACAGGGATATTGTACATCCAATTACACATCCATTGTGTAATTGGATGTACACAAAATGTAAAAACTTACAGCTACGTTTTTTCACTAAAACTTGGCTGTAAATACTGTTTAAGTGGCGCTAGCCAGTTCTTCTTCGTGATTCCATTAGTGTGTATTGGGCCACCGCCTCAGTGGCAGGGAAAGTTGCAATTGTGGTTTTCTGGCCAGAGACATCAAGGAGAGATGAAAGACCCCCCAATCATATCATTAACACTTGTATTACCCCCAGAAGGACTACAAAAAGGATTTAGTGAGGTAAACAAGTTACTTGGTTCTTCTTTAATTTCCAGAAGACATTGTTCATATGGCTTTTAAGCTAATGCTCTAGTAATTGTAGATCAGCTGATGGCTGCTGTATGTGCTCCTCGCTGATATGAACAGATAAAGAATGTCACACAGTGTTTTAGGACACGGGATAAGTTTAGGACACAGTGTGAGCAAAAAGATTTATGCTGAGCTTAAAGTTCAACGGTCTTGTTTACATCAGTCATTAAACATACTATCATGGCAGGAAAGTAGTGATGTGATGAAGATGATGTAAGTAAAAAGTGTGTTATGGAAAAGCAACAATATGTTGTGGAAGTGAATATCAACCCAAAAAATAATTGAATTGTTATTGAACTAAATAATGTGGGAATAAAATGTTGGTAATTGCAATCAGACATTTAAATGCAGACTTAGTCTTGTAGTATTGGAATAATGTTGACGTAGGTTTGCATACAATAGCTTCTACAATACCAGAGAAGACAACTTTGTTGTCACAGTAAGCCATAGCATATTGTTTAACAACTTTTTATTGAAGTCTGCGCTAAGTACAAAACTCAGTGACCCAACCCTTTCAGCTCCCCTTACACTCTAGAGCACATTTACAGTAGACATTTTTATGCCACATTGGAAGCGAGCATTAAGGTCCCAGCTTCCGCAAACATCTCCCGTCTCCATGTTATTTGTTTGCAGTTTCCGTGTTGTACCATGAACCTTACAGTTACAGGCAGTTCATAGCTCAGTCTACTCTCAAATGTTTAGGCTCCTTGTTTAAAAGTGCACAACCTTAATTTAAAATGATGAAATCTAATATCAGTTGTTTGAAAAATTGAGATTGGTGGTCAGTCCAAAATTGTGCAGCCCTAATACGAAAGCAAAAAAGACCAAATTATATACCAAATATACCAAAATTACTGTTAATTTTGGTGTATAGCTGAATTTAAAAGTTTGCCTTCTGGAAGCTGGGGGTTATTGGAACTTCCACTGTTATCAGCACAGGAAGCCCGTCCACGCAGCGCCTTAAGTGAAGTATTGGTTTACAAATGGAGAATGTGAGTAGCTCCTCCACTGCGCCCCTGGCTGCTTATGCAATATGTCCTCTTGATTAGGGTTTAATAGTGCAGTGAAAAAGCATTTGCCAATTTCCTTACAATTTTCCTTACGATTTTACTGCTTTCACACCCCAGGCCAATTTGAAATCCTGACCAGCCCAGTCTGTCACAAAAGTATGGTTACCAAAATAGTGTGTGTTAGCATAATATACACAGTTCATGTCCTCTTGTCGCAAATCTAATCGCAATTGTCAGAAAAATCGCAGTGAAACCTGGCATTCTCCCTGCTTTACCTTTCTTCTCTAGACCTGTGCCCGTCAGTCAGGAACATTTAATTAGACCCAAATGTAATGTGTGCCGCCAGGTGTAGTTTGTCCTTGCACCTGGTGAGTTGTATAACACGACGTGGGCCAGGGTTGAATAGACACAGTCTGTCCTCTCAATGCTCACTATGATGAACTGATAATGGCTGCTCTTTGGTAACAAGACACCAGGCTTTTTTACTGCTCAGTATGGAGCGTCTGATGGACAGTATGACAGCAAAAAATATGAGTACTTTTCAGACGATTGATTTTAGAGCAACAAGATCAATGAAAGGTTGCATTCTATCCCGTCTCCATGGGGGGTTCGGCCGGTTTTAAGCCTGTAGTTTAGACATACTGTTGGATGTGTTTACAATGTGAACTGTAGATCGCAGATCTAAGCACTTGTTAAAATTGGACTGATGCTCAGTTCTGCCATTAGTGTTAGAATTTGAGCTGAAATAACAACTCAATTATTCGACAACTAATCGATCATTGAAGTAGTTAATAACTTATTTTAGTAATCCATCAATTGTTTCTGGTACAGACTCAGTGAGACCAAGGCTTGCATAAAAATGTAGAATTTCGATGAAAAAAGTATGATGTCTTTAGGGGTGTTGAAAAATATAGATCCGCCAATATATTGCAATATTACGTCACATGATTCTCGTACCGATCGAAAAAAGCGCCATAACGATATTTAATCTATTTTTGTGGAAAAAAGCTCGCTTGAGTAACACTAGAATCTAGTGAGAGTTAGAGAAACACAGGAAGAGTTTTACCATGGAAAAGAAAGGGCATTAATGCTCCGGGACTCTTTTAAAACCTGCATTATTATGAGAGCCACCAGCTTTGTGCATATGTCGCTGAGTGTGTCGCCGCTGCATTCGGAAAGGATTTATCTTCGTAGCACTAGCATGGATTTATCTTTGTAGCATTTTTTTATGGAATAAAACGAAGCCGAGGGGAAACTAAATACAGCAGACTTAAACTGTCTCGCCACTGCAGTACTTAGAACAGTACTGTAGTAGTTTCCCCTGGGCTTCGTTTGTGTGCTACTGCTAACACAAAAAGATTTCGAAGTGATGAGCGCTATAGTCACGGTGATGCCCGTGTTGTCATTATGTCCCTGATCTATGAGTGACACCCGTTGTGGAGTAGATTCGGTTTTAAATGCCCCGTCTAAGTTATTAGTTATTACTGATCACTAAGGACTCCCAACTATAGAAATACTAGAAATGTGCATCCCCAGTTTAGTTGGTTTCATTACTAGGTTTCCAAGAAATCTGTTTTCCTTTCAAAGTTACATAATCACCGTACAACACCAGTCACAAGTGCACATTAGTGAAAAGCATTAATATCATAAGATAGCGCTATCTACAGGTGCTCGTCATATAATTAGATTAACATGAAAAAGTGCATTCAGTTCAATTTAAACTGTGATATATGATAAACTCATTACATTCAAAGGGACATATGTATAGCTTTTATTTGTTATAATTTCGATGATTATGGCTCAGCTTGTAAAAGCCCCAAATTAAAAAATCTCATAAAATTAGAATATTTTGATAATGGACTGTAAGCCATAATCATCAACATTATAACAAATAAAGGCATGACATAATATGTCAAGCCTTTATTTGCTATAATATCCGTGGTTTCCGTGATGGGGTCACATAATGTCACGTTGCATGTAATGTGTATCATATTAGTTTCACATTTTAAGTTGAATTACAGAATTAAATTAACTTTTTCATGATATTCTAATTATATGACGAGATAAAATGTATTTTACACAAATCTAAGGAAGGCCTACTAGTTTACTGAAGTCGTTTACAAAGTAGTAAAAAATAATCGCAATAATCGTCTAATGCTTCAATATATAGTATCGTATCGCAACCTGTGTATCGTATCGCCTGAGACCAGGCGTTACACACCCCTAGTTGTCTTAAGGGTTTTATTGTTTCTATATTTGATAAATGGACTGTTTAATTTCAGTTATAGTGCCTTTTTTAAACCACAAAGAGCGTCCTACAAACGTTACTTTTAAGTTTACTGTCAAGATATCTTCATCTTAGTAGAATATTTATGTTCTACTCAAATGTCATCCTCCTATTCTTGATGTAAATGAAAGGAGCATCAAAAGCCTGTATTGGTGACAAACTGCTGCTGGACTTGCCCTCGCACATGCCAGGACAGCCAGTCATGTGTTTGTGCCACACTGATGGTCACACCTCCCTATGATATTACACTGGTGGTTAGGGAATACTGTTGTGCAACCCTGTCACAATAGCATCCGCATTAATCACAAGACGAGCTCTGCGAGGCCTCTAATTGTGCCTTCACTGCGCTGTCACAAAGACTCCACACAGGTACGGCACCTACCCAGTTTCAGTTGTGGAGGAGGGAAGACCCGAGCACCAAAGCAACGAAAATGTAATGTGGACTTGTTTCTTTTACTTGTTCAAAAACACTAGTAGGAACCATTTATGTTTCAGTTAAAATAATAATCATGAACATTTGATCAGTTTGAAAGCGCTTTTAATAATGCTTGAGAACAATAAAATGGAAAGATAATTTCCAGCAATTTTATGAAAACTCTGCACCAGTTTCCTCATAAAAACCATTAATTTTTTTTGCGCTGATTTGACCTGCTGTGTCATGCTGGTCAGGGTCAGATGACCTTTAGCGTGTGCCGCGGGTGAAGGTTTGGCCTCGAGCCAAGCTGGAGCTTAAGTGAAACGAGGCTGTCCAGGCTGGTCTCTACGGCCTGGGACTGCTCGGATTAGTGGAGAGTGGATCCGACTGGGGGCTTCAAATGGTTTGGCCTAAAAACCTGTTGTGGATGTTTTTTAATACATACCAGGATAAATTAGAGGATGAGTCTTAGTGGTTTAAAACATGCACTGCGCCTGAACTCAGGTTTTCTCACAATTTAATAGTAAAGCAATTACTATTAAATAATCTTGATCTCATGGTTTCTCAAAGTTCTGCAAATAAAGACAGTTGGAAATGCTTTTAAAATGATAGCAATCCGACTTGGTTATCATTATTACGATTGTTAAAAGTCAGAATGAGACACGTCCAAGATGAAGCTAATTGGCAGGTTATAAACAGAAGGCCCCATGGACAAAGGATGCTTGCAAATTATAATCAATCCACATAATCAAGTTGTGATTTTGACTTAGTACCTGCGTGTCCAAAGGTCCTGTCTGACGCGGTGCCTGTGTGTGTGTTGCAGGCAGACAAACGGGCACACCATAATGCACTGGAGCGCAAGCGCAGGGACCACATCAAAGACAGCTTCCACAGCCTGCGGGACTCCGTGCCCGCGCTGCTGGGGGAGAAGGTGGGTACTTCCCGCAGCACTGGGGTAGGCGTTTCTTTTATTTACTTGATTGTTTCACTTGTTTGTCTGCTGTTTATGACAATGTTATGACATCTGTAACACCTATTGGTGAATTGTATTTTAATCTTTCAGGAACCAAATCCCCAGTTATTTGGATAAAAATACAAATTGTTACAATCCCAACTTGTCGGCTATTAAAACAAAATGATCTCTTATGTCTGTATGCACATCCCTCACTTCTGCATCCTGCTGTGACACTATGGCCCTTTGTACATGACGTGTTGATGAGACAATTAAGTGGATGGGTGGACTAATCTTTTAAACTGACAGTCGTGTCCTTGGGGAACACACCTTACCTGTGTGAATGTGATGAGAGCGTGGCAGCCTCGCTTCCTGTCTGTCTATTCCAGGGCAGCTGTGGCTACAACAAGGGCTTATCGCCCACCACGAGTAAGGAGTGAATGACTAATGTGAGTGAAAGCATCTTTGAATGTCCAGAAACGCGGTGTACATGACTGTATTGATTTAGGGCCGGTTATATAAAAGCTCTGAAGGCTGTTCAGAGCGAGGTTTAACTTTGAATATTGCTGTATTTCAACATGAACACTGACTAAAACAGTCCGACCTAAAGCGTCACACAGCCGTCCATCTTTTTAAAAACAGTTGCCAAATCAGTAAGTAAAGTTTATTTGAGGCTTGAACTTTAGCACCTGTAGCTATGAAGACAAAAACATTAGAATAATGTTTAGCTCTTTTTGGTCTCAAAACATTTTCCACCGAGGGTCACAAAGAAGTGGGTTTTATATCATTCTATAAGACCATATCAAAATTATTGTTCTGAAGATGTGCACAATTACAATGTTGAAAATATGAAGTGATATTTCTACCATTTGGACAATGTCAATTAACCAAAAAATGTGTATATTTGTTTTAAACATTTCTGATTCTTTGCAAAAAGATAACACCATTTGTTGAGACCTGAGGCTCAAGGTGCCTGGCCTGCCAAACGACATGCGTTTTCATAATTCAAAAACAATTTCCCAGTGGGCCTGATTGACAGACGGCATCAACCAATTAGAGCAACGCTGGATACGTTGCAGTAACAAGCGGCAGAAAGCCTTTCCAAAAACGTCCCTTTTTTTACGAGGAACCCTTCAAACGCTGTTTCTTGCTCCGGTTTTAGGGATTTCATATTTTCCAAATAATTTTAAACGGACAAAAGAGCAGAAGAAGACGGTGTATCGGCCGCCATCTTTAATGTTTTGTGAGAGTGTGTGGTGGTGACAGGTGACGGCTGTCAGCCTCCACACATGAATTCATCATTCAGATCATGGCAGTAAAACTTACTTCCGGTTTCAAATTTCCCAACATCTGGTCAGAGTGCCACATTTTGCACCTGTGCTGTACTTTAGTAAATGATGCTTTGGGTGTGGTGAGGCGTCCTGGTGATGGGATGCTCTGAACTCCACCTAGTCCATCTGTCAGTCGTCACTCAGCGCCACACCCCACTAACCCTTCTCTAATCCTGCAGGATTCACTTTTTTAGAGAAGAACCTTTCACTGAACCAGATATAATGATGCTTTGAGGATATTTCCTATTTTTGAACAAAATGATGTTTGAAACTTCAACGTCAAATAAAGTATCTATCAAGGTTCTGTCCCCTCAACAGGCATCGCGAGCTCAGATCTTAGACAAAGCCACAGAGTACATCCAGTACATGAGGCGGAAAAACCACACACACCAGCAGGACATTGACGACCTCAAACGGCAGAACTCCCTTCTGGAGCAACAAGGTACTGCGCTATATCGCCCTTTTACATCAAATACAATTTAAAAGCCTAAGACTGATTATGTATTTAAAAGCTTTAGTCATTGTTGTCCAAACTGCTCAGACAGTCAGTAAACTGCTGTGAAGTGTGTGGCTCCAATACCCACCCATGTTTAAATAAGTCTTACTTTGCCCTTTGCTGACCACCTCACTGTCCTGCCCCCTGTAGTGCGTGCTCTGGAGAAGGTGAAGGGCTCCACGCAGCTCCAGTCCAGCTACTCGTCGTCAGACAGCAGCCTGTACACCAACCCCAAGGGCAGCACCGTGTCGGCCTTCGACGGCGGCTCCAACTCCAGCTCCGAGTCCGAGAACGAGGAGCTCCCCGTGCCCCGCAAGAAGCTGCGCATGGAGGCCAGCTAAGGAAGAGGGGCCAGAGGGGCCAGGGGGGGGTACAGCGGCTTCACAACCCCACCAACCACCACCACCAGAGCCGACGGGCGAGCGGGGCTGTGCCTACACGAGGGGGCGCTATAAAACACACGCCAATCCTCTCCTGCTTTGACCCCCCCCGCCAAACTGGAGACGTCCACGCAATCATCTAACGGGGAGAGGGTTTGGCTCAATAATAAAGCTTCAGGTTACCTCTTTCTACACCACCCCGTTCCCCGATCCTCATTTCTCTTGGTTTATTTGTTTTAATTTTTTTTTATCGACGTCAACAATTGGAAAAACCTCCCAAAAGAGGCAGCTTGGTTATAACTTCAAAGGACTTGACGCTCTTTTTGTACCCTCCACTCGAGCCCCCTCCCCTGGGCTGTTTTTTTTTTCTCTTTTTTTTTTCGGGGAGGACCGGGCCCTCCAAGCACTGCTATATTATTATTATTATTATTATTATTATTATATTTTTTGTTTTGTTGTTCTCGTTACTTTTTTAAGGAAATCTGTCTAGAATCGTCACACACACAAATCTACACCTAGATTGATTGTCCTGAAGTTTACCTTTTTAAAATTGAGAGAAGAAAAAAAATATTTGTAGCTTGCTTTTTTCCACTAAAAGAATGTGAAACGTGTAAGTGACCCCACACAACAGTCTCCTATGTTGAAATTTGATGTTTTGAAGGAGAATATTCCTAAACTTGTATTTTGTCCATTAGCTTGAAGTAGTGAATGACTAATAGGTGGCTGAACACATTAGGCATCTCATTTTATATATTCTACAAAGCATTGATTGGATGTTTTTCAAAAGTATGTTATGCATTTAGTTGTAACCTCACGAGTCATGGGAAAATGCTAATTTGTCACTAATAGTTTTCCTTGTGTGGTATGAAATAGGTATATTGAATGTCAAAGGTAGCTCCTGCAGTACAAAGGAAGCCCCGAGTCCCTGTTCAATGTGTTTGTGCTTACACAGTGAAAAAAAAATCCCAGAGGAGAAAGAAGCCTTCTGAGCGTCCAGGAAGCGTGTGTGTATATTGTTTCCATTTATTTCTATTTAGGATGATACAGTTTGTGTAAAAGGTCTTTGTTTGTCCATTCCATGGAAATTACAAGTATGTTGTACATACTGCCAGCAATTGTCTTGCAAGTTGAGGCCTACCTTTACTATGAGACTATAAATAAACTATTTTATCCTTTACTGTAGAGTCTGTGTTCACAACCTGTTACTACGCTTACATTTACTCCAGTACATCTGTTCACCTTACTCAGTCCTGCTGTTGATGGTTTGACTGAAACATCTCTACACAGAGATACGTCTGAAATGTTCCATCAAAACAGAAATGAAATCTACTGACCGCTTAACTTAGATCTACAGTTTGGCCTTGAACACAAGCTCCCATCATCCCTTCCTGAATGAGGTGACTACAGGTCATATGAACATTTGCAACTCACCCTTATTTTGTAAAGAGGAAGTGTCTCACGGGACCTCACTGATGAAAGGGCTCCTTTGTGTTACGTTTATCGATGGCCAGTTGTAATGTGAATAATGCCATAAGAAGATCTAGGTTGCATTAACGAGAGCGTTTTTGGGAGACCTCTACCTGAAATCTACAAATGTTTTTCCTGATCGTTCTTTGAAAGAGACGAGATTCACAAACCTGCCTAATTCAACGTATGGCTGAAAATCCTTTGATCTGACCAACATTAAGCTCATTTACAGATACAGAGATATTAACCACAAGCAAGTCAACAATTCAGCATTTTGACCAATACCATAGTTGGCACAATTGCGTTAGAAACTGCATCAACTTTGTTTTAAATTATAGCCTGTTCACAATAAAAAATATTCCAACCAATCGGACTCTCATACAGGCTGGATTGGAGCCTATGAATTTATTGCAGTGTCTGAGCTGCTGTATCTTCTCACTGGTTGCAGGCCTGTGTCTGATTGAGATTTGAGCTCAGAACCTACACACTGTGGTGACACCAATCTTCTTGCCCAGCCCTCTACTCCCTGAGCTCAGGCCACCTCCAACCAGAATCTGGTGGGACACATTTAACCCTGAAAGGAACCTGACTCAGGTCAAATGACTGTTGTCTCTGTAAATTTGTAATCACTAATTTAATCAATGCACCCTCCCCACAGTCACAGGGAGAGCATTCGTAGCTGGTGAGGAGCATTGGGTGTGAGAGCAAGGGTTTGAACCCAAAACCTCTGAATCACAAACTGTGCATCCTTCTCACTGAGCTAAAGTGCCACTGCCAACCAGCCTTCAGAAGGCATTCATCACACTGACATCACCATTTAAGGATTAAGTTCGACGGACAAGGAATAGGGCAGAGGTGGCCTTAGCTCAGGGTGTAGAGGAGTCAGTGAGAAGAGCCGCACCGCCTGTGGTCCAAAGAATCTGAGTTCAAGCCTCAGTCGTGCACCTACGCTCTGATCAAAGTCAGAGGAGACACTGGCTGTTCTAAGGGGGATGCCTGATTCCACCAGGCAGAGCAACATCCAATGTCTGGACTGTCTTAAAATAAAGTGTTTTTACTAAGTTGCAATTCCACAAAAATGTCAAGTCAACAATGACACAGGTGGGACTTGAACCCACAACATCAGGACAAGAAAGACACTTTGTACTTCTCTGAAACTTAACCACTCTACTACAGAACACAATGTACTGTCAGGGGTTATTTTTACTTGCTTACATTAATGACATCTGAATACTCTCAGAGATGGCAGTAGCTCAGTGAGCCGTTATCACATGCTCAGGTTGTGGGTTCAACTCCCTCACAAACACTGGCCTAAAAACCCAGTCTGTAACGTCTATGTGTGTCGAGCCAGTGCAGAAACTGAAAGAGGCCAGTAGTATAAAACTGTCGAGTTTGTGTTTCGACGTCATCTTAATCATTTTTATGGTGGATTCTTCTTCGCATCATAAATAAGACTTTTACGACCAGTTAATAATCAGTAATTATTTAGGACACTACTCTATACTTCTGCTTAACTTCTTTGCAAAGTGTCACGTGGTTAAGCCTAGGTGAGGTAGAAAAACCAGATACAAATACACGGGCTCGATTATGGGGCCCTCATAGCTCTGGTCGGGTTTTTCTGGTTCCTGCGATAGTGGCCGTTGTCGGGATGCACTTAAGTGACTCTTTATGCAAACCTGTTCCCTTCGCACAGGCCTCATTTCACCTGGGACAAGGCAAACAGGTTCTCAATGAATGGTACTCCGCCCATGCGCAACACCCCATATCTTTTACATTCTCCTAGTACGCTTTCACGATGTAGACAAAAATCAACTCTCGGCACAATGATAAGAAGTACTAAAGGGCTTTTATTGACCAGGTATCAATTCCATCCTCACATTGTCCTATTCTGACAATATAGCACACACAAACGCTGTTTCGTTCTCGCTGCGCACACAGCATCCTGGAGCTCCTGATTTCTGTGCCGTCGAATCCTGCTCGCTGCCGTTACTATCAGGACGTCCGTTCATCCTCCGCGCTTTACGTAGGCACTAGGAGTCCGGTCGCTCTGCCTGAGGAGGTGTGGGTAAAGATGCCGAAGACGGGTCGGCGTCTGATGATGGCTTTTTGTCTTTCGGGACGGGCAGTTGGAGGAAATGGTTCAAGGCGTGGGCCACTTTGTCCGGACACATGTTGTAGACTGGATGAGTTGGTGCCTACAGGGAGGGGTTAAAAATAAAAACAGTTCAGTGGATTGTTTTTGTTACGCAACATGATGTGGGTGTGACCACAGTTTTGCGTTTTGCTGCCCTCTAGCTTGGCCGTTACGTAAGAAACATTCCTTACTCCAAAATAAATATGCAGCCTGGGGTTAAGATTCAAGAGAAAAGTTTCGGTACTTTTACACACTGCAGAACGTTACAAGTTATACAGTTAGAAGAGCAAGTAAAACTCAAAACATAAAGCTGTCGAAATCTAACTGATCTAATGCTGAAGTACAAACAATACTACACTGCCAGACCACAAAAAAAGGTGGCACGCTCTTATATTTGGTTGAAGCGCCTTTAGCTTTGATTACATTCGCTGTGGCATTGTTTTAATAAGCTTCTGCAAAGTCAAACGATCCAGTGCTGCGTTACTTTTTCACCAAAATCTTGCATTGATGATGGGAGAGTCTTTGGGCACTTAGTGTTGCTGAACCTAGAGCTGACCGACGGCAGCGACCCCACACCAGAACAGCGAGTTACATCCCGGTAAAGGACAATGTTTTGGTCAGGCAGTTGGTCATTAAAGTAAAGCTGTTGGAAGAGGACCACATGTATTTAATCCTCAGGCTTGAGGTAAGAAAAGATATGCTTCTAGTAGAAAAACATGAGAAGTGACATAAAGGCTTGTGTGTTTGTCCTTTCATGAAATGTTATGCAGAGTGGCTTTAACTTAAAGCTGTGATACTCGATTTTTCAAATATTTCGTTTTGGGCCAAACTCATTTCTAGCTCTCGCAATCCTCCCTGCACATCCAAACTGTTTAAGCAAATTACGTTTCAAGCCTGTGTGTTTGAATTACGCTTATCGTCTCAAGTTTCAATATTTTTAAACATCCGTGTAAAATATTTATTTCTGTGAAAATGTACACTTACAAAAACACTAGGTGAAAAACCGGCAAATTCAGGACTAAAAGGTAAATCATCAGGAGATCTTCTATTAATTTTAAATCCTAAAAACAAAGATTACACTGAATGAACATGAATCAAGCAGTAGTCCTGGATTTGTGTCAAATAGTTAAACCATTACATTTACAAATGAAAGGGGAAACATATGCACATAATCTGTCAGACGACCTGAACCTTTTCAGGAAACCACTGAATACCGAGATCTCCACTCGACTTACTATAAGTGCATTTACCAGTTACTTAAACCTCACGCCGCGGCCGCTATCCTTACTGTAAACCACCTCCTTTTTCTCCTCGGCTAAACCCACCGTCAATACCCATCAATCGACCAGCTTTAAAGCCACACGTTTCACCCAGGAAAAAGCATCAAATACAAGCATTTATTTCATTACGGGAGTTTTATGCTGAGGGCGGGACACAGCTCGTCTCCATGGAGATGATGTTGCCTTTCTTTAAGGACATTCAGCCAAACAAAGGTTTTATAAACATTATTTCCTCATCTAAATGCTTTATTTTGATAACTCACTTTTCTTTTCTCATAGCATAGCAACATACACAAATAGTATGTTGTTATGTTGCCATCTGATACTGAAGAGGTTTTTTATTCTTTAAAAAGTCTAAGCTCAGGCTTGTGCAGGGTGTGTCAGAATTACCAGGACCCTCATTTATGCTAATTTGAGTGAGCAATGAAACCACACTTCAGTACTCTGATAAGTTACGCTGTGTTCCATGTTTGTGTAAACCACACTAAAGAACATGCGACTATGTTTCAATTGAACTGGTCCAAAATCATCTTTTTATCAAACCACATTTTTTTAACGGTAAGAGACGTTACCAAAACGGCTTGGTGCTTTGTGGCTTCCTTTCACTCATAAAACAGTTGTTTTTGTAAATACAGTATCTGTTTTTTACCATATATCTGGTGTGGCTTGTTTACATGCATGAGACCCATGTATGTTCATTAACATGCACTGTCCCGACCAACAAAAATAAATATACAATGCATCATTTTCATTTGAAACAGAACCCTAAAAGTCTGGTAGTGCAGACTTGCCACTCATTTAGCTGCGGTTGCCGTGCTGTTGCTATGCTGTGATATTTGTCTCCATAGTTGGAGCTTATTCCTAATGGTCCCAGCCTCACCAGTCGGTTGTCCTCTTTGCCCAGGATGAGCTCGTGATGCGACCGCAGGTTCCCGAAGTGCTGAGCGATGGACAGTCCACTGAGGCAGTAACACGTGTGGTAGAAGTCTCTGGCTCTGCGGGTGCACAAGGGACAAATAACTCTTACAAATATCCTTCATGACCACTTTTAAAAACACTAGAAGCCTCAACTGTGTGTGTAGCGTGAACATTTAGAAGGAAACTTCAAATTTAGCGCCCATTTTAAGCCCAACTCACTCACTCACTCACTCATCTCTTAGGCACAGGCATGAAGTGTCTTGCCCAAGGACCAAACAATAGTATAATAGCTGAGATCAGATATCGCTAGTCAGGGATAAAAGACTGTTTTTATATGTTCCAAATGTTCCAAATCTAACATAAAATGCACATGACCACAAAGCTCCCACTCCACATGAACGCAGCATTGTGCTGTATTCTTCATTTGGCAAATCAGGGCATTTTTGCTGAGATATTTACCGCATGTGTTAAAAATGCAACTCAATTATCGTTTTTCATTCTTAAGGATGTTGGAGATTAATGAAGTAATTTCTGATTCCAAAATGAAGATTCTGGTCACATGCTGTGAAGCCCACTGTGCCACTATTGTTTGAAAAACCTGTGTAGAACACTACATTAGAGAGACTGACTGTAGCACTGAGCACTGAGCGGGCACACGTAGAAAAGCGTTTCTACATGTGCCCACTGAGTGTGAGAGTCCAGATGGTGGTACTGACTTGCCGGGCTTGTCCACCAGCCCCCCTGAGGGGTTCTGGCAGCACAGGAGGATGTACTCCTGCAGGGCCTGCTGCTCGAACATCCACCGCTGCTCACTCAGCGCCGACTGCCCTGCAAACACAGCCACGGACACAACAACAAGGTCACAACATGGCCGACATACTGTAGGTTTCACTTTCTTTTTCACTTCAGCTGCAGTTCTGATGAATCGTGCGTTAAAGCTGATGTGCACATGTGCTTACCCTCTTTGGAGAAGGCCCTGTGCAGCAGAGGCAGGAGTCCCGCCTGCCAGAAGGAGTAACAACCGTCCACCAGTTTATTACAGCGGCCCTGGAAGCCTCCCTCCAGACGCATCTGTCTGCTCACCACCCATCGCTGAGGGACACGATACAGGGTATTTCAGTCAATGCAGGCTTTATTAACGGTGTTGTTGAAATGAAAGCAACATTTATTCAATCAGGAGATGTAAACCCTGTTCAGAGTGAAGACGCATGGATTTGATTCTTTTTCTTGGTGAATAGTTTAATAGTATGGCTATTGAAAGAGTTAAATGTGCATTACTTTAACCTAAAAATGTATTGCAGTAAAAAGTACAGATGCCTTCTCTAAAATGTGGTGAAGTAGAAAGTATCAGTCGAGCACAAATGTTCAAAACTCATCATTATGACATACTCGAGCCCTCTCTTAATCTTGTAACATAGAAAGAAACCAGATTTCAAATGTAGTACAAGTGAATCAATAAAAAACCAAGCCTCCACTTACAGGGCTCCTGCTAAATGTTTTTATCAGATCAACAACAGCTGAAAACCATTTCATTCTTCATTGAATCGATGCAGTGGTGGCTCATACAGAGATAGAGCTGGAGTTGAAAGCTAATATAAACTTTAAAGGATGTTTACCGATTCCGACTGACCAGACAAAGCTTCTCTTATTGGACCGACTCTCCGCCGAAGACCTCGTATTAGCACTAAAGAGATGCCACTCATATTTACCAGTAGAGCTTTGAGGTCCAGCATGTGCTCCTTGTCCAGTATGACCATCGCAGCCGTCCCACAGAAGGTGTACCCCCCGTGGGCCTCCAGCCCCGGGACGCCGCTCAGACCGCCCTCCCAGTTCTGACACCTGCGGCCCAGTACACACAAGAACAGGGCTGTAATCTACACCAACAGATTACTTATGCTCCGAACTATGAAACTTACTAACAAGCTGCAAAGACATTTTAATACGATTTAAGTTCCCTGTTCTGAGTTTGGTTAACCTCTTAACCCCCACCGTAACAGCATGCTCCAGTTCGGCATTACTCAAAGCTTCTCCAGTGGAGCTTTCAGACTATAGGCCAGTGTAATGCCTGATTTGAAAGCTAAGACCTACGGAACTGATTGAAAGATTTTCTTTGCGTTGTTTCCCTTTTTTGTCGTATTGTTGAAGCGTTTTTGTTGCTTTTTTTGTCAAGTTTTTGTTGCATTTAAATCCTTGTTTACGTCTCGTTTTCGTCGCTAATTTGATGCTTTTTTCAAGAAGCTTTTAGATTTGGGTAATGCCGAAGGGGAGAAAATGTGTTCGTTCAGGTGGGGGCTAAGAGGTTAATGTTTATATTGTATTTACGAGAGCGTTTAACGTGTTCAGGGCATAAAGAAAATGCACCTAAAATGTGACTCATCATAATATGTGAAAATGTACATTGTTCACAAATCTGTCTAAATCTGTACGAGTGAGCACTTCGCCCCCTTATAGGTGTGGCATATCAAGATGCTGATGAGACCGCATGAACATCGCAGAAGGCCACAATAAAAGTCCACTCTGATATGTTCAGTTTTGCTTAACTGGGGAGGGTCGGGGGTCAGAAAACCAGTCAGTATCTGCAGTGACCACCATTTGCCTTCAACTGGTTTCCCTGGGCCGGGTGTATCGTGCCAACAGTAATTATAAAAGGTTTATACATTTAAGAATTCATATCAATCCGCTAAAAGACCTCTGATATCCTGGAATGCCCTGGACCTAAACCGGTCAACTTTTGGATTTGAAACTATGGGAAATCCTCCGGCACTCGCTACGAGCCGTCCCCAAGTTCCAAGGGGTAAAATACGGTAGTTTCCCTATGGTTTCCTGCCCAAAACGGGAGACGTTGACAGCCGCTAATCTCGGGACTGCCACCCAGTCTCAGTTTGGAGAGGCAGAGGAATCATATAATCATTTTGTTTTAATATGGGAGATTTACAGGATAAACCGAGGACAGCGGGAAAGAGGGGGAAAATTCGGTAATTTCGCATTTGCCAAAATGGGAGACTTGACAGCTGTGCCTGGGCCCTACTTTGGAAACCCAATGCAATGCTCCTGGACATGTACAAATGTACTGTGGACCAAATATTCATTTCTCCATCGAGCCCCTGTCTCACTACATCAACAAACGTTCCCTTTGCTTCTCTTCAAAGTTTCTAGGCATTATAGCGTTGCTCACATCGGACACAGTAACATCCCACACCCTAAAGCACTTTATACTTTGTACCGGAGTATCCAGCCTGGTGTGTCCTCAAACAGCGTTGACGTGATGATGTTTGTGAGAGAAGCTACAGACGCCGCGCAGTACGCACTCCTGGAACGACAGGTACACAGAAACAAGTCAATCCGGTGAATCCAAACCCACATGTGTAAACGCCTTCTGAACCACCAAGAGCCTCTTGAAATGCGACTTACCACACATCGAAATAAAGTAGGTCGACCTTAAGATGCTGCACTCTAGTTACAGCATACAAATAATTAGGCCAAAGCGTGTTCACTAATTAAATTGTTTTTTTTCTTTCTCTCTCTGTTGCACTTTGGAAATATTTACTATTCATGAAACTGTTACAAATGCTTGAAATAATGAGATAGTGTGCTCTCCGATGTGACTTGGTGAGGAGTTTTATGCGGGTCAGGGAAGATTTTCTATTATCTTTCACTTCTGATGTTCTTTGTTGAACCAGCAAAAGAACTCTCCAAGCCTCGTTTCGAATCAAATATTCAAAGAGCAGAAAACCACAGAGGAAAAGAACAAATATTTCATGTGGAGCCCGAGAATCTGTGGGTTTTAGACGTTAAAACATTCACTGTGATGACTAAAGATATTAATACATGATGGAATAAGATCTACGCTGATGTTTTGATTGCATTTGATGACCTTCTTTCGCTAGCAAAACACAAACTCCTCCTTTCAGATGGAATAGTCATCTGCTCAACCCCAAATCGAAACCCTTTGTAATGTCATTTTGAACCGTAAAGAAACCTGAGCTTGTGTGGTGCTCGGGGTAATGGTGGCTCGTGTGGAGTGCTTTGATCACGTTTCTGCGGCGTGTAGAGCCCTGCATGGTGCTCTTCAATACCATGGCCAATGTTTAACTCACAGTGGAGTAAAGTGTGTAGTTGTCCTGTAAATGATGCAGCCTAAACATGAGGCTTCATGTAAAGATGTGGAGAGAAAAGGGGAAGAAGCAGCACGTGCTGGTTACCATCACACCAAGCCTCAGTCGACCCCTTCTTTCTAAGCCACGCCCCTGCGCCCTGGCCAACCAGCCCTGATGCACCTTTGTTTGCACGCAAGATGTCACTCTCGTGCGCCAACGCTGTTGTTGCGCCAGCCGGAAAGCAACTTCATATTTCTAGTGATGGGTGAGTGAAGCCTTGTAACACTTTGAGGATTTCCTGCGAAAAAGTGTCATAAGCTTCGAAGTCTCTGAGCTGTTTCATTCTATTTGAACACGGACCTCTTGTGGACAAGCTTTATTACTGCGACTTCTCATAAATAAGACTGAAACACCAACACAATCATGTGTGCGAGAGAAGTTTCAAACGGACATGGTTTATTAGACTGATATTGATGTTTGAATGATCAAATCAATCATAGGCTGAAAAATAAGAGTAATTTTCTTGGTCCAGTGGGCGGGGCCGACTCAGATACCTGCGGCTCTGCTGTTCAAAGACAACACATCAATGCGCTATCTTTTTATTTCATTCAGTCAGAGAAAATTTAGCCACTATTTGCTGTAGACGGCGCTCCGTATGTTTCCCTGGTTAGCCTTACACGCCTGCTTTTGTATCTCTTCAAAAGCAGGGTCAAGAACAGGAAAATCATTTATTCTGACTGGCACACTTTGCCACAGACACTTTCACCACTTGAACTGCGGTTAAATGTGAAATGGGGGAAATACAGCACATTTATTTATCACTAATGATTTACATCGCTATATAAAAACATCCATTGTTTAGCGCCTTGCCACCTAAGGCAGCACAGTGAAACACAATGAGCCGATGACCCACTCTGAGACACTGATACACAACTCACAGAAGGAAGCTGTTTTCGAGACAGTCAGGTGACCAACTGTTACCGAAACAGGCTCCGACGCAGTTTCTCGAAGCAATCTGCTTCAGGAAGAGCAATACAAGCTCTGGAGTGAAAGAAAATGGCTTGATTTAAAAAAAAACACACATTATTTCGAAGAATAAGCTATGAAACACAAACTAGACATATTTCAGAAATCACATGAAGCTTATTTCACAGGTCACAGTGGAGAGAAAAGTGGAGTTGCTTCTTTAAAATATTACACAAGTGAAATGCACTGCGATAAAACTACTCTAAAAAGCACAGACATTTCCAGAAGTTACTTATGTTATGTACATGTACCAAAACATTAATTATAAGAAAAAAAAAGTGCGATACAAATACATGTTTTCTACCCAGTGTGTAGCCCGTCCTTAAGTGTATTGTAAAATTTTGCTCTGTAGCTTTGTGGACCTTGGGCGCTTGTACGCACTTTGCTGGACTCTTACCGGACATCCACCTCTCCTCCGATGTGCATCACGAATGAACCGTCCGGCTGCTTCACGGACCATAGGAAATCTAACAGCTTTTCCCTGGAGACACAGAGAGGCGAGAAGTGTGGAGTGACGTCAGTAAACAGCTGTACGCTCCTGCACTCAACACCTCATTTCAGTTATTGATTAGACTCACAGCAGATACACGCGATACCACAGGAACCGCTTTAACTCAAAGAACTTGATTCAAGACAGCACGGCAATGCTTGAATCATTTATTTAGTTTATCTAACCAGCAAAGTCCCATTTAGGTCTGCAATGTTTTTTGTTTTGTTTTCGTGATATCAACTGCCTATGTCTCCATAAATATTTAATATTTCAAGCATGATTTTTTAATTGAACACTGAATGTATGATTAGGTATTATCAATTATAATCCATTTACAGTGAGCTGATATAAACTTTTCCTGCTGGTTTAGAATCAGAATCAGAATAGGTTTTAATGCCTGGATGAATCATAAAAGTGCAAATAAAACCAAATGTATATATTATGTATATGTTGTTTTTACTGAGCTGCCTCAAAGCAGAAGCTCAAGGGGACGATCTCTGAAACCAGGATTGGGACATTTGGAGCCAGACAAAATGAAGTGTACCTGTCTATGATACTGTAGGCCTCCTCTGTCCCGATGATGCACAGGGCGTTGACTGCGGCGTAGGTGGGGGCGAGGTGGGCTTGCTGTCCCGGGCCTCCAGCGAAACCTCCGGTCGGACTCTGGCAACGCGACAAGAACTGGCACACGCTGAAGAATACAAGAGCATCGCGTTATCACACATCATTGAAATGTCCAATGACTTGGATATTCCTTAAATTCAAGATATAGCCAGCACTCGCCCAACAGCATCAGCAAATCCCAATGCAAATAAATGGACTAAACCAAGACTTATGAATAGACCAGGTCTTCCCAGAGGAAGGACCAAACCAGGCTCGTGTTTGGGAGAGCAGGAGCCTGCCGCAGGGCAGTGCCAGCCGCTGAGTTGGCAGGCCTGGCTCTCACAATGGGAGCGTGGGCAGCCAGTCTGTTCCCTCTGGTTCTGTGATATATGAGCCTCGTGACGGTTTTGAAATGTGAATAGATAATCATTTAATAAAGAGGAGAAATAAACACCAACTGGCTTCATTCAAAATTCAACCAACAACTAAACTAAGTGTATTGCTTTCTCTGGATAATCCTTTTCCCCTCATAAATCCACAGCATTAGAGGTCAACCCATATGGGTTTTTCTATTGGCCAATGCAAATATGCATGGCCATGTAATCTGTGGTGTACACGTGGTTTGTGGAGGAAAGTGGGATCCTTCCAGGAGTACGTAAGTATGCAATTCTAAATGTAATGGTAAAGCAATAACTTTGCAGTGTAACTACATTACAGCTTTTGACACATTTTCCAAGTTCTTACTCGAAGGGGACTAACTTGTAGTGACACTTGAGGCTCAGGCTGGACAGATCAAGAATTCGGTCTGTCCACTGAGTGGAAGAGAAAACACTTCTATAATGGGCTGGACTGCCAGACTGGAGGGTCCTGGGGACCCTCGTTGTTCTGTGATTGGTCCCGAAATCTTCACATGGATTTTGGGACCAATCACAGAACAAGGAGGGACGGCAAGACGAAGACGATGACGTGCTATTCGAAATACGGAAGCTTATAGTTTGTTTAGAGATAAAAATAAAAAAAGTGTATTTATGGATCCAACATGACAGCAGCAGATGCGACGCAATCTTTCGATCAAGCTTTAGACCGTGTTCTAAATAGTTTAGCTCGAAAGTTTACAGCGGTGCGGCATCTGATACGATTGGCTATGGCTACAGACGCATACGATAGACATTCGTTGCGTCCAATAAACGGCTATGGACAATCGTAAACCACACCTCTCCTACGAGAAAATGAATTGGTGGTCCCCAGACTAAATATCACTTGTGATTTCAGTCTAGTGTTAGCCTGGCTAGGCTGGACTCACAACAACACCAAAATGCTTAATGCCACACAGTATTTTTCTACTAATTTGTAACTTTTCATGACCAACATTTCATCTCTCTAAAGCCGCCGCCGCTTTCTTCTCTGTGCAGTTGAACATTCATATGCGCATGACAAATACAGTGGTACACAGTAATCCCACCGGAGCAGGCTTAGATTCAGCCAGTCATCATCTATTATCATTTGGTACTGCGCCGTCCCATTTTCTGCACACTAGTCATACTGTGTGATCTTTTATTTATACAGCACTAAACCCACATTACACAGTGCTCGGAGCAGTAAGAGCAGCCTCTGAATACTCACAGAAATAGAGAACAAAAAACTAATTGTACACAACATCTCTCTTTGTAAAATACTCATTTTATAACTTGGATATTTATCTTTACAATCAGGCAATGATTGATTGGAGCTAGATTTAAGGTTAGTATATAGGACGATTGACCAAATGTGCATGTTTTGGGGTTGATGGGAAAAAGGAGCAACTGAAGGAAATCCACCCAGACATGGGAAGAACATGCAAAACTTCACAGAGACTTCAGTCATGAGTCAACACTCAGTTATTTCAGTCACATGCAGTAAAATGGAATACAAAGTGTTTATCGTTGTTTTATTTTCTCTTTTTCTCCCTGTTGGTCTCATCGCCTACTGCTATAACGTACCTCTATCAAAAGTAGTTCAACTTGATCAGACATACATCATCCTTCACTAATGCTGTATCCAAACATGCAAACAACAGCGGGATATCTGACTGTCAATGTTAAAAAAGTATGTTTGTTTCTATGATAGGCAAAAAACATGTCCACAAAACCTTTCTGCTATAACCATAGACATAATAATAATGATAATAGACTCCGTCTCCTCACTCCTCCCCGTTTGCCATAATAACTATGTTCGAGGGGGGAATCATGGCGGATTTACAGACTCCTCCTTCCCTGCTCTGACGGAGCATGTTCCTAAAAAAAGCAAAAGGACGGGATCTTTACTGTAGACTCGGCCCTCGCAGGGCATGTAGTTCAATCGTAACCGCGCCATTATCGCTAAAATGCTAACGGCCTGTCAACAAAAGTCCGGCCCTCATTACTATATGAGATTTCTTGTAATTAACCCAGCATTATCACAGGAACAATATCTAGCTGTAGAAAGTTCAAAAAAATTTGAAACTTTACACAGTTGCTTAAATCGTGTGTAAAGTGCAATGCGTTCTAATGGGAAACTAGCTTGTTTTGCCGCCCACATATGGAGGTACTACAGCACACACAGTGCACCCGGGGCAAATCACTTATAACGCCAGACTACCCATATAAATGTCTGTGTTAAGAGAATAATTTTTTTAAATATCACTCCGCCGCTGCGTTATGTCTGCGTCTATCGACACAGACATTTATATGGGTAGTCTGGCGTTATAAGTGATTGCACTGTGGAGTGGGTCAGACTGTTTTTAATGCAGGCTAGCTGTTACCATAGAAATGCTTTAGCCTTGCCCTAGCCTAGCGCAACTAGACTCTTCAAATATAAGAACTGCATGAACTTAAGAAAAAAATATCTCCAGACATCAACAACACTCTGGATAACTAGGAAATGAGGCCCTATGTCAAAAATCCCAAAATATCCCTTTAATGCTCCACACATTTGTACTGTATTATAAAAGTAATCAAAGTACTCTAACTCCCTGGACATGAACATATTAAATCAACAGTGTGCTGTCTTAATTCGAAGTGTGTGACTCACTCTGAGGCGATGTTTGTGGGAATGGGCTCCTCCAGCAGCTCCAGACTGTGGAGGATCCAGAAGCACAGCCACGGTCTGCTGGCGTCCAGACACTGTCCACACACAAACACATCACACACTTAGCATCAGGAGGAGGCAGCAGGGGAACAGGCGATTCAGAAAGTTTTCACACTTCTTTTATTTCTCTTATATTGGGAAACAATATAGAATGAAAAGTGCCATAAGTGTAACCACAATTTAATCCAAATCCACTTAACTTTCTATATTAACAAATCCATGGAAGCAATATTTGGAGACGTCTGGAGCATATTTTTTCCTCAGGCAACATTATTTTCATATTAATACAATATTGCGTTCAAACGTTCTTCAAATTTGGGACAGACAGAAACACTATTCTTTCATCTTTCACTTTCTATGCCAGACCATGGAACGCAAGAGGTGACCTTCTCTGCAGCAGATTTGCATATTTTGGCAAAGTGAACACAATGGTCCTATTTTTTATCTGAAGCAGAAAAGGCCAAAGAGTCTCTTGTCTGGAGGCAGACACTGGTGCTCAGTGACAGTAACTGGCCAGGACTTGATTTAGGAGCAGACGGAGCGTGTATATCTTTTCATAGGGCAAATAACAGATTTGGATTAGTGCTGCACAACATGGGAAAGATAATTCTATAACAACTGATAACTGATCTTTCCCATCGATATGTCACTTCTCAACATCCACGTGTTCGTAATAATCATTTGGTGGAGTGAACTACAGTTTAGCCATAACTGCGACCATCACCGTGAAAATGCTAAACAAATAAATTATCTTCCCTTCCTTCCTTCCAGCAGAATGATTTTTCTCAAATAAATGTTTATTACATCCTTAAATCGGTGCATTTATAGTCACCACAGATGAAGAACATTTATACCTCTGGACATGGAGGATTTTACCTCAAAAGCGTCTGAGAGGTGCCGCAAGCCCTTCTTGAGATATTGGTAGTGCTGCTCTCGCAATAAGGTCGGCCTGGAGGCAAAAACACAGACAAATGTGTTACCCAGGCGTTCAAGGCAAACAACTTCATTGGAGCAAGCACAGAAAAGTAAAGGTAAGATCTGAATGTTGTTTACTATAAAATGAAGAAAAACCTGGCTAGTGCATACTGCCGTTGTGCCCCAGGGCAAGACATTTTACCCCCTCTGCCTATGTATGAATCATGTACGTGTATGGGTCACTGGCGCAGACTGGCATTCACGTTTCTATCGGTCTACCCTTGCGTAGCACATTATCTCTACTGAGTGTGGGAAGTGAATGAATTATAGAGGAAATTTGAAATAATGTTTGAATTATTATTGTACAAATTACAAATAATAATAATAATAATAATTTACTCAGAGGGAAGGAGAATATAAGTTGAGAGGCAAACTGCATTTCAAAGTAGAGATCGTGCAAAGTAAGAGGACGGCGTTAGCATTTAGCCTCTCTCTTCTCCTCTATAGCTCCAAACGAGGTGAAGATAGAAGCTAACAAACTCTTCCACTTTTTCCCTATTTAAATATGGTTACGTGAAGTGTTACACTATAAAGTATAATTACACAAAATTAAACAATGTGGATTTTCTACGTGGATAAAAAGGGGAACTATATTGTAAGGCGTAATAATACCAGGAGTAATTCGGCATCCGTGCAGTGATATCTCCGCTTTACTGTGCGAATGCCGAATTACTCCTGGTATTATTATGTCTTACAATATAGTTCCCCTTTTTATCCGCTTAGAAAACCTACATTGTTTAATTTTGGCTAAATGCTAACGCCGCATGTGCTTTGTTTACGTTACGGAAGGCACACGTGGAGACCAGACAGGTAAAAATGAACTCGTCTAAGGTAAGAACATATCTTAGTATGTAAAGACGGTGGCCTATTCCTTTAATGTATGATGATCAAAGTACTTGTGTTTCTGTAATAAAGTGGATAAAACCAAGGGAAGTAGAGCTAATGCATTAAGAATTTGAAGAAGGGGTGGGACCTAAGAAGTGTTAAACTAAACGTCATCCCACTCCTTTTTGAGCAGCTGTGATTTGTCTGTGTTCGACGATCGGTGTTCTTTGGGTCATTGTTTAATGTTGTACATCCTTTCACTGTGTGCTCGAAAGAAAACTAAACATGACACAAAAACTGGTAAGTAGGGTGAAATTGTTTTTCATTACAGTGGCAAAAAGCTGCAGTATTGTCTAATTTTATTCTAGTAAAAATAGCAGATCAACACAGTTCATTTAGATAAGGAAGGTGGGGGGCAGACAAAAATAGCTTTGTTAATCTTTGGATTTTGCCCTCTGGAACCAAATAAAAAAAATGAACCAATGCATGACACGCCCTTCTTCAGTCTAAGATAAAGAGTGTGCGGAGTCAAAGCCAGCTTCCGTTCAGAGGCTGTTCCTCACACACACATAGTATGAACAGCAGTAATTAAACTTTACCCATCGCGGGATAATCACGGATCACTGCCATAAAGCTGCATAAAGACAGAGAGCGTGGGGGAACCAAGACTATGCACAGCAGCTCTTCAGACCAAAGCCTGGGACACAGAGATATGCTCTTATACAAATATCAAATAGAAAAGAGTATGTGAGCATTTGTTATTGGGTAGGACTTTTTCAGGTGATCCTCATGGTCATTCTCAACATAGTCTTCGTTGAACTTTAGAAATGCATTTAAGTTGGGTGTTTTTTAGTTAAAACAACAGGCTTTGACATAGTTTACACATCTATCTACCCTGATCTAGTTCTAAAGGTAGTTCGAGGGGTCATGTTGTGAAACGTTTTGAGTATTACTGATTACGACCAGTTTGTTCAAAAGATGAAAATGATTGGGTGACACGATTGCCACAAAAATGTTCCACGTTCACATTATTTCCATTCTCTCTCCCCGTGGCCGTCACCGTGCCGACGCAGAGCACCGCTGATTCACTACGAGAATGCACGACCCCGCAATTATCACTTGAATCGCACTTGTTGTCAGGGCCGGGCCAGTTGTCATAGAAATGGGATGAGTCAGACCATTAACGGAGCGCTGCTGATGACAGCTGATGAGCTGAATACGTGGGCCGATCAAACCCAGCCTTTGGATAACACGCTAGTACGGTACATCAGAGCATCGACAAAGATCATGGGGACGATACAGTGTGGAAATGAATGCTGCTGGCGTAATGGTGAGGGCAACTTTGGATGTAGTATTTCACAGTAGCACAGGATAGTTATACAATCTACTTGGTAATAGGAAATGCACTTATTTATTTAATGGTTTGATAACTCTTACCCTAACCCAGTATAAGGGCTGTAAATGATTTTTTTTTAAATTATATGAAAACAGGACAACAAAGTGCATTATTGGAACAAAGCTAGAAGTTTTCAAAGTTTGCAAATTTCTCAAACAATCCAGTCCGATCACCTGTGAAACAATAAAGAAGTTTAACACAGTTTGTGAAGAAGTTAGCAGCACGAGTTTGTGAAAATATTTAGATGATGGAACAAAATATAAATATTCAAATTAATTAAAAAAAAAAACTCTTTTGCAGCAATGACTTATATTGGGAATGCAAACACAAATCATATGGATACCTAAAGACTTTGAGTAAAGTTTTGGATGAGTCTTGACGTTCATCCTGTGATCGTGTTCATGAGCAATACAGTAAGATGCTGTAGTAAAATGCAGGGGAAGCTGGTTTACATATCCAAAGCAGATTCTCCTCTGCACGGCAGCAGGTACACGTGTACTTTCAATGGTTAGATTTTACTTATTGATAAAATCACAATCTACAGTCTCATCTCAGTTGGAGGCTTTTGGAGAAAAAATAGTAACAGTTTTTGTGTGTAGGTGAAAAAAAGCAGCACAATTTCAGAGAAAAATTCTAAACACATCCAGGAGCAGTAACAACTGAGAGAAGAATGAAATATGATCAGCTAAACTAAAAGCACAAACACTTACATTTAAGAACATGTTGACTGATTAATGGCAGATAAAAAAGAAAAACAACTGAACAGAACTTACTCTGGTAAACTGTGAATCTGTTTGTAAACATTGATGACTTCCTCAATGCTGTGTTCCACTTTTTTCTATAGAAAAAAAACAGAAAAATACACATTGATCATGTTTACAAATTTGATAAAAATGAACTAATAGTAACTGTTGTAGTAGTAATAATTACTAGGACTCCAGTGTGGGGAAATGCCTGCTTTGAGTCAAGAGTATCCAGCTCCAGCAATTATTTGGGCTTACAAATTAATACACTAATACATCTTGCCATAGTCACCAACTCAGCCTTGAAGAAGTTACATGGTGATGAAACTCTGCATTAAGTCAAGTAGTTGTACTGTATATACTATGTCGTAGAAATCAAAACACATGGCATAATCTGAAAAAAAAGTAGAGTTTTGTAATATTATAATGTTAGCGCAATAATACAATTATAAAAAACAACCATCATAAAAGTTGCAAAGTATTCACAGTTGAATTATCACCATTGTCAATTGGCCAAGTGGCCAGACAAAAGCCAGTATTGTTTTTGTCTACAGAGAAGCACAGAAGTCTCCTGCTGACAAAGAGGTCTTGGATACAGATGACAGATTTCATTGTTTATTAAAAAGGACAACCAAATATTTTTTTATGCATGTTTCATACTAGTTTATGACTTCAGTTTATGTCCGCATTTATTAGTATTTATTGTTTTCATTATTATTATTCTCTTCACTTTGAGAATAAGTGAGGAGAATAATGTCATTCATCCTCACTTCTTGCTCGTGTTATAGCATAAGAGACAGTTTTAGCCTGTGCCTTCTCTTAACCTACACTACAGAGGGACCATTCTGCTATTCTCCATTCGCACTGAATGGAGATCATCGCGCAGATCGTCCTTGAAGTGTCACTAATGTCCTGGAGTAAATTAACAATAGCTTTGTGATGGCTAGAATAAATTGCATTAGTAGTTTAGCTGACTTAATTAAACTTAATCCCTTTGGAAGCTAGCAGCCCAAACGCATACATGTTAATTTAATCATATCAATATTGCCAACCCCCAAAGGGGAAATATCCCGTAGCTGTGCATTAGTTGACAGATATCACGCTGGTTCTTTATAAATCTGACCGAGCTCTCCCCATTCAAGAGTTGGGCTGAGTTAGCATTAGCCACTTAGCCTGAAGGAGCTAATCTTGGCGCACCTGCTCCACCGAAGTGACTGTCTCCACACCGTCGTCCACAAACTTTTCCTCGGGATGACAGTCCCTGAAGCACCGGAGAGTGGTGGTCCCGGCTTCCATGGTGACAGCGGTAGGGTCGGCGGAGGCAGGAGAGGAGATGCTGTGGGGTTTGTTTTGGTACTCTGCTCGGCACACTCTCTCCAGCCCGTCTGCGCTCACTTCCGCCTGAGGTTGGGGAGGGCGGCGCCTCCAAGGAAAAAGTCGTCTTTAGATTAACCACTTGGCACTAATGATGTTACTGACTGGAAATATACAAGACCTGCTACCTGGAGCTTATTCATTAATAATTATGATTTACATTTTAAAAGTGAATAACGGGGACGCCTTTCTCCCTTTCTTTTGGTCAGGCTGGTTGTAAACAATTCCTATAGCCCTTCAAAATAAAGTTGCATTTTCTATACTTGGAAAACTACAGTTTGATCTATATCCAATAATCTAAAAACACAAACGTTTATAGTAAATTAATTACTACCTACTCTCAACTCGAGACTAAATGCTGCTGTCACATTTGTGCTGGTCCTCATTCAAGCTCCTTTGCTAAAGATCAACCTTTTTAAACATCAGCTTGAAATGACCTGTTTATTTTTGTAAACCTGATAGCTTATCTGAATTTGAACTATATCAATATATGCGATATGGTCTAATTACATGTCATTAAAAAATATATCGATATATCTTAAATATTGATATAACACCGAGCCCTAGGTGGTATAGAAGGGTGCACTGCACACAGAAAACCCGTTTTTGAGGGGTTACAGGGGCAGTGGCGTGTCCAGACATTTTTTTTCAGGGGTGGCACAGGAGGGGCAGCTAGTTCTGCTGGGCTGGCACTCATAAATCAAGGATCCGCAGTAAACACAAAAAAAAGCATGTCCCGCTTTGTGATAAATGTTTTAAACATATGGATGAGACATTGTTTCCCTCTTCTTGTAAAACAATTGCTGAAACTTGTCCTATCTGATCGCTACCTTTGTTATGAAAAGTCTTCGGCGGATGTGACCCACCCTCATCCTCTCTACCTTGTCAGTGGTCCACACACCCCACACCGCACCCACCCACCGGCCGCGCGTCTGTGGAGCATCCCCTGTTTGCTCCATCACTGCGCTCCGTCAGGCGGCGGCAGACATGGGACGCGAGTGGTCATTCATCATCGCTGTACAGTTAGCTGACCAAGTCTCAATTTGACCATTGTGCGACCTTTCCCCCCCTCCTCCCCCACCCCCCCAACCCCGATATAAAAAAAAAAAAAAAAAAAACATGGCTAAACAATACGACGTGCTCTTCCGACTCCTGCTCCTGGGAGATTCAGGCGTGGGGAAAACGTGTTTGTTATGCAGATTTACGGACAATGAATTTCACCCGTCTCACATTTCCACTATCGGTAAGTGCCTGTAATTATCCACCTATTCTAGTCTATTCACAATGAAGGCTTTTCTTCTGATCGCTGTCAGTTCTTTTGATGTGACTTTGGCGTCACGCTGTCGCTATTCCTGCTCGTAGTTGCTTCCATCAGATGCGCTTTTAATTAGCACAATGTCATCACGTGGACCGAGGAGCACATTGCTACACTGCTTACTGTAAAGCTACAGTGTTTGGGGAGATTGAAGGAATCCTGGCGGGATTTATGGACACTATATTGGAAGTAGGCTATAATAACAATTGATTTAACTAATAAACTACATTGGACATCTAGGTTAAACGACTAATTATAAATACACATTTTAACATGGAGGCATTCTTGGCCTAACCTTACTTATTCTCCACATAGATTAATATTGTTCTGTTATTCTTAGCAAATTTACTCAAAGGGAGTGAGTTAGACAGACACAAGACCACACATGAATCATTAAAACAGTGTCTAATATGTTTCTTAATAGGGCTGCACAATATCGCAAAAAATATAGTATCGCGATATTAGGTGATGCAATATCCGTATTGCGAGAAGCCACAATATATCGCAACATCACTAAAGCCTTCATCTGACAGTTTACATTCACTAACTTTACCCTTGTTTTGGTCCTGATGTGATGTTTTTTTAAGTCTTCTTTTGACACAATTTGCTGAAAAACTAGTTACTTACAATTTGTGTTTAATTAGAATAGAACATCATGTCTTGTTGAAAAGGTTTAGTGAAATATCGCAATAGTGCACAGCCGCATCTCATATCCCAAGTTACTTTAATATCCCGCAGCTCTATTTCTTACTGTTTCTTTTATATCAGACATTGCTTACATTTTTGTCTGATATATAAAACGAAAACAAACTATAAACCTCTGTGTCCTTAATGAGGTTTCAATGCATGACCAAATGATATACAGATCATGATATATTGACTCAACTTTTTTTTATTGAGTCAACAACCTTGTTGTCTTAGCTTACAGGTGTTTTTCACCAATAACTCGTAAAATTAGTGTATTCACATGTACTGTATTTGAGAATCCTGGTCTTATCCTGATTCTGACAGTATTCTGGATGAGATTTTTTATAATGCTCAGAGAAACCTGTATATCCCTGTGTACATGTGCAATACATACTTCTGTATATAGTAACAGACTTCAAAGTTTTATGGGGAAATTTTAGATTGTGGAAATAGATCCAGTAATGTAATGTTACAGTTAGACAATAAACGATCTGCCATTGAAGATTTGGACTCACTATGATTTACCGTTGTATCCTAGATCATTTTACTTTCCTGAAACCAAAGGAATACATCAGTACTCTGTCATTACATTTTAGCCTCATATTGCACAACATTGTTAAAAAATAACTTTTAATGATGATCAGTTTTCCTAAAAAAAAAAAATATTTGAAATGCCTTATACCACAGTTCTTGCAAACAAACAATGCACATGTGCATCATCTTATCTGTTGCGCCTGTGCATTTGCTAAAAGCGTTTTTGAATTCTTAATTAGTGGTCAATTTTTCCAATAGCCTACATTTTTGCAATTATATGCAGTTTTTATACTTACATTTAATCAATGTGAAAGTATTCCAAGTATTCAGAACATAATACTCTGATTAGACAAAGTAACAGTATGTTACATAATAAATCGTAAGGCAAGTATTCTGTAATACAATTTGGAAGTATTCTTCCCAACACTGGTCATATTATTAAATGTAGGACACATCACGAGGCAGGCTTTGCTCAGTGTTTTGGAGATAAACTCAGATGTGATTGAAATGTAAATGAATCAAATGTCAAAGAGGAGGACCAACAGAAAGATGTGTGGATGCTTGTGGAAAAGGACATGATGTTTGTTGTTTTGTGAGAAGAGGATGCAGTGAATCAGACAAAGACTGACTATTAGCAAGCTCCAAAATCAAACAAACATCTTTTTAATGATTTTAAGATGGTTTTTGGTCCCAGTGCAATGCATTTATGATTCATACAGACAACATACTGGACTAAGGAGTGTGGAGTAGTGATCCAGTTTCACAGCAAGGTCATTTTGAGCTGAGCATTTCAGTGTAGACTCTGCACTGGAGGAATGTATGGTATTTGTTCATGCAAAAGATATGCAAGTTCCAATATGGTTCAACAAAAACAAAAACGATTGTCCTTTGATTACTACTTATAAGTGTGTATGATGCTTTGACCCTGCAGAACAATTTCTAGAAACAACAATAAAGGGACCAAAATGAAAACTATTTAAGATTGATCATGGACAGCAAATCAAGAAATAATACCGTCATTGTCAAGACAATAGCAAATAGCTGCTCTCCTACTTAGGGGTGTGTCTCTGTGGTTCCCCGTGGAGTCTGATGGGTGCCACCCCACCCAGAGGAGCTAAGAGAGCTAATGAGAGTCAGTAAAAAGTTTAATCGAAAATGTTTTAAATCCTGATTTTAACAGACCTCCTTTAAACCCCACAGACGCTCTCTGTGAGGCGTTTGCAGACCACTTCAGGGGAAAGATAGACACTATCAGATGTAATATTTTATCTAACCAAAGTAACATAGCTTTAAATACATCTGGTTGTCTATTTGCTCCAGAGGAAACACTGCACAGTTTTGTCCAGTTTAATGCTGAGATGATTGTTTTCTCCTCAGTGAGGCCCACCACATGTCTTTTAGATCCGGTCCCAACCCCGTTTTTTAAAAACATTCTATGGATCTTTTAGAGATGAGCATCATGAATTGCTCTCTTCAGACGGGGGTCTTCCCTGCTGCCTTTAAGGGGCCGGTGGTGAGGCCCCTGCTGAAGAAGAGCAATTTGGACTGTAATCATTTTAACAACTTTAGACCGGTATCCAACTTACCATTTTTAAGCAAAATCTTTGAAAAACTTGTCTTTATCCAATTTAATGATTTTATTACTGCACATAATGTCCTTGAGAAATTCCAGTCTGGCTTTAGGGTAAACCACAGCACCGAGACAGCCCTTTTAAAGATCTTAAATTATCTTAGATTAAATTATGACTCACAGAAGGTCACAGGATGTGAGTGCTGCCTTTGATACAGACGACCACACTATTCTTTTAACTTGTTTAAAACACATCGGCCTCTCTGGTGCTGTCCACAAATGGTTTACATCCTACCTCACAGACAGGACATTCATGGTAAGTGTGGATACCTGCTCCTCTAAGATCCATAACATTACATGTGGTGTGCCCCAGGGTTCGATTTTAGGGCCAGTGCTTTTTAACCTGTATATGCTCCCTCTTGGTGATGTCATCAGGAGACATGGAGTCAACGTTCATAGTTGCGCTGATGATGCACAGTTGTACATCTCCATGTCTCCTGATGACACCAGGCCAATGGATGCACTTTTTAACTACATTTTAGGTATCAAATCCTGGATGGCAGAAAACCTTCTCCAGTTTAACCAGGACAAAACTGAAGTTTTAGTCATCGGTCCTAAGGCCCAGAGAAAGAAACTTTTACCCAAACTACAGTCCTTGTCTTTTAATCCTTCCTCACAGGTGAAGAACCTGGGTGTGATTTTTGACTCTGAGCTGAGCTTTTATTCCACACATTCATTAAGAATATCACAAAAATAGGTTTTTACCATCTAAAGAACATAGCCAGAGTCCTCCCCATTCTCTCTTGGGCCAACACGGAGACGCTAATGCATGCTTTTATCACCAGTCGTATCGACTACTGTAATGCCCTGCTTTCTGGTCTTCCCAAAAAGAGTATCTCAGGTTTACAACTTTTACAAAACTCAGCAGCTCGTGTCCTGAAGACCAGGAGGCGGGACCACATTACACCGGCTTTAGAGTCGCTGCATTGGCTCCCCGTGTGTTTCAGGATCGATTTTAAAGTTCTTTTAATGGTTTTTAAATGTCTTAATGGTCTTGGTCCTTCTTATCTTTCAGAACTGCTTTTACCTTATGAACCTTCACGGCCCCTTCGCTCCTCCGGCAGGGGTCTCCTAGTTATTCCTAAAGTCAACAGAAAGACTCACGGCAAGGCTTCTTTCCAATATTATGGCCCTCGCCTCTGGAACGACCTGAGGAGGAGCTCAGGACCGCAGAGAACGTTCATGTTTTTAAGAGCAGGCTCAAGACCCACCTTTTTAGCTTAGCTTTTAACTGACATCTATTTATTTAGTCTATGTGATACCTTTCGGTATGAAAAGCTTTGACTGATTGATTGATTGATTGATAATGACATTTTACCTATATTACCATATCATAACCTCATTCTGGATACTGTATGGCTAAATGAAAATGATTGGTTTATTGATGCAGGCAGATTCAAGCCAGAAACAGAAATCAGCTGTTTACATGTTGCTGCAGACAGTAGTTTATATTGTCAAATTGCTCTGTCTTTGTAGTCTGTTTTTTGTTTTCCTCGAGGCCTGCAGATTCATAAGGTGGAAGGGATCCATTTCCCCACATTGTTTGCAGTAATTGGACATAAATTAGGGAAGACAGTTTTGGGGACAGCACTGCTAGGCGCCTTCGCTTCAGTCCTTCGAAAATCTCGATTTTTAGTCATTTTGGATATATTTTGCAAAACATCAAATTACGTGCCATTGTTTTTTATTGCATTTTTGTATTGCATGGGCTCCACAATGATCAGAGTGTTGATATGTGAGAGGTGGTCAGTTACTGGAAATTGAAACTTCATTTGGCAAAAGTAAAGTGCATTTTCCTCCAGCGTGAACCAGGAAGTCAGAGGCTACACAGTGGTAGCATTGGTGGGCCTCTTGTTCGCGTCTCAACTCTGTCTCGCTATGAACTCCGGCTGAGACGAGTTTCTAATGAACTCAAGTGAGCTATCGGGATGTGCAGAGGGTCTGTGAGAACTAGAAGGCAACAGCTGAGAGGTTTGACTCAACTACATCCGAGTTTCACGGTTTGATTCAGGTAGAACAGCTTTAAGTAGTGTTGGAGCAGTGAGGATCTGTACTTTACTTGAGTAGTATTGTTGCTGCGAACGTATTACTTTTACTCCACTACATGTTTTTTTTTATGTTCAAGTATGAAATTGGCAGCATGTTTTGTCCCATGTTAAAGCTTTATAATGCACACTCCTGAACAGTAGGGGGAAGTGCGCAGGTGCATTTTTATTGCCACTGACACGTGACAAAGAAGAAAGTCTGTCCACGTTGGGGTGCCGTACATGTGCTGAATTGGTGCGCAATCTTTGTGTGTTGTTATAATTATACTATGCAGCCTTTACATGTATTGGAGTAATATTTGACAGGTAGCAACATCAATTA
This sequence comes from Proterorhinus semilunaris, assembly GCA_021464625.1. NCBI lineage: Eukaryota > Metazoa > Chordata > Actinopteri > Gobiiformes > Gobiidae > Proterorhinus > Proterorhinus semilunaris. Next base: position 9,915,299 of record CM038359.1, read on the forward strand.
CAAGACTTCTCCATGTCTGGGCAGGTTTCTGATTTTAAATTAGGGCTGCAACGATTAATCGATTAACTCGATTAACTCGATTAGTAAAATGCTTCGAACATTATTTTACCGCTTCGATGATTCGCTTAATTAATATATCTCATTAAAATCGTGTGAAACGGGGCCGCTTACACGCCAGGAACTTTAAGCAGCGCTCGTTTCCGCACGGCCAGACGAAGCCGCTTCTGTGCTAATACTCGTAGCCGGTTTGAACCAGGTAGCAGAGCGGAGAACCAGACTGTCGTAATCATCAAAACACGGCTCAAACAAGAAGAAACTCAGCAACGAGAGGTGAAGATAGGACGGAGGCTAACGAGGCGACGGCTTTCCCCGCCATCGCGCCACAACAATGCTAACAATGATGATTTACCATCAGGACGGGCGATCTACACATTCATCCACTGTTCAAGGTGTGACATAAGGTAAAGTATGACGGCAAACTTATCTCCTTTCCCCCCTCACCAAACGCAGACTTTTACATCCTACTGTATCTACTTCTCCCTTGCTGCAAAGTTTTTTGCGCTAAATATCTTTACGCTGTATCTATGATTTAAATTAAGATAAATAAATTCACATATCTAAATAGTAACCACCTGTCCCGCTTTTGGTTGTACTGCAGAGCCATGTCGTTCTCTCTCCCTCCTGGTGCTTAAGATGTGCCACTTTTTCATTGAAGCCTTTTTTTAATTGAAAAAAATAATAATTAGCTTTATAATATATTGCGATCTGTTGCTGGGCTCAGGGTTATATAAGTCGGAATAATGAAAAGGCGTGTGTGTCGTTCTTTAGTGGGATGAACATGCCTGATCTATAAAAAAAACAAAAAACAAATTCCTCTATACTTCAAAGTTCTGCCAAATTGTCCCACTGGTCTCTATTTAAAGTATTTGAGGTGGTCACACTATTTCAAAAGCAGAATAAAACTCCAACAGTCAGACTGTTTCACCTGTACTTTCAAGTTTCTCATATCCATCCTTTTATTGCTCACAACAAATACATTTATCAACCATGCAAACTGACAAATTATTCCCTGCTCTATGGCAATACTATGACAAAAATAATTCAAATGTTTTCCCTCTTTTAGGAAACCCCTCTGGTTGAGATCATGGGGGAGAAATGAATCACCTGAGCTTCAGCAGAACATTTCAAGATTATGTCTCCAGTCAGGACCTACTTCACTTGAATAAGAGTCAAAGTACTGATATTGAAGAATAAGTTGTTATTTCTAGCAGAAAAATCCTTTATTTAAAACTATGTTTTTTCTCCTTTTATAATCTGCTCTAAAGTCATGGAATTAATTTTTTCAATATAAATAAAATACGTATCCGATTAATCGATGTAAATAATCGATAGATTAATAGTTGCAGTTGCAGCCCTGTAATAGCTACTTGAAAGAGTTTATTAAGACAGGCTTATCTCCCCTTTTCATACAGTTAAATGCACTCCACCACGATCTCCGAGCTACACATATGATAGTAAGTCTAGGTGAGCCTCTCCATGGGGAAGGGCTTTTCCTGGTGAGCTCCATAGGTGATCCACTGAAAATAGCGCACTGCTGCCTTTACACTTCTAATGGGCTTTATGCATTTATCACTCTGCACCAGGTGGAAGCATAGATAGACTCATTTCAGATTCCTTATAAAAAGTTTGCCGTAATGAGGCTGCAGCTGCGAGGTGCTTATGCCAGCTCAAGTACAAATTGATTTTACAGCTTTCCAAGAGGGTCACCTGTGTCCCCGGATAATTAGTGCACAGTTGCATTGTGGTGTTGGTATGTGTTTACACTGTGAGGCTATTGACAAAATATTACAGGTATCCATCTAATTTATAAAGAAATTACTTCCTTTATAATATTAGAAAGATAATACTTATAGTTGTATTTTTTTAGACTAATGACTAACTTGAAGCTTACAGTGGGATGGAAATGTATTTGAACGCTTTGGAATTTCTCGCATTTCTGCCCAAATTGGTCATAAATGTGGTCTGATCTTTATCAAAATCATAAGAATGAATAAACCGTGTCTGCTTAAACAAATTTTACCCAAACATTTACATTTTATCATATTTTTTATTGGCCGTAACATGGAAACATTCACAGGACAGGGAGGAAAAAGTAAGTGAACCCAGGAATCTCGCTGAACTGCAGCAGTTTTGTAAAGAGGAATGGTCCAAGATGAATTCCTGATCGTTTGAGCGTCTAATCTGCAACTACAGGAAAGCAGTTATTGTTACAAAAGAAGGGTCAGCCAGCTATTTAATACAAGGGTTCACTTACTCATTCTGTGTATGTTGTAAATGTCTTACGTCTTTCTGCAAAATATCTTCATAAACTAAAAAATAAATGTTTCTATTGATGATAGCACGTTGTCCAGGCCCTGAGGCAACAAAACAGCCCCACACCATGATTCTCCTGCCCTAGACTTCACAGTAAGGATAGGGTTTTGATGTTGGTGTGCTGTTCCATTTCCTCCACACATGATGTTGCGTGTTCCTCCCAAACTATTCAGCTTTGGTTTGCGAAAGGGCACTTGGATGCTCCACAGCACCACTGGAAAAATATACTCTGGACTGATTAACCCAAAGTTGAATTGTACAACATGAAACATTTAACATAGAACTTAGTTAAATAAATGTTTTTTTTATAGTTTATTAAACTATAAGGGTATGCATAAAGTAGATAAAAAAAATAAATATGATAGAAAACAACAACAATTTGAGACAGTACAAAAGCGTGAATGTATTTACAGGTGCATTAAAGGGATAGGCCACCGTTTTTACACACTGAGATGTGTTCTTACTTTAGCTTAGACGAGTTGATGCGTAACTGTCTGGTCTTTGTGCGGGCACTCGGTCACGCAAATAGACCAAAGACGTTGTTAGCATTTAGCCTCTCCTAGCATATTCATAGCTCCAAAACTGGGGTGAAGTTAGAAGCTACCAAGCTCCTCCATGCTTTCCCTATTTACTAGGGCTGAACGATTAATTGCATTTGCAATTTTATCGCGATATTACACAACGCGATTTCATAATCGCAGGGCACGCGATTTGGGAAGTAAATAGAGCAACGAGATATGGCAGCAAAGTCCGCTCCGTCGCGTGCTTTTGTTTACGTCTCAGTCTAGTTAAGGTGCGCGGTAGATTGTGGATGTACAGTGAAAATATCAGCTTTTATCATGCAGCCACCGCGAAGGAATATTGCTTTTCTCCGTTAGCATTGCGTTAGCCGCAGCGCTAATCACGCCATTCCGTCGCCGCTACTACGCGCTCTGACGACCACAGAAACTCCATCACCTCCGGATTCACACGCCTCTGCCTCCACAGACATATATAGGTGAGTCTGTGCTGATTGTAAAAAGTAAAGAGTCGTTTGTGGCTCAGTTTAGGGGGCTTATGTTTGGGAATGTTGTGGATAAAGAACTTATCTCAAAAGCATAATGACGTTTCATGACCATTAAGTATCCGCGGAGGCGATGTGCCATGTGCCTTTATTTACCTTTGCGTCTACCGCATATCCGCTCCGTAGGTCGTACAGACGCTAGATATAAACACTAAACTGCAGTATGAAAAGGGTTGGTAACTAGGATCCGAGGCAGGAGTCCGTGTCATGTCTTATTTTGCTGAGGAAATGTGCTGTTTAAGCTGAAATGTCACTAAATGGCTGCGAGTCAAAGATACGCGTCTGTGTCTGGCACCTCATGTCCCGTCTCCTTGTGTCAGTGTTCTTTTCTTTCTTCATATTGTCCAAAGTTACATCCCAAAACCAAAATGCTGCTCTTAATTCCACTGTGATTTGGCGTGTGCTCCATCTGGCCTCTCCGTGTCCATCAATAACGCGCATCTGAAGTACTATGAGTCGCAGCTCAGACAGGGATTTGATTGGCCGAAATAATAAAGTACTATTTAATAAATTAAATAGCTTATTTTGTATTAATTGGGAGCTTGATTTCCTAAAACTTTTCCAACTAGTTAAAGCAGACGTTTGTTCTTACTTTCCTGCACTTTAGTCTGGGTGATGTTACTGACTGGATCAGTGAGTTATTTTTTTTTCATATCTATATAATTTAGCATTTATTTATAGACTGTACTGTTAAGTTCAGACAGTTTAAGAAGTGCAGTCCACACACATTTTGAATAGGTCAAGCAACAATTTTGTTGCAATTTTCACTTCAAATATTGTTTATTATGAAACAGGCTGATTTATTGCTTGTGTTAGGTGAAAAATACATGAGAAGAGGACCTTGCAACAATAATCGCATATTTAATCGCAATCGCAATATTGAAGAAAAAAAATCGCAATTAGATTATTTCTCAAAATCGTTCAGCCCTACTATTTACGCACTTCGACTTTACTGCGTGGACGTCTAAGTGCTCCTAAGGTGTCATTATGCCTTACAATTTAGTGCCCCTTTTTATCCGTTTAGAAAAATCGACATGTTTAATTTTATGCAACTAGACATAGCTGTATTTAAATAGGGAAAACGTGGAAACGCTTGGTAGCTTCTAACTTCACTCCAGTTTGGGGCTATAGGAATATGCTGGGAGAGGCTTAATGCTAACAACGTATTTGGTCTATTTGCGTGACTGAGCGCGCGCACAAAGACCAGACCGTTACGCATCAACTCGTCTAAGCTAAGGTAAGAACATATCTCGGTTATTTGGGTCTTGTTTTTGTTCATGAGTCTGGTGGCGGAGGGGGAAAAAACTGTTCATGTGGCGGGAGGTATGGGTCTGGATGGGCCGTAGCTTCCTGCCTGAGGGTAGAGGGGTGAATAATCCGTGTCCAGGGTGAGAAAGGCCTGGAGGTGTACAGGTCCTCGAGAGATGGAGCTTCTCAACAGCACGCACAAAGCGCTGCAGTCGATACTTGTCCCGGGCTGTGGTACCACATATCGACATGGGCATGGAGACCTGATAGATTATTTGCTTAGGCAATAATATCACCTCAGTAACATGCAGCCTTTGCACTTTTGGACACCTTTGAATTTGGTGTTTTAGCGTTCATTTAGAGCAGGTTTTTGCCCTTTTAATGTACAACTGTATTTGTAAATGAAAGTGGAAAAGATGTGCCAGGCTTCCCATATTTAAAAAAAAGTGCCTCCCAAAGGACTAAACAAGCACAAGTCAGGGGAGAGAAAAAGAGCTAAAATATGGCTTCCTCAGATCAATAAATTATTTCCCGCCCTTCGTTTTGACATGGTGGCTGTAAATCTTTGCCTAGGACCCTAACGGTGCATCTCCAATTTTCATCCGCTGTTCAAGGCTGCCATAATAAAGGGGATACTCCCAACATTAGTTTACATTGGATTGACGACTTTATATAGATTTTTATAGCCTACAAAGAAAGACCATACTGTCCATTTTCTTAATTCAATGGTCAGAAAAGTGAATTCCCTGATAGGGGTTCAACGTCTCAAATTTGTACGCCTACATCCCAGTATGCGTCAGCTGTGCCAGGCTCTGCCGTACTATTCCCTGTCCATTCTACGCAGGGAAGTTAGTCTGGTCACGGAGCAATTGGAGCAGTTTGAACGGACGGGCCTAACAACCACAGATTGTCAGTGAAATAAACCCATTAGCAATTAGCGGACGTGACGACAGCTGTAGTCCAACTCACAAAATATGAACTGAATATAAACTCACAAGAACGCGGAGGCAAAATCCTCGACTACTTCATCCATGATTAGTTTTGGCTACGGTCGTGATTGGTTCGGCTAGGCCTTAGCAACTTGTTTACCATGTACGTCCAGACCCACCTTTTTTTGTGCAGAAAAAAAGTGGATTTGGGGGAAACTGAGTAGCGGCTTTACAGGTTAGGCGTTATTTATTTAATCATTTTGTAATCAGGGCAAATTCGCCTGGCTGCCCAAAGATTTGAGTGGGTGCTCCAGCCCTGCAGCACCCACAGGATTAGTTACACATTTTAATGTAACGCTACAACCAGCGTTGTTGTTGATTGTATGTATTGTTGCACCAGGGTCAGGTCCGCAGTTTTTCTGTAGAGTCGAATGGCTTTATGTGTGTTTCCACAGATGAAAAAGAAACAGTTGATATTTGTTGATTATTGTCTAACTCTGAGAAAAAATTAAGCAGTTGCATTAAAAAACTAGTAAAATAGGAGACATTGGCTTTCAGATGCTTTTGGATAGGTTTGGCCACTGATACCTGGAAAACCTAATCTGCTTTTTAAGAGTGTTACCATGGCAACATGGCTCTTCTCACTTCCAACTGCTGCTGATGTATATAGTTCACTGATACAAGATACAAGATATTTTATTTGTCAAACCATTCACATGGTTAGAAATTGTATTTCTCTCATCCTTGATTGTGGAGCGGGGGTGGGGGAAGAGGGGTGGGATGGAGGGCAGGGAGTTCAGCTTCCCGATGGCCTTGTGTATGAAACTGTTTTTCAGTCGACTCGACCTGGCCTGTAGATTCCGCAGTCTCCTCCCAGAAGGCATTACTCTGAAGAGACTGTGTGATGGGTGCGTAGGGTCCCTGGTGATTCTGAGGGCTTTGCGGGTGAGACGGGTGGAGTACATGTCCTTAATGGAGGGGAAAGGAGCTCCACAGATCTTCTCCGCTGCTCTCACGATGCGCTGGAGGCTCCTTCGGCAGGTGGCAGTGCTGGCGCCGTGCCACACAGTGATGGAGCTGGTCAGGATGCTCTCTATAGTCCCTCTGTAGAAGTTGCACATAACAGAGGCTGGGACTCTAGCTCTTCTTAACTTGCAGAGAAAGTAGAGACGCTGATTACTTTTCTTGACCAGAGATGTAGTGTGCATGGCCCAGGAAAGGTTCTCTGTGATGTGCACACCCAGGAACTTAGTGCTGGTCACCCTCCCCACTGCAGCACCGTTGATTGTTAGAGGAGCATGCTGGACCCGCGCTCTTTTCGAAAGTCCACAACAATCTCTTTTGTCTTCTCCACATTTAGAGAGAGGTTGTTCTGTGTGCACCACATGGCCAGACTGCTCACCTCACTCCTGTAGTTTGACTCGTCTCTGTTGTTGATGAGACCCACCACTGTTGTGTCGTCTGCAAACTTGATGAAGAGGTTTGAGTCGTACTGTACCTGGAGCACAGTCATGGGTCAGCAGAGTGAACAGGAGGGGGCTCAGCACACAGCCTTGGGGAGCTCCCGTGTTCAGTGTGATGGTTCTGGAGGACTTTCCGCCGACACGCACAGCCTGTGGTCTTCCCGTCAGAAAGTCCAGCAGCCAGTTGCACAGTGATGTGTTGACCCCCAGGTGGAGCAGTTTGTGTATTAGCCACTGTGGGATTAAAGTGTTGAATGCTGAGCTAAGTCTAAAAACAGCATTCTAACGTAAGAGTCCTTTGTTTCAAGGTGAGTGAGGGCTGAATGAAGTGCAGTGGAGATGGCATCTTTAGTTGAGCGATTGGACCGGTAAGCAAACTGGTATGGGTCCAGGGTTGGTCCTTGATGTGTTTCATGACGAGCCGCTCGAAGCACTTCATAAGAATTGGAGTGAGTGCTACCGGGCGGTAGTCATTAAAGCAGGAGGGCTGTGACTTCTTTGGCACCGGAATGATGGTGGGGGATCTGATCTGATCTGATCTGACCTGATCAGTTTTGGACATGTTACTGGTAAGAAAATGTTTCATTTATTCTATATGTTTTGTAACTAAGTTGAACATTATTTTCATGGATTGGTTTTATTATGGTTTCATTAGTTGTTCGGCATTCAGCTAATCAACTAGCTTAAGGTAACTTAAGCTAACTGACAGTTATCCTGAGTACTTTGCTGGCATATGTAGGCACTTTAAGGTCAATACAAATGTTTCAAATTAAATGTATTTATTATTAATAAATATAATAAATTCAGCTGTCATTCCATTAAAAGTCCATCAGCTTTAAGACAAACTGCCAATGTATTAGAACTTGTTAACGGTTAAAATCTCATTGTTTCCTCTGTTGTTTCCGTTTATGACTGAAGCGTCACCACCAGAGTAGGAGTTTGTGAAAAAGTCTGAAAGCCTCACATTCAGAGGTTTTGTGACTGGGCAGCCGGCTGCGGCTGTTGAAGACATCAGAGTTCTGTATGAAAGGACGATAGCGGCGTGTGAGGAGGAACTATGTCGCTCCAGAGAAGAGAACCAGAGGAGACACAGGCTCCTGGACCAGGCTCTGAGTCTGAGGGTCCTGCTGCTCAGAGTGGACACTGGCCTCAGTCTGAACCAGGTACAGACTCCACGCGTTAAAGAGGAGCCTGAGGAACAATCCGTCACACAGGAGGAAGAGCAGCTGCCAGGGTAGGTTCAACTGTAAAAATGTTTCAAAATATTTGAAGTTGAAAAAAGAGATTTGAACCTGTGTAAATAAAAAAATATATATTATAAGAACAACTTGTTTTTTCAGCTGTTGAAGTAATTTACTGGTACAATTCTATAAATTACACATTCAACATTTTTGAGACATTTCTTGTGCCAGATTTGTCTCAAAACAATTGAACCTGAAAACTGCCGAGTTATCTACTACTACTACTACTACTACTACTACTACTACTACTACTACTACTACAATATCTGTAACGAATATTTTTTTGAAGAACTTGGAGAGCAGTGAAAGTTGCAAACTCTTTAAATCTGTACAATAAGCTGTTCTTTTAGTAGTAGGCGAGTAGTAGTGATAGTACTGGTAGCAGAAGTAATAGTTGTAGTAGTACTACTGCATCTACTACAGTCATAGAGGGTTTGCACATTTTAAATAGAACCTTCAACATTGCAAATTGAGTGATAAAAGTAGTAGTAGTTGTGTAGCCGTAAATGGTAAATTATATAGCGCTTTTCTACCTTTATCAGGCCCAAAGCGCTTTACAGTAAGGAACTAGTCACCCATTCACACTCTCATTCATACACCAATGTACGCAGACACTGGAGGCAAGTAGAGTGAAGTATCTTGCCCAAGGACACAACGACAGTGTGCATTTGCGGGAGCTGGGATTCGAAACCACAACCTTCCGATCACAAGACAAGCCACTGGTACAACTTGTATTAGTTGTGTAGTTGTTGTTGTTGTGAAGTAGTAGTAGTTAGGGATGTAACAATGCACCGTGCTACGATGCACCGCGGTGCAAGTTTTAGTCCAAATTTCGTAATATTTAAGCTCTGCGGCGCGTGGCAGACGCATGTACGTGCACCTAAACAGAGCGCATGTGTGTCATCATCACTGACCCCTAAACTGGAGGCTGCAGGCAAAGTTACATCTTCCAAATACAAATGAAATGCGCGTGCCTCTGCAAAAGTTTCTCCTGCTGATGGCCACGGCAGGCTGCGGTAAAGTATAGCTCCAGTGCACTATGGTGACGCAGACAAACGCATATAAGATCCAATCTAGGTCATAATCCGCATCAAAAGCTTTGTTTCCAAAAAGGTACAAGCAGAATATTGTCCAGGAACAACCCAAACACAAGCCTCAAATCAAATGCGCTGTTTTAGCTGAAATGTATTCGTTACTTAACGAGCACACGGCCCACAGCGCTGCTTTTTTCTTTTTTTTCCTTTTCTTTAACTTTAGAACACTGTGTTTTTTATTTTGTTTTGTATTGTGAGCCCAGTGGCACATTTTACTATAAAGCAGCTTTGAAAAATTAGAAAGCATTTTCAATGTATTTCTGAAATTACATAAACTGCCTAATAATGAACATTTAGGCTATTTTATTTCAAAACTGACTTATTAGCCAATTATATCTAATATTGACATTAGATTCTAAGTATTTTTGATTCACTTCTTCAGGTCAGTCTCAGAGACCAGTGATGTGTGTGTGAAGACTGAGGAGACCTCTCAGCTTCATCAAAGACAAACTGAGCTCCAAGAGAAAACACAGGCAGAAGACTTCAGCTCAGAGCCACATTTCCACTCAGAGACTGAGGGAGACACAGAGCACTCTTCTGACAATGACAACGATAAGGACTGTCAGGTGTCCAGATGCACAGATGGAGACAGAAGCTCACGGAGACAACCAAGTCCAGATCAGAGATAACAGCATCAAACTCTCTGCCCAAAGCAAGTCTGCCCCGGGGACAAGTGCCACTGTCAACAAAGGAGACAAGTCTGGTACTAACCAAGGAGCGGAGGGGAAGACGCACCAGTGCTCTGTGTGCAACAAGAGATTTATCACGTTAGAGTTCACACAGCAGAGGGGCCTTACTGCTGATCCATATGTGAGAAAACCTTTACCCAAAAATCGAATCTAAATGCACATAGAAGAACACATACTGGAGAGAAGCCTTACTGCTGCTCCATATGGGAGAAAACCTTTACCGTAAAATGTGCTCTAAGTGCACATAGAACACACACATTTTATATATCATTTGAATTTATTGTCCTAAGTGGTGTTTTGAAAGTTGTTAAACAGTATCTAGTGTTCCGTTTTAGTTAAAATACTTTATTTCTACTTGTGACTGTTCTCAAGTTAGGAGTTAGGAATGTCAATTTTTTTCCTCATCTTTGATATTTTGAATACTGTTTCATGGGTGTTGCTTGTTTGTCAGATTTTTTAATTAAACCTTCTCTGAACTTTCATAGAGGTTTTTCATCTCTAGTGTCTGTAATAGTGTCTTAGATGGATTTTAGCTTTGGCCTAGTCTTAGTTTAATGTTTGACCTAGTTTTGTCATGGTTAATCTGAAGCTCAACGCACACCAGAACGCAGTGCGTCGGCACGTCGCGTCCATGTGGGATTTCAACACACACTGGAGCGCGCCGCATCACGCCTCTTCAGAGGCTTTTCTGGAACCGTGCGGGGCTTTACACACGTGATTTATACATTTATCATAAATTAAAAAAGACACGTATGTCCGTGTTGTAAGAGAGAGAGCAAACGTGGCTCTTTTTTGTAGGTTAATAGCGAGTTAGAGACAGACACGAGTTTAACATGCTTTCCCTGATGCATGAGCCCTGACGATGGTTTCTCTGTCTCCGCGGCGTCCCTCTTAAATAAGTTCACCAGACCCGCCTCTGTGCCTGTGCAGGATGGTTAAAAGCCTGTGTTTTTCCTCTGCGGCGCCACGTCTGGATTCAGCAGATCTGGCGCAGGGTCCAGCGTCGCCGTTTTCACTGCAACCTCGGTGTGCGTTCTCTCATAGAAAATAAAGGAGGCGGCTCTTTTGCCACGCGTTAAGATGTTTTGGTGTGCCTTGGGCTTAAAGGGATTTTACTGTTGATGACTGGAAAGGATAGTCGATAAAGACTGGGATTATGTAATATGTGGGGAAGCTGGCCAATGTGGTCAAGTAGGAAGCAGACTCAAAAGTTCCCATAGTAGCCAAAATGTATTTCTCTGTGTCAATGTGGCAAAAGAAAACTTTACATATGTACAAAAAATAACTGTCAAAAATGCTTAACAGAAACCAACAAACAGAACTTAACTGAACTCAGGAAACATACCACATGTACCCAGCTACATGGTTCCCCCAGACTGATTGCAAGACACCTTTTAAAACTCCCCAGCAGGGCACTGATCCCCCAGATCAGGCCATCTCTCGAGGTAACTATCAGGTAAACTCACTGTTTAAACTGTTTGGCGAGTACGTTTTTCTCCCAACACTTCCCATTCCCCCGGTTACTTCAACCCTCAAAATATATGTTTAAACTTAGACATATGTAAACACAAAAATACGAAAATACAAGAAACTTGAAACTAGTTCCCCCCCCCCCCTTGCACATGGGCTGGTCCATGGGCAGAGCAAAGTTTTTAAATATGGCTGCCTGCAAGGACACACCCCTTTCCGGACCAGGTGGCAAATATTACCTTGATTGCAATACCATAAACAATATAAAACATTTAACGTAAATACTGTGTGACGCTTTAACTGAACAAATAAACAAAACAAACCCGGGATAGTTATGTTTAACTGTTGCAAAAATTACGTTTGGCTTTTATGCATTCTCCTACGCACCTGTTCTATACAAGAGATGTGCGAAGTATATTGTCAAAAATTATAACTATGAAACAATGAATACATAAACTTATAACTAACGTGTCAAAAGAAATTAATGGGACAAACCTACTTTGTCACATAGGCATCCAAATTTGAGTTAGCTTCTGATCAGTCTTGCAGACTGAATCTTTTGTGCCAATAATTCCTTCCATTCACCCTGGCCTCGCAGTAAACAATAGTCATAAAGCTACAGCAGCGCTTTCACCAGAACAGACCCTTAAATGAGATCATTAAAATCACTGGGCTCGTCCTGGTTGGATAATATTAATATGTAAAGAAATTAAATCAGAGGCAATAGTTCTTTATGTCCAGACGGTCAGCGGATGAGTGAGCGTAGTTTAAGGAATACATTGACGGCACTATTTTGCCCACACATTAAAAAGCTGTTGTTCTCGATGTTGGTATGTGAAAAGAAAAGAACAACCAGGCAAAACGGAGCAACATTACATTTCCACTCACTTTTTCTGTGGAATTAACACGCCACAGTTTTCTAGAGCTTGACACTTGTTGACAGTTTGGGTGGCTCAGCAGTGAGAGTGTGCGAGTAAGGGCTACAATCTGCCGAGGTGTGTTTACATGCATGCGTCCAATTTGTGTTCATTCACATGCAGGGACGAAATTAAGAATAAGAATAGAATAATTTCATTCTTTGAAATATAACACTGTGTGAATGGAACCTGGTAAAAGCCAGATTTATATTTATATTAATTTTAATACAATACAGACTTGCCACTCAATTTGCTACTGTGGAACGCTAACTGCCTGTTGTTGCTATGTAATGGCATCACACGCACAACCTACATGCATAATCTATAGTAGATAACAACATAATCCACTGTTGGAAATTATTCTCCCACATAATTGGATTCAAACAAATCAGTTTAAACAATGTCAATTTATTTTTGCAACAATCCAGCTTGCAGTGTATGGGAATGTGAATGTGCGATAACTTACAATTTAACATTCCCCATGTTTACAGTGCAGTATCTTAACATAGAAACTTCTAAAGATGAAACATAGAAACCCCTAAAGATGAAAAAAATGTGTAGTGTTCCTCTGGCGTTGGATCCAGGACATACTGTAAATTGTTATTATACTGATAGCATAATGTTTATCAGTGTGCTTGAACCTGGAACCAGTGTGCTTCCATTAAATGGTAAAGGTTTGTTGGTAATGAAAAGCAGGAAAGAATCCGCACCAAACCTTTTAATTGCTTCACCACAGTTCGTTTGTGAGTACACTGCATTTGCTGTTCCTTTTTACTATCAAACGTTTATGTAGATTCTTCCTTTTCCCCCCATAACTTTCAGAAGATTTTAGATTTGATCTTCCTCGGTCAGCTCATACTTGAAACCTGTTTATCACATTTTTCCACATTTCATTGAATAATTTCACCAGAGACACAACCACTGTCTAAAATGAACATGTATATCTTTCTTCTTGTTTGTTGCCTTTTGCTCGCCTCTGTTTCCTAGCGATAGCAGCTTGCGGTTTGGCATGTTCTGACTGACAGGGTTATGCTAGGCCAGTGAAGTCGTGTCATAGGAGCACCATCCATCTATTCATTAGGGGCCTGTCACTACCTGCCACGCATACACGTCTACATTTACCATAGTCTTCATTAGTCTTGTCATTTTCATTGTAGTCATTAGTTTGTACATGGTTAATAGAGAAGCTTTGCCGTGTTCATTTTGAACGGAAGGAAATGTGAAAGGCGAATGTGTCGAACTGAGCCTCGACAGTTATGTATCAGGCTGATATGATTTACAAAATACAATTTAGGAGATTAAGAGATAATCGGCTGCAGAGCTCCATTTGCGTGCACCAAACTTGCTTCCCCCATCACCCCTTTTTTTCTTACATGTAAATAATGAAATCAGATGAAACCAATCTTTTGGCCATTATTGATATATGTTTTTTCCAGAAAATGCCGGGCAGATAATCCACCTTTGACAGATGCAATAAAAGAAATCCACTGTTTCCTTCAGGACATCATTTTTATTGCGTAGCCATGGCTTTAAAGGAGACATACCAGACAAAAATGACTTTATTTATTTTTTAAACATAAGTTCCCTTGTCAAAAGACATACGTGGTAAGTTTGTTTCATTCTTTTTATATACTTTGTAGTCATTTCTGTGTCTACTACTGAAGCTGGATGTTGTTGCATCTTAGAGGAAACACCACATTGTCCACCACTCTCCACCACCGGACTCATTCTGAGCAGTTTTGTGTAACGTGGTTGGCCCTGCATTGTGTTATTTAGTGGGAGACAAACGGCCAGGAGACGGAGTAGTTCACAAGAGGGTCTTCATTTGAGCTACACTTACAGTATGTAATAGCTGGTCAGAGACACCAACAACAAGAAGTGGTGTCAAACGTTAACAACTTTTTCCATGTATTTTTAATATGAAAATTACAAATTGGGAAACTAAAAAAAAAAGTCTTTATAACATCTACAAGCATTTCACATTCATACAGTAAGGAAATAAATGGAAAAATACAACTTTTAGATAAACTTTAACTCAAAACATTTCACCACCACCAAGATTTAATCGTGCCCTTTTCTAACTCATATACTGTATGGTCCTTTTCTCCCAGCTCCCTTTCCCCCCCCCCATTACTTCTTCTTCATTAGTCTGTCCGGCCTCAGGCAAAATCTTATTGTTCGCACGACCTTTCACTTTAGTCCTAATGCGCCACACTCAAAGGGCATCTACCCACTTCAATTATCAATACATGCATGCAACACGGAGCTGAACAGGTGCCTTAGTGCTCCATTGCCAGATTTCAAAAGGAACAACAACGCACATCCGGCAAACAGGCTGCAGAGGCCGTATGTCAAACCAGTTAATACTTTAAAGACAATAATGAGTGCACACAACACTGGGATTTACTCTATTCATTGCAAAGATTCAGAGTGCTAAATAAGAGCATTGCATTGGAGAAACTAAACAGCAACTACACAGTCAGCAGTTCATCTCCATCCGAAAGCCACAGGCCACTCCTTTGAAGACAGTGAGGTTAAGAAAGGAAATGGTTTGAGAGAGGGGATGAAGAAACAATCCTTTCCATAGACAGAGTGGGATAACGTGGCAGTTCCAGAACCAATAGCATTAAACCATGCATGTACTTATTGTTTTGTTTTTGTGCTCTAAATCGCTGTTTCTTAAACTTCTCCCACCACCTCATAAAATGTTTGACCTTTCAAGTACTACCAGTAATACATTTTGTCCAAACTGGGCACAAACCATGTCGAATAGAAGAACCTAACCTTAAATGCATTTCTAGAGCATACATGGAAAAATCGTGGTTAAAATGAATAAAGTCTTGTCATTTTTCATACCACTTTTACTATTTTGGAGTAATAGAGAAAAATCGTTTTGAAAAATGTTCTTCAACCTGCATTTGGCTGCTTTACAGTATTTCCATTTGAGTGAAGCACTAAAGCCGTGCCTTATCCGCGGGGTGAACTTTAATTAATTTCCAAGGGATTAGTGCATTATATGAAAGCCAATGGCTTTTTCATGGACATTTTTTTGGGATACAGCCTTTGTAAGTCATGGTGGCATGGTAGTTTTTGTTTTTCCCCCCGTCTGCTTCCCCACATGACTATACACCGTGACACATAATGATGCAAAATCAATCCCCAGGCTGAAATACTGATTCTGAAGATACTCTTGGCGTTCCTATTGTTGAGAAATGTAAATAAAAAAACGTTTTGGTTTCGTTACAGGCGTGGACTTTAAGATGAAGACCCTTGTCATAGACGGCATCAAAGTGCGGATACAGATCTGGTAAGTTAGCGCCACAGTGTCGTAACTATGAACACGCATCTCTTCTTATTGGCAAATAATTTGTTTGAAGGGACACAGCGGGTCAGGAGCGATACCAGACCATCACTAAGCAGTACTACAGGCGCGCGCAGGTAAGCATCTCCACTGCAGTACAAATTACAGTTGTGTCACATCATACGCGCTGCCTGAAATATGCAGCCTCTCATATCATAAGTCAGAAAATGTATAGATAGACAGAAGGATGGATGGATGGATGGGTCTTCCTCTCAGAATCCTTGTACTATATCATGCACCCTTTCTCTGTTCATGCCCAAACTTACTTTCAATCAACTCCTCTAGAATATATAGATTTTGTGACAATAGGTTAATAGGTGAAAATGAAAAAGTTATAGCATTGGAACTACAGATAAAGATCTACAGAAAGGGAGGCTATGAATATATTTGTATCTCCATGTGAATAGATTCTGTCCTTTGAGCGAACATTGTGGAGCCAGTGAAATGGTATCTTTATAATGTCAGATTGAAAGTGGAATGAAACCTGTGAACCTGTAATCCATCATTTAGCAGACTGTGACAGACGTCTGTTCAAAAGCAGGCTGTTTAAGTCACACAACAAACTGATATTATACATAGGTCACATGACTTACTATTGTTATGGGAGCCATTGGAGGGCTTTTGGCTTTTTTTCATCAGTAATTACTTTTCATTTGTCCCAGGGTATCTTCTTGGTGTATGACATCACCAGTGAGCGATCGTTTCAGCACATCATGAAGTGGGCCAGTGACGTGGACGAGGTGACACACACTCTATATTTACTTTCGACAGGCGTCATCTGACTCTTGGACTATTTCCAGGATGCGCTTAGCTATTGTCAGTGTGAAATGTTAACCCCAACAATGGGTATACCCATATTAAAGCCACACTGCAGACGTTTCCAGGTTATATGAGTAACAGCACCCTGTTTCTGGATTGATTTCTCTTATGGGATACTAATAAAGGACAAACTATTACAAATAATCATCTGTTTATGTTATATCTTGTATCACCACGTAGCTGCTGTTATCATGCTCCTGTCTCATTACCTTTAATTGTCTTGCCCTTTACAAAACGCCCTTGTTCTGTATCTCTTTATTATGACTAATATGTCCATCATTTCATTTCCTCCAAAGGCCATACAGTAACAGCAGCTTTATTGAATGTAGTGCCATACTCCTCTGCTCTCATTTCCTGCCTTCTGTGGCTTTGTGGCTTGTACACAATACTGCCGTTGTGACATTTAATCTGTGTTTTTCCCGGTACAATTTCGTGCAGTACGCGCCCGATAAGGTGCAGAAGATCCTGGTGGGGAACAAAGCGGACGAGGAAAACAGGAGGCAGGTGGCCACGGAGCAAGGCAGCAAGGTGGGGTTTGTGTTACGGACGGCGCAGTTTCGTCGGGGATGTTTGCGTCAAAGTCAAATGTTGACACGCTGTTTTGTCTTCAGCTGGCCAAAGCGTACGGGATGGACTTCTTCGAAACAAGTGCCTTCACGAATCAGAATATAACAGAGGTGAGCACATCTGCTTTCATCCAATTACACAATGGAGATACTTTTTTTTCACTCAAACTTGGCTGTAAATACTGTTTAAGTGGCGCTACCCCGCAGGAGAAAGTTGCAAGGGTGTTTTTTGGGCCAGAGACACCAGGGGGACATGAAAGACCCCCCAATCATCCTATCATCCTATTAACACTCTGGGGCAGCGCACCAATCATGGGAGAGGGAAGCAGTAAGACCATTAGCCAGTCAGGAGCCAGGCTCAGAGACTTCCACAGCCAGATTTAAATACAAAAAACAAGTGTTCAGTACCCAAGATGACACCGGATATGGCTAAAATGGAGGAGCTGGAGGCCTGGGGCTGTAACAGTGAGGCAACACAAAAAGTAAAAGCGTAAAAAACAGTTACACAAAAATGTTTGGTACTTGAACTTAGACTGTTAAGACCACCAATCTCCTGAGTTTACTGTTAAACCCATAGCCCATTCAGGCCATGGAAGTGCCTATTTTTTTCACCCTTTAAAATATTTCTTGTAGAATATACGCATATTAGGCCCAGTGAAATAAAGCTGAGCCAATATGGGTCCTTAGGCATGTTGATGACAATGTTATATTCAGAAATGTAAAGGTGGATCATGCACGACAAAATAATGTTTTGACACATGTGGGTCTCAACCTCAGTGGACACAGGAGGGTGGAATTGAACCGGACTGAATTTATTAACCTCTTAACCCCCACTTTAACCAAACACATTTTGTCCAGTTTGGCTTCACCCAAATCTAAAAACTATTTGACTGGAGACTTACAGGCCAGTAATGCCTCATTTGAAAGCTAAGATCTACTAAAGGGATCAAAGATTTTTCCAAGCGTTGTTGCCACGTTGTCGTCACTTTTTTGTTGCCCTTTTTGACTCTTTTTTTTTTGCTTTTTTGTTCTTTGTCACCCTTTTGATTTTTCATTACTTTTTTGATGTGTTTTTGTAACTTTTGTGTTGCCTTGTTTCCGCTTCTATTGTGACTCTGTCTCTCAAGAAGCTTTCCGATTTGGGTAATGCCGAACTGGAGAAAATGTGCTCGGTTAAGGTGGGGGTTAAGAGGTTAATCCGTTCAGTCCTGTTCAATTCCACCCTCCTGTGTCCTCAGACGTTCACGCGACTGGCAGAGCAGGTGCTGGCGGTCCACAAGAAGGACGTGGATCTCCTGCAGAGCTCCCTGAGTGGCGAGCTAAACCTGGCCGCTCTGGAGGAGGAGGAAGGGCTGTGCGATCACATGAGTGCTGACCAGACTAAAGCCTGCTGGTGCTAGGACCAAACCAGGGACCTTTCTGAAAAGCGCCATCAGAAAGACCCCGCTGGCTGTTTTTCAAACTGTCCTTTTGTGGGTCGTCAAGCCGTGCTGAAGATGCTGCCATTGGGAAGCCATTTCGAGGATAAATATGGGACAACTTGCCTTGGAGAGTTTGGTGGAATTGACTAGGGTGGGGCCAGAAAAAGTGTTCTTGTCTTGTCAACGCTGCTGCCCTTAACGGTATTATTATCCAAACAAACCTCGCCATATGGGCTCCTTTCACATTCTAACTGTTTAACCTCATTGTTTTTTATTAGATAATACTCACAAAACATACTGTATACTATTCATGGGTTTCAGTGACATGATCTTTTCCTGCTATGTTGCATATTTTGTGGAGGTTTGCCATTCTAAACTCTTTTTATTGTAGCAAAAGGTTCATCTGTACAGGGATGCCTCTCACCACAACACTCTTCATCGGCAACTAACAATCGTTTAGCAGCAGGCTGAATATACCGATCTAAAAGGCTATACTTCCACTCAACGTTAACAATGTTTAAGCAAGTTTGGAATAGCTTTCTAGAATAAATACTAGTGATGCCAACAACACAGGTATATTCAACTTAACCACTGTACTCAAGAGGATCTGTACTTTACTTGAGTGATATTTTTGTTGAGAATTTATCATTTTTACTCCACAATATTTGAAATATTATTGTAATACTTTCTACTCCACTCTATTTCTATAAAGGCTCCAATGTAAAAAAAAAGTTTAAAGTTGTGTACCGTCTCATGTGAAAGTCCTACAATGCACACTCCTGAACAGTAGGGGGCAGTGTCTAGATGTACTTTAAATGCCGCCGACTCACGACGACAAAGACGAAGGTTTGTCCCCATTGTGTCTTCGTACGGGTGTTGAATTTGAGCGCGTATTTTTTTTTTTTTTTTTTTTAACCCGTACAGTTTTGCAATTCTTTCAAACGCTTTTCACTTTTTACACTGAGTACTTTCGTATTTTCAACAGCATACACTTCAGTACTTTCACTTCAGTGATCATTTGACGGTGTAATCTTTACCTGTATTGATGCCATTTTGAGCTGTTACGCAAATACTTTGGATACTTTGGATAGCGCTGAAAACAACCCAGTACAGATGATGGTTTTAACCTTTTGCTCCAACGGAAAACTAATGCTTCTTATTTGTCAACTCTTGAGACCATTGGATATTGATTTAAACGTGATGAAAAGTGATATAAGCTTGATTTCGGCAACTCCACAGAATTTACAATTGATATGGCTATATTCTATACATTTTACAAATAACCACTTATTCTTCCCTACATGGAGCCTCCTCAGCCCCGTCCCAGGCATATATCGATGAAGGCGTATGTTGTAGCGGGATATTTTAACCACTAGAGGGTGCTATGCGCGCACGCTATTTGTCCCCGTTGTGGATGTGACTGCACTGCCTTGACTTCTGCTATACCTTTATTGAGAAATGATATGCATCTCTGTTTCATTTGGTTGCTTTCCTTGCAAACGCTGGCCCTCTAGCAGTAGAGCTTTTTTCTTTTTCTTCTGTAGCAGCTTTGTTTTGTTTTGTTCTTTTATAGCAGACTATGAGGCAGACGGGAGTTTCCCAAAAGCACTTCTGACCATTATGCAGTAAAGTATTAAGAGGAAACACAATACGTTTTATTTATGTTGAATTATAATGCGCGTTTACATGCACTCGAGTAGCCCGGTTGTGAATGGGGGATGTGAAGTATCCTGGTGTTCTCTGTGTCCATGGAAACACAGGGTTATAATGCGAAACTAGGGTCACTGGGACGTTCCAAAAGGAGTATCCTGGTTTCACCTCGCGCCTATTTAAATGAGCATGTGCAAACCCTAAAGACGAATGCGGCGACCCTAGCTTGGACCTGGGCCTTTAAACCGCTTGTGTCCCGTAATGATAAACTGTATTTTGATTGTTTTTTTCTTCACTTTTTTCATACATCCCTGAAGCTGCTCCACATTTTGACGCGCTTCCTTGTGTAGCTCTCTTCCCCATGTTTAGAGAAAAGTCCTGTAAAGCCGTGATATTTCCTAATAACCGGGATACTCGAGCGTATGAAAGCTCCTCGTGTATAGGTCAACTCCTTAAAGTCTAGCATCCTCAAAGCATAAGTAGCTCTCAGCCATTTGTATTTGGTCAAAGTAGCTCCTGAGGCCTGGGGATCTTAGCGCTGTACATATGAACTAGATTAGTATGGGCCAAGATTATTGTAGATTGTAGGGCTATAGAGAGGTAAATAGCCAGATTTATTTAAGAATAAACTGAATGATCTTATTGCCCACTTTTTATTGAGTCCATTTGACATGAATGGGATTTTTGCATGCAATCTACTGTTGTGTACCAGTATTTATTTTTAATGCGACTTCAGTGAAGTTACTACAGCCGGATAGAGTTCCTGAGGAAGTGTTTGACCAGAGTTGCCTGCAGGACCAAGATTACAGATGTGAAGCTACTACTGTTACTACTATTACTGCTACTACTACCATTTCTATATCGGGTTGTGTGATGTTGGGGCTACACCAAGTAGCCTATGTTTGTTTCCAGAAGCTTTTACCTTTAGACTTGTATAAATGTATGTGTGTGAATATTAATGCTACTTGGCGTTATGTCAGACGTTTATGATTAAAGACTTGCAATTCTAAAACTGCAAGGGTTTGTTGTATTATTATGGAGGTATGAATGGTCGACATTAACCATGAACGACACTGACACCTAGTGGACAGCGCGACGATTAACATCCTGCAATGTGGAGAAAACCCTGGGTAACTTGTAACAGTGGTTACTTGGAAATGTTTAAAATATATATTTTTTTCAATGATCATTAGCAGTAAAAGGTTTGAATTGTTTTGTTTTGTTTATTTTATTGACACAGCTAAATATCCATAAATCTGAGTTTAACTGATCATTTTCTAAATAACTGACTGCACCATAGGGTTAAGGGGTGCTTTGTGTAGAAATTAAAGAGTCAGCATAAGGTTTCACTGACGATTTATTGTTGTACGTGTCAAAGCCTTAAGAATCCCTCCTGGTTATTATGTCTGTTTTTTTTTTGTTTTTTTTTTATTGGACTCATATCAGGATATAGAACCAATTTCTCTAAAAGTGTTCTTTTTTTTTTATCAGCCGTTCAGCCCAGCGATCTAATACCATATTTAGCTCGTATCCATTTACTATATCAACTAAATGTAAGTATCTAGGGATTAACTTTACACAAGAATTTTCTGGTCTTTTTAAACTTTGAAGTTCATGACAAGGATCGAACAAACAAAACAGAATTTGGACAAGTGGGTTAACCTTTCAGTTTCTCTAGCGGGAAGAATTAAAGGAATAGGCCACAGTTTTTCTTTGGTCCATTTGCGTGACTGAGCGCACGCACAAAGACCAGACGGGTACGCACCAACTCGTCTAAGCTCAGGTAAGAACGGATCCGTGTTTTGATCAGTTGTGTCAGAAATGGCTAATACAGAGTTCAAATATTTACAAATTTGTAGTTTTGTTAAATCAATGTTCCCATCTTTTCCTCGTCCGCCTCCCAACTCGGACATGATTTACTTTTAACAGATCTGTTGAAAAAAGGGTCCATTTCCAAAATGTGTGATGAACTGTCAGACATTGAATATATACCTTCTCTTGATCACCTAAAGGAAGCTTGGCAACAGGACATTGGAATAAACATCACTGCCTCTCAATGGACTAAAGCTCAAGACAACGTCCACTCATCTTCAGTCTGCGCTCATCGTGGACCGCTCCAATTCAAAGTACTCAAAGTTCACTAGCTCGCACTTTCTGGAACTGTCCTAACAAAAACACTTACTGGACTAAAGTGGAATCAGTTACACCCTGACCCTGGGCTTGAGCTTTTTGGAGTACCCCTAGTAACGGCTAAACAGAAAAAATATTATTATTATTTCAGTACTAGCTAGAAGGCTGGTAGTATTAAATTTGAATAAAATAAACCCTCCAACCTATATTAATCTGTTAAATGATGTAATGAAGCGCTTACAATTGGAAAACATTACATTTGAATTATAGGGAAATATATGGCCTGGCCTTTTGGTAAAAATCACCATTAGATTTGAAAATATTTATCTGGGGAACCAAAGAAGCTTATGACATATTATCATAATATATGTTATGATATTATCATAACATATAAAAATATGTTATGTTTGAAGTACACACTAGCAAACAAAAGACTTGGCCTTTGTTTAACTAAAAACAGCTGCTGAGTCTCTACTGGTAAATCCATCTAACACACAATAGTGTCCTCATGTTTGAATGTGAACTCCAGCATTTTACCTTTTAAAATGTCCCATAGTGTATGATAGAAAAAGTCTGCAGCAAATCCCTTAATGCTTAGCGATGTGTCAGAGCTGACATGTTTTGGCAGAACCAGACTCTGTACTTCGCTTAGAACAGCAATGACGGTGCGTACTGCATATTCATGAGTTTCCAGTTGACGTCCCTCTCTCGTTCGCCCCCTCACGCATGAATCCCATACATTTCTATTCTACACAATATTAACGTCATCTGCGGCCGGTAATTGTGCCTGTCTGACATTTCCCAGTCTGTGACATAACGGTGAGAGTGCGTGGGAAAAGGATAAAGCAGAATAAGCCCATAGCCTTGCTCAGTGACGGACTGGCCATTGGGCAATGTGGGCAAATGCCACTGTGGCCTCCTGGTCTCATCACTTGTTGTGGCCACATCACAAACAAATAAATAGGCTAAATAAAGCGAGGAAGCGGCCGCCTATTGGCGCAATGGCTGCAAGCGGCAGCACCACCAGCGGCTCGCTCGCCGCTCATCACAACTTGTGGCGCACAACCATATAAAAAGGCTAAATAAATAAATAAAGCGGAGATGCGGCCGCCTTTTGGCAAATGTGGCCTCTCTGCTAAAATTGCCAGGGCCTCTTTTTGGTGCCAGTCCGCCACTAGGTTGGCTGTGTGTGCGCGAGGGGGCAGAGATGTATCGATGTTATCTTTAGAGCGGAACACACTCGACATGGACTCAGTAGTAACGCTTGTTTTTTCCTTTAAAAGAAAGGTTAAGGCCAGTGAAAGTCAGGCTGTCTATAAGGTACACAACTCGCCAGCCTTAAAGGGGACATGTGCAAAATCCACTTTTGTGTTGCTGTTGTTGCCTTTATCCATGTAACAACTTTGTTCCATAATCAAAAACATCACTGGACTAGTATTTTGCTTCATGTGCATGCACTTTTTCTTGTATTTGCATTTGTCGTAGGTAGGGCCAGGGTTAGCATACCCTCCTCATTAGCTCCCGACAAAGTGTGCGGCACATTTCTTTCTTTGTTCTCCTCTTTGGCATATTATCAGCGTCTTTTAAAGTGATAGTCCGGAAGTCTAAATATATGACACATTTTATAAAATGTGCATAATGGACCACCCAGTGGCCGACTCCTGGCCACCCCATTTCTGGTGGCGCCACTGGGACCACCTGGTCTTGCATGTTGATGTGAAGTAAGTAATAATACAGGTGCTCATCATATAATTAGTTCAACATGCATAGACTCACACAGACAAAAGCAGTGATCAGGGAGATTTATTGACATGTGTATTAGTTTTGGCGATCAGACCCCGGCGTAGACATCGATGTATAAGTCAGTGTAGGTGTGACATACACAAAATGTATAGTCACATATTTTATGTTATTTAATTATGAGAGTCATGCTATTTGTGTTTAGTTAAGGGAGAAACCTGGGAACGATTTATTAATGCATGTTTGATTTGGTAGGGATCGCAATTATGGGGTGCGCCACAAGGGGGCATTGTAGTGAGCAGGCTGTGGGTCCGCCTGGCGGGGCCTTCTTGCCAACACGTTGGCAACTTCCTTTCATACAATGAAGCGAGGCTGCGTCAACCGACAACTCACTGCCTCCTGTCTTCTGTTTCCTATGATACAGGTAGTAATGTTCTAAGCACATGCTAAATAACACATACATGTAAGGTATGATATTGTGGTTAGAGATAGCCATTCAATCGTGCTATAGCGTGAACACGAGGTCTAGTAATGGCGGCGCCCCCGCTCTTGACTTGAACCCACAAAAGTGCATTATCCCAAATGAAAGTTTTGCTAAATGGTTTTGGATAAAAAAGGGTGTTTAAGATTTTTGAGACAGTATAAACATTTTTCTAGTGTTCAGTATTGTGTATAAATAAAAGGATTTATAAGCAGGTCAAGCCGTAATAGGAACAAGGTTTCAACTTTTTGTCAAGTATTGGCTTGTGTACAATGTAGAAAGCTACAAGTATAAGAAAACAGTATTGATGTTTACTTATTTTTGTTTGGTCATGTGTGTTGTCAGACAATAAAGGTCGAATATGTTTGTTGATCAGACACAGACTAAATATGTAAATTTATTTGATTTTGTATTAATATACAATGAAGCGAGGCTGCATCAACCGACAACTCACTGCCTCCTGTCTTCTTTTTCCTATCATACAGATTATATCTACTATTACTGCTACGGCAACCCCACAGCTTGGGGCCCGTAACATAGGTAAACAGCTTGGAGTTAGGGATGTCTTCCCCCGGAGCCTGGACACTGGTGGTGGTATAGGAGAAGCCGTGGATGAAAGAGATGGAGTGGAGGCGGGTCGCAGCGCAGCTGGGAAGCGAACGGATCATGATTGCTGGGGCTTAAAAGCGGGACCGATGGCGATGATTGGCTGCTATGGAGGAGCAGCTCTGACGCTGATGTGGAGGTGTGGACCTTTCAGAAGCGATCATTGGCTGGAGGTTGATGACGTTGAAGTTTGTGTACCAGGCTGAATTAACATCTAGGCTTCATAATATCATCAAAAAGTGCATTCACTTCTGTCATTCAACTTAAAATGTGAAACAAATATATGATATACATGCAAAGTAATGTAATCAAAATGATAACAAATAAAGGCTTGACATATGTCACTTTGCATGTAATAGCAAATAGAGTCTATATCATATATTAGTTTAACATTTTAAGTTGAATTACAGAAATAAATGAACTTTTTCATGATATTCTAAGATAACGAGCGCTTGTATATATATATATATATATATATATATATATATATATATATGTTTGGAAAGTCCCTCCTTCCAGGATCTCAGCAACTAATCAGAGTCTAGTATCCTCCCGCGTCGACCAATGAGATGAGGTTTTCCTGCGAAGCGGCCTGTCAGGTCCAATCAGGAGGGAGGGGGAGGAGCTTGATCATTCCTGCTCTCCTCATTTTGCAAACTATGAAGGGCTTTCTGGTTAAAGAGGGAGAAACTGGATTGTTTACTTTCAAATTTCACTCTCATCAGTTTGCAAACTTACAGACTATCACTTTAAGTAATACATTTCATTTGCTGAGGGAAATCTCTGTAAAATGAAAATACAAAATACAAATAGCTGAATATGAATTGTGGAACGGGGCTTGTATATGCATATAAACATATCTGTTGCAGTCAGCATTACAAACGTTCTCAATCTGCTTTTCAGTTCTAATATCCCACAGTTGTTAATAATACAGTAACCTTTACAGTGATATTTTTGTACAGCATTAGTCGGAGGGTTTCACAGCAGGACTGCCATTCATCGAGCACAACCAGGAGATGACTCCCTCCCACTCATCCTAAAAATACCTGACCACCACCTCTTTTTCTCATCTCGCTCGTCATCTTCGCACGTTCCCCAATCGTCTCGAGGAATTCACAAGAGGGAGCAGACAAAATAGCTAAGAATCACACTTGGCGCTGCAGCCGAGCGCTGCATGTAGGTGGTGGTTTTCTTGTACAGCCGATCTAACGTGAATGATTCCTTTTTGTTGCGTTCATCATCTTCTCTTGCCACCTGTGGTTCCTCTGTGCCTTTTCTAAAATAAAAAACGCCTTGTTAGGAAACCTCCTCCGCGCAGACGCCTTGACGACTCGTACAAGGATCAAAAACAAAAGTGCCAGCAGCAGGAAGGGGGCTGTGAAAACATCAATTAGGATCAGAGACAAAACACAACAGTATTCAAGCGTTACAGGCTAAATCTGCATCATGTTTAGCTTAGCTTGAAGTGGTAAGTTAAACAAGAAGTGGAAAGTTTGGTGGTTTGTTGTCGGCCTACTATAAATATTACAAAATGTGCCAATCAATGTTTCTCCCCTGGAACCGCCACCTTAACGTGGTGGAGGGGGTTGAGCGCCCGAATGATCCTGGGAGCTCTGTTGTCGGGGGCTTCGTGCCCCTGGTAGGGTCTCCCATGGCAAACAGGTCCCAGGTGATGGGTCAGACAAAGAGCGGTTCAGAAGCCCCTTATGAGAGACCAACAGGCCCAGTTAGAACCATGAGGCCGTCCTTCTGTGGACCCACCACCTGCAGGAGGAGCCATAGGGGCTGGTGCAATGTGAATTGGGCAGCTCCAACAGCTGCCCCCACAACCCGGCAACGGACAAGTGGAAGAAAAAAAAAATGGATGGATGGACAGTGATGCATGAAGACCGTGTCCATATAAATGAAGAAGTCGGCACAAAATATTGTGTTCTTTGAGTAAAAGGCATTTCATCAAAGAAAATGGCATGACTGAAATGTGTACAGCAGCATATATTCCCCACACTGAGTAATAAAAAAATGGCAGTAAGAGCATCTCACAATGATTAAGTTTGACATTATTCCTTCTTGAGCTTCCCAGTTACAAACCCACTGTAGAAAAGCTCTGCATTGTGTAAAATGATAGTATCATTCGTGACCAGGACCATGCACAGCCACTGGGTGCATACACCTGTCAACACAGTAATACGAGAACATTCAAGTGTTCAATTTCCCATACGCGGGCACACTCGCACAGCTCGTCGCAGCTTAATGAAAACAAATTAAAGTCTGATCAAATGTGACTGGGACGTGTCGTTTTTGCATAAATCAAGAGTAATCTGTAGGAAAGGACGGTATCTTATTTAGAGTTGTGTCACACATCCTGCCTTCAAGGAGGAGGACTGCCGGTGAGTCTGCAGGCCGGGGTCTAGCTGACTGAAGTAACAGTAACATCCACCGCCTTCTCTCTCCCTATAGCTCCCTTTCATGGACGCTAAACTCTGCCTCCCCCAGTGTGTATGTACAGTATGTTGTTGCGTGGGCTGACGGCGAACCCGAGAACAAATCCCGAGATGAGCGAGCGAACACTGCGCCACACTGCCATCTAACGCTGACAAGCAGACTCCGCTCCGGTAATCCCTTTGGCTATTTCTGCACGCCCCCTGACATGACGGCTTGCACATATTCTCTCCCGTCAAAACCTCGCAATCAGCAACTTGTCTCGGCAATCACAGTAATCCTACCTCGGTGAGCGTATACCGGCGAGCTCGCGCGTCGAAATTTCGCGCTCACTTTTTTTTTTTTTTGCCTGTTTGAGCTGGACGTGAATAGGAGATGTCAAACAGACTTACGCGTGACCAACGTGCCTGTTTATTTTTGTAGCTACGAGGCTGAGAAGCACTGATTTTTGTTTTGCCCCGATTGCTGTGGTGTTTCGTGAAGTCCTACATTCATAACCCCCTGCAGAAAAAAGGATTGTTTGTGCGCCCTGGGACGCTCCACAGCGTGGCTTTAAATGGAACACGCCACCGTTTTTCCATACAGAGATATGTTCTATACCTGGGCTTAGACGAGCGGATGCGTACCTGTCTGGTTTTTACACGTGCGCTCAGTCACGCAAAAAGACCAAAGATGTTGTTAGCATTTAGCCTCTCCGCCTCTCCTCTATGGGGCCAAACGGGGTTGAAGTTATAAGCAACCGAGCTCTTCCACGTTTTCTCTATTTAAATACGGTTACGTGAGCGTTCACACGATCCAAGTCTAGTCACACAAAATATTGTAAGGCGTAACAACACCGTAGGAGCATTTCGACGTCCGAAGTGCTCCTAAGGTATTATTACGCCTTACAATATAGTACCCCTTTTTATCCGCTTAGAAAATCGACATTTTTCATTTTGTGTGACTAGACTTGAATCATGTAAAGGCTCAAATAACCGTTTTTAAATAGGGGAAAACGTGGAAGAGCCTGGTCGCTTCCAACTTCACCCCCGTTTGGCCCCATAGAGGAGAGGAGGAGAGGCCGAAAGCTAACACCATCTTTGGTCTTTTTGTGTGACTGAGCGCACGCACAACAACCAGACAGGTACGCATCAACTCGTCTAAGCTCGGGTAAGAACATAATCTCAGGATGGAAAAACGGCGGCCTGTTCCTTTAACTTGAACAAATCATGTCTTTTCTCTTGCATGTGATTGCAGGCATGTCCGCATTACCCGCCGTGAGACATGTGAGACGGAGGCAGGCAGTCAGTCTGTTTAAAAAAAAAACGTAACAATATTCCAATGTTACGTCGCTTGAATATATGATTGAAAAGTGGCCAATTGCTCGCACTTGTTTGGGCACGGTGACGTCATCCTCCTACCCCTGTTGTGCCGTGAGTCATTGCGCAAAGCGGGCCGGAAGATATTTGATTCCACATCCTATATATTTTCTTCTCAGGGAATTTATGTGATAAAAGTGTCCACAATGTCCCTTTTATATCAACTTGCGGCACCTCCCAACCCTAAACTCTTGTTATTAAGGGCTATTTCTGCCGGTTTCTGTGGCGCAGTGACAAAGAGTTGTCCCCGTGTAAATAATGGCTGACTTATCTGTCTTTGTTCTGGTCTTTCCTCTGTTTGTTTACATGGCGGTCATTCAGTGCTACAGAGCATTTCAGAGCACTTCAGCTCAGCTCAGCCGTGTTCCAATCCAGGGAGGTGACTTTCTTCTTGATGTTTTATTTGTATGCTTTCAATGGGGACTGACACATTTAAAGAAGACTCATTTTGTATTAATAGGAGTGTTGTTTCTCTTATTGACATGGAGGTCTATTTAAAAAAATAGTTTGAACATTGTCCATATGCTTTTTTGAGCTTACACATATTTCTAAAAATCACGTTTAGGAGCAGAGAATACATGCTAGACTCCTGCCTGAAAAGGGCACTTGATGATCGAGGTAATGGCAAGTGGTTGGAACTGAAATTTTATTGAGTTTTATCTTGCAAATGCTCATACAAACCATTTATGTTGATCATATCAACATTACTGCAGCATCATATAATAAAAATCGTTAGGCTATTGGTTCACACAAACAAAAATGTAAAAAAATAAAAACTTTATTCATGAAATAACACTGCATTTACAGGGCCCGATCTCTTAATAAACAACTCTCAATCAAAATTGAGAGGACCATTTCCTACACAGCCATCTGGGATTACACCCAGATTAAGAAAGGGTGCCTTAATAAAATTTTGCTTAAAGACTGTGTTGATGGCAGTGAAAATGTCATCCTAGAACAACTTGATATTTGAGCATGTCCAAAGTCAAATGTCAGGATTCATTAGTATATTTGGCAGTTATTTCAGGAGTCCTGAAAAATCTGGATAAAAGATTGTTTTATGTTAAAGCAAACTTGAAAAGGAGCCAAAGACCTTTGGTAATCTTCCCCTGGCCTTTGAAACAGGGCAGTTTATTTGGTTATATCTGAGAGATCTGCTGTTTGGTGACGTGTTACCTGATCTGGAGCAGTGACAATAACAAGTTGAAAAGACCATTTCGTTTTATGATAGTGATGACGATGGCTTTCACTTGTACTGCACAGTACAGGCCTGTGTCACAAGCTTCTCAAAGTCGTAGTCATGAATCATTAACTCCAGATTCGCTGGTGGTTAGCTACTATTGTAGCCACAGCTGCCCTGAGGTAGACTGACAAAAGCCAGGCTGCTAATCAGCGCTTCCAACCATTCTGACCCCCACCACTCACTCACTCACTCACAGCATTCATACAGGCGGTGGGTGAAGTGTCTTGCCCAAGGACACAGTGAGTTTTAGTGTATATAAATTGGCTACATTTGTCTTTTTTATGTAGTGTTTGAAATGTCAAGTACATAGTGTGAGTCTCTGCTCTTGTGTTGGTGTTTTTAGTGTCTTATTAAGCCCATGAGAGCTGGGCATATACTTCTCATTCTTTCATTAATCGAACACGATTTCTGCAATTTAGGGATTATTCCTCCAAACTGTCCACCACTCTCTCCTGGATGAACGGCCCGGTAATCAGTCAGACATTGCGCCACAGCAAATCCCTAATTGCACTCCAAACAAAGCCACATGCTCACCTCTTACAAACAACAAGCTGCGAATCAAATTCGTTCTATTGTCAAAACAGTTCGCATTACGCCTCACAGTGCAGTCCACAACAGCGTGAGTATAGAAAGCAACGTGTGGCCTTTCTTTGTGTCACTCTTCATTAGTGCATGAGAGGGGCCGAGTGAATAGTGCCCATTCTTTACGACACATTGCGTCTAGGGGCAACGCGGACAGGAATTTCACTCCCCCCCCCCCCCAACCCCCCATCCCACACTTGACATCTTAATATTCCTCAAGAAAAATGGTGACCCCGCCACCACCTCCAAAACTCTTCAGTTTTGTGCTCAGTGTCAGGTAACATTAAACAGCGTTCGTTGGCTGATGTGGCGAGGGAAATAATGCTGGTAATAGAGGAGAGGTTAAAAGTTAAAGTTAAAAAAATAGTTCTGTAGCTTCAAAAGTGAGCCTCAAAGCATTACAAGACAGAACTCCTTTCATTTCATTATGTGTTCTGAAGTAGGATGTACATAGCACCTGGATTCACTTTAAAGAAGTTTAAAGCCACACAGCGGGATACTCCAGGTTGTACAATAAATAAATAAATGACCAACATTTTTGGGTTATTACTTTCTTTTACATGCGCCACCATTTTCCTTTAAACTGATAAGCTGTACCATTGGAAGTGTCCTTGTAAACTCTGTCACAGCATCCACAAAAGAAAAGAAAAGAAAGCTTTAAACCAGGAAAGTCCACACTTTTTTCTCTGAGGGCCACAGATTGGTGGTCAGTGGAGGGTGTTTAAAGGCACACTGGGTAACATTTTGGACTATACTGTTGGCATCAGTACAAAACATGCTCCTAATGACCAGCTTAACAGAAAATGCTATTTCCACAGTGGGTAATCAAAGAATGGATTTGGATGAGAGCCTAATCTATTCAAATCTCAAATTCCGCTGACTTTAGTAGACATCTCCATAGCTACAAGCTGGAGACGTACCCATTCCCTGGTGAAGTTACAGTCACGTCTTAGGAGAGCTGAGCCGTTTGTTTGTACAGGAGGTTTTTTCAATGATGAAACTAACTGGTTTAAACTGCTCTCCATACCAATATTTAGACTTAATACATAAGTATACTTATACATAAGTAGCGCTTTTCAAGGAAACTCAAAGACGCTCTTCTATTGTGCAATTGTCAATCCTACAGGATGTTTGCAGAGACTTCTGTCTCTGTCACGATTCGGTCTTTTGTTGCCCTGTTTTGGTTTGCTTTTGTGTTCATCTGTGCTTGGTGTTTTATTTTGACATGTCTTTTTGGTCTGTGTGATTTTTGCTTCGCTTCCCTTGTGTTGATTGCCTGCCCCGCCCTGATGTGTTTCACCTGTGCCCTGTTTCCTCCATGTATTTATACCCCTGTTTTTCCCTTGTCCTTTGTCGTGTCATTGTCTACGTCAGCCCCGGTTTGTGTCTCTGGATTTTGTTATTTTGTTTTTTTGTCTATTAAACATCACCAGTTTCGTTGCAGTCCTGCATTTTGGGTTTTATTTTTCCTCATGCCACCTCCAACCATGACAGTCTCAGGCATTAGCCTTTGTTATGGACCCGCTGGATCCTGCCTGGAATTATTTATCTCGTTTGTTTGTATGAATGTCTGACAGTGCACTTTTAGCATTGGATCTTTATCCCAATATGGCTTTACACTGCACACATTCTTCCACGGTCTTCCCTTTTTTTTTTTTAACTTAATTGTAACGGCAACATGTTTCGACTTAAGTCTGTGTCAGGGCAGTGTAGCGATGGTGTGAAATCACATCACTGCTCATCATGTGTTTTAGATCCTACAACAATTCAAGAAAAAAAAAATCAAGAAGCTACACATCAATGGCATCCATCTATCTACCTTATTACCTATTAACCTCACATAACCCAAGCACATGCAAAATAATCTGCTGGTGCGCGGCCTTCATGTTTGTCATATTTGAGTTAAATACAAGGTCACCGAACGGTCAGAACCCACACTAAAATATTTATGAAATACCACATTTGGAGGAAGCTTAGGGCTTTTTTCTCCCAATTTTCACTCTCAGAGGATATGCACAGAGGCAGCAGGAAGTGTCAGCATATCCCCCAAAATGCTTGTTGCGTCACTGCACACAGACACCTTGGCATCGGCTGAACCTCGCCAGGGAACTTAGCTATAGGAGAGTTATTCCCAAAGTTGACAAACAACCGCACTCCTGGAAGATGTCTTTTGACGGAGGAAATGAGCACTTTGTATTCCAAATAATATATCAATGCACTCGTGGTTGTATATCCTGGACAGGGTCATACATTTTTTTATTTTTAATTTTTTCTTATTTATTTACCTTTTATTTTATTTCTCTTCTCTTCTATTTGTTTTGTTTTGATTTTATTTATATTTTGGACATTTTAATGCAATATAAAACCCAATTGATACAGTTAATATGGAGACTTTCAAATGGGAGCAAATAGAGACCCTTGAGCAAGCTCGGAGATAGCTATTTGTGGGCATGTTGTATAGACCTGTGTTCAATATATCGTATCGGCAATATTTTGCAATGGAGTATATCGTATCGACGCACCTGTATCGTGATACGCAAATAATGTTTGTCCAGAACGTATCACAACATGCGCTCTAATTACTGCAATAAAAGACATACAGTAGATTGCACGCTGAGCTTTTCCAGCATAATAAAAACCTACATTTTGTGCACCTATAAGAAAAAATCGGAATAAATTTTTTATGGGCACTTTATCGAGATACACTTGAATTTCGATATGTATTGTATCGTGAACCCTGTATTAGGAAACAAATTGTATCATGAAGTTGATGGCAATACACAGCCCTACATCATTTAAGTAAAAATGACTGATCCACTTTTGTGCTACCTCTTTAACCAATACAACTGAGGGTGCTGCCGGTGCAAACATTTAAATAGCTGCAGTGCGCCCGTTTGCATGCTTGGGGAGGGCTGTGACTGGGATTGGGGTAGAGATCAGAGGCGGGGAACATCGGGCAGGGGAAGGTTAGAGTCTGGACGTGGGATCAGAGGTGTCAGTGAGTAATTCATTGTTTGAGTCCTGGTCAATGGCCGCGGGTAGCACTGTTTTGTGACTGCCTTTGCAGGGGGCCGCCATTGCTGCAGAACCTCCATCTAGTGGCAGCAGAAAAAGCTAGTTTTTCACTCGTGCAGATGAAAATTTGCGCTTCCCTAAACACAACGCGCGGCTTGCTACGGAAGCTTCGTTGGACCAAAAAGGCTGCTACGTAACAGAGCAGGTTTGACTCGAGGCCGGTCGGCGTTCACACCAGCAGCTAACCACACTGGAGTCCACATGGAACTGCACCGGTACTTTAGTCCGGACCAAATTAAACTGGTCCGCTTTCACACCAGCCCAAACAAACCGTACTTGCAGGTGTTCCGGACTCCAGTCCGTTTTAAGTGGACCAAATGATGTAGGTGTGAAAGCACCCTAGGTTAGGTACAAGAAAACTGGTGGGTTTTCGCTAGGTACCTTTTAGAATTCTTGTATATTAATGAGCGCCTGACTTTGATTGACAGGCCGTTAGCATCAGAGCTAAAGGCGCGGTTGTGGTTATGACCAAACTACAAGCCCTGCGAGGGCGGAGTCTACAGTGAAGATCCCGCCCCCTTTTTTAGGAACATGCTTGATCGGAGCAGGGTAGGAGGAGACTGTAAATCCATCATGGACTCCCGCTTGAACGTTTGGTATCGACGTAAACGGAAAGGAGTGAGTAAAAAGGGTCTATTATGCCTATGGTCCCGGTACAAGTCCCCCATCCAGCATGGGGTATAACAGTACCAGGGGGCAGAAGTGCGAGCCCGAGGGCCACTGTTCTCACTGTGATCTCCAGGAATCTAGAAGAAATAACTCACTATACACAAAGCGAGCTATGTTTTATTATGACATCACATACGACGCCCCCGTTATTAATGTATATCGGCATCTTTAATCCATCCTGTGTCTAACCCAATTACAGCACTTGAGCTAAATCCCAGAGGAGCGCTTTTCTACCAGCGAACAATAAGAACCTCCCACGCAAATATCCGCCCCGTGACAGAACTGGGTGGGTGTTCTGAGACCCATGGACTTACACGGCAACGGAGTGGTGTGTGACTGTCGGCGAGGCATTTTCTCTTTGTCTCGGTTCGAATGTTATGCAATCCCACTGACATTTGAAGCAATAGATTTGGAGCGCAAATGCAAATGTACGCCATGAGTAAATGGGTAACAAGAGGCACCAGAAAGTGAACTAACGTGCAAAAGCAGACAGCGGTATTCTACTGTATGTCGTTGGAGGAGAGTGGACGGGTGACTGTGCAAAGACAACAGTGTGGGTGAAACATATGAATTGGCGCATCCTTCCGCCTGTCGGTGGTTACGGCTGTGTGGGTTTAATTAGCTGCATAACTCCTCTTATCTAAATAAAACTGCATGCACGGTTAGTTCTGCAAAGAAGAAAGAAGGTACGATATGAAAACATACACTTAGCCGTCAGCTTTCTTCTTGATAGGATCGATCTCGCCATAATGTTATGATCTAAGAGACACGACTGCTGCGTCAAGGCCTGATAGTGGGGGTGAGCGATATGGCAAAAATGTACATCACAATTCAGATTTGATCACTATTCATGTGCACTCAGCTTAGTTTAAGAGGCTACCAAAGCCGACAGCTGCTTCTGAAGGTTCATGCTTCTCTGTGACTTGGAGCATGATGACACTGACCATTATGGGGAAACGTGTCTGTACTTAAGCATAGCATTGCATAACAAAACTAAACTAAACACAATATGACAACATCACCTAGACAGTTATCACAGAGATCGTATCATGAGTCAGTTTTATTTGTCACATTGCTCAGCTCTAATGTAAAGATGGACGTTAGACCTTTATTAATTGGATAGTCCCACTGCAAGTAAGAATCTCTTTTTCAGGGGAGTCCTAGCCCCAGAAGGCAACAAACCTATCGTACAAAACCGACTCAAGCAGCACAGGCAGCACAGTTATTTGTCATTGTACATCCATCCATCCATTTTCTTGCACTTGTCCGTTGCCGGGTTGTGGGGGCAGCTGTTGGAGCTGCCCAAATCACATTGCACCAGCCCCCATGGCCCCTCCTGCAGGTGGTGGGTCCACAGAAGGACGGCCTCATGGTTCTAACCGGGCCTGTTGGTCTCTCATAAGGAGCTTCTGAACCGCTCTTTGTCTGACCCGTCACCTAGGACCTGTTTGCCATGGGAGACCCTACCAGGGGGGCGAAGCCCCCGACAACAGAGCGCCCAGGGTCATTCGGGTGCTCAAACCCCTCCACCACGTTAAGGTTGCGGTTCCAGAAGGGGCATTGAACAACCGTACAATGTAATAGTGTTCAGGTGTTAGTCCTGAGCGACAGCAACTGAGCTGCGCCACCACAGTGGGCCAACCTGACCAGCAGGTTTTTGAAGGTAGATGTAACCGTAGCACCTGGAGGAAACCCGGCTGGCTGCCTTCAGTGCTCCTCTGATCTTCTGAAACAGTGCACCACCTCCTGGGTTTGTCCCTGTTTCAGAGCATGGTGCCCTGCACTGGTCAGCTCCTCCTCCTCCTTCCTTCCTTTTTTTGATCAGGCTTTTAATATTGATTGAAAAATTACATAACACGTTATATTTAAAAGGGGGGGAAATAATTCATAAATAAATTCAATCAAACACGAGTGAGTAGCTAGTTTATACTTTCATCTGCCTCACACACATTGCTCACACACCAGTTGCTGCAGCACAGAAGGACGAAAACCCGCTAAAACACCTTGTCAAACACCGTTACCAGGGCAACGCGCTTTCTCTCCTCCATCCGTTTCCCCCAGCCCTCTCCCGCTGATGTGTGCTCTCGCGAGAGTACGGCCCGGAGGGGGGCGCGGCGTCCTCTTCGTCATTTCGAGGCGGAGCGAATCGCTGCAACTTTGGCTGAACTTCTGATTTGAACAAACCGACAGGCGGTCAGGCAGCGGTGCACAGCCACACAGTCTACGGGCGCAACGTGCGGGACAAAAAACACACACACGCACACTCACACACTTTGGCTTTAACGCTGACAACTTACCCTTTGGCTTCTGCGACCGAGCGAGGGAGAGCGCAGGGGAGCGGCTGTAGCGCCCGGGAGCGCGGAGACTGGGAATTGACCGCGGTAAGTCTTTGCATTGCACGGATGGTAAGTCCGCTGTTCGCCAACTTACTCGCTGCGCATCCTCCTCCTCCTGTTTTGATTTTTTGTGTGTGTGACTGTGTTGAAAAGTTGGCTCCACGACAGGTCACTCGTTGCACCGCAAACAGGAATATCAGTGCCATTGTGCGCGCTTCATCGGGGCTGAAATACAATAAACACCGCGCTATCTGCGTTTACTTTGCACTGGGCATAACTAGCGTGCACGCCGCACATTTCTGATAGAAAAGAGAGCCGCTCATAAAGACACAGGAAATAACTGCAACACGAGCATCAGATAAATGTAAATGGTTGTTTGCTTTCGTCCTTGCGTGGCGGCTGTGTGTAGTTGGGATGCCTGGCTGCTGCTGCGGTTTCCTGCCTTATCTCGATGCGCAAGGCTAATTTCCCTGCCAAAAAAAATTACATTAGGTTGGTTAAATACATGCTCCGCTTCGTTGGCAGTCTTTGCTTAGGAGAGATACGCTCGGATCTGGAAACTTTGCCGTGCAGTGCAAGGTGTATGGACGCATGCATGCGTTGATCTTTAGTTGTAACTTAGGAATTACGCAGCTTTTTTTTTTATTAACTCCAGCTCATTCAAGCAAATTCGTACACTGGCAGTCACAACACTTGAGAGGGCTAGTACCCCCTGGTTGTCAAAACCACTTATCCCCGATCAAAATGGCCGTCTATGAAGTCTTAATATATGATGTAACGCTGCTGCACTTAAATGACGGGATGCAAAAGACCTGACGGCACAAAAGCCCCCCACCCCCTCAGCTGTGGCGGTTTCTTCCACACTTTCGTAAGTCAACCCATCTGCATACGAGAAGGGTCACTTCACTTGGACTGACCGGTTGAATGGGATTTGCTCGGGGACCCCCCCCCCCCCCCCCCCCCCCCCCCCGCCTGTGACCCCATTGCCCACTCTTGTTGCTGCGGTCTCCCCCTGTAGAGAGTGTCCTAAGCCTAAGGCATGCCTTTCCACATGTTTCCAACCCCCCAGTGGAGCTGCAGCGCTTGGACGAGGGGTTCTCGAACGGTTTCGGGACAGGAGACCTCTCACCGAACGGACATTGTTGTGCATAAATAGGTTGTGGTAAAGAATGATGAATGAATGGCTGACCAATATGAGCGCAACCATTGATGGGTTTGATTAATCTGTTAAAAGGATTTGATTTTATTACAGTTTAGGGTGAGACTGGGTGAAGAGTAAGGAGAGACGTCCTTAACCATGAGACCAGGAGTTCCCAAACTTTTTGTGCCGTAACCCCTAAAATCAGCAGACCAACAACTTGAAGACTGTAAAATGTATCTATTCAGTTGCAAAAGATACAAAATGTGGTTGTTTTAATAGTATACGTTAATATTTGGCTTAATTTGACAAAATGTTTTTAATCAAAAATGCATCAAATTCAATGTAAAAATGATTGAAATCATCTCGCGACTCCACCTCAGTGTTCTGCGACCCCCATTTTGGGAACCCTGCACTGGACTATCGACTGCACAGGTTAGTATAGAATGTGACGTATAGTTCGCCCTATTCAATCACAACAACAATGTTCATCTTTTTATTTGCTGTTCCCAAACACTACTGGTTTATACTAGCATGTTTTTCACTCTCCTCAAAGAGAACATCTTGATCTTCCGAGAATGCTTTTGGGTGGCGTTTAAACACAAACATTACCCACAAAGGATACTTTTTTGCTTGCAAAGGATATTGCACAACCTAGAAAACGATAATATGATTGATAATTATATGCCTTTGAATGCCAACGAGGTCTTCGCATCAGCGAGAGCTGTGTCGCATTTTCTAATGTTAAGCCAGGCTATTGAGACTGTGTGTAGGTGGGAGTGCACATGTGCCGCTATGAACGGAGCTCTGGAGGAAGAGAGGAGAGGAAGCAAGAAATGTCAAGGTTACGGCTATAGCACATCATCAAAAGTGTTTATTTAAGCTGAGTTTTTCTGGATATCTTCACACAAATTAAAGAGGGAAAAAAGGATGGGGACATTTCCTTTTTGAAAGGCTGGTAAATCCTCCAGCGGCGAATTGCCCTTGGAGGCAAGTTCAACGAACCCAGGATTAGTTACTTCAGCCTGGGTTGACTAAAATGACTTGTCTTTCTGGGTGGATTTGAGGCAGTCCTCAAATTTTGTTTGGAGAAACCTCTAAATGCTATTTTCCTTGCTAATCGACTTTGTTTTGAAAGGGGCAAATATTTGAAAGACAACTAAAATGTGATGTGCAAAGCTAAAAAGAATGACCTGTATTTCAGAACACGTTGTTGTGTTGCACTACAGAGTTTGCGGGTTTGGAGCCCAGATTCAAAGCGCTATAGAAAGTGCGTAGGCTGCAGCCTAAATAAATCGACACCATAAAATCACTGTGCCAGTTATAAAGGAGGCATCACTGTGGCCGACAAGGCTAAATAGTGGTCCTGCCGTTACTAAAATGACGACAACAATCCTGCATAACTTTATTAGTCACTGCCAGTTTGTAAATACGGCTATGTTTTAAAGTGACTGCTTATTTCAGTTCTGACGATGTTTCTTGGTGTCACCTGTTAGCCAAGTGCATGGTTTATTCTGCTAAACTTGCTTTAGGTACTAGTGACAGGAAATGGATAAGGCGCTCTTGATTAGATGAGGTTTTTGGTTTGTTGGCTAGCCTGTTAGCATGAGCATAACTCAACGGATAAATGCATATTTTCAAAAAGAGTTTGATTCGCCATCTAGTAGTTTGGTAAAATTCTTTCAAGACGCTCTATTCTGCTTTTTGAACCACTTTAGACACCTTTGCCTTGATATATCTTGTAGTAGCCTATATTAGAAATAAATTACAAACCAAACAAAAGGGTAACCATTGAATTATTGTATTGTTGACTTTGGGGGAACACTGCATTGTGAGAGAACTATATTGTTTTGGCTTTATGGAATATTCATCCCTCACTCAGAAGAGTCCACATTGAATACATGTCCCAGCAGTTGGCTCTGTCTCCTATAGTTTTACAGAGTGAAGATGAAGCAGTCCCTGTGAGGTTTGCATCTGCTGATTACTTTTATATCCCATGCCTTCTTTCAGGTGTTGACATTTCATTACTCCTAATTACATTGGGATCTACCTCAGTCGGTGTAATATCCCTCACATCGCTAACCCGCTTTGCATACGATTATAATCTCCCAGCGTTATTGGCCACCGTGAGTCACGCCGTTACCATGGGGATAGTTAATGGTGAACTAGCTTTGACAAAGTTAACCGTGGGCATTCCCTGGATACCCTTTTACGCTCATTCACTAAAAAAGAAACGCGTAATAATTTGGCACAAACTCTCCCATTGTTCCTTATTCCATCCTGTCCACATTTGTATCTTAGATTTTTTTCCCAAGTAGTTGTCAGCACTGGGTTGTTAATGAATGGCAGAGCTTTCTCCTCTTGATGGCACAAACTTTGATATAACTAACCAAATCCACTGCACTTGCCTCGTGAATAAAGTAAATGGAAAGTGTTTTCATTTACCTGTCAAACAACTAGATGATGTCACGGTTCTGTTGTTAGTCTCTCTTTAAAGCCACTCGTGTGAGTCCTTGGACGAGCTGCTTCGTTGGCACTGTGCAACAGAGCCAAATCTGGCAAATGTCGGTAAAAAGAGGACAATACTATCTCCGTAAAAGCCAGATTGCACACGTGGTGGTTTGTAGTAAGCATTTTCTACAAGGTGTTCATTTTCTTTAATGGATTAGCTGCTCATTTTGTCAAAACGGTTGTCAATTTAAGACAAGATTATTAGGTGATTATTCAGCCTTTTCTGAGCTGGTGTTATGCTAATATCTTGTATATATCATCAATCAGTAAGTCATGGTCACTGCAACAGACTTGTGCCTTCCTCATGGTCCTTGTTCCATCTGAATATATTTTCACCCTGAAGGATTACTTGCGTACAATCAAAACGGCGGCTGTATCTCTCCCTCGGTTTGCCTTTGTCCCGTGTCGCAGCCCGGCCCGTCCTTCTGTCGGCGCTTCCATCTCCACACCTCCCACGGCTCTTCCTCTCCTCTCATCTCTGACGAAGCGGCCTCTCTCCTCCCGTCCCGCTTTTCCTCTGCGCAGCCAAATCTCACGCCAGGACTCCTACTGTCTCGCTGTCACCCGCCGTCTCATCATTCCCGGGCCTTCAGCGCGTCACTGCTGCAGCTCCCAAAACTTTTCCTCTTTTTTTTCCGTTTCTCTGCAATTGTACCCACATCTGTACTTTGTTTCTTTTCGGTGCAGTAGGTGTTAGACGTGTCACAGGGTGAGGCTGTCCCTACCTTGAGAATTCTGCCAATATTTTCACAACTATACTCTACATTATCCAGAATTTGGTCCCCGTACCTCCTGGCTGGGAAACACTGACTTCGAGTAGCATCAGCTGTGATCTCCATCTGAAGCTTGCCAGTGGCCCCCCTGGCCATGACACCGGTGTAATGCTGGATGGTATGATGTGGCCTTATCCTACACCTTTTTTATTACATTGATCCCCTATTTCATGCACAGGTTGAACAATCATCTTGAGGAGGCATGTTGAATGGCTAAGTGCACACATTAGCTGGCTGCAGGCCAGTTACCAGTGAGACGACAATGCAGCCTCATTAGCACCGCTTAATAATGGCAGTAATTCATTTACACAGTAAGACCTCATAGTGCATGAAGTGTAGACCTCACAGTTATTAAAGAGAAACACGACTTCTACTACTTCAAGTACAATTTCATATTTTTGTATTTCATTGATTGAGCAGAATTACTTAGTGTTTTTCTTTTTATTGTCCAGTGAAAATCCCTGTCAGTGCGGCATATGGAAATGGTGATTTTCCAAATTTTAGTGGCAGTTGTGCAGCAGTGTATCAAAACGTCATAAACAATAGAACTGCTAATCCAAGCAGAAATAAACAGACAGAGGACGTACTGTACAGATGGGGAGGAACAACGGGCTCATTGTGATCGTGTCACTGTAATCAGACGTATTTGAGCCATTTGTAAAACCTCCCACTTCGCCAGCTATTATAGCTATGGTTTCTTTGTCTGTTATCTGTGCACTTTAGATTTAAATTTGCTTCAAACTTGGCGTGATTGTTGTTGATTTATCCAATAGTGGGTGTTTGAAGTTGGTATCTTTTCTAGTTTGTGAAATAATAAGGTTTTAAAATGATTATTTTCCAAAATGCTAAAATTTGACCAGCTCTAACCGGCCAACTCTTTCCTCGGAATGAATGAGGGCTTGTTCAACACATTGTGGAGCACTGTAGGTGTAAAACACAAGATTCAATATTTATCAACTTTACTGTTGGGGTCTGCCAAATATCCCATAAATGATTCCATACTGTGCGATAACAATTGCATGTAGGAGTACTTCATTACTAACTAGATCTTGCATTATAAGCCATTACACTTTGAAGATGCTTAAATTGTCAATTTTTAAACACAATAATTTCACAAACTACCAAAGACACTAACTTTCCACACTTTCCACATGCCAAGTTTGAAGCAAATCTACTTCACTGTGAATCTGAAAGTGACAATGAATGAACCCACAAAACGAGTGTCCACACATGCCTCTGCTTTCCCTTTTTCCACGGTGTAAATCAGCAGATTGGTGTTAATTTATCAGCGGTGGTAATTTATTTTGTCACTGAAGGTGCATTCTTCTGGATTTCCCTGCTAGAATGCCGTCTCTGCCCCCCTGCCTGCCCTGTCTGTGGTGCGGTTTGATTGACCATAGAGAGACCGCCTCGACTCAGTCAACCCGGTCCAGTCAATATTTGAAATCTCTACTGCAATGGAAAATTCCAGGATGATTGAGAGCCTGCTGCTACATTTAGTAAACTTGCCCTGAAGCATATTAAGGTTGATGAACTGTAGAAAATGTGTCTCTACCTCCATAATGATTATTATATTCCCTGTGTTTTCTCCTTGCAAAGTTGACGTGTTCGGACCATTTTTCAGGATGTCCTCCCTCCGCCATGACACTGCTGTAGCACTGTAGGATTTTTAGTTTCCTAAAAATCCAGCTCATACCTGGAGTTAAATCACTCTGCTATTTAACTTTGTTGTCGGGGTCCGTTTCATAGATCCTTTAAGGGTAAATACTTGGATTAAAGTTCAAACTTTTCTCATATAAGATTTTATGTCTACTGTTGTTAAATCAAACTAATTAAACAAAATAGTCTTATGACAACTACATTTATTATTAAGGATTATTAACTGCTGCTACATCAACTAAGATTTGACCAAATCAATGCAAAGTAATCTATAGGATATTGTTCTGCATGCTTTGTTTGACAATACATGTTTACAAAGTAGGATTGAATTAAAACAAAACATCAACCTGTTTAGGAGTTTGCCAAAAGATAATTTAGGATTGTTGCTATAATCTCATTGTATTAGTACAAATGATAGCAGAAGTACTTTTAGGAACTTGAATGACTCGTTTTGGTAGAAAGCAGTTTTAGTAGAGATCATTAAGGAAGTACTTTATTTTTAATGTTTCCAATTATCAAATGCCAAAGACTGCATTTCTGCGTTAAGCTGCTCATAATGCTTAGGTGATTTCCAGGCCATTACCCAACACGCCATACTCACTCCACATTGCTCATCGTTGACCGACAAAAAAAATTAAAAAGCTAATCTTCAACTCGCCAGGAACGCGCCGCAGGATTTCATGAGAGCCAAGTTCATTTTGCAATTGTTTAATGGAGATCAACTCGTGCGCATAGCCTTGCGTAAGTGAAGTAGTCTATTTGGAAATTAATATTATTACAGATAAACATATTCCTTAAATGAAAGGTGTCCCTCCTTAGTAAGTTATACTGTTGAAAATATGAAATTACCCTCCACACT
Organism: Proterorhinus semilunaris; assembly: GCA_021464625.1. Classification (NCBI taxonomy): domain Eukaryota; kingdom Metazoa; phylum Chordata; class Actinopteri; order Gobiiformes; family Gobiidae; genus Proterorhinus; species Proterorhinus semilunaris. The sequence continues at coordinate 9,959,202 of CM038359.1, forward strand.
CTACAATGCTGTGAGTTTGTGTCAGTGTAATTCCTACTGCTGCCTTCAGAGGGAGCTTCAGTTGAAATCCTGACCATCCCTGGCACCTCTGTCTCAGAGTCACTCTTATCGTTACATGGACATTTCAATTTAGGTATGGGACGACATGGACGTTTTGCCTCTACCTCCAAAGCTACAGGATGGAGAGGCCTGTAATTACACTCTCAAAGAGGCTAGTCTTGTATGAAATGCCGATGGAGGTAAAAGCTAAGCTCTGCGTTTTAGAGAGTGTATCCATCCATCTATTTTCTTCTACTTGTCCGTTGCCGGGTCGTGGGGGCAGCTGTTGGAGCTGCCCAAATCACATTGCACCAGCCCCTATGGCTCCTCCTGCAGGTGGTGGGTCTACAGAAGGACGGCCTCATGGTTCCAAACGGGCCTGTTGGTCTCTCATAAGGGGCTTCTGAACCGCTCTTTGTCTGACCCGTCACCTATCAATCAATCTTTATTTATATAGCGCTTTTCATACATTTCATGTAACACAAAGTGCTTTACAGATTTAAAACATTCTCCTCCGCCTTCCCAGAGACACACCACACACACTCGTGGTAAAACAATGGACGCAATAAACATAAGGCTGGGTACAGATAAACCAGGTAAGGAAACACCATCCAAGGAGCCGTCTGCATCGGAAGCAGCACCTCGGCCGTAGCCACAAGGCACCAACACAGGGCGCCCGGAGGAGGCGCGGGAGAAACACCACACTTCCATCCAGACACCCACAGGACAGCACCCCAGGTCTTGGTTGACCAACCATTTCCTTGGTTGATTACAGCCCTAATAAATATATATATATATATATATATATATATATATATATATATGTGTGTGTCGTGCATGCATGCATACATACATATTAACAACAATTAAATAAATAGGCCTAGCAAGAATAAATATCAGTTAAAAGCTAAACTAAAAAGGTGGGTCTTGAGCCTGCTCTTAATACATGAACGTTCTCTGTGGTCCTGAGCTCCTCCGGCAGGTCGTTCCAGAGGCGAGGGCCATAATATTGGAAAGACGTGAGTCTTTCTGTTGACTTTAGGAATAATTAAAGCCGCGTGCGGCGATAAAGGCCCTCGCCCCCTTGCGACCGCCCCCCCCCCCCCTTGCGAATGCCACCCCTTGTGACCGCCCCCGCCCGCTCTCGCCCAAACCTGCTCTGGCCTCGGCCTTACACCCAACACGATCTGTTTTGCTCCTTAACGCGGCCCACTTTCACCTGATCCTTCGTCACACCCCGCCCTCACTCTCGCCCCAGGTGCTGCAGGACTGGATCACCCACTCAAAGCTGTGGGCACGCACGCGAAATTGCCTTGATAAAAAAAATTATTCAGTAAATATTGCCAAACCTGTAGTAAAACCATCTGTATACATTGGGACTAGTGGGAGACAGCACATGTATCCCAATTGACCTTTGAGCGCTGTGCTTGCGCACTATAAGATTGTGATTTTGCTTATATGTGCAGCGGCCATGTGAAAAGAAAAAGCATTGGAAATGTGTCTAAGCCATGTTTGAACTGGCATCCTTTTGCACCAGAGACCAACACACGATCACTGAGCTATACCTCCACAACAATGATGGCCTGATGTGCACTACTTGTCTCTAAATCTCCCCACTGGAGGAGAGACGTAATTTAAGGTCATTTCCCCCCCCTCCATTTTCCCTATTTTCAACATTTCTGCCCTGTTTTGCGTATATTGTTTCCCTACTGTCCCCCCATTTCTTCTATGCATATACTATGTAGCCTTTCCTTCATTCACAATCATTGTTATCCCTCCTCCCCCATGAAATGCTGAGGAAAAACATGTTTATGTAGGCCAAATCATAGGCGCCGGTCCCGTGGGTGCTGTGGGGCTGGAGCATCCACTAAAATTTTTGGGCACCCAGGCGAATTTGCCCCGATTACAAAATGATTCATTAAATAATGCCTAGCCTGTAAAGCCGCAAAAAAGCCGGGTTGCTTATAAAATTGATATACATGCGTTTGAGGCTGTCCATTCCGCTCTTTTAGCTCCATAGGTAGAGCACATGGCTCATATGGCCAGGGTTCCAACCACGAGAGTGCTGGTTCGATCTCGACCTAGACTTTTTTTTTTTGGCACTAGGTAAATCTATCAAAAAATAAAGAAAAAACATTAGACACATGTCCAAGTCATATTTGAAGTGGTAACCTCCTGAACCAGAGACCGGTAAACAATAACCCCATACAGAAGTACACTTGATGTGGGCTACTTTTCTCTAAATCCCTGAGTTTGATTTATGTTCCTCCCAGTAGGTGCCCAGTACAAACTACAAAAGTAAAAAAAAAAAAAAGGAAGCCATGGTTGAGCTTGAACTGGCAACCTCATGATTGGTATCCCAGTGCTCTACCTATGGAGCTAGCCGAGCTGCAAGAAACTGCGCAACTAAACGTATATCAATCTTATGAAACATCCTGCACTCTTATATTTACAGAAAACAGTAAGTAAAGAGGAAAAAGGGAGTGCAACGTAGAAAAGTGGACAGTTAAATAATTGTGTCTACATAACTTGGTGCTCATTCTTGATTTGTATCAGGCTCAGAGTGCAGCAGGCCATGTGAAAAGAGAAAGCATTAGAAAAGTGTCCACGCTGTGTTTGAACTGGCAACCTACAGCACCAAAGACCAGCGCAATTAGGTCCTAGCACGCCACTGGAGGAGAGAGGTCATTTCCGGTCAAGCTCCCCACCCCCCCTCCATTTTCTCATTTCATGTTTCATTTATGTTCTTTCCTGTAGGTGGCCAGTAAAAAATCAAATAAAAACATAAATACAAATAAAAAGTAAAAAAAGGTCAAGGTTGGAATTGGTCCAGCAAACTTGTGATGGGGAGTCCAGAACTCTACCCATGGAGCTAAGGCAGGTACACATGAGAAGACCTTGGATTACTATTATAAAGATCACTAAGCTCACGTATATGCAGGAAACGGAGAGCCAAGATGATTTGAATCATTTTATAATTAGAGCAAACTTGCCCGGGGGACAACAATTTCAGAGGATGCCTCGGACATTCAGCGTACTTGATAGGTGAAACAATATTTTGTTGAGAGGGGTTATTTTCACAGTTTTTAATGAGGGTGGGACCATAGGCGCCGATTCATATTCTTCCCAGTAGTTGCCGAGTCAAAAAAAATAAAAATAAAAAAGAGTCAAGGTGAGAATTGATCCAGCAATCCCATGGTTGGGAACCTATCACTCTACCCATGTAGCTACACAAACAGATTTATTTTGCAGCCAAAATGTGAAATATCTTATGAAACGGCATGTGGTACAACGTGAGGGTCATTTCCCCATTTTGAATGAGGGTGGGAGCATAGTCGCCGATTCAGGTTCTTCCCAGTAGGTACTGCTTAAAAAATAAAAAAAATAAAAAATAAAAAGGGTCATGGTGGGGATTGAACCAGCAATATGACGGTAGGAACCCTGCACTCTACCAATGGAGCTACACCGGCTTACACAACAACACAGCGATTTATACATAAATCTTACGAAAGTTTAGCACTCGAGCGTTCACAAGACGAAATTGCAGTTCAGGCAATATTTATTGAAACATTTTTAATTAGGGCTAATTCCCCGGGCGGCCAACGATCTGAAAAGGTGCTCCAGCCCCGCAGAACTCTCGATAGATGATGGAATACTTTGGTGAGAGCCACATAGTACGAGAAACACGCAGAGACGGACAGGAAACAGCCTAAGTGAACTTCCTATGACTGTAAAGTCTAAAAAAGCTCAATTTGGAGGCAAACGCGTCCAAATTAAAGCTTCTTTCTGTCACAGAGGGGTAGTATATCTACGTATGAGTCTAAAAGTGTGGCTTTGGTGAATAAAGGGGGCATTTGGGAAAATTGACGAGTTTCATGAGAAACTCTGACAGTGGCAACTCTGACAGAGGCCAACATGCTGCCAGAAGAACAACACTGGCTATTTCCACGGAGGATAGGCGGGCCACTTACAAGCCACTTAAAAGCCTGCAGGTGGCGCTGTTCTCACACTTGAACAGGCTGTATAAATGGACTGGTTACTTTTACCCCCACATGTTATACATTTTCGGAAAGCTCTGACTAAGGCGGACGCGATCCCTATGACGGGGAAGGCCTGTCTGATTATTTTCACAACTCCATACCATCCCGATTTTTTTTATTCGAATTTTTCAAGAAAAAACCTTGAAGGGGGCGCCAGTGGGTCATTTTTGGCGATAGTGGCTGCGTTTGCACATGGTTAGGTCCAGCTCGAGAATGTGCACGTGCGCCGTATTGGGTCCGTTGCAATCCCACAAAGTCTGTGAAAGATATGAGACTTTGAATTTTGTTGAAAATGGCCTCTGAGTTGCGGCCTTGTCATGACCACGCCCAATAATATTTCCAAAATTGAAATGAGGATTTTGAAAGCCACATGGGTCTGGGACATTTTGGGCCAAAAATTTAAGCTTTTGATTGAAAACTCGGGGATCAGGGGTCACAAGTTCAACGGGTACGATTTTGAAGGTTCGAGGTTTGGGCCAAGATGGCCGACTTTCTGTAGAGTTTAGGCCGGGCTCATAATATATTTTTTTACATGTCCTGACGTGGTCTATGTCCCTGGCCAGTGTCACCTTTGTACCATGACATTTTTTGCCACCTGGCTCTCATTGACTCAATGTAAACTGCCTGTTTGAGGGGGCGCCACTGAGCCATCTTTTATTATTTTCTCTTGCGAACGCCACCCAAAATTAGACCTCCCGGAGCACTAATTTCTGATACCTGTTACTTGTGTATCGGTCCACGTTTGCTATGTGAATTCTTGCGTTTTCCCTTTTTTTTTAACGATTTTAATTAGTCCCTCGCCGGGCACTGCGTGTCCGTTGCTCGCGCCTAACTAGGAGACCCCTGCCGGAGGAGCGAAGGGGCCGTGAAGGTTCATAAGGTAAACGCAGTTCTAAAAGATAAGAAGGACCAAGACCATTAAGACATTTAAAAACCATTAAAAGAATTTTAAAATCGATCCTGAAACCCACGAGGAGCCAATGCAGCGACTCTAAAACCGGTGTAATGTGGTCCCGCCTCCTGGTCTTCATCAGGACACGAGCTGCTGAATTTTGTAAAAGTTGTAAACCTGAGATACTCTTTTTGGGAAGACCAGAAAGCAGGGCATTACAGTAGTCGATACGACTGGTGATAAAAGCATGCATTAGCGTCTCCGTGTTGGCCCGAGAGAGAATGGGGCGGACTCTGGCTATGTTCTTTAGATGGTAAAAACCTATCTATGTGATATTCTTAATGTGTGGAATAAAAGTCAGCTCAGAGTCAAAAATCACACCCAGGTTCTTCACCTGTGAGGAAGGATTAAAAGACAATAGTTTTGGTAAAAGTTCCTTTCTCTGGGCCTCAGGACCAATGACTAAAACTTCAGTTTTGTCCTGGTTAAGCTGGAGAAAGTTTTCTGCCGTCCAGGATTTGATATTTAAAATGCAGTTAAAAAGTGCATCCATTGGCCTGGTGTCATCAGGAGACATGGAGATGTCTAGGATCTGTTTGCAATGGGAGACCCTACCAGGGGCACGAAGCCCCCGACAACAGAGCCTCCAGGATCATTCAGGCGCTCAATCCCCTCCACCACATTAAGGTGGCGGTTCCAAGGTGTATCTATTCGATCATTAAGTCTGTGGAGAAAAGCAGAACTTTGGAAGAATCAAGCTGCCGTAGCTGGACTGATGGTGCGGCAGTTGTGCGCTTTGTTTAAATAGCCATGTGCTCTGGGGCCATGTTTTTGGAGATGAGTGATTGTCCTGATTATGGATTAGCGTTGCAGGGTTTATTGATATTGAATTGCAGTCGAGGTTTTGACTACTAGTTTTTTCTTCTTCTGTCTCATTTGAGTGACAATCAAAATTGTGGAGCCTTGCAATCTCGGGTTCAGCCGCGACAGATAAAAGGTCTGAGTTTTCATAAAGAAGATTCTGAAGTGTGTAGGTAGATGCTATGTGATTCCATCCCAGACTTATTTATTCACGTGGCTGTCCCCCAGAGGTACTCTGAATACCGGAAAGGTGGAAGTCGAGCTCCTCCAGAAGAGGGCGGTGTCCACATAAAACCAAATATTTATGGTTCTAATGTGGGGTCTAGGGGTGTCAAGATTAACCGGTTTTATGATTACCATGATTATAAAAGGACGCTCTCCTCCAGTGTTGTATCCACACAAAAACGATTGAAGTCAGCAGAGTGGGACCTCTTTAGGATCCAAAAGATGACCAAGGCGTTGTTGTCGATGGACGTCCGTTATGCAAACCCTGTCGTCAGAAATTTACAGCAAAAGGCGCTGATATCGGCTACGTCGAATATAGGCAAGGCAACTTTATTTATACCGTGCATTTCATACACAAGTCAACTCAATGCGCCTATAAACAACATCTTGGAGATATTCCTTTGCTGTAAATGTCCAGGTCAAGGTAACGAACGGCATAATTCCCCAATAAGTTGTCCAAATGTTCGGAAATAGCCGCCACAACTGGCTCAGGATGTAAACAAAAAGCTAATGCGCTCTGCTCTGCTTCAGTGTGACAGAAAGGAAAGTGAAACCGCACACATGTGGAAATCAGCTTTTTCAAAAGAGTCTCCTTAGTCATTTTGTAAACACGTTTCATTCTCTGTTCATCAAAACATCTGACAAATAATTAAGCAACAGCATAACTTTTGAGAGCATAAAACTTAGCCTAGCTTGTGGCCTAATAATATATAGTATGATAATTATGGTCATTATAAAGAAGTAAAGTTGACAGTTTTGTATTCAATGTAGGCCTATTTATTTTAACGCAAAACAATCTTAAAGCATTTTTAATTTTTAGAAACGATGAAAGTTTAAAAGTATTAAAAAGCTTTTTAAAGACAAAAACTAAAATATCAGTTATTTCCTTTTCTTTCGGTCAATAATCATGATTAATTTTAAAATCGCAATTTTTTTCTTTCACAATAATCGAGACTCAAAAAATTTAAATTGTGACACCCATAGTGGGGTCATTTTAGCCTGGCTGACGCCAGACTGCTGTGTGCGCTCGAATTTATTCACAGCATCCTGGGGACCATGGCTGAAATTTTTGCATGGATTTGGTTCCCAATCACAGAACGAGGAGGGACGGTGAGACGATGACGCGCTATTTGACATGTAGTTTGTTTAGGGAGGAAAAAAACAAAAACAAATATTTACAGATCTAACATGACAGCAGCAGACGTGAGGCCATATTTCGACCAAGCATTAGATCGTGTTCTAAATAGTTTAGCTTGAAAGTTTACAGCGGGTACGTCACAGGTCATCTGATACGATTGGCTACGGCTACAGACGCATGATAGACATTTGAGCGCCCAATAAACGGCTATGGACACTCGTGAACCACACCTCTCCTACGAGAAAATGCATTGGTGGTCCCCAGACTAAATATCACTTGTGGTTTTAGTCTGGCGATAGCCAGGCTAGGGTAATTTGAGCGTTTGACAGTCCAAAAGTAACATGACTCATCATTTTAGCAGTTAATGCATTTAAATGTATCAAATGGAAATCGCAAATCAAATTGCAATCGCAATTTTTGTCAGAAAAAAAATCGCAGTTAGGTTTTTGACAAAATTGTGCAGGCCTTTTATGAATAAATGCTAAGATAAATGAATCGGGCCTTCTTTTCATAGCGATGAATTCTGAGGCACCCGGAAGAATGTTTTAAGCCTGATTTATTCATGTTATGTCTTTTTTTCATCGGTCTAGCTGGAGGAATAGCTTATTGAGTTGATGAGGAAAACATGCAAACTCCTCATAGAAAGCTTCTTCCTGAGTAGGGCTGAACCATTTTGCCGAAAATCAATGTTGTGATTCTTTTTATTTTTTCAATCAATATTTCGATTTTATTTTGATTCCCCCTGCTGTGCGTGTGTGTGTGGCCATTTTTTTAAATCATAAAGTTCAATAACAAAACTACGTCTGTCTTGTTTTCTGTTAAAAGAGAATGGAGGAAGTGTTGAATGAGATTCCTGTAGAAAAACGGCGAGCAGAATGTAAGAGACCGTATCAGTATGAAGTAATCATGAACAATACACTTTGATTGTTGTTAAATGAACATCTGGAGGGAGCAGTGTTTCTCAAAGCCATAAAGGACACGGCCATAAAAGATAGTGAAAAATATTGTGTGGAAAACCATTTTCAAGGAAGCGCTCTCAAGGACATTTCGATATCACCTCCTCTCCACTGTTTTAGGAGAGCATTTGTATTCCTGTAACGTCCTGCTATTGAATTTTGTTCCTACACCAGCTGCTTTTTAGGAACAACGGGGAATGGAACAGTTTCTTATAAATGAGGGAGTTTTCGAAGTTTTCTTTCTGTCTCACCAAAACAAGTCAAGGACAACAGAAAAACGAAGGCTTGAGAAATGTCTTAAAACGGATCCTTTTTGATTTGAAAGGCTAAGGTAACTTTTTTTTCACAGCCTGTTCACTCTGAAATACAAAGTTTAGTGGAATAAAAACGACAGCTTTTTGTGAACTTTAAATGAGCAAAAAAGGGTGCAAAAGACAAGGCGTTTAAGCAGACTACAAATTGCAATAACACTTGGCCTGTAAAGAGTTTTTGTCCTAGAGTATATTACTTTCTGAAAGCATCTTTTGTTAATCCATCCATCCATTTTCTTCCACTTGTCCGTTGCCGGGTCGTTGGGGCTGTTGGAGCTGCCCAAATCACATTGCACCAGCCCCTATGGCTCCTCCTGCAGGTGGTGGGTCCACAGAAGGACGGCCTCATGGTTCTAACCGGGCCTGTTGGTCTCTCATAAGGGGCTTCTGAACCGCTCTTTGTCTGACCCGTCACCTAGGACCTGTTTGCCATGGGAGACCCTACCAGGGGCACGAAGCCCCCGACAACAGAGCTCCAGGATCATTCGGGCGCTCAAACCCCCCCACCACGTTCCAGGAGGGGATCTTTTATTAAGTGCTGAACTAATTCAGTGCTGCACATTGGATACAATTTGAATAAAAGTCTTTGCATTGAGTTTTTTTCTTAAAAAAATAAAGGGGAAAAAAAAGCGCAATCACACCCAGAACAAGGCTAAAAATGGAGCTACATCATGTCATAAGTCATGAGTAAAACTGAACTTTGCCTCGTGTGTTTGCCAAAAAAGTGTAAATCTCAGTCAGGTGGAAGACCCTCTTGTGATATGGATAATTTAGCCTGAATATTTCGAGTTGTATTCTGCTGCTCTACGAAGTGTCTCTTGTCAGATTGAATAGATGTCGAGAAATATATCTTCATAAAACAGAAAACATTATTGGATTTCTCTTTTCCACTGGTGGCCCATAGCGTGAAGCGTGATGTATGATTCGGAAAATGTCATTGTCTGCACCAGCACCAAGGTCCTCGAAACCCAAATACTGTTGTGTTCCACTGTCTCCACCTCCAAAGGTCATGTGTGTAATGCGATTTTTCTTTCGCCTGTGCAGGGGAGCAGCCGTTGCCAAAGGAAAACTAGGAAACCGGATTAAAGAAAGACACTTCCTGGTCATTGTTGGACGCCGCTGGAGAAAAGCTCTCATCCCTGGCAAGCACACTGCGTCGAACACCTGAAACTGCAATCTATCTTCAGTAAGTCACTCACTGACTCTAGCGTGTCCGCTGCAAAGAACAGTACCTGCAATATTGAAAAGATCTTGGATCCAGAGTTGAGGCCTAATATTTTGTATCCATAGTGCACATCCAGTGGCATTAATATTTGCGAGAGAACAGAAATGTCACCCACTGACATAATGAATTGCTAAAATAATATGAGACAGTTTGATAACTGTGTCTTTTAGATGGACTGAATTGTACGGGAGCGTAATCAATCAGTGAAGTATATTAAAAGTCACAAAAGTAACCTGAAGCAAATTATGGCATTCAATAAATTTAAAAATAATGACATTGGTGAATTTTATAAACTCCACAAGTTTGAAAATACCAATATGAAAATGTTGCAAAATGAAATGTGCCAAAAATGCCCGATATGATCTTTTTTGCATAGATTTGTTGCATTGGTGGCATTTAAAGTGTTTTAGCTTGGAGTTAAAAAGCATTCACTCGCAGTAACTTGCAATCAGACTCATAAACGGTAAATGTTGCTTACAACTGCAATGTTATATTTGTACTATGTGGTTATTCACCTGCTTTTTGTGTATTTTCAAACCTACCAATCACATTTGTCAGGATATGTATAATTTTTTGGTTAATATTAGTTCATCTTGTTTATTTTGTATCCTATTTATTTACGGACTTCCAGATTTTTTTTGTATTACTAGTTTATGTTAGGTGTTGTACAATTGCACACAACAATGAATACAAAATCCTAGTTTGTGAATGTACCTTCATTGACAACGCCAATATGACCTATTCTGATTCTGGTCCGCCTGAATAAACCCTGGGTCTGGCCGTATCAAAACAAACTGTGGCTTATGCAAAAAAAATAAATAAAACTGATTAAAATCACCCTGAGGACTGAGGAACGGCGCCCTCTACTGCCGTATCAGCAGGCGAAGCACTGAAGACTCGATCAATTCATTGGTTGATGCCATGGTGATATAGGACAGCTCTAGTGCTGTCCTATTAAGTGCACTTCAATCCTCAGGCTCAGCCATTTTCCTGTCCACTTCGAGTTGTCATCATTTGGTTGCTCCGCTCCACTGAATCTCAACAAGCCGCAGAGATAAACTTGCGGCGCATTTATTAAGTGAATGTGGCGATGCGGTGGGGTTAAAATACTGGGACACAGCAGGGACTCGGTGCCTTAAAACAGAAGTTAATAAAAGAGGATGTGGTGTTTGTGGTTGGTGTTCACCGCAAAATCAAAAGAAATCACCACTTGCACTTTTAAAGCAGACTCTTGGGAGGGATTTGATGCATTTTTACGTCAATATATTAACATTTATATTTTATTCTAAACTGAACGCTCAACATTTGGGCCATGCAGACTCGCCACTCAGTTGGTTTGTGTTGCTATACTGTGACATAGGGCTGGGCGATAAATCCAATTAATTCATGCTTTTAAAAACAGACAATGTGGAAAATGGCTAAATCGTAAAATCGTGTCCGCCGCTGCATGTCCGCCTGACGAGAGCCGTGCTGCCATTTAGCGGCGTTTCAGACGCTCCGTAGCGACTCTTTTTGAAAATGACACCAGCGGAACCAGCCAGCGACTTTCTAGAGATCTCTGCTGCTTTATAAAGGCCGCGTTCTTTGTGCGTGATGGAGTTTTCTTCGCTAAATCAAAGTTTCCCCCGGTCGGCTTCTCTCCCCTTCTCTCACGCTGAGCTGCTGTAGCATTTAACTCCGCCCCTTTCGCCTTGAGTCTCCATTAGGGCTGGGCGATATGGACCAAAAGTCATATCCCGATATATTTAGGTTGAATATCGATATACGATATATATCCCGATATTTTTTCCACAAAGTGAGAGCTGTGAAATGAAATGTCACTGCCAAATAGGAGTGTTTTAATATTTAATATTGCAATTTTTATTTTATTTTTCTTCTACCCCATTTGCTGTTAATAACTTTATGTTGCATATAACTAAACTAAAGCCTAAACTGAGACAATGAAATATGACTTATTAAAGTATTACTTACTTTTTAGTCCTTAATAATCATGAAATATAATAAATAAATAGCCCAAATAATTTCTTGATATTTGCTCTTGATTTAACTGTGTTTTAGTCAGTGGTTTTGAGATAAGTTCTTATCTTTATCCAAAGCATTCCCCAACATAAGCTCCTAAACTGAGCCACAAACGACTCTTTACTCTTTACAAGCAGCACAGGCTCACCATCTCTGTCATCATCAGAGCGGGTATCAGTGATTAGCGTTGTGGCTAACGCAATGCTAACGGGGAAAAAGCGATAGTCCTTCGCGGTGGCAGCATTACAAACGCTGATATTTTCACAGTACATCCACGATCTAGCGCAAACCTTAACTAGACTGAGAAGTAAACAAAAGCACATGGCGCAGCGCACGGCGCCGCCATATCTCGCCGCTACATTCACTTCTATCCAAACCATCTCCAAATGATTGAGCCACTGTTTTTGTTTTACCAACCAAGGGGCTCTCCTCCGCACGCTTCACAGACATTGTTGCTTTCTTCATGTTTGTTGAGTGCCGGCTGCCCCCCCTCTCCCCTCGACGAGGGGCGGGGCCGGGGCGCTGGGAGCAGTGCAGAGCTCCGCTCAGCGGGTTGCCTGAAGCAAGTATTACAGCGCAAATTTGGACTATATCGATATATACGATATGGTCTAATTCCATATCTCTTTTTAAAATATATCGATATATCTTAAATATCGATATATCGCCCAGCCCTAGTCTCCATGGAGACGGTTGTCAATCACAGCTGAGCTCAGGGATGATAAAACTAAAACCTTATTAAGAAGTTTTTACTTTTGAGAGCAGACAAAGAATATTTAAAACAGAAATAACTAATTGTAGGCTATATTACGAATCTGAATATTAATGATCAGGACTCTGTGCAGTGTTCTACATATGAAAGATCAGGAGACCTTTTTAAGTTTATTTCCAATAAAATCGATTAAAATCGTAATCGTCCAACCTGAGTAGAAAAATCGATTTTATTTTTTGGCCATATCGCCCAGCCCGACATCACCCGTATTCCACCCATTTATCATTAAAACTGCAGTTATTTAGGTAATGCAGTATCCTTTGCCAACAACTCTAAAACCTGACAGTCCTGCTGTTAAGACCTCTCCTAGACTTATTCAAAAGGCCGTTGTTAAACTAGTCATGGGCGATACCACATAAACAAAACCCAACAATGATACTTTTGTAGTAATTTTGGCCAATACCGATGCTAATAATTTCATATGGGTGTGCAGAGGAATACTATGATAACTCCCCCCCTGTGCTCCGAACCCTCACTAGCCACGCCCCGCTCCACAACAAGGAAGAGAGAATGATTAATTGTGAAATGAACTGACAAATAAAATCTTTGACTTTCAATTAAATTTGCAGAAGACAAAAGATCCAACCAAGACAAATGTTAATGAATTACATAAAATAAAGTATAAAATGAATACCTACCCAAAGGACATAAACTTTCAGCTCCTGTCCCCTGATATGCTTCAGTCCCATACTATAGCACAAGAACAATGAAGTAGGTCGCCCTTTTGTGTCAATAGTTGATGACGCGCCTTTTATTTTACAATTGCTAAGCAATATTGATACTTGCAAAGCCATTTGGTAATATAATGGAATCAATCTGCCCTTTCCTACTGTTAAATCTTGATTTTAAAGACACAAGTTACTCGTTTTAATTACCCTCAACACAAATATAAACGCAACACCTTTGTTTCTGCTCCCATTTTTCATGGGCAGTATAAGGTACACCTGTGCACTGATCATGATGTCAGATCGGCATCTTGATGTGGCACACCTGTGAGGTGGGATGGATTATCTCAGCAAAGCAGAAGTGCTCACTATCACACATTTGGACTGATTTGTGAACAATGTTTGAGAGAAATGGTAATATTGTGTATCTGGAATGAATTTTTGATCTTTAAGTCTATCTCATGAAAAATGGGAGCAGAAACAAAGGTGTTGCGTTTATATTTTTGTTGAGTGTACTTTGCTTCAGAAAAAACATCTCAAATTGCACAGCCCTTTTGGAGATGCTCCTTTTTATTCAATATTGTTCAAGTAGTTTTATGAATCCGAAGTTGTTTTTCAGTCGATAAAAGTGTTTGTGTACCAAAACATCATGTTTTTTGCCTCAGTCCCATCTGACATCATAACATTTATTAAAAAATGCCCCTGAAGCTTATTTGATTTGCAAAACACAAACCCGGTCTATTGTTGAAGGGACCCATCGGCACTAAACTGCCCTGCTAACATTTTAAATAAGTTTTGTTCTGATTCGAGGAAACACAGAGACTATATCTTGTCTGGCTGTGTTAAATTAAGCTTGTACTCTTGCCACTTTTGCTTCTAGGTTTTGGGGTTGCTTCCTTTTGCCAAAGAGAAAATAGCTTTGGTTTGTTTCCTATAAAAAAACACATTGCTCGTGTTTGCCGACTCCACGGAGGTCCTGCATCGAGCCAGGGTCGGTAAACACGCAAATCTACTAGAATTCAAGGAAAAACAAAAACGAGGAGCTGTTGGCTGAACTTTCACCGTCTCCCTGCGTTACCCAGGCCTGGACTAGCTCTGAAAACAAGAAGGAAACTATACTTGATTAGGACTTTGTGGCTCTATGCATCATTTCATTCTAAAGTGGGACTATTGTCATACGGCGGGGGTTTGCAGTCTTTCATTTATAGGATTTGGCAATAATTAGTGAATACAGTAGAGATCAGTCAGGGTCTTAAGTGGTGGGTCGTGAGCCTTTGCCAAAAATGCTTGCTGATATGTTTCAACAGTGTAGAACTGAAGATAAAGCCTGTGGTGTTTTGACATTAATTATACTTGCACAAGGCCAAATTGTTTATAGAAAAGCTGAAATTCTTTTCTTTTTCAGTTGGGGCATGTATTAAGACACATATTTCACTATTAGAAATGCAAATTGTAGCTTATTATTAGCAATTTTACCTTTAATGTTTAAGAAACACGGGGTTTTCACATTGCACATCTTTGGAGCCTGCACTACACACTCCCTGTCCGTGATCGCTTACCTTCGTGCACCACGCCCTTCTCTCTCTCGTCCCTCTGTCCTCCGCTTATTTATCCACGTCAATGTGCTGTGAGCGGGCATCATGTGGGCGGTGGCTGAATAGTTGACACACTTTCCTCACATGAACATCCTGGGTTTGATTCCCAGGACATAGCGGCCTTTCTCTCTGGATTTGTTTATGTTCTTCCCCCCTTATCTGGGGTGCTGGGGGTCTCAGGTCTCAACCCAAAACGAGCACAATGGTCGACTCTACCAACTCCTAAACCTGAACCTAGCGCAAGATTTGGTGATTGGCCCCTTTTTGAGGATGGGTCAAATGCACTGAACAATGAAGTATGCTTTGTAGAGGTGGACCGATATGGGTTTCTCTCAGGCCGAGGATTATTTTGGATTTTTATAGGCTGATGTGCACGGCTGATATTTTTGGCTGAATGTACCAAATGTCTGGTCTATAATCCTGTAAAAAAACATTAATACTTGGCCACTTCAGCAGTGACTGATTTTATTTTTATTACTTTAGGTGATTCAATCATAGTTTCTGTCCCAGCTTTGATTAGTTGCCGTTGGCAGTAGCATACTTTTGCAAGCTGTGGCATTTTGTGCGGCGTTCGAAAATGCAATTGTGGAGGTTAAAACTAACTCAGCGATTGGTTCTGATCATTTTTCTTTTACTTTATTGTGATGACGCGCACAAAAAACATGACTGGGCTTCATACATTCTTTACAATTAGAAACATAAGCAATTTTAAGGCGTAGGCTTGTATCCTATTACATAAAGTCAATAACTGGACCCCATCTTCTTTCAGAAACTGGGGTTTTTAATTGCAGCTGTGCTGTGGTAGATAACCCATTTTCATTGCGGTGTTTCTCTGTTCCCCTGAGGCCTAGGAAGTCGTGGAAGGACTCGTTTTTTAAAGCCCTGACTTCGCTTTTTCCAATACAAAGGTCCGTATCACTTTCGGTCCCGGAGAAATCAGCATTTATCAGCGCTAGATAGGCCAATAGCCAATATCGTAAAATCCCCCAAAATCGGCCCAATATATCGGTCGACCTCCTAATGCTTTGTGCATCTTGAAATTATTCATTGGTTAGTGTTTTCCTATTGGACATTTCTGAATGCATACAATTTGAGAAGGAGGGAGGCATTTTAGCACTCTTCCAAACGATTAATCGACTTGATAAGTGCTGTGACGATGCCGAGGTGCACATCTGGTCTGCAGGCTTCTGTCTGGATCCTCCACAGGAAAATGGCCTGTCACAATCTTAAAAAAACCTCCTTAAGCTTATCCAGGCAGTGAGATCTTCTCGTGTGTGTGTGTGTGTTTGTGCTCGAGTCAAGTTTCCATTATTGGCTCTAACAGACTTCAGGTTCATACCCTCTGGAGGTCCAGATGGTTAAAATGTGCTGGTTCGTCTCAGGGGTTGCAAAATACACTGCATGGCACAAAAAAGAAGTCGCCACCTGGATCTGGGATTGCTGCTGTTGGTCAGGTCTAGGTTCAGAAACATTGTGTGCCCAAAGGAATGTCAGTGGATTTGTTTTCTTTCCTGATGGCACGGGCGCATTCCAAGAGGACAATGCCAGGATTCATTGGGCTCCAATAGTTAAAGAGATGTTGTCCATGGAACATGAAGCTCCTGTATGTTTAAAAGTCCAGATAAATGGCAGCATAAGTTATTACAGCAGTGCCACAACCGAAAAGCCTCATAAACCATCTGTTCCAAGCCTGTTTTATAATTGTTAAAATGTAAAATCTCTATAATGTGGCCAGTTTAAGGCATGACCAAAGGGATGAACAAAAGCACTCTGCCTTTTCCCTTTTGTAGCTCGTCTTCTTACAAAGGCTAATAAAACACGGACCTCGCCGTGACCTTGTTCATGGGTGTTTGGACAAGCAGGGCTCGAAGGGTTCAGCTGTGCACATTACCTTAGCTGACAATACCTAACCTCGCTGACGTCCTTTGAGACAGGATTACAAAGAGATGAAATGTTTGTGTTAGGCTTGGTTTGCAGGCCAATTGTGGAATGAGACTCAGTGCTGCAGGTTCTTAACAAGGACAGTGTGTTTTCATTTCCCAAAAGGTATTCCCAAACTCGAGCAATGAGGACTGGAGGGTGACTTGGACTTGAGAAAATCGAGACGCGGCTTTAAAGTCCTTCTCCTCTCGTAACTTTGCAAGCAGACTGACGTTATTACTTGTATTTGAAAAGTCAAGATTTTTAATTGGAAAGATAAGCGCGGCCAATTATGTGTTTTTGTTTTCCCAGCCGTACTCCTCAAACACGTGTGGGGGGCGTCACGTTGTTGCTATGACATTGCCGCCATTTTTGCTCCAATTATGCCCTGAATGAATCGAACAACTACAATAGCTCCCTATGATCCTTTGGAGCTAACACAGTACCAGTTGTTCCTCTTTGTTTTGTGGCCAGCGTGCTACTTGCTAATCACACTTGTGGAGAGCTGTGGTATTTTGCACAATAGCCTCAGGGTTCTTTATAATGATGTCCTTCCCTTGACTGAAAGGCCTCAGTGGAGTAAAGCACGATTGGACGAAAAATGTGTGCAATGTAAAAAAGGGATGTGCAAGTCAACAAATTAGATAAGAAATACTTGGCTATTTTCTATAGTGCTACAGTATCTTAATTGGCAGTTGATCATAGTTTTATGAGTTATAAGCAAGGTTCTTTTAGGTACCAATGGGTTTTGTTTTATACAAAAACACACCCAATTAAAGCCGCAAGCGGCATCGAGAGGCCCTCGCGGGTCTCGTTGGCCGGTTGACGCCGGTTGCCGCATGCCGCCGCAATATCCGGGAGGCGCTGCCGCGCCCTACGTGGTTATAATGTCGCTGCCACCCTAGGTCGAGTTTATAAAAGAGCAAAGGCGAGAAATGGCGCCTTCGGCGCCGATTACTCGATTTTTCCCAAAATGGCCGACCACCTGTTGGTCGCCTAGCAGCCATGTAATGGAGGCCTCCCTTAGTGCCTCCATTGCCGCGCCATAACCCTACCGATGGCGCTAACGTGGCCACAGTACATTTTATTGCCCTGACGTGCCATTAATCTTTGTGAGTAAACATCAAAACGAGATTTTTCGCATCTCCATGTGAATGATGGCTCCAACCTGCAGAGGGCGCTAGCGCGCCCCAAGACTTTTTTATTTCACAAGCAGCATCGGACGGCCTTGACGGGCCGTACTTCAATGACTACTGTCCACACGCTCCTTACAGAGGGCGCTAACGCACTGTAATCGTGTATAATGTGTGATATGCGGGTCAGTCCCATTGGAATAACATGGCGAGCCTCGGTCGTCTCCATGGCAACACCGTACAAAATACGGTATCTCATTGGCTTTTTGGATCGGGATGCCATCAGCTATTTTTGTGCCGAATTTTATCTATTTCCGAGAAACTCATTTTTTTCCCATAATGCATTTTTTGTTCTCGGCCTAGAGGGGGCGCTATCGCGCCAAAACTCACTTTTTCACATTTGTTGTGTCCGGGGGTGAAAGGTCAATAAAATGTATATTTCCGATTTTTAATCGGAGTTCGTTTGTGCAAATGGGAGCATTTTGTTGTTTTCGGTAAGTCGCAAAATTCTTCGTAAAGATTGCGGCTTCGCCGCAAACAAACCGTAAAACTTAGCCAAAAAATTTGGATAACTTTTGATGCCCCACATCTCGAGATGAGCTGGAGCGATTTTGGGCTCATTTGGTGAAACGCCCTAGGAGGAGTTCGTTAAAATGCGACGTCAGCGAAAACGCTGACTCAGCATTTTCCCGACTTCCTGTCAAAATGGCGGACTTCCGGTTTGTCTGGGGGCGTGGCCACAATAATATATTTTGTTTGTCCTCACAGGACGAATGTCTGTACCGAATCCCGTCGCTCTGCGACAAAGTTTATGTTGGCCCCCTCCCCATAGGCGCAATGTATTTTCACTTTTGTAGGTGGCGCTGTCGCGCCATTTTTTATTTCCCCAATACGAAACACACATTTTAATAAATTTTTCACCGGATCTGAATTTTGGGCAAAGTTTGGTGAGTTTTCAACTATGTTCAGGGGGTCAAATTCCTGCTCAAAGAGCAGAAGAAAGAATAAATAAAGAATAATAATAATATTTCTTGCAAAAACAATATAGTCGCTTTCGCAACTACAACATATTATGCATTTTTTTAAAGCTTTCGACTTCCCCGACGCACCGGTGGGGCTCGGAGGTGAATGACGAGCGCTTCGCGCTCGTCATCCACCTCCGTATGACAGTTGGCCATATACCCCCATTGATTTTGCTGCAATTATAAGTATAAGGGCCCACACCAGAGGTTTTATACGGTGAGTTTACGTTTGACATGGGGACAGCGCTTCGCGCTGTTTTCGTGCGCTCCGCGCACCTAGGTTCAGTGCGCTGCGCGCACTGCGTTGCGATTACAATAGGCCCTTGCTACGGCAGGCCGCTCGGGCCTAATTAAGTTTACTGTCAGAGCTCTGAGTTTGTTACAGTATGGTTACTGTATAACTGAAACTTTACAATGGGCACCGTTTACAAAACTCCACGGCTGCCAACTCGCACGTCATACTAACAATTCTAACAGTGCTACTTATATTTAGACTCCATCAAAGGAGACCAAACAATGGATATGATCCTACTTTAAAATGATCTAGTCTCATTTTTTTGTTGCTACGTGGAATAAAAAACAAACCCTTTGATTAAAAATATATTGTCACATCTGTTAATGTAGTTAACTGTAAAAACGGTTGATGCCCTTTATTTCAGTCCCTACGAAAATCATTATTTTACTGTCAGTGAAGTCACGGTTTTTCACACAGTAGACTTCCACTTGCAGTGCTGTCCACTGTTTGATCACGTTGGCTGCTACTACACTGACTCAGAAAATTGTCATGAAAGCTGCCCAGTCCTTTTGACCAGTCTCCTGTCCCTGTGTCCCGTCTCATTCATCTCCCAGGCAGCCCCTCCCTGTGTGTGCTGGCTCCTCTCTGGACACGATCACTCGGGTGTTATTGTAGTGGGACACCACAGGCTGTACCTGTGAACAGGGCGTCTGGAGGACTACAGCGCTACACTGCTTCCTCATATCGGCTTTAATAAGCCAAGGTCTCCTAGCAACCGGCTCTTCCACTTTTGGAAGAGCTGCTTAGTAACAAAATGATTATCCAAGAAGTAGCTACACTGGGAGCCCATGAATGAAATGGAAGAAAATGTGTATTTATTTTACTACAGTTATGCAACCCTTTTGTCTTTTACATGCTGTGTGTCTCCTTTGAAGGATGCACAATTTGAGTGGTTTGTGTTCACACCACTACCACACATAGAGATCAGTTCTAGAGCTCAATTCATCTCAATCTGGAAGAAGCAGAAAATGGGGGGGGGGGCAAGGCATGGCATGACTGTATTTGAAATGGTTTCACAAGCTTGTGTAAATGACTAAGTCTGCTGTGAAATGTAGCTACATGCTCGTGCCTATGCGGATGTTTGTATGGTTGCTGTATCTGCTATAGGAGAAAATGTCATTCATACACGGATGCATGCAGGTGTGTGTGTGTGTGTGTGTGTGTGCGCCTGCGTATGACAAATGGAATACTTTAACTTCTTCTTTTATTACCTCGACGTAGACAGGCACTAGGGATGGTCCGATATGAAAATGTTCTGTAGACTACCATGATGTTTAAGTTAAATGTTTTAACTTTAAACAAATCTGATGGACTTCTCAGTCATTAACATGACAAAAGTGGGCACAGTAAACGTGAATACAGCCATTATCATCACTGTAGTAAACCTACATGACGACAGAAAGCCAATGTTTACGTGTGTTGTAGCCTTTAGCCTGTTGGAAGCTATGCTACGCTAACAAAGTTATAAATCTGGCATCAGGACGGAGAAACTTTTGCAACACTCACCACCCGGATGTAGTGACAATCCATCAGAAAAAGATTCATGTCAATCCTGAGTCAAAATAATGTCCATGGAGGCCGTTTTAGTCCAGTTTGTAACATCAGCAACTTGTGTCTCTGTATCTCTGTGATGTCCAAGTGTCCGCTCCACTTTGTTTAAACTGAGTAAAAACATACTTTCTTTTGGAGACGTGTGAATTTATGATGGAGTTTTTTATTTTTAGAAGCCACCGTTTATTTCAGATAATTTGAATAAACTGTTGCTCCAGTCAGGTCAGTGCAGCCCGTCTACACTGCTTCATGCATTCAAGTGTGCTATATGGTGGCGCAGTAAATCATAAAATGTTTTTAAAAAATCTGCTGATATTTTCCCATATCGGACCGATACCGATAATATCGGACCGATACCGATAATATCGGCGGCACGGATATATTGGCCATCCCTAACAGGCACATGCACACATTGGGTGTGTATGGGCCTGGTTAAGGATTAGTTACACTACATGATCTAAGGCGTGTACACGAGTATGTGCTTTTGCCTCTATGCAGTTAGTGTTTTGTTTCTGGTAAACTAAAGGAATAAACCGTATCAGAATAATAATTTTTCTTTTCATATATTGTACACCTCAACTGTAAATGCCCACAGGCCTTTAGCATTTCGGCTTTGAACGCTAAGCGCCCGTCCCCACAGCGTGCTTCCTCTGCTGCTGCTCTCCATTGTTGTGCGGCGGCGGCGGTGGTGGGAGGAGGTGGCTGAGCTGGAGCGGGCCGAGCGGGGGTGTAACGGTTACATAAGGCCTCCTCCTGAACTGAGCTACCCAGCTGCGGTGCGTGGTTCGGCCCGGGGGGGTGAGAGGGATGCCAGCCGATCCTGCTTCCTCTCCACCTATGCAGCTCTGGGTCAGGGAACACACTGACACGGGAGAGAGCAAAAATATGAACACAACACCCCTCAGCAGCAGCACCTCCAGCGTGCTATTCTTTCTGCGTTTCAGATGACACGTCTACGTTCAGGCCTGTAGGGTTTAATTGAGATTGAGGGTAAAATGTTTGCCATGGCACATTTTGTGGTGTGATTATGGTACTGGTTTGGAGAAAGCCGCAGGCAGGACGAACATGTTACACATAGGCTGCACTTCTGTTGCACTCGTCTTCTCCCTTGTCAAATAAATGCATTATATAATTCTCTGAACTTGCTATAGCTTAGAGTAGGCAGTAGGCATAGCGACACTAAATTGAATTAAAGCATGGGCCCAAACTGGCTTTCTATTGTTGGTTTAATTATGTTAGGTTTGCAAAGTTCGTTTATCATTTTAACATGACATTGAAGTTGAAAGGACAAAATTTAAGTGGCTATAAAAAAAAAATCGATGACAAATAAAAAATCTACACCCAAAAATGCTTTAAAAATAGGATTGTGCATTATTGATCCTGCACTGGGTAAATGGGTAAATTCCATGTTTTGAAGTTCAATCAATGTGGATGTAGACGCATCATTAGGTGCAAGGCTTCTGCTGTTGACATCTAGAGAAAAAGCCTGCACACTTACACCTAGGGATGTCAAGATTAACCGGTTTTATGATTACCACGATTATAAAAGGACCTGGTAGGTTATCCGTAAGAATTTCAGAAGCCACGGTTTACCGCAGACATTTTTCACGCTGACGCACGAGCCGCTGCACGCCATAAACAGCGCGTAAACTCACCGGTAGTTGAGCGAGGCAGAAGGAGCTCTCCTCCAGTGTTGTATCCACCCAAAAACGATTGAAGTCAGCAGAGTGGGACCTCTTTAGGATCCAAAAGATGACCACGGTGGCCAAGCCAATCTTAAAGCGTTTCATTTTTAAAAACGGTGAATGTTTACAAGTTCAAGTATTAAAAAGCTTTTTAAAGACAAAAACTAAAAATATCAGTTTCCTTTCATTCGGTCGATAATCGTAAAATCGCAATATTTTCTCAAATAATTGAGACTCAAAAAATGTAAATCGGGACACCCCTACTTGCACCACTTAACAGCGGTTATCGACACAACGTTTCAATCCCAGCGGGTAAGCTCTGGTTTGAGTCGGGATCAAACTACCAAAGGTCTATTTGCTGTTGCTTCTTTTTGACTTTTATTTTGTTATCGTGAGGTCCAACTTCATTGGAACTTCATATATCTATTTTATTTTTTTGCTTTTTCATCTTGCATCTGCCAGATTGATCTAAAATTAGTTCATCTGTTTTTATTTGAGCATCTGAGTTCCACAAAGTTCTACAGGAGAAGAGTTCAGCACAGTAAGCAAAAACCATAGAAAGATACATGTGCAGATGAATAAGTAAATGATGTGGATATGATGCTCAAAAGGAGTAGGCAGAAGCTTGTTGGTGCCTACCCCCTCTTGTACATTTGAGCAGTAGATGCATTCATTTACTATAATCAAGAAGACATATGACACATGGTTATTTTGTTCTTGGACTATTATCTGCTGTTATTTCAGCAGGAGATTCAGATAAAGCTACAGTCTTTGATGTGTTTGTGGATGGAACTGTCAAGAGTTTGGACTCGGGAGTAGCTTTGTTATTGTGTGTGACGTCACACTTGACGCACGTATCGCTCTTGTAGCACCTCGAATGTTCT
The DNA here is from genome assembly GCA_021464625.1 of Proterorhinus semilunaris. Classification (NCBI taxonomy): domain Eukaryota; kingdom Metazoa; phylum Chordata; class Actinopteri; order Gobiiformes; family Gobiidae; genus Proterorhinus; species Proterorhinus semilunaris. The sequence continues at coordinate 9,982,430 of CM038359.1, forward strand.
GCAGCATGGCTTTAAAACACACACACGTGCACAAATCAAATTTCCGTGCCATTGAATCTCTTGGCGTTTCCATGGCAGTTGTGTTGGAAAGCTTCATGGTGTAATGCTAATACAAGGTTGCCACTGAGGTAATTAGTGTCTTTTCACACCACTTAATGCTTCCTCTGCTGCGTCTTGTTCTCCTTTTTTATCAGCAATGTGTGACAAAACCTAATGTAGTTTCGGTGAAGACTTAACCGGCTTTACAATGCTTTACTATTTCAGCCTCTGTCACACTAGTGGAGGGTGGAATTTCCAGGCAGGAGAATATGAACTGCGGATCATCCAGTTGCAGCTTCACCTGTTCATCTGTTTACCAGAAAAGATTGATTGTGATTGGGTTTCTTGGCTTTTTGCACACAATGACCAAACACAGTTGTAATTCTACACAAATGAAGTCAAGTCTTGGCAATGGCAAGTTTATCGCAATGACTTTTTTGGACGATCAGTAAATGCGTGGTGCGTCCTGCCTTGTTATTGTCAACTGTTTGTCACGAGAACTAGACGTGTCTTAATGAGAAAAGCTCCTCAGGGGGCTGACTACTGTTCAATCAATAGACTGCTGTGTTTCAGGCTCTATAGTACCACACTAATAGAATCACTAAAGTGGGTAAGGCACTAATTGAGACAATTTGTACTTGTGACGATAAGAAAGTCGTTGTTTTATAGTTTAACTTTTTGGGTTTTTTCTCCGTTTTTGATTTTTTTTTTTTTTATGGATTCTGAAAATCGAGCCACTCCACGTTTCCCAGTACCCGGTTTCTTATGCAGTCGAGGCGCTGCAGCTGAATTGGGAGAACAAAATTTAGAGTTATCAATTTGAAACTTTTGCTGTGCACAAAATGTGTCCCTACAAAGCATTGCCAATCGCCGACTTCAAATCAACTTCCGATCATTTAAGTGAATGGCGCGGATAAAGCTGCAGCCCCGTGATCGATCGCTAAGACGGTAAAACAACATTCTCCAGGGAGAGTTTGAAAAGACCAGCAGGAACTCTTCATTCTTCTCTCTGGCTCCCAAGTTTGAGACGTTTTTTGGCGCTCCGACAGCGACGCAGGTATTCAGTGCACACTTTTCCCCACCGTTCTTTGAAACGTCTACTCCTGTCGTCGTCTTCTCTTCTGCTGAAAAGGAAAGGCGATGAGGTAGCATACAACAGTCAGGCAAAAAGACACACACTTTTTGGACATCGTGTCACAATGCTGAGGTATAAATTCAACTTGTAACATTTTTTTGCTGCAGTGGTCTGTTGAGTAGACTAGAATGCGTAGCATGTATAAAAAGCTAACTTCAAAGTGATCCCAGCAGGAGGAAGGGGGAGATAAATTGTTGGTAGATCAGCCCCTATGTTTAAAGGTTTTGTATTTTCAGGAAACGCCCCAGATTCCATCGTCTGGTGCAACGCTTGACCCTTCCCTTCTAGTCCCCTGCAGGTCTGAGCCCTCTGAAGCTTACCCCTGGCCTTTTCTGTGTGCCTCTTGTCTTTGTGCTGCCCCTTCGGGAGGCTCTCGGTCCCACATCTGTCAAACTGTCACCGAGCCGCTGTCTCTCGCTCTGCCGCCCTCTGTCCTTTTAAACTGCCATTACCCACAATCCCCGGCGCTGTCTTCACACGGCCATTCGTTTAACATGTACTTGTTGAGCGTTGTACATGTCGCAGCACTAAGGGTGCTGGCAAATGGTATTATTAATGAGATGGCACATTTCACTGTTGATGATTGTCAATATGGGTTATATTGTAACCCTTGGGCTCCCAACCCTTCCGTTAATGTCCCCATTTGATTGGAGAATTGGACAACTCCATTGTCAGCCTCAGTGACCCAACTCCAGATCTTGAGCTAGGTTTGGTCAGGACTAGCTGGAGGATGAAGCCTAGTGCACCTGTTAATAAGGCACCCACATTTGGTCTTATTAGTCTTTTGAGTTACAATTTTGGTGGTTTAAAATGGTCCTCAATATGAATTACCTTAATATATTTTTTAGTTTATTTGAGCAGCAAACACTCAAAAGGAGTGGGCCGAAGCAAGAGCTTATAAGCGCCCACCCCCAAAATCAATACAATTAAAATCATCATTTCACAAAAACATAGTGGAACAAAATGGCAACAAGGAAACGACAGCAAAACAAAATAAACCCTACACACCCGCAGCATCCGACCATACCCCAAAACGGAGCAATACGTAACTATTTACGAAACAACTATGATAACGCTACATACTTACAAACTATTTACAAAGAACTATCATTTACAAAACACTGTTTGAAGTGTTCGTACATCAACAGAAAAGAAGCACAATTACAACAACGGTCTTGTTTCATGTACAAAGCAAGTAACGATCATTACATTTCTTTCAGAAATGTGGTAACAATTTGTATCTTGCTTTGTATAACATCTGTACTGTTTGGGACTCAACAATGTCACAAAACTTCATGATCTTTGATTTTGAAAACCCAGCTTTATGAATTACTCTGATAGCCCTTTTTTGCAGCATTACTATTGTTTTTTGTAAGTACAACCCCAAACCACAGTGCAATAATGTAAATAGGGCAAAATCAGAACAGTATAAGGTATGAAGAGCTTTGATATTTAAAATATGCTTTACCTTCACAATTACTGAAATGCTTCTTGATATTTTAGTCGATAGAATTACTTGGAAATCTCACATTAAATATATAACATCTATAATAACTCCAAGGAATTTATATATGGAACTTTGTATTTTATTATAGTAACACTGGGAACTTCTGGATACCGATATGGACAATTCATGGTTCAAGATGATGACGATATGCATATAATAGATAAGCAATAATTGATATATTGTAGTTTATCTTGTGCAATATATCACTTTTTAACAAAAACTATGCAACCTTTTTTTAACATTGTTACTTTATGACTACATGCTCCATAGTTTGTATGATTTACATTTGTTTTCATGAGCATTGCTCCTGTATTTCTCAAATAAATGAATAAATGATACCTAACTTGCCATTGATCGTCTGGTGTCAGTGGCCCCACTTCATTTACCCTAACCCTTATTTAAATGCACAGTGACTGTCCTGTTATGAAGGCATTAAGTAACCACTTAATGTTATTTAAATACTATCATCAAAAGTAATGCATGTGTGTGACTGTGTTTTGGTCCATGCTTAAATATGTAGTGCTGCTCTCCCCTGTTCTGACTGAATTCTCGACCATCATTAGCCTTTATCGACTGTGAAAGCCGTAGAGCGCTGCAGCCTCATTAATATGCCTGCCACAAAATATTGCAATATATTGTCACACCCCTAAGTGACGCGGGCCTAGGATCGGTGTAAGACTGCTGCACATTTGACGGGACACTGTTCTGTCCTCTTTGAGTCCAGCTCCAATAATCTGCTGAATGTCTCTTTCCCTCTTTCTTTCTCCTTTTACCCTGAGCTGTTGAGTCCAATAAAATTAGCTAAAAAACATAAAAATCCTTAAAATCTTAAGTCGACATAACACGCCTTTAAATTTAATGCAAATCAATGAATTTTTTGCTTTCAGATTGTTTCATGTTGTAATGAAGGAGTCCATATGAGATATTCAAGCGGAACTTTCAATGAACAAGTGAACCTTGTAGTAACCTGGTCCATTATCTTATTACATCCATTGATAACACAGAAACTGCAGCGTGACAATCCTAATTTCACCAGCTCCAATCTCTGTAATGCATCGGGTTAACAGAACGTAACTGTATCTCGCTGCCAAAAGTTCAAAACTCAATAAAACATCAAATAAATCTTTTACTGCAGATGTAAATGTGGCATATGTTTATTTGCTTTCTTCTTGTATAGCATTAATACATCCTCCTAAGCTGTTCTCCCACACTATTTTAAATATGAGAAGAGGGTGAAAGCGGCGCCCGGGGGCCAAAATGCTTTAAGTGCATGTTTATGCCTCTGGACGTATAAAGATCCGAGGTGTTTATGTTGCTGTATGTTGAACAGTGCACTGAATCACCTAGACATCAGAGGAGCATTTTTATCTGAGTGTCTGTTTACAGGGATTGTAGCCATTTCAGTGGTGATTGTTGTCACGGTTTTAAATATTTACAGCAAAACAATTGCTATTGGTGTCTCATCCCAGAATGCTTTATATATTGGAGATAGAGTGTTGTAATCTTGGCTTCGCCGACTGCCTCGGTACATTTATCCCATGTTGCACAAAATGAATGTGCTCCTTCGTCTGAAGTTTTGGGAGTTAGCCGGTCGTGCCATGGCTACCTCTGCCCCTTCCGCTGTTTATAACCTATCACCCAGACAAAGAAGGGGAGAGCCGGAGCGCAGAGTGGCATGTTTTTGTTGTCGGGCTTTTGTGGACTGCTGTTTTATGAGCTCTGTGGTCAGGGATGTGGTAGAGGAGATTTATCGCATTCATTACTAGCGCTGCACCACACTGTCGGATCCCGCTGGACGCCGCTTGAAACGCTGGACCTGGACCAAACAGATTGTGGCTAGTATAGTAGTCCCTGAGTAGCAAATGTTGTGTCTCTGTACAAATGGCTATTACTGGGAGTGTTTAGAGAGACCTATTATGCTTCTTCAGGCTGTGCTGTGATCTGGAATCGCAGCATTTTGGTCCAGTTCAGCAATGTGACCGAAGAATGACCAGGTCATGTTTTTATTCCTCTGAAAGAGTGCTTCAGGGAGCACGAAGCTTCATTTTACATGGATTTGCCACGTTGGAGTCCTGACCTTATCCATCCTGAGAATCTTTGGGATGTGCTGGAGAAGGCTTCGTGCAGTGGCCAATTGATCTGACTTTCCCATCATCTTAGTGAAAAATAAATGCAACACTAGATCGAAATACATTTTGTTACATTGAAGAAGCGTATCCAAACCATGCCACAACAAATGTGTGCTGTAAAATGGCAATCAAAGTGGTCCAACATTACATGAACTTTTTTAAGGACCAGAGACTGAGATGAACAGCAACGAAACCATGGAATTTAAAACAATTAAAAATACTTTACATGGGTAAAAAAAATAAAAATACTGCATAGCTTTTCATCTGTTACATTTTCTTGCACCACTTTTGCAAACTTCATATCTAGATTCTTTGATCGTGCTCCCTCAAATACTTTTTATATATACATTTTACAACTCTTCATGAGGAATCACAATTACTGATACATTGCAGCCTTTTCCCATTTCACTTTTCTGTGACTCTATCCCTTTAGACAGCAGGCTTTAGGATTTAGTATTCTTAAAGCTTCCTGATCCACATGCTTAAAGTGCTTTCAGGTGAGTGAATCCTAATGGCTGCTTTGGTGACCCACATCGACGAGCTGCAGCGCTCCTGGCTCAGGCTCTACCTGAATCTTTCATAAGTGACTCTATTTCCTGTAGAGACTGGAGCTGCCGAAGCGGGGAAGTTCTTTCAGCTTTTTAGGGTGAACTTTTGAACTTGAAACTTCACTCTCTCCCTCACCAGGGCTGTTTATTATCTCTTCTAAATTTACCGCTGCGCTGCTCCTGTCAATCCCCGACACACATTTGGTCTTGTGCCTTTTGAATACTCCGATGCTCCCCGTTTCGTCCGACCTCAGCTAACTCCTTTCCTCCGCTGGCTCACTTCCTTCTCGCGGTGATTTACAGACTTATCGAGGATCTGCTGGGTTGGACATGCTTCTCTTCCTCCACATTTTTCCAATTCTTTTCTCGATCGAGTGTGCAGATGATTCCCAGGCTTTTCACATGCACTTTCAGACCGCATTTGGCGTCAGATTTTTGCCAAAGTTAGTTATTCCTACAGTGACCAGCAAGAGGAGCATTAGTTACAGAGACATAATTTTAAAATGTATAATGTAAAATATCAATACTGAGGCGCCAAAATAATGATTTTGAAGTCTAGTTTTAAGCCCCATATGCATATCCACTATAATACTTCGAATACTAAGTTTAAATGTCCGTCCAACGGTACCAACACAACCTTACATCCTCACAATATTATTCTTTTTAAATTCTTTTAAATACTCGGCCTGACCATCAAACCATAATTGGAGTTTTCCCCCTGTCCTATAAAACTCCAATATGCCTCTCTGTTCCGTGTAATTCCCATTGATTACATTAGCACTGCCATGTTAATCATCAGCGCACTGCTCAGCAGTGTCCGAGGCCTTCGGGCGAGCCGTTTCTTGGCCAGTCAGATCCTTTTACAAATATCTTGGCCCGGCAAAACTCACTGGCCGTCAGTGCGGGCAGACGCCCAAGCCAGGTTTTGCTGAATAGCTTCTAACACAGGCCTAATCTAAGCTTCTCTCCTAAAGAACCACAGACAAATAGATTTGATACAGCGGCCTTGCCAGGATGCATCCCTGGTTCTCCGAATGTTTGAAAAGTGTGGGAGAGGAAAACTGAAGTCCCCAAGACGGATTTTTACTTCAAAGCAGGACAGCTGAGAGATGCAGACTATACAAATGGATTATAAAGATGGCGACGGAACAAACCAGCTTAAATAAAACGTTTGCTGTGATGCACTCTTTGTTAGTGTGGTGATGGCTATCCTTGGGTTTCAGTCACTTGACTTTCTCTTGTTATGGAAGCCGTTTATGGGAGGACTTTTGACCATACATGCAAAAGATGAAGATTTTCAGGTCTGGGAGAGACGACGGGTATTAACAAATGATTACCAGCTTTTATTAGCTTATAAATCATGTAATGTAAAGTATTCTAGCCACTGAAAGATGGCTTAAATGTGTGAAATCATCCATGCGTACGGAATTGGTGATAACTAGGTGATAATTTTGAACTTTTAAAGTGAGATATTTATCAGTTTCTACACCATGTATGAATATGGTGCCCACAGTCCTGCTTTACCATACATATGGTGCTTCATTATTACAGTGCCTCTTGAAAGTACTAATACACCTTGAACTTTTGCACATTTTGTCATGTTTACAACCCTAAACGTAAAGATTTTATTTTGAATTTTTTACTGAAAGTTCACACACAAGTAACAGACAACTGTGAAGTGAAAGCAAAATGATACATGATTCTGTTATTTTACAAAAAATAGAAAAGTGAAAAGTGCATTAAATTGCCTTTATAACATTCCTAATGACTGCAGAAAGTTCACACCGTGCCCTAACCAATAAATAGAGGCCACCTGTGCGTAATCCACTCCCAGTATAATTACAGCTGTGCTGTGAGGGCCTCAGAGCTATGGTCGGAGTGTATTGGTCACTAAGCAACATCATGAAGGCCAAGGAGCACACCAGAGGTCAGGGATAAAGCTGTGGAGAAGTTTAAAGCAGCATTAAGTTCTACAAAGATTTTCCAAGATTTGAACTTCTCACGGAGCACTGTTCAATCCATCATTCGGAAACGGAAAGAGCACCACTGCGAACTTACCAAGACACGGCCGTCCACCCAAACTAAAAGACCGAACAAGGAGAGCACTGGTCAGAAATGCAACCAAGTGCCCCAAGATAACTCTGGAGAAGCTGCGACGTACTGCCGCTGAGCTGGGGGAATCTGTACATGGGACAACTATAAGTCGTACTCTACACAAATCTGGCCTTCATGGACGAGTGGCAAGAAGAAAGCCATTATTGAAAGGAGGCCATAAGAAATCCTGTTTAAAGTTTGCTATAAGTCATATGGAGGACACAGCTACAATGTGGAAGAAGGTGCTTTGGTCAGATGAGACAAAAATTGACCTTTTTGGCCCAAATGCAAAACGTTATGTATGGAGCAAACCTAACACTGCTCATCGTCCTGAGTGCACCATCCCCAGTGTCAAATATGGTGGGGGGAGCATCAAGCTATGGGGCTGCTTTTCCGCAGACTGGGAAGATTGTAAGAATAGTTGGGAAGATGGATGAAGCCAAATAGAGACATTTTGGAGGAAAACCCGCTGGAGTCGGCAAGAGAATTGAGGCTGGGGCGCAGATTCACCTTCCATGACAATGACCCTAAACACAAAGCTAAATCTACAATGGAATGGTTTAAAAACACACATGTTAGAATGGCTTAGTCAAAGTCCTGACTAGGGCTGCACGTTTTCAAGTTTTTCATTAACTGTTAACAAAGGTCCTTGGCGGTTAATACTCGGTTAACCATTAGTGTGCGCACTAACCAACCCCCACCGCACTAATCGCACTAGGATTAATAATGCAATACTCTCTGAGCAAGTTTAACTTCATTCAGGATGATGCTGGTTTATCACAGATAAATAAATGTTCTATGTAAAAAAACCTTTGGAGATGTTCGTTTGATCCAGTCATTGTTCACTGCATTATCTTCCTTCAAAGCCACTGGGCGACCTGTCTGGAATCGCTGGTGACAAAAGTGCTGCGTTTGGGAACTCCTCTGCAGATCTTTATCCATACCATGCACTGCATTTCCAACATGACGAGTTATTTGGCTGTCCATTTATCCTTTATGAATATTATCTTTTGTTCATGTCAATAAATTTTCTTAATGTTATGGCTGATCGCTCTAATTCCACCTCCAGCAGTCAAGCTTTTTAAAAATTATTTTGGTTTTTCTTCCTCTGCGAGAAGCTTTTCTTTTCACAGTCCATTAGGGTGCACCAAACCCCCCCATGATTTTCAAAATGTTATTGTATCAACTTGTATTTTTTTGGTGGTGAGGTTCGTGATAACGCTAATTTTAGGTCTCCCACATGACCTCTGCATATTGCGAGAATGCAAAGTGTTATAATTTTAGGGGGTTAGGGGAACTAGAGGCATGAAATTATTCAAAATAAAAAACTCTTTATTTTCACAATGAGTTAGCATAGTTTTCAAAAGCTTGAATGTATGGGGGAAAAAAGAGCATAGTTGCTTTAAAATTGTGAAAGATATAATTTAAGTTCTCAAATCATTGCGAATGTAAAATGTTTAGAGCATCCATCCATCTTCTTCCGCTTTTCTGTTGCCAAGTCCAAGCTGCCCATTTAACACTGCCCTAGTCCCGATAAACACATCTTGGTGTCAGTGTGGGACCCTTTGATGAACTCGGATTGGCTTCAAATTTTGCAGAGCTGCTATTTAGCATGAACCTCACCCCCAGAGAACATGTAGGTAGAATTTAAAGACCTAAGGGGATTTGATGCACCCATTTGTAAAGTTTCAAATCACTGCGAGATAGTTACATAAGGAGTTTACAAAAGGTGGTGACTATTCTTTGAGTATAATGAACCCTGGGTAGCAATGGTAGAGCTAAAATAGCAGCACGAGTTTAAGATGTTAATGGATTTCAGGGTTTTATACCATTTATTGTAGTTCTTTCAAAAGATGTAAGAACATTTGTCAGAGCAGGTGGAGGATTATTGCCGTCTTTGTGTCTCGTCATTTGGGTAAAAGTGCACTAGCACTGTTGAGAAATGCTGCAAATTGCAAAGGTTTCCTTGAATTTTGAATAGCAAATTTCCAAAGGTGGATGTTGCCAGACAGACTACACACTTTTAACATTCTGCACAAAGACGTGTTGTCTGGGACTCGCGTCTCCGCAAGTTCCAATGAGCATGATTGCCAGGCAGATTGCCCAAACAAACATGGCGGCTTACCTGAGTAGAAGAAATGAGAAATGGCTAATAAATCCCACACAGAATCCTGATAATCTGCAATGATCAATCCTTGGCATTGTGTTTAACTTTTTATTTGCAGAAGTCATTTATTATCAGTAGCCGATGGTGAAAACAATCCCCTTGAGCATCCTCTGCGCTCCTCTGTGTCGGGCCAAACATCTGGACGTTGTCTGTTTTATGACCTGCAATGCGAGCTCTCCTCGGCCTGAGCGCATGTATGATTGTATGATGTATGATTTGTATCGCCGGAAGCTTGCCAAAATATACGTCCCCCACAATCAGTGCGCTTTGAGATAATGGGTTTTTGTTTTATGGCCAATTCAAACTTGTGTAACATGCCCAAAAGATCAAGGAACCTGTCATAATCTCTTGACCAGAAGATTGGAGTGGCGATACTAGCGAGGGTTTGTCTGCAGAATTGGCAGCTCTGAGCTCTTGGTGTCCTTGAGTTTGCAGTGACGACTCTGATTTCGTAATGAGAGGGAAGGTAGTGCCTGGTGAGTCGTTTTTGAGGATTTTCTTTCTACAAGGTACAACTAGAAATTTGAGGACACTACCTGTTGGCTAAATTCTAATGGCATGTTGTGATGACCAATCAGAAATGGCATTGCATTAATTGAAAAGCTTAAGAATATTAAGCCTTTTTCTTCATAGAAATATGAATGAGCCTTACAAGCTTGTTTAACAAATGTGATTATAGAATTATGATCTAGAAACTACATACACATTCAGTAAAGTCGGCATACAGTATTTGTAAAAGTTGCCCATGGTTCATCTTTGCCTCGCGTGCCTCTCCTTTTATTAGTGCAATGGCGGAGGTAATGGATCGTGAGCTTCTGTCTAACTGTCCTCATGGTGTTCTTCGCTCAAAGACACTTTCCAGCTGATTAGCATGGACGCCCCATTAGCAAGGCTCATTTGGCTCAATGTGAGCTGAAACCGACAGAGGTCCAACGGCCAACATCAACTGACACATTGTCAAACAAATGAGAATTTATCCAAGCGATGGCGAGACGACGGGGAAACATATCACCACATTTTCCACCGTGTTTTCGAAGTATTTTTAAAACCCGATACAAAGCAGACCCATTACCGGGTCTTGAGTAAGGCTTTTGATGAAGATGGGACTTAAAGGTTGATGCAACGTGGAAGCAAAAAGTCAGTTTGAGTTTCTGATGAGATGGTTTCTTTCATATTGGTAACAATGACAATTTTAAAGGCAAGGCGATCTGTTTGGTATCCTTTTATCTATGCAGTTTATACCACCAGTCATTTCTATTGGACAAAGTTAATGTATATAGGAAATGGGCCTTTGACCTTTTTCCCTAGATACTTTTAAACCATACTTTGTAACATTTCACTGAGTAAATGAGGAAAAAAAAATACTTTTTAAAATTTGTTTTTATTGGTGCAAAATACCATAAATATCAGTGCCACTACTTAGACTTGACTCATAACTTTGCACCATCTTAATTGATGCTTTGCTTTGAAAGATTAGCAGTACCTTTTCCAGATGGTTTACTTTGATTAGTTTGTTTACCATTTAGTTTTATAGTCTTGTGATGTTGCAAACATTTAATCTCATATTCCGCAGTGTCCCCCCCCTGCCCCCCCCCCCCCCCCCCTTCAGCATTACATCTTTTATATTTTTGAGATTGTAGCGACAGCAAAATTGCCCCTGTGCGGCATAATAAGCCCCTGTTTCGCGATCATCGCTGCGATCTGTTCCAAATTGGGGGACGCACTGTGGGTGAACTTCCCTTTCCAATAACTGCATCCTGTAGCAGGGAATCTGATTACTACGCAGCGCCGGCAAATCATTCAAACGCAGTCAATTTAGACGCATTCGCCCATGCAAGCAGATGGATCCCTAACAAGTTTCCGTGTCTCGGAATACGCACCGAGCTGCCAGCTGCTCCACCACCACCCCCACCACGCGCCCCCCTCCAGGAAATCCAGCCCAGCTCCGCAAAGAGGAAATGAAGTGCATTTCAGTTTGCTGCATATGTTTGGAACTGTTGCAGAATAGTTGGCTAGCTCTCAGGCGACTCCAGTTGTACATTTTGATCTCTCGTCATGATGGTGTAAATGTTAATAACATGGTGTGTACGTTTGGATGAATCATTAGGCGGTCAAAGGAGTTTGTCTCTAATAACAGTTGGTGTGATGTTTTGGGTCATTGTTACTGCTTTCCCTTCATTAAAGTGAGTTCTTCACTGATGAGGCCAATGTGTTTGTACTTTTGTTTTTGTATGTGAACTGGGTCTGCTCAATTTATTACTTTTTTTTTATACCAATCCTACATTATTCATGATCAAAAACCCATCCATCCATCCATCCATTTTCTTCCACTTGTCCGTTGCCGGGTCGTGGGGGCAGCTGTTGGAGCTGCCCAAATCACATTGCACCAGCCCCTCTGGCTCCTCCTGCAGGTGGTGGGTCCACAGAAGGACGGCCTCATGGTTCTAACCGGGCCTGTTGGTCTCTCATAAGGGGCTTAAAACCATAAAACCATAAAACAGAATAAAAATTTTCCAATAATTCCATAAGACTAAATATTTGTGCAAAACCTGTACTTTTTATTTATTTACTTATTTGAGCTGGAACAACAATGTACCTTTTAGTGCTGTCTCTGGACCCACAAAGCACCAGTTGGTACCTTTTACTTTCTTGGCATACTATATTGTGTAGCAGTTCATTTTTCAGTCAATTCGCAAATATTCAAAGACAAATACAATGCTCCTAATTACAAAATGAATGCTGCCGAGCCTTTCTTTTGTCACTTATAGAGGTTTCTCTCTTGCAGGTTTACCAAAGGAGTCGTAATCTACAAATTATCGGCTTGGACACAATGGCACCGTTACCAGTGAGTATAATAAATATAATTTTCTGTTGCTCATATTACGATTGTGTGGACAAAGACTTGTCAGTTTGGCATAAATCGCGTTGAGACATTCAGCAACTTGTCGGTGCCTGGATTCAATTTGACCTCATGGTGAATTTCTTTGGCGTCTTGGGGCTAAGCAAATAACAATATTCCCTTTGGTGTCGGCGCTGGCAGACTCTGCATCTACGTAGCTGTATAAAGACGACGCTTCAATATGAATGAAGAAACAAAAGAAAACAAAACAAAATGTAAAGAGTAGCACATCGATGTAGTTCATATATCCAGACAGAGATACTCACATAGTTCTTTATTTGGCTACAACAGATTAAACGGTGACACGTTTCTGCATAAGCCTTCCTCGATGTGCTCACCTTTACATTTTTTCTATAATTTATCCTTTTTGGGGGGGGGGTCTAGAACTCGGAACATTTGAAGACGCCCAACTCCCCTTCCTGGATACAAAACAAAAGCTATGTTACCAATTATTTCTGTTTTAGGCCATGCCAATAAATGTGTAATGTGTGAATCAGTGATTGCGCGATATATTGTGATATGGACATTGCGTAATAGCAGCCACTATCACCACTTATGATTTATTTCCAATGTTTCATCCGAAGGGCTTTCATGTAAGAGGCACTCTTTTTTTTTTTTTTTTTTTTTTTTTTTTAAACCACTCCACAAGTCCATCCCTGCTGCCGTCGACTACTGACGAGCAGAGCCGAAACTTTGCGAATCATCTACAGTGGGTGCTAAAAATGAGGCTTAATCTGCCGCACATAAGAGTGGTGTGTGGGCGGTCCTTATCGAGCTGGAAACGGCATGTTTTGTTCCAGTAAATGCTTCTCTCGCTCTCTCTCTCCCTCCCCCCCCCCCCTCTCTCTCTCCCCCCTTCGCTCTCCCTTTTTTCTGTCTTTCTGTATCTCAACACCTCCTCTAGCCAGCATTGGCGTTTTGCGCACTCCCACACACCACATAGACACTGGCTTAGTTGGATTGCACTCTAAGCACCAGAATCATGCAGTAAGATGAAGAGCACGGATGATGCATGAGAGCAATGTGGAAAACAGATTTGCAGGCACAAATTGAAAGGAGTAATGTAAAAATGCTTGCTATTATAGGCACCCATGGACAAAGTTAAAAATGAGCCGTACATACAATTAAATTATTAGTTGCTGAACTGACTAATTTAATAATGGATAACTATTGCCTGCGTTTCCGAATTAGTTTCCACATCGTTGGGTTGGAATTTTGTTAGACATCCTTTTTTTGGTATGAAATTTTACAAACTACTACTCTTTTGGGTATGTGGGCACTTTTTTTCTTATGTTAGATCTAAATATAGAATAATGGGCTCACTTTGCCGACTTTCTAAAATGCCCTCTGAAAAGGATGTCCCGCTGAATCGCTCCATGTGGTTCCCACAGCGTGACAGGAGACCTACGAGACAGAGTGATTTAGAGAAATGCAAGGTACACTGCCATAATTGTCAAATTTAGGCAATTAAATGTTTTTTCAAATGTTTCTTTTTCATTGTACGGTGAAGTTCTTATCCATAACATGACATAACCAGTTTTACTTGGGCTGGGTTTAATTAATTGATTTGAATCGACTTTGCTTTGAATAGCCTAATATCGATTAAGAAAAAACCTTAAATCGATTCTTTTAATACTTATTTTTCCCATAATACTGCCATGTGACTTTTTCATTTTTGTTTTGGTCAGGCCATGTTAAATAAAACATATTTTTTACTAAATATCTTTTTACTTAGTAATTTAAAGGGACTATACATAAGTTTAACCACAAATAAATGTATACAAATGTAAAATGTATTCGTCATACATGCTCCAGCAATGCCCTGGTGAGTAGAATGAGCCCTGGCCTTTTCACCGTGATTTCCTCTATATGCCTGTAAAGTCACTTAAATAGTCTATGTTCGGGTCGAACAAGCAAACGGCGTAATGACGACATGCAAGTTCACGCTCAGCTGTAGCGTTAGCTGTATCTCCTCTATACTGACGCTGCCGAGCGAGTGGTAACTTTGGAAGGATGGATTTAGCGGAGAATAAAAGGAGACCGGCTTCAAGCACCATCGAAACTCCAGCCCAGACCCCAACTAACGAAAAGAAACTAAGTCGAGTCTGATCGGCTCTAAGGCTGAAACGACGCGTCGACGTAGTCGACGTCATCGATTACGTAAATACGTCGACGCAGTTTTTGTGCGTCGACGCGTCGCTTGTTTACATCATGGCGGCGCGCGATGCTGGCGATGCGAGCGAGGGGAAAAAGGCACGCCAAAAGTAATCAAAAGTGTGGGAGTATTTCCAGAAACGGCCAAATAATGTTGTTTATGCACACTGTGTCGAGTGGAAATGGCCTACCACAGCAGCACAACGGCTATGAACGAACATTTAAAACGAAAACACCCGACAGCGTTCACGCCATCAACCAGTCAATCGGCCGCGTGAGTAATTTTCATTACACAAAAACATTAATGTATTATTTGTATCTGCGTTGTAAATTCATAAACTAAAGCACTGTTCCGCTCTGAGAGGAGTCAAAAACGCGCGTGTCTAACGCTACATAACGTTACGTTAGTTGTGTAACTAACTAAACTACCTTTGTACAACATTAACAGTTATGTACAAACGAACAATTAACTTTAATCATACAATCATTGTTGTGTGCTGGTTATTTATTTTTTATTTTGCGCATTTTAAAGCAAATAAGCAATACTTTTACTTTTATTCAAATGTTTACAGTGAGTGTTCCAGAAATTGCACATTTTATAGGCTACTGAGTTGCACATTGAGCCATAATTTTATTTGGTTAAATAAAAGCCATGCCATTTGAAAATACTGGCCTACGTCAATTTTTTCCCCTTCATTTTAAATGAAAAAATAATCGGTAAAAGGAAAAATAATCTATAGATTAATCGAAAAAATAATCTATAGATTAATCGATTAATCGAAAAAATAATCTATAGATTAATCGATAGAAAAATAATCGTTAGCTGCAGCCTTAATCGGCTCAGACTCGACTGGTAATGGTGCTGTATTTACAATGGCAAAAATAATGTTGCTAATGTTAGCTTTTCTTAGCCGCAAAATAAGCATGACTGTTCACGGATTAAAAGTAGTGAAACGAGTACAAAAAGTGGACATGTGCCGTTTACAATATAGTTTACGAGTTAGCTACGCTAACTTTCTGCCCAGGGAATTGAAGAGACGATTTAGGCTTTTCCTAGTAGCATTTCTACCAGTGGAATTATTTTATTACAATTAGCCCTGTGTTTATGCATACAAAGTATACAAGTTTTTGTTTTTCCTTCAAACGTCAATTATTCGTTTATCTGTATTTGGCTTCTTCACTCGATTCACTTTGCTCTGCATTTGCTCAAGTATCGCATCTTATACACTCAAACTGATTTGGTCTAAAAATCTTACAAAACAATAACATTTCGTACCTCAGTTGAAGTCATGCCTGAAAATCTGTAAATTGACCAGGACAGGACTGTTATTTCTGGTGCTCGTAAAGCCTGAGCGCCTCATGTACGAGCTTATCATCAAGGCTGCAGTTGCGCGTTTGGCCTGAGGGGGCAATTGCGAGCACAAAACTGTCAAACTCCACATAGCCCCTTTAAGTAAAAAGTAATGATTAATGTAAATGTTCATATTTTTACTAATGTACCAAGTGAGAGTTAGTGTTTACTATTTGTAGCGTTAGTTCTTCTGAGAATGTCTTCCATATCCAACTGAAATTGGTCCTGTGTGATATCCTTAAAGGAATAGGCCATAGTTTTTAAATACTGAGATATGTAATTTTAGCTTGGACGTGTTGATGCGTACCTGTCTGGTCTTTACGCGTGCGCTCAGTCACGTAAACAGAGCACAGATGGCGTTAGCGTAGGGTATGCATCAACTCGTCTAAGGTAATTATATATCTCAGTATTTAAAAACTGTGCCCTAATCCTTTAACTGAATCAAATTGAATCGAATTGGGCTCTTGTGTAATGAATCGACTCGATTTTGGATTTCCCAACTCGATAACCAGCTTCATGTTGTTAATAAGGCTGTGCCAGTTTAAAATCATGAGAACATTTCCAAGCGCGTCTCTAGAGGTCTACATTGTGGAGTTGGCTGGTTTATACGTGATAAATCCTTATGGGGACAGAGCTTTTGTTTTCGGTGGATATTACATGACTCAAACTTAACCGAAACAACCCTAGATTTTGTCAGGAGCGTTCGTTGAGGGCACTGCGTTGAATTGCTGCGGACCGTTGATTTGACAGAACGACTAGTCATTTTCCATCTCTCTGTCTGAGCGCCTCCTCTCCTCCCACGTCCTCTCATGTGGAGTACAGGGACTATTCTTCTCCATTATCTGTCTCTCCTTCATTTACTGTGGGCACAAACTAGCACGTCGCTGCTCAACCCCTCTGCGGTCACGCCATTAGGGCTATTCTGAAGGACCACCTCCGTTCAGCCGCATACCTTTTCCCCGGCTAATTGGCCACCTCTGCTTAAACCTGTCAACAGGAAACTCCAGTGCAAATGCAAGGTTTTTTCTTCCTCTTCTCCTACAGCACAAAGTCCAATAGAAATATGGTTATGTATTCATGGAGTGTATGGGTAGGGTTAATGGTGGACATGATACAACATTACTTGTTCATACATCATGCAAAGGTTTAGATTGTTGTGACCTTTAGCAACTTATTGAATGGTAGTTGTTTATTTGTTTATTTGAGCAGTATACATTCTGCTCAAAAGGAGTGGGCTGAAGCAAAAAGCTTATGAGCGCCCACCCCCAAGTGCAATAAATTAAAAAAAGTACATTTCACACAATGGCACCGAAGGACCAAAACATCAAAGAGACCTCATCCAAAGAGAATTTGAAACATTTCAGCAGCTACATTAGCACAGACCAACTTACAAAAAAATATATGGACTGTTTATATAATTAATTGAAACGACTACAACGATCTCGTTTCATGTACAATGTCTAGTACAAAGCTAGTAAAAAAAAATTGATCCTTAATGTATTTCTTTCAGTATTTTTACCCGTGATTCCCGAGAGTTACATTTATGTTATAAAGGTACATTAATGGATATTATACTCAGAGATCTTGCTACATCCCAGTTGTCATTACCATTCTCAGTATAATTTTAATTTGGGTTTAGTTATCATTATTATTATTATATATTTATTTGAGTTATATGTGAAGTATGATGTAGCCCTGCATAGTGTGGTGCATTAAAAAGCCAGAGTGCAGAGCGGGCCAGTTGAAGAGGGCAGCAACTCCCCATCAACAAACCCCCACACAGCTGCCCTAACAGCGGATTTTGTAGATGATGTTCCTGTGCTGAGTGGTGCATTAACAGACTAGGTTTAGAGCCCGTAGTTGTTGGTTTAAACCGAAGTTGCAGAGATGCAGTACTGGAATTAAGGACACGAACTTAGACTTGAGGTTCTGAGGGCAGTGACTCGACTCAAGCTTCAGGCGAGAACGACTCTGACTTGAGTGATTGATTTGCCGTCTTTGTATCTATGCTTTTGGGTCAAGTTTTGAAATAATGGTTCAAGTTCAGAGCTATAGATTTGCTTGAAAACTGCTTGTAAAATATTAAGAAAACTCTTCTAAAAAAGGGCTGGACTCGGCGTTGTACTTGCACACCAAAGACTTAAGACTGAAGGTTAATCAGATCCAAAATCCCCACTTCACTCTGCGTGGTTAAGCCCACATTACTCGTGCGTTTATCTCGCTTTTTAGTCTTGTGTTAGTTCAAAAGCCAAATATTATGAAGTGATGCGAGTTGTGAACAGTTTGAGAATCACCGGGATTGCCGCTTTTAAAGCAGACGCGTATCCAAAGCACCTGCCTGTAAAAACCCTTCCAGCTGGTTTGGTTCCGCACACCATCTGGTTCAGATCAGAATGAGCCGACAGATTTGACTTATTTATTTTTCTTCTGAACCCGCACACTTTGGGGGAAGCAGACAGACTGATGGACAATATCAAGGCAGGGGATGCACAAAATAGACCTTAAATGAGCTTTCAGTAGCCGACTGAATCAACTGAATAACCTCTAAATTACGAAATAAATGAAACTTTCTAACCTTCTCACTTATTCATAACTTTGCGTCCTATTTCTGCTCAATAGCCCATTCAGAACATTAATTATTTCTGGTGTCATCAAAGCCTTCAAGTACTTTCTCGATTATTTAGCAGTTTGTAGTGGCAGCTGGAGTCTCTGCAAACGGTTTGATGTTTTGTGACACGTAATTATCACATAAGCAAGTCTCTGCTGTGCACCGTTTAAAGGTGTTCTTCCCCTCGTCTGTCTCCAGTCTTCAGATTGATATGGACTTCCTTCGGGGAAACAGGAAATGGCCGAGATCTGTTTCCTGATCTGATTGCACGTGATTGGTCAGAGCTGCATGGTTGAAGCGTGAGTCGCACGTACAAGAAAGAACAGGATTTCCTCACAGTGATCTATGGATATACACAAGACTTTCAGTTTTTCTGCCTGTACAGTAGTACCTGTATGTTGGCAACAATGTCATGCATACTTTTCTAAACAGGTTTTGTTCAATTACATTGTTCAAATGATCTTTTATCAGCTGTACATGGTAGTTCAAATTTCAATCTCTTCTAAAACATATTGGCTGACCATCTGGTTGGTATGTTTGAAAATTTTCCAAGCCTGTTGGTTGTGTCCCTGAGCAAGGCATTTCTTCCACATTACTTACTCTAGTCGTGTGCAGTAGTGGCTGACTGCAACAGGAAGGACTTCCTGTATTCATGGGTTTCAAATGATGTCACTGCTGCCATGTTTGATGCAATTGCGAGATAGGGATGCTTGCTCTTTATATACCTTTTACAAAATAGTGAAAACCCACCATTGCGCTTCATATTTGTATGTTGTCAGTTCAGTTACCAATGTGGAGCTCAGAGTAGAGCCCTCGCTCCTTTAAACGAGGCCCGGATGCCTCCTGTCGCCTGGGCGCTGTTATGGGTATTGGGCTGGGTACAGTAATTTTTTTTCCAGATGTGGGTACTTTAACGATACTTAGTTTTCCATACCGATACCCGAACGATACCTTTTCCGATACCTATACTAAAATATTTGTCATCTAGAACCAGAAAACGGAACCATAATGTTACAAAGATCTGCAAAAATACGATATTGAAAAAATAAAGAAAAATTGGTAGTTAAAAATTGGGAAAGAATTGACAATAAATTTTGATTTTTTTTGTTTTTTGTTTTTTTAATAGGGAATATATTATTCATAAAAAATTAGCAAAAAATAGGGGATATTATTGGGAAAACCAAAAAAATCGGGGCAACAAGAAAAAACTTTAAAAAATATATAATTACAAACAAATAAAAAAAAATATTGAAAATATTAAAAAAATTACATTACAAATAATTTATTTGAGCTGAAACATAACCTTTAATGCTGTCCTTGGGCCAACCGCATCAAAACTTCTAGAGATAAAAGAGTTTTTTTTGGTACCTGTTTTTGATTTCTTAAACCTTTTTTCCGATACCATATCGTTTAACAGTACCCAGCCCTAGTTATGGGTACGTCCCATTGCGAGGAGGCTCCGGGGAAGACCGAGGACACGCTGGAGCGACGCATCTCTCGGCTGACCTTGGAACACCCTGGGATCCCCCGGACAAGCTGGCAGGGAAGTCTGGGTATTTCTGCTCTGACTACTGCCTCTGCAACCCGGCCCTGGATAAAGCCGATCGAGATGGATATACTGTATATGTTGTTGCTTACAATGGTCCTTCAAAACCCATGAGAAACCCCCGAATCATAGTGCTGTCTAAAACGCCAATATAAAAGAGGCCTTCTGAGGAAAAAGAAACTGTATAATTGCAAACGTTTTTGTATCATTATTTAAACATCTACAAATCTACGTTATCCTCTCTGATTGCCCTTTGCTTTGGCCTTCCTTGAGAAAGCATTCAGCACTCTTGACTGAACGTCGACACAGGTGCTCCCTCCATTTGGAAAAACAAAGGATTTTGTCATCGAAGCTTTCACCATCTGCGCCCCTTGAGTTTGAACGAGAAATCGTAGCCATTTTGTTGTCCCAGTTTGCAACAAATTAGGATGCGCTGTGTATTTTGACACCTTCGTAGTGAACTAGTTATAATTTCTGCCAAGCGATTGCTCACCACCTGTTGCTCCTTCACTACTGTTCCCTCGTTTGACCATTTCCAATAGACAGAAACTACTAAAGGAGTACTGTGAAGAAGTCATATTTCTACACAATTTTCCACAGTAGTTGAGAAAATGCACGGTCTCTCTCCACTGCAGTGCCGTTTGTGCTTGTTGTTGCCCACGCAAAGAGAGAGAGGGAGAGACGCCATTTTGGAAAATCTTCTCCCTGATGCTGTCATGTTATCCCTGGCTTTCTTTGCTTCCATTGATGCAGCTGATGAAGTAAGCCAGTTAAAAGTGTGATGATGAAAGTATATATTTTCACTGAATAGACTTATTACATTACAGCACAGTGAGTCATATATTAAACGCAGGGCTGTCAGAAGTATTACTCAGCCTGAACACTGAAACGGGCAATTTTAGGGTATAGTATGTGTCCGTTTAAGGTCGATGCACCTTTTACAAACCGTTATTAAATGGAGATGCACGTTGGCAGTGTGGTTAGCGTAAAATGTGTTTTGTTCTTCAATACATGGTATTGCCCTGTATACGAAATTCTTGACGGCGTGCTGACTGTATTACTCCCTGAATGTTGTGAAATGTGCTAATCACTGTGAATTGGGATCTTAGAAATGTGTTTGGAAAGTCAGAGTTCACATCTAACGATACACTCTTTTATTCGTACACCAACCATTTCAGCAATGTGGAGGTGTGTAAACCTGGGGGCTTGAACTCATCAATGTTAAGAAGATGGGTTGCCTTATAAAGTGCATTCCAAATGATTAAGCAAATGACATTTTTCTCAGATTTTCTAAATTGTCAACTCAAATGACAGTCAGCATAATTTTCAAGTCTTTAACTGTTAGAGGATAATTTGAAACCTAACAATGACAACAGTATTTGAAAAATTGTCATTTGTTGAATTTGCAGCATAAGGAGGTCATATTTACTGAAATCAAAAGCTATTTCAAGCAAAAACATCTTAACAGGGCAAGTTACATTTTAACCATTATTTAATAGCAGCTTCAAAATTCTTAAATCCATTAAACTTGTGAGTTTTTGGAGAGTTTCTGCTTGGATTTCTTTGCCGGATGTCAGAATAGCCTCCCAGTGCTGCTGTTTTGGATTAAAACTGCCTTCCACCCTCATAGATGTTTTGCTTGAGGCTCAAAAGGTTCTCAATAGGGTTGAGGTCAGGGCAGGATGGGGTCCACATCATGAGTTTCTCTCCTTTTACGCCCATAGCAGCCAATGATGCAGAAGTATTCTTTACAGCATGACATGGTGCATTGTCATGCATGAAGATGATTTTGTTAGGGAAAGCACGGCACGTTTTGTACCAGGGAAGAAAGTAGTCAGTCAGAAACTCCACATATTTTCTCTCCCCATGATTCCGGCCCAAAACATGACTCCGCCACCTCCTTACTGACATCGCAGCCTTGTTGGGACATAATGGCCATTCATCAACCATCCACTACTTCATTCATCTGATCATCCAGGATTACAAATGGTCTTGTAACCGCTTGTAACCCCGCAATGGATGAGCTTGTTAACAATTTAGAGGAGGCCGGTTAGAAGGTTTATGCACAACTGCAAGCCTCTGGAGGGTCCTACACCTTGATTTTTGGGAGACTCCAGAGGCACCAGCAGCTTCAGATACCTGTTACGTGCTTTGTAGCAGCTGTTCTCTTAATCTGATGTATTTGTCTGGCAGGAACCGTCCTCATTGTGCCTTTTATCTGCAGAAACCGTGTTGCTCTGAATTCGCCACAAATATTGATGATTACACGTAATCTTTTGTGAAATATCGAAGGTTTTCATACCTAGTCCAAGGCATTCAACTATTTCACGCTTTTCATCAGCAGAGATGAAAAGTGGTCTCACCTGACAACTAGGCATCCCAGGCGTCTGAGATTGATGTCAGTGATTCAACGAGCCCTGAGACCCAATACCATCCACGAGTTTCATTGAAAGACTTGTTTTTTTTTTTTACCTTTACTGAATTACAATTTGCATAATCATTTGGAACACACTCACACACTAACTTTTGCTTGAAAACGAACAAAGAATTAATAAGAAATGTGGGATCATTTGTTACTGGATTAAAATGATTTCAGGCAGACTGCTTACGAACACGTCACTGTCAGAAGACGATTGGGAGCCATTTTATTTTGTATGAATTTTTTTTGAGCTAGTTTGATTGCTACTGTTCAAGAGTCATTATTAGGAAAATGGCTCCACGCGGTGGCCGTGTGTCATGCCTTTTGTTTAGTTTTGTTTATTTGAGCACCAAACACCCTGCTCAAAAGGAGTGGGCCAAAGCAAGAGCTTATAAGCGCCCACCCCCAAAATCAATACAATTAAAATCATATTTCACAAGAACATAGTGGAACAACAAAAGGAACAAAATGGCAACAAGGAAACGACAGCAAAACAAAATGGACACACCCACAGCACCCGACCATACCCCAAAACGGAGCAATACCGATTACGTAACAACTAATTACGAAACAACTCTGATAAAGCTACATACTTACAAACTACTTTACAAACTACTTTACAAACTATTTACAAAGAACTATAACTTAAAAAACACTGTTTGAAGTGTTCGTACATCAACAGAAAGAAGCACAATTACAACACGGTCTAGTTTCAAGTACAAAGCAAGGAACAAAAGGCAATCATTACATTTCTTTCAGACGGTTACTATACTCCATGAATATTATTATGTATTCATTCATTATGTAAGCAAACAATGGGGTTTTCGTCCTGGTCGTGGAACACTGGACCAGCTCCATATCCTTCATCGGGTGCTCGAGGGTTTTTGTGAGTTCGCCCAACCAGTCCACATGTGTTTTGTGGATCTGGAGAAAGCGTTCGACCGTGTCCCTCGTGGTGCCCTGTGGGGGGTATGGGGTCCGGTGTCCGGGGCCCTCTGCTAAGGGTTGTCCGTTCCCTGTATGACCGCACGCAGCAGGAGCTTGGTTCGCATTGCCGGCAGTAAGTCAGACCTGGTGCGTGTAGGTCTCCGCCAGGTCTGCCCTATGTCACCAGTTCTGTTCATTACCTTTTATGGACAGAATTTCTAGGCACAGCCAGGGGCCGGAGGGTGTCCGGTTTGGGAACCTCAGGATTTCATCTGCTGTTTATTGTTTATTTGTTTATTTGAGCAGTACACATAGTGCTCAAAAGGAGTGGGCTGAAGCAAAAGCTTATGATTGCCCACCCCCAAGTGCAATAAAATAAATTAAAAAAGAACATTTCAAGCAGCTACATTCATACAGACCAACTTACAAACTTACCAAAAAAAATAATAATATATGAACTGTTTATACAATTAATTGAAGCAACGCACAGCTACAACAACAATCCCGTTTCATGTACGATGTCTAGAACAAAGCAGTCAAAAAAAAAAAAAAATGTGATCCTTAATATATTTCTTCTTTTTACCCTTGATAACCGAGAGTTACTTTTATGTTATGAAGGTACATTTATAGATATTATAATCTGAGATCTTGATACTTTCCAGTTGTCATTACCATTCTCAGTATAATTTTAATTTGGGTGTAATTTCCATAATCATTATTATTATATATTTATTTAATTGAGTTATATGTGAAGTATGCTGCTAGCCCTGCATAGTGTGGTGCATTAAAAAGCCAAAGTGTAGAGCGGGCCAGATGAAGAGGGCAGTAACTCCCAATCAACAAACCCCCACATGGCTGCCCTAACAGCTGATTTTGTAGAATATGTTCCTATGCTGAGTGGTGCATTAAAAGACAAGGTTTAGAGCCAGTTGGGAGGATTCCTCTCAACAGATCCATAACCTGCCAACCCTAATTCTCCATTTGTGAATTTGAGCAATAGAATGACAACCGTTCCAAGCAGCAACACTCTTCCAGATTATAGAGGAACAATACACATAATCCATCCTACTGCTCCCCCTAGTGGCAACACATTTCTTCTTGTCTGTATATTTCAAAAGTCTTTTGTTTGTATTTAAATTTGAACAGGTTGATGTTTGGACATCGTTTCAAATCCATCTCCAGTTTATTCCACAATTGAACACCATTAACTGTTGGACTAAAACTTTTCAAAGTTGTGCTATGTTTCTGAATCCTAAAGTTTAATTCATCACGTAATTCATAACGACCAGTACGTTCTTGGAACCTTCTTTGTAATTGGTTTGGTAACAATTTATACCTTGCTTTGAATAACATTTGAACAGTTTGGAACTCAACAATGTCACAAAACTTCATGATCTTTGATTTTAAAAATAATGAGTTTGTGTGGTCCAAAAACCCAACTTTATGAATTACTCGGATAGCTCTTTTTTGCAACAATATTATTGGTTTAACTGTGTTTTTGTAAGTACTACCCCAAACCACAGTACAATAATATAAGTAGGGCAAAATCAGAGAACAGTATAAGGTATGTAGAGCTTTGATGTTTAAAATGTGCTTTGCTTTTGCAATTACTGAAATGCTTCTAGAAATTTTCGTAGATATATATTTAATATGAGATTTCCAAGTAATTCTGTCATCAATAATCACACCAAGGAATTTGATTTCATGCACTCGCTCGATAACAACACCTTCTATCTGAATTGCTTCCTGAGCATTGGAGTTACAGTTGCCAAATATCATCATTTTGCTTTTACTCAGATTTAAAGATAATTTATTTTGTTTGAACCACTTGTTGACACTTTTGAGTTCCAAGTTAACAATCCGACACAGCTGCTGTAAGTCGTCTCCTGATGCAAAAATATTTGTATCGTCAGCAAACAAGATAAATTTAAGTATTTCAGACGTTTTACAAATGTCGTTAATATACATATTAAACAATTTTGGGCCCAGAATAGAACCTTGAGGTAAACCACAGACAATTTGTCGACAACTCGACTGATAATCACCGATTTTCACACATTGTTTTCTATTTTTTAAGTAACTGGTAACCCACTGTAGAGCTACCCCCCTAATTCCATAAAGTTCTAGTTTATTAATTAATATATCATAGTTTATTGTATCAAACGCTTTACTCAGGTCAATAAATAATCCTATTGCACATTTCTTGTTATCTACAGCATTAGTTATTTCTTCAGTTATATCAAAGAGCGCGTGTGAGGTTGAGTGATTGTTCCTAAACCCAAACTGATTGTCCGAGAGTAAATTACACTTTTCAATAAAGCTGTCGAGTCTAGAGTTAAAAAACTTTTCTAAGATTTTAGAGAATTGCGGTAAAAGGGAAACAGGCCTATAGTTTGTAAAGAGATGTTTATCTCCTGCTTTGAACAGAGGAATCACTTTTGCTACTTTCATACTATCAGGAAATTGTCCAGTTTGCAACGATAAGTTACAGATGTAAGTTAACGGCTTAGAGATACTTTCAATAACAGTTTTTAAAGTTTTCATGTCCATGTCATGGTAATCGGTCGAAGTTTTATTTTACACCCTTTAACAATGTCCAGTATCTCCTTTTCCTCCACAGGTTTGAGGAACAGGGACATAGGATTTGCTTCTATCAGATCACAATTATAGTTCTCAACGTTTACAATTTTTGCAGCAAGGTTCGGTCCAACATCTACAAAGAATTTATTAAATGTTTCGACTACTTCATTCATATTATTTAAAGTGTTATCCTCATCTTTGAAATATTTTGGATAATTAATCGTTCTTGGTTTATTTCTAATTATACTATTTAAGATGTTCCATAAACCTTTAATATTATTCTTATTAGTATCCAACAACTTATTATAATAATCCTGTTTACATTTTCTAATGATACCTGTCAGTTTATTTTTATATTTCTTATATTTATCCTCAGCTTCTTTTGTTCGGTTACTTATAAAGTTTTTGTAAAGATTTTTTTTTTTCTTGCAAGCATTTAGTAAACCTTTAGACATCCATGGTGTTTCTTTACACTTTCTGTTTTTACTGTATTTCTTCATTGGGCAGTTTTTGTCGTATACCTTTTGAAATACTCGCGTAAACTCATCATAAGCCATATTCGTGTCATTCTCTCTGTACACAATACTCCAGTCTTGAGCTAAAAGCTCCTTTTTAAATGCATCAATAGTTTTCTCTGTTTTTACCCTTCTAAACCAATAATTGTTTTCCTCTTCATCTTTTACATATCCATTTTTATACATAACGAAAACTGGAAGGTGATCACTAATATCATTTATAATTAACCCGCTGACTGTATCACTTTCAATTTCATTTGAGAAAATGTTATCAATCAAGGTTGCACTATGAGTTGTTATTCTACTTGGTTTAGTGATTAGAGGAAACAGACCTATACTGAATAAAGTATTTATAAATTCGTCCGTCTTTTTATGTTTATATGGGTTTAACAGATCGATGTTGAGGTCTCCCCCCACAAACATGACTTTATGATTTAATCCTGAAAAGTGCTCCTCCATCCAGTTAGAAAAAACATCTACATCAGAGCCAGGTGTTCTATAAATACAACTCACAATAATATTTTTCTTTTTTTGCCTTGTAATTTCAACAGTAAGGCATTCAAGTGTATCATCCACCACCATTGTCTTATTTTCCATTACTTTGTAACTATAGTTGGAGTCTATAAACATAGCTACGCCCCCTCCATGCTTGTTCTTTCTGTTCATACTTATAAATTCATAACCATCAATAGAAAACTCAAATTCTCTGTCATTATTAATCCATGTTTCTGTGATTAGAATGACACTGAATGGTGTGGAAAACTGTTTTAAGAAGCTTTTGATGTGGTCAAAGTTTGCATAGAGGCTTCGACTATTGAAGTGGATTACAGTGAATGCCTTAATGTTCTTAAGTTTACTATTGTACAGATCCTCTGTGTAGTATTGACAGTCATTGATAGCTCTAGTAAAAAAGTTATTTTCCGGGTCGATGTCGATCTCAGTGTTCTGTAGGTCGTATTGAGAGAATGTAAAATCCTGGGAGTTTGCTTCAGCAATTCTCCTTATTGAAAAGTCCAAGTCGGTGCTTCCTATAGAACTATATGTATTACTGGACATGTGAAATTATGTGCTTTTACATACCAAAATCCATACGCTTTTCCCGGTGTTTATACTGGATGTGGTGTACTGCTGCGTGGACGTATAATGAGTTTGTCATATCTCAAGAAGGCGATCTCCCCCCTTTCTCGTGCAGCTCTCAGCTCTGGCATCAGTTCTTTGCGTTTTCTTTTTATTGATTCGGTGTAGTCCTCGTTTATGAAGATTTTTGTTCCTTTAAGTCGTTTGGCGCGCTGCAAGATTTCCTCGCGATCCTTCCACCTCAGTAGTCTGGCGATGATGGGTCTCGGCCAGTCTCTCCCGCCGTCGTGTTTCCCTACGCGGTGAGCCCTCTCCACCTCCACCGCGTGATTTAGCTGTAGCTTCTCCTTCAGTATCTCCTTAACTTTTACCTCGGCGTCGGCCCAGGTCTCCCCAGGCGACTCCAACACTCCCTCAAATACCAGGTTGTTTCTGCGGCTCTGTCCCTCCAGATACTCCAGTTTGTCCGTGATGATGTGTAAATTGTCACATACTTTGTAAAAGTCCGTTTGTAAAGTGTTTGTGCGCTCCGTGAGTTTCAGATTATGTTCTTTTAAAGTGTCCACCTCACCTTGCGTGAACTGCAGGCTTGTTTTTAGTTCTTGAATGTCCTTAGTCTGTAAATCCATGCGGGTGTTTGTTGATTCCATTATGAGTTTAATAAATCCTTTGAAGTTCTCCTGTTGTTGTTGAATTAATTCCCTGAACATGACCCTCTGCTGCTCCATGAGCTCCGTGACTCGACTGAGGCTTACGTATTCCTCTTCCACCGCCGAATCTGCCTGTTGCTTCGCCTCTATTTTCGGCGGTTTAGGCATTTTGCTCCCTCTCAGCAGGCCTGAATGTTCTTAATATTCTTAATGAATATTTTGATATTCTTAAAAACTTTTTTTTTCCGCGTTGGTCTAGCTTTGTCCGTCCCTGAAATCGGTCCGACCGGAAACAATTGGCCCCGTCTGTTTGCAGACGATGTTCTGTTGGCTTCATCAAATCAGCGCGCACTGGGGCGGTTTGCAGCAGAGTGTGAAGCGGCCGGGATGAGGATCATCACCTCCCAATCTGAGGCCATGGTTCTCCACCGGAAAAAGGTGGCTTCCCCTCGACAGGTCGGTGGGGACTCCTTGCCCCAAGTGGAGGAGTTAAAGTATCTCGGGGTCATGTTCACGAGTGAGGGACGGATGGAGCGTGAGGTCGATAGATGGATCGGTGTGGCGTCCGCAATGATCCTTCACGTCAAAAGGAACCAGCTGAGGTGGCCAGGGCATCTGTTCCGGATGCCTCCTGGTCGCCTCCCTCGGGAGGTGCTCCAGGCATGTCCCACTGGAAGGAGGCCTCGTGGAAGGCCCAGGACACGCTGGTGGGACTATGTCTCCGAGCTGGCCTTGTGTCGCCTCGGGGTCCCCCCAGAACAGCTGGAGGAGGTATGCGTGGATCGGGAAGTCTGGGCATCTCTGCTGAGACTGCTGCCCCCGCGACCCGGCCCCGGATAAAGCGGAAGAAAATGGATGGATGGATGGACATTATGTAAGCCCTACACAGTGTAGTGCGTTTTTAAAAAGCCAGTTGTAGAGGGAAGTAGCTCCTCATCAACAAACCTCTTCACAGCTGCCCTAACTAGCTGATTTTGTAGATAATGTTCCTATGCTGTGTGGTACGTTAAAAGACGAGGATTATGAGCCCGTTGGGAGGATCCCTCTCAACAGATCCATAGTTCGCCTACCCGAATTCTCTATTTGTAATTTTAAGCAATAGAATAACAACCGTTGAGAGCAACAACATTCTTCCTTAATTAATAAAAAGCAATTTGATCCTTTTACGCCCCCTAGTGGCAACTCATTTCTTCTTCTCTATACTTTGCAAAAATCTATGGCAGCCAAGGAAACTTTGCACTTTTTTTGTTCCTCAGAAAGACGCTGAGGGTAATCTCCTGTTTTTCATTGCAACATGTGTGGTTTGAATGCTGAGTTTGTTCATTTCCAGTTGCCGTAAACCGAATCATATGCTGTCTTGTTACTTAGCATTTAGTCAATGACAGTGCTTGATAATTACATGCAATTACACGTGCTTTGCTTTGAAAAATTGATGGCACATTACAAAAAGTTTGAAAAGGAATGTTATGTTAAGAGAAAAAAACTTCAAAAGATGTTTGTGATGTTTTACCCTTGACACAAAGGAAAAAGCCTTTTGTTTTCTACATATAATGACTTTTGTCGCTTTTCAACATATGTGCAGTGAGACGTAACACTTTTGATTCATATTCCTTTGCGTTTCCTTTTGTGCTCCTTTTTGAAACGTTCCGCCGCATATATAGACGCATTTTTGTGTTTTTTTCTTTTTTCCTGCACGCCCTCTCTCCTCTCCATCGCTTAGTAGTGCACAAGCCCCCGGCCCCCGTGTTAATTACACACACTGCTCCCTCTCTCGCGCTGTGATTCACTCGGTTATTTCTGTCGCCCGTTTTGCCCGCCGCGCTTAGCGTTTCGCCGCGCTTCTGCAGCACCGGCGCCGGTTGAAACGGGGGGGGGCGTGCAGCGATGCCCCGACCAACAGCAAATGTCGGTTTCCGCGTCATCTGATTGGCACAGATTAGAGGGGGTTTGAAGCTGCTGCATGCGGAGGTGGTACTTGCAACGAAGAGATTAGGCTCTATGGGAATGCTCTGCCGTTATGGGGTTGGTGTGTGATATAGTTGGGTGCTGCTAAAATGAAAGGATGTTGGAAATCTAACTTTGTCCCGCTTTGGTCTCATTTTTATCATCTAGCATTTATCACTTTATCATCCCCCATAGGCAAATCTATCCTCTCTATTTGACCCATCTTTCACTACCCCTGGGGAGACTTGTCAGGAGCAGACTGATCTCCATGAGCATTTTGTGAAATTTGCGATAAGTTGTTATAATATTGAAGACTACTTTGTGCCCCTGACACGAAAACATGGTATTCACAGTAATCTCTTCTAAATGATAATAAATACTTAAATTCTTATATTTTCAATGGCACATGAGTTGCAATAAATATCTCAATTTACTTGGCAAAATGGTTCAGTCATTACAAAGGAAAAATGCAAACAAATGTGCAGGCGGTATATATTTAGCCCCAAAAACGTGTTCATCTGTCATTCATTGAACAATATAGTAATTAACATGAAAAACCTGCACCTAGCTTGATGTTTCAGCAATATATTTTGTTCATGGGCAGAACATGCAGACTCTACACGTAAAGCTGCATTAGACCTGGGAATGAAACCAGGAAAGTTCTAACTGTGGGGCTAGAAACTGCAGCCTCTTGGGTTCCTTCCTTAGCACTTAGACTGCTAGACTTTTAACAGGTTCCCCTCGAAGGTCTCGTATCACTCCAGTCTTATTGGCTCCCTGTAAAATTCCGGTTTGATTTTAAGCTTTTAGTGCTGACTTTCAGGGCTGTAAGCGGTCAGGCTCCAGTACATCCAGGACCTTTTTGAGCCCGTACACCTCTGGCCGCACACTTCGGTCCTCAGGCCAGAACCTGCTTATGGCCCCCAATACTCGAGGGGACCTGTCTTTTCAGTCTGTGGCCCCCAGACTGTGGAACACCCTGCCCCTGTCTCTGTCTGGCCGGCTTTGTGGACACTTTTAAAAAGGATCTGAAGACATGTTTATTTAAGAAAACGTTTGGTTGATGGGTTTTCAGTAGTGTCACTTTAATCTTACACATGCATTGCATATACATGTTTATATTGTATTTACCTATTCTCTTGTACAGCACCTATTTTATCTGTGTGAAAAGCACATGAAATACCTCTTTACCTCTGCATGTATCTATCCATATCATTTCTAATATATTGAACAAAACCATAACTGCAGTTCCATGGTAAATGGTCTCAACTTGTATAGTGTTTTTCCTTTACAGCAGGAAACCAGTCACCCGTTCACACTCTCATACACCGGTGTATGCAGACACTGGAGGCAAGGTGGGGGAAGTGTCTTGCCCAAGGACACAAGGGCAGTGTGATTTGGGAGATTATTTACAATTATGTAGACGGTAAAAGATCATATTTGAGGACATACCTGTTTTTTGCCATTAAGATATATTGGCATTTTGTGTAAAAATATATTTTCCTACAGACACGGAGGGTGAACAGCGCCTTTACTTTTGCGGTAAATGTCAGCCATGTCCTGTGTTGATGGAAACAATTGTCATGACATTTCACACCGAGCCTGTTTTTGTTTTTTTAAATAATCGCTCTGTGTGCACCTCTGCTCCAGTGCTGCGTCACAAATGGAGGCCGTGACCAAAGCGGCACACGTGTGGGCAGTGGAGGACTTCATAACGAATAAGGACGCACTTAATTATAGAACGGGCCCCTTCTTTTATCACCATGTGCATTTGTCCCCTTTACACTGCCTTGAAGAGGTAACTTAACACATATAACATGCTACCTGGCTGTAAATGCCTCACATGTGCTGATTTTTCAGTTATTACTAAGTGAGTAAGGTGGACTTAACTGACAAATGGCAGCTGAGTGTGTAGGGATTGTGTCCAGATCTACTGTAGCGTGTTCACAAAAGCACCCGTTTGGCCAAAAGCTGAGTGTGTTCATGAATAATAGATCCAGCTCCCACTGTATGGACCATACTCCGTGAAACCAGTGTGACCCAGATAGCACTCATGTCCACTGAACGGGCACTGGCTCCACTTCACACTCTGGACTTAATTACATGAATGGTTCATTACTACTTGGTTCAGTTTTCGTTTTTTCGGGTGAATTTAATGCCTTCACGATACCACACCAAACTCGGTGAAGCCACACCTGTTTTTCTTTATGGTGGGCAATGATACAGCGACAATGTCTTATAGTAATGATGACAATATGTTCTTATCGCCAGACCAGTGTGTTATTTCATACCTGATAGTTTGGGCTTCCACTGTGGCCTTCCTCAGAGATGGTGGGCCCCAGTCGGCAGGGGGCAATAGGTTTAGTTTATTAGAGCAGCTTACATTTTCCTAATTTACAAAATACATTAAACAGTCACAGATGCTCAAAAGGAGTAGGCTGAAGCAAGAAGCTTAGGGCACCTACCCCACAATCAACATAATAAACATTTGCATTTCACAGTAATACGTGAGGACTGTATTCACAACAAGTAAGAAAATAGCACAAACAATATATATAGTCTATTCCTTAAGTAAACAAGTGTCCTCAAAAAGGCATTTACGTCAGAAGAAAAAAAGATTACATGACTGGAACGCATGTACTCAGTTGCTTACATTTCCAATAGGGAGGAATTATTTACATCAATAACATGTTAACAGTTTGACTAAGCAACGCCATACGAATCATAACGAGGCGCATGCAGCGTCAACAGCTGCATTCATAAAAAGAGAATAAGAAATTCAAGTGTTCGATTTTTCCAAACCCGGGCTCATACAACTATGTGCATGCACCTGTTTATGTTTACATTTATGCTATTGCATACATCAAAAAGAGAATTATGATCATACAAAACAATGCATTTGTTATTATGTTATTGATGACAATGCGCAACATTTCCCTATAGCTCATGTTTGTTGTGACAGTTGGCCCCGATTAGTAAGTAAGTGCTTTATTGTCATTGTACAACTGTACAACTAAATAGTGTTCAGGTGTTAGTCCTGAGCTGCTGCGGCTGAGCCGCGCTGCCACTGTGTGTCAACCTGACCCGCATGACCTTGGAGGTCGGGGAAACTGTAGCACTCGGAAGAAACCTGGTTGGCTGTCCTCTCTCCTCTGATCCTCTGAAATGGTGCCGCGCCTCCTGGAGTTTGTCCCCCTTTCAGAGCGTGGTGTCCTGCACTGGTCAGCTCCACCTCCTCCTTCCTCTTCCTCCCGCCGCTCCCTCCGCTTTACGACAGTCTTTCACCATCTCTCGTTTGTCCTTTTTTGTTTCCTGTAGCTCCTCTTGTGACGCCTCCACTGTGCTGCAGCGGTGGGGGCTCTGGAGCCTCTTCAGTGTCTCAGAAGAAGACATTTGTAGGTCTCAAATGGGTTTAGCTGATAAGAATCAGAATCAGAATTCGTTTATTGCCAAGGTTTGTGAACAAGGTTTACAAACTAGGAATTTTACTTGGTGCAAACGTGCGACATAAAACGTATAACACAGAATTAAGATAAAAAATAAGCTAACGTTAAACTATAAGGCTATAAGGGCATGCATAAAATAAAATATATTAAATAAATAAGATAAAATAAAGTGACATATGATAAGACAACAACAATTTGACAATAACAGCGGGATTGTATATACAGATGTTTTGGCATATAAAGTGGTATTAAGTGTTTAAAGTGATAAAGTGATAGCAGCGGGTCTAAGTGTGGACACACCGCACAGTGCAAGTGCAGATACATCCATGACTCTGTAACTGAGCTACAGAGACTTGTTTTTGTTCATGAGTCTGATGGCGGAGGGGAAAAAACTGTTCAAGTGGCGGGAGGTATGGGTCTGGATAGACCGTAGCCTCCTGCCTGAGGGGAGAGGGGTGAATAGTCCGTGTCCAGGGTGAGAAGGGTCAGCTGTGATCCGACCCACACGCCTCCGGGTCCTGGAGGTGAACAGTTCCTGGAGAGATGGGAGCTCACAGCCAATCACCTTCTCTGCAGCACGCACAATGCGCTGCAGTCGGTGCTTGTCCCGTTCTGTAGCGCTGGGGAACCACACGGTGATGGAGGAGGTGAGGATGGACTCGATGATGGCCGTGTAGAACTGCACCAGCATCTTGGTTGGCAGCTTGAGTTTCCTCAGCTGCCGCAGGAAGAACATCCTCTGCTGGGCCTTCTTGATGAGGGAGCTGATGGTCGGCTCCCATTTGAGGTCCTTGGTGATGGTGGTGCCCAGGAAACGGAAGGAGTCCACGATGGAAATGGGGGTGGAAGAGTCTGTCAGGGCGAGGGGGGACGGTGGGGCTGTGTCTTTCCTAAAGTCCACGATCATCTCCACTGTCTTCTGGGCGTTCAGCTCCAGGTTGTTGTGGCTGCACCAGGACGCCAGCCGTTCCACCTCTCTCCTGTAGGCGGACTCATCACCGTCCGAGATGAGCCCGATGAGGGTGGTGTCGTCCGCAAACTTGATCAGTTTAACGGTGTGGTGGCTGGAGGTGCAGCAGTTTGTATACAGGGCTAGCATTTTGTTTACCTTTTTAAAAAGCTGCTTTCTTCAGGACCAAACCTCCACAAAAACACGGCAAAGACGTACAAAAGTATCCAGAAAAACAATGTGGAACACATAAACCACAAATGCAGTCATCAGAAAAAGTCAAAAAACTGCACAAGGAGAGAGGGAGGTCGCTTTCTGTTTTTCTGTTAGCTCGATGTGTTCAGACTGAACCGCTGTTGTGGGGCGAACTGGTCCCTCTTTGCTAACCGGATTGTCCCATGGACCTTGAACAAGACATCCATGGTCTACGCCAAGGTCTCCTCCGGGGTTTAAGCTCAAACCCACCAAAAACTCTTGAACAAAGGCCCATTATTTGCGCACTTGTGGGTGGCTAAAGGCTATGATACTATGCTACAATAGGCTACACCATGCTGTGTAATAAACTTTACATTCAACAAGCACAACTCTGAAGTCTAAAGTCAATTTAAAGGCTGCTTACATGCAGCTGTTTTTTTTTATTGGTGCATATTTCTTATGTGGTTGGTTGAAGCTCGCTGTAATGGGTATGTTCTGTCTCATGGCTGCAGAAACATTCTCTGCAAAGTTAGCTCCCGTCATCCTCGTTGGACAAGTAGTGCTGGACACAAGTAGCTAACGTAGTGCTACGTTGATGTTCCTTTCGGCATTCTGACATATGGTTTCCGGGGCACCTCTAATGACTTCAAGTGGCCCGGGCAGGTCGCTGATCATCTGCTCAGGGGAAAGTTGGATTGCGCTCCCCCCAATCGACCCATGCTTCCAACAGCCAAAGGACTGGATGGGATTGACAAAAGTTATCCAAACAACCCTTCCCGCTCTATTATTCAAGTCTTTGGCCCGGTCTGAACCTAGAATCTGAATTACAAACTGCCATTCATGGTTTAAGAATGAAAAACAACCAAATAAACGTGAACGTGCCGAGTGTGTTTTGAAGAGCAAATAAGTAAAGGGCTTAAGCTGCATTCGCCTTTTGATTTTTCAATGTGCTGCATGTTGTCACCTCTCCTGGCAATTCCGTATTGTAGAAGGAAAAAGGAGCTAATATTTTCATTTGCCAAATCAGTGGCTTTTTTAGAGATCCATGTTCTGGAGCTTGCACGTGTACCTACAATTTCATCCCCAATAAACATAAATTAATTTCTTAGTTCAAGGTTTGTGTCAAAACAGTCAAATCAATACATGCTTCACTGTGTCCACTTGCACACCTTCTAGCTTAAACAAACATGGCCTTTCTTACTGACCGAAACCAACCCATTTATAATGGCATACCTTCTCACTCTAGATGCTTATGCAAAATCTTGTAATTTGGTAGTACTGGGCTCGTGACATAATACAAGCCTGACTAGAGTAAGCTATGATTCACTGTTATGTAAATGAGTTGTTTCGTCTGTGACTCAGCCATTTAAAAACATCTGCTTCCCCCGATCAGGCGCTCACACCAGTTTCTTTAATGGAAGTGGGAAGCACAGTGGTCCCAGTTGTTGCAAAAGGGAAGCAGTGTAACACTTGAATAGGTTGAACTGGTTGTGAATTTCAGATTCACAACCAGAATGATGGCATCATGTGGTTTTGCAGCATTCAAATTCAGTTGTGTTTTGTTGTCGGCTTTCAGGGGAATATTAGACAAAATGGAGTTCTCAAACGCTTTCATACTGGGGACCGACCCGAAAACAATCCCCAGGACTCCAAAACATCCTCCACTCCCAATCAATTTGACATTACAATAAATTCAGATTTTTTTTAAATCATGCATAGAACTAGTAAATTGGAGATTTCCCTAATGGATTAGTTAAATTGCAAATGTAAACATTCAAGATTAGGTCACTGCAACATTGATCAACAAAATAATTCCTAGCAAATGGCATTTTTCCCCATGAGCTCATGTAATGTAAAAAGGGCCACAGAAAAGGTTTGAGCCACTGCAAAGTTAATACCTCATAACCCAGCTTTAAAACACTTATTGGCAGCTAAGAGTCTTTTAATTCTATTTGAGAGATTCTTGACTATTCTTCCTTACAAAAGTCTTCCAGAAAGAGATTTCCTTCAAAACCTTCAGACTTCAACTCATGAGGTCGTCCGTCGTGGATTTTGAGCCGAGCTTTACTACGGCTATCAACGAATGGCAAAAGCATTTCACACTCTTATCTGTAAAACGTTGATGTATCTGTTTTTATACTGAAATATTAGCCCAAAGTAAAAGAATGACCTGCCACAGGCCTCTGGTGTTATGTAAATTGAGAGCCTCTAAATTGTTGCAGAAGTGCGTGCATTTAGTCGGCCAATTATAATCTTGGTCGACCACAATGGCATCGACCATTTAGTCGACTAAACGACCAAAGTTGGCAGCCCTAGATCCCTAGATTTACGATCAATACCCGTTTGCCATTTGTTGTTGTTATATATATATATATATATATATATATATATATATATATATATATATATATTAGTTATAGTTGGAAGAAAAATAAATGTATCAATGAGTTGTCTAAAACACTAGTCGTTGAAAATGTGATCAGTGTGACTGTTTTTCTGGGTAAGACCAGAAGGGCAGGGTGTCAGTCGTTAAATACCATCAAATCATTGGCTCACCGCATTTAACTAAAAAGGCAACAGCTGAGTGAACACATTCATTAAAGATCTAAAGATTCAAATGAAAAGTGTGTGTCAGAAACTAGACACTTGATGAATTTTGGTACTACAAAGTTTACACCTCTGACACATTCTGACAGTTGTTAATATTGCCGTTATTTATAGCTCAGCCTCCTGCTTTTATCTGCTGCGGCGGCGGATGACAAGGGAGCGCACACAGTCGTCAGCTTTGGAAATCTCACACCTGAACGATGGAGGGAGAAACGCTGGCAGTGTGAACAAACCCCTTTTTTAAAAACACAGCGGCGCCCTCCCCATCACACAGCCCTGCAGAGGAGGAAGGAAGACGACGTTTACTTTTCCACACAATTACCATTTCACTTTGAGAGGAGGCCACACTTTGGGCTGCCTGCTGCCAAGCACTTTTCCAAGAGAACAGTGATTTTTTAATTTATTTTTTTATGTTTTGGACTACCACTTGGTCAGACCAGCCAGATTTAGGCATCGCTTTTATACGTGATTTGAATTCGTATTTGACATGGATGTATTTGATGTTTGATTGATTCTGTGGTCCATATTAAGGCTGGGATTCAGTTTGTACCTGATAATTGGTTCGATATCACGAATATCACAGTATGGCAAATAGAGTGATATTGATTTTTGATTGTTTAAAGGGGGTATTATGCAAATTATTATGCACAGCTTTGCACCATAGTACAATGATCATCAAACATGTAGAGTCAGGGCTGTGCAATTGATCAAAATGTAATTGATATCGCAAACTTAACTTTAAATAATATTATAATTTTTTGGGGGGATTTAGTAAGAGGATTTTTTTTTTTTTATGATGGAGTGGAAACCATTCATTTTCTGAAAGAGCTTAGGTTTAGCTAAAATGTCCTGTTTGTTTTAATGAATAATAGTTGGAAATGGTATTTTATTACGAAAAAAATTGTTGAAAAGCAAACTCTTGCAGCAAGTATTCTGAGTGTTTTGAACTTCTTCCTCTTTTTCTTACTGCAGCCTCATATTCTCTACAGTCAGACATGCCGTTCTACATAACCATCGCTCGCCCAGTGCACTCGTCCACTGAAGGCAAAAACATCAAAAACATCCACCGAAGCATCGCAGCTACAAGAGGCAGCTGCTTTTGAAACTGGTGACAGAAAACTGCTTCAACAGAGCTAGAGAAACGGGGTACTGTATTTTGATGAGGTGCTGGGGAGGGAGAGGAGAGGCTCTTACAGGGACAGAGGCTGATACTAACTTGTATTGAATGGAAGTGAAACAAAGTAGAACCTTTTGAGAAAATGCATCTTTCAACCAACAAATCAAGATGGTGTT
Organism: Proterorhinus semilunaris; assembly: GCA_021464625.1. NCBI lineage: Eukaryota > Metazoa > Chordata > Actinopteri > Gobiiformes > Gobiidae > Proterorhinus > Proterorhinus semilunaris. Next base: position 10,021,209 of record CM038359.1, read on the forward strand.
GTAGATGTGTTTGAAATTGCATAAAATATATCAGCTAAATACCCCTCCTTTTAACAAAGACTTCATTCACAAATTGAAAATGTTGAATACTAGCTGGATTATAATTTGTACGCTACAACGATGTTTTAATGGACAAGCTCGCAATGTATTAGTAATCTTTAGGCTCGTTCTGAGAGACCAGTCTAGCTCATACATTACTGTATTGCGTGACATCATTCCCTGTGCAGTGTGCCAATTAGCAACTCGTCATTCATGATAAACAGCTAAATCTGTCACACAAGGTGTTGATGACTGTGATGGCACCTGGCTCTGCCTAAACATGACTAGGTTTTACTCATCAGTAAGGTCACTCACTCCTGTTTGTAAACGAGTACTTCATAAAGTTGGGTTTTTGGACCACACAAATTCATTATTTTTCAAAGATCATGAAGTTTTGTGACATTGTTGAGTTCCAAACAGTACAGATGTTATACAAAGCAAGATACAAATTGTTACCAAGCCAAATACAAAGAAGGTTCCAAGAACGTACTGCTCGTTATGAATTACGTGATGAATTAAACTTCAGGATTCAGAAACCTAGCACAACTTTGAAAGGTTTTAGTCCAACAGTTAATGGTGTACAATTGTGGAATAAATTGGAGATGAAACGAGGTTCAAACACCAACCTGTTCAAATATAAATTCAAGCAAGAGATTTTTGCTAAGTATAGAGAAGAAGAAATGAGTTGCCACTAGGGGGCGCAATACGATCGTAAAAATAGCTTTTTATTAATTAAGGAAGAATGTTGTTGCTCTCAACGGTTGTCATTCTATTGCTCAAAATTACAAATAGAGAATTAGGGTAGGCGAGCTATGGATCTGTTGAGAGGGATCCTCCCAACGGGCTCATAATCCTCGTCTTTTAACGCACCAGACAGCATAGGAACATTATCTACAAAATCAGCTAGTTAGGGCAGCTAGGGGTTTGTGAGGAGGAGCTACTGGCCTCTACAACTGGCCCGCTCTACACCTGGCTTTTTAACGCACTACACTGTGTAGGGCTTGCATAATAAATATACATAATAATACTCACTGAGTATAATATATATATTAATCTGTCTTTTTAACATAACTCTAGTGACTTTTTTGTAATACTAAGAGTGTTGGGCATGGTAACCGTTTGAAAGAAATGTAATGCTCGCCTTTTGTTACTTGCTTTGTAGTAGACTTTGTACTTGAAACTAGACCGTTGTTGTAATTGTGCTTCTTTCTGTTGATGTATGAACACTTCAAACAGTGTTTTGCAAATTATAGTTCTTTGTAAATAGTTTGATAAAGCTACATACTTACAAACTATTTACAGAGTTGTTTTGTAATTGTTACGTAATCGGTATTGCTCCGTTTTGGGGGTATGGTCGGATGCTATGGGTGTGTAGGGTCTATTTTGTTTTGCTGTTTCCTTGTTGCCATTTTGTTCCTTTTGTGGTTCCACTATGTTCTTGTGAAATGATTATTTTAATTGTATTGATTTTGGGGGTGGGCGCTTATAACCTCTTGCTTCGGCCCACTCCTTTTGAGCAGAATGTTTACTGCTCAATTAAACTAAACAAGTATTTCTTTATTGTGCGTATAATATGTATATTTCTAAACATGAACCGGTAACATTCTCTTTCAGTAGGTAAAAGTGTCTTTTCCTAGCCTGGCTGACGCCAGACTAAAATCACAAATGATATTTAGTCCGAGGACCACCAATTCATTTTCTGGTAGGAGAGGTGTGGTTTACGATTGTCCATAGCAGTTTATTGCACGCTCAAATGTCTCTCATATGCGTCTGTAGCCATAGCCAATCGTATCATTGTATCAGATGACGTATGATGTACCCGCTGTAAGCTTTCGAGCTTAACCTTTTAGAACACAGTCTAAAGCTTGATCGAAAGATGGCATCGCGTCTGCTGCTGTCATGTTGGATCCATAAATACACTTTTTTTTTTTTTTTTTACATTTTATTCTCTAAACAAACTCTTGCAAAGTCTTGCTAACTTTTATTTAATGCATTGTAAGCCACTTGAAGGAAATCTTGTTCAGAAAAGAGAAATATGACCTGGACTGTGCAATTAATTAATTATAATTAAATCTACTGTCAAGCCCAGTTGTCAACATGGTGACAGGCCCAGAGCCAGCTTCATTTGAAAATTAAAGGCCCTGTGCTTGGGCCAGACTTTGACACAAAAGGTGCTTTTATTGCTCTGGTCGTCCTTCAGAGTCACAAATCTGTCAAATGTCCCTTTTCATCCTATACAGACGAGTAGGGTTGACTGTTTACAACAGCAAGTACTCCTCTGGGTTAGGCTCATAGTACCTTGAACGTTAGCAGGATATCTATGAGAAAACCAGTTTGAATGATGTCACGTCTGTTCTGTGGGTGTCTAAAGCTGAGGGCTTTTGTAATACAAGACTGGACTAGCCCTGGCTCAAATACCACGTCTGTCTGTGAAGCGCACACACAGTCCCTTCTATTAGCAAAAATATAAATCCAGATATTTTAAATTTTTATTTATTTATATATATATATATATTCAGCACAGTGACGCAGCGGTTAGCACTGGGTAGTGCAAGAAGACCCCAAGTTTGATTCTAGGGTCAATGGGGCCTTTCTGTCTGCTCTGGTTTTAACCAGGATAGTTTCACTGAGATTAAGAAGAGAGGGGAACCTATTATCACCTACCACTAAAATGTGTATAATAGGTTCCCCTCTCTTCTTAATCTCAGGACTATCCTGGTTTAATAAAGATCAAATAAAAAATGCTATTGATCATAGGGCTGGGTGATGATGGACCAAAAGTCATATTCTGATATATTTAGGTTGAATATCGATATACGATATAAAATCCCGATATTTTTGCCGCAAAGTGAGAGCTGTGAAATGAAATGTTAAGTCAAAATCAAAGCCTAATACGACTAGTTTTATTGAAAACTCACAATAAAATGTAAACATACAGTGCCTCTCGAAAGTACTAATACCCCTTTAACTATTGCACATTTTGTCATGTTTACAACCATAAACATAAACTATTTTATTTTTGAATTTTTTACTGAAAGTTCACACACAAGTAACGACAACTGTGAAGTGAACGCAAAATTAAACATGATTCTGTTATTTTTCAATAAATAGAAAAGTGAAAAGTGGGGCGTGCACAAGTATTCATACAGCATTTCTCCGAGTGCATTAAATTGCCTTTATAACATTCCTAATGACTGCAGAATGTTCACACCTTGCCCTAACCATAAAATAGAGTCTACCTGTGTGTAATCTACTCAGTATAATTCCAGCTGTTCTGTGAAGACCTCAGAGCTATGGTCAGAGTGTATTGGTCACTAAACAACATCATGAAGGCCAAGGAGTTTACCAGAGAGGTCAGGGATAAAGCTGTGGAGAAGTTTAAAGCAGCGTTAAGTTATACAAAGATTTCCCAAGATTTGAAAATCTCACAGAGCACTGTTCAATCCATCATTCGGAAATGGAAAGAGTATAGCACCACTGCGAACTTACCAAGACATGGCCGTCTACCTAAACTAACAGACCGAACAAGGAGAGCACTGGTAAGAAATGCAACCAAGTGCCCCAAGTTAACTCTGGAGGAGCTGCGACGTACTGTCGCTGAGCTGGGGGAATCTGTACATGGGACAACTATAAGTCGTACTCTACACAAATTGGGACTTAATGGACGAGTGGCAAGAAGAAAGCCATTATTGAAAGGAGGCCATAAGAAATCCCGTTTGAAGTTTGCTAGAAGTCATATGGAGGACACAGCTACCATGTGGAAGAAGGTGCTTTGGTCAGATGAGACAAAAATTGACCTTTTTGGCCCAAATGCAAAACGTTATGTATGGAGCAAACCTAACACTGCTCATTGTCCTGAGTGCACCAATCCCAGTGTCAAATATGGTGGGGGGAGCATCATGCTATGAGGCTGCTTTTCCTCAGCTGGGACTAGGAAGATTGTAAGAATAGTTGGGAAGATGGATGGAGCCAAATACAGAGACATTTTGGAGGAAAACCTGCTGGAGTCAGCAAGAGAATTAAGGCTGGGGCGGAGATTCACCTTCCAGCAGGACAATGACCCTAAACACAAAGCTAAATCTACAATGGAATGGTTTAAAAACAAACATATTAATGTGTTAGAATGGCCCAGTCAAAATCCTGACCTAAATCCTATTGACAATCTGTGGAAAGACCTGAAAACTGCTGTTCACAAACGCTCTCCTTCTAATTTGACAGAGCTTGAGTTATTTTGTAAAGAGGAATGGGCTAAAATGTCAGTGTGTAGATGTGCTAACCTTGTAGTCATACCCCAAAAGTCTTGCTGCTGTTATTGCAGCAAAAGGGGGTTCCACAAAGTATTAAGTCATGCTGTATGAATACTTATGCACGCCCCACTTTTCTATTTTTTGTAAAATAACAGAATCATGTATCATTTTGATTTCACTCCACAGTTGTCTGGATTTTTTACTGAAAGTTCACACACAACAAAGTAAAATCTTTGTTTAGGGTTGTAAACATGACAAAATGTGCAAAAGTTCAAGGTGTATTAGTATTTTCGCAAGGCACTATAAACACTGTATAACAAAGCTCCTTAAGGTGCCCATTTAGATAAAAAATAAAAATAGCCTGTAAAATAAAATAGGTCAATCTTTTTCTGAGGGCAGCATTTATACACAACAAAAATATAAACACAACACCTTTGTTTCTGCTCCCATTTTTCATGAGATGGACTTAAAGATCTAAAATTCATTCCAGATACACAATATTACCATTTCTCTTAAACATTGTTCACAAATCAGTCCAAATGTGTGATAGTGAGCACTTCTGCTTTGCTGAGATAATCCATCCCACCTCACAGGTGTGCCACATCAAGATGCTGATCTGACATCATGATTAGTGCACAGGTGTACCTTATACTGCCCACAATAAAAGGCCACCCTGAAATGTGCAGTTTTGTCTCACAGCAAAATGCCACAGATGCCACAAGCATTGAGGGAGCGTGCACTTGGCATGCTGACAGCAGGAATGTCAACCAGATCTGTTGCTCGTGCATTGAATGTTCATTTCTCCACCATAAGCCGTCTCCAAAGGCGTTTCAGAGAATATGGCAGTACATCCAACCGGCCTCACAATCGCAGACCACGTGTAACCACACCAGCCCAGGACCTCCACATCCAGCAGGTTCACCTCCGAGATTGTCTGAGACCAGCCACTCAGACAGCTGCTGAAACAATTGGTTTGCATAACCAAACAATCTCTGCACAAACTGTCAGAAACCGTCTCAGGGAAGCTCAACTGCATGATCGTCGTCCTCATCGGGGTCTTGACCTGACTCCAGCTCGTCGCCGTAACAGACTTGAGTGGGCAAATGCTCACATTCGATGGCGTCTGGCACGTTGGAGAGGTGTTCTCTTCATGGATGAATCTCGGTTAGGGTTATTTGAACATCACCTCATGTTTCAGCAAGATAATGCACGGCCCCATGTTGCAAGTATCTGTACACAATTCTTGGAAGCTGAAAATGTCCCAGTTCTTGCATGGCCAGCATACTCACCGGACATGTCACCCATTGAGCATGTTTGGGATGTGCTTGACCGGCGAATACGACAGCGTGTACCAGTTCCCACTAATATCCAGCAACTTCGCACAGCCATTGAAGAGGAGTGGACCAACATTCCACAGGCCACAATTGACAATCTGATAAACTCTATGCGAAGAAGATGTGTTGCACTGCATGAGGCAAATGGTGGTCACACCGGATACTGACTGGTTCTGAGTCCCCAGACCCCCAATAAAGCAAAAAACTGCACATTTCAGGGTGGCCTTTTATTGTGGGCAGTATAAGGTACACCTGTGCACTAATCATGATGTCAGATCAGCATCTTGATGTGGCACACCTGTGAGGTGGGATGGATTATCTCAGCAAAGCAGAAGTGCTCACTATCACACATTTGGACTGATTTGTGAACAATGTTTGAGAGAAATGGTAATATTGTGTATCTGGAATGAATTTTAGATCTTTAAGTCCATCTCATGAAAAATGGGAGCAGAAACAAAGGTGTTTTGATGAGTGTATATAGAGATAACAAAATAAAGTGCTCAGTTTAAGACTAACCTTTTTTAAATGTCAGCTTGAAATTACTTGTTTCTTTTTGTTAATTTAATAGCTTATCTGAATTTGAACTATATCGATATATCTTGAATATCGATATATCGCCTAGTCCAAATTGATCGATTTCAATTTTCAATTAGATTTCATTATTTCATGCTCTCAATTAACAAATGTGGCCGATTAATGAACTTAGACCTTTTATTGGAAACCTAAGCTCAAACAAAAACAAATGATTTCCTCCAGTTTCATTTAACGCACAAGATCTTTCATTCTCTCATCGAAACTCCAAAACGAAGTGCCGTTTCTGCTGCAGACATAGCTGTAAACCGAACGATTACCAAGTCCCATGACGATTACTGAGATTGATCAAAGTAGAGATTGTGATTTAGCCCTTTGTCCTATGTCCTTTTTGTGGCTTATTTCCTGGACTGGATTTTGTAAATTATTATTTCTATCTAAACAAAGGTCAAAGTTTCAATCCTATAACCCTCACTTCTGCACCGAAGGCGAATCATTTCTTTCTCAGTATAACTTCTTGCTCTCTAAGAGAAAATCAATCGATAATTGAAAGCATAACCTCAGTGGCCATGGCTAATAGCAGTAGTCCATGTCCTTCAATCAATATCTTGCACGCTTCTGTCTCCTGAACTTGGCGAGCCTCTTTCATTAGGCTGTCTGCGCCTCTCGTGCCTTTGTCGCAGTGTCCGCGGTTAGTCATTCAGCTCGGCTCCCCTGTAATTTGCAGAATGAGTCATCGGCCAATGAGACTTTAAAAGTCCCACTGTGCCCATGCACCGTACACCTGCGGAGCCTTTGGCGACCACGAGACTCGGATAACCCCAGGGCCATGGCCAGGAGTCACGGTCATAGCAGTCTTCGGAGAAATAAACACAAACTCTACATCTTTTACCTTTCTGTTGGTTTTGTTTCTAATATGTACCATATTCATCTTGTGGCAAACATTATGACTGAATAATGCCACCACCATTTTTCATTGGGATCGTCCACATGGGAATAGACCAAAAGGACCCCTAAACGGACAAACACCTTCTTGAAAACTATTCCCCCTTGAGGAAAAGTTCAGAAGAATTGTACATTTTCCTATTCCAAAGAACAGCCTGCACCTCCTAAACCTTGGAGACATTCATGTGGGTTGGAGGAAATCCTTTTATAATCATGTGCTGTGATTAAATGGGCACAAAGTACTCGGACTTTTAACTTATCCACTTGGTTGTAAAAATGTATTGCATAGTTATCTTCGTTTGACTAAGAATTAGGGATGGAAGAGGATTTTTAATGAAATCTAAACGGTCATGCCCGATCAGTTGCAAAGTCCTCCCATGATTGCGTGCCTTTGATGGTTTTGCTCATTATGTCGCCAACGAGTCCCTCTGCTTTACCTTCCCCTCTAGAGCAACATGAGTGACGCTTCGCCCTGTGTTTACCTCCGCTTTGGCCTCATTTCGACACAGCTTGCGTTCCTGCCGCTATAATTGGTATATAGCGAGTGTGGAGGAGCCTGCCGTCTCTCAATCATTGACAAATCTTTTATTTTAATTTTTTACAGTGATGCATTTTTGGTTGTCAGAAGAAAAACACCACATCTGGACTCCACAAACGGATGATTTTTAGTTTGCAAAGAGATTTCCCATATGATTTAACCCCAGCGTGAGGGTCATGGGTTTGTGGTTGAGTAGGGGTGCGTCTCAGTGATGCCTGCAGTGCCTCGGATGTAGTGTCTGTCACACTTTTGTATGCATGACCTCCCTGTGTTCCCAGGTTTGAGATGGATATATTCACTTCAATTGTTTATCCATAATATTTAATTATAATGTTGATTTATTATTGCAGCACTTCACGAGATGAGCTTAGACCCTTTGGAATAAGATGATTTTCTTAAGATTCCGCGGTGGACATTGAATTCTCGGTAGATGACACTGCATGTTAAGAGCTCGAAGTAGGATGTAAATACTTAATTGGAGGAGACGTCTGCCGTTAGAAAGGTTTAAAAGTTTGTCTTAAATCTGTAGGCTAACAGTTAATGAATAAGACAAGGAAAGGCAAGATGATTTTTATGTAATTTTGTTCATATTTGTAGGATAAATTAAAATGGTATAATTTCTCAAATTAAATTTACCGACCTTTATAAACGTCTCCTGCGCTGAAGTATTTACATCCTACATCAAGCTCTTAATGCGCAGGAACAGGACATACTGGCGCATATATACACATTGTGAAACCCAGCAGTAACCCATACAAACATTATCTTGAATTCCTAGACCATTTGGATGCATGTAGCTTCATTCATATTCTTTTCGTTCCTTGCTTAAATTGATTGATTTGTGGGCCGTCCCGCTGCTTTTTAAATGTCAGATGCTTTCTCATTTTCCAAAACCTTGTCACCCTGTAGCAAATTGACTCTGAAGTGTTTCATAAAAGCCGTTTTGCTAAAATTGAGTGGATCTAAACAGCATTGAGATCGTAAGAGATGGCGGCGTTTCTCCAAATTGTATTCATTCATTTTGTACTTTGTAGTTGGACTTGGTGAATTGCCATTAAGAATAATGCAGTGACTGTGTTATCAAAACAAGCGTCAGATGGAAACCTCTTTCAGTCTTGGATAGTCCCACAAACCCCTGGCCACAGCGATCGGGCATGAAAACACAACAAGGAGCAGATTCATCTCGAAGCACACGCAATACTAGAAAAAAAAAAAATCAACTTTTATCACCTGGCACTGCAACCAATCAGAGAGGGTTTCATTGACAAAACAACAATCTGAGCGGGTGCTACGGAGCACTTTCCACATTCATTACCACGTACTAAATGAGTTGATCAAAACCGAGGAACAATTTTCTCACGATACCTAACTCTAGAGTCAATTCTAGAGATAAAAACAAACGGGTAGCAGCATGGGAACATATCCGGTAAGAGTTTTTTTTAATAAGCCTGTTCGAAAACGTAATTTCCAACCAATTTGCCTTCTAATAAACATTTAATATTTTCCTCCAATTTAAAACCACTGTCCGTATGAGCTCTTTATCGACGTGTGAACCGTGCTGGGACAGAACACGATGTGTGTCGCTGTCGCTGCCGTTTGTTGCGTCCCGTGTGTTGTTTTCACTTCATCAGTCGCTGCCGTTTGTTGCGTCCCGTGTGTTGTTTTCACTTCATCAGTCGCTGTGGTTTATCGCCTCCCGTGTGTCGAGATCATAAGCCTTAGGAAAGCTTAAATCAACAGAAGTGTGAGGAAATACTCTATTTAGACAGAGTGTGGAAAAGCCAATAATGTTTTACTATGAGCTGAAATTAATCATTATATGGGTCAGCATGATGCCCTGAAGGACTAGGTGGGTCCTGAACTACTAGCTTAGAATATGATTAGTAGAAAATACCCATTATTAGGGTATTTTCAATATCGGCCGATATCTCCGAAACCAAACGTGATAGTTGTGGGGGGGGCTCATTTTAAAGCTCTGACTGAGCTCTTTTCATTGCAAAAAAGTCTAAGGGAAGCGGACAAACTTTGCAGTGACATTTTTTGTGTGCACTAATTTATATATATTTTATGTTGTAGACTTTTACGTATAATTTCAGAATCATAAGAGATGGAGACTTTTATGTTTTGGAATCTAATGATATTTGTCTTTCAAATGAGCTCCCTCTGAAGTACCTTTTTAAAGCCCTGAAAGGACTCGCCCCTCCCTACATTCAGGACATGCTCGCTCCTTATGTCCCAAGGCGCCCACTCCGTTCCTCTAATCAACACCTTCTCATTGTCCCTCCAACTAACCTGGTCTCCAGCAGAGACCGAGCCTTTGCAGTCAGAGCTCCCATATTGTGGAACTCCTTACCTGTTGAGGTAAAGCAGGCCAATTCAGTGCCTGAAGACGCTCTTTTACAGAATAAATGTTATAACTTAAATTGTTTTACTTTTGATTTGTATTATGCATTTTTGTTTTTATATTTTATATGGTTTTATGTGTTGTGTTTTTCAATTATTGAATTATTACATGAATTATTTCCATGTTTTACAAACGTGGAAAGCACTTTGTAACTTTGTTTTGAAAAGTGCTATACTAATAAAGTTTATTATTATTATTATTATTACCTACTAAACATGAATATACAGCACCCCATAATGTTACAGTTCAAGACATTTAGAAGCATCATACACAGGATTTTAGACGAGACATTTTTAAAAATATGGCCATAAAAGTCAGCGGTGCATATTGGAAAAAAACACATAGATCGTCCTCTAATAGATATATTTCTATGATTGAAACCTTTACTATAATGATAAATGTTGAACAATAGGCTATTTGAGGAATAAAAAAAAAATTTCATCAAATTAAATTACTTAAATTACTCTGTGTCTGCTCAGGTCTTCTCGTCTGCCCCGTTGTCGTCTCTCACGAGTGAATTGTTTCCTCAGTCACATTGCCTATTTCTGTTTGTCACAAACATGTTTGTATATTTTTCCGGCTAGTTGATAACACAGTGCATTTGTATAACACAATTAGTGCGAGGGATGAAGCCAAATTTAAAACATTTAATAACTCAAAAATACAGTAGAAAAGCTCTCCTCCTAATATCCAGCCTATTCGCTGACCAGCCGGTAACACTTGGCCAATCACAGCGCTCCTAGTGAGGCGATTTGACAAATGCACCGTCTGCGACCGACGGTGCTGTTCACACCAAACACACGCCAAAACCTGCCAGACCAGGACCGACTATTGACTCTTAGCTCAAGAGCTGTGCTACCGGTTGCTGATAGGTCAGTTTTGCCTTTGTGGATGAAAAAATAAATCTTTTTCTTTTAGACTTTTTACATTTTTCCTCACTTATTGCTTAGGGGCATTGGAAGTTTTTCAAATATTTTAAGTATCACACAGGAAGGCGATATAGCAGTTCTGCAGTCTCCCAAAATTGGGCATCACAGTCGGGGGATATTTTCCCTGACAATGGCCCGTTGTGTGTTTGCAAACTTTGCATGGTACTAAAAGAATTTGTACAGGAAAATAAATAGTTAATGGATCAATGTAGGAGACCCAAACCTCATGACCAAATGAAACTGAAATATTAATTCAGGACATGCCTTCCACGTGTCTGTCAAACATTGTCCCCGCCTAAAAAGTGAAAGTACATCCAGTCCAAAGAAAGCATGCATTTCCTTCCTCTCCTCTCCCACTCGCTCTCATAAGAACTCATCTCCATGGAGACGCGAGTGTGGTCTCATTGAAGGTTGAGCTGTTAGCCGACCATCGCTCCCCTGCGCTTTTTCGCAGCGTCTTTGAAACCGCGGGCTTTTAACCATTGTTCATGCTTAACCATAATGCTTAAATGGATTTTCTCTTTCTGTGTTCTTCAGATGCAGTGTTGAGATCTGCGGCCAGACAACTGTTGGAGAAACTCGTTGATCAGCAACCAAACTCATTCAGAATCTGGCCAAGGTGATTTCGTGTTTGATTTAGATTGTTTTTTAAAAATCTTTTTAACCAGGAAAGTCGCAGATTGGGAATCACATTTTCAAGGAAATGTTTTTCAATGATTTTCTACACTTACTATGATCCAACATGTGATTATTAACTACAATTCACAAGCTATGAGGGATTTTAAACATTCTTAATCTGGTTTTGGATCCAATGAGCCGCTAACTTCCTTCACTCATTACTAAAACATATCACTTGTCATTAGCTTCTGTATAAGTACCAGGCTGATGCGTTGCCAACACAACTTGTTTTCTGCATTTATTTTGCAGCTCCAGATGTGTCCATGAGGCCGCCCCATCCCAGAGTGCTGTGGGAAACATGTTGACCCTCTTTTGAAACGACCCACCCTCACCCACTGTCCCTCCCTGGTCATCCCATCCCCCCCCCCCACCATGACCAGCCTGAAGCGTTCCCAGACGGAGCGCTCCGTCGGGGGCTCGGTGCCTGCTACAGACGAGTTCTTCACACGCCGCTTACGCCTGCCCAACGGCGGAGCCCCCCCGCCCCGCAGCGAGAGCGCCCACATATCCTCCTCCGCCACCACCGGGACCAACCCTGGGGTCCCCAAGATGGGCGTCCGGGCCCGGGTCGCCGACTGGCCCCCCAGGAAAGATGGCGGAAGTGGAGGGGTCTGGCACATCACCGTTGAGACCGATTCTCCAAGTTCGACCACGACGAGCTCCTCTGGCTCTGGCAGTGGGGACCGGGAGAGAATTATGGGATCAGAGAGGAGTGAGCGATCGGAGCGAGGCGGAGGAAGCGGGGGCGGGAGCGGCGGCGGGAGTGGCGGGCAGTCCGCGGTCACGGCACACACCAACTTATCGGCCAAACTGGGCCATCTCATCAGCCCGCAAGACTCCTCCATGCTGCGCAACATCCAGAACACGCTCAAGAACAAGATGCACAGCAAAAGCAAAGACAACCGCTTCCTGTCTCCGGACGGGTACATGGGGTCGCCGCGAAAGGGCATCCGGCGGATCCGGCAGCGCAGCAACAGCGACATCACCATAAGCGAGTTGGACGGGGACAACGAAGGCTGGTCGTTTTCTGGGTGGACGCCCATGCACCGTGAATACGGCAGCACCTCGTCCATCGACAAACACGGCATCTCCGGAGAAAGCTTTTTTGATATGCTCAAAGGATACCAGTCCGCCGAAGCGCCCGATCAGCGAAGTCCCGCCCCAGAGAGGCTTTCGGAGCTGCTAACTGTTGCGCCCATAAAACAAGCGGCTCTTGACCTGCCTGACGGACCCTTGGGACCCATTAAAGGGAGTCCTGCAAGTCGAATTAAAGAAAGAGAAAAACAGTTGAAGAGAAGGTCTAAATCCGAAGCAGGTGGAGAGTCTATATTCCGGAAGCTGCGCAGCGTCAAAGCAGAAGGAGACACGTCCAGAGCCGGGTCGGACGTGGAAGACGGCGGGAAAGGGGACGAGTGCGTGCCCCCTCCCAAACCGTGGGTTTGCCAGAAAGGGTTCGCTCATTTTGACGTCCAGTCTTTGCTCTTTGACCTCAACAAAGCCGTGCATAGCAGACAGAGTGGGTCGAAACGGAAGAACACCACCACCGGAGCGTCCGCCGCAGCTGCCGCATCAGCTACTTCCTCCCTCTCATCCAATCAGAGCGGAGCGTACGGGTCCCCCTGTGGGTCGCAGGAGGAGCTCAGCCCGAAGGAGGGGCTGGGGTACGGCACTAACCCGGCGCTGGACCCCGGAGACGACAAGAGCAACGAGCTGGTCCTGAGCTGCCCCTGCTTTAGGAACGAGATCGGAGGGGAGGGGGAGAGGAACATAGCCGCTGCCAAACAGGTAACCACTACAAGAACCAAATGTATTTTAAAGACTGGTCTTTTACAAATAATGTCGATATACAACAGTTTTTATTAGGCCCGAGCCAGGACTTTGTCCTGGTAAGGGACTATTGTTCTCCCCCGGTTTCTTGTTATTATTATTATTATTATTATTATTATTATTCCGCCTCTAAGATCCTGTTTTTCAGTGCCTTCCTGTGCAAAAGTACACGCAGAAATTGGCACAGTGATCAGAGTCGGCAAAAATTGCGTGTCAGTGGGCGACATGCACACGCCCAAAACAAAATGGCTCCACAGCACCCCCTCAAAGTTGACCCCCATTCTTTTGGGGACATGCATTTTTGGCGTAGGCCAATCCCCTTTGGCCCAGCGATAGAGCGCATGGAGAGAGTCACAAAACATCATTATAGCTCCGCCCTCTGACCAACAGGAAGTCGGCCATCTTGGATTGAAATCCTGGAGAAGAAATCTCTCACCAGATGTTTCAATGTACTACTCCTTGGTTTCTCTGCAGAATAAGCTCTAACATGGCTCAATAGAATCTAGAGAAATTGAGCTACAACTTCAAGCCAGCTTTTTTTGATAACGTTTACAGTTTTCACATTGCGCCCCCACAAAAAACATGCTTTTTTCCCGTACCTTGGACAACCCCTCGCAGGCATGCGCTCTATACAATCTGGATCATATTTGGCTGACATAAGGCCTCTTATGGTATGAATCCATAAAACTCAATAACTTCACGGTGCTCACCAGTATAGCGCCACCTATGTATACCTTGAACATTTTAGTTTGTACGATTTATATGAAACGTTGCAGGTATATTCTACACATGAAATCGAACACAAAAATATATTACATGTGTTTGATATTTTCAAAGGTGTGGGCGTGGCAATGACGCACAGGAAGTCGGCCATTTTCACTTTTAACCTCTTAACTCCCACCTGAACCAAGTGCATTTCTTTGTGTGCTGTGGTTTTATCTGCACTTACGTCTCATTTCTGTAACTGTGTTTTTGACGCTTTTTTTCAAGCAGCTTTAAGATATGGGTCAAGACGAACTGGAGAAAATGTACTCGGTTAAAGTGGGGGTTAAGAGATTACAATGGCACCCCCACAAAAAAAATGCCTTTTTGCAGTACATTTCACAAAACCTCGCAGGCATGCGCTCTATCCAATCTGGATCATATTTGCCTGACATAAGGCCTCTTATGGTATGAATCCATAGAGCTCAATAACTTCACAGTGCTCAACACTATAGCGCCCCCTATCTATACCTTGAATATTGCAGTCTGGATTATTTATCTCCCACTTTGCCGGTATATTCTACACAATAAACTAAACAAAAAATGATATATTACATATACATCATATTGTGTAAGATGTGGGCGTGGCCAGGGTAAACGTGTTCCTGAGAGCATCATTATTACCCATGATCACTGGCACATTCTTTGTCCCTTTGAGTTTTAAATGTCATCACTTATACACCAGATGGCCCTGAATCTTTTTACATGAACACAAAAATGATCCATAGCGCCCCCTGCTCTAAAGACCAAGAGTTAACAGACAGAGAGCACACAGGTTGTGTGTGAGGCCGAGGGGAGAGCAGGTTTGGGCGAGAGCGGGGGGCGGTAGCAAAGGAGGCGGTCGCAAGGGGGGGCTGCGCCAGGGGCGAGGGCCTACATCGCCGCTTGCGGCTTTAATTCGTTTTATTTTTACTTTTCCATGTCTTATTTTAAGCTGTTCAAGGCTAGGTCTGGAGTTGTAAACATGATAAAAAAAAATACAGTTTAGTTTGAACAACAGTGACATAGTGTTTGTCCAATCCACAGATTCTGTGTTTGATCGCTGCTCCGACCAGTGCATAAGATAAGATGGCCTTTATTGATCTCTCAATGGAGAAATTCACTTGTTACATTCAGCTCTTAGAAACACTCAGGGTGTGCAGAATAGACAGGAAATGTTCATTGACTCTGACTCAAAAGTTAAATCATCTCCACTGACATATCATGCTGTTGTTGCACCCTTGGGCAAGACACTTGCTTATATAAAGATGCCGTGGAGGATTGGCTCACAATGACTGTCACATCTGTCAGTCAGCCCCAAGAGTTAGCTTACAAGCTGGTAATTATGATACTCCAAGGTTTGAATGAAAGTTAAAAAACACTTAACATGACCAACCTGACACTAACCATGGCTAAATAATTATGCAAAATAATAAGTCAATTCTTCTCCACTCTAAAGACTAATTTGGGTGATCAAAGCTATGAAATAAATACTTTCTCTGTGATTATCAGATTTTTAAGACGCTCTGGGTGTATGGGAAACATGGAACCTGAAAAATCTTTGGTATTGATGTCGGATACCAGTATCTCTATCAGAACAGCCTTAGATATATTTGTTTTACTGTCCATAGGAATAGTCTATTATATGATCTCACTCATCCAGGTTCCGATACAAGGGAATTGCCCTATATTTCACGTGTGCATATTGCAAGACTGTACTAGTTCTGTTGTCCTCTCAGCAAGGGAGCATTGGCAGCGGGGGCAGCAGCTCTTCTGGCAGCACAGAGGAGGGACCCCTGGACTCCACTCTCACCTCTCACTTCACTAACGCGGGCGTGGCTGTGCTAGAGGCCCCCAAGGACGGACCCAGCCAGCACACTGACCGTTCCAAGAGATACATTGTGGAGCATGTGGACCTGGGGGCATACTACTACAGGAAGTACTTTTATCTTCGAGGTGAGCGGCATAGATGTGCTTTAATGTTTGGTCGACACTTGCAAGCACTGACAAATACACAATACTGTTTTCTTTTAGAGCACTGGAACTACCTGGGTGTGGATGAGAACTTGGGGCCGGTGGCGGTGAGTCTTCGCAGAGAAAAGCTGGATGAGCACAAGGAGCATGGCCAACAGTACAACTACCGGGTCATCTTTCGAACCAGCGAGGTACGCCCCAATGTGTTAATGCTATGTTATTATGTAATGCAGTCACACAGCATAGATCTCTCTCGTGGGAGTTCACATGTGCCAATACTGAGAACACGCTGTACTGACTGACGCTACACAGAAGCTATGAGGAGTTTGAAATGTGTGGGAGGCACACATGTACGAGAGGCTCAGCTCCTGCCTTTGCTGATTATAAAGGCTGCGCTCTTATAAAGGCACACTTTAAGGTTTGCTAATAGAATAAAAATAGTGTCTAAAAAAATGACTGGCTTTGCTAAAACTAAATATATGATCTCAAATGCATGTCTCTGATCCTTCAAAGTAAAGAACGGGGTATGTATAATCATAATAACTTTTCATTATTAACCTAATGGTATGGTATTTATTGTAATATTATTCTTATTATCTTAAACTGCTCTTTGTAATAATTGTCATAATTCAAAAGAGAATGACTGTGTTATTACTGCCGGTGATTACTTCACCAGGCTGCGCTGAAACACCCAAGTATGATGGTCTATGTCAGTGGTTCTCAACCTTTTGGAGCTGCGACCCCGAATATTACAGTTAAAGAGGTTTGTGATCCCTACCCAGGTTACACCGTGAGAAATGGGAACATTGGACTACATAATTCTTAACAACATTTTTGTTTTTAAATGGCTAAAATAAAATGCATCAAATTAAGAACAAATAATGGCACTCTGGTCAAATAGCACATACTTGCAACAACAAAATATTCACACACAAAAAACACTGGTCTATGTAGACCATGATACTTTGTAATATTTGTGATTTTGGAAATGTATATATTTGTTAAAATTCACTTGAACTCTTTTGTAATTTGAAGCTACAAAACATGACAAATAATTTTGAGTAGAGGTAATTAATATTATTGGTTCAATCCTGTGGGATCTTCGGTGGGATTAGGGAGCCACAATGTACTTGACTTTGGGAATGGTGGCTCTACGAGAAAAGCAATGTTTAACTTAACAGGGCTGCTAGAACAATCTCAATCAAATCAAAATGACATTTTTATAAAATAGTGATTCACAATCAAAAATGTGATATTTTTCCTAAATCGTTCAGCCCAACTTTACAATATCTTTGTTCCCTTTGTTCAAACTGGGGTGGCCTACCCTTGTTCCCACCTTCCATCTTTGTCAACTGTAATCTCTGTCAATGCGCAGCAAAACCGGTTTAAAATAGTGCTTTTAGTGTTGGAGTGGATAAGCTGGCAAACGCACAGTGAGTAATGGTCCCTGGAGATGACGCACGACCCTGTGAGCTGCCCCTCTCTCTGCTCTTTAATTGCTATTTCCAGAGAATCCTGTAAATCTATAGCATTACATTATGTTTCTTAGAATACCATGTTGAACGCAAAGGCAGTTCGACCTTGTGCTTTACTATTCTGTACCCAGTACTTTAAAAACGGCATGTGGTCATTTTCCATAGTACGGTACATGTTTGGATTGTGCTTATTTTTCTTCAAATAGTTTTTAATAGACCCAGATGCTACCTGCTGCCTTTTTAGCATTAGTTGCTAATGTAAACAAATGTCAAACCCAAAGGACAATAATATTTAAGGCTCATTTATTGTAACTTTTTCACTTCTTACTGTGAAATGGTGGTCAGGGCCTGCTACAAACCACAGGGGACACTGCACAAAATACAGTGACATTTTAAAAATACCGTGTTATGCTTGAAATGCTAACAAACGATTAGCGACTGATTAGCTTACATGCATATCTGTGAATCCTCTTTTAGCAAATGAGAAAGGGATTATATGTCTGAAACCTTTTGCACAATTGCTATTAGTGCTAGCAGACTAAAAGAGGGCTAATATCAGAGTACACAAAACAACTTTTGCAATATACTGTATACATAAAACAACAGTTACTAACCAAATTGGCTATTGTTGCCAGCCAAAATATCCGCGCTTTGCAAGCTAACAGCAAGCTATGGTCTGTATTCTCTACTGTGCATAAAAAAAATAAAAAAAACACTATCTTGGTCTTAAAAGCCTCTCCACCTCTCACAAAGCCCATCTATCTATTAGCCGCTGTGGATATTGAGGCCAAGCTATATTTGTCTTTAGTTATTCATGCCAGTGCATTTTAACTCTTCAGAACTATCTTCTACAGAAAAACCTTTGTGCTTTATTTTTGCTGAGCTAAACCATTTTAGCCCAGGCAGTTTCATAGTTGTTAATAAACCCTTTCTGCAGTTATTGATGTGATAGCCACTCGAGTGAATGAAGCTATTATGCATCATTACTGGATAATTCACTTAAAACAATGACTTTTTAGCACTCATGAAAGAAGGATGTAGACGTGCACATTTTTTTATTGTTGCTATAATTATTTGTTCTCTTTAGAAGATTTGCTGGAACATTAAATTAGCATTAAGTATTATTTTGTCAGAATTAGAAAGCATAGTCATTAAGTCACTACTGTTATCGAAAAAATTAAAGTATCAAAAGCAGGTCCCGAAAAAAATAATAATCTTTGAGCAATTTATTAACAAATTTAAGAAAAACAAACAAACAAAAAACACAACAACAAAAAAACTTTTTTTGTATTTTTTGAAGAAGTTGGTTAAGGCGGCAGCCCGGTGTTGTTTAAGCGGCTGCCTAAACAAGAAAGCGCTGCGGGAAACCCTGCTACAACATTTTCATGTCATTTTTTGCTCTATTGAGTCAGTGTTTACTAGAAAACGATTAATCGATGACTAAAATAGTTCAATTTCAATAATCAATTAAAGCCGCAAGAGGCATTAAATAATAATAATAATACTTTGAGTCTTATCTGCCTATACCAGTCTGATACACAAGTGAATCAAGGCCAGTGAAAAAACATCATCACCACCAGAGCACATGGCTAATCTGAGGATACTAAAGCAGTAACATATTTTTTTCTAAGATTAATAGTTTTTTGTGCCAGTAGAGTGCGCTGTTAACTGTAGCATTAGCCATTGCACCGCATGGTAAAAAAAAAAGGTACCGTAGTTAACGGAAACGGAATGTTTGTTCCAATCATTTTTGAATTGAAGTGCCTCGCTGAACAATAACAGAACTTCTTTTTTCCTCCTTTCAGTTGAACACTTTACGTGGCTCCATCCTGGAAGATGCCGTGCCATCCACGTCCAAGCACGGTCTGGCTCGAGGGCTCCCCCTAAAGGAGGTCCTGGAGTATCTGGTGCCAGAGCTCAACGCGCACTGCCTTAGACTGGCTCTGAACACGCCTAAAGTCACAGACCAGCTCATGAAACTGGACGAACAGGGGGTAAGGGCGACACGGGAACATGGGGAAAACGGGTCTGAAAGCGTATTTCGCGCAAAAATAGTCAAAGTTGGGGGGGGGGGGGCGGGCTTTTAGGTTTTACTCTTTTGTGAGTGTCTGATGGCTCTGCTGTCAACAGTGTCGTCAATATTCCAGATTCTGAAACATTTGGAATAACCCGTTTACAAGCGTAAGCAGACAGTTACTCCTGTATACATGGTCATTGTAATCCAAACCACAATGCAAATATGCCATCTCGATGCTTTCCTCCATCAATATTCATGTCTTTCACTACACAAATAAAGTAATCGGTTCCCTCCTCACTCCAAAAGTGTGCGGCCGGCTCTTTAGTTTGTTGGCGGGTGGCAACCAACCATGTGTGTCATAAGGATGCTAGGGTTTCGCCCTATGTCTATGAAACATGTTATGTTTCATAGACATAGATAATAGAAAAAACATTTTTTTCTATTATCTATGTCTAACATGTAATTTAGATTAAAAGTGCCAATGAAATAAGTATGAACCTGCAAACATGCTTCTTGTGTATTTCTGGAAGGCTGCAAGCCAGATGACTTCCTGTACTCAAAAGACCCAGATTTCTTGTACTTAATGTTCCTTTCGATGGGGATATTCCGATACACGTTTATATGACCAAATATATGTGTTAGAAAAGGAGTAACCCAGGGGTCATATTCAGTTTTTTGCCAGTGTTTGACTGCATGTAAACGTTGTCATTGCTCACCAAACAACCCGTGAACTCTTCACTCTTTGCCGAGGACTGCAATAAAACCAAATAGGCATGTTCCTGATGTGATCATCCAGACTGAACTCTAAATGTCAACATTAACGCACCGGAAAGTGGAGCCAGGGCCGTCGCCGCCGAGCGACCCAAGTGCTTGTTCTTAAAATGCCAGCATGAGTCACACGTGTACTTGACACATGGAGGGCTTTTAAGGGGAGAGAAGTGATCGCTGCATTTATTCTACATCTATAATAGTATATACTACAGCCATAATAATGATAATACGGTATTGCTACACTTCTAATTACATTTTAAATTGTCAGACAAAGTGCACAGACGACCCAGACATAACATTTTGCAGTCAATAATCTCACACTCGAATGGAGGCTCAGACTTAACAATTTTGACAGAGTGTGAGACTGAACACCTGTTGTCTTCAGGAAAAATTTGTGGCACATGCGAGGCCAAAAGAGGCTCAAGATTGATCGTGAAATTCAAATCAAAACTAACATGCCCTGTACTAGACAGTATGAACTAGCTGCCTTTTTCTTTGTAGTGTGTTAAGCTCCTTATTGGAGTTTGACCTACAGTATATTAACTATTTCCCCCCCGGGCGGTTTGTGAGCTGATTCTGTGATATGTGCAGCTGAGTTTCCAGAGGAAGGTGGGGGTGATGTACTGCATGGCGGGGCAGAGCAGCGAGGAGGAGATGTACAACAATGAGTCGTCTGGCCCCGCGCTGGAGGAGTTCCTACATCTGCTCGGAGAGAGGGTCCGCCTCAAAGGATTCACCAAGTACAGAGCGCAGCTGGACACCAAGAGTATGTGCTCACGCTGTCAGTTTGAATTCTGGGCCGGCTTGAGTTTTATGAGTTTTATTAACAAAACAAACGGTCACTTGGAAATTTGTGCTGTTTTCATCCCATTTCTGTGTTACTACGCCTTGTAAGTAAAGTGCAACAGAGAAAAGTCTTGACAAGCTAGACTTTATTAGTCAACTCTTTTGGCACTTTGATTTAGACGTTTGAAGAGGGTGTTAAGGTTTTTTTCATTTCACACTAGTGATGTGAAGTTCGATTCATTTGACTGACTCGAGTTAAAGTGAATCGGGTATTTTGAGTCATTTGATTCAGTGAGGCAGTCTAATGTAAACCAATGAAAATATTACAGTAGTTGGGAAGATATAGAGAACAAAAAACGTTAAAACATTAATAATTGTTTAATACAGATAAAAACATGGTGATTTGATTGTAATCTGGGGCCATTTTACAGAGTGATTTGTTCTCCCAGTTCATACGAGTCACGCATACGACTTCTGCTTGCAATAACTCTCGTTTTGTACAGAAATGTTCAATCTCATTTACCATCAATAATGTTCGAGGCGGTGTACGTGTAGAGGTCTATTTTTTTTGTCAGAAGAAACTACTTTCTTCAACCCAGTTCTCCGTGGGAGAAGAGAGTTACGAGGCGAGTCATCATCATAGACTGTGCTGAATGAGATGAACGATTTGTTTAGAGCTGACCAACTTGAAGGGACTGAGCCAGAACCACAGTGAGTCGTTCACTGCTCGTACGGCTCGTAGGGCCGGCGCGAGCAGGCAGGAAGGAGGACATTTAAACGAGCTACATACGCATAATATTAGTGTGCCATTCATTGTGACTTCAAAACGCAGTCCAGGAATCACAGTTTAGAAAGCAGTGGGCGGGCGAGTTAGTGAACGAGTTAATGGCGGCGGGGAATCACGACTCCTGAGTCAGTCAAGTGAATCTCGAGTTTTGAACGATTTATTCACGAATCGCACATCACTATTTCACACATGCCCAGGAGTACGGACATTTGGGAAAAGTGGACTGCCCAATGCAAGAATCACATGCACATTCAGAACATGTTTGATGAATAGAATGAAACAGACATCTGTATTTGCTGCTCTGTTAGTTCAATCTGTGTTCAGTCACCATCTTCCAATCGCTCCAACCACCACACCATAAGCCACATGCAAACAACCAGCTGTTCGACAATTGTATTCCCATAACAACAAGCGACCAGAGCCCGTGGAGACGAAGGCGTTACTGCTCACAGACAGAGACAGAGAGGTATCAGAGGCTATACCTCACTGACGCGGGTTAAAGCTCTTCCAATTTGCCTCGTCTGACATGTTCCAAGTCCAGTTTGGGAACAACTCTTTAGATTGTCCAAAAGTGCAGCGGTTGGATTGTCACTAACTCGAAAGTATTTCTGTCTCTCGGGTCGATAGTCCATTTAGGTCGACCTCAGTCACGTTTATGAGGGAATCGTTTTTTTCCCATTTTGCCGAAAAACTTTGAATGTGACTTTGGCTGTTATGCTGTGTTTATAGCAACCATTCATAATGCAATTTTTACTTAAAGCAGTAACTCTTGCCCCTAGAGGCCATAAGCGCAACTGCAGGTGTCATAGCAAGTTACGATTTTCTAACTTATTAAATGTCTTGGAGATTAAATATTATGCTGACAGGAAAGGCGAAGGGAGAGAGGGATGTTGTACATCCAGTTGTACAATGGAAATAATTGTTTTCACTCAAACTTGGCTGTAAATACTGTTTAAAGTGACGCTAGCCTGCAGTTAGCTTTGCCTGTTAGCCTGTTAGCTTCTTCTTTGTGGTTCCATTAGTGCGTATTGGTGACTCCAACCCGGAGGCAGAGAAGTTGAAATTGTAGTTTTCTGGCCAGAGACGCCAGGGGGAGATGAAAGACCCCCGTCAAAGTCGTTACATATTTACCCCCCCACCTCGAAAATTCTGCCAATATTAACAGGGTTAAGTGTTGTTTTCAAAATGAAACTAAAATACTCCCAAATTCAAAGATTTTAATGAAAAACATAATTAAAGTTAACTTTCCCTTTAAATAATTTAGAAATCTGACTTTTTTTTTTTATTATAATTTTTCTTTTCTTTTTATCTGAAATAATTCCAAGTAGACCCTGCTAAGTGATCTAGTACCCCTGGTCGGGAAACACTGGTCTAAATAAAGCACATCATTTGGCTGGAGCCACTGTTTGAGAACTACAATTGGACGAGCCTTTTGTGTTCTCTCTATGAGCTCAAACGGGTTTAAGACGCATTGAACAGCTTCCCCCCCTTTCTTTACTTGTAATGTTAAGTTAAACCCACTCTCAAACAAAACGGAAACCGCTTCCCCCGAGGAACTTGTTGTAATTAATAGCTGTAATTGAGCCGGGGTTAAGTACGGCCTTTTAAACACCTTGTGACTGCTTTGTTGCCCGAACAGAAAGAGTCAATAGTCAGGCGCGGGGGAGGAGGGTTGTTACTGCGCTCTTCAGGGATACACAAGGCATGAAGGGGGGAATAAAGGACACTTGGTCATAATTAGCGACAGCCTAATGTGGTTTTCCGTGGTTGGAGGAAACCGATCGTTAACAGAGCTGAAAGATGAACTCAAATCTAATCACAAAGCAGGGCAATTATTTAGGAAATGCAGCTTAATGAATGATGTGCAGAAAACTACAGAGGGGTACTATGTGTAAAACCTGCTAACCCAACACTAGATCTGCACGATTTTGTGAAAAAATACGTATTTATATGTATGAAATAAGTAATGCAACTGTTTATTAGCACAGCAGCATAAATGTCAGTGTTCTATCAAATGTTAATGCCACTGAATGTTGAAAATACTCTATTTACGGAATAATATGACAATCATATATTCTTCCAATAGCCACAGATTCAATTAATTCAAGTGTATTTGTATAGCACATGTAAAAACGACTTCAGTTGACCAAAGTTCTTCACAATAACAATTTGTTACATAGAAATAAAATAAAAATAAAACATAACAGACTAATTTACACTCAACTAGCCAGTATTGTGTGCCAGGGAGATGTTTTAAGTCTAGACTTGAGCTGTCCAACAGACTGAGACCTGACAGACAGAGGAAGACAGAGCCTTCTCTGTAACTGGAACAATCACCTCTGTTTTTTGCCTAGTTTTAAGAACATCCATCAGTAGCTGGTCAGCTGACCTAGACGGGATGCTTGGAAATAACTTATTTTTGGCACACGCAAGTGAACTCTAGCTAGCTAAAACTCAGGCTAGTTTGTTATTGTCAGTCATATTTATCCACAATGTTCTTTTTTTTTTTATGCTCTTGTCCAGTGATTGCCACCAATATTATTTTCCATTAATGACTCTTTGGCATTAATTCAGTAAATAATCATTTTTATTATTTATTTTGATATGGATGTAACAATAGCATTGGACAAACCAGATGCATTGTTTGCGTTAAAGCAAAACTGCCAATTTGCAACACTGTAATATAATATATATTATATGGTTTCGAATGATTCAAATCAGCCTTAAATGACTGCAGAGCTCATCTGTTATGGGCTGCTCTGGAGTTAAAATGTGTCATTGTCCATTACATTAGATCTATCTCTAAGTTTAGCTTACTGCTGTTGCTACTGCATGCTGTCCTAAACTGTTCTGTTTTAATTCTGTTTTAATCCCCATCAGCTGATTCAACTGGGACTCACTCCATGTTCACAACCTACAAGGACTACGAAATTATGTTCCACGTGTCGACGATGCTTCCCTACACGCCCAATAATAAACAACAGGTAGGCATTGCCAATTCTAATGCCAGCACGTTCATGCCCTTTTTTCCCCTTTTTAATATGTGATTTTCTTTGCCTTTTCCTTTGCAGCTATTGAGGAAGCGGCACATTGGCAACGACATAGTGACCATTGTGTTCCAAGAACCAGGGGCGCTCCCGTTCACTCCCAAAAACATCCGCTCGCACTTCCAGCACGTGTTCGTGGTCGTCCGCGTCCATAACCCCTGCTCGGAAAACACCTCCTACAGGTACATCTGATTGGATTTAAGCTCATAGATGGGAAGAAGCAGGGATGAGAGACTCCTTAAATGTGCGTCGTTGTAATCAGCTGGAAGTGAAAGACGTGTGATGGGAAGTTGAAACAAGGTAGAAAATGTCTTTAATTTTATGTTTTGATAAAAGCTTTGAGGTCGTCTGTAGCTGCTATGGCAAAATCATCTACCTTTTACAGCAAACTCTCCCCCCCCCCCCCCCCCACCCCCAGGAGTCGAACGGAAACAGGACGTTTCAGCTTCATTATAAAAGTTGAACGTTGTAGAGGTTTGCAAGAAGAAGCTAAAAAAAAGAAAGAAAAAAAGCCCAATTAATTTTCCTTTTACATCGAAAGTCTTTTCCACTTTAGAACTTTCTGCCGTCTTACCTCATGTCTTGAAATAGTTGCCAAATTATATAACCCTCATGTTATTGCACTCCAACTAAAACCATATTGTTCCCAAAAGAGTCCATCTCTCACCTCCTCTGTACATTCCCACTTTAGCACAGTGTAGGTTTAGTGTTGAACGCTCCTCTTACAAATGATTACCACATTGTGCTTTCTAAAATCTTAAGAAGGAGCCCGGCCCGGGGACGTTTTCAGTCCAATAAGGACTAGTTGTGCGCGGTTTATTCTTTTGTTGTGCTTGTTGGCTACCTCCTCCCTGACAGGCTCTCGTCTGCTGTAGCTTCATGATTGTTTACTTGTCCATTAGAGGCTGCTTTAATTGCTGTCTGAGCACATTGTGTGGGGTCCCTAATTATGTCCCTTGAGCATTCATTACTGGCTATCAATGCACACAAACTCTTTACTCAACGTGCAGTATATATTATGTCGTGTGCAAATTTGTTTAGTGTTGCGGCGTACTACATTCAAAACTGCTTAAAGGGGGTTGCTTGGATCTTGTTTTGCCCAAAATGGCTCGGGCCCTTGTGTTCAAAGCTCGTATGGTCTATTGTTCATGGCGTTGATCAAAGGAGCCTGTGGTTTGGTATTGAAATAGACGACAGGTCAGACATCTGTGGTTGATTTTGCCCTTAAAGGTCCTAGTGGTGGAATGACATTCGTTTTCTCTAATCTAAACGTACAGCATTTTGATAGTGAATGATCAGGCTAGTTCTTTTTCTAACTTCGTTCGGTGTTTCACTATGGGAATCGCCTCGGGCGTGACCATCCACGGAAGCTCCAATGGCACCACGTCTGTCCATGACAGACAGGTTGACTGTACCTTGGGCTACGCCCCCTCTTCTAGGTACAGCCAGCCTCCTCCTTCAGTAAACATTCTCGCTTTCTTCCCGCGTGGAAGCCACATCTTTATAGCTCCCTCAGCGCTTTTCTTGCCAAGCAAGCTAGCTTCTGTTTAACAGTTCATAGACGAGCCGTAAAGGACATCGTTGACGAGCGCAGTTGTCGGCTTTGGCTCGGACACGCTGAGTAAGTTCTCACGGACTTGATACTGCTATTACACGGTTATTTGTGCAGCGACCGCGTAGAGGCGAGCTGTTTTATAGGCTGCTTGTATTAGTTTACTACGCACCGTTAACCGTATAGCTTATAATAAGCCAGGTTGGTTAGCATTTATTTGTCGACTGACTTAGCTCTTCCATTCTGCTACCGTCAAGGCAGCTTTTTGCGGGTGACATTTACCTGTTGCCCGCCCTTTTGATCGGTTGACATTAATTTGTTGACTGATTCAATACTGCGGTGTTCTGCTAACGCGTTACGGCGAGCAGGCTCCCCGGACCCGGTTACGGTTTTCAACCCGTGTCTCGGCTTCTCCAGTCGTGTTTGCTTCGCGGCACGACTAGCACTGCCCTTATTTCTGGTCTTTTTTCCCGGTCTTAGGCATTATGTCCTCGGCTCCTACCCCCGCCAAAGGGTCGGACCCGAAGCCAAAGGAGGTTTCATCCCGCCCTTGCCCCGCGTCGTGCGGGGCTACTATTTCAGGGAGGGACCCTCACCCGATGTGCATCGCTTGTATGGGCGCTAAACACGCTCAGACAGCGCTGGCGGACCGTGACTTTTGCCATCACTGCACATCAATGCCGGAGAAAATATTAGAAAGGAGACTCAGAGTAGCGGTGGCTAATTCTCAGGACCCGTGCCTGACACAGGCCGCCGCTAAGCCCACAGCCGATACCCACCAGCGAGCTGCCACTACCTGGGGCAGCGCGCTGGATGTATCAGACGAAATGCCGCCACTGTTCGAGGACCTCCTCGACATGGATGCAGGCAGTGAGGACGCAGAGTGCGATGCTGCCTCTGACCTCCTCGAGGCTGTGGATATGGAGGATGTGGAGGAGGACTCCACATTTCCACTGGTCCAGTCCAGACCCCCGAGTGCGTCAGAAACAACGTCCCCTCTGGACAGCAATCTGTACGACGTGTGCAAACGCGCTGCAACCAGGCTCAACATACCCTGGCCCGCGGCTGTAGACGCAGAGGGAGGGGTAAGGGACCTCTATGATGGCAAACGGCTCCCACCGGTCCAAGCACCTACAAAGCAGCTCCTTCCTGCTGTATCTGCATGCATGAAGGAGATGAGCCGGTTTTGGTCCAGCCCACTTAAGAGCAGGCTCCCAGTCCAGGGCTACTCTAAGCTGGAAGTACATGGGATGAAGGAGCTGGGGTTGGCCGAACCCCCAGCGGTGGAGCCTTCATTGGCATATCACCTACATCCCAATCGCCGTGCCGTCTCAGCCTCAACTAATATCTCCCTGCCCAACAAGATGGAGAGGGTCACATCCTCCATCTTCCAGCGGACGTACAAATACGCCGCTCAGTCGGTGTGCGTACTGAATACAGTGTCTCTGCTGTCCGCTTACCAGGGGGAATTACTTGAGGAAATGGGCCAACAGTTGGACTCGGGGGCACCCAACCCGGTCCTCTGGGATGAAATCTGTGTGGTGAATGACTTCCTTTTGCGCTCAACTCGAGGGGCAGTCCAGGGCTGCGGCCACGTGATGGGACTGGCTGTGGCGGGTGAGCGAGGTCTATGGCTAAACCACTCAGGACTGACCGACACACAGAAGGCTGACGTCATGGACGCGACCTATGACCCCACCAAGGGTCTGTTTGGGCCAGCACTGGACAAAATGAAGGAGACAAGCACCCTCCGTAAGCAGGAGGGCGAAGCCTTCAACCTGTGCCTGCCCCGCAAGCAGCCTTCTCGTCCTGCACAAACTCAGCGACCAGGTGTCACTGCAGCGGCCGGTGCCAAGGGCTACAGAGCTGGCCCCAAGCAACAAAAACCGGCTGGACAGCAGAACGAACAGCAGCGGTCAGGAAATCCCAAACCATGGGGCAAGCACTCTTTTGCAGCGGCTAAAAACCGCTCCTCACACCCCGGGGAGGGCAAAAAGAAGCGCACGACCTAACAGTTTTGTCTTCTCTCGGCGCCCCCCCATGCAAAATACGGAGAGTGTCCTTGGACCCCAGCCCCAGTTCAGAGGCTCTGCGCAGTTTGCCAGACGTCCTCTCCTGTCCACTCACCCCGCATATATTGCAGGAGGTGAGTCAGGGGCAATGTTTAAATCACAAAACACATTTTTCAAAATAAAACTTGCACACTCGCATCCAGGCCATGGGCTAAGGGCGAGTTTGGTTCAAAAAATAAAAATTCAATTAAATTTGAAAACTCTCCGGCTTACGCCGCAAGAGGGAGCTCACGCTCCTTCTTTGGCAGACGTCGAGACTCCTGTAAAGGGAGTGACGTCACCGAGCATTTTCATGGGGCCGCTCACTGCCCAGCTGGAGCAGTGGCGCGCATGCGCAGTTCATCCATGGATTCTCTCCACTATACGTCGAGGATACAGGCTTCAGTTTGCAATGAAACCGCCCACTTTCAACGGGGTGCTGCCTTCAGTGGCGAAAGGAGATGCAGCTCATGTCCTAGCGGACGAGATCACATCTCTATTGAGCAAACAAGCAATACGAGCTGTTCCACACAGCGAGTGTCAACAGGGGTTTTACTCCCGCTATTTCCTCGTCCCGAAGAAGGGGTCCTCAGCCTTACGTCCCATTCTCGATCTCCGTGTATTAAACATACACTTACGGAGATTTACGTTCAGAATGCTCACACACAAGGTTCTCTGCCGCTCGATACGCAGAGAGGATTGGTTTACCACAATCGATCTGTCGGATGCGTATTTTCACATCC
This sequence comes from Proterorhinus semilunaris, assembly GCA_021464625.1. Classification (NCBI taxonomy): domain Eukaryota; kingdom Metazoa; phylum Chordata; class Actinopteri; order Gobiiformes; family Gobiidae; genus Proterorhinus; species Proterorhinus semilunaris. The sequence goes on from CM038359.1 coordinate 10,050,625, forward strand.
CAATACACCCCGCGCACAGGAAGTACCTGCGGTTTGCGCACGGAGGGACAGCTTACGAATATCAAGTAATTCCGTTCGGGCTGTCATTGGCTCCGAGAGTGTTCAGCAAATGTGTGGAGTCCGCACTGGCTCCTCTTCGGAGCAGCGGGATCAGAATTTTTTCGTACATAGACGATTATATGATCTCATGCGATTCCCGCGAGCGCGCACTCACGGACACGCGCACGGTCGTCTGTCATCTCACTGCTCTGGGGTTCAGAATAAACCGCACCAAGAGTCGGTTAGAACCCGCGCAGAATACAGAGTATCTGGGTTTGAGCATAAACTCCCTCTCATTCAGAGTGACTCTTACGGCTCAAAGACTAAGCTCTCTCAGCCAGTGTCTCTCACTGTTTCGCCAGGGCGCACGGGTCTCGTTCAGGACATGCCTCCGCCTAGCTGGTCTCATGGCGTCAGTAATATCTGTCGTTCATTTGGGCCTCTTAATGATGAGAGACTTTCAGCGTTGGGTCGCAGCGTTACGTCTGTGCCCCCGCCGACACCTATATCGCAGGGTGAAAGTGGACGAGCGCTGCGTCATGGCGCTTCGCCCGTGGCGGGACACGCACGCTCTGACTGCGGGAGTCCCGCTGGGCACGGTGTCCGCAAGAGTTACCCTGACAACGGATGCCTCCCTGTCAGGATGGGGAGCCACCCTGTCCGGCAGGACGGTGAACGGGACATGGGGCCCGCATATGGCTCTGTTACACATCAACATGTTGGAGCTTTGGGCTGTTTTCCTTGCTCTGAAACACTTCCTACAGTATATTCAGGGCCAGCATGTCCTTGTAAAAACGGACAATGCAACGGTTGTCGCGTACATCAACCGCCAGGGCGGAACACGCTCTCTGCAGCTACACAGGCTGGCACAGAAATTGATTCTGTGGAGCAGCACCAGGCTGCTGTCTCTCCGGGCAACGCACCTGCCAGGTGCCCTGAACAGAGGGGCGGACTTGCTGTCGCGGGGAAATCCCCTGTACGGCGAGTGGGTTCTCCACCCTCAAGTGGTGGAGCAGCTCTGGCAGATGTACGGCCAGGCCGCCGTAGATCTATTCGCCTCGCAGGAAAACGCAAAGTGTCCGCTGTTTTTCTCCCTGACGGACGTGGACGCGCCCCTGGGGATGGACGCTCTAGCCCACCCATGGCCGGACGTTCTGCTCTATGCTTTTCCACCGATCAGTTTAATCTCACCCACCCTGGCTCGGGTGAGGGAGCAGGGGTTTTCACTCATCTTAATTGCCCCGCGGTGGACGTCCAAACCCTGGATGGCGGAAATAATGCAGCTCCTTCGGGGACAGCCTTGGCCCCTTCCTGTGAGGAGGGACCTCCTATCTCAGGCGGGCGGAGAGATTTACCATCCTCACCCAGACCGAGTAGCTCTCTGGGCTTGGCCCGTGAAAGGTGGAACTTAAATGCTGCTGGTCTCCCTGCACATGTTATTGATACTATTCAGTGTGCCAGGGCCACTTCCACTCGGTCTTTGTATGACTGTAAGTGGCGCATATTTGAGGAGTGGTGTGCGGCTAGGCAGACCATTCCTTTTCAATGCTCTGTGGCTGACGTCTTGTGTTTTTTGCAAGAGTTAGTCGAGAAGCGTAGAGCGTTTTCGACTGTCAAGGTCTATTTGGCCGCAATTTCGGCCTGTCATGTTGGCTTTGGGGACAAATCAGTCGGTCAACACCCTCTGATATGTCGTTTTATGAAAGGAGCACGCCGCAAACTTCCAGTGGTTAAACCCCTGATACCCCTTTGGGATCTGGTGGTTGTGCTAGACGCACTTTGCCAGCACCCTTTTGAGCCCTTGGAGGCTGTTGACTTGAAGTATGTTGCTTTCAAGACGGTGTTGCTTCTGGCTTTGACCTCAGCAAAGCGTGTGAGCGAACTGCAGGCCTTATCTATTAGTCCTGCATGTCTACAGTTTGCCCCTGGGCTTTCTAGAGTCCGCTTGCGTCCTAACCCGGCCTTTGTACCGAAGGTATTGGACTCTGCTTTTAGCTGCTCCACAGTCGAGCTTGAAGCTTTTCATCCTCCGCCTTTTTCCTCTGCAGAGGAGCGGCGGCTTAATGCTTTGTGCCCGGTTCGTGCACTACATGTGTATGTGGCCAGGACAGCTGGTTTCCGCAAGGCTGACCAGTTGTTTGTGTCCTGGGCCATTCCCCATAAAGGGAAGCCTGTGTCCAGTCAGAGACTTTCTCACTGGATTGTTGAAGCCATTTCATTGGCTTATACCTGCAGAGGCCTACAACCTCCACATGGGTTGAGGGCTCACTCCACTAGGGGTGTGGCTACCTCTTGGGCCCTGCTCAGAGGTATCTCTGTTCAAGATATATGCGCCGCAGCAAGCTGGGCGTCACCACACACTTTTGTGCGGTTTTACAGACTGGACGTCTCTGGTCCCTCCTTGGCCCAGGCAGTCTTGCAGCCAAGGGTTGCTGGCTCCCTTTAAGGTCACCGTTTGTCACAATTGTGTCCTGCTGCTTCGGGGGCTTTATTTGCAATCCGGGAGTAGGCCATATCTCCCATAGTGAAACACCGAACGAAGTTAGAAAAAGAACTTAAGGTTACTCACGTAACCCCGGTTCTTTGATAACAGAGTGAGGTGTTTCACCTTCATTGCCCTCCTTGCAAGGCGGTCAGAAATCGCTTTAGAATGTTTACTGAAGGAGGAGGCTGGCTGTACCTAGAAGAGGGGGCGTAGCCCAAGGTACAGTCAACCTGTCTGTCATGGACAGACGTGGTGCCATTGGAGCTTCCGTGGATGGTCACGCCCGAGGCGATTCCCATAGTGAAACACCTCACTCTGTTATCAAAGAACCGGGGTTACGTGAGTAACCTTAAGTTTTTAGCATTACTGTGACAGTAAAACTCCGCATTGCCCTCATGAAAACTGTGACTGTGTGTAAACAAACAAATGGAGATGCAGCTGTTGTCTTCTGTAATATCTCAATAATTACTGGGTTTATTAAAGTGTACCCGTTCTCTGTCAGCACAAATGAACAAAAGGTGAAATGTTTTTCACAGGCTTTAAAAAGTGGAGCCTTTACTGTATATTCATTCGCACAGGCCCGAGTGTTGCCTGTTGGAAGGGCTCAAAGCCACAACATTAATATGGCAGATTTGTGTAAGTCATCACTAACTATAATAGCATGCAGGGGTTAAAGTGGGCCTCATAGCTGAGGTTTAAGAGACGAAATTAGGCTCATCAGGCATCAAAAACAGGGGAGGAGCTGACAACGGCAGCAGAGGGACTGGGGCCCCACAGCAGAGCAGCTCTGGGGGGTCCATTGGGAAACACTAACACAGGATTCAGACAGTAAGTAAGGAAACAAACATGTACAATAAATAATACAAGTTAATTATAACAGCTATAAATAATAAACAGTGGTTTATATTTACAGGTTTAGAGAAAGGTTCTGGTTATGTAGACCGCTCTGGTTTCATCACTTTGTCATAAGGCTGATTCTAGTTACTTTCAAATTCGTATATAATAAAAGGGGGTCTATTATATACACCATGTTTTACTTGGGAACCTGATTGGAAAAAATGGCATTATGTTAAAATTGCTGTATGGTCAAATTTAAGCCAGTAGGTCAACTTTATGTACTCGCACACTTTTTGGTTGCTTTTCTCACTCCCGAATCAAGTCAAATAAGACAAATGTTTTCTTGTGAGGTCTTTAGTTTACTTTGGCTTTTCCTTTCCTTTGGCCATGATGCTCAAAATGCCGTCTCTCCTTGTCTCCCTCCCCTGCAGTAGTTATCGACAGATTCTTTTCTTCTCTGCCTGGGCCTTAGTGTGCTGCAGGTCTCACAATACTGGAAAGAGTGCCTCTGCCCACGCACCAGTTATTTATAAGACCTCAAATCAACCCGAGCCACGGGGAGCGCTCGCTTTTCTTTTCTGCGGCCCCTCCTGCTCTTAGTCCCTAATGCAATGCATTTTTCTTTCCCTGGCTAACTTGCACTACAGTAGAAACTGAAAAAGTTTTTTTTCAAGGACAACACACTTCAAAATTAAAGGGAGGAGGCCAATCACTCAGGCTTACTCCTTCATCGCTATCAACGGATTTTTATTTGATTTTTTGGGCATTTGAGGCGTGGAAAAAATGTAGATCTCATGAATATTTTGTCATAGACAAAAGTTATGTCACCACACGTGTCCGTATTGGATAATAAAAACACAAATGACAGTAACTGAGACATACTGGTCAGGTCATTATGTGCCCAAAGAATGGAACCAGCTGAACATCCTGAATGACCAGGTTATTCCATCAATGGGTTTCCTCTTCCCTGATGGCACAGGCATATTCCATGATGACGATGCTATGATTCATCGGGCTCACACTGTGAAAACGTGGTTCAGGGAGGGAGCCACAGAGTCTAGATTTGAACCCCACTGAGAATCTTTGGGATGTGCTGGAGAAGGCTCTGCACGGTGGTCACACTCTCCCATCATAAATAAAAACACTGGATCTTTTGACATTGCAGAAGCGCCTTGAAACAATGCCAAATATAAATACAAAATATAAGAACTTATGACCTTTTATTTGTGGCGACATCTTTTTTTGGTCAAGCATATACTGGCGGTAAAGCTGAAGAACATATTTGGACATGCATGCACTCAAGTAATAATTGACTCAAACTTTATAAGGTGCTTGAAAAGCTATTTCCCTCCTGTGTGAAAGCTACTCTATTATCACTCTAATATCTTTGCTGCACTACAAATGACAAAAAAGTTAATTATATCTATATTTTTTCTTTCTCTAAGAATCCTTAAAGTGATTAATTTGCAACAATATAGATGTGGTTAGAATGATAAAAAGGACGGGGTATATCCTGTAAAGTTACAAATGCAGTCTATTGGAAAAGTCCCTGTGCAGTTTGAACAGTTCATATTACAGTCAAAGTTTAAAAAGGGTACCACGGCCGTATCTAATCGTACACTCAATATTTTCTCTATATTTTGCAGCCCTTAATACAGTACGTTCAATCAAGGGACTGCCCTACACATCGGTCCTATTCCTATCACTCCAATCAAATGTTCACGTTTTCAAAGATTTTCATACCTTTCTCCCACATGAGTTACCAAACTATGGCTGTCTGACTCACGCCGTTGCAGATAGGTACTTGTAAGTGCTTTTGGTGCAAAGTGTAATGTATTGAGTGAGAGGAGAATAGGGAAAAAGGTCACATTGGATTTAAATCATTCATTTGTCCTCCACACATGCTCTTTACAGACAATACTCGCTCAAAAATCTGCATGATTCATTTATCCTTCCAAATGTCCTCACCCTCTACTGTGCGGCCAATAAGCACATCGTGTTCTTTTATACTGATACTGTATTTTTTGTCACATTGAGTACAGTAGTTCATTCATGCATACTGTACTTGGGGTTGTTCTGATTCTGGTGTCAGAGTTTATGCCAATACCATTTATTAATTCAACTAAACATTTAATTAATAAATGTAAAAGCGTATACAAATCCCATTCAGTTAAGCTGCTTTTGTTGCTTCTGCTTTTTATGGGTTGGAAAAACATCCAATGGCCACTACACATCATCTCATAAATTCTTACTGATGGAGAAACCATAGAAATGATATAAATGCCATTAAACAGACCTGGCCACACTAATATATGGGGCCTGGCTTCACCATAATTTCAATGGGGATTAAATGCTCAGTTAAAAGAGATCCGGGACGCAGTTGGCAAACAAACACATTTGAAGGTACAGGCTTCGTTAACTACTGTGATTTTTACGTCCCAACTGCTCAAATACAGGCTGTGGAGGCTCTACAGATGCAAGAAAAATCCCAGAAACCTTTAGGATATTATTATTACAAATATTGCAAAATCACAATCCTAATTTAATTTATTCATTCATTTATTTAATATGTTAACACACACAAAAAGATTGTTTGTTCTATATAGAGCATGATTATCCAATATCCCCTTTTTTCCTCATACTGTGCTGCCCAAATAACTTTTCACACCAGCTTAAACGGCCAATATATAAAATACTGCCCTCATCGCTGTGATTTTGTCAGCATGTCTTCCGTGTATTATTTGAATGAGCAATTTTGTTGCCACCGCAGACAGAGTAGGCCATGGCACGTAATGTAACACATGATTGAACTGCACAAGTCTGTGTGTGTCTGTGAGGTGTATGTTTAGAAAGCTGTGGGTGCCATATTGACTGCAGTTGCTTGTTAGAAAGGTGATGAATTCAGCTGTCAGCATGTGTACCGGGACAGGCCAGCGGGAAGCGTGTGGGACGAGAATGCCAGTTTTTAGACCTGCTCCCGTCAGCCCAGCAATTTCCACTTGTAATTGAGTTCATTTGAAACCCAACACAGTCATTCATGGCACATCTTTCCTTGTGCCTTGAGCGTGGAGACATGAGAGTTGCATTAGATTGTTCTTCACTGTAACATTTTGGTTAAAAGCATGTTGTAGATTGTATTGGATTCGCTTTAATTCCATGCATGTATGATTTGTTCAAAAGTGCTCATCTTTCACTTAGTGGTTTTTAAAGCAATTCTGTCAAACCATAGGGAATCTATGGTTTTTGACAGAATTGCTTTAAAAACCATAGGGAATGATTTAGGCAGGTATTCCCCTCTCTCTTCCATTTCCTCTTCACTGTGCTCTGTTGAGTTCCTAACATGCCAGACAGGACAGACGGCCTTAGATCTGCATACCACTGGCTGACCTCAAAGGAAAAAAACGGGAGGAGTTGTCAGGATGTCCCTCCAGATGAAAACCTGAACAGACTGATACCCCCAAATGAATGTAGCAAAGAACAAAAGTGGTCTTTTGACAGAATTTATATCACCCGTTAGCCATTCTGTTCATTTGTGAACATGTTACTTGTCCTTCTAAACCCCTTCTGTCTCAGCTATTTTTGAGCATAAGGTGAATAAATCCTCAGTTAATCCTGTTAACCGCATGGCAGAAGATTTTACTACCAGATTCACATACTGTTTTTGTTGGCTCTGCTGTTTATTTTTGGCATTTTGATAGTTGAAATGAAATTATAATGTATTGTGTTACCATAATCGGTTAATGCTAACGTACATGCTCATGTACAGCTCAGGGCTGACACCTGAACACTATTTCGTTGTACGCTTGTACAATGACAATAAAGCACTTACTTACTTACTTGCATACAGTCAGCGGAATGCCATATTTACCTGCATTTTTTTTTGGCATTTTATTATTGTAATGTATAACCTTTCCCTATACAGACAGACTGCAATATGTCATGCTATGGGGCATGGCCTAGTGAAGGAGAAGGAAGTGTGTTGTGGAAATCCTTATTTATTCACTCTTTTGTAGATGTCTTTTGGTGTAGTATAATCATATTTAGCACACACAAATAAAGTCAAGTCAACATCGGGACATCATGAAAATTTTTACAGAGGAGATTGCCCATTAAAAGTAAAAAGAATGGCATTCAAAGTTAGCTGTTCGCTTGTAGCATGAAGCTAATGTTAGCATTATGGTTAGCATTCTCCTGTTGTTGATATATTTATGAGCTGTTGAACCACTTTGCTCCTCTCCATGTCTGTCTTTTATTTTCAGACATACATCCATAATTCAGCATTTGTTAAAGTAGTAGTAGCGTAATAGGTGAAATGTTTGTTCTTTTTCCTCTTGGTGTTCCCCCTCAATTGTGGCCATTTGTGGGCGTTCCCTCAGATGTCGTATCTAGGGGTGTGTATCGCCTAGTCTCAGGCGATACGATACGTATCCCGATACACAGGTCGCGATACGATGTTTCCCGATACTGACGTATTAGACGATTATTGCGATTTATCTTTTTACTACTTTGGAAACAACGATTCAGTAAACTAGTCCACTTTCATTAGATTTGTATCAAATACATTTGATCTATCTATCTTATGAAATAAATGCTTTTCACTAATGTGCTTGTTGTGACTGTGGTGTTGTATGGTGATTGTGTAACTTTGAACGGAAAACAGATTTCTTAGAAACCTAGTAATGAAACCAATTACTGGGGATGCACGTTTTCTAGTATTTCTATAGTTGGGAGTCCTTAGCAATCAGTAATAAATATTGTGGGTTTCATCCATTAAAATATACAATAACTCAGACGGGGCATTTAAAATCTTATCTGCTCCACAACAGGTGTCACTCGTAGATCAGGGAATGACAACACTAACTCTCACTAGATTCTAATGTTACTCAAGCGGGATTCGCGGTGCACTGCCATCTAGCGGGCGTGAGAAAGTGCAGGACCAAAGAGAGATGCTGCAATGAAAATTTCCCCCAAAAAATATGTTTAAATATCGATACAGGCGCTTTTTGTATCGATATGAGAATCACGCGACGTAGTATCGCGATATATCGGCGGATCGTTATTTTTGAACACCCATAGTCGTATCTATGTTCTATGAATTGTGTCTCCTGTCTCTCCGCTTTGGTAAATATGCACCAAATCTGGAAATATCTGAAAGGAAAAAAAACATATATTTATCATACCAACACTTCTATCCATTTCCTTTTGGAGTTTTCTCAAAACGTGCTTTCGTTAAGGTTTGTTCCAGTTGGAACATTCTACCTATGAAAGCACCACCTACGTCTCATTTAAAGGGACTCTACAGAGTTTAAAAATGTTAAAACTAAGTATTTTCATCCATCTACATGTTCCAGCCATGTCCTAATGTGTAGAATGAGCCCAGACCTACTCACCCTAACTGCCACTAAAATTCTGCACTGTCACTCAGAAAGTTGTTACTTCGGTCCGTCATGTACGAGCTTTATATAGGGATTGCAGTTACACATAAGACCTGAGGTGGCAGTAGTGAGCATAAAATGACCAACTTGCCAAAGAGAATTCTTTAACCCTCGTGTGATCCTTCAGTTTTGCACCTTTTAAAGACCATAATGTCAAAAAATTTACACTTCAAAAAAGAGCCTGACAATTACCACACATTCATATTTTTTTCTGCTTTTTTTTTATACAAAAATCCTTCAGTGGCTTTTGGGCCATTTGGATGGGCTGGGGCTCCAGTGGCTTTCGGGTCAAAATGACCCAAGGACCACAGGGTTAAGAGACAAAGAAACGAAAGAAATGATTCTATTTTATTTAGCAGGTACAGGGGTGTGAGTGTGAGCGGGAGGGACGAGTGGAGTGGTGTATGAAAGAAATGCACTTCATGAATTGTTGTCAATACCTGTTTTGTCTGTAATGTACTTCTGTGTGTTTTGTCTTATGTGTCCTATATTTTGTATGTTCTTTTTTTAGTTTTTACCTCATGGGACTGCGGATGGAAATTAGCCTTAAACTAAATCCGGCATATTTACAGCACTATTTTGTCCATTAATATGCACTGTCCCATTCAAATAAATTGATAAATGAAATGAATATTTTGTTTACATTTGTAGCCAACCGTCTGTCTGCCATATTTCCTTTCTCCTGCGCTTATACCCTTTTTCTTACTTCTATCCTAGTGTGGCCGTGACCCGCTCCAAAGACGTGCCTTCCTTCGGCCCGCCCATCCCGGAAAACGTCACCTTTCCCAAGTCATCAGTGTTCCGGGACTTCCTGCTTGCCAAGGTCATCAACGCCGAAAACGCGGCCCACAAGTCCAATAAGTTTTGCGCCATGGCCACCCGAACCCGCCAGGAGTACCTCCGGGACCTGGCCGAGCGCCACACCACCAGCACCCCTATAGACCCATCAGGCAAGTTTCCCTTCATCTCACTGGCTCACAAGAAGAAGGAGAAAACCAAAGCGTACACCGGGGCGGAGCTTCGGAGCATGGGGGGAGTGACTTGGCAGGTCCACGTGGAAGATCACAGCACCGGAGGAGAATTGGAGGCTCTGGTGGCTGTCTCCAACGACTTCATCATGATGTTGGACCAGGAAGCCAAGGAAGTGGTGTTTAATTGCGCCACGAAGGATGTGATCGGTTGGACATTGAGCAGCCCCGCCTCCATGAAGATATTTTATGAGAGGGGAGAGAACTTGTCCCTGCGGAGCGTCAGTAACAACACGGAGGATTTAAAAGAGGTTATCAAGAGGCTAGAGGTGAGAATTTGTTTTTATTTCTGCAGCGAGTTTCATAGGAACTGAAGCTTTAACCCTTAGGGCTCCCTTTAAAAAAATCACACTTAACACCCTAAGGACCCAAATGTGGCCTCTACTTTTAACAGCCATTAAATCACTATACTTTCATATTTTGTCATACTTTAAAAACTCCAAATCATAGAACTACTTCTGCTTGACACATACATACCAAATATTTGTAATTTTGTAATTATTTTTAACCCTTTATTGGCCAAAATGCACACAACAGTCCACTGTTGTGCTGTTTAGAAATCACAAAAACTTGCATAACTTTTATACAAATATTCCAAATAGAATGAGGTGTTTATTTTTATTAGGCCTTGGGATGGGTCAAAGTTTAGTGGTTAAAATAATTTTTTACAGGTTTATGTTTTTCTCTAGTGACAGATTTTCATTAAAAAAAAATCACACTTTAACAGCTATAAAGTCACTATACTTTCATATTTTTTCATACTTTAAAAACTCAGACTCATAGACCTATGTCTGCTTGACACATATCTGCCAAATATCTGTCATATTCTAATATTTTTAACTCTTTATTAGCCAAAATGCATTCTTAACTCCTCATTGTTGCTCTTGCAGAGTCAGTAATACTTGTATAACCTTTATAAATGTGATCTAAATTGAATGAGCTTCATTTGTTCATTTGCCCTAAGGGTTGGTCATACAATTCACCCATCCCAAGGCCTAATAAAAATAAACACCTCACCCAATTTGGAATGCATTTAAAAAAGTTTTCCTGTTTAGGTATCGCAAATACTTCATAAAAACATTACGAATATTTGGTATGTAAAAACACAGATTCAAAGCAATCCTTATCTAAAAATCCTTATGCACAACATTTTTCAGATTTTGAGTTCGACTTGATCATGTAGGTTTAATGTTTTGTGCCCTTGGCCCTATTCTACGAAGCTGATTTAGAGGGTTAGCAATGCAAGTTCAGGGCTAAACCTTAATGTTACTACTAAGCTGAATCACTCTCTATCAGGATAGATCACTATAGTAACATGCTCTTTGACTTCCCAGTTAGAGGCAATCTGGCAAAGTTTGGCAAGAAAAAAGAAGCACAGAGTGTGGAGGGAAACTCGAAGTGGCAGCGGAAGGGCAAAAAAGGCAAAAGTGCAGTGAAGGGTGGCTCGTGAAATCATTGGCATCATTGTGTGCGTTTTATAGAGTGGCGACATCACGTTGCAAATTTTTGTACTGGATTTGCGGGTACAGGTTGTTGACTATGCCACATAGACTTATTTCTGAAGTAATACGACTAGATTAGACTTGTTACAAAGCATTGATCACTGAAATGTGAACATACACCTTTCTAATTTGGGTGTGTTTTGTCCAGACCTTTGCTGTTCGTGGCACTGTATGACATATTCGTCTTGAGTTTAGTGATGGATTTTCTCTGGTGTTGATCAGTCGTTTAGTGCTGACTCCACCTGTTCCACAACAACACGCACACAGCTCCACATAGGCCTGTCACAATAATAACTATATCGACTTATCCTTCAATAAATGACAGAGAAACATCTTCAATAAATTATTTTTGTATTTCACCATATTTTTATCCTATTTGTTTAAACTGAAATTGTTGTAGATATGTAACATGTACTTTTAGAACAAGAGATTACAGTCATTTCCATGAAGTGGTCTTTATTTTCATTCCTCAATATATCAATCAACACATTTTGTTGTTGTGACCGACGCTCCACAGAGAAACCCAGGGTTAACTGGGATAGTTGATAACCTGCCCATCCTGAGACGCTCATGTCTTGGGTATTTATCCAAGTACGAGACATGGACAAGTTCAGTCAGCTTTGGAGTATTCCCTTTATCCCTTTTGGGGGAACATCATGCAAACTCCAACCAGAAAGGCCCGCACAGTCAGAAAGGCCCGCACAGTCAGGGTATCAAGCCAGGGACTTCTTGCTATGAGGCAAGAACACACTCATATAATATACAAAGAGACAGGAATTTAAGTTTCTTTTTGAACACACTTTCAAAAACATCAAACAGCCTGCGTTTGAATGACTTCCCTTAATATTGCTCGGTTATTGTTTAGAGAAAATCATCTTTATTCATAACATCATTAGATTCCTCAATGCACCACCAGAATGCTTCTGTTATCTCTAAATAGCGGTTCCAAGCAATAATAGCATAATGAGTGCTGGAGCCATTCACAATCCGATCTCCGAGCTGATCATTTGCCTAGCTCTGTTCCTCCTGCTGCTCTCATGCTCTCAATTTGCAGGTTATTGTTTGCGTACCTCATTATAGCGCTGTTCATACTGAAGGAGGTTTGAGACATTTTTTGAGGACGGCATGCTCACATACACCTACACACCGTGCGGAAGGCTGCTGCTAGCCTTTTCTTTTCCTTAGCTGTTTCCATGGCAGCCAGTGAAGAAAGGGGGAAAAAGGTGCTTTCTTATGTAATCATCATTGCGTTAAAACATGTCCCCCGTGCCTCTTCAAACCGTCAGTCTGCCTATATACCTGTGAGATTATTTAGTTCTGTTTACATAACCTTGATGGCCCGCATACATTTAAATTGGAGCTGCACTGTGAGAGAACTGCTCTAGAGATGACTGGTTAGTGTTTGCTGGATTAATGCAGATAATGTGCTGATACTTGGCTCTATCAATATAAACATTTTTCTCTCGACATGTTGGTGTAAGGGATCCGGAAAAGATTTTCAGAGGAATTGGCAAATATGTTGGATGATATAATAGTGAGTAATGTGCATGTTCCAGAAACTCTTCACACCACTCCAAAAATCATTTACATTGCCAGAGTAAGGTATTCTGGTACTGCTTCCACTGTTCATGTACTTCAGTATGTGTGGAGATAATATAACTACTTTTTTATAAACATAAAAATAAATTGAGCGCTCTGATTGGAAATGGATTCTTGGGCTGGTGCAATGTGATTTGGGCAGCTCCAACAGCTGCCCCCACGACCCGGCAACGGACAAGTGGAAGAAAATGGATGGTTTTCAACTACCATCTAGGGCTGAAAGATATATCGTTATCGTATCGATAGAGATTTAAACATTCAAGATATTAATATCGAAAAAGCAACAATATAAACGATATAGATTCTCATCAAGAGAACTGCACTCTTTTGTTTTATGTTATTTTTCTGAAAAATGTTTGGTTTTCACCAAACCCGTAGTTATATCATATCAATATCGAGATATCTGGCAGGAATATCGAGAGATAACATGTTGTCCATATTGTTCAGCTCTACTACTAACTACTTACAAAACAATTTTCATGTAGTTGCTAGCTTTTCCTGGGAAAATGTCTGATTCAATCAACAGTCAGTGGTCCCAACACCACCATACCAACACCACGTAATATTTCACTCAATAAATATAATAAAATACAAGCCTTCATTTGATAACGGATGTATTTATTTTTGTTGAAAATATGCTTAGAACATTACCAAACAAATATGGGTTTGCTGTGAGGACGACTGACTGGACATTTACTGGGAGCGGGACAAGATGTTGCGTAAAGGCAGCGAAATATGAGATTTAAATGGGTCCATTCATTGATTACCCACTGCAGAAATAGACTTTACAGTGTTGAGTTGGTCATTAGGAGCAGGTTTTGTATTGGCATATATGCAATGTGCCTTTTAAGAACCACTATTATAATACATCAAGATTTTAAAAAAGTTGCACAGTGGCTTGCATATCTGTCTCACAAGAAGTTCTTGTGTCTGGGTGCATTTCCACAATATACTCTGGTTTCCACCATTAACATAAACAAGCTCAATCTGCTTATCCTCCAGCTAGGTACTCCTGATCATGAACGTGATTTAAAGATTATTCCCCACTGCGCTAGACAGGTTACCCCGAGAAAGTAACAGAGAAGGATGCAGAGTTCATTAGAGACATTACTGCAAAGTGCACCTTGACAAAAAGGTATTTCATTTGAGATGATGCCATCAGTCTTTCAAAATAAACACAATACATTTGCAGTAGTTTAGAGCTCTTCTTTCAGACGCCAAACGAGTGAGGCCTGATTTAGATTATTTTCCGGTTGTTATCTTCTATCGCTCCAACAAGCTGTGTGCCAAGGATAGCAGCTGGCCTTGGGCTCTTGTGGATGTTTCTCTGTAATTTCTTATTTGTACTTTATCCTTCAGTGCTGCCGAATCCAAAGCCTCATAACAATTCTTATCAAGTGCCGTCCGCAGCCAGATTAGGCTGCTTTTTGAAGTCAGCATTTCATAAGCAACCCCTAGTCTCTTTAAATGGACAGAATGAGTGCAGAGTATTTTGTTGTCATATTTATTTTAAATGTTATTTATTTCTTTATGCAGATTTTGACAAAGGGATGTGAGACAACGGAGATGACACTTCGGCGGAATGGCCTGGGACAGCTCGGCTTCCATGTCAACTATGAAGGCATTGTGGCAGAGGTAACCATTTCTAACTAAGGACATTGTGATATAAATTACTATGTAAATGAAAAAAACTCTCCCAATTACAGTTGGCACAAATGACCAGTGCTGAAAGTAGTCTGAAGAAATAGTTAGCCTCTTTGCTAATACCATTGTCTTGCAGGTGGAGCCCTACGGTTACGCATGGCAGGCCGGGCTGAGGCAGGGCAGTCGACTGGTGGAGATCTGTAAGGTGTCTGTGGCCACGCTAACCCATGAGCAGATGATTGACCTGCTCAGGACTTCAGTCGCCGTCCGAGTGGTGATCATCCCTCCGCACGACGACGCCACTCCACGCAGGTCAGTGCATCTTTTAACTTCTCGCGACTTAATGCTGCAGCTGGTCATTATTATAAATAATCCAAATGATTGTGGTGTATAGTACAGAATGCCGATTTGTACATACAAATATCATCTTGATTTAAAATGATATCTTCTCCTCAGGGGCTGCTCCGAGCTCTACCGCTTACCCATGAGCGAATACAAGAGCAGCAGCAATGACAGCGGCTCGTTTGAGTACAAGTTCCCCTTCCGCAGCAACAACAACAAGTGGCAGCGCACCTCCAGCAGCCCCCAGCAGTCTCTGACCGCGTCGCCCCAGCCGCACACCCCCAACCGGGCCGTGAGCCTGGGCAGCTCTGTGGGGAAGACCCTGTCGGCTGAGAGGCTGGAGAGAGGAGCGGCTATCCCGCGCAGCGTCAGCAGTGATGGACGTCCCATGGACTCCAAGAGGTAATGATCGAGCACGGTGCTTAGAGCCATGTCGGTCTGTTGAGTGTCAAAGTTGTTCTAGTTCATTTCTATGGGTTTCAAAGTACGATACTAATGGTGAACCAGACACTATAACAACAATCGCTTTCAATGATTCCCATTTTATTCTGTAATAATCTGATTCTGAATGTAGGCTCGTGGTCATCTATTGTTAAGTTTTTCAAATATCGAGTTGAGGACGTTTCACTTCTCTCTTCAGAAGCTTCTTCTTGCTCTAGGAGTAAAATCATAAGTCTAGCTAAACACACAAACTAAAGGACTGCCATAACCATACCTACTTCTGGACTGGAGCGAAACTGACAGTCATTAGGGGCCGTTTACATTAACAAAGCCAAGAGGCTTCAGTGATCTGAGGAGCCCATTGTACAGTGGTGACAAAATGCGCCTCAGCCCCCCACCCAGGTTCAGGCTAAGTTTGTGCTTTCTTACAAAAATAGGCTCATTTACTCGTCTCTTCAACCATCTTCTCTCTCTAGCCAAGAGTCACCTTTGTACCAGTGATTGAGGCTGGTCAGAGTCGGCCTCGGAACATATTGGTTAGGTTTATTTGGTAGGGACAGTGCAAGTTAATGAACAAGCCACACCAGATTGTAGACTTGGGCTAATTTCAATCTGTCGTCCTCCATGCGCACTCTCAAACACACGCTCATTCATCCTGGTCTATTGTACATGTTTTTAGTGGTAGGGGGAACCGGAGTACCCGGACGAAACCTACGCAGACACGGGGAGAACATGCAAACTCCACACAGAAAGGCCCCGTCCCTGGTGGGAATCGAACCCGGACCTTCTAGCTGTGAAGCACGAGCGCTAACCGCTGTACTACCGTGCCGCAGAACATATGCGAGCCAACAGGAGGCGTCGGGGCGGACGTGTGTTGCTGATGCAGAGTTATTAGCGGTTCTGTGTTATCATGCGAACATCTCAAAAGTCACCTACAGCTGATGTGTTTTTACCGCAGATTGGAAAAAAGCTCTCGGCTCTCCCGTGCGCCGTCGATTGTTATTAAGGGGACTTCCGCGTCTCGAGTGACGCCGCTCACGAACAACATGTGTTTGTGGCAAATAAGCAAATCTGATTGCACGGATCTGTTGGGAGTTTGGCAGGAGCAGCAAACAAGGGCGTCCTGGCCAGACTGATATCCCTATGTATAAGAAATACAGAGCGGTAAAGATTTTGACCTTACTGTCCTTAAAGCATCGTTGGAGACTTTTAGATGGAGATTCACTTGTCCATTCAGTTCACGCGACAATATTGAAATTCTCTACTATGTCTAGCAGGAGGTTAGGATAATACATTTGTATATTGCCTCATCACCCATCTCCACAGTAAATGTAATTTTCCAAATGAAATAAGAGGTGCTATTATTACCCCCGTTACCTCAAGCCCTCCCAGTGAAGTGCTCCAAATGTGATCAACACTTCTCTCCAGACTGTTTAGGAACCTGAGCCGCTCCGCTCAATCGATGGCATTTCCTCCTGAAGGAACTACTCGCTGCATTTGTCTCCTCTGTTCTCCGCAGTTGTTTATTTGATCTCACGGTAGCGCCTTTGTTTCTAATTGCTGGTTCCTGATCTCGGTTCCTGTGGAATGATTCTTTGTAACACAGAGGATAACTATGGCAACACAGAGAGTACAACAGACGGCCTTTCAGGGACTTAAAGTGGCCGTCCGGAGTTCTTACGTTTTGGTGATTATTTTTTTATTTATTTTTCTTTTTTTAAACGATGCACCTTCCCTTGTCCCTCCCTCGTCTTCCAAACACTCACTCAAAGCCCGCCCCCCTCCCTCACAGGAGATCGCTCTGAAGGCTCATGTGCATTTGTTGTTGACAGTGAAACTGCTACTCCGTGTGGAGGTAAGCTCGTCTTTTTTTAACATTTCACCATCGCCAATCTCACACCTGAACGTTTATCTATTGCTGTACAAACATTACCTACGATTAGCAGTCCTAAAACTCGCGTGTATTTGTCAAACTTGTGAAAGGAACACCACAGACAGTGGTTCAATAGCATCAAAAGCTAAGACCATGCTAACAGATCTCTCGGACCATTTTACTGGCGCAGATATCATTATTATACTTTATACCGTGATTATATTGTGATTCTGTGCAGGGCTGAACATTTGCAAAAACAGAACTACAGTGTCATCTGCTTTTCCCACAGCTGAGGAGACGCCAGGTGAGGAGTTTGGCTCACAGGCTAAAGGTAAGGAACATATTGATATAGAAATACTATTAGACAATGATGATGGCAGTGCTTCATCCATAGGCAGCTGACAACTTGTTTTGTTTCAGGGAAAAGCCTGTGTCGTCATCATGAGACTTTTTTCTGCCTGTGTGGACAAAATCCCAGACTTTCTACACTGTAGACACTTACAGTGGACTGTGTTGAGCTCCTGCAGACCAAGTGGTACTATGAAGACCTCAGAAAGGAGACAACTCTCAGGATGATCTCAGGCTTTCACGTGTGGACACAGGGATGATCATGTACTGTACTGACTGGTGTAAACTGGCATGTTTTGTTGAATATAATTGACTAATAAAGTTTCCCAGAAAATCTACTTCCATACTTGAGAATTACACCATCACATCAAAAACACAGTTCATAGTATATGAAACTTGAGCATTGTTGTATAGTAACTGCATTTGAATTGTTGTATTGCTGAACATGACTGAATGCAACGCTAACGACCACATTAGCATAATAAAAACGAGTCCAGTGAAAGCTTCAAACAATCAGCCAGGCTCGTCCACAGCCTTTGCACACCTAATCCAAAGCTACGTGACAACAAAACACTGAAATGTGAAACTACGAATTTGCAGAGAATGCTCGCTTTCTTTTCTTTTACAGAATGATACACTTTCAGAAAAGCAAGGATTACTGCAGCTCCAATATCATTCAAAGTAGCGTTTTACAAACACAAAATACACGTGAATAAAGTGTAGGCTACCTGTTGCTTGAGCAGCAGAGAAACCGCATGGAGGAGTCTGGAGCGTAAACACGGGCGGGGGGGTGCGCTCTGAATCAGGAAGGTCGGGGCTGTGAGCGAGTGTCAGATCTGCATCCCGGAAACTCAAAACCCATTGGTTTAGATAATCCGGCGGCTCAGTCATTTTGTATAGGAGTCTATGGGGGGAAGGCGGGACTTGGCAAGCGTAATGTATATCACAAAACACCAGCAGTACTACCTGTACTATATTATTATAGTACAGGACCATACTATCATTTTGAAGCATTTCTAAAGTTTTATACATAGATCAGTAACTCCGGACTGCAGCTTTAAAGAGGGCAGACTCTGATCCAATGTTCTTCTCTAATGGCTATAAATGACCTTTCCCACATGCATTCAGCCAATTTCCATATTTATTCACTTTAGCGGCAATATCCAATATGGCAGCAAGTACTAGAATAAATGGATGTAAAAATGTGTCAGCCTTTTTCAACTGATTCCAGAGATTGGGTTCCCATTAAAGAGCCGTATAAGTCTTTGCCTCTCGGGCTGTTTCCTGACATGTTCCTGTGTCCCAGGATGTCTCCCGGCAGTGAGAGCTACAGTCTGGCCTCTTCCCTGGCACTGGGCCGCTCCCCACACAACCGCAGCTCCCCCTCCAACCTGTCCTGCTCCAGCGAGGCCTCGGGGAGCTCTGCCCACTGGAGACAGAAGTCCATGCCCGAGCAGTAAGTAACGGAGCGGCTCTGGATCAATGATCTCGGTCTTCGTAATTGCGTCTTGTCAGGTGTATTTCAGGTCATTTCTTGGCTCAGGCCTCAAAGCTTGTTAAATGTGGGTAACCTTGGGCTGGCAGAGTGGGTTTGGTTTCCTCTGGGTGCTGCAGTTACCCCCCAATCAACCCAAAACATGCACAGTAGGTGAATCCTCCAGGCTGGTGATTAGCCTGGCCTACATACACTATCTGGGGATGGGTCTCCTCATTGCTCCTGACGGGTTGCCCTGACTGGATGGGTCAAATGCAGAGGACACATTTGGTTGTACAGTTGTATAATGATAATGAAGGCACCTTAACCGGAAAATTGAGCACACGGGAAGACCATTGCCAAGGGGATGGGCAGCAGCACACATTCAAGGCTCCATGCTGGTTTTAGCACTGAGATTCCTTTCAAACTCTCCCCACTCTTAATAAGTTATATCGAGTGGATGAAAGGGGTAACATGGAGGTAGACACACTGTCTGAAGTGATCTGCCGCCACAGCACAGATCAGTCAGCATGACTGAAATTCAGGCCCTCAGTTCAAAACTTCAGCTAAAAATGTGATGCCAGTAACAAGTTACTTAGTCACGTGGTTCTCTAAAATTACCAATTTTTTTCAGTAACACGTAATCTAATGCAATACTATTTGCAAACAAATAATCAGATTACGGTTAAGTCATGGTGTTGGTAAAAAGATTTATTTGCTTTCTTGCAGCTCGGTGAGTGACATAATGTATACGACAAGTCATGTTTTCAGAATGAGGACCACTCATATGGAATACATACCAAGCACTCACGACACAAACGTAAACGACAATGGAGGGCATGGAGAGATGTGCGTTTTTGCGCTGGAAATACAGACACTATAATGTTTTAAGTTGCTGTGGAGGTTTTATCAGCAGCTGCTGAATGTACTGGAACTATGTACGTTATTAAAGAGTAATCGGAAATGAACACCTTTCTCTATAGCTCTGGAGACTCGTTACACACACAGGTGCCCCACTTCTGTAGACACAAATAGACAAATAAACACAAAATATTAAACACTGCATCTTTGGACTTTGCTCAAAACACTCAGATCATCACTGGCCAGGCTAGAGCTTGTTAAAATGAATCATATCCTTTGTATTAGTCGCTACTATTAGTAAATATTTGTTCTCTCTGTGCTTTCTTTCAGGTTTGCAGGTAACATCACTCCCCTATATCTCCAAAGAGGGCAGCTGCTGTGCCTATGTCCTGTGGGCCATTGAAACATAATTGGTCAAGAGCAGAAGAAGGAAGGCGTCAGAGGTCTCTTTAGGGATTAGGGGAAAATGACGAGCTGTATACGGTATAGGTGAAGAGATGCCACTGCAGGAGACAGGAGCTGCTGTAGATGTGCATACGGAGACAGGTTTTATAGCTGCACATTTCATCATAATGCTGCACGGCCGACAGCTCAGCCTCCTCAGAACCGCTCAGCCCCTATAGCCTATACCTGCGCAGTTGTGTTTGGCAAATGCACAAATAAGGCATAATATTAACGCGTCCACTTGTCTAATATATGGAATAATTTATATGTACAACGCAAGCAATTTTAACGACCAAAAGAAGGAGCTAAAGGCGGGGACTTCCCAAACAACAAGCCGAGATTTACAGGATTTCTATTATAAACTTTCAATCCCTTTAATTCCCTTTTTCTTTTTACGGCTTGCGCCTAATTACAAGTGTCCCTCCACACACTGTAACAGGGACTTTTTCCTCCTTTCTGTAGTTTCTCTGACTTCCAACCACAAAATCAACATGCCCCACTTTTCGCCCCTCTCTGTCCCGGACGGAAGCCTCTTTGCCGGGGCAGTTGTCCGGCCAACTTCCACTCAACCTGTCCCTGCGCGCCTCGACGATCACAGAGCGAGTCCCGAGCCTCTCATTTTGTGGTCGCTTGTGGTGCTTCCGTTTTAATTGCTTGGTTTAGGAACAGAACAATGCACTTTTGCTCCAAGAGTCTAGCCCCTCTGTGGTTTGTGTCCGCTACTTCTTCCTATGACCCCAGGTTTACCCTTTGACCTCAGAGTGTTTGATAAGCGTTGTTGTCCAGCAAATAAACTGGGCCGTTCAGCGGAGTCTAATGAGTAAACACTAGCGATGTTACTATTTGCAAAATTTGCATTAATTCCTTATTTTTTTGGCACTGCATTTCAGGGGCAGGAATAGACGAGCAAAGACTATGTGAGTCCCGGTTTATTTTGGGGGTTGGAACGGCCCCAAATCAAGTACTGGTTTCAAGTGTTTGTAGCTAGAAAGTCTCATTTTCTCTCATCTAACCTCAATTTGTCACAAACGCGTTAGTCTGGGTGCAGCGGATTACATTCAAGTGTGTCTAGTGTCCCGACCACATAAATAAACATTATAGCTCTCAACAGTATGCTTTTAAGATGAGATCAGTATTTTCATTTTTGTCTTGGCTTGATGTGATCACGTTGAAGGCCATGTTTATTGTTTTCTTCTCCCTTTACCTCTATTTTAATCCTTTAGAATTGATACGCGTGTTGCAATACTCTCGTCAAATGTTACTAAAGTCGTGCTAAAATCTCTGCCAGCACAAACATGGACTCCCTATTTTTTTCTAATAACAGAAAGCACTTGTGCAAAGTTCTTGAAATCCAACAACTTCCTTGGGTCGGCTTTAGGTTGTATCATCTTCCGCTGATCACACCACAGATGAAGAAGTTGCATTTTGCTTCCCGTCATTCTTCAAAGGCTGGCATCCGCATGAATAAGCGTCTCTAATTAGCGGGAACGGCCCCTTGAGCTTTTGTGCCGAGAAAACCAAGTCACTATGCGAAGTACTGATTTTTCTGCATACAAATTGGCGGGGGGGGGGGCATCCAACGTGGGATTTTTTTGTTTTTCTCCAGCAGATGTTAACGCCGCAGTTTGGCCATTCACTGCCTACTCTCCCCCTCTCTCATCTTGCGTAACGTGCAGACAATTACACAACAGTGCCGCTTATATACCCAGAGTTTAGCTTCGGGACTAGCGCGCACACACGTAGTTATTCTGGCTCTCCGCACAGGCTGCTCTGAACAAACAGGAGTCGGGTAGTGGGGATGCGTCCGGGGACAGGTCTCTGTTTGATGTGCCTGGCGTCTGATGACAAATGATGCAGGTTGTGTTTTGTGGCGGCAACGAGAGGTGTATGAGCAGATTGTCAATGATGGTTCTGTATTTGGAAAGTACCGAATGAAACTAGAATGTACGAGAATAGGAGCGGGGAGTGTAGCAAAAAAAATGGGCCACAGTGAGTGTGTAGGCTCTGTGCATGGATTGTAGTGTAGCAAAATGATGCCAACGTTCCTGTCTGTATTTTATCACTATGGAGCGTTAGCCATCTCCTTTTTAATACCGGTAAATATTTAAACAGTACGTGGCAGAAAACAAGCAGATGTCGGATAATTACTTACGACTTATTAAAAACATTTCACAGGATGTAAATACTTCCTGGGGAAGAGACGTCTGTAGCTGTGTTTTCGAAGCTAAAGGCTAACAAATATTAAAATATCACCACTATCTCAACACATTTTTACGAAACACACTTCTTCTGTTTTTAAATCATATTTATTTATATTTTTTGTAAAAATGTGGACAGGAAGTAGTCTTTACCCTACACAGGCCAACAGGACGTTAGCCAAAACAGTCACAGCCTAAAAGCAAAACTATTGCAGGTGCTGGATACTATATATTTTCCTTTTTTAATATTTCTTAGGCGTAAAAACATAAGAAATATAAACATTCTAAAAGTCATTAAATTTACAAAAGAAAACTAGTTGTTAGATGCACATCTTTAAAAGTAAATCTGAAACAATATTGTGGTTAGTCCATGTTTTTTTTTTTTTTTTTGCAGATCCTCCATCGTCCAAGTCCGGCCCAGGATACTCCGGAGCCCCACGTATCCAGAGGCAGGAGCAGGTCATACACCTGTCCCCCAAGAAGAGCAGCCAGGTCAGGCTCATGTTTTTACCACAGTACATAAAGCTTTGTATTCATGCTTCAAAAGTTAAATGATAACTTCTGTTATATCAAATCCCCCGTTTATTATATTCACTTACAAGGTTACCGTCTGCAGCTGTATGAATGTTTTATTCAAGCAGGGATTTGGTTAAATAATATTGAGGCTGAGACAGTGTACCATTTATTGTATTGTCTTGTTTTAAAAAATCACAATTCTTAAAAAATTGGCTGTGTAGGATTTTTTTGTAAATCTTTCATAAACATGACCTATTTGTCTCCAGATAAATGAGGTTCAGATATCGATTAAATAAGTTTATCATTGGTTTTACTGATAACAGTAATATGCTGATTTATACACACTTAAGAAGAATTTTACATGACGTACAAGTTGATGTTCATGAAAATGAACATAAAGGGGCTCTTTTCTTAGTCTATGATCAGAGAAACTGTCCCCATGCTATTCATAATTAATTAGTGCTAGTGCAGCATCCAGTCGTTAAAACTCAGTGACCGGAGGTGCTGAGATATGACCAACAAACTTCCTAGTGTTCATGCAGCTCAAGGAAACCCAAGATCAGCTGTGATTACAGCACCTTTAATAAACCACTAAGAGCAGATGGTACTTGCATTACTTCAATGACATCATACATATTAAAGAGTCTATGGTGCTCCACTGTCCAAAGTGATGAAGAGGTCTGCCAGGACAGGAGAGGTTACCGACAACGATCTATGTACTTACTAAATATCTCACTAAATGTCAGATTAAAATTACATTGTAGGTTTCGGAGAAACTTGACTTCACTTTCTAAATTGATATCTTAATGCTTAAGAGTTCCAGGCACAATATTTCTACTTGCTTAATAGTGACAAAAGTGTACTGCCACGGCCCTAATTAGAGCGATGGGATAATTTACCTTTTCACTAATAGGTCCACTGTGTAAGATTTCCCTTATAAGAGACAATACCACACCACTGTCATAGGAATAGTTTTTTTATTGACTTTTACAATTTGTCTCGACAGTCCGACAGCCCCTACTCCGGTCACTCCAGCAGCAACACCCTCTCCAGCACCGCCTCCAGCGGGGGCCACAGCGACAGTGACAAGTGGTACGAACTGGGCGCTGGCGGGGGCTCCGGCGGGGACCAGGGCGAACCTGAACCCAACGGCCTGGGAGGAGGAGGCTACCTCCAAGGCTCCTCCGCGGACAGCGGCATAGACACCAGCTCGTACGGACAGTCGACCGCAGCCAGCACACACCACGCCCACCCGCACTCCCACCACGGCAGCACCACCTCTCTGCTGGCTCCAGGGGGAGGCAGGGAGGGCAGGGAGAGGTCAGCCTCACCCTGGCACAGTCCCACAGAAGGGGGCAGGAGGATGTTAGAAAGGTCTCCCGCCGCTGCCGAGTCTGCGGGGCCGCCTTCAGACAGGATAGAGGGCCGCACCCCACCCACACACCTCCTGGTCCGGGACGCCAGCACCTACAGCCTGAGCGACTTGAGCTCACACTCCAGGTACAGTTTAATGATGTCCCCACAGTATGTTATGTTGAAGGCTGACTCTGATAATCTACACTCAGGTTTATATGATTGAACTGACCTTTTTATATTATGGGCAATGAATAGAGTTTATCACAGACTAAAACTTTTATGAAAGGTCATAAAACGGCTTCATTTGGATTGAGAGTGATGGAATTAGGTCTGTAGTGCTTCTCAAACTTTCGCAGACCAAGGAGCACTTTCTTTATTTTGAGAACCACCTAACCTATAAAGCCGCCATAAAATACATGGCATGTCCACAAATACTGCCAAGATTGAGTTTACTTACACAAATTATGTTTGCGCCTCGAAATAATTAACAATGAGACATCACGTCAATTATATGCCTATTCTGTCTGTTTTTTGTTGTCTGTTTCCTGTTGTTTTTATTAAAAGCAAAACAAGCAAGGCGAGAAATTCCTGACGGGCCAAAAATGTAAACAAGAAATTTGTTTCTGAACCCACTTTGGCTCTAAAGGTCTTGTTTTGTGCTGTGTTTTGGTTTATACAAATGAGTTTGGACCATAGTGAGGCGGTTTAAAAAAATAAAAATAAAAAAGGCTAAATACATAGCTGCCAGCTTTTTGCATTTGTGGCATTAAAAATATTTTGTTTAGGTATTAAAATTGCATTAAAAAGTATCATCTGGCTTGCTGATACCTGTGGAAGCCTTGTAAAACTTTAAGCTTCATGATGCGTGATTCTCATAATGACATCACTTGTTTTGCCTTTCGACTTACCTGACCTCTACCTGACTCCCATGTGTTTCCACTTCCTCATCCCTTTAACATATGCTGCCTACACAACTCATAATTACATCATCCTGGAAAGTAAGGTCTCTCTGCTAGTTTTCCACAGGAAATACAGGCCATGTGTCTGTCGTCTTGGAGTTGACGTCTAGAGTTGCCTGGCCTGCCAAACGACATGCCTTTTCATAGACATTTCAAAGACATAGTCTGGGAGCATGATCTCAACAGTTTCCCAGTGGGAGTGATTGACAGACGGCATCAACCAATTAGAGCAACGCTAGATACGTTGCAGTAACAAGCGGCAGAAAGGAGGAATGTCTGACAGGCCAGGCAACGTCTCGCTCTCTGACCAACATATTACTCATTCCACAGTCGTGACCGGGGCATGTTTTGCAGTCACGTATTAAATGCTAAAAGTAAGGTATTGAAGCAATAAAAGAAAACAGTTTTATATTGTTCTCTTTTATGTGGCAAAAACAACACAAACTAACATAATCTAGCCATCTGATGCTATATTTGCATTGGCTATGGCAATGAATCTCAAACTTTCTGCAGCTCCTCTGCCTTATAATAATAAAATGATTTCTAACAGTCAATTTAGACAAACGGCAGGAGTCTGGAGTTGACTTCTTTTCCTATCAGCAGTGGGTCTTTTACAGCTTCATTTACGCAAATGTTTTTGTCCACCTGCTGATTGTCTTTACATTAATACACTATTTGCTTGCGCCGGCATTGTTGATGTAAATGAAGTACTAACATTTACAGACTCTTCCTACCCAGCTCCAATTAAGCATGTTCCTAAAAAGGGCATAAGGGCGGGATCTTCACTGTAGACTTGGCCATGCCCGCGCTATTAGCTCTGATGCTAACGGCAAATGTTCTAAACACAACAAAAAACAGACCTTGTTGCATGGTCTTAACCTATTTTGTTTATTGAGCAATAGAATCAGAAGTCGAACCTAAATCAGTGAAATTTATTTTGGGGGTGGCACTCCCTCCTCCACTTTGCCACCGCTCAAAGCTGTACACGGGCTTGAAACTATTTGCTTGAACAATTCGGACATGCAGGAGGTATTGTGGGAGCTTGAAATTAGTTTGGTCCAAATAAAAAAAAATCAGGTACCCCAGCTTTAAAGTCCGGCCCTCATTTATGTACGAGATTTCCAAAATGTTCCTTACGAAAACCCGCCTGGTCTCTTTAATTGTACCTCACCCAGCGTTATCACAGGAGGAATATATAGCTGTAAAAAGTTAAAAAAAAATTAGGCTTCAGGCTTTACAGTTGATTAAAACGTGTCTAAAGTGCAATGCTTTCTAATGGAAAACTAGCTTGTTCTGCTGCCTTTTTAGATGGAAGTATTAAAGCAGTGGAGGGGCAATGGGAAACCCTGCATCGTGGTCACAAAGCAGAGTAACCCGGTAGAGCCTTTGGTAGGGATGCACTGATCCAATAATGGTATCGGATATCGGAGCTGATATTGGAAAAATACCAGCCGAAAAATACCACCAACTAAACCTAAGTGAATGTGGACATGCTGTATGTCATTTTGAAGAATTCAGTCACCAGTTTGTTTCAACCTCTGCAAATAAGCCACTTTTAAGAAAGTCTCTTGGTATCAGTTAAGATCAGATATCGGCAGATACTAAAACCCCCAGTATCGGTATTGGAAGCAAGAAATCTGGATCGGTGCATCTCCAGTTGTTATTGGACAGGGTACTTGAAAGGCCAATACTGGGCTGTTTTTAACCATTGTCTCTATTCCCTCAGCCTGCCTAGTCATCCCATTTTCTCATTTTATTTATACTTGAAGTCAGTCTGGTCCCGCTCCACAGTCAGAGGTTTGAGAGTTTATTAGAGCAAAACAAACAATGAACACTACGTTTCTGGGATTGAGAGAAACTGGCTGCTTTTTTTCAACTTCCACTAAAGAAAATTAACACCATGGGGAAACGGCATCAATTTCTCTGATTGGTTTACTCTGCAACTGTCTGACCTTGATAAGATATTCATTATATTCATTGTCAGGTAAATTTTGTAAATGACAATTGGCTCTCAAACATCACCTGCCTGACGTTCACTGTAGAATATGTGAGACAGTGGTAGGTTTAATGTCCAGTTCAGTATTGCTTCCATTCAGTATTCTGTTGTATTTAATCGTATTCATTACTTTGACTCTGAATTTCCATGTCTTCCATGTCTCCCACGTCGTCCTCCTGTCCACAGCTCCAGGCACTCGGCTCACAGCTCCCCCAGAGAGGAGACCTCATCCGCAGCCACGTCTCCCTCACAGTCCTCTGTGGCCCCGGGGCCCAAGAGCTTCTACCCCAGACAGGGCGCACAGTCCAAGTACCTGATTGGCTGGAGGAAGCCCGGGTCCACCATCAACTCTGTGGACTTTGGAGACACTCGCAAGTAAGGACTAGGGTTCAGTATGACCTATAGAAGTTGGTAATCAGCCGAGGCGGGTATCGCTCTGCTGCTTTCACTTTTTGAAGCACTTCTTAAAGTAGTTTTGACATGAGTACTTTTTATGCAGTATTAGAGAGCGTATACTCTCTAATTTGGAGTTTATAAAGTAATGCAAGGGAATGTGGGGGGCACGGACCGCGTATGCTTCAGGGTGCCTTGGAATCTTTGAATGCGTTTTCACATGTTTATTCACTTGTCATCCTCCTGCCGCCACTTTTATGTCTCATTGGGTCAAATTATTGTTGAGTAACAATTATACACATGGGAGTAGTGTTAAACCACTCTTTGTTATATGTACTGTTGTAATATGTTGCATTCACAGGACACAACATGGTAAAGATAAAAAGAATTCCTAAACGCATTACTAC
This sequence comes from Proterorhinus semilunaris, assembly GCA_021464625.1. Taxonomy (NCBI): domain Eukaryota; kingdom Metazoa; phylum Chordata; class Actinopteri; order Gobiiformes; family Gobiidae; genus Proterorhinus; species Proterorhinus semilunaris. The sequence goes on from CM038359.1 coordinate 10,078,802, forward strand.
TACTACTACTACTACTGTTGCTACTATTACTACTATTGCTTCTACTACTGGTCTTATAGATGTGTACATTAACTTGCATTGTTCCCCGTTTTTACATTCCTGTAGTAGTGCCATACAGTCCTTTCATAAAGTGACTGCATATTACATTATTACCCTCTTGTGGTTGAGAGAAGTAATACACTCTTGTATTCACATTCATTTGCAAATACATTTGGGCCTCATTCACACAGTTTTTTATTTATTTCAGGTAGCTATGACAGACTGCTGCTGCAAAAAAAAAGAAGAATTTTACTACATTTAAAATATTTGGTGCTGTATAGAAATGCACAACAAGGTGCCCAAGCTTTGATCCAAAGAATGGGGACATTACTGTTGCATGATTGCCCTCTTGTGGCTAAGTAAAGCAGCACTATTCAATTTTTGTGCATTTCTCTCTCTCCTCAAATTCATTTATGGAGCGCATTTTGTGATCATTACTCATTTGTGTCTCCTCATCCAGGAAGTCTCCAGGAGAAGGCAGTGTTGACGTGGCTCCCACCCCAGCTGCGAGACCCTCACTCCGGGACATGCACTCACCGCAGCCTCACGCCAAGTCCACCATGGAGGAGGACATGAAGAGACACAGTCCGGATAGTCCCCCAGCACCGCCTCGCAGGCACAAGGAGAAGGTAAACTCCACTAATGACAACGTTTGAATTGCTTTAGTAAGGATATCATTAAGCTTAGTATGGACTTGAAAGTTTGAATAGTAGCTACAAACAACTTTCAGGGACTCGTATATAGAGGGTGTGCGCATTAAACCGTACTCTGTGTCCCGTGTCAAAGCCAATAATATCAACTCCTTTGACTTCTGTTGCCATGCTGGGATGTCATCTGCATAAACTTTATAAAACATGTGCGAAATGATGTTTCATTACCAACACAGAGCAGGAGTTAACGGTGCTAGAATACTACCAGTATATATTTAGTATTTCGTATTTAAAGGTGCATAATGTAACTTTTTATGTTGGGAGAAAAAGTTTATATTTATGCACATTTGACCTTGTAGTGACCCAGCAGCTGTATGAGTGGTCAGCATGGCGCCTTTATTTTCCATCACAGTGGTCTTTAGCACGCTCAAGGATCAATTGTTTGGAAGGTTTTCACTGCGGACGGAGCCTCTCACCGGGAAACCTACAAAACAATTGACCCTGGAGCTCGTAGAGATCACTGTGATGGAAAGTAAAGGTGCCATGCTGACCACTCATACTGCCACTGGGTCACCACAAGGTCAAATACGCACAAATATCAACTTTTTTGTCCACATAAAAAGTTGCATAATGCATCTTTAAAAACAACAACCTCCATTGTGAATGTGTTTCATCAATCAATTTTTGCCTTTCAATAACTCATTGGAGAAACGATCAACAGATTAATTCTCAAAGTATTTGATTACTGCAGCCCTGAAAGTGGCATGCGTTTAAATGTTGTACCAAATGCTGTCCTGATGTGCAGTCCAGTCATGTTTGGCCCCCGTTCTGTCCTGCAGCACTCTCAGAAGTCGGCTCCAGAGCAGCCGTTGACGCGCCGCCGCTCGCTCCATAGAACTCTGTCTGACGAGAGCATCTACCGAGGCCAGCGCCTGCCCCCCCTGTCGGACAGTGTGAACGAGCCCACTCTGGGCAGTGACGTCCTCTTCAGCTGCTCCACGCTGCCTCGCTCCCCCACCACACGGGGCGTCCCACTGAGGAGGCCCTCCTACAAGCTGGGGGTCAAACTGCATGGTACAAACAAAAGCCCTGTCTTTCATCTGTTAAACGTCCCCCCAATTTATGCTCAATCTCCTTTTTGTGATTTTAACCATATACTGTATATACAAGGCAAGGCAACTTTATTCACCTTACAAAAGAAGATATGCCAAATTACAATCAGGTTAAAGTTGAGGCAAAGCACATGGGGGTGTGTGTAGTTATTTGTATGGTCCTTGAAATGATCAATGTGTTTATAATATAGTTGCACAGCCTTAGTCCATATCTGGTTTATCTCTGTGACTTGGCTTTGAATGGGGAATGTTGACTGTGTAGGAGAGATAACAGGTCCAGCTGCTTCATTTTCCTCCCAGGAGGACAATAAATATCCCGGTAGTTCATAAATTTATTATTAATTGTCTTTTACTTGCCATTAGTTCAGTTCTCCAGAGCAGGTAGTCCACCGTCTTTTGTCCATCTCCACAGCGAGCTGCCAGGTCGCATATGACAGTTCATCGCTGTGCGTTACTCCGGTGTAATCCATCACTCGGTCACTCCCTGCTCCAAAGTGCTCGTTAATTTCAACCGGCTGCAGCGTGGTCTCTTTGCGAGCTGCCGACTTCTCAGTTTTCCGATAAACCAGGACCTAATCCAATACGCAGGGACCCCAGCTGCGAAAGTCCCGTCAGGGCCAATGACCTCCTCCGTGGCCCCACTTTGTAAAAAAAACCTTATCAATTGCGCTGAGAGACCAGTTAATCAATTCCATAATTCCATAGAGCAGGGGTCCAAGAGAAAAAGAAAAGTTCAGTCAAAGAAACTCGCAGGAAAAAAGCACAAAATCCAGGAGCAGTCAGAGGACTTGTCTGCACTCGACAGACGGCAAGAGCCGACCATACATGGACCATTATCATAGGCTCTTAAAAGGGAAATGACGATACAAATGTGTGCAAAACGTTTCACAATGCTGAATAAAGCAGTACGTGGAATCATGCATCTAAATGCAGCTTTTTTATTTGTAGAGATGGGCAGATTGCGATCATTTCAGTTCAGGGAAGAGAACAGGCCAGATTGTCGGATCAAACATAAAAACTTGTTCTCTAAACTTTGACCTTAAACATGGCGTCCAGGTGATCTCTCCGCATCGGACACTTCCCTGGTGGATTTGGTGGAGCGCCATCGCGGGCCCCTCCCCCCTGAGCTGATGCCCCTCCCCTCAGGCCGGGACAGCCCCCTGGAGTGGACCCACCTGGTGGACGTGGCCAGTACCTTCGAGAGCGAGAGAGGACCACATTACGGTAATTAGCTCTTATTAAACACAACAACTAAAGAAAGGCATGTGGGTTTTTTTTTTAATTAAACGTTGGGATCATTCCTTTCCAGTTCAGAGGAGTTACGTATTTGGAGACGCAAACCACAGGAGCAGCGGCGCGTCCAGCCCCCAGCAGCCCCACATCGAGCTGCATCCGGCCCCATTGTCACGACCGGCATCAAGGTGACTTCGATGAAATACGTAATCACTGACATACTGTAGATATCGTGGTCTAATATTAGGTTTGCCCTTTGCCTTTCAGTGAGGGCCACATCGGGCTGGAGAGGAAAGTGACCAAACTTGAGGCCATGGTGAAGATGCTCCAGGAGGACTTGAAGAAGGTCAGTGGGTTTTCATATGCAAAATCAACTTTTTACCGTTCCCTCCATCAAAAATATACGCTAACACTTTATAATAAGGTTACATAAAGTAATGCATGAATAACATGAAATTATGCATGATTTCATGGTGTGTTCCTGCATGACCATTTCATGACTCATCATGAGTTAACATGACTCCATGTTCTTTCACAGATGACTTCATGCATGAATTCATTAAGTTACTATGGTACTGTAATGAATTCATGAGAAAATCTTGTTAAAATTCATGATCTTAGAATCATGATGAATTCAATGAAACATTTACATTTTTCAACAAAAACATCATAATCACATCAAATTGAGTTACTGTTTTGTGGTCCATTAAATTTCACTTCAACATAAAAACTGCTCATTCATGATGTAAATATGTTAAAATATAGCACTTTTTTTACTCTTACACAAATGTGCATCACTTAAGTATAGGGGACGCAATCATCATGAATTTATGAATGAACTAGGGATTGGCTAATGGTGAGTTAATTACAGCAGTAAGTGGTATATTAAGGTACATCTTGCAAACAAATGTTCTTAAAAATCATGATGAATCATGATATTCATGCATAAACTTCATAATTACGATTAAAGTTAATGTTTTGGTTAAAAAAAATCGAAACGTTTTAGTGAATTCATCGTGATTCTAAGATCATGATATTTTAACAAGATTTCCTCCTGAATTCATTACAGTAGTTATAGGAAGTCTAGGCATCTCTGCTGAGACTGCTGCCCCCGCGACCCGGCCCCGGATAAAGCGGAAGAAAATGGATGGATAGTTACAGTGCCTCTCGAAAGTACTAATACACATTGAACTTTTGCACATTTGATCATATTTACAACCATAAACATTTTATTTTGAATTTTTTACTGAAAGTTCACACACAAGTAACGGACAACTGTGAAGGCGTGCACAAGTATTCATACAGCATTTCTCTGAGTGCATTAAATTGCCTTTATAACATTCCTAATGACTGCATAATGTTCACACCTTGCCCTAACCATTAAATAGAGTCTACCTGTGTGTAATCTCCTCTCGGTATAATTCCAGCTGTTCTGTGAGGGCCTCAGAGCTATGGTCAGAGTGTATTGGTCACTAAGCAACATCATGAAGGCCAAGGAGCTCACCAGAGAGGTCAGAGGTTAAGCTGTGGAGAAGTTTAAAGCAGCGTTAAGCTATATAAAGATTTCCCAAGATTTTAACATCTCACGGAGCACTGTTCAATCCATCATTCAGAAATGGAAAGAGTATAGCAACACTGCCAACTTACCAAGACACGGCCATCCACCTAAACTAACAGACCGAACAAGGAGAGCACTGGTCAGAAATGCAACCAAGTGCCCCAAGATAACTCTGGAGGAGCTGCGATGTACTGCCGCTGAGCTGGGGGAATCTGTACATGGGACAACTAGAGTCATACTCTAGACAAATCTGGCCTTCATGGATGAGTGGCAAGAAGAAAGCCATTATTGAAAGGAGGCCATAAGAAATCCTGTTTGAAGTTTGCTAGAAGTCATATGGAGGACACAGCTACCATGTGGAAGAAGGTGCTTTGATCAGATGAGACAAAAATTGAACTTTTATGTATGGAGCAAATCTAACACTGCTCATCGTCCTGAGTGCACCATCCCCAGTGTCAAATATGGTGGGGGGAGCATCATGCTATGGGGCTGCTTTTCCTCAGCGGGGACTGGGAAGATTGTAAGAATAGTTGGGAAGATGGATGGAGCCAAATACAGAGACATTTTGGAGGAAAACCTGCTGGAGTCAGCAAGAGAATTGAGGCTGGGGCGGAGATTCACCTTCCAGCAGGACAATGACCCTAAACACAAAGCTAAATCTACAATGGAATGGTTTAAAAACAAACATATTAATGTGTTAGAATGGCCCAGTCAAAGTCCTGACTTAAATCCTATTGAAAATCTGTGGAAAGATCTGAAAACTGCTGTTCACAAACGCTCTCCTTCTAATTTGACAGAGCTTGAGTTGTTTTGCTAAAATGTCAGTCTCTAGATGTGCAAACCTTGTAGAGTCATACCCCAAAAGATTTGCTGCCGTTATTGCAGCAAAGGGGGGTTCCACAAAGTATTATTTCATGCTGTATGAATACTTGTGCATGCCAGACTTTTCGGTTTTCCATTTAAAAAAAATAAATAACAGAATCATGTATCATTTTGCTTTCACTTCACAGTTACTTGTGTGTGAACTTTCAGTAAAAAATTCTAAATAGAATCATTGTTTATGGTTGTAAACATGAGAAAATGTGCAGAAGTTCAAGGTGTATTAGTACTTTCGAGAGGCACTGTAATTAATTCATGAATGAAGTCATCTATGAAAGAACATGGAGTCATGTTAACTCATGAGTCATGAAATCATGCATAATTTCATATTCTTCATGCATGACTTCATTAAGATGATCATTGAACGATAACAGCATAATACCCCCCCTCTTTTACATTTCTGATCTTTTAAAAATCTTTATTTAGGGCAATTATAAATCAGTCATTTCAAATGAGTGTTTTTGTCCTGTAGGAGCGTGAGGAGAAGCTGCGGATGCAGGCCCAGATCAAGCGTCTGTGGGAGGAGAACCAGCGCCTGCAGGAGGAGTCCCAGACCTCCGCCGCCAAGCTCAAGAAGTTCACCGAGTGGGTCTTCAACACCATCGACATGAACTGACATGTACCCGCACCCTTTTTAAAATCACACCCACTTGAGCACAAATTTACAGTCAGGACACGGAGGGCCAACCCAATGAAGAAACGCGATATAAGGGTTTCTGTGAAGGATGTTTTTATCTTTTTTGCTTTTTTGACCATCCAAAATGTTCACGTCCTCAAATCTTGTGTGAAACTACTTCAGAGCTACAGTGGGCCTGATTTACTGTCCAAAGTTTTCCAATTGCCAGTAAAATGGGACACCTGCTTATATTGTACACTCTTAAAATGTGCCAAGAAAGCCAAGTTCGTCCTTCAACATTTTCAATTTTGGCTTCTGGATTTGAAGACCCATGTGAATGAAAATCCTAATTCCTTCATATTTTCTCCAGAGGTTTTTTATCCTGTATTTGACAACGTTTTTAACAGCCTCATCGTAAATACTGTCCAAAGGTATTCAGTAACCATGACCAACCAACAACATCTGCTGTTAAGAAGTCACTATAATTAGCTTTTTCAAATGTGGCTCATACAATAACACTGAGGAAGGGTTTTTCACCTCTGCATCGAACATCTGTATTTGTAAGTTGAAATCCAAGAGCACAAGACACAGTTCTTTATTTAAAAGCCATTACGGACATGTGCCATACTAAAACCGCATTACCCAGAGTGCTTTGCGTTCAAATATACTGTAGGTGTTCTCTTAAAAGCAATAGGAAGGACATGGATGGATTGTTTTTCGATCTTCAACAATACTGGAGGACTTCAAATATTTTCAAATAAAACCTTGAAATGTGACAAGAGACGCACAGAACGCAAGTCCAGTGTCGACAAACTTTGCAAAGAAGGGACGAAACGCCACTCATTTTATTGAAAGAAGGACTATTCGGACGGAAGCCAGTTTGTTTTTATGCGTTAATTTATTTCCTTGTATTATATTTGAAATAAATAAGTTGTCCTATTGGTACAGTACAATGACATCAGTGTTAAGTTTCTCAAACAAAAAGGTGGATATAATTTAAATGACTTTCTTTCATTGCAGCCTGAATATATGCGTTTTATTCATGAGTATTAATGTTGTGGTCTGCTGTTGTGTTGCTAACTGTGCCCTCTAGTGGTGACCAGTGGAAATTTTCAGTCTTTTTTTTTGTTTTTGTTTTTTTTAATGAAATTGTTTTCTCCAATATGTATTTTTCAAATCGCCTCTTCAAGTCAGAAACAGAGCTGCAGGTCACGTGACGTGCCAGGACCAATCAGGAGTCAGCTTTGACAGACAATCAAAGCCAGTAGTTTTGGGGTCTGGCCTTTTCCATTCGTACCAGTTCCACACACATGTACCGCAGTGCTTTTCCAAAACGGGATACGCCTCTAACCTCAAGGACTTCGGCAGCAACTTATGATCTTTTAGCTGCTGGCTGTGTTTATGCAGATCGAGCAGGGAGGGGTTTATTGCCACAACATCACAGGAACTACATAAAGTATGCAAAAGATACACCGCCCAGTTTATGACAGGTGGCGGTGAATGACCAAACTGAAGTACTGATATTTCAACATGAGTACTTTAAGGACCCCAGGAAGATCAGCTGGCCCATGGGTACAGCTAATTAATAAAACACTTGCTCCAGTATCGAGAAATCAATATTTTGGTATTGACCCAAATGATTGTACCGTACAAGCACCCTCAGTCCGAAGTCAGGTCCATTGTATACTGACTACTGAACAAGAGAGTAGCTTTGGACATGGGTGGAGATAAATCCTCCCTACTAGATCATTGTAAACCCAGCTTTCTTATAAAAGTTGCTGATGAAGCCTGTTGAGGTGAGGGGTGAAACAGTCCAGTACAGATGACTGCTTGAGAACTCTAATCTACAATGGAAAAGTCCAGGTGCTAATGGGAAAGGCCTAATAGTTTCTCCTCAGGTCGTTCACAAAGTAATATTTCGTATTCAAAGATGATATTCGGGCTCTAAAGAGTATGTTGCCATTGCAGTTTGTAAAAAGCCATTGTGTGAATGTACCAGAGTCTACCCAGTCGTGCCTACAGTAGTTCTAGTGGTCATTTAAAGCGGACAGAGCAGGGCCGTGCCTTGGAGACAACAGTGTGGGAGGAACAAAGGCAAATTGCCACTTGGCACTTTGACAAGTGGCAATAGTAGTTTTAGTTTTCTATCCATAGAATAGACAGTTGTGACTTTGAATCAGCATAAATGGCGAGTTGCTGGTTTACTTTAGGGCTGCGCAGTATGACAGTATATTGATAGTTACTGTGGGTTTAGAAAGTTAGACTAAAAATCATATAAATAGCTTTTCTAGTGTAGTGAGTATAGAGATAGCGATACTGTATATTTGAGTTCATCCTGAATTTAAATTTTAGCCATGGAATTTGCACAATCTTGTACCTTTTTAATTTTTTATTTCTGACACGACAGCTTTACCAACTATACTAACTAAACATGTTTGTGACATAACTTCACCGGCTTTTTACGTGTTTTTTTTTTTAACAGTATTAAACCTGCCCGCGTGAGACATGAAAGAGGCATCTGTTTTGTGCCTTTGTAGTGTCACCATCCTGTTTAGTCTGTGCCATGATAAATGTCTGAACAGCCTTATCTTTTATCGCACAGTAACTTACAAACTCTTGATTTGACCCTGGATACAACTCCTCGACCAATCAGAACAAATTATCTACAACAGGATGTGCAAAGTTTGTTACTTGTATGACTTGTTAAACAGTGAACATTTTGGAAAAAGTGATTATAATTCAATTTTATAATTGGCTTTTAGTAAAAAAAGAAAGAAAAAAAGGTCATTCAGGTTTTTAAAACTACTTCCGGACACATCCTTGAAAGTAGATGCATCTTGAAAATACCCCTAGAACATACCAAATACCAGCAGGGGGCGCAAACCTGCCTTTGTTGCTGTGGTGAAAAGGGAAAATGGCTCAAAATGAAACTAACAAACATTTTTGTGAGTGTAAAACTTGCGCAAGATCAGTGAAAGTGTTTAGAAAACTTACTCTGTGTGTTGTATATCTGAGTGCGGGCAAGGGAGACGATCCAAATATGATTAAGATTTCTATTACTAATGCCCATTTGAATGTAAACTTTCAACACAAGCAATCATTAACAACAACAAAAAATTTACTTCAACAATACAGCAATTTAACTTTGGCAAAAACGGACAAAGAGTCGGTTCTGTTTTAAGAATCGACGGTCAATACGTAAACGCCAATATTGAAATGTCTATGAAAAGCACATGTTTTTAAATGTATATATGCGGTGTTTGCCCTGAACACTGGTCTCCTGTCCATAGCTCTGTCCCAGTGTAAATGATGAAGTATGTATTGTTTGATATTGTAAATGAAAGTGCTCTAGTTTTTGTATTTACAGATATACAGTACGAAGCCACCGGGCCAAACTGCAGATGTTTTAAAGACTCCTCTCTACAAACATTCCAGCCAAAAGTATCGTCACTGTGTGTGCAAAGACCTGGAGGTGCATGAGGTGTGGTCAGACATGATGTGGTCAGCTACTTGTTTTTAGCTCTCACAATACATCCCTATTGTTCACGGGGAATAATTATATGCACATTTTTAGAGGATAGAATCTTTTCATGTTCAATTAGTTTCACATTCCTAATAAAAAGTATTCAGAAGTCACAATAAAACATAAGGATTCATTCAAATCATTTCTTGTCATTGAACTTTTTGCTGATAGTGCTCAAATGATATCACAAACGCCCAGTGCAGACACCACCCCTGACCACACCTCATCGTCCCCGTTACCGAAGGATTTGACAAGTGTGGACAGGATATTTGTGTCTGTTTATCGCTCATTTGAACATTTGCACAATGTTTAACTGCTCTCCTAAGAAACCAAGTTGGACCAAATCCTTCTCACGGAAAATAACTGTCACAATGTATCCATGCGGTTAATAGAAAGGTGCTTGTGTTTTTAAATATCCGACCCCATAGTATTTGACTTCTTGATGGAGCCCGGAAAGACGCGACGCCATTTTTAACAGGGAAGGAAATTGCTGGAAAGCGTGAGGCGCGTTGTGGACCATAGGCTTTGCTCCTGTCCTGTTTACAAACGGATCCATTGTCTTTGTAAAGTGTAAAGGTATGAAAACATTTGCAGTGGTTACAGTATTTAAGTTTTCTGAAATAAATAAATGACTTCTGTGCTCGCGCCATGCTTTTTTTTTTATTGGGAGTGTGCGCATGTACTAGTGTACAAGATTACTGAGCTGTACAAACTTTGCGTTTTAAAGTTTGTGACGGGGAAAACTAAGGCCCTAAAGAACATTTACACTGGGAGCATATCATTCATTTAGTTAGTATGATTATTTACTATATTTCATTTTTCTGCAAAAGTGTTGCACAGGAGAGGTTTTATCCAGGGTAACAAAGCACAGGTTAGCAGAGAGAGGAGACACTGCAGGTTTTAGGCCAATTCAACATGAACTTTAACCTGCAACAACAAAATGCCTAATCTTCACAATAACGGCATAATTTCAGAGGGATTTTTTTTTTATCTAATCCCTAGCCTCATTTATTGAGTTTGAATTTAAAAAAAAAAAGGCAACATTTTACCTTTTACAGATTTTTACACTAATGTCTGTATAATAACTTATGGATGTTACAATGAACCTCTATAGATTGAAGATTTTTATCATACCGTGTGAATGATTTGAAATTATATTTCTCTCATTGATTGTGGAGCGGGGGGTGGGAGGGAGGGCAGGAAGTTCAGCTTCCCGATGGCCGTAGATTCTGCAGTCTCCTCCCAGAAGGCATTACTCTGAAGAGACTGTGATGGGTGCGTAGGGTCCCTGGTGATTCTGACGGCTTTGCGGGTGAGACGGGTGGAGTACATGTCCTTAATGGAGGGGAGAGGAGTTCCACAGATCTTCTCCGCTGCTCTCACGATGCGCTGGAGGCTCCTTCGGCAGGTGGCAGTGCTGGCGCCGTGCCACACAGTGATGGAGCTGGTCAGGATGCTCTCTATAGTCCCTCTGTAGAAGTTGCACATAACAGAGGCTGGGACTCTAGCTTTTCTTAACTTGCGGAGAAAGTAGAGACGCTGATTACTTTTCTTGACCAGAGATGTAGTGTGCATGGTCCAGGAAAGGTTCTCTGTGATGTGCACACCCAGGAACTTGGTGCTGGTTATCCTCTCCACTGCAGCACCGTTGATTGTTAGAGGAGCATGCTGGACCCGCGCTCTTCGAAAGTCCACAACAATCTCTTTTGTCTTCTCCACATTTAGAGAGAGGTTGTTCTGTGTGCACCACATGGCCAGACTGCTCACCTCACTCCTGTAGTTTGACTCGTCTCTGTTGTTGATGAGACCCACCACTGTTGTCGTCTGCAAACTTGATGAAGAGCTTTGAGTCGTACTTTGGAGCACAGTCATGGGTCAGCAGAGTGAACAGGAGGGGGATCAGCACACAGCCTTGGGGAGCTCCCGTGTTCAGTGTGATGGTTCTGGAGGACTTTCCGCCGACACGAACAGCCTGTGGTCTCCCCGTCAGAAAGTCCAGCAGCCAGTTGCACAGTGATGTGTTGATCCCCAGGTGGAGCAGTTTTTGTATTAGCTGCTGTGGGATTATAGTGTTGAATGCTGATAGTTGCTTTGAGGCACATTGGGACCACAGCCCCTCCTGCAGAGATACAGTGCCTTGCGAAAGTACTAATACACCTTGAACTTTTGCACATTTTGTCATGTTTACAACTCTAAACGTAAAGATTTTATTTTGACTTTTTTACTGAAAGTTCACACACAAGTAACGGACAACTGTGAAGTGAAAGCAAAATCATACATGAATCGGTTATTTTTCAAAAAATAGAAAAGTGAAAAGTGGGGCGTGCATAAGTATTCATACAGCATCACTTCATACTTTGTGGAACCCTCTTTTTCTGCAATAACAGCAGCACGTCTTCAGGGGTATTACTCTAAAAGATTTGCACATCTAGAGACTGACATTTTAGCCCATTCCTTTTTACAAAACAACTCATGCTCTGTCAAATTAGAAGGAGAGCGTTTGTGAACAGAAGTTTTCAGGTCTTTACACAGATTTTCGATAGGATTTAGGTCAGGACTTTGACTGGGCCATTCTAACACATTAATATGTTTGTTTTTAAACCATTCCATTGTAGATTTAGCTTTGTGTTTAGTGTCATTGTCCTGCTGGAAGGTGAATCTCCGCCCCAGCCTCAATTCTCTTGCTGACTCCAGCAGGTTTTCCTCCAAAATGTCCCTGTATTTGGCTCCATCCATCTTCCCAACTATTCTTACAATCTTCCCAGTCCCCGCTGAAGAAAAGCAGCCTCATAGCATGATGCTCCCCCCACCATATTTGACACTGGGGATGGTGCACTCAGGACGATGAGCAGTGTTAGGTTTGCTCCATACATAACGTTTTGCATTTGGGCCAAATAGTTCTATTTTTGTCTCATCTGACCAAAGTACCTTCTACCACATGGCAGCTGTGTCCTCCATATGACTTCTAGCAAACTTCAAATGGGATTTCTTATGGCCTCCTTTCAATAATGGCTTTCTTCTTGCCACTCATCCATGAAGGCCAGATTTGTGTAGAGTACGACTCTAGATTCCCCCAGCTCAGCGGCAGTACGTCGCAGCTCCTCCAGAGTTATCTTGGGGCACTTGGTTACATTTCCGACCAGTGCTCTCCTTGTTCGGTTTGTTAGTTTAGGTGGACGGCCGTGTCTTGGTAAGACTAATTCTCAGTGGTCAGACAGAAACTGTGGGTCAAGAACCAGAGGTGAGAGAATGTGACCATTTGCCATTTACCATTTTAAAAAGTGGGGAAAATAGCCTAATAGTAGTCCTAAACACCAGTCTGACAAAGTGGTTAGTGGTTCTCACACAGAGGGGCAGGGCCTGAATTGAGGTCATTATGTTCCCCTTCTGCCCTGCACTACTGCACAGTGGAACTGTTTTTGACCGTAAACGGTCAAAAACAGTTTACAGAGCAGTCTCTGAGGGCTGGTATATCCCATGGCTATTCTTCATTGAATAGCCATGGGATGCGAACTGTAGGGCCCCCGCGTGGATTTTTTGCTTAGGACCCCAAGATGGCCAGCACCTCTGACTTCAATCGTTTTTTTGGGTAGATGAAGCTCTGGAGTGCGTTAGTTGGCTATTTTTTAAACGAAATTGTGAGCAAATAATTGAGTCAAACACATGTTCATTTTTAAGACCAATTTACCATGGATTTAGGACCAAATAGGCACAATGTTATACTTTTTAAGGCCTTAAATTTCGATTCTTGAATCTTTGACTTTTTTAGACCCGCGGATACCCTGTCTGCAGTGTCAGGGCATTGCGGGGTGTTCCCTCCTCCGTGCCTTTAGTCCCTGCTGGGATTTCCTCTTCCTGTGTGCCTGTACAGTGCTCAATAATTCAGCACGGTCCGGAGAGGCAGGCCGCTCCACTCTGAGTCTGTTCCTGCCAGGCTGTCAGCCGCGTCGCGCCCATTAGTGTCAGTGCTGTTCGGGAGTGACCGCAGTTAGCTGTAAGTGCACGTATTGATCAGCCACTGTTCTATTGACATGCTGTTTCCCCCTCCCGTGTGTGCGCTCAAGTCAACATGAAAGAGGAGGCGACAGGACAACTGATCCCCAATTAATGCAAAGTGGTGAGTACTACTATGTTTGTTTTTTGTTCTTGAGGGAACAACATTGTGTGACATGACAAGTGGTATGTTAAACTAAAATAAAAGCCAAACAACGCCATCCAGTGTAAACTGGAAAAATGTGCTTTAAGGCACACAGGTTCGACCATAAGGACAGAAGCAGCATGTTCCTTGTACATATCATTTTAGTTTATTTCTATGATTTTACGTTTGTCCTGTTTGTACTTTAGTTGGCACAAACGTTTCAGTTCATTTCACAGCGTTAATACCATTTGGTTCACATAGCTTTCAGTTGGTTCACAGTTCACGCTTGTTTGTTTTCCATTAGCTTTTTAGTTTATACAAAACAAAATAAGGAGGAAGCAAGACGGGGGAAAGCAAGACAGCAGCATCAGGCCCACCTGAACATAAATGCAGAGGTTAGCTTTCCATCAGTCTTAAACTAACTACGAGGCAAGGTCCATCCTACCGTCACACGCCCACATCTAGCCCCTCTTGGCCGGCTCGGTGCTTCGATAGCCCCGGTTACACGAAGGCCCCAGCAGACCCCAAACCACCACACGCTGAGAGAGAGCAATGGACGCCATGGAGTGGCGTGCATTGAGGCTCTCTATCACCCGAAACGCTAAAATAAACCCCGCGTTAGTGATTGTGACCAGGTGGTTAGTGATTTTATTTATTTTGCTGTTATGGGAAAGTCCTACGTCCCTGAATGCACCACCTGTGGGAGTGCCGTGAGCTCTGGCACTGATTACTAGATTCAATAAAGGTGCGCACGCCAGTGTAGTTCAATTCACTGGGCTGTCGGCTGGTCGTGGTGGTGTGGCGCCAGTAAGTAGATAGTTTTGGTGGTCGGTGCTTAGAAATGTATTTTAAAAGGGTACTTATTGAAGTCTATTTTGACCAAGGTTATGAGGGTGGTTGCTGCCTGTCCCCCCCGGGTGCGTCTTGAGCCCTATTTTGGAGCTGTGGTGTCTGGACACTAAGGTAACTGTCCTGATTTATGTGTATACTAATTGTTTGAACAGGGACTTACTGAGTTTTGTTTATGTCAAACAGTAGGCCACTGCTGCTCTTTTGTGCTCATTGTAAATTATGCTCTGTTTTATCTCTGGATCTCCAAATAAAGGATATATTTTTAAATTGTAAAACCTTTAAATAAAATACGAATTATATTTTCCCACTATTTCAGCCTTAACTCATTTTTCTTAAAGCCAGACTTACCTGTCTCAATTAAAGGGGCCTTACCGCTCCGGTTACAAAGAAACAAAACTAAGCATGTGGAATAAACGAGAGATAGCTACCTGGACCCATCGAACACAGCGTACGCCCTGGCCTCAGCCCTGCCAGGCCGGAAGACGCCAGTGAGGACACAGGAAGTACGAGTGAACGAGGGTAGGTGCCATCTGCTGACTGGTTTGATATTTAAAATGCATATGTATAATATAATTATCTAAAATTACAGTTAATAAAACTGGTAATGCCACAATTGTAACATTGTCGACTCGAGATTCTCCCTCAAAATGTTCCTTCCCTGGTTATTAATAAGCAGGAAAAAAACAAGGCAGAAATACTTAAACTTTTTCCATATATATGCATTATTTACAGTTATGAAACTTTAACCACCCGTGTTAAGGTGTCTAAAAGTACTTTAAGAGCCTTTGAATAATGTACGTGACACAAAGGCTGCAGAATATTCTGCCAATAAAAGAAAGTCAACCCTAGAATTCAGCACAGTGAAACAGTTTAAATAGGGCTCTGAAAGTTGGTTATTAACAGGAGATGTATTGTAGTGGAGGGAATTTGAACGCTTAAAGGAACAGGCCACCGTTCTAACATACTGAGATATGTTCTTACCTGAGCCCAGACGAGTTGTACCTTTGTGGTCTTTGTGCTTGCACTCATTCACGCAAATGTTGTTAGCGTTTAGCCTCTACCAGCAATGGTATAGCTCCTGGGGTGAAGTTAAAAGCTACCAAGATGTTCAATGTATCGTCGAAGTACTCCAGGTGTTATTACGCCTCACAATATAGTGCCCCTTTTTATTCGCTTAGAAAATCGACATGTTTAATTTTGTGTAGCTAGACTTGGATCGTGTAAAGGCTCACGCAACTGTATTTAAATAGGGGAAACGTGGAACAGCTCGGTAGCTTCTAACTTTACCACAGTTTGGGGCTATACCTCTGCTGGGAGAGGCTAAACGCTAACAACATTTGCGTGAAAGACCAGACAGGTCTCAACTCTCAACTCGTCTAAGCTCAGGTAAGAACATACAGTGCCTTGCGAAAGTATTCGGCCCCCTTGAACTTTTCGACCTTTTGCCACATTTCAGGCTTCAAACATAAAGATATAAAACTGTAATTTTTTGTGAAGAACCAACAACAAGTGGGACAAAATTTATTGGATATTTCAAACATTTAAAAAAAATAAACAACTGAAAAATTGGGCGTGCAAAATTATTCAGCCCCTTTACTTTCAGTGCAGCAAACTCTCTCCAGAAGTTCAGTGAGGATCTCTGAATGATCCAATGTTGACCTAAATGACTAATGATGATAAATAGAATCCACCTGTGTGTGTGTGTCCTTTATATGGTCAGGCGAAAGTCTTGCTGAGCATCTCCCGTAGGCACAACCTCATGACATCAGCAGGTGGAACAGGTGTTGCCAGGTCTGAGGTAGTCTTTGAAGCTTTTCCAGGCATGTCGTGCAAAATGGACTTTTCAGCCATATTATATTTTCATCAAAGACATACCTGGAGAGGTATCTGTACTTGATATTATGTCAAAAGCAAAAACACAAAGCCACATTTTTAAAGGCCATAATCCAACATCAGCTTCAAAGTGACAGTGTGTTTTCACTGTCATTCCCACTAGTGCCTGCAGAGGGAGCTCCAGCCAGCCCTAGCCCCTGGTTCTCAAAGTCACTATCTTATCCTTACAACTGCCTAGTGACATCATTTCAAATTATAAAACATAAAATGGGGTACCCAAAATAATTAGTTTTTAAACCTCTAGCTATGCATTATACACATCCACTGTAGAGAACATTTACCTTTTTAACCTTCATGAAATTGCCACATTCAGCGGTCTAAAACTATCACCACAATCATTATCCAATAAAAGTAATAATTTCAATGATAATCTGTCTTGTGCACTTTAGGGCTCAAAAAGTCAAGTAAACATACAGTACGTCAAACATGTTGAAATTGTGGCTGCAAATTTGTTGTGGGCCTACTTTCACATGTAGTATTTGTGCTTTGCTTTTGAATGAGGCCAGCGGCGCATATTTTTAGATTTCTCCAGTCGCCCTGAGGATATTCAAGGGCTGTTCCGTGCTCCTGCTGTGTGTTGACATGCTTCAGCACGGCATGGCTCAGTACAGTACGGTGTGGTGGAGAGCGTCTTTCCTCTCCTGCGCGAGCGTTGCATCATTGTCTTTTGAAGAGCCTCACGCCGGCCCAGCGCCCCTCAGCCAAGAGTTGTGCGGACTTTCGATTATCCCCAACTGAGTATTCCACATTCAAAGAGGACAAAATCAACTGCCATTCAAAAGTCAAGAGTAGAGAATGAGAAATGGGGGGGTTCATTTTTAGCTAACAGCAATACGGCATGCTAGCAAATCAAAAGTTAAAAACCGACCTCTTTAACCATTCATCTCTTGGTATATTTTTGATGAGTGAACATTATGACATGTTAGAAGCTTAACCTCTTAACCCCCATCTGAACTGAGCACTTTGTCTCCAGTTTGGCTTTACCCAAATCTAAAAGCTTCTTGGAAAAATATATATATATATTGGCAATATAGCAACAAAAATTAGGATGAAAATGCAACAAAAATGTGATAAAAGAGCAATGAAAACGTAAAAAAATAGCAACGGAAAAAAGGCCATGAAAAAGTGACAAAAACTAAGTAAATAAGTGGGAAAAAGAGCGATGAAAACGTGCCAGAAAAGCAACAATAATACAACAAAAAAGTGACAGAAATGTGGCAAAACACGACAAAAAAGCAATGGAAAAAACAATGAAAAAGCGTGACAAAAAGCCACAACAAAAACGAGCAAAAACTAAAAAGCTACGAATAAAAGGCCACAAAAACAAAGTCAAAAAACGAAGCGAATAAGGGACCAAAAAAGTGACAGAGAAGCAACAATAATACAACACAAAAGTGACAAAAGAGTGTCAAAAATGCGGCAATAATGCAACAAAACAGTTGGGATCCGTTTTGTAGGCCTTGGCTTTCAAATAAGGCGTGACACAGAAGCTTTTACATTTGGGTAAAACTGAACTGGAGGAAATGCACTCGGTTAAGGCGGGGGTTAAGAGGTTAAACAAGCCCATTTTGCGATAGATATGTCCCGTTTCTTTCTGCCCTCCCTCGTTCCTCTTCCACCGCAGCAGCCAAACCCTTTAGCCTCCTCCAAAACCTCTCCATTCCCTCTTCTTCATCGCCTTCGTTCGACCACAGCGAGTGATTCTGGCAACATCTGGCAGTCTGGACTTTTGAAATGTTAAGAGCTGTCCCCGGAGTTGCCTAAATTCTCTCTTCCCTCCTTCCTAATCCAGCGATGTTGTAAACCGGGCCATCTCAACTCTTCATCTCCCACTCTCTCTCATTATTCATGTCATGGTCGCCTGATTCATGTGGCATCTCAGGACAGAGGAGTGGAACTAAAGCGGCCCGATGTAGTCCCGCTTTGAACAGCTGCCAGCGCCACGTCACACTCGGCCTAATCCTCTGCGTCTCTGCCCCCCTCTCAGAAACCAACTTAATACCCTCTTTCACCACATGCTTGAAACTCATCTCTGGTCTTCTTCTGCCCCCCCCCCCCGTTATGTGGGATATTGTCACTTCAGAGAACGTTTTCTCGAAAGGCTTTCATCTCACAGTCGAGAAACGACGCATTCAGATTCAGTCTGTTTTGGTCAGTTCACGGGGCGGCGCGATTTTTGAAACATCTTTGACCCTTTTTCTCACGAATTACCAATGTGATAAGATTTTTGGTTTATTTATGAAATTGGAGATTCAGCTTACACGATACATTTGACATTTTGAAGAGGTCCATCAGCACTAACATGTGAAAGAAAACTCAAAACCATAACGCTCTCGAAGTACATGTGTATGCTTCATCTTTAAGAGTCATTTCATCTCGTTGCCATCTATTAAAAGTATTTTTTCTCGTTGGAATTCGCCTATGATTAAAAATCTGAACCCGGTTGCTACTGACTTCTTGTATCCTTTGTGACAAAAACGACATGGATAGTTCACGCGTGTCGCTGCTCTGCTGACCGATGACTTTAAGGTGGACATTCTCTCATCACGTTTATGTAAAAAAAAAAAAAGGGAAAATCCTGGTTGTATAAAAGCAAATGGTGGCCTGTTAGAAACCAGTGGAAGAGCCACAGAGCCAGCAGCAAAAGCACATCTGCCTATTAGTTTGGACACAATTGTATTCAGTCAGCCCCTGTAACAAAGACAGGCAGTTAGCGTGAGATGAATGTGCTAGCTCCACCGCTGTGCTAGCCTCCGGGCAGCGGCTAAATTACAACAAACAACAACAGATCATTATTTTCACCTGAGTTAGTGGGGTAAAGTGGGAATCATATTTTTCCATCAAGAGAGGTTTTGGTTGACCTCACTACTGTTTTAAATATTTCAATAATGCTTAAAGACTTGTGCAGGTGCTTATTTAGTTGAATAAATCTGATTTCTGTATCAATGATAAACACAATGTAACTCATTTGAATACTACATCTACTGATACGCAATATTCACACAGGCGAGTAGGTGAGGACTGTTGCCCAGGGAAGGCCACATCAGAAGAACACTGTGTTCCAAATGATTATGCACATTGTATTTCAGTGTCATAAAGGTAAAAGTTTTCAGTGAAACTCATGGAGGGTATTGTGTCTCGGGGCTCTTTGAATCACTGACATCAATCTCAGACGTTAAGGGAAAAACTACTGAAAAAGGACGTTCCACATTATTAAGCAGAACACTATTTTTCAAGCAATAAGGGAAAGAAAAAGGATCTGCTGATGAAAAGCGTGAAATAGTTGAATGCCTTGGACTAGCTATGAAAACCTTCGATATTTAATGAAAGATCAAGCGTAATCGTTGTACTGTTAAGAGATTTGTGGCTGATTCAGAGCACACACGGGTTTGTGCAGATAAAGACACAATGAGGACGGTTTCTGCCAGACAAATACATCAGATTAAGAGAACAGCTGCTACAAAGCAGCAACCAGGTATTTGAAGCTGCTGGTGCCTCTGGAGTCTCCTGAACATCAAGGTGTTGGACCCTCCAGAGGCTGCAGTTATGCATAAACCAATCAATAATGGTCAATAATGACTTAAAGATGGGCAAAACTATTTAAATGGGATGTCCACAGGAGCCATGAACTTGCCCATTTCCCATTAGGCTTCAGCAGCTATCGGCAATGCTACTATTTTAGTGCCTTTGCGTGTTTGCTACATACCACAAAAGTAGGTCTAATATATATTTGGGCAACGTTTACTTTGCTGACCTTTTGTGCTGATTTGGATTTTTCTAAAAGTCAGTCATTTTCCCTTTACCCATAGCCTATATGCCGCATATCCAGTCTATTTTAAGCCCTATGGCACTGTTACTCACTTTGTATGCAGGAAGCCTGGTATTGTGAACTACTACCTGCCTCTTTCTCTCCTCTCTCCTCTCTCACTCTCACTCTCCCTCTCCCGCTCTCTCTCTTCGCTCCTCTCTCCCAAACACCCATGCGTCTGTTCATAAAGGAGCCTCTGCTGCCGCCGCCGCTGCTGCTGCTGCTGTGTGCCTGTCGCTGAGTGCGCTCCGCTCCTGTGGGCCGTGCGTCGCTACTGGATCCAGGGGGGCGAATGAGGCAGCCGGTATTATAAGGTAAATGCCTAAACTGGGAGGAAGAAAAAAAAATCATCTGCACTGAAGTGATCGGGACGAACTAAATAGTTGCGCGCGCGGGCAGCAGCAAGCTCAATCTTAGCGGTCTTGGCTGGTCTCATTCTCGTTCTTAGAATCCTAAAATACCCCGGGCAAGTCTTTTTTTCTTTTTGAAGATTATTTAACCTCCTAACACCTCGCGTCTTGCATTCGTGCGACCAGGAACTTGATCTTTCTCCATTTATTTCAGCAGTTACAGTTACAGATGATGCTCAAACTTTAGAACAGCGACATGCCTCTCCTTGTTTTGTCATAGATCGGTCTGTTTAGTTTTTTTTTTACCACAGCATTAGATAGACTTGTAGAGAGAGTGTGGCAGAGCGTAAGAGGTCCCAGTGATATTATTGCTCGTTTTGGAAGCTGAGAAGGCGATGTGATGTGGGATGTTGTGGGACGCGCGCTGGCAATGGTGCTGGTGCAGTTGTGAGGACGTTTGCTGGACCCAGTTAGGCTGCAGGATGTTTTAGCAACACGAGCTGTTTAGTCCATGGTTTAATCCTTGCCTAGTCCTATTTTAGCCCTTGTTTATCTTGATCTGGAACAATATAGTTTCGTCGTAATTTATACCCATGGCTTTGACCTACACTAGTTGATATGTTTTTTAAAGTCCTTACTTAGATCTTTTTTAAAATCCTTGACTCTTGATTTTGTCCTAGTAGATTTGTGCTCAAGTGTCTTAACCACGGCTGCACATGGTTTTCTCGTTTAATATTGTTGTAGAATATCTCTATTATTAAAAATGTATCTTTATTATGAACAATTTATTTATTTATCTCATTTACCTCGAGCAAATTGGAATGGATGCTCTCTGGGTCCTATTTTAAACATAATATGTTAAATATATTATGATCCTCGTTGCCTCAGGATATCATGTGCCACATTTCTTAATCCCATGTTAAAGTATGTGTGCTCAGAGTGGGGTGGAATCAGGTCTTGAATTTATTTATTTGACCTTTGTTCAACCTGAAAGTTCCACTGAGATTAAGAATCTTAATTTCAAGGGAGTTCCGGCCCCAGAGGCGAACGTAATGTTCTTATTTCTAGTGGGAGGGAAACCGGAGCACTTGGAGGAAACTTATGCAGACACGAGGAGAACCTGCACACTCTACACATTTGGTACTCAAATTACTCACTGTGAGTCATTTCTAAATGATTCAATGCTTTAGCAGTATATGTGCAGCTGTTGTTGTGGAATTGTATACAGCACGTGGCCGCGCGTTCACTACTATAATGCTTTGCTAAAACTATTGACCCGTTGTAAAGTTTGCACAGAAAAGTGGAGCAGCCGTTGTGTTTGCAGGCATGCACAAATCCATTATTGATTTTGCTTTGCACTCTCACCTCTCAATGCAATAGTATGAGAGGGGAATGAGCATAATGTTGTGTAGGCATTACCAGCAACGTAAGAAAAGCTACATCAGGCTTCCAGCTACTTGGCACTGACTATCGCGAGGACATGTTTTTTTAACCATGTTTTAAAGTTTTTCCCTCCTCAAAGGTGTATTTTACTTAACCTAGTTCACTTTGGTCATTTCGTCAAGCACATGGCTTTTACTAATAATTTAAATCAATAAATCATTATTTTTTAAACTCCAAACCAGTTGAAGTTATTTAGTAGAGCCTCTGAACCTTATGATTTGATATGTAATACATGGCTCACGATAAAGATGACCTGTCGATCTCTCCCGATACGACTATAATCGATATATTGCACATACTGTAATAACCTCTGATATGTCATTATGCATTCACACAAAAGGTATAAATCAACCAAGAGGTCCATCCATCTTATATGTAATTACAAATACTCAATGAATCATGAAAAAGTAATTTATTGGTGCGACCGTATTTGCTTATCGGTATCATACGCAAAATATCGCAATATATCACAAAATCGATATATTGGCACAGCCCACTGGAGAGCTAAAGCCCCAGGACGATGATTAAGATTGACCGCCCTATGAAACCCTATCACTGAGATTTGAGTCGCTGTCATTCGTTTGTTCAGTATTTGTAACATATCGCCTTGTTTTCTTTACTAATTTGCTGGTTTTGCTTCAAAACTTCCCCAACTTGTCAGAAGGCTTTTAATTGGCTGCTTTTACAGACATCAGCTGAAGCCTGGCAGCATTAGAACAAGAAATGCTCCGCACTGGTTGGAATTTCATTGCTAAGTTTTGGACCACTCCGGCCGCTCTTTCTCATTTAGAAAGTCCATAATTACATCCTCAGTATTTGCTGGCAGAACACCGGCGCGCTTTTGAGACTGAGGCCATTACACAATTCACAAGAAGCTAATTGGGGGATAAAAAAAAACATCTGTAATTTGGAATGGTTTGAACCTCCTTTTGGACTTGAAGGGAGAATGACCGGGCTTCGGAGAAATGGTATTTAGAGATTTGGTTGCGTTTCATTTTATCTACCCGAAAATCTTTTCAGGACTTTTTCCACACACTTCCACTGCTTTTTTTCCCCTCACCTCTCTGAGCTCCTGTGTTGAACATATTTTGACAGCTGCCGGGAACTTTGCTTTTACTGGCACAGCGTGAGGCGGATGTGTAGAGTTATCACACCGTACTTTTGGGTACTGGGGGGATAGCGCGTTGAATGAGTACACTGTGGCACTGGCAGGTTGAAATGCTAAGGAAAGAGTGTCTGAATTGCTTTGGGAAACGGCTACCATGGGCCTACAGACACTGGGAGTCGTGCTGATACTGTTAAAACCCCAAGACATTAGCGCACACAATACCTTAAAGGAACAGGCCACTGAGATATGTTCTTACCTAAGCTTAGATGAGTTTATACTCACCTGTCAGGTCTTTGGAAGAGCGTGGTAGCTTCCAACTTCACCCCCATTTGGCACTAGAGTAATATGCTGGGAGAGGCCAAATACTAACAACGTCTTTGGTCTTTTTGCCTGACTGAGCACACTAACCTAATTAGTGTTTTGGAAAGAACTACTACCATATACACAGTGTTTTTGGACACGCTATTGTTCAGTTGCTAGACTATTGTACATTATGTTCAACCTGTAAGCTAATCGCAGCTGTTACTAATTAGTTAGCGTTTTAGGCATAGCTCTAAGCTAGTTTTTGGATGCTTAGATGTGTTGGTATTTTGTGTCGCATAACATGAGGTTGTAGTAGAATTCCTGCTGCCCCAGCTCACAGCAATAACAGCATGTTATAGCCTACTCCAGGAATATGACATTTGTTTACGAGAGCTGTGCATTAGCCACCAACATCGCCATGGCGGCAGGTATTGTTTATGTCACTCGAGTCTCATATTTGTTTACGTGAGTTCCTGAGTAGATTGGACCATAGAAATTACAGAAACAGCGTTAGCTATCTAAGCCTGGTTCTAATGTGTGCATACGCCTAGCTAACGGCTTCCTGGACCTGTTAGAAATTACCGTTCTATCCCCATACAAGCGAATGGTGAAGTCAGTCGCCATATTAAAGGTTTCCCTACCATTAACATATTATGAGATGATGTTTAATGACCAAAGGTTATTCCGCCCCCCAAAAAAGCAGAAACTTACCTGAATATGACTTA
This sequence comes from Proterorhinus semilunaris, assembly GCA_021464625.1. Classification (NCBI taxonomy): domain Eukaryota; kingdom Metazoa; phylum Chordata; class Actinopteri; order Gobiiformes; family Gobiidae; genus Proterorhinus; species Proterorhinus semilunaris. The sequence continues at coordinate 10,103,032 of CM038359.1, forward strand.
GCATTTAGCTCAGTGCCACGTGCGCTTATACTTAACTAAAGTAAAATCTCAAAAGGTCTGTCGGCTATATAATGTTTTCTAACTAGGCTTTGACCTCACCTAAATGTGGTCGATGGGTTGACAACAGCTGAAAACGTTCATCATTTGCGATGTTTGATGACTAAAAGCTAACGGCTGTAGGAAAAATACATTGAGCAGGCTAACATATGCTGAAAAACTTTCCTGAACCAGCTGGCTTGCTAACTGAGCTGGACAAATGCTGCCTTCATGTGGTCTCGTAATTTTGGTAAATACCACTCGCCGAGCGGAAAATTGCGCATGAACGCCACCTCACCTCGTATTTTCCACTGGGACACTGGGAGATCATTTTGAGATGAGATCACCTTTGACCTTTCAATACCAAAGAGAGCAGCGCTAATCATTTTTCTGTCTTTTAGTTGATTGTTATGAAGCCGACACTGTGCATTTAGCTATTGACCTCCCCAAGTTTAATATTGTCTGTTTCCAATTATCGTCATGTAAAAAAAAAGCCAAACTTTATATTTCTTTTCGATCAAAGCAGATACAAAGTAGCAGTAGTTCAGTGGTTTGTAGGCGAGACAAAAGCACTTGAACACAACGCACTCGTAAGTTCCACTTCACAACTGAAAGGGTCATTTTTACCAGAGCACAGTCCGGCAGCTCAAGGATTACCACGGCAAAATCTAGTTTTATTATAGATCTGTGGTCACATCTGTGGCCTCAGTACCTGCTCCCAGACCCCAGCACCTGCCCCATATCAAGCCCAATGAGTGCAGGCCTACAGTTCAGTGAGGGGGACGAGCATTACATGGTACACGCTAAAATAATACCAATACTGAATATCTGGGAAAGTAAACAAACTGCAGTGTGGTGGAGATTGAAATAAAGGACCTCTGGTAAAGGTAAACCTCCTCCTATAAGACTTTACTAACCGCTACATGCTGCACTCTCCAGGGAGCTTAAACAGCGCTGGGTAAGTCACTCATTAAATATTACTAGTTACAGAAATAAACCTTGCTTTTGTCTGGCTCAAATGTTTTCCTATATTTTTTGCATATTTTTTGTATGTTAGCCACTGTATATATTTTATAATACTGTCGGTTCTTCATCTGTCATTTACACTTGAAACAAGTTTAACCACTTTACAGACCTTTGTGCGAGACTTAATTGTGTGGACCCTTTCAGTTACAAAGTTGGGTGTGAGGTGGTCCATATTAGGGCTGAAATAATTAATCGATTAATTGACGACCAATCGATTATTGAAATAGTCGACAACTATTTTAGTAATCGATTTTTCTGGTTCACACAGACTCAAATAGAGCAAAAATGACATGAAGATGTGGTAATTTTGATGAAGATCTACTTTGTTTTTACAGTTAGGGTCTGTAGTGTTTTGTACATTGTAAATTATCTATTAATAATAATATTATTATGTCTATGGTTGTACACCAACAGATCACTCGTAAAAAAAAATTACAAATAAAGTCAATTTAGATGGCATAGGCTATGTGTGTATGTGGATCTCTCTGGTCACAATTTAAAAAAAAGATTTTGTTTACTGTCCACCTCCTTATTGACAAAAAAGAGAGGGATTCTATGTTTTTATTTCTCATTTCAGTTTAAATGTTCTGTATATCGGCGACATGAGGCCACAGTTTCAGACCCTGGACTTTGTCCAACACTCGCCTTCAAGGGTCAGAAATGTTTTTCTCACATATTTATTCCAACTATGTGAACAAGGACTGGTCGTCACTTTTGACAGCATCTCTTCGTATGAACGGCAGTTTCTGTCGTGTACGCAGCCCTGTTTGTAAAAATAGACTTTAAGCTAATATTATAACAGGCTCCATGGCGACGACAAAAACGCTTTAAATAATCAACTTTCCAGTGATTGCAACGGTCCAAGTCAGAGCTTTCTTCGTTGCTTTACGCTAGCTATTATTATTGTTTGGTAGCCAAAAGACATCCTATTACCCATAATGCAACGGGCGACCCGAGATGGGCATTCGGCTTATACTGTACGAGGAGTGGACGGGTCCTGTGTCCGACGCAGAGCTGCATTAAACAGAACAGACTTTTAAAACAATAATATTATAATAATGCACAGTTGTATTACAATGATGAATACCTGTAAGATGGAAACAAACGTGGAATGAGTCTATTATCCCGTTTCCAAAAGCTCTTCTTTGCATTGGCCACAACCTAAAACACTGTCCTCTTCAAACCCTGGTGTCAGACATCGCAACAATGATTTTTCCTCTCTGCTGTGATAGATATTTCGGTGTATAACTATCAAATCAAATGTTTATGCCTCTGTATATATCTGTCTGTAAAGAAGCAACCTTCAATTGTGTTTGTTCCCTATTAATTCCCATGGAAAATGTTCATAATTCCTGGATGACCGTCCCTGAGGATTGGCTGGTGGTGTGAGATCTGACCTCAGAGCGATCCAGCCAAATAAACTCCGCGTTATGTAAACTATACGACTAATGCTATCACAGTTAGCTAATAAAAAGCATTTTACAAGTGTTTCTTCACACCAAATATCAATCAAAACATGCGTAATAATGCTTCATTGAAGGCTGTGAGCAATAGAGCAGTGAAGATGGTGACGCACTTCCTCATGGGGACCGCCAGTTTGTATTGAGCCCGTGTCTAGCGTCGGACCACTCTCTGATTAAGTTAACCAGGTGTAATTACCGGTACGAGGAGCGTTCCAGAGCACTTCTCTTAGTCGGCGGTTGGACATTTACCAGTTACCAATCGCCTGACTGCAGCAGAGTAACGGCATTCCTAACCACGCTGACTAATTAACTGCTGCTGTATTAACGTCTAAATAATTGGGATTGGGAGTTTTACCGTGTCATTCATTTCCCGCTCTATCTCTGTCTCCCTGCAGGATCTGAAGAAGGGGCACACCGGGACATTTAACAAGATCCAGCGCGATAGGAAGCGGGTGAGAGAGAGAGACGGGATAACCCAACATGGCTGAGGTGTCCCAGCAGAAAGAAGCAATGGACAAAGAAGTGGAGAAAGAGGTCGACCCAAGAGCTGATTTAGAGGAGAAAGACGCGGACCCAACCAGCTCGGAGGGGTCGACGGAGCCCGATGAGGGGTCGGAAGACGGGTCCAAAGAGGTCCAGGTGAAGACTCCGACCCGAGCGCTGCTGGCGATGAGGTCCATAGGGACTATAGACGCAGAGGACGACTCGCCCAACATGATCGTCTACAGAAAGGTAGGAATGTTTCATTGAAGCAAGAGAAAAAGAAAAGCTCAAAGTTTCATGCCAGAGAGGTCTGTTGCTCATGCGCTTTGTTTGAAGGAAATATGGCTCAAATTAGGGCTGCACAACGATTCAAAATGTTTTCAAAATCATAAAATTATTATTATTTATGTGTTCGTTTGTGAAAGACATTGTACTCCTTATGTGCTGCTAACCCTTACATTTACAAACATGTTTTGCCACCATTTTTTTTATTTTTATTAATTTTGCATAATTCATATCGATTTTTTTAAACCTACAGTAAAATTCCTGGCAATTCTAGTTAAAATAAAAAGTCTCAATCGGGTAATTTCCAGAAATTGGGCTGTTCTAATCCAATTACTCATCTATAGAACCATTTTCTATTTCTGTTTGTTTTTGTTTAGTAATGTGGTGAGGAACAGGCAAGCCGAATGCTGATTTACCTTAAGTTAGGTATTCAGAATGAACTGTATTTTTAAAAAAAGAAAGTGACTGACAAAAGTACAATTGTACATAACACTGTTGGTTAATTTATTGTGGTTGGGTAACTATCCCAGGGTAATAGACTGGTCACTAATATGAAATAATTGTAAAACTAGATGGAACCTTTGGATTGAGGAGAAAACCACTGGCTCATCTGTCGTAAAGCTTTTGTGATCGCTCTCCCTTTTCCTCATATAACCCTCAGTCTGATTTAACATGCACTCCTGAGTCACTGCCGGTGGTTCTCAAGTGAAGTGGACTCAACTGAAAGCAACTGTCTGCTGCTGCTGTCATGCACTGTTATATTCTCCAAACCAGAAATGCATTGTGAATAGGAGTGGGACCACATACAATGATACTGCTAATGACAGGAGCTCAACATTTTGTCTTAAGACTAGTTTCAAGAGAGATGCAGCAGCGTGTTCCAGGGATCTCCAACATGCTTAAGCTTAGTAGCTCTGCAGAATGTTTTTACATTTACATTTGTTTATGCTTGATGAGTTAATGTTAGGCTCGTGCATGACGATACAGTCGGTATTTTAAAGGCAGTTGTGGTGAATAGGTCTGGGCTCATTCTACACATTAGAACATTGCTGGAGCATGTAAGGGGTAGAAAATACACCATTTTAAGAAATTTTGTCTAGTCACTGTAGTGCTTTGCTTTAAAGATAAATGTATCTAAAGCTACATGGTGGAGCTTTCCAGGGCATATGTTGCTGCAAGAGCAAATTAACATAAAACTCAAAACGAACAAGACAGATTTTTTTCTGTGTCATCTACCAAAAAGGCATTTGAATCATAATAAAATATAAATTTCTGCTAAACCTGGTGTTTTACCTGCTGATCAACTGACTGACAGGTTTAGGACAACAAATAGTTCTTGCAACACCGCCACAACCGCTGGAGACCGTGCTGTGCGCGCAGATATCTTGGAGACCATGCGGAGACTCCGCTGAAATCGAACCTACTGTCACTGAGACTACCTGGAGACTCACTTTATCTCCAAGGGACGTCTCGGAGACATCTCCGAGAGAGAGACATGTTTTTGAATTGTTTGAATAACACCACAGTATTTACTGAGTGAAATGTTCAGGATGGCTTAACCTACTATTCATGGCAGAGAAACAATGTCTGTCTGCTACAAAAAATACAGTATATTGTAATACATCACATCACACCTTTTTTCAGAGGTTTTATATAGCCTCAGATGAATTTCCTTTTTATTCTATTGAAAATGACCCGTCGCTTCATATTAAGTGATAGTGGTTGTTGTGACATAGATTGCTCCATCTCATCTTCAAGGCCCATGATATGAGTGACATTACCTACAGCCTGTTATCCATGCTATATGCTCATTCCATTTCATATTCAAGGTTTTATAGCCACAGGTTTAATATATAGGCATTTTTATCGAGTGGCGACAGCAGTCCATGGATATTTGATTATTTCTGCCTCACTCGGCCCTCATTATACCAAGAGGAATGTGGAGAATCAATAGTACGTCGCTGTATAACATAAAGACCTAGTACAGGGCTAAATCATGACCAGGGTTTAATGAGTGGGTGTAAAATATGCTGTAGGAAGAATGTCATTACTCATTTGATAGCACTGCCGTATGTATTTATATGATACTAACTTCTTTTTGGTATCGGCTATCTCCACATGGCTGAAGTGCATCGTTATGGTGGGACATGTTTGGTTCAGCTGTTGAGTTCGTGGAGGCTTTGCAGTTGCTCTAAATGCGAACAGTCTCAGAGGAAGTATTCATGTTACATCTTTGATGCCTTCATCAATCTTTACATCTGTGTCTTTATTTGGTCTTGGGACAACCCAAGTATGAGTGTGTAGGAGTCTGTGCGGATTATGTGAGTTGATGGTGAATCTGATCCAAAAGTATGAGCATCGCTAATGATGGCTTGATTTTGGAGATTTTTCTCATGGCAGTGGAGATAGAAAAAAGTTAACAGCTACACACAAAAATGTTTGCCTCTAAATATGGTACAGTTTCAAAGAATGCAATTTTAGGAAAGTACGCAACAGAATCCTGGAGCGAATAGTTTTTTCTCAATTAATGAGTCACTGTTCACAAAGCACTGCAGTCTGGGATCAAAAGTGCACTTTGTGAACTTTGTCGTCAAAACTTCCTCGGAGCAGAAGTGAAACACTAAACACTGTTCAAGCCATGTGTTCTGTGTGTTCATCCCTCTGGGAGGAAAGAATACGATTCTAATGTCAAATGAAACAATGTAATTACATCATTTACAAATGAACAGAGCACAGAAATCACTTTAGGCTCCTGCACTATTTTTCCAAAGGTCAAATTCCTCATTCTGCCTCGTAGTGATCTCTTCTTGGATCATGTGTGCTATGCTATGTGTGTTCAAATGAGCAAAACCTGTGTCTAGAAACGTCTAAGAGTTTTGGGAACTGTGTTTAAACCATGAATTGAGTTGTAGGTTTTGAGTTCAGAGTCCTGTTTTTGAGAGATGTGTGGATTCAGTCGGCAGCTGTGTGCAGTAAATGGAATTTAGTGTCTTGGATTAAACACGAATAAAATAAAACTATTTTTGAAGGACCTGTGGCAGTTTTGAATTGACCTTTTTACTTAGTCACTGACAGTGTTGCCACAGATTACTTGAAAAAGTAATATATTACTGATTACTCCTTTAAAAAGTAACTTTGTTACTTTACTGATTACTTAATTTTAAAAGTAACTAAGTTACATTACAAGTTACTTTATTAGTTACATTCAGATGCTGCCGACAACATCTCCACCGCCTCAACACACTAATGACAAACCCTTTTACCAACACTCACTTTCTTGGAAGTGCGTTTCAACAGTAACATCAACAAAGCGACGCAGACTCAGAAAAGTGACGTATTTCCATCTCTCTCCCCGACCAGTGTGAGTGTTTTAGGCTGAAAACGTGACTTTGTTACGTCACTCGTCGAGATGCAAAAATAAATGTCTTTTTTTCCAAAGGAAAATGACAAAATAGTAACATCATAGTGATTTGGAAAAGTAATTTAAATCTGATTACTTGTTTGGAAATAGTAATGCGTTAGATTACTAGTTACTGAAAACAGTAATCCGATTACAGTAATCCGTTACTAAGTAATGAGTTACTGGCATCACTGGTCACATGACCATTTCACACGGGCTAGAGGAGACTCTTGCTGTAAGTTGTCATTCATGTGCCGTTGCTTTGTCTGCACAAACCAATCAGAGCCGACTCATTGAATCGCTTCTCTCCCAGCTGTGTCTGGAGCTCAGAGCGTGAGGCAATTTTCCAACAGTAATATGATCTCCGTATGTGCACAGCTTTTACCCTCCTCAAAGCTTTCCATAATAGATTACTGGGAAAATGGAAGATGTTTTGACTAGATGTATCAAGTGCTGAAGACACTAGAAGCGAAAACGACTGAATTCAGAACACAGAAGAAGATTCAGTGCACCGTTCGCCTGGGAGTTGTATTATCGTATATCACACAGTACATTTACTTCACCTTTGGCAGCATTATTTGGAAGTAACAGTACTCTTACTTGATTCAAATATTTGATTACTCGTTCCACTTGAGCAAAACCTGCCTTAAGAAATATCATTTACACTTTATATTATGTTATGTCTGTCTATAATCAACACTTGATCATAATCATTTTTATACTCAGTTACTCTGTATTTAAGTAGTACTTTAGAAATCATTGTCACAACGTTTAGAGAACATTTATTTTAACATTATTTGCGTTAATATTCTGGCTACTCTACCCACTTCTGTGAAGTGTTCCCATACCACCTCATGTGAAGTCATATCTGTCATACTATCATACGATATCATGTCGTATACTATCGTATCATCAGGATCCTTATGTGTAGACGTTGAACTTGTCTTAAATAATACTTTAATCTGTGTATAACGCAAAATGGCTGCTTGCTGGGGTTGGTGTCCGAATATAGAATTGGATATAGCAAAAATAAACTACAAATCCAGGTATTCAAAGATAAAATGAGCCACACCAGGAAGTACTTTATAAGTATTTAATGTTTAAGCCAATGTCTATACTATACATAGGTGTTTGTCAGGGCTTGAGGCAAAAGAAGCTTTTACTGTATATTACTGACATGAATATGAGGAAACCATGTATTGAATTCTGAGTAGATATGGATGTGTTGTTTGCCTTGTTTTATATGGGTTCAAAATTCAATAAATCAGGAACTAGATATTGGAAAATCCACTGAAGAAACCTTCAAAATATTAAGTACTATCAAGACTTTTCTAGTTTTAGGTTCTTCTTACTGTATGTGAAGATGCTCACCACAATTTACAGTGGGAGGAAAAAGTGAGTTCACCGTTTGGAATTTCTCCCATTTCTGCCTAAATTTGTCTTGTGATTTGAATAAAGATCAGACCACATTTTATGACAAATTTAGGCAGAAATGTGAGAAATTCCAAACGGTGTACTCACGTTTTCCTCCCACCGTACATGTTTCTAGGTGAATGTTCGTTACGAAGGAACATTGAGTTTGAGCCTGTGGTGTCTCTCGTTGATCTGTGGTCCAGTCTTTAAAAGTATAGGCATTCCTCTTTTGAGCGGTAGACTTTTTGTCTGTCTGCTCATTAGCCGATTGCCTTTTAACCAAACAGTCTTAAAAACCTTTGCCTCCTCGTATTTTTGTGCTCCGATCTTGGGCACAAAGGGATCCTGTCGGTGGGTATTTTGCGCGCGGTAATTGACTTAAGCCCGGTGCTCTGGACCTTTCTCATCGATTTGCACTTTCTCACCGTGAGGCATCTCTTTTGTTGTTTCACACTTTTAATTAGCCCGCACCGGAATGACCGCGCCGCCTCGTGGAGTAAGTAAAGCTAAGCTAATAAACAAATTCATACCGAGGGACCGCATCACGCAGCCGGAGCAAATGGTACAATTATATCCCCATTGACTGGTTATGGATGCGAGTTTGAGTAATGGGCTCCTATTGCTGCAGTGCCATTAATGAACACAGTAAAGCAGCTTCATATGTAAAGAAAAGACTATACGGCAAACTTTCAAATTACTAAATGCGAACTTGCGACCTTTTTAATTGCATTTTGTGATGAATGTTAGAGACCAATGGCTTGTGTGTTGTGCAGGCTGCTGTGTTTCGTCGTAGAGATGGGATAAAAAGGCTGCGGCAGGTGAATAACCGTGAAAAGGAGAGCACCTTTAGCCGTGCCTCTGCAGTCTAAACGAGTGCAGACAAATGGGATGCAAACAATGGATTAGCCCGGCGCCAAACCATTTGTCCTCGGTCCCCCCTCGGGACGTTGGTCATGTCCTGGCTTCTAAAAGAGGAATTTATTTGAGAAAATGAGAGACGTATATGGAGAGAAGATCACGATAGAGAAAGACAAACGACAGTACGTGTGCAGTCGTCCTCATGGCTTGGGCTTCAGGAGCGTAAGCTGGTTGCCGACAAAATCTTATCTGAGGTTTTGTGTCGGAGCAGTTGGTGTTGATCTGAAGAGAGCAAGTGAGGCCACGCCGGGTCATTCTCCTGCTGCGGCTCTCCAATTGTGCAGGGAAGGCCTTTTCCGGCGTTGTACCAGACTCAAAAGGAAAGGTTAAAGGGAGATGTTATGGTTTCTCTCACATGTAAACGTTAACCCGTTTTTGTTTTTGATGAGAATACATGATTGTAACATGGTGGAAAAACTCAATACACCCCTTTTTAAGAAAAAAAAACGTGCTGAGGTATTTTTCTCCAATGGGAACGCTCGCTCTCAAATTAGGGCTTGTGTTTGATTCCATTCATTGGACACGGGCTCTCTTCCCCTCACTGACAGCTGTACCCATCATTTGAAACCTCTGCAGTCAACAGAGCAGTCTGTCCACTCCACTGGCCAGGGCTTATCTGTCCACGTATTTCTTCCTAATATCATCTGTCTCATCATGTGGAGCGGAGCCACAGGCCAAAACACACTTATTCCACCCACCTGCCTCCGTCCAGGACACATCTGGACTGCTTTCAGAAAGACAAGTCATATTCATTTGCACATGTTTGCTGCCCAATAATTCATCAGAACCTTCCCCTGGAGGCCTTCTCTTTCTAGACACGTACTTGAAGTATGGTGTTTGTAGCATTTGCCCAAAAGTGGAAAGATGGTGGTTCTAATTACGCTCATAATTCACTCCACAAACATTGCTAGCTCATTAAGTCCCTCTATGATTCAGTCTCTGTTGGAGCCCTGGCACCAGAGGGGAACCTATTGAACTTGTTTTTAGTGGTTGGGGAGAATATGCAGAGACTCCACGCACCACTTTCACATCATCACAAACAAAAGTCTCCATTGTTGTAGGATCCGTGCTGCATGTTGTATTGAGTCCATCCGATACAGTCCTCTCTATAGGCGGATTAACCTGTAGCTACTACGCACTGAAGGACCAAAACAATGTAACCGCGCTGATACAAGGGCTTCTGCACAGCATCAGAAACTACGCTGCCGAGGAGCGGGCCAGGATATCCTTCGGGACTTCATTCAGGGGTTTTGGTGGTCGATGTAGCTCCTTCTCTGCGCGTCAATGCCAATGAGAGAAATCTGTCTCTGCCAAAAGGGGCCATTTTGTTTAGCCCTGTGGAGCATGCTCATATTATATAGCCCTTTTTTCTCTTTTCTTTTTTAAATTGATGAGGGAAATGATATATTGAGCTCTGACAGGTCTTTGTCTTTTAGAAAAAAGATCTTCAAGTGTCAGATTAGCTCAGACTCCAGGGCTTCATTTGGCCACTGCGCTCCATATTGATCCAAGGGCCAATCGTAGCCTATTTCACGCTTGTGGTTTGAAGATTATTTTTGATCAATATATCGGCGACTAAATCAATGTCGAGGAGAGCGTGTAATTGGGCCTTTTCACTGCCTGTAGTCCATGCCAAAAACACAAAAAACAAAAACTCCTTTTTTAGCCCCCTACAGGCTATTACTATGCATCGCTTGTCCTCAACAGATCGATTGTGAGCATGTTCCAATGGCCATGAAAGCTCAATGGAAGCAGCGTTGAGCTTTTTGTCAACAGTTCGAATAAGACGCGTGTGAATTCCACATGTCCACACACGGGCAACGCCAAACACGTATCATTCCAATGGATGTAATCTCTCCGTGTTCCAGTGAAATACGGCTGATGACTTACTCCCACCTATTATACTTCGGAGGCCCGTAACCGTCCATAAAATCCTGCTTGTGCGACAGCTACTCATATTTATTAGGCAATTTCAAATGGTGGAGGGAGGACATGAATCACAGGGCAGAAAGCGCGGGGCTGTGCTGTGAACGGATGGCATCGCTGTTACGCTGCAGCTTGTTACTTCAATCCGTTTGATGGAGCGGGATTTATCGCCCTGATGCAAAGCGCGATTATTCATTGTTCATAAGGTTGTTACGCTCAACTCTGACTCCGACTCTGGGACTGGCATTTCACGTTTAACTGGAAGATGACGGATTTGACTTCTTGACTCTCTTGACTTCTCAAAGGAGGATTGATACAGACGTCCGGTGCCGCCTGGATTGTTTGACTGATTCATTTTACAAGGTTGAAAAGCGTCTCAGAGATACATCGATACACCCTTTGCTTTTGTGTGAATGCGAATGTCAATATTTTACATTTTGTACTTTGGAATGCGTCAAGAATCCCAGAAAGTGAAACAATCCCGACCCTTATACCTGTTGCACTACATTTGAATGACTCATTGATACCTCTGTTAAATCGTTCATGTTGTTTTTAATGAGGAATGAAACTCTTCGCCGATATCATTTTTTTCATGAGCAAACGGCACAGCATGTTTAGTGAATAAAGAAGTGTCTTGCCCAAGGACCCAGCAAACAATCTGTCCTTCGCACCTGATTCGAAACAAAAAAAGTAAGACAATGTGAAGACGACGAGCGATAATTAGACTGCTATTTCTCATGACTTACTTAACCCGTACTTAAAGAAGGCGTGGCACATGATTCCGATGGATTATCTATAAGAAGCATCCTTGAAGTGTATTTGCCCTTGATTTGAGTCGCTGAGATGACGAAAGGCCAGTGGCATGGTGGAATGGATGAATTGATAAATCTTGTTTTTCCGTACGTTTCAGTGAAGGGACATTGCAGAGGCCTCTTGGTGCATTATGCTTCTTGTCAGCTGTCCTCACGTCTACAGAGATTTTGTTCTCTCCTTTCCGTGTTTTTTTTTTCTTTTTTTCGGGGGGACAGTCGGTGACACAGAAACTACCTCCGCTCTGGCTGTCATGTCAAAACTGATTTAGGGCGGTCCGTCTGAGTGCAAAGCGACTACTGTGTGTTCGGGAGCCGGGGAGGAATTTAAATCAGAGCAGTTTGGCTTTCACTAAACTGTTCATCCTGACATTAACATAATGAATATCGGATCACTCACCGGCGAGACCTGAATTTGTGTTTATAAAGCTTGAACAATAGTCATTTTCTGTCCCGAAAGCGGAATACCTAATCCTTAATGAATATATTCACAGCCCAACAGGGATTAGCATACCGTTTTGTTTTGGCACAACAATGACACAAGCGTTTAGTGAAGCGTCGCATATTTTTGGCAATATTTACAAAGCGCCAGACGTCAAACACACCGCCGGTGAATGATCCACAATAATCCCCAGTTGTTCCTAACCAAACAATTGGACAAATTGGATTTTTTGGTGGGTGGAAAGGGTTAATGTTTGGGTGAAACGCCTATATTATATCTGCAGGTGGAACCTTTGTTGTGCTAATGCTGCGTGGAGTAGGTCCATCCAATTCGCTGACACCTGCACAGTCCAAATAATGAGAGAGGAGCGGGTACAGCGGCTGAAAGCACGTTCTCCATGGCTGTCCCACTCACAAAGGCCGGCTATTGAATGCGTTTCCATAAAGGATGAAGGGGAAAAGGGCACATGAGGTAAATCTGGAGACTTATTTGTGATGAGTCAGCAGGGAAAAGCAGACAGCAACTTGTTTTTTTTTGTTACATTTTTAGAAGCTTTGTGGAGATGAGTACTTACTGTTGCCTGAATTTTGCAGCATGTTGGATAAAACCCTGAGGTGCATTTTTCCCGTCCTCGGCGTTCCTCACGACGCCACTGATTTGAAAGCATTCCGTTTGTTGAAAATGGAGGGTGCGCCAAGCAACACACGAGATGCTTAAAGGTCGCTCTGAGGTCAAAACATGAAACACTGGTCAATGAGTTTTCATGTGGAGCTTCAATTGTAAAGACGTCAGCGTTGAGAGTGTGGATTGAATGAGGAAAATCAATCTGGTTACCATGAGCATCAATCCACCAATCAATCTGTTATTACTATAGTTCTCATGAATAGATATGGGCTATGTTACATATCAAACACTTGTATACAAAACACTGTGTGGGTTGTTATGAAGATGATGATTTTATAACAGTAATACTAACGTGATATATTGAGTGTAGGAAAGAATAATTATACACTTTTGTGAGTGTTGAGTTAATGTAATGCATTGTGGCATCTCATGTATACATCTAACTACCGCAATGTCCCGCCTATAAGCCGCTACTTTTTTCCCACGCTTTGAACCCTGCAGCCAATGTGTTGTGCGTGTTTTGCCCAGGGAGTTGAGCCGTTGTATGTGTGGAAGGTACAGATACCTTTGTCCCTGTATTTGTTCTTGAACACTGTCTGCGTAGTTTTGTTTATATGGCTCGAAATAAAATATTCAATTCAATGGGAAACATGTTCAGTGAGCAGTGCTCTTACAAAAACAGTCAAATCAACTATTTGCAAACCATGAGTTGGTTCCCATGGTTTTGACAAAAATGCAAATGTATCCAACTCTCCCATTTCACCACTTCGACCCCACTGACCACACCTCTGAACCCCTAAACACGTACAGTACCTATTGAACCTATTGAACATGGCCGCCGGTCAGAGGCTAAAATGAGCATTGGGACCACTGTGCTCACTCTTGGACTTTTATTTCCCCTCTGACCACATCATGAGGCTACTAGGCCCAGATAATGATGAATGAACTATTGTCACATAGGAGCTTTCCTCTGTAGGCCCGGTGCATTGTGGGTAGTCGGGTGGACCCTCTGATGGATGATGCGGTTCCTCCATTAGTGTCCCCTTTCATTCACAATGGAGTCTGGGATTCTGTCGCGTGTAATCAATCGCCGACGGCCAACGGCACGTTTCGGCTCCATGTGTTGTGATGTGTCGCCTTTATTGCCGTGATTTAGACAGACATGGGGGAAACGATGACGTAAAGTTGACGTTAATTCCTTCACTCTGCCTCAACAATTAAAAATACTAAATACTTGCCTCCTTTACTTTACACTCAAGTGTCCAGATGCAGATTTCTCATGTTTGAATCACATGGGGCATTAAGTTTACACTCCACAATGGCCAGAGGTGCAGCGTTAGTCCAGAAAGCCAAAGATCGACCGAAGTGTTTTTACGCTCTCACTCTTCCACCAGTTAAGCAGAACATTTCACCTGATAAATAGAACAGCAGACAGGCGAGCATGGGCCGAGCCGTTCATGTTACCACTAAATGAAAGCTTTGTCCATGTTTCAGAACTGATTTGAATTGTCACTGGTGTCACTGGTGCTGTAGTCCCAATAACAGAGCACCTATCCCCTTTCCGCATCTGTATTTCCGCATCTGTATTTCCTAGCGGACAGTGCCGTTTGAACCGTGACAGAGAATAATGCTCGGTTACAGTGAGAAGTAGGCCAGCCCTGTAAGCTTCAGCCCCACTGGGACGAGAGCCAGCGCCGTTTAAATGGGAGAGAGTGGAGTACAGCATCGGGGTCAATATCCTGCTCCATTGTGGCGGAGCGTGATCTTGAAACAAAATACAGGAGTAAAACGCCTCAGCGGGAGTGAAGGGACCACCCGGGGGGTTGAAAACGAGAGCAGGACGAGTGCGACAGGGATAAACGGGAAAACAAGGAACGCGTGAGTAGCTATTTTGAAGTGACACGGGTTTGGAAGAGGGATATCAAAGGGTGGACGTGAGAGTTTTCTTAAATGAATGTGTCCTAAAGCCTCCATTTTCTCCGACAAAGATGTTAAAAAATGTCTGCCCAATATTACACTTGATTGAAGAAAATCCGAGACACTTTTGGACTTTAGAATCGCTCTTACACGAGTGTCGAGGCACGCGACGACTTCACTATCCACCGCTGAACCCAGACGATGACTTTCCCGCTAAAGCCTGATTAAGGTGAACATATTGGCCCCGTTTGCTGCTCCTTGATTGATAGATGGGGGACACCGTGAACCGAAGGGTTTCATAGATTTTCCTGTAACAAATGAGACAATTAACACTGTCCCCTCGCCAACTGTTATCTAAGACTTCCTGGGCTGTAATTGTTATTAGGAATCCCTCGGCAAACCAATCTTGGCTGGCATCTTAATTACACGTGTGCAAATGAAGCCGCAAAATCCCCCAAAATAAAGTATTTGCAACGACTTTATCTACAGCAGGGGTTCCCAAACTGTGGTACGCGTACCACATTTTGGAGAAAAAAAAGAATCACAATCTGATCAATATTGACCCGTTAAAACCGCCGCACGGGGAATGCGCTTATACAGGCGAGAGAGCAGTGTCCAAACCAGAGTGTGATGTTCAAAATGAGTGACAAAAGCAGCAGAGTCCTGGTCACTGGGACAAAGCAAAACACTCAGCTTTATCCATTCACACTATCAGCCTTGTTTCCAAAATAATCTGGCATTTTCATTTAATGTTTTTGTATTTACATATTCTTAATAGCCTTAATTACCCAAGACGAGCAACAAAAATATTGAATGTGGAAAACTTTGAGTTCACTGTAATAATGGAGGAAACCACCAGTTGGAGGTTTTTAAAGCGCTGCTATAGCAATAACCCTGGGGCTGTGTTCCTGGTACAGCAGTCACAGGTCTAACGCCAATAACAAGATAAATAGTTTAATATGAACGGTCAAGCCAATGTCCTCTTGTGTGTGCGTGTGCGTGCACACGGCACATAAGTGTACCTACTTTATACCCCAACCCCAACAGCTACATGACAGTTTTGTCTAAACAAATCACACATGCCTTCAGGTGCCACAACACCAAACCTAATCTGCATTTTAAGGTGACCTGCAGCAGGGAGCTCACCATGGGCCAGATGTCAGATCGCAGGATTCCACTTTGTCAAATAAATACAGACCAGTTGAAAGATTGTTACAATTCACGTTTTGGATCTTAACAAGGTTCCAAGTAGAACTTCAAAATGCAACAAGAAGTTGGCAGCTGATCAAACGTTTAGGACCACATCCCTTTAAAAGGCCAAATCTGTGCAAAAATATGGATTGCGTGTCAGTCAGGTATTCACACTGTCATAACATCCGGATGGCAAAGGAAACTTGTTAAGATTATGCAAAATGTGAATTTTTACAATCTACAATCTCAACTGGTCTTAAACGTTTGATCAGGACTATATCAGCTGCAAATTCCACATTATTTCCATTGATATGTAAATGGGTCTTTTAAAAGCATTTTTATCAGTGGCTGTAGAGTGTAAAGACTTCTCTAAGTGCGCTGGGAGAAGCTGTTGGATCGGCTGGAGCATTAGCTCTGGCTACTTAAGATCACTCAGGCTGAATGGAACAGGATGTTTAGAGAATCAACACAACAGCTTCTAATAGGCTTGTGTTGGATAACTATTTACCAGCATGGCATTGGAGGAGATCAGTAAAGTTGTGTGCCGCATCAAACTTCCGTTTCGGTTGTCCTTGGAGATTGGTTTAAATACATCCGGTCCAAAAATGTGGGGCACCTCTTTCCTCCTGTCCTGCGAGCATCTTCTTCCTGTCTGGTTCGTGAGCACAGCAGTGACTCAGCCCAGCGCCGACATGCAGGTCTGATTTATCCCATTAGAAGCACACACATGGCCCGCTGCACAGGAGATGACAGGAGACGGGGGAGACGTTTGCTCTGTGAGGCCGGGTAAACACCGCTGTCCAGGCCCCCATCGGCCCAGAACTGTGAACCACTCAATAGGAGTCAGCGGGCGGGCCACACGATACGATAAAGATAGCACTCACATTTCCCCCATTTGCCCCACATGCTTTTTGTTATTGTTGAAATAATGGATCTCTATGGAAAATATCTTTTTAGGGTGCCGTTTTTCATTTAAGCCAAGAACGGCCCGGGCCAATCATTATACCAACGGGAGTCCGCTGTTTTGTAATTTGTTACTGAGCTCCCCTTCAGAATGAACTTGATAGATGCACTCCTCAGGCTTCAAAACATTGTGGATTTAATTAAACGGTGTGATTGAACGTCCACGTTGCATTGCACAGTGGAAATTTACATCAGGAACACCAAGACAGATAAATGTTCTCACAAAGTCAATGTGTAAACAACTTGTATTGAGCTTTGATAGCCTTACCTACTGAGGCATATATTATTTCTAAAGGGAGAAGAGAAGAGGCTCGTCTCCTGCGCTGTGCAATACATACATGTCATCAGTGCTGAAGTATTTTTCATCAGTATGCCATAGGGGAGTGGGGAGGCGGATGATTTATTCAGCATGGCGGCTAACATCTCCAAACTAATGGAGGAATGAGCCGTCCTTTGCACCTGCTGCTACAACATCTTCATAAACATACTTGCACTGTACACTCTGTACTACCAAAAGAATCTGACAATATCGGTGCTATAGACACTAAATAAAAAGACAGTTTTGAGTGTGCTCTGTTAAGAATGAGTGGACTGTCTCTCTTTTAATCCAAGCCATTCACCCATTCTCTTCTCTTTTGGTTTAAAACAGCCCGTTTTGCTGTTTCTGTTCAAAAGGAGGAGGACACAGTGTCTAGAAGGCTCCGAGAAATATAGACATTATAGATTGTTGCCTCTCTCTTGCCTCCTGTCAACACAAGGCATTAAGACGTCCGTCAGTGTTGCTTTTCTGCCATTTACAAAAACATTTCACACTTGTTTTGTTTGGAGCAATCCACAACTTGCCGCTTCAGGGCGATAAAACATCCCTCTTATCTCCATTGTTATCCCCGCCAAAGACAAATTGCTTACGGTTCCCCATATTTTGAAAAGATGGGAGAAGAAGTTGAGAGCTGAAAGGAAAGATTTGTTATGCCTGGTTTTAAAGTTGAAAACCATTGTGTTGTGAAATTGGCAAAGAACGGATAAATCCACTTCTTGAAAGCTCTAACATTTTAGGTTTGTGTCATTTGGATATTCGTCTCTTTGTCTTTTCATGGCTCTTGGCAAAGTAATTCCGTCTTTGGCCGAGAAAGATGTTTTGCAGTGAGATGGTAGATTTACTTAGTTTTAAAGGGGTCTCCTCCGTATTTTCGAATTATGTGGCATCATACATAGAACCCTCAAGCGTCCACATTTTTAAAGCTTATAAAACATCCCTGGAGCTGTTCGCCACTCAAATGGCATTTATCACAGTGCCATGGTGAAATAAGGAAGGCTCGCATACTGTTTTTAGCATGTTTAAGACTTTGAAATGTAAACCAACAAGTCTTCTTCCCCACACAGAAAGGATTTCAACTGATTTGTCCACTTTACACTTGCACAAATCAGGGACGGGGGGCTAGTGGAAGACCGAAGAGGACATGTATCGGTCTAGTTGTTGACGTGAGTGAGGATGGGGTTATATTGAGATATCTAACCTCATCTGCACATTTCACTGTGATACTGCTGCCAGATTCATCATCAAACACGAGCTCCAAATGAAAAACATGCAAGTCTTATTAGAGAGTTAAGGGCAGACTGGTAGCCTGTGATTTTGAGTTTTGAGTTAGTCAAGCTCATCAAGTGTTTGAGCCAATAAATCTGTACGTGAAGTTTCTCAAAAAGTGTCTGGCTCTCTCCCATTAGGCCTTTTCAAACTGACATTGTAAACTTGTATTCCACATTGAGTTTCTGTTTGTTAGACCACAGGTGTGGTCTAACACCTTTATGCAGTATACAAAAATAATCCTTCATATTTAGCCCATAATCATCATCCACTCTGAAAATACATGCCCCTCACTGATTTACATCGTCATATTAGCTCCTGACGTCCCTCCAGTTTTTCATTTCCTACACCTTCTACAATAGATCTCATTTCAGCACTCAAATGACCAGCTGTACACAACTTGGCTTTTGCCAAATGACCAATCCTTTGTAGTTTGTATTCATTGCAGTGTAGAATGAATAGACTGTGTCTTTGCAACAGTATATCCATCCAGTCTCTGTTGGTTCTTACGGAAAAGAACATTAACTGTAGGGCAGACCTTTACAAACATGTCATAAACGACAATCTAGACACGTGCATAGTAAACATTATACTATACACTATATTATAGTAACTTACCACATACCTCTTACATTATCATACTGTCCCATCAGAGTTTTTGCACATTTGCTTTCAGCCCTCACATGATTTACTCTTCTTCCTCCACTTTGGTCATGACTTTGCTCCTGGCTCCTTGCCTTTGCATCTCCTCAAACCCAGATCACTGCTCGCCTCTGTGCGCTGGTCTCTGAGATGTTGCCCCTTCTAGTGGACTTTAATATTTGATGGGCTGGGATTGACTGACTGAAATCTTTGCGAGCAAGTCGTCAATATCCATCAGTGAAGAAGTACATGGGGAGACTGTGTTGTGCATGGCCATTGACAAATGGCTAACGCTAATACAAATGTTTACGCTGCTCTCTCTGTTCAGAATGGTCCTCTCTGCAGCTCAGAGAGGAGGGGGCGAGGCGGAGGACCTTTTCGTCTATGGGGGACCCATGTGTTTCTTTTGCCTGGAGAAGGCTGGCTCTAATTGGGCGGCCCATTACACCAGCCATGGAGAGAGCGCTGACTCAGCCGAACATTGCGCCCCCGGGTTCACGAGCAAAGAAAAGGAGAAGGGATTTCTGGTTTTAGTTGTGACATTGTTCCAAGCGCCGAGCTGCACTATAGCAGTAACAAGTGCACGTCTCACGGGAGGTTCTTGACTCAGAGATTCGTATTGGTGTTGTGCACATTTAGCTTCGATGATGAATAGGTTAGGTCCTCATTCAAATCCATTCTTTGTCTATTGCAAAAGATCACTATTAGCAGAGAGAAGCAGGTGAGTTTTCATTCTGGCTTTAAACGGGGCAGGCCAGTGATGGCTCAACTCTACAGGTTAGACTTTAAAGACATTTTAGTTGCTGTTGTGGCATACTTACAGCGGGGACCATTATGTTTACATACACTTTATAAAGAGACATTTGCATTTTTTCTCACTGTCTGACATGAAACCAGAATTATCCTTTTTTTTTTTTGGTCAATATAAATTAAAACAAATATTTCAATTTGTTAAATGCCAGAAGAGTGAAAGATAGAATTTTCTACAATCTTTTGTATTACTTTTTACAAAACCAAAGGTTTACATACATTTCATTAATATTTGGTATCATTGCTTTTAAACTGTATAACTTGGATCAAACGTTTTGGAAATCCTTCCACAAACTTCTCACAATAGTTGGCAGGAATGTTGATCCATTCCTCAAACAGAAGTGGTTTAACTGAGCCACATTTGTAGGCCACCTTGCGTGCACATGCCTTTTCAGCTCTGCTCGTACATTTTCAACCGGATTGAGATCAGGACTTTGTGATGGCCACTTCAAAACATTGACTTTGTTATCCTTAAGCCACTTTGTAACCAGTTTGGCCGTTTGCTTTGGTTCATTGTCCATTTGGAAGACCCATCTGCACCCAAGCTTTAACTTCCTGGCTGATGTCTTGAGATGTTGCTCCAATATTTCCACATAGTGTTTTTTCTTCATGATGTCATCTATTTTGTGATGTGCACAACAACAACCCCACAGCATGATGCTGCCACCCCTTTATTTCACAGTTGGGATGGTGTTTCTCAGGCTTGCAAGATTTCCCCCTTTTTCCTCCAATGGTCATTATGGCCAAACAAGACCACAGGATATGTCTCCAAAAATTAAAATCTTTATCCTTTACTTATTTGCAATCTGGCTTTTTTAATGTTTCTTTTAGGGTAAGAGCTTATTCCTGGCAGAGGACCCTCTCAGCCCAAAATGCTAAAATACTGTGTTGTGTCCGCTCCAAATGCTTTCTTTGAAGAGTGGTTAATTTCCCACATGGATATAAAGGTCTCGTTCTCAGGTATTACCCACACAATAATGTATTCTTAATTGTGAATAATGATATATGAAGTGTTTGTGCCTTCATTATCCCACATGGAGTGGAGGAAGGTTCAGGGCAAAGGTTTCCAGAGCAGTGGTGAAGGGACGGGGCTACTTTTACATATGGAAAATAGGATATTATGGGAGTACATGGAGCTGTGATACTCAGATTATTGGACTATAACCGGAAACACCTAGAAGAATTCACAGGACTCTGCATATTCAGTCATAAAGTCTTCAGGGAGTTTTCCATCCTAGAAAGAAGTTCTTATTCTGTCATCTGTACCGGTTTGCAGACATCACGTTTCTCACCTGAGAAACGTGATGACGGCTTAAGATGTTTCCCTTTTTCTATACTGACATTAAATATAAAGTGTAAAATGTACCAAATTTCCTGTATTAACTCAAGAAACAAAAAGTTAGTCAAATAAAGAAGTTCTTTAAAATAACCCTTCAACATAATTACCAAACTGGAAATATGGCTGCATAGGTCCTGATTTGTGAAAATGGCCCTGAAATGTACAATTTCCCATATACATACAGTGCCTTGCGAAAGTACTAATACACCTTGAACTTTTGCACATTTTGTCATGTTTACAACCCTAAACGTAAAAGATTTTATTTTGAGTGTTTTACTGAAAGTGCACACACAAGTAACAGACAACTGTGAAGTGAAAGCAAAATGATACATGACTTTCTTCAATGAAGGTACTTGATTCATCTTCTGTACTCAGTAGTTGAAGTCTTCGAACGTTTCGCCTCTCATCCAAAAGGCTTCGTCAGCGATACATGACTTTGTTACTTTTCAAAAAATAGAAAAGTGAAAAGTGGGGCGTGCATAAGTATTCATACAGCATGACTTAATACTTTGTGGAACCCCCTTTTGCTGCGATAACAGCAGCAAATCTTCTGGTGTATGACTACAAGGTTAGCACATCTAGAGACTGACATTTTAGCCCATTCCTCTTTACAAAACAACTCAAGCTCTGTCAAATTAGAAGGGGAGCGTTTGTGAACAGCAGTTTTCAGATCTTTCCACAGATTTACAGTAGGATTTAGGTCAGGACTTTGACTGGGCCATTCTAACACATTAATATGTTTGTTTTAAACCATTCCATTGTAGATTTAGCTTTGTGTTTAGGGTCATTGTCCTGCTGGAAGGTGAATCTCCGCCCCAGCCTCAATTCTCTTGCTGACTGCAGCAGGTTTTCCTCCAAAATGTCTCTGTATTTGGCTCCATCCATCTTCCCAGTCCCCGCTGAGGAAAAGCAGCCCCATAGCATGATGCTCCCCCCACCATATTTGACACTGGGGATGGTGCACTCAGGACCATGAGCAGCGTTAGGTTTGTGCCATACATAACGTTTTGCATTTGGGTAAAAAAGTTAAATTTTTGTCTCATCTGACCAAAGCACCTTCTTCCACATGGTAGCTGTGTCCTCCATATGACTTCTAGCAAACTTCAAACGGGATTTCTTATGGCCTCCTTTCAATAATGGCTTTCTTCTTGCCACTCATCCATGAAGGCCAGATTTGTGTAGAGTACGACTTATAGTTGTCCCATGTACAGATTCCTCCAGCTCAGCGGCAGTACGTCCAGAGCTATCTTGGGGCACTTGGTTGTATCTCTTACCATTGCTCTCCTTGTTCGGTCTGTTAGTTTAGGTGAGATGTTCAAATCTTGGGAAATCTTTGTATAACTTAACACTGCTTTAAACTTCTCCACAGCTTTATCCCTGACCTCTCTGGTGAGCTCCTTGGCCTTGATGATGTTGCTTAGTGACCAATACACTCTGACCATAGCTCTGAGGCCCTCACAGAACATCTGGAATTATACTGAGAGTAGATTACACACAAGTGGCCTCTATTTAATGGTTAGGGCAAGGTGTGAACTTTCTGCAGTCATTAGGAATGTTATAAAGGCAATTTAATGCACTCAGACAAAATGCTGTATGAATACTTATGCACACCCCACTTATTACTTTTCTATTTTTGAAAAATAACAGAATCATGTATGATTTTGCTTTCACTTCACAGTTGTCTGTTACTTGTGTGTGAACTTTCAGTAAAACATTCAAAATAAAATCTTTACGTTAAACATGACTAAATGTGCAAAAGTTCAAGGTGTATTAGTACTTTCGAGAGGCACTGTAACTAGAGAAATGTTGATAACTACTGAATGTGTATAGTCTTAAAGTCCCCTTCCTAAAAGTAAATAGAGATCCCAGTAATTGCCGACTCTAGCAGTTAGAACATGGTGGAGGTCACAGAGCCATGGCCTTGAGGTGAAGCTGTAGTTTGAGGCTATGTTCCACAGCAGCTTTTATTCAGTGGTGCATTATGGGAGTCTTTGTGCGCTGTGTTCTCAACTGCCTTCTGTCTGTAAACTTAATTACTCTGTCCGCTTTACATTGACAGGGCTGGTGACGTTCACATTGTGGTGCCTGTTCACTCCAGTCACAATAATGTGGCCAGTGTCGACAGAAAGGGCAACTGGCATAATTCTGACAAAACATAAACTCTAAGATAGGTATCCACATAATAAAAACGCTAGGTATAACACTAGAAGACGGGTCACACTCTTTTGGTTTAAACGTATTTAGCAAAAACATATAGTTATAGTGATGCTTTTATAGACTTAAAAATCTGAAGTGTTGGGGAAAATACCTCAAAATGAAGCAGTATGGTATTTTATATGGCATTTATATTCTAGCGTATTCTTCCACTCTTCCCTCACCATTCTTGGGCTGAACCTTGAGATAGTGCATTGCCTGATCAATAAGTGCAGCACTTTACTTGTAATGATACATTCAAAGACCGCCTGTAGCTCGTACAGAAGACATGACCGGAGTGTGCTCTATCACACAGATCTGTGGAGAGCTGAGATTGTCTGGGGAGTTGGCTGTGGGAGAATCAATGGTAAAATAAAAGGTGGATCTGTGCAGCGTGTCAAGGCTATTGACAAATGAAGTAATCCTATTACATAGCATTGTGAACGCTGGGCCTGTAGCTGTGGAGCTGTCAGAGCCGTTTCTAATCTGAACAGTTTAAAATGGAAGAAGATTTGACACTTTGTCTTATAAAACCACCTTTTGTCATAAATGCTCCACAAAATTGTGTTTTACTAAAGACATTAGGTAGAAATCTGTCCTGTCTGAGCCCATGAGATGATTTTCTGTTTTACAGTGGCCAGATTTTGCAGATTTGAGGTTTTCCTTTGCTGCTTTTAATTTTTCTTTGTCTGATTAGTCGTCGGTGCAAATCTTACGACCTAATGTGCCCATCTCACTATTCCGTCGTCTTCTATCTACGGTTTCCGAGAGATCCAGCACCGTACAGTAGGTGGAAAAGACTCTTCGTGTTCTTTGACATTATCTGGTCATTTGCGAAAATTGCTACGCTGCAGGGAAGGCTCTTCACTTTGCTCCTGGCGGTTTAAATAATTGGACTCCTATAGAAACGCCTCTCTGCCTCATACATACAATATGGCGAACCAGACATTGTGTTTGAAATCTTTTGTGGAAATCAGACTGCAGGAATAAGTGTGCTTATGGGCCTCTCCAGTTTTCTGTTTTTTAAGTCAATCACAATCACGCTCAAATAAAAACAAAGCAAACATTGTCAGGAAGAGGAGTTTATCTGTGAAGAAAATACCAAAACATAAACATCCGGACGTGCTCAAAATGTCCATTGTGAACTGAATATCTTTGCTATTGCAATGCTAGAAAAGTATAGATATTTTCCCCAAATCTCACAGCCCTATCTTGCAATGCTGATCGATCTTCTCCCACTGTAGAGAAAAGTAGGTTGCCCTGGATTGTTCTCAACCCTTAACCTCCATTGACCTCAGCAGTGACTCCAGGGGGTCCTTTGTGTCCTTGACCTTTCTGAGACCTCTCCATTCTGTTTTGAGTACAGTCTGTTCCTCCATGGGATATTTGACGTGCAACCTCCATTCCAAGTTGGTGTACAGCACCTGAAAAAGTGTCTTGTCATTATTTTGCAATCAAATTCGATTAGATTTAAGGAAATGGCTCTGCGCGCGAAGGACAACAATGTTTTTCTCTTTTGCCAAAGTGAGCGGATATGGTAATTTCCATCTGAGTCCCACATGGAATGGGATGTGATGAAATATGATGATCTAGTGCTTCATCGGATCACAGCTCATATCCGCTGATGTTCATTTGATACTCAGGGCATTCAAGATCAGGGGAAGTGAGGGTCATTTAGGAATATAGCAGATATTTTTGATAACAGAAGATGAAGAAAACTGGATTATCTGAGATGTCAAAGGTGTTAAAGCTACTGTAGAGTGTTTAAGCAAAGACATGGTGAGGCTGTAGCTATATTTCCCCCACACTGGGCCACATTTCCTGGTGTCTAGTGTTTTTCTTCCACTATTATTGATTACGCCGCATAGAAAAGCTTTCGACAAAGCAGTTCCTTTCACCTGGCCAGAGCTAATTGCCGAAGCCAGTTCTAGTGGTCTTAATTGGTGTAGGGATGTAACGATTTTAATATGCGTATGTGAATTGATGTAAAAAAATACAAATAATAATAATATTAAAGCCACTCTCAGCTACTCCATTTTTCCCTACCGGAATAGCTGTATTCTCACATTGCATTGTTAGAAACAACGAGCTAACTTTTTCCCAAGGCAAGCTCCAAACCTCCTCCTGCCTCAGCCCCCAACACACAACACACCATGTAAACACATACACGTATTGAAGCAGCAGACGCAGCTAAAGTTAGCGGCTACGAGATTAGCATTAGCAGCTAACGCAGAGTTTAACATTATGACAGAAGTTTACCAAAGATCGTAAACTGACAAACATCTGACCAACCTGCTCTGACTCTGCTGAAATCCTCATCAAATGTCCGTTTGTCAAATAATCCAATATCTACAGGAGCTGTCATGTCTTTTTCCTCCTTATGATGACAAAGGCTGCACCGGGAGGCAGTGAGGCCATTGAAGTAAATATATGGAAGAGGCATGCTGTCCCAGCACCTATCTCTTTCAATGGTTGTGTTCAGTGGCGCATGGAACCAGTTTCATCCGCCATTACGGCCCATGGTCCCGTATGACGCGTCACCTGTATCTATGCTCCCTACGGCCCAAGAGGGTGAAGGCAGCAGGCAGCGGGAGCGGCACGGCTGCCGACGAAGCCTCAGAGCGGACGCCATTACGCTGTAAGTCAAATCTCTTAATATCATCGTTCTTTAAATACAAAATGAATGTTTAAGGCCATTTCAAGCGATGAAGCTACTATGTTAAGATGACTTGGGGGGTCAGTTTTTCAGTGCAGGGCTTAATAAGCTCGATATCTCCGCTCTTGTACAACAACCGTAGCATCGGCACTTTGAACGTACGTCGCCGCGCTAATGTACTCTCGCTCGGCCACTTTTCTGAGAAGTTTCGTAAGTGCTGGCCGTCTTCATATTGCGACAGAAATGATAAAAATCTAGTTTTTACTTCACTGTATTTGCTAGTATAACCTCACAACTAGAATTGTTTGGCTGAAATACAAAGAAGGAGCTCTACAAAAGTGTTCTATATTGCATTATCATTAGTATAATTTGAAGTATTGTTTTTATACAGCATTTATCTGTACTGGATCCAGGGCAGATGCAGAAATCATTCATATTTTGTTATGTTTCAATATAGGTTTTATTGGTACTGTAGCTACGTTATCTGAAAAGTATAAACATCACCACTGAAGTAACTTAAATGATTTACCATTTGTTTTTTTTATTTTGTTTATTTACAGAGAAGTTTGTGGTGGATGACAGCGTTTCCTAAAACAGGACTGAGCCCCCACGAGGCAGACCTGCTCAGGGGTATAGTTCAGAGATGGTCCTTCATACACATCCAAGGTAAGTTGTTGTAAAATATCTCCACTTTAAGCTCATGCCAAAGAGTTGGGTATATTCGAAAACGAATTTTCCCTCGGGGACAATAAACCAAACTAACTCAATTCTTCTGATATGTGCATGTCCTTTGTGTCTCTGCAGGACGACTGACCACAACCATCAGTTTCTGCACAGGAGGAGCTGCCCAGCCACTTGCTCCACCTCACTCTGAAGGACTTGTGGTCTCTGTGCAGCTCACTCTGGGTGTAAAAGGCTCCACAGCTCTGGGACTAGAGCTCACTCTGGGTGTAAAAGGCTCTACAGCTCTGGGACTAGAGCTCACTCTGGGTGTAAAAGGCTCTACAGCTCTGGGACTAGAGCTCACTCTGGGTGTAAAAGGCTCTACAACTCTGGGACTAGAGCTCACTCTGGGTGTAAAAGGCTCTACAGCTCTGGGACTAGAGCTCACTCTGGGTGTAAAAGGCTCCACAGCTCTGGGACTAGAGCTCACTCTGGGTGTAAAAGGCTCTACAGCTCTGGGACTAGGGCTCACTCTGGGTGTAAAAGGCTCTACAGCTCTGGGACTAGAGCTCACTCTAGGTGTAAAAGGCTCTGCAGCTCTGGGACTAGAGCTCACTCTGGGTGTAAAAGGCTCCACAGCTCTGGGACTAGAGCTCACTCTGGGTGTAAAAGGCTCCACAGCTCTGTGACTAGAGCTCACTCTGGGTGTAAAAGGCTCTACAGCTCTGTGACTAGAGCTCACTCTAGGTGTAAAAGGCTCTACAGCTCTGTGACTAGAGCTCACTCTGGGTGTAAAAGGCTCTACAGCTCTGTGACTAGAGCTCACTCTGGGTGTAAAAGGCTCTACAGCTCTGGGACTAGAGCTCACTCTGGGTGTAAAAGGCTCTACAGCTCTGGGACTAGGGCTCACTCTGGGTGTAAAAGGCTCTACAGCTCTGGGACTAGGGCTCACTCTGGGTGTAAAAGGCTCTACAGCTCTGGGACTAGGGCTCACTCTGGGTGTAAAAGGCTCTACAGCTCTGGGACTAGGGCTCACTCTGGGTGTAAAAGGCTCCACAGCTCTGGGACTAGGGCTCACTCTGGGTGTAAAAGGCTCTACAGCTCTGGGACTAGAGCTCACTCTGGGTGTAAAAGGCTCTACAGCTCTGGGACTAGTGCTCACTCTGGGTGTAAAAGGCTCTACAGCTCTGGGACTAGTGCTCACTCTGGGTGTAAAAGGCTCTACAGCTCTGGGACTAGAGCTCACTCTGGGTGTAAAAGGCTCTACAGCTCTGGGACTAGAGCTCACTCTGGGTATAAAAGGCTCTACAGCTCTGGGACTAGGGCTCACTCTGGGTGTAAAAGGCTCTACAGCTCTGGGACTAGAGCTCACTCTGGGTGTAAAAGGCTCCACAGCTCTGGGACTAGAGCTCACTCTGGGTGTAAAAGGCTCTACAGCTCTGGGACTAGAGCTCACTCTAGGTGTAAAAGGCTCTACAGCTCTGTGACTAGAGCTCACTCTGGGTGTAAAAGGCTCTACAGCTCTGTGACTAGAGCTCACTCTGGGTGTAAAAGGCACTACAGCTCTGGGACTAGAGCTCACTCTGGGTGTAAAAGGCTCCACAGCTCTGTGACTAGAGCTCACTCTGGGTGTAAAAGGCTCCACAGCTCTGGGACTAGAGCTCACTCTGGGTGTAAAAGGCTCTACAGCTCTGGGACTAGAGCTCACTCTGGGTGTAAAAGGCTCCACAGCTCTGGGACTAGAGCTCACTCTGGGTGTAAAAGGCTCCACAGCTCTGTGACTAGAGCTCACTCTGGGTGTAAAAGGCTCTACAGCTCTGGGACTAGGGCTCACTCTGGGTGTAAAAGGCTCTACAGCTCTGGGACTAGGGCTCACTCTGGGTGTAAAAGGCTCTACAGCTCTGGGACTAGGGCTCACTCTGGGTGTAAAAGGCTCCACAGCTCTGGGACTAGAGCTCACTCTGGGTGTAAAAGGCTCTACAGCTCTGGGACTAGTGCTCACTCTGGGTGTAAAAGGCTCTACAGCTCTGGGACTAGAGCTCACTCTGGGTGTAAAAGGCTCTACAGCTCTGGGACTAGAGCTCACTCTGGGTGTAAAAGGCTCTACAGCTCTGGGACTAGGGCTCACTCTGGGTGTAAAAGGCTCTACAGCTCTGGGACTAGGGCTCACTCTGGGTGTAAAAGGCTCTACAGCTCTGGGACTAGAGCTCACTCTGGGTGTAAAAGGCTCTACAGCTCTGGGACTAGAGCTCACTCTGGGTGTAAAAGGCTCTACAGCTCTGGGACTAGAGCTTACTCTGGGTGTAAAAGGCTCTACAGCTCTGGGACTAGTGTCTCAGGCTCGTGGTGGTTCCATCTGAGGCACTTCAGACAGGCCTCGGGTCATTACAAGATTTGCTCAATGATTTTGAATTGCACATGTTTAGCTAAGGCTTTCTAATAATTATATTCTCATAATAGTAACTCAATATTTATTTATGTTGGGAATAAGTCCGGCCTATTAGCAAAAAAATTTTTTTGTCTGCAATATTATTATTATTTTTTTTTTTATCTAGGTACAGGTTGTAGATAAGAATGTATGACTTTATAGTCCAATAGTATTCAATTTCTAGTGTTGGTTAAGTAAAAATAATTAGACATCTAAAAGTATGTAAACAGTTTAACAACTGTTCATTCTCTCTTTGATTGTGATGTTTCTGATCAGAACAACTTCACTACAGCTGTTTATTCACCCACTGAGGTCCAAAGAGATATTTGTTGAAATAAATACGATTCAATATATATATACAAGCAGTAGCAAGTCAAATGTAATGCTTTTTAATGCGCAGATACTATATTTTAATGTAAAAAAACACAGGGAGAAAAAAAAGCATATTTCATTTCTTAGGATTTGCAAACATTGAATCAAACAGAGGAAAGATAATTGGACAAAACATGACACTTTTAAGCAAAAAAACAAACAAAAAACAATTCAGCCAAAACTGCAGCTGCACATGTTTTAGACCATAAATGCCAGCCCTGTGAACATGCAGGTGGGCAGTGTTACCTTTTTAAGACTATGATTGTTGGAACACCAGTTATAAACTCATTGAGGAACTCTAACTCTGTCGGCAAATGGCAGATACAGCATCATGTGACACATTTCTGTTTGAACTGTGGCATAAGGCGTTTAAATCTTTTGTTATTTTAGAAGGAAAAACAGGTCAACATTCAAAGTTCTTTCTCTCTCAAATGAAAGTGTAACTTTACCAGAATACAGTTACTCAAATGAGTATTCTAAATACATGTACTCAGTTACTTCCCAACACTGCAGGTGGGTTTGAACAGTGTGATGAGGGACACACATGCACACTGACATACAAAGAACACATTTAACAAGAAAAAAAAAAATCACAAAAACAAAACAACGTGATCCTACCTCAAAGAATGGGCCCTGACATGTGTGCAAGTTAATATGCCTAAATCACTGACACAAAAAATACCGTATTGTTGTCTGCTTGGCTCAGTGGTTTGACCGCTTAGACCGAACGGGGAAGACTCGTTCATGAGTCTTCACGCACACATGTCAAAATGATTATAATTCACTTTCATGTCTTGTAATTTTTTTGTAATGTGAAGTTCTCTTACTGAGGCAGTTGCAGTTTGTCATATGGACAAAAATGCAGATGTTAAAACAAAACAAACATTTGTATGAATGAGTCATATTCATTTTCTTTAAAAAAAATCGGGGACTTAAAATTGGAAAGTGAATCGAATCGGGGCTTGAGTGAATCGTTACATCCCCAGTGGAGTGTAATAGTGTGATTTGGCCCATCCTTCCCTCTGTGTGTTTTATCTCAGGGGTGTCTGCCCGCTGTGAGGGAGATGGACTGTCCTCCCTCCAGTGGGGACCCAGCTCTAATTGGCAATGTGAGATTTTGTCAGAGGAAACGTTTTTTTGGGAGGGAAATAGAGTCAGACTTTAAACTGCAGACCTCAAAGCTCCCGGGATTTGAAGTTCAAGTAGAAAACAAGACTTGCATGTTGGCAGTGGAATTGATCGTGAAATCAGCCTATGTGGATTGGAAGAAATGCTGGTGGTTCAGTAAATGTCATAATAATCATTTATTTAACAGAGATGTATGTACATCATTGTGTTCACGTTTTAATCTGTGCAATAACTAAATGAGCTGGTGGGGTGAGATTTGCCTATTGCCAACCCACTGGCATCAAGTGATGAAGGCTTGAGTGAGTGCTACACAGAACTGTTGTCTGTTTGTTAGAATGATCACTGTTGCTGTTTGTAGATGCTGTTCTGTTGGCTTCAGCGTGCACTGGGACGGTTTGCAGCCGAGTGTGGCTATAATGAAAATCAGCACCTCCAAATCTGAGGCCATGGTTCTAACCTGGATAAAGGTGGTTTTCTCTCTCTCATGAGATCGACAGATTGATCGGTGGCTGTATTGGACTGTTGTGGTAAAGAGGGAGCTGAGTCCAGAGGCAAAGCTCTCGGTTTATGGCGTTCCTACTCTCACTTATGGTCATGGGACTTTGGTCATGACCGAACAAAAAAGATTGAAGTAAAGATCTGTTCTGGATAGCTCCTGGACGCCGTCCCCAGCAGGTGTTTGGGCATGTCCGATGGGAGGAGGCCCTGGGGAAGACCCTGGACACACTGGAGGCACTTTGTGAGAAGATGAATGACAGTGTGTGATGTTTTTTTCCCTACTCTGTTTGCACAGTGGCTGATGCTTTCAGTTAAAGTTTGAGTTTGTGAGCCTAAAGCCTGTGTCACTGCTTGCACGCCTGAATAATTTATGTCCGTGAGCCATGAGGGAAATGTCTCTCTCCTCTTTCCCAGCACTTTGTTCAATATTACATCCCGCTGCTTCTGGGGAGAGTTCAGAGGAGATTATCTGGGTTTGTACAATTACAAAGTCTGTCTTTTAGTTGGATTCTCTGCTGTAGCTTGGAGCATAAGGGACGATTTCCGGATGGATTAAAAAAGGACTTCGACAGTCTTTGTGGCTGAATCTCGTAATCTCTTCAAACTGCTGCATTATTGTATGTCCCCTATTTTTATGCATAAAATGCCTATATATTTCCATTTGAAAACATGAAATAATCAAGAACAAGACATGATTTCTCATATTTGCATCAGGAATCGGCAGAAAAAGTTTCCAAAATTATGATTTTCCCGACTCACCTGCAGTCTCACGCCTTTATTTCCTTTAATTTCTGCATAGGTAATGCTGCGTTCCCCACACAGCCTCAAACGGACTTCATATCTCTTCATAGCGGCCCCAGAGGAATAGCTGTCCGCATGCTCCCAGTGCCCGGTAATGGCATGCTGCTATCTGCCTCCACCCCGTGCTGAAATAAAATGACTTTTCTCCACATGGCTCTCCTTGACTGCTCAAGCCTCGGCACTCACCCGTCCTGTCTGTGTCATCCCGCGTTAAAAGTCACTTTATATGGAGACAGGAAGCAAGGACTGGGCCTTATGCAACATGCTGCTGTCCATTCAAACACACATCGTCCGAGAACCCTGACCTCAAAATTAAATAGGCCCCATTTTAGTCCCATTTTTGTTCACTTCTCCATAAAGTTTCAATAAAAGACGACCTGTGGAAATCCTAATATTTCTGTGATGGCTTTTGGAACTTAATGATTTGCAAATTGGATGAGAGCAGTGAAAGCATTCATAGCCCAGCTGGGTAGACCGTAACCCCTACATCGGAGCTTCGCCGCAGTCCGTTAATTGCAACATTACTTGTTTATGAGCGGCCGAAGGCTTGTCTAACTCGCTGTGAACTGGGGCTGGCTGAAATGATACTGCAGTTTTAAATCTGACTTTCGTTTTCCTCTGCTTTTAGCGAAGATTTCTACCCTTCGTCATACCAAGTCTCTGCGGCCGGATGGGAGCCACAAGATATTTGACTGCAACTTCAAACATATTTTATAAGCTTTTGGAATGTCCTTCTCTCACAAATATTTATTTAGTGAATGGAAAACATCTTCAGTTAGATTAAAGGCTCAAAGAGAATGTTTAGAAGAGCTCTCTGTTGTTGTGGGCTCATAGCAACATCACACAAACAGAACAGGATTAGGTTATTTTTTGTACAGATTGTGTACATTTGAGGATTCCTGTTTTTGAGGTAGTATTGCGTAGTGTTTTATTGCGTGATGTGTAAAGTCGGGGATAAAGCTTTTCATGGTTTAGATCCTGTCTTTGAACCATCGCACAGTGTAGACGAGTGCAGACTTGCAATGTGTCATCTCATCATGTTCTGAACAGTTCAACGTGTGTTTATCGCAGCGCCACCGATTTGCTAGAATGCCCTGAGATAAAAATGAAACTTATTTTGTGTTTTTTCATGCCCACTGTTGCTTGCAGAGGACACTCCAGGCCAATTCGAAATCTTCCTCTTTGGGATCCAATGTTATGAATGGAATGTTACCATAGAAATACTTTTTTAGGGGGAACTATTAACATCGTCCATACGCAACATTAGCTTAAAACAATCTAAAGAAAAGTGGAGGAAAGACCCACGGTCGCTGCCCTTTGCCTCTCGGATGTGCCATACCCTGAAGTCGAAGCAGCTCTTTGGTAGAAGTTGCATAGATGACTTGAGTTGATGAACTGGTGACATTTCGATATCTGCATTTCACCCAGTGTGGTTCATCCGCCCATCTTTATCGCCCTCCAGCTCTTCCCTCTGCTCCCCGCCTCCCTCAAGCACTCTCGGCTCATTCTTCACCGCTGCCCCTTGGCCCAAAGGCACTTACGATATTTTCCAGTAGCAAGAGGCTCTAGACCCATAATCTCCGAATGTGCCCCTTTTTTCTCCTGTGAAAGTGTGAGATGTGGCTGGAATGAATTGCTTTGTACCAGGCCATATAGAAGTCCGGTGGAATGATGTCTCTCTCTCCTCACTCCCGTATGAGGGAGCGGCCCCCGGTGGGACATCCCGTGGATTGATTCCAGTCTGAGTAATGGGGAGCTTGTGAGGGGGCTGGATCTGTTGTGGCTACAGGCTGAATATCAATAAATGGAGAGTGTCCAGAGGGCAATAGGATTTAAAGTCTGATATACTGCCAATGCAAGTATATCTGCTATTAATCCAATAGCAGTGGTTTTTCAAAGTAAAAGCTGCTAAAGCTTCAGAGGATCAGGGTCTCAGTACTGCCCTGCGGTTTCACAACTGAAAAATAATGAATGTATTATTACATAGAAGTCAACAACATTGTAAGCATTTCAACAATGCGATCTCTCAATGTTGATGCATTCCTAAATGTACCAACCTCAAGCCGGTCCAAAAGCGATTAAATGTGAACCTGCTCGAAGGCATTCCATGATCAATGGGGTTTTAATGACCCGCTGTCTCTGCTGCTCCAGTAGCTTCCCTCTCTAACATACATCTGCAGTGCTGATCCAGAATTACAATGTTAAGATGCAGGAGTATTCTCACTGGCTGTAGTTGTATGTAATGATTGGAGATTTTCGTGTGTGCTGCTGCCAAATGGATTTTAATGGAGTTGGCTGCATGTGAGAATCAATATTTAGCTCAGCTCTGGTGTTCCCTAATGCAACAGTAAACTGTTTAACCATAACGACTCGAGCTCCAACTCACTCTTCGTTCAATGTGACTTAATGGGGAAATATGCCAAGAACTCTGGACTTGAAACAAACTTATTAACAGTACATTGGTTAGAAATATGAAATTTGTTTCATCATCATCTTTTTCTTATTTTTATTTACTTTACAAATAAAGTTCATCCTTCCCTTCTATCTTAGATCAATCATCTACGCTCATATGTTTTGAGAAAAGTAATCTCCCTTTCACAACTAGTTCCCACATCTCAGGGCCAAATCTTGTGCCAAACGCTAAGATGGTCTTTGTCTTGTGCAATCTCCTATAAAGGCGCTATGAGCAGCTGCATTTGTTACGCTGTGTGTGTGCCACTGTGCTACGTTTACCTCCTGAATGAATGAAGAGCATCGGCGGCTCAGTCCAAAATCCAAGGAGCACGTTTCACAAGCGGGGTGCATCGCAAACGTTCTCGTCAATTCAGCCCTTCCAACAATCCTTCAACTGTAGCGCAACTACTGCATACCTCTGCAACGTCTCCGCAGCCAATGTGACACTTTCGGATCCATCAAATCCTTTTCATTTGGTAAATTTGTGCCGGATTTTGGCTGCATGCAGTTGGGCGGAGGGACAGCTTTAATTCTTTCAGCTTTATTAAACATTGTCCATGTTATCAAGCTTTTGTGCGCCATTCCTCCATCAACAAAGGATTATCTCATCTTCTACTGCTGAGGAGTCACGATGACACTAAAGTCTAGTATTAATACCTTTAACACATTTCATATGATACAGACCCATTGCCAGTTGTTCTGTGCACGGCGCGGATATAATGCCGCAGAGTAAATTGTTGTTCATCTAAAAGGCAGGGCTTTGATAAATTATGTAGTCCACCCGCTGGCTCGTGTGATTGTTTCAACTTTGTTTTGCAAATGGTGCAGTTGTAAAATATGATTTGAGTTGATACAGAAGCTCAAAGACTCGTTTCGCCTGGTCTCTAACCACTAACCATACATTATTTGTACATGGCTGGAACTCCTCTTACACCCTTAATGAATCTTTCCATATCGAGATCATTTCCATGAAGTAGTTGCGCTGCGTTTGGATCGGTTTCATGGCTCGTCCTCGGCCATATGAAAATGTTTGGTGCTAGTTTTGAACAGTGACGTGTAACAAATGGCGCCTTCGCTGCTCGTCCACAGCAGCGGTCCCTCGGTCATGTTAAACGTCTCTCCATCACCAAACCACACAGACTTGGATGGGGAATATGCCGCCTGATTTGATGATTCTTCTGAGGAAAGGACGCTCTCAAGCAAAACGTGGTCAGGAGTGGTGAAGGAGTTGGACCTGTTGGTCTTTGT
This sequence comes from Proterorhinus semilunaris, assembly GCA_021464625.1. Classification (NCBI taxonomy): domain Eukaryota; kingdom Metazoa; phylum Chordata; class Actinopteri; order Gobiiformes; family Gobiidae; genus Proterorhinus; species Proterorhinus semilunaris. Next base: position 10,138,745 of record CM038359.1, read on the forward strand.
AATCCTGTCAACTCCACGCTCAAAAGTTATTGATCCCCTTTTGTGCTTGGTTAAGGGAACAGTGTGATGCATTAAAGCCACACTGCGGAACGTTCCAGGTCATGTGTCGCTACGCCAAGAGTGACTAAACTACAGTAAAAACACATGCTTGCCTTAATGATTATACATTCAAACGCAATAACTTTTGCAAAATGTTGAATATTTTCGAATATTTTCGTTTGCAATGTGCTGACTCATTCTAGACCATACAATTAAAGTGCCCATGAGAGGTTTTCATGTTTTTACAATTATTGCTTCAATCTGTGGTAAGTACCCCGCACCGCACCAGGGAAGGGGCAGTTTCATACAGAAAAGCTGAACAAAATGTTGAAATCTGTGTGTTACTTAAAAAACCCAGATTTACTTACGTAGTATACTTAAGTACAGATCTGTACTTTACTTGGGTAGTATTTGGGTTGAGAACTTATTAGTACTTTTACTTTTGCTCCACTACATTTAAAAGATTTCCTCGTGCACATTTCTACACAGGCTCCAAGGAGAACAGCACAAGATTGGCTTCATGTTATTTTCTTTCAAAACACTTTGTTTGATTTTACAGTAAAAGCCATGTTCCATTTCCGGTTCTTATCATGGGCTTTCAGTTCATTTATATTTCCACTGTCCATTATTGTTTGTTTATGGTGCCTTGTAAGGAAGCTCTAATGGAGAAAGCCTCGTAAAGCTTCTTTTAACACACACTCCTTGTAAGAGCTCCACCTCTTAGTGCTGCTTTGAGCTACATCTGGCTCAGAACTCTTTTACTCTGCATAATAACGACCTTTTTAAATGAGAAAAAAATATTTAAACTTGTTGGATAAATTCACTTGTTACAGTATAGCTCTTGATACGTGTGAGATTGATGCATTTTTATCTCATGGGTTTACCAATGGAAGATTATTTTGGGTGAGGAAAACAGTCCAAACTCTCTTAAAATCAAGTTTCTAAGTCACTCGTCTCATTTTGTCATTTTCAGCAGTGGGATTTTCATGAAGTCTGTGTTGACGTTCGTGTTGAAGAAAACATAATTTGGCTGTGATTAAAACTGGCTCTGCATATTGCACCGGCTGAATTTTAAAAGATTAGCCTCATCCACAAAGAAAAAGAAAACTTAAAGCAAAACTGTTCAGGGCAACAGCATTTTACCAGAATACACATGTTTTTCGCACTTCAGAGCTCTCATAAATTCTTAAACTGGTCCCCTGCCTCCAGAGATGTAAATCTCCAAGTCAGAAGTATAGGATGAAAAGGTTTTTAATGAGCGCACTGCAGACACCCACGTCCTTGTCCCCTCTCTCTCTAAGCACTAATGGATTCCTCTGACAGTGAGAATGAGGCAGAGATGGACACTTTGAAAGAAAATACCAAGTGCTGTGTAAATTACATAGGGCTGCCTCGTCTGCGTTAAATCAGACATATCCTTCAAAATCGACTTTTTAAACCACCGCAAAGGTAATACCAATATTTAAAAATGGGGACAAGCACATGTTTAATAATTATAGACCCATATCCATACTTTCACAGTTTTCAAAAATTATTGAGAAATGGTTCACAATAAAACTAGATTCCTTTCTAGAAGAAAAAAATATATTATTTGATTATCAATATGGGTTTAGAGCCAACCGATCCACCTCTGCTGCACTGATACATTTTACTGAAGAAGTCCTCGCTGCTATTGACCACCAACAGTACATGGTGAGCGTCTTTCTGGATTTAAAGAAAGCGTTCGACTCAGTGAATCATGAACTTCTGTTGTCTAAGCTGCAGGACTATGGCATAAGAGGACATGTTTTTAAATGGCTGGAAAGCTACCTGCAAAACAGACAACAGTATGTTCAATTCGATCAACTAAATTCAAAACATGAAACGGTGGTATGTGGAATCCCACAGGGTTCCATAATCGGCCCAAAACTTTTTATTTTATTTATAAATGACATCCATGAAGTAACAAAGAAAATGGGCTTTTTGTTTGCTGATGACACAACCGTCTATAAATCAGGAAGTGACCTCGATACACTATTATCTTGTGTGAGCACTGAAATGGCATATTTAAAAACATGGTTCGACCAAAATAAATTATTATTAAATTGGGAGAAAACCAAATATATGATTTTTGGGACAAGGAAGATTGAGGGGAATGTTAACATCACTATTGAAAATTCAAGGATTGAGAGAGTTACCAAGATAAAATTTCTGGGAGTCATGTTGAATACTAAATTCAGCTGGAAGCCACATATAGAATATATTCGAACAAAAGTGAGTAAATGCATAGGTATTTTGCATAAAGTAAAATATGTTTTTGATAAGGTTTCCTTATTTCTTTTATATTCTTCATTAATTGTCCCTTATTTTACATATTGTATCGAGATCTGGGGAAACGCATGCAAAAGTGTAATAGATCGAATGTCTTCGTTACAAAAAAAGGCTGTAAGAATTATAAGTCATAAAGGCTCTAGAAAATATACTAACGACCTTTTTGTGAAGCTGAAACTATTAAAATTTAAAGATCTCGCAAATTAAAAAAATTTACAGACCATGTGGAAAATTAAACACAAGTTGGTACCAGAACATATTTATAAGAAATTGACCTTGATCACAGACGACACAAGGCGAAAAGGAAACTTTTGTACCGTTCTCCCGAATCTCACTGAGACAGAGGGGTTTCTTGGTTGCTGGGGTTAGGTTATGGAATTCATTAAAGAACACATTAAAATGTTCTCAAACAATAGATACATTTAAAAATATGTTCAAGGAGATGCAGATGGAGAAATATACACAAAAAACATAACTTGTATGCTGAAATGAATGAATGAAAAAAAAATTTTTTTTGTTAAAATTATTGATTTTTGTAAAACCAAAAACCATGTCACAAATGTGTTGAATGGATCACCTGCCGTTTTGGTCGATTTTCCTGTAACTATTACAAAGGGGCATGGACAATAAGACAATGTCTTCCTCATGCTCCTTTTCACCATGTACTGTTCTATTAATGTATGACCCTGTAAAGAAAAATATGAACATGGATGAATAAATAAATAAATGAATGAATGAATGAATGAATGTTGTAACATTGTTCCTCCGTCAAAAACATACCACAGCTTTGAGTAATCTTGTTCACGGTGGTTGTTTCTTCCTCTAATGCTGAAGCACTCCGATCAGTATCTATATTGTATCATAAAGCCCCAAACCCAGCATTAGATCGCTCCTGAGCAGTTCTAAGTGTGTTCAGCACAGCACCATGACGTTTCTTCAAGCAAACTCAATAGCCCTGGCCCCTGTATCCACTGTCCTATCCTCACGTCCACATTATTCTAAAATCTTCAAATATAAATTCTGAGGAACTCAAAGGAATGTTTTTAAACCTTAATGTCTACTTAAAATTTGAGGAAGTCAGAGAGGTCATGTATTGTATGTATTTTTGTTGTGACTTTGCCCTATGTTCCCTTGTTTATGATTGTTTATGATTAGTTACCCTGCACTACGTTCCCTGCTTTGATTGATAAATGGAAATGTTAATTTTATTTTGGGGGTGGGCGCCTTTTGCTTCGGCCCACTCCTTTTGAGCAGACTAACTGCTCAAATAAATAAATAAAATAAGATTGTGTGGTGGGCCGGACAGTATTGATTTTCCACAGTTGTTGATACTACGTTTCTGAACGTGAAAAAAGCGACAAACAGTAAAAGGTAAAGGTGCTTTATTTGTATACAATTTATACATCAAATATACAAAGACATTTGCATTTGACCCATCACTCGACGCCACTGGACGACCCGTCGGGAGCAGCGGCAGTGCAGATGTGGAGCCAGGCTGGTGGTCAGAAACACCTGGCTGGAGCATTCACCTATTGCACATGTTGTTTTAGTGGTAGGGGAAACCCGGAGGAAACCTACGGCGACACGCCCATAGGGATGGGTACCGTTAAACGGTGCCTACTTGGAACCGACCGAAAAGCTCCGGTCGGGGGTGGTATCGAAAAACTAAAATTCTTTCGGTGCCAACTTTCGGTTCTTTTTCTCTCCAGAAGTCAATATATGACCCGCAGCGAGTCTAAAAAAAACATGAACGTGTGCGCAGATAATGAGCCGCTTCAGCGCAAATGGAGCGAAGCAAAACTATAACTTAAAGCTATAACTTAAAGAGAAGCAAAGCTATAACGTACTAAACATTTGTAATAGAGACGGCTCAGCCGCGGTCTGCGCCAGGACTAAACCAGGTCCAGGACTTACACCGGTTGTAAAACCCAGAGTCAAACTAAACCAGTTATTATAAACCAGGACTGAATAAGAAATTTGAGTTTTTAGGCAAATTGAAAAACAAAACAGAGCAGTGACAACAAGAAAGACGTGTTTACCTTTAGCGACAGACCTGCGGAGGCTGAGTTTACGGGCTGTTGTTTACAACTTTACAAGCAGCTGCAGCGAGAGGAATATCAAAGATTGTTTGTGGAAAAGTGAGCGCTCACTCTGTATTAGACATTTTTTGTACAGTTGTTGTACATTATTAGTGGCAGAGTGAGCGCTCACACCATGTAAGGATCTTTGGCGGGAAAGTGCTTCGTCAAAGCGCAGTGTGTTTAGAAAAGTTTATCCGAAAGAAACCCGTGTCCTGATGTGGATCTGTCTCTGCAGCTCAGGAGGTAATAACGTCCTTTATTTCTTTTTATCACTGCTTAAGTGGAAATTGTGCTCAAAACATGAAGTTACAGGTGACGCTGCTGCGACCTGTGGAGCTTCTGTTTTGCGGTTTTAGGACTTTTTCCTTTTATACACGTTATTTTAATTGAATTAAAATGACATAGGTACCGAAAAAAGTACCGTTAAGGAACCGGCACCGAAAAGCAGGTACCGTTAAAGTAGTGGTATCGAAAAAAAACGAACGGTACCCATCCCTACACGCCCATGCTGTATATGTGGCCTTCATGCCCTGCTTAGTTACTTAGCTCCGTGGTGCCTTGGTGGTGGTCCCTGTGATGTTAAGACCTACAGACCTGTCGGGATGAATTACATCTCTGGGAGCTCTATCTCTGTCTGGCTGGAGCTCTGCCAAAGACCAAACTTGATCAGGTTTTTTTTTATGGCAGCCTTGACCTACCAATATTTTTGCTCTGAGAATTGACCCTCCTTTCTGTGTGCGGTCAACGCGCCACGTACCACATTTCAACTTGCACAAATCTTCATCAAGTAACAGTAGCTGACTTGCCGGTTGCCACGGCTACATTTTATAATATCTCAAGCCCAAGTCGTACTTTCTAGACATTAAGTTATACTACAAACACATGCTTAGGGCTATGGTGACCCAAAGTGCTAACGTGATCTGAGGACTTTTGCCGTCACACTAATGTGAGTAAAAACATATGACAGTATGTATGGCTAATTTTGAGCTCTAATGTGACCGCATGTTCACAGCCCAGGAAAAATACACTTCACTAATAACGCACTGTGCATTTGAAATCCCAGAGAGCATAAAGAGTGGAAACAATGATTAAAAAGTATAGATTTAAAAAGCTCAAGCCTCCTCCGGTTATAAGTGCAGCTAATGAATGGATGAGTCATGTTGTATTTCTGAGATGAACCCTATATCTCCTCATCTTCTTACAGTAATCTCTCATCTGAGGGGGAGAATTACCTTCAATTTCAAGGAAGGGAAAGTACAATAGGTATGGAAAGCACATTATGCTTTGAGCTCCTTGAAGTGTGAATGGAAAATAAAATAATGGAAATGCTCTTCTCAGGGTCATCTGGCTGTAAGTAGTCGCTTCACGGAAGCAAACAAAACATTAAAGCAACACCGCGTAACACTTCATCCAGTAACAAAGGTGGAAATACATTTTTAAATGCTTTATTTGAATCATCATTGTGGCGCTAAACCTGGTGTTGCTGGATTATCTGTTGAAGTCTTTTAATGCAGTTTGTATCCAAACACAGCAACTATCATTATCGTATTTCTACTGGAGTCACAGTAGTAGTTTGTGAAAGTGGTAGCATTAGGAATCATGTTAAAACTGCAATCACTGAAGCGCATTTCAGTGAGGAACAAACCTCCACGAGACCGTAGATGCTTGTCTAAAAATACACCTGACTCCGCCACATGCTGCGACTGATCCCATTGGGAATACCGCGTGTAGACCGAACAAAAAGGCCATTTTCCTTTTCTGCAAAGTGGCTGAACACGCTGTGATGTTTATAAGCTGCTTTGTTATGCACGGCTTGAAGGAAACGCTGGCATGTCGGATGTTTTCAAAGCCTCGACCCACCATTATTTACGTGAAGTTGTCAGCCCGTTGGATGAATTGCTGGGCACCCATCTCCTGCGAGCCCAATGTTTCTGCTCCTGTAGGTGCTGCCCACAGTCAGGGAGGCTGCCACAGTAATCCCTGCTCCTCTGGTGGTGCCCTGCCTCTCCGCTACTCTCTCCAATTAGTCTCAGTCTGCACACACCCAAACGCCTATGGTTAGCCCTCTTGTCTCACAGAAAGATGGTTGCGGGTTTAATTCTTGGCCTTTCTGTGTGGATTCTGCATGTTCTCCTCTTGTTGGGATGGGTTCCCCCCGGATCTGAAGTGAACAAAGTGGTTGTGGCTCTTCACAGGTAAGACATTTGGATACAACCTTTTGTATCCACATTTTTTCTTAAGCACAACAGCTTAAGAGAAAATTTGGATACAAAAGGTTGCAAGCACCTGAACTAGTATTATTTTCTAGACTCCTACTGTATCTTTAGTAATTAAATGCATTACACCACAATAAATACCATGGATAATGTGTCTGAAGCAGTTGTGAAAGCGGAAATTAAACATAACACACACCTTTATAAATCCATGACCTTCTCTAAACCTCAAAAACAACTTCTCACCTTTTCCACAGTGCTGCACATTTGTATGCATTACCCATCCTATCGCATGCAGACTTATTAATGATAATATCCGGCTTTCACACTTGAAGTCACTGGATGACTTTGCCCCGGAGGAGACATTTCTACACTTCTTTTCCTGGTCCAAGGTTGTTGTGGTCAGACGGCTCATTAAACACAGTTAAATGTGATTTTGATCTGTCCGTAGATACTCGGGAACACTTTGGATGGATCGCCTTTGCATATGTTATGATGGAGTATTCCCTCAGCAGCGCGTGCCGGCTTTATTCGCAAGGGCAGCTTCCACGTTGGCAGTTTGTCAAAGTGAAAAAGTCTGCAGCAGGTATTTGACACAGCCGTCACAGTCGGCTGAACACTGTCGTAACTGGCAAAATACGGTATCATTTCTACTTTGAACTTATCATTGCACTGCTTTTCATCTAAATATCTTTATATCCAGCCATCCATTTTCTTCCACTTGTCCATTGCCGAGTCATGGGATCACATTGCAACAGCCCCAATGGCTCCTCGTGCAGGTGGTGGGTCCACAGAAGGACGGCCATGGTTCACGGCCTGTTGGTCTCTCATAAGGGGCTTCTGAACCGCTCTTTGTCTGACCCGTCAACTAGAACCTGTTTGCCATGGGAGACCCTAGCAGGGGCACGAAACCCCCGACAACAGAGCTCCCAGCAGTGTTAATTTCGTCGACTAAAATATTTAGTCTTAATTTTAGTCAAAGTGATTTTTCTGACGACTAAAATTGGACTAAAACTAAATTAAAGTTTTTCATGCGACTAAAACTATGACTAAAATGTCCAGATATTTTAGTCGACTAAAATGAGACTAAATAAAAATGAAAAGGAGAAACTAAAATCATCCAAACGTCTATTGATCGTCTGAAAGAGCCTCATATCATGTAAATCCACTGCCAAAGAAACAGCTCTGAGCTTTGTTCATGAGGGAGCAGCTCCATGAAGCAGAGGACCTTGATTAAATATGATTATAATGAATATTATAAATACAAAGTCGACCAAATTTGTCTTAAATTTAGTCGACTAAATTGACTTGCAATTTTAGTCGACTAAATCTCGACTAAAATGTAAGATTTTTTTTGACTAAAACTCGACTAAAATTGAATTACATTTTCGTCAAAAGACTAAGACTAAAACTAAATTAAAATATCTTGTCAAAATTAACACTGGCTCCCAGGATCATTCGGGCGCTCAAACCCCTCCACCACGATAAGGTGGCGGTTCCTGGAGGGGTAAATATCTTTATAGACCCTCCAATATGATCCCAAGTGGTTTCTCAGCTATTGTATTTGTTAAAAACATGATCCAATCCCCCACATGTCAGTGAAAGATTGTTTGCCTTACAACATACATCTCAGAACACAATCTAATTTCTCTACAGCACGTGCACCAGTAGAAATCTGCTGGTCCGTGTTGCTCATAAATCGAGCTTGGCTGATCTCAGTCCGCTGTGGGGAGGCCCATCCTGTAGCCTTTACACTTCCCATTAATAGTCACTGCGCAGGGTTGCCAGATGCAACAGGTGGAAAAGCAGCGTGAAGAGTTGTCATCACTGTCACACACGCACGCCATGCCTGACCTTCTCCGCTGAACATCCACTGCAGGTAAAGAATGAAGAACGCTTCAACATAGCTTTGCTCGTGCAGATGGATCTATAGACCAAACAGTCTGCTCTTGTGGCGTTTTTATCTGTGACCTTTATCTGCTGATGCTGACTGGCGAGGATAATGTAATCCTCCTTCTGTGGACCCTCCATATTAAAACACGACACCCCGGCCGGTCTGTCTGAACGTGGGAATATGTTCTTTAGATCCATCCTAATGAAGGATTCAGACAGAGGTTGAGATCACAGAACATGATTTCGGGACCAAAAAACAAACTGTCATTTGTACATTGGACTGACATGACGGTAATGAGCTCGTCCAATAAAACAAAGACTGGGCTAATGGGCAGTTAAATGATGTCATCTATAGATTCAAGTGTTTGAACCTTTACAACACTACTGATCAAGCATGTGTGTGCAGCGTACTCTTATGTTGTTAAACAAACTGATCAGAGCAGGATCATGTTGCATAAGGAAGCCCCAGATGAACTCCAGAGCTGCCGTGCGTCCACGCTGCTCTAACAGGAAGACTATTTTCTATGTATTTATGCATCCTTGACTTTCTAAATCCATCTCTCTTTTGCTAGTCATTAAATCAGCTGTTTTCCATTTCAAGGGCTTGTAATGAAGTTATTTTAAGCTCAAATGTTGAATCTGTCTGTAGTATAAACTGCACAATTCTTGTGGGACACTGGAATAATGAGTCTCTACAGCCATAAGAATATATAAATATACAGTGCCTTCCGAAAGTATTCAGCCCCCTTGAACTTTTTGACCTTTTTTCCAAATTTCAGGCTTCAAATATAAAGATATAAAACTGTAATTTTTTTGTGAAGAACCAACAACAAGTGGGACACAATCATGAAGTGAAACGAAATTTATTGGATATTTCAAATATTTTTAACAAACAAAAAACTGAAAAATTGGGCGTGCAAAATGATTCAGCCCCCTTAAGTTAATACTTTGTAGCGCCACCTTTTGCTGCGATTACTGCTGTAAGTCGCTTGGGGTTTGTCTCGATCAGTTTTGCACATTGAGACACTGAAATATTTGCCCATTCCTCCTTGGAAAACAGCTCGAGCTTAGTGAAGTTGGATGGACAGCGTTTGTGAACAGCAGTTTTCAGTTCTTTCCACAGATTCTCGATTGGATTCAGGTCTGGACTTTGACTTGGCCATTCTAACACCTGGATATGTTTATTTGTAAACCACTCTATTGTAGATTTTGTTTTATGTTTTGGATCATTGTCTTGTTGGAAGACAAATCCCAGTCTCAGGTCTTTTGCAGACTCCATCAGGTTTTCTTCCAGAATGGTCCTGTATTGGCTCCATCCATCTTCCCATCAATTTTAACCATCTTCCCAGTCCCTGCTGAAGAAAAGCAGGCCCAAACCATGATGCTGCCACCACCATGTTTGACAGTGGGGATGGTGTGTTCAGGGTGACGAGCTGTGTTGCTTTTACGCCAAACATAACGTTTTGCATTGTTGCCAAAAAGTTCGATTTTGGTTTCATCTGACCAGAGCACCTTCTTCCACATGTTTGGTGTGTCTCCCAGGTGGCTTGTGGCAAACTTTAAACAACACTTTTTATGGATATCTTTAAGAAATGGCTTTCTTCTTGCCACTCTTCCATAAAGGCCAGAGTTGTGCAGTATACGACTGATTGTTGTCCTATGGACAGAGTCTCCCACCTCAGCTGTACATTTCTGCAGTTCATCCAGAGTGATCATGGGCCTCTTGGCAGCATCTCTGATCAGTTTTCTCCTTGTATGAGCTGAAAGTTTAGAGGGACGGCCGGGTCTTTGTAGATTTGCAGTGGTCTGATACTCCTTCCATTTCAATATTATCGCTTGCACAGTGCTCCTTGGGATGCTTAAAGCTTGGGAAATCTTTTTGTATCCAAATCCGGCTTTAAACTTCTCCACAACAGTATCTCGGACCTGCCTGGTGTGTTCCTTGTTCTTCATGATGCTCTCTGCGCTTTAAACTGACCTCTGAGACTATCACAGAGCAGGTGCATTTATACGGAGACTTGTTTACACACAGGTGGATTCTATTTATCATCATTAGTCATTTAGGTCAACATTGGATCATTCAGAGATCCTCACTGAACTTCTGGAGAGAGTTTGCTGCACTGAAAGTAAAGGGGCTGAATAATTTTGCACGCCAATTTTTCAGTTGTTTATTTGTTAAAAATGTTTGAAATATCCAATAAATTTCCCACTTGTTGCCGGTTCTTCACAAAAATTAGTTTTATTTCTTTATGTTTGAAGCCTGAAATGTGGCAAAAGGTCGAAAAGTTCAAGAGGGCCGAATATTTTCGCAGGGCACTGTATGTATATATATATATATATATATATATATATATATATATATATATATATATATATTCAAGAAATATACACATTGGCTGTGGACATGTGCCCTGCCCCAAAATGCAGATGATTTAGTTCAGTAGCTCCTCTGAAAGAAAATATGTACTTTAATATCGATATATTAAAGTGATGGCACTTTTGAAATAAGGCAAACTTAAATGGCACAGTATACAGGAGAGTAAAAATAAAAGCACATCAAACTTTCTTCTTTTGGCCCTAGAGCTTTTTATTTAGGCAACAGTGGGCATGACCCTGAAGAATGAATGTCTTGTCACTGGCACTGAGAAGGCAGTTAACAATGAACAGATTTGTGATGTATTTTCAAGATTAGCCAATAAATAAGAGGCACACCTACCAACCTTAGCCCTTGTAGTCCTTTGAAACTGTATGGTCTGTTGCTGTCTCAGAGTCTGCCTGGGTTAGACGAGGTCGTATCTTGGCTTTTCTTTGTCTGTTCCCAAACTATTTATGCCAAACAGCCCTCTGGGCCACATCTGACATTTCCCCAGCGCAGTGGGGGCTCCACCTGCTGCATAATGCCGTTACAACATCTCTGCTGCGCTTTGTGCCGCTGATGACTAATGTTCGGTGTTCGAGAGAGCCGCCGTCTTTGTGGGGTGCTCGGGCACGCCTGGTATGCATGCGGGCCTAGCGGGGGCCAGAGGTTGGCTATTGTGGAGGCTTCCCATGTGACGACGTGCTCCTATTCTCCTCTGCCACTTTGATGTGCAGATTGTAAACTCGCTGAAAAGACTCGATCAGGTGCTTTTGTGCGCACGGTAGGCAGAGGGGACCAGCATTGTTTGGGTCATAAAGCCAGATCAAACCTTTCAATTCTCTGCTTTTGATATGAAGGCCAATCATTTTGTCTTTACACAAAGCTTCACAAATTACAGTGTCCTGCGAGATTTGAGATGTCAAGTGTTTCTATCTCAAGGCAAGTTTATTTGTAGTACCATTTGTAAACAAAGCGGTAAACAAAATTACAAGAAGGCACATAAAATAGGTCTATAAAAAAATCATTAACGTGAATGAACCCCCCTCCCTTTCATGTGTGAAGCACTTTGGGTGTGACTTGGGTGTGTATGAAAAGCGCTATACAAATAAGATTCCCTTCCCTTATGCTTTTTGCATGTATGTGGAAATAATGTTGAACACATCTTTATCACTATCTTACACATTCAAAGAGCACTCAAAGTTGCTGGGGCGTTCGAGTTCAAATTTCCCACTGGGAGATCAGAAATTCCGAGTACAAATGGAACACACCAATAGTTTCTGAGTTAGTTTATCAGTTGCCGCTGGCAATAGCGTGCTGTTGTTAGCCGTGGCATTTTGCGCGGCGATCAAAAATACATTTGCGGAAGTTAAAACTAATTCACCGATTTAATTCTCCAGGTTCTTAGCTTCAAAATGACATACATCATGTCGATATTCACTTAGATTTAGTCAGCGGAAGTTGTGTTTTTTAAAGTGGTGAGACAGTATCGGATGTTTGAAGCCGATACACGATATCGTAGTCTTTCCAGTATTGCCTCCGATATCCGATACCAGTAGCGGATCGTGCATTCCTAAGGAAAACATTGTAGCATAGTAAAAAAAGCTCTAAAATGTCGATTAATTGCATTAAAAGCGAAGAGAGCAGGCAAACTACTTTCAGTGTCATAGGCACAGCCAAAAAGAATTCCAGCCTAACTAAACTGTTCTATTCTCTCAGCAACAGGATGCCATTGCAAAAACCTGAGCACTGGACTAATGTAGGCCTATTTCCTGGTTCTTATCAGGACTCGAGCAGTGTGAGTCCAGTCCATTATTACCCATGCAAACTCCCGTCACCTGATCTCCAACCACACTGTATCTGAGGCTACAAACTGCTCCAATCCATCTCCTCCCGCGTCCCCTCTGGTCTCACCTGTTCAATGGACTGTATCACAGCAGATCTGATGAGATTTCCTCCTGCTGTGACACACCATGCACACACAAACTGATTGGGGGGCACACATCCACAGCTGCTATAAAACCTGCCTTGATAACGTCCCGATCCGATTGACGTAATGATCAAGTAGAAAATTATGAGTTTACAAAGTGTTGCCGAAGTTTGTCCTTGCTGTGATTGTTTTATACAGAGGTTAGTGTAGGTTTTTGTCGACGGCAGTGGAGGTGGTGAGTGGCAGTTGTAATTGAAAGCTTGTGGAGTCATGAAAGCTGCTGTTTATTCAATACAAGGTGTACTTACAGACTGGCAGCTCTGATGAGGCTGGGGTTAAAGGTTTAGTTGCAACAGTCTCGGATTTCTAAGTGCAGTAGTTTCCGAGAGTTCTGTAGATTTGTCATGTTGGTGGTGGGGGAAACCGGAGCAATCACGCAGACACAGGGAGAACACACAAACGCCACATCGAAAAGGCCCATGAAACGAGAGCAATCAATCGAATGCGGAAGATTTGTTATTAAAGAGGGAACATCACTGTAACTAAAGACAAAAATCTCAAAAGTTTGATATCTGGTGTGTTGCTTGAAGTCATCGCTGGGAGCAGGGGGAATCAACTATTGCAGCTTTTCCCAAAGTCAGGAACAATCTTATCAATCCCAACTTTCCACAGGGACGTCCCAATAAAAACGTTTGATTTGATTGTTTTACTGCTTATAATGCATGAAATAACCAAAAGGCCATGATTGCTGGCTCATTTGTTCACTCAAATTCATTCAGCCACTCCATTAACTTTCCAGTTTTAATAAATAAATACATTTTATTTATTTATTGGTTTATTTGGTAGGGACAGTGCATGGTAATGAACACACCACACCGGATTGTAGACATGGGTTAATTTGCATCTGTTGTCCCACAAATCCTGGCCTATTTTACATGTTTTTAGTAGTAAGGGAAACCGGAGGAAACCTACCGTCATGGGGAGAATATGCAAACTCCACACAGAAAGGCCCCGTCCAGGTGGGAGTCAAACCCGGGACCTTCTTGCTGCGCCACTATTTTCTTTCAAACTTTGATTTTTCCAGTGTAGTATCTCTGAACTATTGTAAACACAACAAAATGACTTGATTTTTAGCAAATGGTATGCTAACAAACCGAAGGTGCCGCTCTGCTTGTTTAGGATCGTAAAAAAGTTGTGGTTAAAGAACTATCATTGGTTTTGGTTTAAGATTTGACAGTGTTCAGTTACACTTGAGTCTAACAAAAAACAAGCTGAGTGATGGGACAGTGTGTGCTAGTGGACATTTACAGGAAGGTGTGCATGTACAGGTACAGCTGTACAGGTATAGGTGTAGGTGTGCACGTATAGGTGTAAAGGTATAGGTGTACATGTACAGGTATGGGTGTGCACTTATAGGTGTACATGTACATGTACAGGTATGGGTGTGCACTTATAGGTGTACATGTACAAGTGTACAGGTATAGGTGTACAAGTATGAGTGTACAGGTATAGGTGTACATGTACAGGTATAGGTGTGCACGTATAAGTATGTACAGGCATGTACAGGTGTATAGGCAAGTCAAGGCAACTTTATTTATATCGCACATTTCGTACACAAGGCAACTCAATGCGCCTTACAAAAGAAGATATGTGAAATTACAATCAGGTTAAGTTAAGGCAAAGCACATATAGAAACATCAAGACATGGGAAATACACAGCACACGAGGTCACGTGCGGAATGTTTTCTTGGGGAGGGGAAGGACGACCGGCCATTGACCAGGGGGAGGGGCTGAAAAAATGTGTTGAGGCAGACGCAGAATGACGGGGGCGTGGTTAGGGAGGGGGTATGTGTGTGCGGTTGTTTACAGTCTGAAAGTCAGTGTTATGCAAAATATGACCCAGAAAGCTAGTTCCTTATCAGGTTTAGCTCCGTGGCTTGGCCTTGAAGGGAAGTGTTGACAGTGTAGGAGAGATAAGGGGTCCAGCTGCTTCAAACCTCCTCTCAGGAGGAAGAGAATTATTCCATTAATAGTTCATACATTTATAATGAATTAGCTTTTTTCTTGGTCTCAGCTTTAGTTCAGTTCTCCAGAGCAGGTAGTTCCCTTCACAGTTCATCCCTTTTCCTCCCAGAAATAAAGTCCATCTATTGTCCGTCTCCACAGCGAGCTGCCAGGTCGTACATAACAGTTCATCGTTGTTGTGCGTTACTTTCCGGTGTAATTCCATCACTCGGTCACTCCCTGCTCCAAAGTGCTCGTTAATTTTAACGGACAGCAGTGGGGTCCAATTGCAAACTGCTGTCTTTTCAAATTTCCGATAATCCAGGGCAGTCCATTCAATAAGCAGACACCCTGTTATCAAGAGTCCAAATAAGTAAATATCTTTGATGTCCGCTAGGCAAACAACATTCATCGCAAACCGAGTTGTTAAAATCCGGTCAGGGAAGACGACCTCCTCTGTGGCCTCACTTTGTGTAAAAAAGTATCAATTGCGCTGAGATTCCAGTTAATCAATTCCATAGTTTAGCGGATTGGGAGGACAGCGAGCAGGTGGTAAAAAAACAAAACAAAAATAAAGGTCAGACAAGACACTCGCAGAGGAAGGAAAAAAGCACGAAAGCCAGGAGAAGTGAGAAAACACGTCCGCACTCGACAGGTACAGAAAGCTCTATAGGAAGGTAGATGTATAGGTGTACATGTATAGGTGTACATGTACAGGTATAGGTGTACATGTACAGGTATAGGTGTACACGTACAGGTATAGGTGTACACGTACAGGTATAGGTGTACACGTACAGGTATAGATGTGCACGTACAGGTATAGATGTGCACGTACAGGTATAGTTGTGCAAGTACAGGTATAGATGTGCACGTACAGGTATAGATGTACACGTACAGGTACCGGTGTACAGGTACAGGTATAGGTGTGCACGTACAGGTATAGATGTGCACGTACAGGTATAGGTGTGCACGTACAGGTATAGGTGTACACGTACAGGTATAGATGTGCACGTACAGGTATAGATGTGTACGTACAGGTATAGATGTGCACGTACAGGTATAGATGTACACGTACAGGTACCGGTGTACAGGTACAGGTATAGGTGCGCAGGTATAGTTGTACATGTACAAGTGTACAGGTATAGGTGTACATATACAAGTGTACAGGTATCAGGTATAGGTGTACATGTATAGGTGTACAGGTACAGGTGTGCACGTATAGGTGTACATGTACAGGTATAGGTGTGTACGTTCAGGTATAGGTGTACAGGTATAGGTGTACACATACAGGTATAGGTGTGCACATAACCCCTATACCTGTATATAGGTGTACATGTACACCTATACGTGTATATATACAGGTATAGGTGTACATATACAGGTATAGGTGTTCCGGGTTAGGTGTACATGTAGAGGTATAGGTGTCCACGTATAGGTATAGGTGTGAATGTATAGGTGTACATGTACAGGTATAGGTGTACATGTACAGGTATACGTGTACATTAAGGACAATGCCAGTCTGCTGCAGGAACAGACTGCCTTTGACCCAGCGTAGGCGCCTGCTCAGATGTGCTACTGTCAGCTAAAAATACTCTGCTCTAAAAGGCTCCCACCGTGGAAACAGCGTGAGGACAGAGAACACACTACAAAGGTGCTGCCCCAAAGTCCTGTTCACCACTGCACATCGATGGATGCTGCAAACTAAATCACAATATGAACACAAAACATGTACAATAGGCTCATCCTCCAGCCCTGAACAAAGTAAAGTGCATCTGCCTTCTGACATTGTGATGTCTATAATCACATGTAATAGAGGAACGTATCGACTGTATGCGTTTCATTACAGTTTCTCACTCTGTTTTTTCTCGTATTCAGGTCTAAATATAAGGCAATGTGAGTTGTGCGGTAGTTTTGCGATTGCTGTCTCCAGAGCGACCAACATCTCGCTGCCCACTCTCTGACGCACACAAAAAGCATCTGTGCACCAACGTGTCAACAGGCAATCCTGTTATTATTTTGATAACCAATAACCATGCGACGAGCAGTACTGTACATTACAACTATTCTCCCTATTGTGAGTAAATCTTTAAAGGCGACATATCACATTTGAATGCATTTTAAAGCCCAAACTATCATTGGACCCTTTTTGAGCTGTGCTGTATTTACTCCTCTCCTCCGTGTGGTGCAGCCCTAACATTCCACACTCTTCTCTTTATGCTTGTGCACAGATCGAGGACATCGTCACGCAGATGCAGGAGGAGACCGAGGGAGTGCCCATCCGAACAGTCAAAAGCTTCATGACCAAAATACCCAGCGTTGTCACCGGTGAGAACTTAAGACCCTTTTATTCCAACACATACGGGCTCTTCGGATTCAGCCGGAGAGCAGATTTCAAAACGGACGGCAACACAGCAATAGGAGACACTCCAAACAAATTATGAAAAGAGAGAGCCTATTATGAGACCCCTTCCTCCCAGTGTGCGCTTATGGAAAACACATTATCTGGCCATACACAGACCATATCAAGAAGCATCATTACTTCAGCACAGAACACAGGCAGCAGGGGAACTAATGAGAGGGAGAGAGAGCAGGCAAGTCGGCAGATTCAGCTCTGATATGTTTTAGATGCTTTCAAGTGTAACTATAACGGGTTAGTCAGTTATTAGGGTTGTAACAAATAAGAAAATCATGCATAAATGACTCAAAACATTAAAATACGAGTCGAGAAGGCCGCTGTAGGATTAAAGCAACTGTACTGTTTACTTCTCGGGTAACAGTGTTTTGAAGTAATTGTTCTCCTACTTAGAAAACAAAAGGAGCTGACCATTGATTTTAGGCAGGAGTCCACTCACTGTCCAAACATCATAAAAGGAGAAGTCCTTGACTCTGTTTCTGAGTGTGGTCTAACAAATTAAAGTGGGATAAAAATATAAACCACGTCATAAAAAAGGGTCAACAGAGATGATACAGTCTGAAGTAAGTGGTGTCTTTTCAGGTTTAAAATGTTTTATGGAGCTTTTGTTCTCTGGCTTTTTGTATTGTCTGTTGGTATGCCCCATATATCCATATCCACATCATTGGATACATTCCTGTTCAGACCAGCTGTACAGGGTCTAACATTTCAATATTAGATACTTAAAGAATATATTATTGTAAAATGACTTCCTACTTCCTTGTTGTCATGGCGATGTGAAAACACGTACTTACTTACTTACTACAGTAGTCCTGTTTTTAGTGAGGCCTGTATCTCGGACCTGAGAGGAGCAGCTCAACCTCTCTGAACAGTGCATGTTTGGAGTTTGATATTTCATAGATAGATGGATTTATTGTGGATAATGTTGTTTTCATGCACTGCAAATGAATTTCCTCACAAGGACAATACATTTTCTTCTACGACTATTTTCCCTGAGTGTATCTCCAAGTGTCACGTCGACATTTCAATTTTCTTGTATTGTGTCTTGTGAGTGATAAATGTTTGTGATTTCCAAAGGATATATAAAAAATATTGGATACAATTAATATGATTTTATGTTTGTCTATAGAATAACTTAAATGTCTAACCTCTCACACATGTTTTACTGCTTACGTCACAATCTGAATAAATGGGATATAATAATAAGCTCTTTTAGATACTAAGAGTAGCATAATTTAGTGACATCAAAATCAAATTTGACTTTAAGAGCTGAAACATATCCCCCTGGTCTGTGGCCTTCTGATTCATATGTTTAAAGTTGCATAATGCGCCTTTAACAAGGGGAAAATCAAACTGAGTAGGAAATGATGCTGGTGTAATTGAACTGGTCGTGAATGAAACTGATCGGGTTTTGGAAAATTCTTTGTTCACTTATTTATAAAAAAAAATAAATGAGAATTGTCAGAGCTTGTTCACTGAAAGACATTTGACAACTGCATTTTGCCCATCCTTCAACGCGAGGGCAGATGTGTGTCAGGAGAGAGGAATAGCCCATAATGGTACCCTCAGACACAGGGAGGACAAAACTCCTCACAGTCTGGACTCTGAACCATTAGCCTTCCCACTAACCATGGCATCTGTGACATTTGAATCGTTTAACTATAGGAGCTTGTGTTGTGTGTGCTCCAGGCGCTGATATTGTTCAATGGCTGGTGAAGAACCTGGGTATTGAAGATCCAGGTACGTTTTCAACTGATCTTGAGTTCTGTCGTTCTAGTAAGTTTCCAGTTTTTAGGAACAAGCTCATTGGAAAGCATGAGTTGGTCAGGACCCGAGGAGCTGGTGGGGGCTGTCTGTGTATTGTTGGTGAAGCCCACTCAGTGACTGACTCATGCTCTCTGTCAGAGCCCCTGAAGGACTAAACATTACTTACACAAGTATGAAAACAACAACAACTTCATATTCTCTGCCTCAATATGACCTGTTCTTCAAGACATTATCTCAGGGCTCTAGCAGTGACACAGTCGACTTTGTGTTTTCACTCCCCACCGAGTGGTGGTGTTTGATTTTGGGGCAACAGGCGAACAAGCTTACAGGGGCCCTTTGCAAAACAACCTTTCGTACGCAACACTAAACCGTCTCATGGCCATGAATCTCCCACATGTGACTCTCACTAAGTCACACACTTCTAAAACAAGTCTGCGCTGGTGCTGTTTCAGAACTGACTTAGAAGAGTTTGACCTTCAGATAACCGAAGAATTCAATACGTTTCCTTGTTGGTGTAATTTAACAAGCACTAAAGTAATAATTATTATTATAAGAATGCATCGGTTTTATATAGCGCTTTTTTGGACACTCAAATTATAGCATTATTCATTCACTCCATACTCGGTGGTGGTAAGCTACTATTGTAGCCACAGCTGCCCTGGGGTAGACTGATGGAAGCGGGGCTTCCGACCCCCACCAACCACTCACTCACTCACTACAAACGGTCTCCCATCCATGTGCTGACCAGGCCCTTCCCTGCTTAGCTTTTGCTCTGCCTGACGGGATCAGACAGAGCAAAAAAGTAAACATACGGTCTACTGGTTTAGACCTGTTTTAGTTTGCTCTTCTGCAGTCCCTTCATTACAATGTTTTGGACTTGGAGCTCCTTGGACCTGACTTTGCAGACCTTTGTTTTAAAGATAATATATTCACAAAACATGAAATGAACTGTAAATATGTTCATTCACACAATGTTCACACCTCCACCTCTTGAAGAGAGGCACCAGTCAACAGTAGACACTTACGAGTCGGGGGTCTAAACTGCAGTGCTGGTTTGCTTTACGTACTATTGGAGACAGGACTGAATTCATTTCCCTACATACCTTTGAGCCTTAATAGTTGTTAAGTTCAGCTCGTCCCAATAGCATTTCTCTTACTAGGACTTATACAGTATATTTACACATAAATTCACGTATACGAAGTTATCTAATAAAGGGTTTGGGTCCAAAATCCTTTCCTAAAGTGACTCCCACTTGTGTGTACTTGTCCTTTCTAGCGGAGGCCATGCACATCGGCTCCCTCATCGCCGCTCAGGGATACCTCTTCCCCATCTCAGACCACATCCTCTCCCTCAGAGATGACGGCACGTTTTACCGTTTTCAGGTGGGAGCTCTGTCACTTCCTGTTGTCTTATTTATTTATTTATTTATTTTCTAGCTCAATTAATACCTTCTCTTCACATGTATGCGTTTCATTTAATGCATGGACAGTTTTTAGCCCCGCTCTTCGATCACGGCGCCCCGCAGAGGTTAATCCAATCGCTCCACCGGGGACCCCAATCATGCGCTGGCACGGACGTGTTCATTTGTGAATCCCCGCACGGCTCATTTCATCGCGTTGACGACAGAAAGGCTCTGTCCGCGCGCGCATCTGCTTCTGTAGTACGCACCGATCCAATGACCCTATTAAAAATGAATGGCAATCTGTTCAAAAATTCATCCAGTGTGAGCGAGCCGGCTGAGTGGGCGCACACGGAGCGCCGGGCAGAGATGTAGGGTGCTAAGACAGAAGTGTGTTGTCATACAAATTTGTACCACTTTCACGATCGTTATTTCTATGGACGTACAATGAGCAAACAGGCCATGATTCTGAAAGAAAGAGTGGTTCAGGGAGCATGAGACATTTGGTGGAAAATGGAAAGAATCATTTGACGTAGCAGAAGCTTATTGAAACCACGCCACAGCAAATGTGCGCTGTAGTCAAAACTAAAAGCTTCCAACCAAATATTAGAGTGTGACTTTTTGTGTGGTGACTTATGTATTTGTTCATCAGTCTGTGTATGTCCATATACAGGCGCTCATCATATAATTAGAATATCATGAAAAAATGCATTCACTTCTGTTATTCAACTTAAACTGTGAAAATAATATATGATATAGACTCATGGCATCCAAAGTGACATATGTCAAGCCTTTGTTTGTTTTAATGTTGATGATTTTGGCTCACAGCTTGTAGAAAAGGGACTATGTTGTAGCTCAAAGTGTCACCCTGTCATTAGCTAATGAATCCAAAACATCTGCAAAGGGTCCCTGAGACTTTAAATGGTCTCTCAGTGGTTCAGTAGAATTCACCATCATGGGGAAGACTGCTGACCTGACAGTTGTGCAGAAAACCATCAATGACGCCCTCCATAAGGAGGGAAAGGCTCAAAAGGTCAGAGCAAAAGAAGTTGGATGTTCTGAAAGTGCTGTATCAAAGCACATTCATAGAAAGTGGAAGGAAAAAGTGTGGAAGAAAAAGGTGCACAAGCCGCAGGGATGAGCGCAGTCTGGAGAGGTTGTCAGGAAAAGGCCGTTCAAAAGTGTGTGGGACCTTCACAAGGAGTGGACTGAGGCTGGAGTCAGTGCATCAAGAGCCTCCACACACAGACGGATCCTGGACATGGACTTCAGATGTCATATTCCTCTTAAGCCGCTCCTGAACTACAAATAACGTCAGAAGTGTCTTGTGTGGGCTAAAGAACGAACGACCTGGTCTGTTGCTCAGTGGTCCAAAGTTCTCTTTTGTGATGAGAGCAAATTTTGCATCTCATTTGGAGACCAAGGTGCCAGAGTCTGGAGGACAAAAGGAGAAGCACACAATCCAAGATGCTTGAAGGCCAGTGTGAAGTTTCCACAGTCTGTGATGATTTGGGGAGCCATGTCTTCTGCTGGTGTTGGTCCATGTGCTTTATTAAGTCCAGAGTTAGCGACTCTCTACCAGGACATTTTAGAGACTTCATGCTTCCTTCAGCAGACAAGCTTTATGAAGACGCTGACTTCATTTTCCAGCAGGACTTGGCACCTGCCCACACTGCCTAAAGTACCAAAACCTAATGACCATCAGATTACGGTGCTTAATTGACCAGCAAACTCACCTGACCTGAACCCCATAGAGAAGCTATGGGGCACTGCCAAAAGAAAGATGAGAGACATGAGACCGAACAATACAGAGGAGCTGAAGGAGCTATTGAAGCATCCTGGTCTTCCATAACACCTCAGCAGTGCCACAGGCTGAGAGCATCCAAAGGCCCAAACTAAGTACTAAGTACATACATGATTATAGTTTTCAGATGGCCCATATTTCTCTGTTTAAAATCTTTTTTTTTATTGATTTCATGTAATATTCTTATTTTCTGAAATTTAGATTTTTGGTGTTTTTACAAGCTGTAAGCCAAACTTTTCTAAATTAAAACAAAGGCTTGACATATGTCCCTGTGCATGCCAGGAGTCTATATCATATATTATTTTCACATTTTAAGTTGTATTACAAAAATAATGAACTTTTTCATGATATTCTAATTTTCTGAGTTTCACCTGTAATGACAACAGTGTCGCCTACTTTGAGAAACTTGTAAGGCTTGTAAGCCGTTATCATTTATTACAGTCCCGTCGGGCTTTTATTTTAAAAGCACAGCTCATTATTATGAAAATTAGAAAACATAATTCTCAATAGCATTTGCATGTCAACATTATATGCGGCCCGTGACCCGCCGAGGAAGCTGGATTTCGGCCCACGACCCAAATTAGTTCGACACCCCTGCATTACATGAAGAATAGGATGTCTTTGTATAGAACCTTAGGGAGCTGGCTCATACCTCACCTGAGCACACTATTCTGAGACTCTAACTCCCCATCTTTAGTCAAAGGATGGAATCTCATCATATGAAAATCAAATAATTAAAAAAGTGAAATGTTGACCATTGAATTGCTATCTCACTTGACATAAGCGCACCAGTCTGTTTTTATCCTCACAATCCTATAATTAAAAAGTGAAAACAATGCTTTGAGATCCTGCGGGACTTGAATGCAGCGCCTGTCCAGATATGCTCGCGCTCTCCCCTTTTCAGTGGCTCTCCACCCGAGCACTTTTTAATTAAACCTGACTGCAGCACGCGTTACAGTTTTCGACCTTGGCCTTTCCCGCTCACAGGGAAGTGGGGAGGGAGTGTTCTGTGAAAAGGTTGTGTTTTGTGGCGCTTTGTGCAGATAATTGCTATTCATGGACACTCTCAGGAAGATGAGGACAGAAGCAGCTGGAGTGATGTAAGACGGCTCTGGGGGCCTTCTGGGTTTTGTACTCCCCCCTACCCTACTGGTTTTGGGCTTATTTATTAGTTAAAGGTCCCTTCTCTTGCTCTATTCAGGCTTTTAAAAGGCACACGTGGTAACTGGCTCGGGATCGAACCACCAATCTATACTTGGAGATCATTGTAACAAGCCTCTCTCTCTGTGCTGTAGGCCCCGTATTTCTGGCCGTCACACTGCTGGGAGCCCGAGAACACCGACTATGGTAAACTAACCCTGCACTGAGTCTAAATAGTGACAATCCATTCACTTTTATTCTGTGACACGAGGAGAGAAACTAAACCACTGTTTCGATTATTCAACAAAGGTTTTTTTTTTCCTTTGTGCCATCTGGGTATGGCTAAAGTCTCTTCCTCGCGCTGATTACATTCTTTGCTGGTTTTTGTCCTTTTTTTTTTTATCACCGAACCTAAGAATATTTTCTAAACACAGACACTATTTTAAGTTGCTACCAAAAACAATTATAAAGATAAGGGGTTGTAGTGTGAAAAGCGTGACTGAATGACCTTTACTTGCAATGTGAGGGATTTGTTTTCATGTTAAGCAATATTTAGTCCACTGTAACTGGGGGTCTACACACACACATGGTCCACAATGCTTCAGAATGGTCCTATATCAATCTATACAGGGATTCCTGGCTATTTTCAGAGCCCTCTCCAATCAGAGTCTCCAATCCTCTCTTGTGTGTGTGTCCTCAGCCATCTACCTGTGTAAACGCACCATGCAGAACAAAACCCGGCTGGAGCTGGCAGATTATGAAGCGGTGGGTATTTCCTCTCCAAGTATCGACCCCCAAGCTCAAAATGCTCCACTCGTAACTTTGTGAGGAAAGAGTTTGTAAAGTTTTGAAAATGTTCGGTGTCCCAGGAGAACCTCGCGCGGCTGCAGAGAGCGTTCGCCAGGAAGTGGGAGTTTATCTACATGCAGGCGGAGGCCCAGGTCAAGTAAGTCCTCTGCTCCGTGGAATGGACGGATGTTTGGACTTTTTTAAAGATGAGGTGGTGTTAGTCTATAAGAGTGCCACTTCCATTGCTGCTATTAGACAGTTACTAAGTTACTACAGTGAGCTTCTGTCATGCAAGAGCCTGGATAAATGACAGATCAGGATTGGCGTCCTGCATGAATATACAGTAAGACGTTTTTGTGATCGATGAAATGCGCTGATCAGACGGGCCGATCAATTGTAGATTTCGCAGACTTTCTTACAGTAGATAATCTGGTGAAAACTCTGGTAAAACCGAGTTTTAAATGTAATTCGTGGTTACACAACAGCTCTGAATGTACTGCTCCGCTGCATCCCTCTGTGCCTGGCGGCTCTCCTCGTTTCCAGACTGCAGTGTAACTAAACACAACAACCACAGAGCTAGAGCAAAAGCATAATAAAGGTTCGTGACCATAAAATATCAGCGTATGGGACTTCAGAAGGAGCCGAAGGAGACGATGTGCCATTATTTACATTTGCAACTACCGCATGGCTTCACATGCGTGCCCTGTAGGTGATACAGATGCACTATTTAACACAAAACTGTGCTATCTGAAACGCATGTGTAACTACAATCAGAGGCAGGGGTCATTGTTCTGTCTTATTTCGCTGAGAAAATGTGCTGAAGTGTCACTAAATGGCTGCTAGTCAAAAAAGAAAGTAAAACGCGTATGTATGTGTTTGGCACCTCATGTCACCGTCTCCTTATGGAAGTTTTCTTCTCTTTCTTCAAATATTGTCCAAAGTTACAGTCCAAAACCCAGTATTTGCCACTGTTAAATTATGAATCATAATAATCAATTACAACCATGTGATCGGATCGGCAATGATCGGTATCGACCGATCAAAATGTGAGTGATCGGTGATCGGTTTCAAAAATCCTGATCGGTGCACCTCTATAAATGTCTTTGTGTAGCCAGTGCATGTACCCATCTGTCACTGGAGCAACCTGTCAGGAACAGTAGACGTATAGTTTCGTAAGAAAGTGAATATACTGCAAGTAACTGTGATATTGCAGATTTGGAATGAGACAATAAGATCAAACAATGACTCAAAAGATATATTTGGAGTAGAACAATGTTAAAAAGTGATGTGAATTCTGGTATGTATAAAAGTAGGATGATGTTAGCAAAAACCCTGTGACTGACAATACCAGCCTCGGATACTTTAGTCCCGTAATAGAGTTCTGTAACTGTAACTGATGAAAACGTCTCCAGGCTCTCGCTTTTGAATCCTCCAGTACGTCTTCAGCGCCACATCTCTCTAACCTTCGTCTGATCTGCAGGATCGATCGGAAGAAGGATAAGACCGAGAGAAAAATCCTGGACAGTCAGGAGAGAGCCTTCTGGGACGTGCACAGGCCGGTGGTGAGTGCAGTGTTTCACAGCCACAGTGTAAATGTTCATTCAAAGCTACGCTGCGGAACATTCCAGCTTATACATAACACAAGAGCTACTAAACTGTCGCCCTACACTGATAACTGAACTAATGTGCTCCGCTAGACCCAGGACAAAGGGGATATAATGTATATATCACTCCATCACTGTTATTTATTCATCCATCTATGTGATTTGTTGTTTTGTTTCTGTAGCCTGGATGTGTGAACACCACAGAAATGGACATCAGGAAGTGCAGACGCTTAAAGAACCCGCACAGAGTTAAAAAGGTAAGTTATTTATGTGACAAAATAGGCACCTACAGAAAACAATACATTGATACAATATAAGAATGAAAAAAAACTGGAAAAAAAAAATAAACTGTGCAAGCACTTTGTGATGTTCCCAGTTTTGTAAACGTGCTACAATAGAAACATTGACCTAATACAAATGATCAAAATCATAATTTACCTGGGCCATAAACTAATGAGCTCACCATCTGCTCAAATAAAAAAGTGAAGGAAAGTAGTTAGTGCCTTTGGTGTTTACTTTAGTGCCTCTAGTGGACGATATAGTACTGTCACCAGCAAGTACTATGTTGTACCAAATTATAACTATGCTTAATCCTTAAACTTGATTGTAATTCCGCATTAAAGTACTCAGTCAGGTATTTGTTATTTCAGCAAAGTCATATAGTCAGATTGACTCATTAAAACTATCGATACTCAAAGTGCTCTTGTGCTTTTCATCCTTTTCTTTCCAGTCTGTGTACGGTTTATCTGAAGAGGGCTCACCGTCCCAGAGTCCCATCCACATACCGTCCCACCAAGGCCGCAAGGGCACCAAGGAGGACGTGGAGAAGGAGGTAAGGCCGTTACTCTCTACACACATTTCCATTTCAGACACCAGTCCCTGTGCTGACTGGGTTATGCGCACAGACAAACTCCGAGCTCGGTAAGCCCGAGGCTGTATTAGTGAAAGTGCTGACTAACTCTGGGTATTATCCTGAACTTATTAAACAGTGCTGTGTTCATCATCTGCTTTTCCTTTTCCCAGATCCACTTTTTGAACGTACAGCTGGACCGGCACTGTATGAAGATGTCCAAAGTCGCAGACAGGTACTGGCTGCTGATGGGTCGGTCTTTGAAAAGTCAGAATACTGTTGTTCTGAACATTGCCTCATATTGCCCCAAATATATTCACAAATATATTCATTGAGGGGATTATAGACAGTGCAGAGCAGAATAAATACACTTCAACATGTATGTATATATTTTTCCTTCTTTAACTTTAAAATTGGCCTAAAATTGAACGTTCATAGATTTGTCTTTGATATAAACGGGTTAGTGTCACAGACTTTATCTCCTGGTGTTTTTCTTATAATTTTTTAAAGAATTGAATAAGTCTGCCTTTTCGCTAACCCATGTAATTGTGTCCTCAGTCTGTTGGGCTACACAGAGCAGTACCTAGAGTACGACCCCTTCATACTAACCCCAGACCCATCCAACCCCTGGATCAGTGACGACCCCTCCTACTGGGACCTGGAGGCCAGGTACAACTCCGCATTTCCCATTGTACAATCTGAAATCATGTAGGGAAAGACTTCGTGTGGACCGCCCTCTGCTGAGTGACCAATGAAAATAACAACATTCAAGCCACCATTTTTGGCCAACGGCATGTTAACAAATCAAGAACGGGTAATGGTTTATGGTCTTACAGTACATACAGTACTATTCTGAGAGGATTGACATGAGATATTTGTATTTTTGTGTCTAAAACTATCCAAAACAGTGGGCTCATTGCCGACCTAACCAATGCTAATAAATCCACTTTTAAAATGAGACTATGACAGATATGGTGAATTTGTACTCACATGTGAAATGTACCAATATCAGTCCCAACTCTGGATCATGTTCGTCTTGATTGTTTTGCCTGTAATTGTGAAAAGCACCCTGTTGATCCTCCAAATGTTTGTCTGCTATTAATTAAAAGTCAGCGGTGGCTCTCCTGTCTCCAAGCCCTAACCTCCAGCCTGTGTGACTTATGGAGGAATTAGCGTTAGCTGGCGGGTAATCACAGCGCTAATGTAGCTCCATAACTCGGATGAATTGATTAATTGCTTGATTTGAAGCGAATATTCCCCCACAGGGCCACGAGTGATTGGAGTCCACATCAGCGCTGGCATATTCGTTTTCCGTTCTAGACGTGTGTGCGGCTAATACTTTAGCATTCGTCTGTGGAGCTCTCCATGCAATGGAATGGCTGTCCTTTTGGCAGAGACTGAAAAAATGGTCTGTTTGTATATGAAAGAGCTTACTAAAGTAGTGTTGGTCGCTTCGAGCACAGAATGGATGTTTGGTAGAGTATACTTCTATAATTTAGTAATCAGGCAGGAAGGCCAAAAAGCAGCTCTTCCATTTCTAAATGTAGTTTGTTTTTCCCCATGGCGCCGAGTTCCAATGTGACTGTTGCCGGATGATGTTATTTTAAAATAATGTTACTCAAGTTGATGTAGGATAAAAATATATGTTTTTATTTTATTTAGCTAATGGCAAATACTGCAACTTTTTAGGTAGTTCAATATTCCAAGCAAATTATGGCTTCTTCATGGACTTTTTTTGTTTTTACTTTGTTTCTTCAACAACAGAACGTGTCAAATTGCATTTATTTTACCGTACCTTTGATTTGTAAGCATGCCATTAGGTAAAAATGCTGGCTTGTATTGAGGGTTTACTATAGTGCTTGCCTAAAAGAGCAGGGCTTATTAATGAAGTGCCTTTTCCATGCACTGGCATTGTTTAAAGTGCGAGATATCAAAGCTCGTATAAGTCACACTCAGTGATTTGCATACTGATTCCATGTAATGTGACTGGATGGCTTTGCATGTTGTGTCTGCTGCCAGTAAGGAGCCCAGTCAGCAGAGGGTGAAGAAGTGGGGCTTCTCTCTGGAGGAGGCCCTTAAGGACCCGCTGGGACAGGACCTCTTCCTGCGCTTCCTCGAGTCGGAGTTTAGCTCGGAAAACCTGCGGTAAGCACTTAAATAAATGAAGGGCCGTTTCTTTGAGTTCACGCTCAAAAATTCAAATGCGGTTTTTCCCCTGTGGCTTCTGGGGTAAGGCTTCCACACATGCTCTGTAAAGATACAGACCTATTTCAGTGCGGTTACATCATTGGGTCAGAGCATCTACTAGAAGAGACACATCGTGGACTGGGGTGATTATGTAGAGGAGACTTTGTTTCCAATGTACGACTGGAAACACAAAAAGCTGGTTTTCCTGAAACAAACTTTAGGTGAGATGGCGTTCCTGGGTATTGCTTAACCAATCATTTCACAGCAAGAGCAAGTGTCCTTAACTCAATCAACCCATTCATGTCGATATTTGAATATTCCTGGATGACTGAGACACCAACAGAAAGGATCATCGTGAACATACAGGAGTGAGGTCTGTGTGGTCTGATGATTAGAAACCCAATGTTGATTAATGTGCACTGTCCCTTTTCAAATAAATAAATCTAAAGAAATGTTTCAACAAAAACTCCCATTGGTTTCAAACCAAAGCTAAAACGCTCTCAAACTCATCCTTTTACTGTTGCATTTCTCTTTAATAATAGTTTTCTTTGAACATAATACTCGAATGACATTCAGTTTGATCTTGTTAATCTGTAATAATCCTGGAAGTACCCCCTGCTAAGTGCCCTTTGCCCCTGGGGTCCCCGTAACACCAACATGTCACACAGTGGAAATCAATAACAGCCAGAAGCGATAAACTTATGGCTGATAGAATCTCATATAAAAAAAATAAATAAATCACACCATTCATCCTCTAGGGAAACTCACAGCTATAGGTTAAGAGTAGGAACAGAAACGGACCGATACATTTACAATTTAGCTATTTTATCAGCACTAGAATTTGTTGTTGTTTCATGTTGGTTTATTTTGACTCCGAACGCTACAGCAATCTCCCAAACAGACTTAAAGCATGTTTGGCTGCTATCCCTGCTGTCGTTATTTTCACTGGAAATCTCTCGCTCTTTTTCTTGTTAAATTTATATTTCCCCAAAGCAGCGTGTTTGGAATCGCTCTTTGGGCATCAGATAAAAAAAAAAAATAAACAAATGTTTCTGACTGCATCACACTGAATACAAATGAGCCTTTTCACACCTCACCCGCTTCTGTAGCATTAGAGAAACACGATTGCTTTGAGTTGGAAATACACCCTTAGATTAGAAGTCTCTAAAGCAACACAGCGGGCTTTGATGCCTATCATACGTTCCCCCCGGCTAGCTGAGATAGCATTGATAAGCGTAGCCGTGATATTAAAGCCATCTTTCATACAGACGTCCATACGGTTACAGTGAGGTTAATTGGATATGGGTGAGTCTAAAGACATTGAAGAGACAAACTCTGAGCGTCCGGATCCTGCCCCCTCGGCGATCTTACTTCTGTCTCCTGCTCCCTCACTGTCGCCTCCTAGTCCCTTCTCCCGCTGCCTTTAATTGTGTTTCCGTTTACGAGGAGCTCCTGGAGAGATGGAAAGAGGAGAGAGTGGATTCTCTTGTAATGTTATCCTACTGATTGACCGAACTCTACTCAACATTCTTCGTCAGTCTTCTGCCCGCAGTTGAGTGTGTAGCTACTCAACCTATGCAGCGAGCTAAACATTAGAGAAGGTTTCAGGAATGACAGGGCACAGTGTTTCTCCTTCGTGCTTTTACTGAAGACCAGTTTTCTTCTCTTTTTAATTTGTAAAACTGTGAACATACAGTAACAAAAATACAGTGTTAACACACTTACAAGATATTGTGCAGCCACATAGTACAAAACAACAGAAGCTAGTAGCATAGTGTAACAGACCTTCTAGCTGTGAAGCGAGAGCACTAACCGCTGCACTACCGTGCAAAATGAAGCAGACTCAAATATGAGTCCTTATGTTGCTGACGGTGTGTGACTTGTAAAATTAAGCAGGCACATGTTGCAGCTAACATGAGAATTTTGCTGAACGTTCTGTTATTTACAGTTGAAACTCCAACAATTAGAATAGTGTGAAAAAGTTTATTTATTTCTGTAATACAGCTTAAAATGTGAAACTAATATATGATATAGACTCATGGCATACAAAGTGACATATGTCAAGCCTTTGTTTGTTTTAACTGTAAAAAAAACCCAAATCAAAATCTTAGAAAATAAGAATATTACATGAAATCAATTTAAAAAAAACGTTAAACAGAGAAATGTGGGCCCTCTGAAAACTATAATCATGTATGTACTTAGTACTTGGTTTGGGCCTTTTGCTTGAATGACTGCCTTAATGCAGTTGTGTGGCATGGATGCTCTCAGCCTGTGGCACTGCTGAGGTGTTATGGAAGACCTTGATGCTTCAATAGCTCCTTCAGCTCCTCTGTATTGTTCGGTCTCATGTCTCTCATCTTTCTTTTGGCAGTGCCCCATAGATTCACTATGGGGTTCAGGTCAGGTGAGTTTGCTGGTCAATTAAGCACCGTAATCTGATGGTCATTGAACCAGGTTTTGGTTCTTTTTGCAGTGTGGGCAGGTGCCAAGTCCAGCTGGAAAATGAAGTCAGCGTCTTCATAAAGCTTGTCTGCTGAAGGAAGCATGAAGTCTCTAAAATGTCCTGGTAGAGAGTCGCTAACTCTGGACTTAATAAAGCACATGGACCAACACCAGCAGAAGACATGGCTCCCCAAATCATCACAGACGGTGGAAACTTCACACTGGTCTTCAAGCATCTTGGATTGTGTGCTTCTCCTTTCATCCTCCAGACTCTGGCACCTTGGTCTCCAAATGAGATGCAAAATTTGCTCTCATCAGAAAAGAACTTTGGACCACTGAGCAACAGACCAGGTCTTTCGTTCTTTAGCCCACACAAGACACTCCTGATGTTTGTAGTTCAGGAGCGGCTTAAGAGGAATATGACATCTGAAGTCCATGTCCAGGATCCGTCTGTGTGTGGAGGCTCTTGATGCACTGACTCCAGCCTCAGTCCACTCCTTGTGAAGGTCCCCCACACTTTTGAATGGCCTTTTCCTGACAATCCTCTCCAGACTGTGGTCATTGTTCACACTTTTTCTTCCACACTTTTTCCTTCCACTTAACTTTCTATGAATGTGCTTTGATACAGCACTTTGAGAACATCCAACTTCTTTTGCTCTGACCTTTTGAGTCTTTCCCTCCTTATGGAGAGCGTCATTGATGGTTTTCTGCACAACTGTCAGGTCAGCAGTCATGATGACATATGTCACTTTGCATAACTTGAGTCTATATCATATATTAGTTTCACATTTTGAGTTGAATTACAGAAATAAATGAAATGTTTCCGTGATATTCTAATTTTCCGAGTTTTACCTGTATGTACAACTTTCATCCGGACAGTTTTGTTCTGCTCCATAGTAATATGGTCACATTTATATCGCGCCTTTATTCCTGCTTTAGGTACACAAAGCGCTTTAAGCACTCAAAGTGCTTTACTTCAAGCCACCACACACCCATTCACACCCTCATTCATACACCAGTGTACGCAGACACTTCGAACCGCTGATCCTCCGATCACAAGACGACCCGCTGTAGGCATCAGCTCAGCTCTTCAGTGTTCAGAGTCCAAGCGAATGCCCTGACATGTACCTATAGAAAGCTGGGACAGCTGAGAAACTATGATGTAGCTGTAACGTATCGCCTGCTCGTGTCCCGTCTCTTGCAGGTTCTGGTTGGCAGTACAGGGTCTGAAAAAGATGCCACAGCAGGACGTAGCCCAGCGGGCGCAGGATATCTGGGCCGAGTTTTTAGCTGAGGGCGCCCCCAGCTCCATCAACCTGGACTCACACAGCTATGAGAGGACCAACCACAACCTCAAGGACCCGGGACGGTACTGCTACGAGGATGCACAGGTGAGGGCAGAGGGACCCATTTCCACATCTATTTAAAGTTATACAATACACTAGAAGAGGGCACAATGCTGTTTCTGTCCATGACAATAAAAAGGCAGATGGTTTCATTTTTTATACTAACTAACTAACTCAATTACTGTGTTGTTATTTCAGTTAAAATAACGACACACACAGGACTTAGCTTCAATGTGTTGTATTTGGTTCAAAATGTTAATTTAGTCAGGTTAATTTCCTAATCCACCACCAAACACAGTCATCATACTTACCTTATGAGGATGCGTGTCCTCTCTGGCAGCCATATTTAAAACCTTGGCTCTACCTTTGTGCTGGGAGTTTTTTAAAGGCACACCACATAACATTTCACCCAGTCAATAGAATAAAATACAAGCCTTTATTACAGATATTTTACTGGGGGTGGGACTCCAGCTTGTCTCCATGGAGATGTTGACTAAAAGCAACCAAATATGAGAATATTCAATGAGGTTAGGTCGTCATCCAAATCCATTCTTTGATTTGAGCCTCTGGCTTTAATAGGGACAACAGGACCTGTGTGTAATCTCTCTTCCATAATGTCCCACGATTAACAATCACATTGCCAGAGAAACCAAGCAACATGCAGTGTATTTGACTCGATTATGAATTTAAAAGTAAAGTTTGTATTCCGGTTCAAAGTTTCTCTGGGCCTCAGCACTGATGACCTGAACAGAAGCACGAGTACATTTCAGTAAGTTACTTTACCTAGCTCTTTGAAGGCTCGGATTACTTACAAACGAAGCCTCTTGCATTGAGATGGCCTTAGCTCAGTGAGTAGAGCAGGATAAAGGTCATGTATGTCATTTAAAAGTTGGGAGTTCAAACCCTGCTTGCACACATGCTGTTAAATTATATATATATTCACATTCTATTAGGGTGTCATCTAGTCATATGAGGTCCTAGTTGTTGGTGACCTTAGCTCAGTCAGTAGGAAGCCTGGTCAGTAAAGTATGTGGAGGGTGATTAATACCAAGTATTAAGGCTGGTGGTGGTGGCAGTTTAGCTCAGGGTGTCGGATGCTCAGTGGGAAAAGTGACCTGTCATTGATGTGAAGGTTCTGGGTTCAAACCCCACACTGACTGTAGCGGTAGCTGTATCTCCTTTATACTGAAGCACCCTCGAAACTCCAGCCCAGACCCCGACTAACAAAAAGAAACAAAGAGTTTATTCGAGTGTGACAAAGAAGGGCGAAAGTCGAGTCTGATCGGCGTAGGCAAAGAACCAGAGTAAACATCGGAAAATGTTGAGAGAATCTCTCAAAAGACCCGCAGCTTATTTTTGCTTGAAAGGTAAGAAATTATTACTAAATACGTGGGGGAAAAGTGTTGATGCTTCAAAACCACGGTGTCCGACTATCTGTGCATGTTGTACAAACTTCACTGAAACAAGCCATAAAATAATCATATTTGGAAGTTACCACAATAGTTCTAATCTAATTAGAACAATCTAATAGCCGGGCCAAAATCCAGGACGCTTTAAGCGAGGCACTGGATACGTTTTCCTGTGTGGTCAGGCCTCGAACTAGGACCCTGCTGCCCCGGATAGAACTGTCATAAAGAGCATTGATTTTGAGACGCCTTGACTCAGACTGAAGTGGAAAGGACGCACTGAATGACCCATGTTTCGTTTCGTGATGTCGCCGAATATTGGACTCTTTGCAAACAGAGATGACCTCATTGCAGACGAGGCAGAGAGGTTTGGCATTCACATATCCAGGTAGGATGACGCCATATGTTTGTCGCCTTTCCTCCCTGAAACTCCTGTCTTCACTGTCCACTTTTCTTTTTGTTCCTTTGGAAAGCGACATGTTTGTGATGCTAATTTTATTTTTTGCTAGTGCTGTGTAACCCACGAAAATCCGACAGACTCGGGGACAGTCTTGTTTCAAACAATATTTTATTTTTAAACCAAAAATATGTATAGTTTGGGGTTATCTAGTATTGAATATCCATGCATGAATAAATCTATTTTTTATCAATTAACCAGCTGGCCCGCCATCTATCGGCGTAAAAAAATATTGGCCCGAACTTGCCGACCCCTGCTATAAAGTATAATTACACAAAATTAAACAATGTGGATTTCTAAGCGGATAAAAGGGGGAACTATATTGTGGCGTAATAATACCAGGAGTAGTTCGCCATCTGCACAGTACAGTGAAGATATCACTGCGTGGATGCCGAATTACTCCTGGTATTATTACGCCTTACAGTATAGTTCCCCCTTTTATCCGCTTAGAAATCCACATTGTTTAATTTTGTGTAATTATACTTTATAGTGTAACACTTCACGTAACCATATTTAAATAGGGGAAACGTGGAAAAGTTTGGTAGCTTGTATCTTTACCTCGTTTGGAGCTATAGAGGAGAAGAGAGAGGCTAAATGCTAACGCCGTCTGTGCTGTGTTTACGTTACGGAAGGCACACGTGGAGACCAGACCAGTTCTTGTGGAGAGAGAAACAACTGACACCCTGAGTGAAGAAACGGAGCTGGGGTTTGAACTCAGAACCTCCCGGTCTAGGAGCTTATGCTGTGACTACACCACCAGACCACGCTACAGCACGTCCCACTGTCACAATTGGGATCATTTGTACCCGAGTTAAAGATGCTCATGTTATTGCAGGGTGAAGGCTGGTGGTGCAGTTTAGCAAAGGGTGTCTGAGGCTTGGCCAAAAAAAGTGACCCATTGGTGATGCAGTCGCACTGGGTTCAATCCCCCACACTCCTACTTTATTTTATACATAAAGTATCCGGTTTAGGTACTATTTTTTAGTGTCTGGGTATGGACTATTTTGACAAACCTTGCTCAGAATATGATATAGGCCCTTCAAAGAGCTAGATTCTACCGGCAGAACCCCTCATGGTGTAGATGAGCAGCTTTCCCCTTAAACGTGTGTGACAGAATGGACTGAATTACCCAGCACAGCCCATCCTCTCTGTTACACGCTTCCCCAGGCCAAGCTAATGGCCTAATATTGCGGAGGCCTCACGCCGTGGGAGACAGGTAAAGCGGAGGGGCTGGGCAAGCTTTGCTCACGATATGCCCAGAGGAGGCTGTAAATAAAAATGTATCTTGGCTATGCTGTCTGTTAGCAGCACCTCTCGCCTTGTCCTCTGTCACTTTAGTTCACTGGCCAGTTTTCAGCTCATTAGTTTCCACAGTTTCAAATTTGTCTCCTCTACAGCATCTTGGTGTAGCATTGCGTTAAAAATAAATCCAATTGTCTTTTTTTTTTAATGATATTAGTACAACCTGCTTTGAGATTTTTGTTGTTATAATGGCCTCTACAAGCCGAGGATAGTTTCCCAACTTTCCCCCTCCACACACAACAGGACTAAACCACTGAGTCCCAATTGAAGGGTGGTTTCATTTACATATTGCATTTCATGGCTGGCAAACATATTTACAAAACAAATCTATTTTTAGCAATATAATTATTTCCTTTTAAACAATTTGGGTGAAGAGGTTCACTTGTGTTTTCAGTCTTACCGTAAAAGTCCAGTCTCTGACACTATTTCTGCTTTAGTCTCGTGACATCAGAAGAATAAATTCACCTCCTCGTCTCCTCTGTAGATCGTGAATCCATGAGGTTTCATTTTCACGGCGTGTTTTTACATACCACAAAGGTTTAGCCACAGTCTTGTTCTGTTATCTGTAGTAACATCACAGTGCCTCACACAGGCCTGACCGATGAACTGCAGCGTTTTTACAAACATGCCTGGCTTCATGTGGAGGCACACATTAACTGAGCTGGCTGTGTTTATAGAGAATGTTTTTGTGTGGATATAGCCTAAGAAACTGTGTTTTAGAACTTTGTGGTTCAGACAAAATGCGTCAGTTCTTGAATTGTGCTTTAGTGACAGTGGAATAGTTTTACCTTCCTTCGACACTTTACGCCAGGCACGTCCAAAGTGAGCCCCGGAGGCCAAATGCGGTGCTCAGACCAATTTTTGCTTTATTGGCACACATCACCAGAGATGGGTCTTAATGCAATCTTAATAAATTCTACACAATTAAAATCTCAAAGTTACATTTAGACAGAGCTGGCATTAGGTTCCAAACTTAAAGTGCATATGACACATTAGACTACATTTTCAGAAATGTATAGTTAACACAATGACATTCAAGATAAAGGTTTAACCCCGTCTTAAATATACCCAGTTGAATGTTTGAAGGTACTGATCACAGATCTGTGGCCCTCCATGCTGTATACATGGCAATATGTAGCCATCGGTGACGTAGGAGGTGAGGCTTCTCACAGATGATCTTTTGTGTCCTTTTGCCTGAATGTGTTGAACTTAACTTCCTCCTCCATGAAATGTGTGTTGATATGACACACTGATGCACTGACCGCATCGCTCCGTTGTGTCAGTCACTTGTACAGGTTATTATTGGCACATGTGTGTGCTTTCACATTGACGATACACAGAAATCACTCACACCTGAGGCACGACACGCGTTCGGTCTGAACTTAAGAGATGAGTGAGGGAGGGTGGAGAGCTGAATATATGGCCTTTTACTCATACTGTATTTGTAAGTAGTATATGACGGATAATGAGTTTCCATGTGACATATTAATGGTGTTGTGGTGCTCCACCAGGAACACATCTACCATCTGATGAAGAGTGACAGCTACAGCCGCTTCCTGCGCTCCAACGTGTACCAGGACATGCTGCTGGCCCGCAGGAAGGTGAGAGAGGGGCGCTGCTGACGGCTTTTACTGACACTATACCAACGCCTAGAGCAGAATAATCTCAGGAAATGCCTTTGATCATATTGAAATTGGTAGATCGTTAATCCATGGAGCAGTCTGGTTGTATTTTCTGTGGTAACGTCGCAGCGCCTCTCAAAGGCCTGTCTCATGTAGCGTTTTCACATGAGTGAATCCATGTGGATGCACACATTTACTGAGCAGAGGGCTATGAAGCTGGTTGAACTTAACCTGGATTTGTTCCTCTAATCCGGGTTGACAATCTTATCTTCTGGATAAATGCTACAACAGTCTTCTCTGAGGATTTGTGAGTGTGTTCATGTGAAACAGGGAGAGTCTGTGCCAAGTAGCCAGTCACTGAAGAGACACAGACACAAACACAATCTATATCACAACTGTAATGCAACACTTGTACCATTATGTGGACAAGACATAAGCCTTTTTCATGTAGTCATCTAACATCTGTCAGCCACATATGTAGTCAAAGTTACAAGATGTTGCTACTTTATTAAATCTATGCTGCTCAAACTCTTCTTCCCTCTCTGATCCTCACCTCCCTCTGTACATCTTTGACTAATCAGAGGAACCGCAGATTTATCACCCAAACTCTGCAGTTCCTCTGATTAGTCAAAGAGCCGTCCTCTTATCTAAGCTGGGAACTAAACCTGGTCCAAAGCAGGTTATGCGCTAAGGGCATGTTTCCATGGAGATCTACCCCGATAGAAAGTGATCCATCTTTGTTTTACGCCAGGATTAACCCTAATTTACCCGCTAACACTCTAATCCAGCTTCGTAGTATGGCTCCCCAATCCAGTGGATTTAGTGCTAGTGCAGCCTCCAAAAGTTGTAAAAGAGGGTTTTATGTAAAATATACTTTTGACACATTTTACATTTTACAATGTTCCCTCATAAAAACCACACACCTGGAGTTGTGTTAGGAGCCACTTCCCCGTTACTATTCATAGGGCAGCACAAGCAGCTTCCTCTGAGCTCCTATTTACCCCGCGCTCTAAATTTAAATTAAATTTCCCTTTAAGAGCACATCCTACAGGCATTACCTTTAACTCATGAGCAGCAATACATGTGAGAAACAATACAACTGAATATTTCTTCACAAAAATAGCAGTCATAGATGTGGTCAGTATCTTATTCTGAACAACCTAGTATAGATGTCACCTTTGCTCTGTACTGTATGTGTTGACATGTCTTTCTCCTCCCTCAGCCTGAAACTGACCAGGGCAGGCGCACCTCTCTGGAGAAGTTCACACGCAGTGTGGTGAGTCAAGTCATGCAAAGATATACAAGTACTTTAATGATGTGCCAAAGGAAATCTAAAATTCTCTTCTTCGGTATATTTTCATAAGCACATTAGATGTTTTGGTGAGCTTTCCAACGCCGCCACATTTAACTCCAGAGTGTGCTATATGTGGGTTTTCCGTGGGTTATTACTTGGTGCTGGTGCGGTGTGCCTGGGGAGATGTTCTGATATTGGCTGACAGCAGGTACAAGCTGTTCATTGCACTAATAATGATTTCAGCTGTGAACAAGCAAACAGAGCAAATAAAAGACATGCAACATTGCGGCCTCCATCCATCCATCCATCCATCCATTTTCTTCCGCTTTATCCGGGGCCGGGTCGCGGGGGCAGCAGTCTCAGCAGAGATGCCCAGACTTCCCGATCCACGCACACCTCTTCCAGCTGTTCTGGGGGGACCCCGAGGCGACACCAGGCCAGCTCGGAGACATAGTCCCACCAGCGTGTCCTGGGCCTTCCACGAGGCCTCCTCCCAATAGGACATGCCTGGAACACCTCCCGAGGGAGGCGACCAGGAGGCATCCGGTACAGATGCCCTAGCCACCTCAGCTGGCTCCTTTCGACGTAGAGGAGTAGCGGCTCGAGTCCGAGCTCCTCCCGGGTAACTGAGCTCCTCACCCGATCTCGGAGGGTGCGCCCAGCCACCCTGCGAAGGAAACTCATTTCGGCCGCTTGTATTCGCGATCTTGTCCTTTCGGTCATTACCCAAATCTCATGACCATAGGTGAGGGTGGGAACGTAGATCGATCGGTAAATCGAGAGCTTTGCTGCTTGGCTCAGCTCCCTCTTCACCACAACGGTCCGATACAGCGACCGCATCACTGCTGACGCCGCACCGATCCGTCTACCGATCTCACGCTCCACCCGTCCCTCACTCGTGAACAGGACCCCGAGATACTTGAACTCCTCCACTTGAGGCAAGGACACCCCACCGACCTGAAGCGGGGAAGCCACCTTTTTCTGGTGGAGAACCATGGATTTGGAGGTGCTGATCCTCATCCCGGCCGCTTCACACTCGGCTGCAAACCGCCCCAGTGCGCGCTGGAGGTCCTGATTTGAGGAAGCCAACAGAACAACATCGTCTGCAAACAGCAGAGATGAGATTCTGAGGTTCCCAAACCGGACCCCCCCCCTCCCCTGGCTGCGCCTAGAAATTCTGTCCTTAAAAGTAATGAACAGAACCGGTGACAAAGGGCAGCCCTGGCGGAGCCCAACACGCACCGGGAACAGGTCTGACTTACTGCCGGCAATGCGAACCAAGCTCCTACGGTCATACAGGGAACGGACAGCCCTTAGTAGAGGGCCCCGTACCCCATACTCCCGGAGCACCCCCCACAGGGCACCACGAGGGACACGGTCGAACGCTTTCTCCAGGTCCACAAAGCACATGTGGACTGGTTGGGCGAACTCCCACAAACCCTCGAGCACCCGATGAAGGGTATAGAGCTGGTCCAGTGTTCCACGACCAGGACGAAAACCGCATTGTTCCTCCTGAATCCGAGGTTCGACTATTGGCCGGATCCTCCTCTCCAGTACCCTGGAATAGACCTTACCAGGGAGGCTGAGAAGTGTGATCCCCCTGTAATTGGAGCACACTCTCCGATCCCCCTTCTTGAAGAGGGGGACCACCACCCCGGTCTGCCAATCCAGAGGCACTGTCCCCAACCGCCACGCGATGTTGCAGAGACGTGTCAGCCAAGACAGCCCTACAACATCCAGAGACTTAAGGTACTCGGGACGAATCTCATCCACCCCCGGGGCCTTGCCACCGAGGAGCTTTCTAACCACCTCGGTGACTTCAGCCTGGGTGATGGACGAGCCCCCCTCCGAGTCCCCAGCCTCTGCCTCCTCATCGGAAGACGTGACAGTGGGATTGAGGAGATCCTCGAAGTACTCCTTCCACCGCCCGACCACATCCCCAGTCGAGGTCAGCAGCCCCCCGCCCGCACTGTAAACAGTGTTGGTGAAGCACTGCTTCCCCCTCCTGAGGCGCCGGATGGTGTGCCAGAATCTCTTCGAGGCCGACCGATAGTCCTCCTCCATGGCTTCTCCAAACTCCTCCCAGACCCGAGTTTTTGCCTCTTTGACCACACGAGCTGCAGCACGCTTGGCCTGCCGGTACCTCTCAGCTGCCTCCGGAGTCCCACAAGCCAACAAGGCCAGATAGGACTCCTTCTTCAGCTTGACGGCATCCCTTACTTCCGGGCGCCACCACCGGGTTCGGGGGTTGCCGCCGCGACAGGCACCAGAGACCTTACGGCCACAACTACGAGCAGCCGCATCGACAATGGAGGAGGAGAACATGGTCCACTCGGACTCCATGTCCCCTACCTCCCTCGGAATCTGGGTGAAGCTCTTCCGGAGGTGGGAGTTAAAGACCCTACTGACAGAGGGATCCACCAGACGTTCCCAACAGACCCTCACAACACGTTTGGGCCTGCCAGGTCTGACCGGCTTCTTCCCCTGCCAGCGAATCCAGCTCACCACCAGGTGGTGATCGGTTGACAGCTCAGCCCCTCTCTTCACCCGAGTGTCCGAGACACGCGGCCGGAGATCAGATGACACAACTACAAAGTCGATCATCGACCTCCTGCCTAGGGTGTCCTGGTGCCACGTGCACTTATGGACATCCTTGTGCTCGAACATGGTGTTCGTTATGGACAAACCGTAACTAGCACAGAAGTCCAATAACAGAACACCACTCGGGTTCCGATCGGGGAGGCCGTTCTTCCCCATCACCCCCACCCAGGTCTCACTGTCGTTACCCACGTGGGCGTTGAAGTCCCCCAGTAGAACAATGGAGTCCCCAGCCGGAGCACTACCTAGTACCCCCCCCCAGGGACTCCAAGAAGGCCGGGTACTCTGCACCGATGTTGGGCCCGTAGGCCGAGACAACGGTGAGAGACCTGTCCCCGACCCGAAGGCGTAGGGACGCGAC
This sequence comes from Proterorhinus semilunaris, assembly GCA_021464625.1. Lineage (NCBI taxonomy): Eukaryota > Metazoa > Chordata > Actinopteri > Gobiiformes > Gobiidae > Proterorhinus > Proterorhinus semilunaris. The sequence continues at coordinate 10,180,353 of CM038359.1, forward strand.
CCTCTCGTTCACCGGGGTGAACTCCAACACGTGACGGCTGAGCTGGGGGGCTATGAGCAAACCCACCCCAGCCCGCCGCCTCTCCCCGCGGGCAACTCCAGAAAAATGGAGCGTCCAGCCCCTCTCCAGGAGTTGGGATCCGGAACCCAGGCTGTGCGTGGAGGTGAGCCCGACTATATCTAGCCGGTATCTCTCTACCTCCCGCACGAGCTCAGGCTCCTTCCCCCCCAGCGAAGTGACGTTCCATGTCCCGAACGCCAGAAGCTGCGCACGCGGACCAGGTCGTCGAGGCACCTGCCTTCGACTGCCACCCAGTCCTCTCTGCACCCGACCCCTACGGATCCCTCTGCGGGTGGTGGGTCCACAGGAAGGCGGGCCCACGTCGTCCGTTCGGGCTGTGCCCGGCCGAGCCCCGTGGGCAGAGGCCCGACCACCAGACGCTCGCATTCGAGCCCCAACCCCAGGCCTGGCTCCAGGGTGGGGCCCCGGCTGCGCCATACCGGGCGACGTCACGGTCCTTGTTTTAATACTATCCATAGAAGTCTTTGAACTGCTCTTCGTCTGACCCGTCACCTAAGACCTGTTTGCCATGGGAGACCCTACCAGGGGCATGAAGCCCCAGACAACATAGCTCCTCGGATCATTCGGGCACTCAAACAACCCCACCACGTTAAGGTAGCAGTTCACGGGGTCGAACATTGCGGCCTGAATACACAAATTAATTGAGTTGGTAAACTGCGTGCCGCTTTAGAAAATCACAGCTTCTCAAACTGATTACAGTGAGCAGCACCTCGGAAATGAATTGGGTCTTAGTGAAGCATTTACAATGGACAAAATGAAGTCAAATTAAAGAGCTACTAAACAGCCCTTCCAGAGATTACTCCACCCACACCCAAAATTAAAAAAACTCAGCGAAAGAGGCATGGCGGGAGGCTTTGGGGGGATGTGGGGAGGGGGAGTGTATGAGCGGTCTCTGCTCTGTTGACAGTCTCAGACCAAGGGCCAGAGTGAACAGGACTGACTGACTCCCGTTATGCCACATTTAGACGATGTGGCGCCACTTTTCCCGGACTCTCGAGCCTCTCGTACCGGCGGACATTTGCCGCTCGTATCTCCCCGTTCCCCCTCCTGCCCTTAGGGGACACTCAGTCACACACTGCCCCGCTCTGAGCCTCGAAGGCAGGGGATGGCTAACCGCTGCCCCCGGTGTCTGTGAGCTGTCCCTGGGGGAGATTACAGTAAAAAGCCCTCAGCCCCGTCTCATAAGCACTGACAGCCCAATACAGCTTTATCGTGTCTGTAGTTTCAACGCGAAAACAAAAATGTATTACAACATTTTCAATGGAACTGCAAATTATATATGCCAATTAACCGAGCATAATGCTTTTACTCGGTTACGCAATTTTTTAATGGTTAACCTATTAATCGGTTAATCGGTTAATCATGGACACCCCTAATAATGAATGTGGCTTATCAGTGACAATCTACATTTAGACCGAGCGCTACACGAGTGCTTTAGTGAGTCCAAAACACGGCTATTTCTAATGAAAGAACGACGTGAGAAAAATGCAACTACAACTCAAATCCAAACATAAAGTTGTGCACGTGGAGACGATAGAGGCGGCAGGTGCCACGTGGACGTACCCCACTCATCTGCACTATAACTCTGACAGAAGGAATCTATGACCCTGCTGTCCAGATCTGACCACATCAGCTGCACAGCGAGGGTTGGGCTGTAGATGCCCTTCCGCGCTTTAACGTGGCTTCAGGTGTAAAATTAGCGACGTCTCTAACCGCTGAAATATTATGGAGGGGACAAATCGACAATGCTTAAGTCATCAAAAGTCAGTCTCAAGCATTTCAACACGGACCCAGCTCTGACACACTCGTGAGCGGCTCCGAACACCGATTGGAGTCTGCGTAGACTGACCGAGAGAAACGCCTCTAAACCCGGACACTCTCCCAGGAAGAGCCGCTGTGGGACAACGCGTCAGTCTGACTGAACACATGAAGTTTACAGAATATCCTAATCTAATTTATTAGCTGTCTTAACACACTTTTATAAAAGTAAATGTACCTGTAGTTCACCGTTTTCCTGGAAAATGTGATGAAGCACGAAGAAAAAGCGTTACATATCCAGAGAGCGATGAAGGCGCTTCAACTGCGCTCTGTAAAATGGGCTAAGGGCGTAAATCAAAACTTTTTTTAATAGAAATATTGAACCTTTTTTAATATTTAGGCCTGTCTCAAAAACACTTTGTTAGTCACTGACTTTTTTTTATGTATTTTTTTTACCGGCCATTTGCTTTTCAACCCTGCTTGTGGTCGAAATGTCAGCACATGATGATGATGATGATGCCATGTTTCCACAATGTTTGGAACCATTCGAGGAAGCCTTCATGTCCTGTAGAAACGTGCTGTGCAAATAACAGACCACATTTCTGGAGTGAATCAGATTATTGGGTTATATCTGATGAGTGATCTGATTCCTCTAACCACTGATGGCTCTCTCTCCTCTTTTTTCAGGGCAAGTCTTTGACAGGGAAGCGGCTCACTGGGCTGATGCAGTCCTCTTGACAAGGCCTGGACTCGAGCACTTGAACTGTCAGGAGAGCGGCTCACCACCGGGGGCGCCTGCTAATATTTGGACGTGTCTACGGACAAGAAACGGCTTTACACTAGAATATCTGCGGCAGACTGAAAGGTAACATTGGAGACAAAAATCCAAGTGAAGAGACCAGACAGCATGCAATAAGTCAGTAGATCCACCACCAGGGCGGTGCTGTCACTTCATAGACCATAATAGACTATATAAAAAACTCTTTCTACTTGTAACGCCGGTTCACTGCCAGGCTCTTGTCTCCGATTGCTAATACCTGACCAAGGTGTTTTTTCACTGCTATACACAGTTTGAATGCGTCAACTGATGTCAAAAATGAGACTTAGAGAAATGCTGTAGCTATGTTTTGTCATTCACCAGGACTCCACTAGGGGGTAATGTATGTGAAAGTCTTTAACACACTGCCCGACTGTGACCAGAAGGGGGCGCTTGTTTGCGTATTACAAAGGGGTGTGAATTACCTCTGCATGTTTCCAAGAGCTTTTTGTAATTAGTGATTCTGAACCTGATCAATTTAGCTCACAACTATTTAAAATATGTACTGTAGTAAAAGTATAATTGCTACAAAATAATTACTTGAGGTATTTATTTTATTTTTATATTGAGTCAGCTCGTTTACTGATATCCATGATGCTTTACTTTAATTATGATTTTCAAACAAACTTTGACTACAGTTTTTAACATGAAAGGCAAAAAGCCAAAGAATTGAATTAGTGATTATTGGACGCAATAAAATATATTAAAGAGTCATTGGAACGACAGTATGTACTGAAAAGGTTTGGTTTATGTTCTATACATTCCACAGAGCAAATCTCCGGGCGGTTTGTAACCTCTCACTGGGATGTAAAGACTGGAAATAAAGACGTATGCACAATTATTTACTCTGTTCATTTGGAGAGACCTGTATCAACATGTGTTTGTACGTTATACTGTTCAGCACTGCCCTCTTGTGGTAATGACAGAGACGTGCAGCCAAGTTTGTAGGTACATGGTATTTGTCAAGAATCTAATTGAAAAAATGTTTCTAGACAGGAGGCGGACGGACGTCACGACATTGCGGCGTAGGAAAGCGAGCTCCCGACAACATTTTAAAAAATGCCCATTACAACTCGAGTTTTTCTTTAATATTTTCGACTGAGACTTTTAAAAGTACGGGCTTCAAATATGCCTAAACAGATAAGGCAAAAGTCGAAAGCTTTTGAACATCTCGACCTGGCTAACCGAACACCTGCAAATAGCCCTGACGAGGAGCCGGACATGCTAGCAGAAGGTTCCGGGCGAGAAGACGAGAAAAAATGTTTTTAATAAATCCCACTCTATTACCACAGTATTGATGGTAGGTTTAATCTGCAGTCACAAACTGTACAATGGTGCCAATATTTATCATCATCCCTGCACTTGAACACATTAGACATTTACTGCTGTGAGCGCTTTTGAAATCACTTTGACTTTTACAATACACTGAATATACTTTTCAGATTCAATCCATTTAAGTGGACACCAACATGCAAAACATGCTAACTGGTCTTAGTTGTACAGTGCTGTGCTCAAGAATCCAAAACACAGGGCAGCACAGTGGCATAGAGCCAAACACAGACGCTTTGGCCTGGACTTTGCATGTTCTTCCTGTGTCGAAGTACATTTTCTCTGGTTTTATTAGAGCTGGTTCAGGAGTGAACACATGTTGTTAATTACAAGTCATTTTAATGTGTTAAATATCTTCAATGGTTTGTCACAGAATGGAGTTCTGTGTGGGTCAGACAGAGTTCCAACCTCTAGGCAGTGACTGGAGCGGGGCAGGACATGGGCTGCACCCCTTTCACCTCCAGGGCCTTGTTAAACTGCACATTCAGAGTCTTTGATGCTTTGGTGATGCGCAGCTCCTTCATGCAGCCTTTGAACGAGCGCCTGCTGGACAGTGCCGCCTGGTGGGCTCCAGCTGAAACACACATGAGGCACATGTTCATACACCAGTCTAATTTGTGTCGACATGTTTGGTTGACTATCTTACGCGGGTATCCTCCGACGTAGATGGGATCCTTGGTCTCACAGGTGTTGGAGCGGGCGTTGTGGCTCTCAGCGTTACTCTGTGTCCCGTCCACACTCAGCTCGATCCTGTGTTTGATCTTTGTGGCAGTGACCGAGTGCCACTGTCCGTCACAGAAGCCCCCTCCCTCAGGGTTCACCCCTGCCGTGATCAGCCCGGCGCCATTGTCTACATGGAACAGCATCTGCAGAGAGCGAGAGGTTCAGTCAGCACATCACTCATACAGTCAAGAGAAAATAACTGTATAGATTTCAAAACAAATGATTGAATAAGCACCTTCCCGTCCACCAGCTCGATGCCCAGACCGTCCTTGTCATTGTTGCTGACTCCCAAGAGCACTCCGTTGGTGCGACTGGTGCGGAAGTCAAAGGCTATGGACACGTCCTGTCCCACACGGTATGAAGCAACTACAGGGAGACATGTTTAGCATTTTCCTCATGCACTAAAAAAACTGATTATGTGCTGAAAAGCTATATTTGGGTTGGTAGCTAGAAGGTCCCGGGTTCAATACGTGGACAGGACCTTTCTGTGTGGAGTTTGCATGTTCTCCCCGTGTTTGTGTAGGTTTCTTCCGGATACCCCGGTTTCCCCTACCACTAAAAACAAACTTTATTTATAAAGCGTGTGTGAATGGCCAACATTAATGTAGATGTGTACAATCGCGCTTCTGTCGGTCTTCCCCAGGGGGAACTGGATACATCCGTAGCTTACCACCATCGTGTGTGGAGTGAATGTAGAACATATCTCCGACACGATGTGAAGCACTTTACAAATAAGTCCTCTCCAATGACTGAATTTCTTGGCCGTCTCTGTGTTCACATGATGCCATTACAGCCTGTATAGTCCATAGTTTATATTGAGGACAGGCCTAAATTCTTAGGTAGGATTTGCTTTTTCTTAATGCAGCTGTATTGGCTTATTTATCTATTATATTGCATCATAAGATTCACCGTTTTCTCTTTCACCACAAATAATGTTTTTTTCATAAAACTATTGTCAGTTCAAGGGACTATTTGATACAATTTTGCCAATCCCCAAATAAAAATGGTTAGAAGGTTCAACATTTGTGGATGGTTATTTTCCCAGTGAACGGTATCTTCATACCTGCTTTCAAATAGCCAGTTCCCTGAAAGAATGTCCCTGGCTCAGTGGAGACGAAGCAGCGTCCGACCATGTGACTGGAGCTGGGGCTCTGCATGTCCACCCTAAACTCTCCCACCGGACTGCTCACCGCATTGCCCCACATCTTGAAGTTACGGATGCAGCCGTTCAGGCTGTACAGGATCTGCATTTAGACACAGCAAGTTAAGATTTGTACAAGACATCCTTTTAAAACACATTGCTATGTATGAAAAGGTCTCACTGGTCCTATTCTCTTGGTGGTGTAGTTTTGTGGTAAACCTCCCATGTAGACCACTCCGACCACATCCAACAGATCAGCCTGAAAACCAAAAAGAAATATGCTGTAGCATTAGATTTCCAGATCTCTTTATTTCTATTTCATTATGTGGAAGTCTGATACTCATAATAATAATACAGGCTATACGCCTTTGCTCTGCTCGATCCCGTCACATCTCAAAGCTAAGCAGGTAAGTGAGTACCTCCTTGGGGCTGATCAACTGCTTCATGTACTTCATGTCGACCGAGAGAGTTCCTCGTTGCTTCTGCCTGTTCACACGGATCTGAGGATAAAAACGTAATCGGTCAGATATGAAATGGTTACAGTTACTACAATATTTATAGATGAATTGATAAAGAGCTCTAATTCAACAGTGTTTCCCAAGCTTGGGTATGGGTACCTCTAAGCATAGGCCAACACTTGTCTGGCACTGCCAGGCGGTACTTTGATAAGGGATTTCACAATATTGAATATAAATCTACCTTTGTAGTGAATTATTTCACTTAAAATCTGTTATTGTGATAATTGTGGTCACTTTACTATCAAACAGCTGTTTTAGTTGCCTACTTTCAAGGGCCAGGTGACGATGTTATGGCAGAGAAAAGGAGTTTCTCATACATTTCCTGTATTTATTTTTCTTAAACATTTAACTAGGCTATGAACAAGAACCCATCGTCTTCACTTTAATGCCTTTAAAATTATAAAATTATGAATCTTGAAAGTATTATGAGTGCATTACACACTTCTGAGTTCAGTATGTCTAATTCAGCAGGGCATCAGTAGCTCAGTATTAGTCTTTTAAAGATATTCAATATGTTTCTTGCACTTTATGTTTGACCTTTTAGCTGTGAGAGTCTGTACTCTTGCTGACCCTCCGATAGCTGCTGCTGCTGAGAGCAAGGATGAGCTGCTCTCTTTTCTTAGTTACGATACAATTCAGTGTTTAGAAGATCATCTCTCCTCACTTGAGCAAAGGATCGTCTAGTTGCAGGGTAACAGTTAAAGTCAATCCTACCTTGTGCCAGTTTCCGTCATTGATAGAGAAAGGAACACAGGCGGAGATGTTTCCATGTCCCAGGTCGTAGCCGAGGCACACTTGCCCCTCTTTAATCTGCAAACACAGAGTGGGACATTTAGCTACACAGTATAACAGACACAGGAGAGACATGTCAGATAATCAAATAACCTGAATGGTGACGAAATCTGCATGGTTTATTCGTGCCATGTACAGGACCAGACCTGAACTCTCCTTGGTCCTCAACTCAAACTCCAAAATCAACCTGCAACACATTTAAAACATCAGTGCACTGTACAGTCATTTGGACTATACTTGCAGTCTTTTGATGAAAATGTCATTTAGTTTTAGTCGATAAATATTCCGTGTAACTTTAGTCAACTGAATCTCAACTTCATTTGGTCGACTTAACATCTCTGCTTAATGAGTTGTTCCTTTGGCTCTTTCCAAATGTGTCAATGGGAATTCACGGTTTAGAAAATATGGACATTTTAAATATAATTTTAGTCAAACAGCGAGAAGATCACTTTGACTCAAATTCTGATGATTTTTTATCTAGAATAGACTTTGGATATATCAGAATATATTACAGTTTTTTATTGCTAATATCATTTTGGTCTTGAATCAAACCTTTAGGCTCACATTTGTTTTACTCTCAAGTCATTATTTTGGTTTGCACTTCTCCCTTCTACTCGAGTAAAATAATGAACGTTGGTCTCTCCCATTGACCATCACTGTCCATGTGGAAACATCCTACACTGACAGTACGGACAGAGGAGGCTGAAGCACGGTGCAGTCAACAGCACGTTATTATTTCATCACCCCATTATTAATCCAACATGTTTTTTACCTCTGTGCTTTTCTCACGGATCACTGTCTGTCCGAGCGATCACTCTGCGCTCATTTATTTACAACTACTGTAGTATGGGGTCGAACCTGAGCCAAGCATACAGAGCTATTCCTGACAAATCCAAAAGGTACAAACTATACTGACAAAAATACCTCTCTCTGACTTTGGCGTCGTCGAAGGTGAAGCTCATGTGGCTGTTCCTGCTCAGGCCGAACTGGTAGGCCTGTTCCAGAGCTGTGGGGGCCACCGCAGAGGCACAGGCATCCTGCAGGGGGCGACACACACACGGGTTAGTTACATACACACACACACACACACACACTGCCTCCTCAACATCAGCCCTGTATGTGTCACTCACGCTAATGGGATTGTCACCTGAAATAAGCCGCTCTATGACAAGGAGCAGACAAAAAAAAGTGGAAGTACATGCCGTTCACAAGCGGCTTGGGGACACGATGAAAAGGTGATGTTTAAAAATGAAATACAACAAACAACATAACAAATAAAAAGGCTTGCGCTAATTAAATGATATATAGATGTGAAAATGATGACGCAACTAACAGCGTTCCTCTTTGTGAGTCAATGTGCTCAGGAAAGTGTTGTTTCATTATTGACCAGTAGATGTCAGCACAGGCACAGTTACAGCTGATCAGTCTCTAACTCCAGCAGCAACCTTTCCTTTTATTATACAGTTCACTTGTTTTTCATCTCTATTTGACGATGACCGTGACCCTCCTTTTTGGACTTGTTATTGAATGCTCTTTTCTGCACAGTTTCCCTAACACTGTAAGTTTAATAATAATGCATCGGTTTTACATAGAGCTTTTTTTTACATTGCACTATTCATTGACTCCATACTTGGTGGTGGTAAGCTACTATTGGAGCCACAGCTGCCCTGGGGTAGACTGACGGAAGTGAGGCAACCAGTCTGCGCCATCGGCCCCTCCGACCACCACCAACCACTCACGCACACACACACACTGCATTTGCCAGGCTGCCTGGTGTCACCACACGGTCTCCCATCCAAGTACCGACCAGGCCCTTCCCTGCTTAGATTCCAAGGTCTGACGGGATCGGGCATAACAAAGGCGATAAGGCCACCTACTGTTAAGCAATAAACCAAATGAATGTTTTTGTACTTGGTTGATACTGGTCACTTATTTGCCATGATGTAAAAAAAAAGTGATTGGGAGGATATTTGTTTAGCTTGTACGTCTGTAGAGGTCACTGTAGCCTGTTGGACGTTTTACACAATTTTACGACAAATGAAAAGTATGGAAACTGAGCTATAGCTTCCCCTGTCCTGGTCCTCTCCACAGATCACCCTCCACTTCCCTCTCTCCTCGTGTCCCGTGTGGAGTGAAGACAATCCCGGTGCGTTGACCTTGCTTTGTTACGGCCTGACGCTCACCTCTTATCACGGCCCCCCTCGCCTCACCATGGCGGCCCGTAACAAAGACATCGGCTCTCCCTCTCCTCCTGAGCCTTTTTTTTTTTTTTTCATCAAGCCGACAAAAGCCACTCGTTGGTCCGTGCCGTGCGTCCCTTGCTCTCTAAGGCTTTTTCTGCCCAGTTTCCGCTTGCGTGTGCTTCGGCGAACAATGCGCGGGCAGAGTCCCTTTCAGTCCACAGCTAGAGGTCAGGCCGAGCCGTTCCCTCTCATTCGGAATGTACAGACGCACCGATTGTGTGTTGTCTTTTTGCTGTTTAAATGAAATAAAAATAAAAGTTATTGTGTAAACTTTTGCTTTGCTCTCCGCCAGCTCCACTCGCTTTAACCTTTGTATCGACATTCATACGCGGCGACGGAATCTGCGGGCGTTTTATTGCGCAGCTGTCCGCAGTCAGCAAAGTGCATTTCCACAGATCACGCATTGCATAAAAGGTACTTAAATCCTACGCCCATAAAAGGATATAAAACAAGGGCTGCCTCAGAAATCACAAATGCGCCTCGTAAATCGCATCAGAACAAGCTCTACTGTGCCAAGGACATAAAACAGCCACTGTTTGCTTTAAAAAAGAAAAGAAAAAAAAAACACAACAACTTCTAAGCTCATTTAGATAGTGAGAGCAAGAAGTCCCGACCTTTGAATCAAGTCCAAGTGCTTTCTTACAGATGCGGCGGGTTAAGCACACACTTGTCTTAAAGACCCGGGGTTAATATAGAGCCCGGTGGTTTACGGTGTAGTAAAAGGAGGGACGCGCATCCATCTTCTCCACGGACACTCCTGAAATTTATCGGAAATATCCATTCTGCCGTAAAATGTCCACGCGGGGAGGGGAGACGGGACATTACCCATCCAATTACAGTAATGGTGTGGGGTAAATCAGGCCGACCAAAGCTGCACACGCGAAAAGGGGGAAGTTACCGTTTCAGGGTCCAGCACGGTGGGGGCAGCAGGTGTGGTCACTACGGGGACAGCCGGAGGAGTGGCCATCTGGAAAAACAAACACAGTTCAACTTTAGAGGCCAAATGTGGGATTACTAAAGCAACGGTCTGAATAATGAAATAGCTCACTGCGGAGGCGTGCCATTTGTTTTACTAACAGTGTAACTCATCACGTTCCTCTGTAGTGGGTCCCTCTGTCACGAGCAACATGCAGTTTATGGTGATGGGTCACTCTGTCCGTGCGAACGAGGATGAAGACAAAAAGCGGCAAAAGAGCGACGAAAAACAATAAAAAGGGAGGGAAAACGCAGAAAAACATGACAAAAACGCGTGCAAAATGTGAATAAAAAAAAGATACGATCAGTTTTGCAGGTCTTAGCTTTCAAATGAGGCGTTACTCTGGCCTGGAGGCTGTGAGCTCCAGTCGAGAAGCTTTTAGATTTGGGCACAGCTGAACTGGAGAAAATGCGCTCGGTTAAAGTGTCTAAATATGTGGTGACTATAACACCAAGTACGACCTCCTAAACGTGCCTTGTGGAACCCCCAAGATCAAACTAGGAATAAAAAGTGGGCTTAATGCTAACTGAACTAAATTCAAACAATATCTCAACCAGAAAACAAGTGGATTTCCTGATTTCTTTTAGTTGATTGCGTTTCTTCCTGGCTTCAGATTATTTTCACTGCGACTGAGGGAAATAATTAGCCAGGACTGGCACAAAAAACGTCCCATCAGCGCAGCCAGTAACTGCAAATGTATCTCACAGAAGGAGAAACTGTGAGAAAAGCAAATTATGTTTGAACAAAATAAAATGTTCGAGGCGCTTCAGAGAGTTTAGTTTTGTATTATGTTCACACTGACTTTCTGTTCCTGAGAATTTTCACAGGCCAATTAATCCCTTCAGTACAAGGAAATGACTCTTCATTCAAAGCAGAAAAGGTTAAATATTCAGAATGGTTCATGCCTCAAATTAAAAAGCGACATCAAAGTGACTTGTAATATCCAAAAAAGAAATATGTTTTGGTGTTGAGATCAAAGAAAGTGCATGTGTTGACGCACACTCCACTGCCTGAAGGCCACAGTGAAACAGCTTATCAAAGGGGTCCTCCTCCTTCATGATGTCAGGAGTTAAGGGCTGTGCGCAAAGTAAAGGTCAAAATGGAGACAAGGCCTTTTGAGAAAAATATTCTTTTCATGGAGACATCTGCCGTTTACCTGATGTGGCAGCAGCACAGAATCCTTCAAAGAGGAGGGAGAGAGCGTCAGACTATCCAATATTTGTGCACTAGCTTTCAGCCTCCTAGAGCACGACCAATCACATAGTCCCATATTCTCATACGTCGAGGTGGGCGGGTATGAAACATGGGCTGTAAATGGCGTATGGATTGTGATAGCAATTGTCCTCAATGTAATCCAAAATGAATATTCTTTTGTTTTTATACAATCCACAATGCACCATTGAAAACGTGGGACAGGAGTCTAAATGGCTGTGCAGTCCACTGTGTGGGCAGGAATGTGGCACAGCGGTTAGTGTGATGTGTGTGCGTGATTGAATGGTGGAGGTCAGATGTGTGCAGTCGTGATGGCGCTTCTGTCAGTTCCCCCAGGGGAAACTGAGGCTACATATGCGGCTTACCAGCACCGAGTGTGGAGTGGATGTAATAATTGTCTCATGTAAAGCGCTTTGTGACCATGTTTGTAAAAGTAGCTATACAAATAAAGACCTTAAAAAAGACCACTAAAAGAGTCACCAAATCTCTAAAATCCAAGACTCAAAGGTGGCACAGCAGTGGACTGTTCCTCTTCATGATCAATGCCTTTATAGAGGAGTACTTCAGCGGCTAACCGGGCGCCTCATCTGCTCTGACTGCAGTGAGACATACAGCACATTAAATGTATGAAATATACCTCCCGCTGCAGTGGAGGTGATGGAGATTCACAGCCGGGCTCTTAGCATCGGGGCTAAATGTTAGCTGTGAGTGTTTTGGCTGCCGCGGGCCCATAAAGCATAAATGGCGAGCTCACAGTTAGCCTAGCGTAGTGGTGTGGCCGCGCGCTGTATGACACACTGCCAAAGGTGGAGTTTAGTGGCTCAAGGCTAAAGGGACTATAAAGAAAAGCTAATGGGCTGTGGCAGTCATAGAAATAAATTTGTGGCAGTGCGGTGTGATGGAGCGCTAAGCTAACACAGCAGGCGAACGGGCTGCTGTCACGCTATGAACTGTGGGTAAGAGCCCGGAGTTATAGCCAAGAGTGCAGTACTTTTAGGCGTAGCTTACTGTAGCCAACTGTTTCAATATAGCAGTTGGTGAAAGCTGTGGATTTTAGTTTTTTCAAAATTATTTTATTAAAACATGCTTCTTATTAATGTATAACATCCACCATGAGCTTGTTGATGATAAAAAAAAAAAAAGGGTTGTATATTTAACCAGTAATTGATAGATTCCTATTATGTTTGGATAATGTTAAGCATCCTAATGTGAGAAGCATAAGTGTATTTGTCAAAAAAGAACAAAAAAAGATGGAAGCTATGTGGAAACCATAAAACAATTTAAGTATTTGTTTTTGTCTTTCACTTATTTGTGCTCCAATCAGTAGCGGAGTAGCTGAATAGCCTCTACCGTGACCTCATAAAGGGACTACATCACAAAATAGACTATTCTGAGCTTTTAACCATGTAATGCGTAATGTTAAACTCACATAAAAGCAGACCTGGACTGCTGTTTCGTTTCTTAGCACATGTTTCAGTCATGTCACAGTCCATCAATCTCTTTCTGCACTCAGAACGCCGGCCCCCACTCTGGTGTACGTCACACTGAGGGTTCTATGACGTTTTCACTGTTGCACAAATGGAAGTGCACCCTCTGCTGGCCTAAAGTGTAACTGCTTTTTATCACATTAAAAAGAAGCATGCCGTTTTGACACAAGTCTCTTTTCCACAGGCAGGCGTGACTCAGCCCAATGCTTGGTCAACACGGTTTGGTGAGCTTTTCCACAGCGGAGGCCAGTGCCAAACCGTCTGACCAGGTATACGTTTTGCCGCTGTTAGCGCAACTTTAGCTGGTGTTAGCATAACATTTGCTAACAGCTAACATTTGCCTCTGAATGATTCCATAACCCCCACCAGAAGGCAGCCTTTGTCCACATTTGTTCTCATTGCAGCTTGTACAGGTGCTCCTCTGTGAGGGTACCGCCTAAAACAACTGCAGGTATGTGTGTAGTGGAAACAAAAGCGTGTACTGGGTAGAGCCGATACGTGCATGTAGATCTTTGGTGGAATAGCAGCTATAGTACGTTATTTTAAGATATGTAACAAAAAATATCAAAGCTAAATTTAAAGTAGTTGTCATTTGGTATGGAAGACGTACCGCAGGGCCTGGAGCTGTGGCAGTGGGCTCGGGCAGCAGAGGGAGAAAAGGCGGCGGGGCAGGAGCCAGGCTGGGGCACCTGCCGATATCGGCGTTCACGAAGGACACGGGCTGCGAGAAGTCCGACAGGCTGAAAGCGAGACAGAGCTTTGGTAACATTCAAATGACATGAAATAGCAACAACTTTTTTCTCCACTCTCAAAATGTTTATGAACAATATCACAAGTCAGCGGCAGGCCACCTAGAGTGTGAATTAAGTAGAGCCACGTTTTCGTGTCAAATGTTTTTGTATCGACAGGATAATAATCATCTCAAATAATAATGCATGTGCATAATGTAATCAAGAGAACCCGTTAAATATATGGCGAGCGCCCGCGTACAGACAGGTGTGTAAGCAGAGCCGCTGCGGATGGGTTGAAACGAGGTGAAATGGAGACTCGGGGAAGTGCGAGTGATATGCTTGAGTTATGGAGAGGCTTATGGTGTCAGACAGCTTGATTACTCTGCAGACGCAAAATGAGACACAGCCTTTATCATAATCATCGCATCATGACCTCCGACTGCCGGCCTAACTGCGTTTGAAGCAGCGCGAGGCAATTAAACACCACAGCGAGACAAGAATACTGCTTGCTTTTTTTTTTACGGACTTAAGAATGATGTCAGGAAATCAGTTGTGTCCATAATATGGCATGAAAAGTTACACATGGCTTTAAATATTGTAAGTTAAGTGTAGCACCCAGTTTTTACTTTCCCACAATTGCTCCCACGTCACTATTTCTCCTGTTAAAACCTCTCGCGGTTGAATAAGTTCCTAAACTTTTCCTTGCTCGTAGAAACAGAGGCGTTGTTTCATCCGTGTCTGTAGGTGCAGATCTGAAGAGGAGGAAATGGTCAGTTTTGCCAGCGTCAGTGCTTTATCTCGGAGTAAATACATAGGAATCCAGCTGCTGACTGCGTCCTTTTAGGTCTGATTTATTTGGAGATGTCAGGAGCTCACTGCACTCCGAATCCATCACCCCCCACCACCACCACCGCCGCCCCTGATCTGATCGCTCTTTGAAATAGCTGCACTTACTTATTTGAGAGCGCTTCTTGATTTGATCTGATTAGAACACAGGGCCTGACAGCGTTTTAATAGAAAAATCACATTTCATTTGCACCGATGGTGGCTGGAGCGGGGGCGGCCCGGGTCACGGCACAATGGAAATCTTTCTCAAAATGTAAAACTTCAATGAAGGTACTTGATTCATCTTCTGTACTTCTGTACAAAAGAACAATAGGCAGTGATCATCTATGAATAGGACAGGACTGACCGATACTGAGGTGAGCAGATCGTTAGAGACGCTCTACTTCAAAGGGGTTTACCCACGGGTGAGAGTAGCTGTGATTAGAGGGGAGGAGCCGGGCCAACCCTAACTCCTCCCCAGTGGTCTATATATTCAGCTGCGTGCAGAGTGGGACCTTTGTCGCTGACGAAGCCTTTTGGATGAGAGGCGAAACGTTCGGAGACTTCAACTACTGAGTACAGAAGATGAATCAAGTACCTTCATTGAAGATGGACAACTCCTGTACGACTGAGAACTTACATAGAAGTCAAAATGTAAAAGTTAAAAAGGAAAAATGTAATGAAAAAGAAATGTGTCACCCAGATATGTTTTGTGACATTTTTTGTTTTTGTGGTGTTTGCAAATTTGCAAAAGTGGCAAAGTTTTTGACAATACATTTGAATGTGTTTTTAGTGTTGTGGGAGACATTTATGGAAGATGGGGAAGCTTGTAAGCCTGAAAACACGCAAATTATATTTCATTTTCGGGTCTCTGTCAGATACAAATCATTTTTGTCTATTCTTACAAAAGAACCACATCGTTTTTTTATTGTTATTTGATGTCAGACATTCCTTCCAACAGTGTTGCAGCTGGTTTCAATTGTACAAGTCATTCCTCCACGATTTTTGGCTTTAGTGGGAGTTGGTGAGATAGCAATGTAGTGATGGAGTGATGTAAGGGAAGATCTACTGGCCTGGGGCTATTATGGATGGGTAAGGAAACCTTTTCCTGGATACTTAGGACCTCAGGATGAGCTTTTTCAGAGCTGTCGCAGCGCTGATAATAGTGGCCACTGGAGAATAGCTTAAAGCACATGGAGGAAGATTTGTCGTCAGTTTTTTCCCTGTTTCTGATAATAGTGAGGAGCAGCGCTCACATCTAGACAGCCGACCAGAACCCCCCTAGAGGGGAAACATCTTCCATTTTCCACAACCCAGTCCAGATGATAACTCTTTGAAAACTCTTGTATGATGCTAAACTTCCAGACAATTGGGAGCTTTAGTTGTTGCACCAAATCTCATGAAATGCTACTGTATGTGTGTGACCTACACAGTGTTGATCATGAGGTTCCAGATGCAGCCCTTGAACGGCACATTGACCCTGTTGGACGTCTGCTCCACTTCAGCAGGAATGCCCCCCAGGAAGACCCTCTGTAACACCATGGGCTGGTCGTTTGGAAGTCCCACCTCCCTCTTGGGCTCCTCATCCACCTGCACCGCGAACGTTCTAACAAAACAATCACAACAGAAGAGGGATAACAAGTGAGGTCATATTCAAAAGTGTGCGGGTAACCGGACTGGGCCAGTCAAACCCACCTGCCGGGCAGCCTCTCGATGCGGAGAGAGTGCTCCTCTCCGTCATGGAGGATGCCCTGCTCGAGACGCCTCACCACCCGGCGAGGGGTGTGAGTCCCACTGAAGAGCAGCACTTCCAGAGAGCCTTTGTTCAGCATCACCGACAGGTACGGCTGCAAGTGCAAACGCATAAATACACTTCAGACTCTCAAAACTGCAGGCAAACAAAAAACACACAACAGACCCACCTAAAGGTTTTGTGTTACATAATCTTTAAATCAACTTTATTTTGCACTGGAATTGGATGTCTTGGATTTTGTTGCATGATAGATAGAACCCTTTAGTGTCCCGACTAAAAATGGTGGTTTATATATATATATTTTTTATCATAATTCTGTAGAACTTAAAACTTCGATTATTGTGTTTAGCATTAATAACAAGTCAAAGGGCAAAGATATGGACCACAGGGTGACGTGTTTAGATGGACAATAGGATGATTGTGTGGTGCAGAAGTAGGGGAAGAGACATAGGATTGAGAGAGGAGCAGAGAGCAGAGCATGGAGAGGTGGAAGGGGAGCAGCCGAGCAGGGTCAGGCTAATTTGAATTTTAATTCAGTGTGTGCCAGAGGGTGAAGTGGGAGACAATTTACCACCTGAAAATGGAATTTCAATTTGAGGTCGGGACAAATTGAAGCGAGATGTAGCTACAACACGGCCCTCGCTCGGCACACGTCTCGCTCCCACAAACCCATAAAGACGCGCACGCAGCGACAGCGCCGTGTCACACAGCGAAACAAAGGCACTTTATCACAAATGAACTCACATGTTCAGTCAATTTATACATGGAGAGGAAAACACAGGCAGGAGCGGGCAGAGAGGCAATGCATATCAAAGTAAATCAGAGTCACACGCTACTGCACGTGAGGACCGGGGACTTGTAGGATTTATTCTACAAACCTACTGCTGTCATACATCTGCTGCTTCACCGCTGTTTCTGTTGGTACTTCTGCTTCTACAACCGTGGTTACTATTCTGTTTGGCTCTACTATTGCAACTACTGCAACTGTACTTTCAATTTTAACACCACCATTTACTTTTACTTATTGGAGACTACATTTAAATATGGATTTTTGCTCGAGTAAAAGTGTAATAAAACCAAATCACATTTAGCAGAAGATCAGTGGTTCTCGGGAGGGTCGGTACCCAAAAGTGGGCCGCAGGACAATTTTCAGTGGGTTGCGGAACTTTGCATCAAATTACTGTCAATACATTGCTTTTGATCGTCAGCCTAAAGATCAATGCTTAGAATACAAATATTACAGTAAACATAGAAAAAAGGCCACACTACACATTCTTAATATTATATGCTGAAATGTATATTCTTATTTGTGTTGTAGCTTCTAGTTGAGAACCAGACAACACCGATGTACAAATACGTACCTGGTTATCCTTTTTTCTGCACTCCCGATGTCCTCACTCCCCCCCGATGTCCTCTTTCTATATTCTCAGTTCACCTCTAAAACTCCCTCTCCTCGTCTCTCTCTCTCCCCTCTGTCCCCCTCCGAACATCCATTAGTCAGGGCCAAGTTGAGTTGATGGTGTTTTTAACCTCTCTTAACCTTTTGCGGCACAGACACACTCACACACACTCACACATACACTCTTCTTTGCGCCCTGCCTGCCAGCGTAGTTAGTAAAAATAGATTTATGCATCCAACAAGCGCTGATGATGGATAAGCTATAGCTAACCCCGTGTCCCCGCGCCGTTCACAGACTGGAGATGGTGCACTGGGGTAAGCAAGTCTCATAACCGACGACATTGCATTGAAATGATGGTAAGAAACCGGGTTCTATGAAGGCGTACTGGATGTGAATATAGAATAAGTACTGCTAATGTCACTTCCTGTTGGGATACTACATCAAGGAGCCAATACAGCAGTGTTTTCCAGGTAGGTACTGGGATAATGGAGGAAAGCATTTAGAATATAAGAATAAACAGTCCTTTATTGTAGAAAATTTTAAGAATTTTAACAATGTTTTTCCAGGATGATTTTGAAAATAAAACATTATTAAAATAAGAACAATCAGACAATTGTGGGAAATACACCGTGCATCTAACTTTAAAGCGTTTGTATCCATTTCATGAACTTGCAGCCTAGTTTTGTAGCAGTTTGTGAAAGTGACCCTGAAAAGTTCAAGTTGTGAAATGTGACTATAATCTTGTCCTTATGAAGAGATGGGATCCTACAAAGGTGTTAGGAAAGTTAGGTATGAGTTCGGACCAAAGCTAACATTTTAATTCGGTGGCTTCCTCTTTCATTGTTTGTAATCGGAAAATTTGGTATAGAGCCTTTAAAGAAAATGAGAAGAATTCTTATTGAAGGGACTTAAATGTAACAGTTTGGTAATACATTTACAGTAAGTGTTTTAGCCTTAACATGATTAGCATAGTTGGCTAATCTGATTAATATGCACTCCCACAAACTTCATTCCCTTAAACAGTAGCACGTGTTTGCCCACTCAGCTAAAAGCTAACAGAGCTCTTCCTCATGTGGACACACACTGGCTGACATAACGTCCACATGGGCCCGCTGTGCAGCGTTTTGGCTAAAAGACAATCCTGTTAGCTTGGACGCCCAGTCGCCCACAAATGCAAATCTCATTAATACGCACTTACTATGAAAAGAGAGAAGAGAGGAAAGCTCACCTCGCCCGACTGACGCCTCTTCCTCTTGTTGTTGGAGAAGTTTAGGTTACGGGCCTGAACAGAGAAGGGAAGAAAACATTTCAGTATTAAAAAAGTATTGAATGGCTCCATACATTTGTTCCATAGTACTATTTTGACATGCTCTCGACTATGAGCCATATTTGGTCCAAAAAACTATTTATCCTCAGTATTATTTGGTTACACAGCCGTGCAGAGCTCCATACGTGCTCTGTAATGTCCACTGACCTGCTGAGTCCCTCCCACCGCTAACAGGATGGTGCCAGTGTCTTCGAGAGTGCTGAAGGAGAGGCTCAGCTCAGTGTCGATGCCCAGAGAGAGCCCCGCCAGCTCCATGTAGCCCGCCTTCGAAAAGCTCACGGTGTACAGGTTCTAAACACAAACAACATCAACAGAGTATTAAATGAAACGAGCTTGATATAAAATTAAGTCACTGATGTAGGATTCAACATTCCCTTTGACTCTTGCCATGGTTGTTATGTATTTTGAATTGTCTTCCTTATAAATAAATGAATAGTGGGAGAACTGTGTGGCTTTCTAACCTTTCCTTCTGCATTTGCTTGTCTTGGATGTCGTAAGATTGTACATTATTGATAGAAAGAGGAAGTTGATTGAGATGTGCGGTGTGTTGAACGGGGAGCGCCGATACTGAAGGTCAACAACAGGTGAACGAGAGCAGAGATGATCCAGGTCGTGTCAGTGTATTTGTCTTACAGATTTATAAATCATCACCTCAGACACGTGTCATAGACTATCAATAAGGCTGCAGAGACATGAGGGAGAACGTTCATAAATAAGATGATTTGATTCAGAATAACATGTCTGGATAAAGACAGAATTGTAATGTTTGTGAGCCTAACCATTAGATAAGGTTCTCAAACAAACCAAGCACTTCGCTATGATGGCGCAGATGTGTGTCAGTCTCCCCCAGGGGAAACTGAAGCTACTAACATAGCTTACCACCACTGAGTATGGAGGGAATGTATAATGCTCTCATGTAAAGCGCTTTGTGACCATGTCTGTGAAAGGCGCTATATAAATAAAGTTCTTCTTCTTCTTCTTCTTCTTCTATGACTGTGATAACGGCGAAAACAAAACAGAAACAAGATCCAAATAATCCTAGTAACAAAGACGCGAGAAGACACTCCCAAATAAACTGAATATAGATACAACAGATGTCATAAGCAAAGACTAAATACAGTATAATAAATGAGTCTTCATGTGAGCAGAGGGTTCTGGGAGTCCACCCCAAGAAAAAAAGAAAAGAAAAGCAGACCATATTTCCTATATTTTGGTGCATGGAATTATGTATAGCATATTACGACTCCTGCTTTAACTTGCACTTCCTTTTGTTGCTTGTTTTCTGGGACCTGCATCATAGGGCACACTATCGCTTTAACCAATTGTTTTCACTACTACATCTATATACAGTGCTACACAAAATGATCGTACACTGATCCTAGAGCTGAGAGTAGACAGAAGTATATCTGTATGTGTTTCCTTCTATATGTATGAGCATGTCCTTCATAAATCCCGTGTCTAATAGATATAATGAGCTCCTTACGTCCACGCTGCATCCCTTGGTGACCCCGGTGTAGTCGAAGCTGCTGAGGAGATTATATGGAGACCTGGACACTTCGATCTCCCTCAGGCAGCCGGCGTAGTGCTTCAGCGTAACCTCTGGCCTTTGGAGAGGAGCGCCATCGTTAGTTACAGCTCATTTACATACAGGGGTACGGGTAACGCAGGGATATAGGGGACTGCGGCAAGTAAGCGCTGCTATTGGAAATCCTAAAGCGGAGCGGCTAAAAAGACTGGCATTTGTCTCAGATGTTAGAGTGGGTTTCTGAACGGTTCATGTATTTGTCTATGACCAAGGGCTAAAAGTATAATGACTGACTAAAAAGAAAATACACGACGTGAACCACTACAAAAAGCTTCAACACAAAAGAAGATATTCATAATCTAGTAATGATATATTCACTTTTTTCATGCTTAAATTTAATTTGTGACAGCCTTGTTTGTCTGCAAAGTCCCATTTCATTTTCTACTAAATTAACTAAATAAAAAATAAATTGCATGTCACGTGAACAGATATGATTTGTTGTGTGTTATGTTTGTGACTGATAATCAGTAAATTATGAAATACTACGAAACAAGTACAAGTAAATTCTGAAATACTACGAGACAAATGTCAAAATCAAATTATTATACAGTGACAAAGCTTGCAGAGCGGAAATCAGCCAGTTTAATTTACATCTTTGTGCTTTACTGTAGCAATAGCGTGGCTAGCCTCATGCACAGTGGGATGTACTGGAAAATGTAATGGTTTACCTGGCAACCATGCTGTTAAGACAAAACATAACAGTTCATTAGAATAATTATATAACAGAGATTGACAATGTGGGGCATATCATCAGCCCCCTAGTGTAAATGGGGGCTGAATCTGACCAATTGTGAGGCAGTATTGCCGTGAGTGGGCGGGTTTTACATTTGTTGATGTTATGACCCACAAAGGACAAAGAGGACACAAGGCAGAGGGTCAATATAAAACATAAAGATTCACTTTTTTTTACTTTTTAGATTTTCCTTATATATTTCCTTAACATATTCATAGCAATTGAAATCACAAACGTAACATTAAAAACAATCTTTAAAACTGAGGCAAATATATACATAAACAAAAATAGGAAACATTACAAAACAGCTGCTCAGCTGTTATCAGCTGTTAAAACACTTTTATCCTTGTTAAGTAACAATATGACAGGAAAACAAGATATATGTAATACGTAACAATATTGTTTTAGAGCTTTGCTGTTTAGCGACTTTTTTTTTTTGGTTGTGATTGTAATATCAGTCTTCCTTTTGGCTGGTTATTAGGAAGATAACGATATGCAATAACTGGCAATAACATAAGATTACATTTCAATGTTTGTGTGTAGTTTCTGAGTGAATAAATGAAGAGTGTAGTTACCTGTAGTTTCCAATAGTAGGCAGGCCTCCAAAATAGATCTTCTGGTTTTCCTTAAGGTTGAGGCCAGTGGCTGATCCCGGGGACACGGCGAGGATTCTCTCCTCTGCCCCACTGTCAATGTCCACTATGGTCACAGTGGCTGAAACAGACGTAAAGGAAGCCGAACTGAAGCAGAAATCAGCTTCATGAATCTTTACAATCACCACCAGCCACATAGTCAGCAGATAGTTGCAGTTGTTTTATTTTGTTTTTCTGAATCTTTGTACTTGAATTAAAGAACATTATAGGCTGCTGTATGTTACTAGAAAAACTAAACTGACCGAAAGCTCAAAACATAAACATGTTAATATTTATGTCACAGACATGTTTGGTGGAGCAACATCAAACATCAGGAGCGTGTTTGGTGTTGCTCCTGATCATTAGAAGCAACACCAAACATGCCCCTAATGATGACACAGAATATGCTTTTTTGTTTGTTTGTTATGAAACTAAAGCATTTAGGAAAAGACCAAATAGATTTAAAACTCAAAGCCATAACGGAAACAAGCTGGTAAAGTCCCGCTACCAGCAAAGTTAAAATCAAGGCCTGATTAGAGTTGAGCTGCTCACAGTAAAGATGCATGTTGTTAGACGTCCTATACACATAAATAAACACCCGTAATTCATTTGAACCTTTTATTTCACCGTATTTTCTGGGCGGAATGTCACGCAGTGTGGCTTGAAATGGTCTTAAACTTGTGAACCTACCTTGTTTCTTGTTCCGAGACACGGTGAGGGATTTCCAGCGTCCGTCGTTGTGGCGTTTGTTTGATATGGCACTGGCAACCCCAGAGCCCAGGTCAAAGTTCAGCTTCACTTTGCCCTCGGACAGCTCCAGAGACATGAAGTCCTTCTGCAGAGACAGGGGACCAATGCTGTGAGTGATGTGAATCGTAGAACATCATTCAGGATGAGCCAGAAAATCAAACCCACCATGTCGAGTGTGGCCAAGTACATGAGCAGGGCGTCGGAGGAGAAGGTGCGGAACTTGAAGGTAATGGAGGAGATGTTGGGGTTCCACCTGGTGGGACGTCCCACTGCGCCGTACCCCTCTCCATCCAGCTGCACTATGCCCTCCCCATCTGACTTGTGTGGGCTAGCAAACGGAATAAAGTCATTTAGGTTAATGCAATATTACTACATAACAATGAAGAGGACCATTCTTTCTTTACTCAAACGTGGTGCAGTATGTGCTCTTTTAACAGTTGAACTACTCGGGTCAATTTTAGGTTAAACTTGTCGTGCATGTTCTTACCTGATGACACATCCTTTGCAGTCTCCCTGTCTCTCTCTGTAGTTCCACAGTCCAATAGGTTTACCGTCCAGGAATGTCTCCCCCATGCAGCCCTCAAATGTAGAGCTCCTCACTGCGTCTGCTTTCTGCAGTTTCAATAAGTGAGATATACTGATGAGATTTCAAGGATCGGCGAGACCCGAGTATTTTTACCGTAGTTGAGGGAGACTCAGGTTGATTAAATCAACAACTGTAGTACACTTTACAATTTCTTCATTCTTGTATGAAGAAGTATCCAGAACAAGTTTTTCATTGTAGCTTTTACAGCAACTTGTCAGGAGCAGTGGATAATCGATCACAATGCCCTGGAGCACTCACAACCAGATCTTGAGCGAGGTTCATAATTAAGAACTGGATGGATGAATAGAGTGGAGCCTTTTTTTTTTTCACGTTCAAACTCAGAGGTGCACACAACTATTTATAATAAATGCTGAACGATAAATGTGCATTCCCCCAATAATGATCGAGACACAAAGTGCTCCAACAGTTCAAATAAATAAGAATGCTAGCCATAATGAGCCAGACTGAGGGATCGAGTCTTCATTTGCAGGAGCGCAAACGTACCTTGACGGTTCCGATTATCCCTCCAACAAACAGATATGCGTTCTGGTCGACGTCCAGGATGGTGAAAGATATCGGGGCGTCTGCGCTGGCTGGAGTGGCCGTCATCCCGGCGTTGGGGCCTTCCAGTGGGTACACCGCGATGGTCCCGGTCAGCCCCTTCCTACGGGCGGAGGAAGTCTGTTATTCACTTTGGCTGGCCTTACTTTTTACCCGACAACTCCTGTGATAGAAAATGTTACTACGGCAAAGAATTCAATGTTTATGAACTTGTTGTCCCAGCACTTTTTTTTTTTCTCTTTCACTTTTTTTATTTTTTATTATAACGGATGAATTACTCTTGCTGCTTGGATTTGCCTTCATACTTTGGGTACAGCGAGGGGAGACATTTTAAAGACTGATAGCCTGTGTGATGCCACTGGAAAGCACCTTTGGGAAATCTCTGCCGTGGAAGTGCGTGCTGCAGGTGGGACAAGTGTGCGTTGTGAATAAGACGGTCTATACACGGTATCAAGCAGAGTGGATTTGTTGGACTACACTGCATCTATGGAATAATGCGATAATAACGCGCCACAGGCTGACGACGAGGTGCAAGTGTTGATTTCCCAGCTGAATCAACATGTTTTACACAGCAGCGTCAATGTTAGCGTGTCCCCGGGTTGTTGTGCTTCATTCTTCGTGCTAATACAATTTACAAAGGGAGGTAAAGGTGAGAAGGATTTACATGCCGTCATAGAAATCAACCAAATAATGACATTTTCTACAGAATTGATACAAAACATGAGTTATAATTAAGTGCGCATTAATATCACATTTGAACATAATGCTACAGGTTTATCCTCTAGTAACGGTTGTTCAATGAAATCAAATCAAACTTTATTTATAAAGTGCTTTTCATACAAAATGTGATGAAATTATTAAAAAATAAGTGGCTAAGCTAACATAATATCTAAAAATATATACAATTTCTATGTGAAAATATCTGTTTATTTGACAAACCAGTTTGAATGAGTTGCTCAAAGTTATTTTAGCTCAATAGACTGAAAGCTTGTAAAAAACATTAGGGAAGGGAATCTTATTTTGTAAAAAACATTACCTATACATAGGACTGTAACATACAGGCAACACTAGCGCAATACAGTAACCATGGCTCCAGTTCGTCAATAGGAAATCGTCAATAGGAAATCAGTGCAATTTTATAATCAGGAATAAAGTATAGCAGGTCACCTAGGGCATTTTTCGATTTTTCCATCATTTTTATGAAGCTGCTGAGACATCAATAGCATGCCATAGCCATATAAAGAAATTGAAATTGCATGGTTACTGTAAGTAATCGCCTGTACTGCCTGACTGCTCTAATCATTTGTATTTCCACTTCCCATCAGTGTCATGACTGTTAAGGCTCCTATGTTGTTCTGTCCTCGTGATAACACACTACATGCCTGTATCTTTTACATATTGCCGCGCATGTAAATGGATTTTCAGTGCGTGTTTGCGTAAACAAAGCCATTCTCACCGCGAGGCCTCGATGCGGTGCCAGTTGCCGTCGTCAATGGTGAGGGGCGTGTACGCCACCCGCCCCACGCCTGAGCCCACGTCCCACAGGAAATTCACTATACCCTTTCTCATCTCCAAGGCCAAGAAATCAACCTGAAAACAGGCGAAACAGATGGACTGCTTAGGAATAAGTCAATTCATCCATATGACATTGTGTAAGCATAATCATGTTATATATAGAGAAGAAATACAGTGTGCATGTGCATTCATAGTACAAAATACACAAAACGCATACCTGCTGCTCATTACGGGTAACGTGGCTTTCATTGGCATAGATGGGTTTAAAATATTGAAGAAGTTTGCAGTGGTGGTCAAAGCATTTGAGTGAAAGTAAAATAACCACTGGTCAAATATGGTCTCAATGCAAGTGACAGTTACTCAGTCTCTCACTCCAAGCACTGAAGTATTTGCTGTAGAAAATACTGGAAGTATTCAAAGTATATCTCTGTACTTTATAGAGTACAGAAGATGACTCAAGAACCTTCACTAAAGATGGACAACTCCTGTACGACTGAGAGCCTACACAGACATAATCAGTGTAAAGTAAAAAACAGTTAATATGCAGCCAATTTCCAAAATGTCAAATAAGAACTCTTATGTCAATGCATGATTGCAAATGTACTGCCCTTGTATGGATGTAAATATCACTTTTTTCACTGCTGCTTAAAACTACAACATTTAGAAAAAAAAACAGTTTGGACTGAAATAAAATTGGAGCATTTATTGTAGAGAACTATTTTTCTCCATGCTTTTTTATGGCGTTTTATGGAATAGAGCAACAGTGATTATGTTTTGGGCATCAAGGGACTCTAGTAAAAGGTCTCAGGGAGGTGGCCTCCAATCACATATACACAAACATATTTGTTTTTTTACACATGGCATCACACGATGACAAACCCATGTGTTTGGTCATGGACAGATTGGAGGTTATGTAAGAGCAGCTGGTCATAATGTAAAATGATAATAATTAATACACGTCTGGAGAGCAGATTTATAATTCACTCATACATTTATCATGGGCGGTATAACCGGGCTGATCCGGGGCTATTCTGAGGCCCTGCCCTGTCCTTAGATATTGCTAGATGCTGCTCTATTTTGATTAATGGTCTTGTTACTAATGTATGAGCTTGGTAAAAAAAAATCAAAAAGCACGGGCGCTCTAATCTCCGCGCCGCCTCTGAACTAAGCGCATTATTATTCAAATAGCATTATGCACAATTATAGATTATTAGGCGGCCCCATCTGAAGACGCACGCTACACTTATCTTGGGCTCTCTATTTCTCTGGGGTACGGACCATTCTTCATTTGCGCGGATCACAGGATGGCGTTGCTTATTATAATTCCGCTTGCGTTACACAATATTAGGGAAACCGCCAGACGTACAGTTAAATCATTGGAGAAGGAAGACACAAGGCATCGCGGACAGTTGGAGCAGAGCTGGAGAGTCCCGTTGGGAAATCACAGTGAGGCAGATCTCTGTATAAACTTGTTAATTGCTGCTTCTCATTAGGACTAATACGCTCATGCATACTTTGTCTGTGCCCCTTTAAAACAGCCATGTGTGTTAGAGAGTCAGGTTTTCAGACATGGCGAGGTGCGACTGGGAGCGATGGTGTAGAAACAGAAAGGAGGAAAGTAGTAATTGTTATGTGGAGACTGGACTGTAAGTTTTAAGCGTGAGTATTTATAAAGTATGATAAATGCTGTGCTGTATGCAGTGCTGGGTTGTGTTAAAGATGATGAATGTGTTAATATGGCGCTCTAAGAAAATATTGTTTTTTTTTATCAGTTAGCGTTAAACACACCAGACCGAGCCGCTACAACTGAGCAAACAATTATGAGAGCAGTTTTCATATGAAACAAGGTATTAAAGTGTGGCGCTTATGAGTGTTTACCTTCCAGGGCCTTCCCAGAAAATAACGCTTGTAATATTTAATACATTCCAATGCTTTGGCATTTGACCTTTATCTAGGTAACAAGGAATGTCCCTCTGAAATTAAGGATTTTTCCCAGTGCAAGTTTTTCTTTAGTGGTGGGAGAAACTAGAGAACACCAAGGAAACCTGTGCAGAATGGAAATTATTTAACCTCCTAATTTAACCCCCGCATTAACCGAGTGCATTTTCTACAGTTCAGCTTTCACCAAATCCATAAGGTTGCAGCCTATAGGCCAGTGTAACGCCTCATTTGAAAGCTAAGAAAAACTAAATGGATCTTTTTTTGCTTCTGCTCAAAGTACATTCCGCACAGCCTTCACTCCCGCTGTCAGTGGGCTCAGTGTGGATGTGGAAAATAGCTCTAAATGCTGTAACTTTCGTGTGAACACCTTAAAAACACTGAACCGCCCCCAAGATTTTTGTCAATTAATCTAGCTCTTACAGCATTGTAGATGCTTCTGGAGGCTGCCTGTCTGCGCCATAGCTTCAGCTCACCGTTTCGAACGTTTTCCTGTCCTTCATAAACGTATATGAAGTCCATTATGAATCTTCATCTCTTCACTCATTGTAGAAAACTTTTAATGCACCCAAAGAAACGCGTTGTATTTCCTCCTGCCTTTTCGCCCTGTATTGATTAGATGCGCTCCGTCGGGAAGCCGACACATGTGGCTAAATACCATATGTAAACATAGATGCAACGTTTTTACCCAATTAATTCTGATCTTTCAACAGTTTCACTCAAATAAATAATAACTATAAAGTCACAGCAAGTCATGGAGAGTCACTGGCCTCAAGTCCAAGTTAAGTCACAAACAGCAAGTCCCAAGTCAAGTCTTTTTGGAGCTTTGGTCAAGTAAGTCTCAAGTCCCGAAAATTGCGACTCGAGTCTTACTCGAGTCAAGTCATGTGACTTGAGTCTCCCACCTCTGCAATTATTTATCGCTCCAATCACAAATGCAAATTTGTAATGCGTCACTCAAATCTGGAAGACTTTCTTGCATCATCCAGAACTTGCTTCTCTCCTGTGTAATTGAATAGTTCAGTAGTTCAATTTGACAGAAGATGGACATTTTCAGGGTGAGATTTCTTATTATATTTAGTGTTCTTGTACTCTGGTGAGCCACGTCTTATGCGTTTGTCTGATTGGTTCATCTGACTGTCGATCACGGTCATTAAAATCCGCAGTGATAGCGCCAAATTCCAGACTACAGACTAAGTGTGTAGTCTGACTGGCCAGGCTAGCTCAGTTGGTTGTCATTTTCGAGCATTTAGCATTTATTTTATCGTCAAAGTTTTTTATAATTAGATGTTTTTGTTGCTTGCCCCATCGGTCAAATCCCGTAGAATGAGAAAGAGATAAAGTGCGTACGTATTGTGCAGATCCCAGGTAGAAGAGCAGGTTTTCTGGAGTGGTGGTTTTAACATGGAGGATGATGGTGTTGTATCTTCCTTTGCGGATTTCAGGCCGATAACTGCGCAAACAGTCACCGCCTGACGACACGGACACTTTGATCTGAGAAGTAAAGATACATTTAAGATAAGTTTGCTGAATATGTTGTAATATCATCATAACTCTGTATTTGTGTGTATTGTGTTGTTTCTCCCCCCCCTCTCACAGAATTGGCCTGTTTCCTGGCTTGGCTGATCAGTTCTTTGATTTGAGAAATGTTGCGTCGCAGATTGTCCTGGAGCGTTTTGATCGGCTGCAGCTTCTCCAGCAGCCGGTCAGCTTTGTCCTCCAGATCCTTCACTTTGGCCCCGGCCGCGTGGACTACAGACACACAGGCAGGCTAATGCAGTTACACGCGACAAGTAGAAGAGGCATTTTGTCCAATTACACAGCAGCTGACGGAGTGCAGACGGCCCGTGTGTAGAAAAGCATTTAAAGATGGACAAATGAAAGAAGCTGAAATTATTACAGCTGTTAAAGAGAGAGCAAGAGTGATTACAAACGCCGGACAATTACTGTAGCTCAGCATTCACAGCAAAATTCTTTTTAGCTAAGGACAGAATTTGTGTCTAACCAAAAAGGGACATTTCATGCTTTGCCAGATCTAGTGTCCATGCTATAAGAGATAAAGCAGTCGGAGCAAAGCCGTATAGAGCTGTAGAAGACAAAGGAGGATGCACCCTAATGGTATAATTCAGGCTAATCCATATTGTATTTGACCCCATTAGCAGCACCCGTTCATTTGTCCACATACTGTATCGCTAGTACTGCTATTTCTGCATGTTTGTTTTCCAACACCACCTTAAATCACTTTTAAAGCAGCCTTTAGTTTAAACTGTTAAAGGCTGTGAATCGTTTGCCACTGTTGATCACATATAAATAAGTAAGTTTAAAAGTATGTTTTTGTGCAGGCGTACTTCAAGGTGCTGATTATTGCCAAGGCATTTCTATACTTTTGCCTGCTCAGCATCTCAACCACTATATACGAATAATGGCAGATGCTACCACTAATTAGCTGTTGCAAGTTGAGATTGGTGCATCCCTAGAAAGCAGCAGTATTTGAATGAAGATAATTTGATCAATACATACTGATTGCTGTGGGAATTGGGGGAAAAGAAGAGAGAGAGAAAAAAAAAAACATATGTCAAATGTTGGTTATCACAATCAAATCATCCAATCTTCAGTTAGAAAATCAATCTCATGATTTTGTGCATGTCACGTGTGTATGCAATTACACATGTGAAATTAAAGAGTCATCATTTAGTCTATGATTACTTTGATTATGGAGATCATGTGTTATACGTTACGAAAGAAAATTGGTCATATCTATTTCTTTTAAAGCCACATTGTGTAACGTTTCGCCCAATGAATGGAATAAAATGAATAAAGAATAAAAGCATGCATTTAATTAGGGCTGTTTTGAATGTAAAGAAAAAAAAAATCTTTACTGTGAGCAGCCTCTCATCAGATTTGACTCACCAGTAGATGTTGCTACTTTACTTTGACCAAACATGAGCTTTATTGTTCTTATGCATTGTCAGTGTCTGGCTGAGCATTAAGAACAGTCTGGCCTGTTTTCTCACATATCAGACTTTTGGGACAGTTTAGTTGTTCTTGTGTTGTAGCACCATCACCTACAATGTTCTGCAATGTGGCTTTAAAAGCTGTCTGAACGATAGCCCTTTCCCCATGGTTACAGAATGCTGATTTACTGTTTTTCTCGGGGTCCTGTATCAGCTGGTTGGCCGCGTTGACCGTGTCCTCCAGTTCCCCATAGTTCTTCTGCAGACCTTTGATCTGAAGGTTCAGATCGCCCAGACGCTCCAGAACATCGATGGCTGTGGCATTAGCACCTGCTGCTACGGCTTTGGTCGCGGCTACTCGGGCTGCTGTATCTGTCAATCAAAGTCGGACTTCGTTTATGAATCACATGCTCAAAGTGTGGGAATAACTATCTTGGATTAATCGCCTAAGTCTTCCATATGTTGCAGATTTTTCCTAACAGACTAAAGTAGTAAAGTAAAATAAAGTGCTTCTTTTGACAGGATATATTGTTTATTTTTTATGTAAAGGCCCAACTAGGGACGGACATTGAGAATTAGCTTTGGTTAAAATGTTGTATGTAACTCACTATGTAACATGAGCTTATGTGACATACTTGTCCTTATTTAAATAAACTTAAAAAAAAAAAATATATATATATATATATATATTATTGCATTTGCAACCTTAACTATGAATGCAATAAAAGAAAAAAAATCAACTCTATATAGTTAAAACACATATAATAATACAGTACAACACAATATAAACACAACAGAGCAGACGGTCAGTGGTCACATTTCTGACCTCTGAATAAAGAGTCTTTAAGTTTGTGTTTGAAAAGGACCCAGTTTGACTCTCAGTTCAGGTCAGTGGGTAAACACTCAAGACTTGTGGGGCTTGCTGGTTCAAACATTTATGCATCAGCTTCAGCTGGGAAAATGTTATGACGTTTTCAAAAGATAAAATGTTTAAATTCCTCAGACTAATACAATGATGTGACCTAATGGGCTTCCTATCTAGGATTTTAACCACTCTGTTATAAATCATTTGTAGTGGCTTGACTGTAGTGGCAGATGCAGTAACTTATATGCGAGAAGATCATGGCGTGCATGAAAGTGTTAGCAGCATGAAACGGTAGGTAGTCCCTGATCAGTCTGAATGTGTAAAGATTTGCTTTGGCCACTCGACAGAATTTTTTGATATGACTGTCAAATTTAAGTTGTGAGTCAAGTACAAGAATCAGAATCAGAATCAGAATTCGTTTTATTGCCAAGGTTTGTGAACAAGGTTTACAAACTAGGAATTTTACTTGGTGCAAACGTGCGACATAAAACATATAACACAGAATTAAGATAAAAAATAAGCTAAGATAAACTATAAGGCTATAAGGGCATGCATAAAATAAAAAATATGAAATAAATAAGATAAAATAAAGTGACATATGTTAAGACAACAACAATTTGACAATGAACAACAGCGGGATTGTATATACAGATGTTTTGGCATTTAAAGTGGTATTAAGTGTTTAAAGTGATAAAGTGATAGCAGCGGGTCTAAGTGTGGACACACTGCAAGTGCAGGTACATCCATGACTCTGTAACTGAGCTACAGAGACTTGTATTTGTTCATGAGTCTGATGGCGGAGGGGAAAAAACTGTTCAAGTGGCGGGAGGTATGGGTCTGGATAGACCGTAGCCTCCTGCCTGAGGGGAGAGGGGTGAATAGTCTATGTCCGGGGTCAGAAGGGTGAGCTGTGATCCGACCCACACGCCTCCGGGTCCTGGAGGTGAACAGGTCCTGGAGAGATGGGAGCTCACAGCCAATCACCTTCTCTGCAGCACGCACAATGCGCTGCAGACGGTGCTTGTCCCGTTCTGTAGCACCGGGGAACCACACAGTGATGGAGGAGGTGAGGATGGACTCGATGATGGCCGTGTAGAACTGCACCAGCATCTTGGTTGGCAGCTTGAGTTTCCTCAGCTGCCGCAGGAAGAACATCCTCTGCTGGGCCTTCTTGATGAGGGAGCTGATGGTTGGCTCCCATTTGAGGTCCTGGGTGATGGTGGTGCCCAGGAAACGGAAGGAGTCCACGATGGAAATGGGGGTGGGGGTGGAAGAGTCTGTCAGGGCAAGGGGGGACGGTGGGGCTGTGTCTTTCCTAAAGTCCACGATCATCTCCACTGTCTTCTGGGCGTTCAGCTCCAGGTTGTTGTGGCTGCACCAGGACGCCAGCCGTTCCACCTCTCTCCTGTAGGCGGACTCATCACTGTCCGAGATGAGCCCGATGAGGGTGGTGTCGTCCGCAAACTTGATCAGTTTAACGGTCTGGTGGCTGGAGGTGCAGCAGTTTGTATACAGGGAGAAGAGCCAGGGGGAAAGTACACAGCCCTGAGGAGTTCCAGTAATTGTAGTCCGAGTGTCCGAGACGATCTTCCCCAGCCGCACGTGCTGTCTCCGGTCCTTCAGGAAGTCGGTGATCCACCTGCAGAGGGAGTCGGGCACGCTGAGCTGGTAGAGCTTGTCTCGTAGCAGTTCAGGGAGGATGGTGTTGAAGGCAGAGCTGAAGTCCACAAACAGGATCCTGGCGTAGGTTCCTGGGGAGTCCAGATGCTCCAGGGTGAAGTGGAGGGCCAGATTGACTGCGTCGTCCACAGACCTGTTGGCTCTGTAGGCGAACTGCAGCGGGTCCAGGAGGGGGGGCGGTGATGTCCTTGAGGTGAGGCAGGACCAAGCGCTCAAAAGTCTTCATGACCACAGACGTCAGTCTGGCCCAGGTATTTGACCTCAGAACATGTTCAGCCACCTTCTAGTCATTGTGCGATGTTTCTTTTGTAAGTACCGTCATGTGACAAGTGTGTTCATTAGAGAGCTGACCCAGAAGGCAGCGGGACATTGATTTCTTTACAACACTGTGCAAAGGTTCTAGTCAAGTGTGAATGAATGATTCAACCCAAGGGCTTTAATAAAGACTTTCTTTTCACCTCGTGCTGCCCTGTCAGATAAAGTCTATGAGATAAAAAATCCATTAGGAAATAAAGAATACATTTCAAATCTCGAGCATTGTCAACACAATAAGAATCGCCAACACAACACCGTTCCCTGGCCCAGAGAGTCTCGTACCGTTGGGGATGGCGCGCAGCGTTGCCATGGTGCCGTTGATGCCTTTAACAAGATCTTTGGTTTTGTCTTTGGCTGCTCTGACTCTGTCCTTCAACACGGCCACGTTATCTCCATTCCCTGGTCACACAAACACACAGGATAAACATGGTTAGCGCCCAGGCACGAGTCAGTGATAAGGAAGACAAAGGTCTTTCATCTGCCATACATTTATCATGGTCAGTGGGCCCAACCATGTTCATCTGGTCCCCCCTGATTACGCACATTCTAGATACTTTCACGTTGTTGTAGTGATTCAGGTAAAAAAAAATAAACAAAGTTATGCCTCTGGTGTTTCTTTTTCATTTTGAGAGCTAAGTAAGCACCCTAAAAGTGTTATTTATTTATTTGGTCACAAACCTACGTAGTGAATTTGGCCATAGACAACACAAACACATGTTCTGGTTTATAATCATAATATGATGCACGCAGCAATCTCGTTATTCTTTCACAAATTACTGCCTTCACAATACAGTACTAGAGGGAGAAAAGAGGATACAGTACAGAACCTTTAAATCCAAGTAACGCCTACTTGTTTGTGTACTCCTCCCCAGGGTCTCTGAACCCCGCTTAGGAAACATTGTGTTACAAAGGGGCAGAGTCAGCCCAGAAGTTCAAGGTTCTCTATTTTAACTGAATCGAACCCTAACCTTTTGGTGACCCCGTTGACTCAATGAGTGGTTATCATGAAGCGGTTACTTTCCATCCAGGTAACCTCTATGATGCTCCAGGACCAATAGTCTTCAGGGTTTCTGGTAGGTTTACTCTGCTGATGAAACCATCTCCATGGTTACACATGCATTCCACCCAGAAAACCTACCAGAAACCCTAAAAACAATTGGTCCTGGAGCATCATAGAGGCCACCGGGTTGGAAAGTAAAGGTGCCACATTAATCACTTATACAGCCACTGGGTCACTGAAAGGACACGTATAAACGTTATATAACATGTTTTATTTGCATAAAAAGGACATAATGCACCTTTTGGGAAAGTGGGATTCATATTTTATGAAAAATAATAATAAAAATAAACATGAAGTATGACATTTCCGCAACAGTATGGCCAGTCTGAGGAGCAAAGCCATTCAATGGTAAAAAGTATTTGATACAGTGTAATGACATGTACCTTGAACATCTTTCTGCAGTTGTTTGGCCTGATTGAGCAGGTCGTGACTCTTCTGAACGGCAGCATCAGCCTCTTCCTTCATCGGGACATCTGAGCCCAGAGCCTTACGGACGACACGCTTTAAGTTATATGATGTGACAATAAAAAGAAGACCTAAGAGTAATGCCACCCTTGACAAACTCCAAAACAGGAGTTAGAAGAACTGTTAAAACTATGGCTAAAAACACAGCTAAATGCTCTATTTAGTGCAGCATTTGTCTTCCGCCTCCCTTGTGTTTTGTTCAACTCGCAATGAACATGAGAAAACAAGAAACAAGGTAATTAAGGTGATTTCAGGAGGAAAAACAAAACAATGCTGTAATTCTGAAGAATAATGGATCCAAGAATATGCAATCAAGGCAGGAGGAAAAGACGGCGTCAGACAAAATGCCAAATGCATAATATATTTTTGGGTCTTACCAGAGCGAGCGCCTCCGCGGCCCCCTGTTTGGCGGCCTTAGCCTCTTTCTCTGCAGCATCGACGTTAGCTTTGATGTTACTATAGGCCTTGAACGCAGCAGTTGCATTGAAGGACAGGTTCTTTGCCTCGGCCAAAATGCTGACAGATGACAGGACATAAGTTAGAAGAAGAAACGACATGTCAGAATGTTAATCACTGCTGGACTGTTTATTTATTTATTAGTTTATTTGATTCCTCCTGTGGACCCACCACCTGCAGGAGGAGCCATAGGGGACTGGTGGACTGGTGCTATGTGATTTGGGCAGCTCCAACAGCTGCCCCCACGACCCGGCAACGGACAAAGTTTATTTGACAGGGACAGTACACATTAATGAACATTTCTGTAAATGTGTCAGTATTAGCTGCAAAGCTAGTTTTCAACTGTTGTCCCTGGGCAAGGTGTATAATGCCAACAACAATGATAAAACATATAGAACATTTTAAAAGTTGAGGCTACACACTTACTGTACATAGCAATTATTCATACAATTCATACATTGATAACATCTGTAGTCTGAAGTAAACAGCTGTTGTGCTGAGATTCAAATGAATTCTTAGTGTTGTATTTTGACTATTTATTAGTCACTTTGTAATTAAGTCACAAAGTGCAGAGAAAGTGAGTGTTGTGTTCTCAAAACTTTGTAGAATAAGTTACTCAAGCTAATTTACCTATTTCAGAAGCAAAGGAAAGGAAAGGAAAAAAAAAGTACTTGAGAACCGAACTGAGCATAAAAATGTGGTTTATGGTCACTGCCAATAATCACAGGGTAGCGGAGTGTACACATTCTCGCACGACTGTTTCCCTGATATGCTCTTCCTATAGTGACAGGACATAAATGTCAGGAGACACGCTCAAATACATACCACCTCTGATCATATTTTCTCTGTTTTGATGCTTCTTAATGATGTAGAGCTCAGTATGGTGTGAGTTACAATACAAATACAATGTGTTCAGGAAGTATATTCTTATATTATTCCAATGTTAAAATATGCTGATGAAAATGTTCTATCTTTACATTTACCACAGAACATACATTTACTCAAGTGTTCAAAAACTGCACATTTGAGCGCAATAGTATAGCTCTGCAGTTGCTGTGTAAGTTCTTTTATAAATGTCCTTTTTCACATTTTCTAACTTTTCACATTTCCAGTTTTATTATTGAAAGGCAATGTGTGTAGTTTTCACCAATTAGTATTATTTTAGTATCAGGCTGCTATAATAAAACAGAAAACGTATATAGCGCTTTTCCACCCACATTAGGCAATCAGGAGCCACAGTAGCACAGTAACTTTAGGTTGGGCTAAACCCATAGAGGCTCTTCAGTAACAGGTCTTAATGAACCAGTCAACATCTTTTCGACCCCTGAACCAGTGTTCCATACGACGTCTGCATAAACCTAATGTAATGATTTATCCGGCTCAATAGTGGAGTCAGTGGCGTGTTGGGTGCATTAAAGAAAAACCTCGTAAGTGTGTTTCCTCTAAGCAAGTTCCTTCTCCTGAGGTTTCCTGTTAATGGCATCAATCCTGTTCTGACCTTGAATCTTGAGCCTTTTCATTTGGGCCTCAATGGTTTTGTCCCCCTCTACCTTGTTTCCGGCCCTCTTTATTTCTTCTTTCTTCTTGGAGCCTCTTAATAATCAGGTCAGTTTCTGTCCGTTTCTTGGAGGGTTTCTCCAAAAGATAGTCTCAGATGTTTTCTCCTTCAATAGGATAAACTCTATTGTAAGGGCTTGTTTCTCACCCTGAAGAACCCAGTTTGTCTCCTCCAAAGCACTGATTTCTTTAACTTTTTCTGATATATTTTGCTGCAGTGTCTCTAGATCTACTGCGGCTTTCTCACGATCCGTATCAACAATTGTTTCTCGTCCTGAACCCTCTTAATACACGGTTAGAAGCTTGGAGATTGTGGATTCTGTCTGTAACACTCTCCTTCATACTCTCATAATATTTGCTCACTTGATCTTGATGCCTCTTGAAGTTCAGCTCCTCCTTTGTGTCCATCAGCTCTATCTCTTTAATCCTCTTTAGAAGGTTCCTGTTGGCTAGTTTTAACTGTCCATAATTTAACTTTAGCGCCTCAATAACCATCTGACCGACTTGTAGTCTCCAGTTCTTCTCTTGTAGACCTTGGTTTTGGACGTGTAGAGCTATGAACTCTGCTCTGCACGTCCTCAGGCTCTGGTTGCTCACGTCCAGTGTGTCTCCAGTTGTTGTGAGCAATGTTTTTTGAGCGCCCGAATAATCAGGACCTACTGTATGCAGGCTAACCCCCAGATTCCACATTCTCTGTGTTTTCCCCGCTCTCCTCCGCCCCGCCCTCCGCAGCAAATGTGTCACTATTCTAATTGTTTTCATTCATTACAACATTCCACATCCTCAGCTCCGCTCCGTGGGTCTGTCGCCGGCCCGCCTCTCTGTTCCGCCCCGACAAAAATATGGATCACCTCCATTTTTAGATCCAGCTGGGGTGCGGCCGGATCAAGCTCCACACTTCAGATGGCACCGCACAGGAAATAGAACATCAACAACCCTGGTTTTCAAAGTAAATACCCTCTGCACTGACTATTTCCAATCTGTAGGTTTTTGGTATCACTAGGAAGCAGACTTTTCCGATCTGTTTCAGTCATAAATCTCTGGTCCTGGGTGGCATGAGTACCTGTCGAGTATAGCTGCAGACTCATTGAGCTGCTTGGCATAGTCCTCTGCCTCGGTCACGTGACTGGCCAGCCTGCCTCCACCCAGTCCGTCAGTGAGACGGGACACTTTGGCATCCAGCTGGTCGTGAAGAGGGTCCAGCTCAGCCTGCATTTCCTCCAACTCCTGCACAGACAAGAGGAAAGGTTTCCTAGAATTCAACTGTGAGAAGAGACACATTCACAGAGTAAATTACTCCTGACAGCCACGTGTTTCTTATATAATGGATCAGGTTCAAATCTCATGACCATGGGTGAGGGTGGGAACGTAGATCGATCGGTAAATCGAGAGCTGTCGAGATGACATAAAACCTTGTCCATTATTGCTTTGTACCTCCAGCCCTTTGTTGATTTCGTCTGAGAGATTGTTGGCGTCGACCAGAAGATTCTCTCCCTCTCCCAACACGTCCTGTGTCATTTGCTGGACTGAAGCCACGGCATCACGCTTCCTCTGGAGAAGTACAAGCACAAGTCATTAAAGGCGTGAAAAGGTTTATTGCACAATCCCTTTTCATTTGTACACAGTAAATCACCAACTCCATAATGTGCCTCCATTTGTTTACAGAGCTGTGTGGCAGAGTTCCCCGAGTGCTTTGATAAAGTTAACTTAACCAAACATATTTTATATATCAATAAGGCATAAGACTAACAGTTATGTTGTATTTTGTATCATATTTATTCACTTCTACTTGAGCAGTAACAAAGTACTAGACCTTTTGAGGATCTGTTCTCTACTTGAGGAGACATTTTGATAGGAATATATTCTTTTTACATCAGTACATTTGAAAGATAATTGTAAATTTCTATAAAGGCTCCAACGAAAAAACACCACTTGAATTTCCATCTCAAAATTCATAACTCATAATTCAAACGACATTCAAACGGCTGTTCCAGATGTGTCGCGCACATACAGTACAGTATATACTGTACAGAGCCTGGAGCACCTCCCGAGGGAGGCGACCAGGAGGCATCCGGAACAGATGCCCTAGCCACCTCAGCTGGCTCCTTTCGACGTGGAGGAGCAGCGTCTCGAGTCCGAGCTCCTCCCGGGTAACTGAGCTCCTCACCCGATCTCAGAGGGTGCGCCCAGCCACCCTGCGAAGGAAACTCATTTCGGCCGCTTGTATCCGCGATCTTGTTCCATTTGGTCATTACCCAAATCTTATGACCATAGGTGAGGGTGAGAACGTGGATCGATCGGTAAATCGAGAGCTTTGCCACCTGACTCAGCTCCCTTTTCACCACAACAGTCCGATACAGCGACCGCATCACTGCGGACGCCGCACCGATTCGTCTATCGATCTCACGTTCCATCCGTCCCTCACTCGTGAACACGACCCCGAGATACTTGAACTTGAACTTCTCCACTTGGGGCAAGGACTCCCCACCAACCTGAAGCGGGGAAGCCACCTTTTTCCGGTGGAGAACCATGGCCTCAGATTTGGAGGTGCTGATCCTCATCCCGGCCGCTTCACACTCGGCTGAAAACCTTCAAAAAGCCCCAGTGCACGCTGAAGGAGCTTTCTAACCACCTCAGTGACTTCAGCCTGGATGATGGGCAAGCCCCCTCCGAGTCCCCAGCCTCTGCTTCCTCATCGGAAGACGTGACAGTGGTATTGAGGAGATCCTCGAAGTACTCCTTCCACCGCCCGACCACATCCCCAGTCGAGGTCAGCAGCCCCCCACCCACACTGTAAACAGTGTTGGTGAAGCACTGCTTCCCCCTCCTGAGACGCCGGATGGTTTGCCAGAATCTCTTCGAGGCCGCCCAATAGTCGTCCTTCATGGCTTCTCCGAACTCCTCCCAGATCCGAGTTTTTGCCTCTGTGACCGCACGTGCTGCAGCACGCTTGGCCTGCCGGTACCTCTCAGCTGCCTCCGGAGTCCCACAAGCCAACAAGGCCAAGTAGGAATCCTTCTTCAGCTTGACGGCATCCCTTACTTCCGGGCGCCACCACCGGGTTTGGGGGTTGCCGCCACGACAGGCGCCAGAGACCTTACGACCACAACTGCGAGCAGCCGCATCGACAATGGAGGAGGAGAACATGGAGTGGTCCACTCCATGTCCCCAACCTCCCTCGGAATCTTGGTGAAGCTCTTCCGGAGGTGGGAGTTGAAGACCCTACTGACAGAGGGATCCACCAGACGTTCCCAACAGACCCTCACAACACATTTGGGCCTGCCAGGTCTGACCAACTTCCTTCCCTGCCAGCGGATCCAGCTCACCACGAGGTGGTGATCAGTTGACAGCTCAGCCCCTCTCTTCACCCGAGTGTCTGAGACACACGGCCGGAGATCAGATGACACAACTACAAAGTCAATCATCGACCTCCTGCCTAGGCTCTCCTGGTGCCACGTGCACTTATGGACCCTTGTGCTCGAACACGGTGTTTGTTATAGACAAACCGTAACTAGCACAGAAGTCCAATAACAGAACACCACTCGCGTTCAGATCAGGGAAGCCGTTCTTCCCAATCACCCCCGTCCAGGTCTCACTGTCGTTACCCACGTGGGCGTTGAAGTCCCCCAGTAAAAAAAATGGCGTCCCCAGCTGGAGCACTATCTAGTACCCCCCAAGGGACTCCAAGAAGGCCGGGTACTCTGCACCGACGTTGGGCCCGTAGGCCGAAACAACGGTGAGAGACCTGTCCCCGACCCAAAGGCGTAGGGACGCGACCCTCTCGTTCACCGGGGTGAACTCCAACACGTAACGGCTGAGCTGGGGGGCTATGAGCAAACCCACCCCAGCCCGCCGTCTCTCCCCGTGGGCAACTCCAGAAAAATGGAGAGTCCAGCGTCTCTCCAGGAGTTGGGATCTGGAACCCAGGCTGTGCGAGGAGGTGAGCCCGACTATATCTAGCCGGTATCTCTCGACCTCCCGCACAAGCTCAGGCTCTTTCCTCCCCCAGCGAGGTGACGTTCCATGTCCCGAACGCCAGAAGCTGCGAACGCGGACCATCAGCCAACGCTCAACGCTCATCAGCCAATCCCTCCAGCCAACGCTGGAGGGATTTATGAGGAATTGGAGACAGAATCGGAGAAGCAGTGGTGAAAAAATGACGAGCGAAAAGTATGCAACCGCCGTGGTATATTACACCTGCCTTTGACTGCCACACAGTCTACTCTGCACCCGACCCAAAGAAGACTTATTCGTAATCTTAAGAGGTCACGGGGCACAATTAACACGTTTTATTATAAATGTGCAGTAACCTTAATGTGTGTTTTGTGCGTGTTCTTTAGAGCCTGTTAGCTTTCCTTCGGTGCAGCAGAACATTTCAAGGTCAAAGAGACAAGCTGTAGATACAAAGATAAAAATGTACAGCAAAACTTGGACTTCCATGCTGTTGTAATAGAATAAGCTCAGTGATGAATGTCCCTTTGTTTGGAAGATGTTTGTTTAAGTGAAAAAGAAACGGTAGCAGGAATGATAGTTATTTTGTTCAGATAATGTCACTCTGGTCTTGAATTTAATGAAAGAAAAGAAATCGAAAGTGTATTATTGTGAGATGTAGCATACCTCCAGTGCAGTGAGGTTGGCGTGGTTTTGTTGTGCCAGCGCCCCAGCCTCGCGGGTCTTTCCCTGGGCTTCGTTCAACAGCTCTTGGGTCTCCTGGAGCTTATCCTCATGGTCGGAAAGTTTCCCTTTGATCTGAAAAAATAAATAAATTAATTAATGACAAGCACGACGATGACAATGACTACTACTACTACTACTATTAAAAATAAAACTTCAGCTTTGAGGTCCTCCGTGGCCTGATGGGGGTCACCAAACATCCTCTTAACTCGCTGGTACAGCTCCTCCGCCAGCCTGCAGACAAAAACCACAACATGATGAGCACATTTTCTCTTTTTACGCTACGCAAGCATTATTTAACAGCACCATGAAGACATGAAGCCGAGGTGAAATCTGCGCAGACACAGTCAATCAGCTCGTACGATCGGCTGTTGAAACGCCGGCGCCAAATTGCAGATTCTCCAGCATTGAGGCCCGAGGCGGGCTTAGATTGGAGTGTAGCGCTGTAAAACATTTTGGCTATCATAAACCTGCTGCGTGTGTGTGAATCAGCCCTGGAAATTGGATAGAGAGAGAGAGAGATGCGGCTACACCGGCTAATGTAAAGTGACACATGGCAGATTTGATTATTAAAAGCAAGAGACAAAAGTGGCACTAAACAAGACGCAGTAGGAGAAGTCAGATCACTGCGTACGTCAGAGGAGAGTTTGTATCCGAGGAGCTTATAACAAAGCGCCAACATTTTATTTATGTATTTATTGGAAATGTTTCAGTTTGTAAGAGTAAGAAGGTGGACAGGCTAACTACTGTACATCATTACCGTATTTTGTTTTTACCATTACCATCGAAAGAAACACATACGCTTTGCTCAATATTTATGTAAGTCACAGTTGTCCAGAGGGGAATACTATAAAGCTGGATTAGAGTTAGCGGGGTGGGTTTAGCGTTAACCCTGGTACTACAAAGCTGGGTAACTTTCGATCAGGCTAGATCTCCATGGAAACATGCCCTTAGTTAGTTAGTATAACCTATACTCTGGACCAGGTTTTGCAGAGGAGGAAGCACCTTGAGCAGCAGCGACAGAAGTCCTTTATCAGAAAAAAAAAGTAGCAAAGTAGCATTTACACAAATTAAAAGTAAAAATCCCACTGAAAATCTCTACAGACCTTTTAAAAAATTCAAATGGTAAGAGTTTAAAGGCACGGGGAGGCTACAGGCTACAAGAGAGAAAATACCAGATACATGAAAAGTTTTCGGTTTATAAAGTTTTAGATAAAGCTTCAATTTAAAATGTAGTGATTTATGCCTTCGTTTCCATCGTTCTTTTTAAACTGTTAATATCAATATTTTTCTAAAAGTTTATAGAGATTTTGAATGGGATTTTGACTTCCAGCACCATCAGATTGGCAGGGAGGTGCAGTAACATTGCATTTGATACTTTGCAAGATCATCATAATCTCTTTTAAAGCTGCATATTATCTGACATTACACTCCCCTCTTGTTCTCACTCCATGCCCCTGAGCCAACATTTTCTGTTTAACCAGATCTCAGCCTTTTTCGCTCAGTCCTTCTCTTGTTCGTCTGCCTCTGCTGCGGGAGCTGTTGACGAGGTCATACAGTTAATTAAAAGTATTGCCTTAGGGAGAGACGTATAGGCGAGTGTGATGGGAAAGTCATGGAGACAGCAAGTGACATGGAAAAACTAGATGCATCTGTCCGTAATAGTATGTATTTGATAGGACGATTTCAACAGAGCCTCAGGGAATGTTCCAACTCCAAACATCTCACTGATAAACAAAGTTATATTTGAAGCATTGGCACTGTATAATGGCATATGTTTTCGACTTGTTGTCTTTCCTCCATAGGGTTCATTAAAGTTTTCAAAATCCAATCGTTACCTTCGGAAAATAAAGTCCCCAGACTGAAAGAGCTGTCAACAAGGGGACGCTGAATCCAGCAAGTCTTAATTAAGGCCGAGTGCGAAAATAGCTTTCAGTTACAAGTAACGTGCTAATTATTAAGGCATCAAATGAGAGTGGTGAGAGGGGAAATGACATTTTGAATCAACTGTAAATCCAATGATCCATGAAGATATTTATTTAGTGCAAATTCTAATTCTAGAGCTGGGAGATATGGCGACAATAACAAATCCTGTTTAGTCCCTGATATCATCAAATCAAAATAATCCATAGGTTAAAGATTAAAATACAAGTAAAAGTAGTTGTTAAACACGTGATTTATACATTTACCTTAGATAAAATAAGACACGTTTGTCTGGGTTGA
This sequence comes from Proterorhinus semilunaris, assembly GCA_021464625.1. Classification (NCBI taxonomy): domain Eukaryota; kingdom Metazoa; phylum Chordata; class Actinopteri; order Gobiiformes; family Gobiidae; genus Proterorhinus; species Proterorhinus semilunaris. The sequence continues at coordinate 10,224,015 of CM038359.1, forward strand.
AAGAGAGAGAGCAGAGACAGTATCACATGCATTTGAACAAAAGTAATGCGTTCTTAACAAAAAATACCGCACAGATCCTACTTGTTTACAGGACAGGACTCGAATGAATTGACTTTTTAACCGACTACTATAATTAGTCAGTATTTACAGTATTTAGCCAGGGCCATTGCAAGCCATTTTGTTGTCCTAAGCAGAAATGTTTAATGGTTCCAACCCTCCTTCAGCAGCAGCAGAACCATCTGTCTCCCCAAACACATCCTCCCCCTTCACCCCCTTCAACTAACGTTTCTAGCTACCACGGCCAAAGTGCCATTTATTGTATTAATTAAACTATTATTCCCATCGAAAACAAGACATTTTGCTACTTTAGCAAAAATATGAACCTATTTTGCGAGTCCACTTAACAAAAACAACATCTGTGTGCAGCTTGTACAGTGAGATTGTAGTTGTAGTTTCGTGTGGGTGTGACCCATGTGCACTTGTAAAACGGCTATGCGAAAATTCCATATCTATAATTAATGTTGAACACTGCAAAAAGATTAGCCTGATTTTAATACGAAACTAACCATGAAGGGAAATCTTTCTTTAACCGTCAATAATTTGTAATTCTGATCTGCCAGGGACTACAGTTGGAAAGTAACCATTTGGCAATTTCAGGCACATTTACACTGTTAGAAAAAAATAGAAAAAACAGTCACGACAAATGAATGATATGTATAGCGCATTATCTGATATTATAGCATTTTAGCTGTAAAAAAAAAAAGAAAGATCTTGGCAATGTAGAAACATGACATTTTTTGCAGAAGCTTCTCCCTCCTGAAACAAAGGCGTTTTTGTGTCTCTTTTTGTGAATTGCGAATCTTTTGTTTGCGTTTGAACATTTGTGTCCCATTTTGTGTTGTTTTGTTGAGTCTTTGTGGACTGGATGGCTGAGTTTTTTGCTTGGCTTGACTTGGCAAAACCACATTTTTGTTTCTGTCCTACGGAGGAGCCAGTGCAGTCGGAATATCCGAGCCAGCAGCTAGTCCCTACTTGTAAAGCCCCAGGCACGCTCTTTAACCATTGACTTGGACTGTGCTCTTCTAAGTGGACTGTTGTATTTCATGCAAGGTCCAACTGAATAAAGGACAGCTTCAATCACCAGGAAGCTGAACTCTCCCCTTCTCTGTGTCCTATCGTACATAATGTATTTGATATTGCTCTGTATTCGACTATTGTCTTTTTCCACCAAGGGTTTGACATTGACACACTTTTGATTAATTGTATTTACTTTGCATGTTGTAGCATAGACAGTAAAGCGAACTGAACATAAAAGATAATGCTATCACTGCATCGGCTGCTCTGTCTTGTACACATATAAACGTACTCCATCTCTTGGTCAGCGATGCCCCTCTTCCCTCCCAGCTGCCGCGCTCTCATCTCGGCGAGCATGGCCGCGATCTCCTCCTTCATCTGGCTCAGGCTTTTGTCCGGAGCGCCGTCTTTACGCGACAGGGTCTTGTTCAACTCCGAGGCCTTCAACTGCAGGTCTGGAAAAAAAAAACAACCACAACTACAAATGAAATCCTTGTCATTCATATATTGGGTACCTACAGAGAAATACATTTGTGAGTTTTTAGATATATAACTCCATTCCGTCATATAAAATACCAGGTTGCTCGATTGTCCTACACTTTCCACCAGACGTAAACGGTAATCCCGATGAAAAATACATCGTGCTTCGGGCACTTTTGGTGAGCTGTGAAAAGTCAGCCTTCTTATAGACACAGTTTTGGTCCTCACAGTCTTGGCACATTTGACTGCGTTTCCTTTGGGCTCAGTTGTAACGCACTGTCTCCCAGCTTCATCATTAGTGGTGTCCCGTTCCCCACAGTCTACTGTTATTTCTGTTTTGCTGCCATCTTCTTCATTTCTCCACTGCTTGTGACAAATCCCCTAAAGAGCAGCAGGCATTTGATCTGCTTTACTTTAGGCGGACACATGCAGAGCCTCATCCGCTCACAACACCATACAGTCTGTTTACCACCACTGGAGCGTGGTTACTCAGAAGGTTCAATCGCTGATGAAAATGAGCGAGGACAGAGACTGGCGCTCATTTTGGATAATAACCATCTGCAAGATTTTAAAGACACTGTGTGACAGAATGAAAGTGGTTTTATGATTGGGACAGTTGCACTGATAGTTGAAGTGGAATGGTATTTGTAGTAGCAGCAAGTTTCTGCTCATGTAAACTTGTACAGTGCCGTGATTTCTTACGTGCGTTTATATTTGTCACACTTAAATGTTTCCGATCATCAAGCCAATTTTGATATCACACAAGGAAATAACCAGTGAATACAACATGCAGTTTCAAAGTGATTATCATGTGCGTGAAAAGGTAAATGCCCCCCTCTGTGATTAGCTGTGAATAACCAGATTTTTGGAAACGCTGAGTTCAGTTCCATTGGCCTGATTACCACCAAGTTTGTTGAATCAAGAAAATGTCACATTTAGACCTAAAGTAGGCTACAAAATCTCATAAGAAAACCTATAACGCCCGCGAAATGACTCCAAGAGTGCAACGACGACTCATCCAGGAGGTCACCAAAGAACCCAGAACATCGGGAGTTGAACTTTTTGTCACGTCTGCGACTCTGGCGTAAAAACAACACAGCATTTGATAAAAAAAGACCACCATGCCCAAAGTCAAACATGGAGGTGGCAGTGCTACCTGGACAACCTGCTGTCATTGATGGAATAATGAATTCTACCAGGTACTCCTAGAGGAGAACGTCCGGCCATCAGTTCCAGCCCTCAAGCTCAAGCTCTCTTTGGCCCCGCAGCAGGACAAGGATCCCAAACATACGAACAAATCCACTTCTGAACGGCTCAAAAAGAACCAATTAACGTTTTGGAGCGGCCATGTCAAAGACTGGACTTAACTCAATCCAGGTGCTGTGGTGTGACCTCAAAAGGGCAGTGCATGCACAAAAACCCTCCAATAATGGCCGAGTTCAACTAATTCTGCAAAGAAGAGTGGGCTAGCGATGTGACAAACTCATCACCAGTTATCGCAAACGCTTGACCTCAGTTATTGCTGCATAACCAGTTATTAAGTTCAGGGGGCACTTACGTTTCACACAGGACCAGAGAGGTTTAGATTTTTCTTTCCCTTAATAAATGTGAAACTGGAAATTGGCTTGACGATCAGAAACATTTAAGTGTGGTAAAAAAAATCATTTTGTACATACATAATGTGTATATCCATCGACGCTCCTTGTTTCTTGTTTTTGTTTCGTTTTCATTGTGAATTGCGCTGAATGCTTTTGGGACGTGCTTGTGGAATTTCATTGCGTTTTTTGTGTGGACTGGACAGCATAGTGTTGCTATAGGCCTGATTTAACTAAACTAAATGCATATTGCTCCGTACTGTACTGTACTGTATAGTCTATCTGCATTCATAAGTTAACTATTGGCCTTTTGCACCAAGGGTTTGGGGCTAACTCAGTTTGGAATCTACGTGCACTACAATAAAGTGGCAGAATTGACTGAACTGAACTTTTTTGGTAGAAACTTTGCAAAGTACGTGATCATGAAATAACAAAAAACAAAGTTGAAACTTCGAAAAGTTCGATCTCGTGTCCGTGTTGTGCGCTCCATTTGAAATGTAAACACGTGATGATTAAAACCAGAGGCAGCCTAATGAGCAGCTGGACTGTGTATATATGCATTGGTATGGGAGTGTGCGTGCCGGCCGTATAATTACAGTCAGGATTTAAAAGGCAATTAAACACTTAAAACGTGCATTGCAGCATATTACCGTATCGAGTCGACACAGGGGCTCGAGGCAGGAGAGGGGCGCGCTGTATTTCTTTACTCGGAGTGTGTGTGCATGTATGCCGACGTGATAGCTGCTAATTAAGACTGTAATTGCTACTCTCAATCATCCAGTGAGCTAAACAGAAAAGCTCTTTTTTTTTTTTGAGGCTCTCATAATAACAGCGTGATTAGGCATTGAGCCAGAGCCGGGAGCGGTTAATGTAGTCTTTTTCATCCGTAAAAGTTGCATAATCAGACAAACAAATGATTTGAACAGTGCAGAACACAGAGGCGGACACTTCCTCTGTTTGTGAAGGCGCTGAAAGGGAGATGCTTATGCCCACGGGAACTGGGCCAGATCAGGCAAAACACTTCAAAATGGGAGGGAAAATTAAGGCTACTGATATTGACTAATTACAGAAACAAATGTCTTATTTACGCTTAGTACACTTATTTCCTTTACCCCTAACAAAAGCAGGTCGATCACTGATGATATACAGTATTACCCATTTTAAAAGCCTTAATAGTTTTTCCTTATTCCCAAACAAACATTTTCTTAGAAGCTGCTTGTGTACGGAATAATCTAAGCTCATTAGTTTGAACGAGTAAAGGTTGATTCAATCTCATTAAAATCACAAAATCTTGAACACAATGTTACCAGAGTAATTGTGTCTGTTTTGGAGAGTTTGTTAATCGTCCGTCAGTGTGGCGTAGCTAATCTGTGACTCTGCGCCCGCCGGTGCACACACGCCAAAGACCAAGCGACACGGCTTTCAGATTCCAGCTTGTCTCTGGCGCGCAGGCCTCCTCTCCAGACCCTCGTGCTCCCCTTCTCTGCCGCCGAGCCCATTATCCCGGGGCCGCCTGTTGGATCGCGGCGTTAGCTCCCGCCTTTGTTGTTCGGGCCGCACTTAGCACTAGCATCTGGCACCGTGCGCATGCCGCTGGACGCTGGCCATTCTGGAGAGGAGTCCATTACGGAGCTAACAAGCAGACTCATAGAGGGGGCGGGAGGGAGGGGAACGGAGAAGTCTGCCTGCTGGTGGGAGCTGTGAAACTGGAGCGTTGATGGTGTTAACTTTTGTGTAATTCTGCAAATATACCAAGAATAGTTTGGCTTTTATCATAGTAAATGCAATATTTAAGTGAATTAAAATTGATACTGGGCAGCATTACAAAAAATAGGTAGTATTTTCAATTGGGTTAGGGTTAGAGTCAGGATTAGTCATATTAACATGAAATAAACAGTCCTTTACCATGTTAGAACACTTTCAGGAATCATTCTACAGTATATCCATCCTAGTTCAATGCTATCACTGCTGTACAGTACTATGGAGATTTGTCTTTAACCTCTTAACCCCCAAAGGTCCAGTTCACCTTTACCCAAATCTCAAAGAATACAGCCCATAGGCCGGTGGAACGCCCCATTTGGAACGGATCTTTTTCCTCGTGTAGTGGCTGCGTTGTCGTCACTTGTTTGACTTTTTTGTTTTCGATGCTTTTTTGTTCGTTTTTGTCACATTTTGGCAACATTTTCATCGCTCTTGCTGTCATGTTTCTGTCGCTTTGTTGTTGCCCTTTTGACATTTTTTTTGTAGTGTTTTCTTCTGGTTTTTGTCACCTTTTTTATTGCTCTTTTGTGGCTTTTTTGTGGCATTTCCATCTCGTTGTTGTCGCTATTTTGAAACTTTATTCAAGAAAGCTTTTATTAAGGCCAAACTGGAGAAAATCTGCTCACTTTAGGCGGGGATTAAGAGGTTAATTTGCGTAAAAAAAAAAGATGCAAATGTTTTCAGGGCGTGGGTATTTTTCTCCCCCTTAACTTATCACTTATCGTACAACAAAAGCCAATAATAAAAACGGCTTTGTTTTGTCTTCGTCACCCTTACAAAGAAGACCATTTTAATGTTTCTGCATCTAAACACTAAACATTCAATAACTGACTGATTAACTGTAGTGATGTGGATGCTCCGTAATATTTTCCCTTAATAACAGCTTTCCAGATGAACTGAAGCAGATGATTACACATTTGCCATCTTAATTGTTTATAAGAAGCCAATATTTTTTTGGGGAAACTGCGCTGTATCCAGGCAATACCTCACTGGCCGTCCACTCTGACTCGCCATTAAAATGATCTATGACTTCAGTAATTACTGCTGAAGCCCTTCGAGTGTAATTCCTCATCTCATTAGCTTACCTCTTCTTTAGCATTAGGACAATCCTGTTGTTTTAAGAAGCAATAACCATGCTCCCCTAAGAGGCCCGTTTCTACACACTCACAATGTAATCTTGGCGGCACGGTAGCGCAGCGGTTAGTGCTCTCGCTTCACAGCTAGAAGGTCCCAGGTTCGATTCCCACCTGGACGGGGCCTTTCTGTGTGGAGTTTACATGTTCTCCCCGTGTCTGTGTAGGTTTCCTCTGGGTACTCCGGTTTCCCCTACCACCAAAAACATGTACAATAGGCCAGGATGAATGGTGTGTGTGTGTGAATGTATGGTGGTGGTCAGAGGGACCGTTGGCGCAGACGTGTGTAGTCGCGACGCGCTTCTGTCAGTCTCCCCCAGGGGAAACTGAAGCTACTAACGTAGTTTACCACCACCGAGTGTGGAGTGAATGCAATTGCTCTCATGTAAAGCGCTTTGTGACCATGTCTGTGAAAGGCGCTATATAAATAAAGATCTTCTTCTTCTTCTAATCTAATAGGACACACGATCATGAAGGCGTGCGCTTATGAGACACGAGTCAGCATTGATCAGAACCAAGTTAGCCTCACCATTCGCTCCCAGTAGCGTGTCCCTGACAAACTGCTCCAGCTCCTGGGCTCGTTTGTGAATCCTGTCGGCGTCGTCCTCCACCTGCTCCCCGTCCGCTGACACCTTTGTGGCCTGCACGCACAAACAAATAACAAACGCACGGTGAATGAGGCAAGGCGCCGATCGATTAGTGTCTGAAACGATATGGGGGAAACGTCAAAGAGCAGGAGTACAGGAATGACAGGTAATGATTGTTACGCACGCAGTCAATACCAAACAATGTGCAGTTACCGCTTTGTTATTCCCGCTAACGCTCCGGCGCAGTAATGTTTGAAATATTGACATAGGACGACACTCAATTCAACATTTCACACAAAGAAAAAAGCTAGATAATTGGTCTGAAAGGGTGCCATAACAAAACACTTATTCTACTCAGAAGAAAAGAGCTGTTATAAAAAGACAAGTCGCCTAATGGTCTAAAACTTTGTGGATATGTACATTATAGAGTAGGGTTTTATATAAAAAAATATGTTTTAAAGTGGCAAACGATCTAATTCAAGGGATCAAAGGTTCTGCAATTACCATAGAAAGCATCACTTGATTCGCCTGAACTTTACATCGTCTCATTTACTGCTCTGTTTTATTGCCTTAATGTTCGGTGCAGCCCTATGAGGCCACTCCTGTTGTGATATCGGGCTATACAAAACCATTGATTGATTGATTGAGCATTGTGGGGAGGGCGAACACACATAGTCCATAGACTAACGTTAAAAACAATATTTAAAAAAGTAAAGAGGAGAGCCATGGAGCTGCTGCGTGACTGCAGGTAAATACATTTAACATAAAGTAGAGTCCAAAAAACCCTTATATGAATAGCTCCAGGATTTTACATGTTCAAATTGACTAGTATGGAATGTGCCATAAAATATTTATGTTCAGGAAATGTACAGACTAAATTGTGGCTAAACAAAGTGTAAACTAGGCCCAACTTTAGTGATTTGAACTGTGCCTGTTTGCGTTTTATATCAAATCACTTGTGTATAGGCACTTTGGGGAGCGATGGTATCTTTAAATGTCTAGGCTAAGACTAAGATCTACAGCTCATTACTTCAACTGCATAAGACTCTTGAGTATGAACAGAGGAGGCCCGTGCACCACAGTTTGTGAACCCCTGCTTGGCTGCTTCGGCACGTACTCCGTGCATTGGGGAAAAATACCCATTGCCACTGAATGGTAGAGGCTTCAATTCAATACATGGCAAAGGTGACCAAAACCTGAGTCCCCATAGAAATGGTCCTTCAGCCTGTTTTATTGTTACCCTCTGTGGACGACAGACAATGACAATGACAGAAATGCGTCTTACCCGGCTGTGGAGCTGGTCGATCTCAATGACCAACGATCCCAGGTTGGAGTCGGCCAGTTGCAGTAACCGTTCCGGGGCTTTCTGGGGTGACAGCAGGTGCTAGAGAAAGAAGTGGGGGAAAAATATAGACAAGAATTAGAAGTGTGTGACATGTTTGGGCCCCGGGCTGAGAGCTGCCAAAGGGGAGAGGAAATGCTCCAGGGGGAAATATCGCTGGGAACAAACAGTGCTCTGCAATACGGGCCTCATCAATGGAGAGTATGTAGATTTACCTTGAGCTCGTCAGTCATGTTCTCAAAGCGGTAGAGCATTTTGTAAGGCGGCGGCAGGGGGGAGCTCAGGATGACCTCGGTGATGATCTTATACAGCCGGTCCATGTCGCTGATCAGCAGGCCCGAGCACTCGTCATCACAGGCTGCGCGGAAAGCGGACGTTACGACTTTGAACAGGACATCGAGGAATCCAGCTCTCATGCACTGGCTGGTATCGTGGAACCGTGTTTGTGTGTTTGTGAAAGGCTGTTCTCTTCCTGAGCCCGCAGCTGATTTATAGCCCAAATTAAAGTGTCTGACGGGGGAAATCAAAGATGAATTAAATAATATAAAGCTCTTTCTGCTCTTATCCATCTATGACAGAGCAAAGTGCAACGACAACTTTTCACAAGTGAGGTTTTAAATGCAAACAAGTTTTTTTCCCCCTAAGTTCCCGTTTATGATTAATGATTAAATCCTGTATTAAATATTTGGAAATAATGAGAGTTTAGGCTTTGTACATATACAGAGTAAAATTTCACTATGTTGCTTTAAAGGGGGGTTATTACACTTTTCCCCAGAAGCATCTTGATCCTGATCGGACATTGTTGTTTAGAGAATGCTCTATCAGCTTATTCAAAGGTTCCTTGGACCCTTCCACGCTCCCCATCAAAACAAACCCAATTTCACAAAGTATCCCACATCAATACATTCATAAGTATGCCAAACAAGATGGTGCTGGTGTGCTTGGGTAGAGACTTCTATGGACCAGACAGTAATCCCTTGAATATTTGCTTTTTTCGACCTCGTGATGGGGGGCAAAACAAAATGTTTGCAAACACGACACACTTCATAACCACACGAAGCAGTACATGCAGATAACACAGTGCAAAATGCTTCTTAATGCTTCTTAAACCACAAAACAGTCACAACCGTGCCATCAACACGAACAAAGGCAATCTCTCATTCATAACTTCTGCTGCTCCCAACACGGTCACTGTCAACTTTGAGCCTATCCCTCATGCATGTCCACTTACCTCTGGACATGTTAATAGTGCTGAAACTGGCTGTACCATTATAGTCGAGTTGAAAAGAAGTCATGACTTAATGCTCGTGAAATAATTGCCTACACGGCCTTGTGGAAAAATTTCTATACATGTTTTTGTCATGCTAGGCTTTAGCAATTATATATAAAACTGTGTTAATGTGCTTTAAGGTTCATTTGGGGTTTATAACTGACCGGCCATTCCATTATACTGCCCCATTGTTGTTGTCTTTACGGTTGGAGCCACTGGGGGGCAGTGTGTTAGAAGGAGGAGTCAGATTGTGCAGAAGAAGTGACGATAACAACATTCCAAGAGCACTGATTGGTTCGACAAGGACACGCCTATTCCTCCATGTTCTTTTTGGGTTTTAATTGACCGAGTCTTCTGCCCATAGTAAAGAATACGCCGACAGCCTCTTCTTTGGATGTTTCCAGTGGCAACCAGGAGAAGACTCAATGTTAGAATAAGTTACATGACTAACTACTGCGTTGGACGGCCTCAGGAGTGGGTCACTGTAAGAACTGTACAAACATGAACGTGTGTATGAGAATGGAAGGAACCATAGAGAATATCACAGAAACATGTACGACATAGTAACAACATAGTAGCAACCTGTATAATAAAATACATTGGTGGATTTTTTTTCAATGCATTGGATGAAACGTGAGGCAGTATATTCATGTAGGATTGAAATGAAGTGCGTGGTTAGTCTTACAGATGATCCCAGCCGGTCCACACACATGCCTGCCCATGCACTGGTCACACGCCCGCCCTGAGGCCCCGTCCCTGCAGCGGCACTGGCCCGTCACAGGGTCACACGGTCCGGGCAGCGACCCCCACTCCGAGCACTTACACTCCTCACAGCGTCCGCCGGGCTGGCGCGGGTCGCCGTGGTAACCGGTGGAACACCTGCACAGTGGGAGGGGCAAAGGGAAGTTCAAAGAAAAAAACCTCTTTAAAGTCATATACTTCTCGGCTGAGAAGAAGACTGAGAGATACAAAGTTAAAGATGAAGCTGCGATGTTTGCTGCATCCTTGATCATCGCAGAACTTTTGGACAATGTGACACAAAAAGTCACATTCAGAATCTGTTTTTCAGGGGGGTCTGTGTGAGGTAGGTGTTGCCAAAGTGCAAAGTGATGAGCTCGGGGTCCCAGCCAGCAATTAAGAATTTATTATGATTTTGAATTGAAAACAGCATAATATTTGTGAATATAATTAATTTAAAATAATTAAATCTGGCATTTATATCTTAGTGTGGGTCCTGTGTAGAGGATCGATATGGGTTTTTCTCAGGCCGATGACGATTCTTTTCTTTTTTTTCATTGGCCGATGCCGATATGCACAGCCGATATTTTTTACCAAATAGTACACCTCTTTCTCTTATGGTTCCAAAATTATGAGCAAAAGCCTGCAGCATAAAATATAAAACCAAACTTGTGACTGACACCGCAATGTTTCTCAGTTCCCCTGAGGCCTAGGCAGTTATGGGACGTCTCATTATAAAATTCTAAAAATCTATCACTTACTGTTCCTGCGATATCAGCTTTTATCAGCTGATATATCGGTCGACCTGGGTAGTCCTGGGTAGTTTATGTGTCATTTTGAAATATCCTCGCTACAAGGTACCCATATAGCCATAACTTCCAGCTTCTAGGCCCGAGCTCCACCCAAATATCTTTCTTCTTACACCACCTAACTTTTCCATAAATAAATTTCCATAAATTTCCCCCACATCTGGCTCAAGAATAGTGCAAAAGCAAAGCAAAGTAATCAGCCAAAGCAGCACTACATTGTAAATATTAAAGAAAGTGCAAAGGCAAATCTGGAGCATCTGACCTCTCACAGTGTTTGCCCTCATATCCCTCTGGACAGGCCGTGCATCTGTAGTCGCCGTAACCCTCGGTGACGCAGGTGGGACTGAAGCTGGACAGATCACACCACAACTAATTACACCACACATGTAATGCAATTTGACAACTGTACAGTGTTCTAATATACAGTGACGGCATTTGTAGGATATTCCACTATGGAGTTAGTTCGTACTTGTTCTCTGCATTGAGGAGAGGACAGGCACAGGGTTTACAGTCGTCAGGGAAACCTTGGACAATTCCATAGAAACCTGGGGCACAGCGCTCACAGTGGTCGCCCGCCGTGTTGTCCTGGCAGTCCTACAGCGAGACAAAACCACAGTTCAAATTCAGGGTATTGGGTTTATATCATGCGGACAAGAGCAGTAGGATATTTGTTCTATCGCTCTACTTTTCAGCTAGTAAGTCTATCTGCATTTAATGTGATACTTATAATAATGGTTTAAAATTCAAAAACATGCAAGTTGCCTAGAAATCATAACATTGCTAATTAAATCCACATTGGATTATTTGTATGAACTTGTGACTGCAAAAAAAAACCTCAATGACAAAGATTTCATGCAACTACATCAGGTCATCATCTTACAATACAAATGTAGCATAGCAGTTTTTTAAAATTGCCAACAATTATAATATTAACTAAACTTTATTTTAATTATGGTTGTAGGAAAGTAATTCATGATATTTTTGCCGTGTTTGAACAGAAAGAATTCCTTAATGACACATGAATGGTGAATGTAACAATAGCGATTTTAATATCAAGGGAACTGGCCTGGTGATAAAGTAATTTTCTAACATTATGGTTTGAAATGTGCTCTTTAATGAAAGAATTGAAAGAGCGAGGTTATAATTTAGTCAAATATATTTTTCCCAAAGACTTGGTGAATAATCTTTTGTTGCAATGCTTGTTATGAATACTACATTATTTACACGTAATGAGAAAGAAAAATCAATGGTATATTAAACAATTGGTCAATACTTAGCCTATATATTTACATACATTGACGGACGCTCACCCTCACTCCCACAGCACAGCCTAGTACATGCATTTCTTTAGTCTGTAATGTCCCCGGGGCCCAGTCCTATGTGTTGTCTGAATAAAAAAAATTCAATCAGTGCTACGGGAAGGCGGCTCTTAACGAGGACAAGTCATTTCCATTAACTTCCTGTGTTCCTCGTTACCGATAATTACCAGAGAAACAAACTCGTTTAGCATTTTCAATTTAGCGCGCTCCGCTAGAAAATGCTAATGATGCCGTTATGCCCAGCGAGATGGGATTGGAGTGCGGAAGAAACTGCTAGAAGGCAAAAAAATCCAACGGAAAAGAAGACGAGAGAGACAGAGGGCTGTTTATGCAAAACCAACATGGCCGCCTTGTCTTGATGTTGTTAAGAAGTGTGGAAATGTGAGACTACGAACACGCTACAGTGACTCGTTTATAGTTTAGCTTTAAAGAGAATTACTATAAATATTTTGCGTCGCTTGTGTATGGCAAAATAATCAGCTAGCTAGTTTTGCCGTTGAAATTAGCAGTGCTTCTATTTGAATTTCACTCCCCTACCTTGGCCAGCAGAGGGCGTCAAATCACAAAGTTTATTCTCCGTGATTGAATAGCCATGTGTTTATACAGTGATTTTCCCATGTCGTTCATATTTTTTTACTAAGCCAGGTGCTAAATATGCAAATACTACTTTAAAAACACATGCCATTTTGTAGCATTTTGCACTTGAATCATAAGAAACAGTTAATCAGTGGCACAAATCTGACATACGAATCTATTTCACATGTGAACGCGCCCATTGCAGTCCCCCCACCCCCTTCATTTTGGTCCTTTCTTCTTCTACTGCTGAAGACATGTTTATTACCTGCATTTGATTGCATCATAGAGGGATTACAAAACTGCTCTTCACCTTTTTTACAGCCAATAATCAATCACCAGCCCGTTGTGTTCATTATGGTGCCACTTATTTGCTAGCAGGCCATTGACTGAAAGGTGAAGTTATCTTTCATTGTCTTATAACCTGTCTTTCCCAATACTGTCTACAGAGGGCGCTTAAAGTAGCTGGGCAACATATTTCTAAAGTTGTTATAAGTTTGAGTCTTCTTGCTCCTTTTCCATTAAGCTACGGCGTCACGTCTAAAGGAGAGGAAATTGAACCATGAAAAAAGAAAAGAAAAGCACTGCGAACCGGGGCTCGTTAATTACTGCAGAGCTAATTACAGTTTGGGGCCCTCCTGTCTGCTCTCCTCCACACGCTCCTGGACATATGGTTGGGGGGGGGGGGGGGGGGGGGGTCTCAAGAGGCCGGACCCCCACACTCTCCCCTCCCAAACACTCTCACGCAGACTGGCAGAGACAGAGGGCTGTACCTGGCAGATGGAGGTGTCGGGGTCACACGTGGAGGAGTGCCCGCTGCATTGGCACTGCACACAGCTGCCCATGCCCGCGGCTGTGGGTGCTCTCGAGGCCGGGACGGGCGCCACCGATCCACTCCGTAGCCGGTAAAAGCCCGCCGCGCACTCCTGCAAGCACAGAACGAGGGCTAGACTTAAGACAGGTTAGAGAAGGAATATCGATTCAGTCAATAAGTGTATAATCCTTTTATTGATCTATTTTGTTTTATTGGAGTGCATGTTCATAAACACACGAGAGCGAAATGACAAAAACCCAGATACTCTTCTTGCATCAATATTCTCACTTTACCTTTTTTTCATTTCATTTTTTTTTATTTATTTCATTCAAAAGTGACATCATGCAATCACCACAAGACCGCCAATCCAACATAGCATGAATGAAACGGAGCAGAGGAGAAGAACAAGTCTTATAATATCTGCCCCTTTTGTTGCTTCACACTTTACATGCTGTCTTTTAAAATATGTGCACATATAGATATATATATATACATACATATGGTTACAATCATATACATATTTACAGTATTTTCTGATGTTTTTGTATTCTATATTTACTTATTTACAATGTATACAATAAAATACCGAACTGTCATATTCTTAAAATGTTTACAAATGGTCAAAAAAGAAACAAACCATAATCATGTTTGTTTGTTCAAATCAAATATCTCACACTATTCCGTCCAAGTCTAATTTTCATACTTCTTTAACATTGCAGCTTTTATGTGTTTTTTGAACTCCAAGAGAGTTCCTGACTCTTTCACTTCTTTTTGAAGTTTATTCCATAGACTAATTCCTTTCACTGTAACAGTGCTTTCCATTGCTTTCGAATTGAACCTGGGTTTTTTAAAGATGTCTGTGCCTTTCAGATTATATTGGCTTTCTCTTTTCTCATACCTTATTTGGATGTTCACTGGCAATATTTTTTTATTTGCTTTATACAAAACCTGCAGGATATTGTAGTCAACTATATCCTCAAATTTTAGTAGCTTACATTTAATAAATAGTGGATTTGATGGATCTCTATATCTAATATTATGTATTGTTTTCAAAGCCCGTTTTTGTAGAATGAACAGTGGCTGTATATAGGTTTTATAGGTTGAACCCCATATTTCCACACAGTAAGTTAAATATGGCATAATCATTGTGCTGTATAAAGCAAGTAGCGCGGATTGATTTAGGGAGAATTTAACTTTATTTAACACCGCAATAGATTTGGCTATTTTTCCTCTTGTGTAATTTATATGTGACTTCCATTTGAGGTCCTCATCAATGATGACGCCTAAAAATTTAGTTTCTTGAACCCTTTGAATTTCCGTACCGTCTATTTTTATTGATATATTCAATATTTTTCGTTTGTCATTGAATATTATAAATTTAGTTTTTTTAACATTGAGAGCCACTTTATTTAGGTCAAACCAATGTTTTATTTTTTGGAGTTCTTCTGTTATCTCCTGTATGTCTTTCCCTGAGTAAAATAATGTTGTATCATCGGCAAATAAAATACTTTGCAGTTTATCTGATGCTTTTACAAAGTCATTCATGTATAATATGAAGAATAATGGCCCAAGTATCGAGCCTTGGGGAACCCCCCAGTTGATATCACGTAAGTTTGATGCTGTGTCATTTATTTGAACATATTGCTTTCTATTTTCTAAATAGCTTGAGATCCATTTATGAGCGATACTTCTAATTCCATATTTTCCTAGTTTCCAAAGTAGTCTTGAGTGATTAATTACATCAAATGCCTTTTGTAGGTCAATAAAAATACCTACACAATAGTTTTTATTGTTTATTTCTCTTGCTATTTTTTCAGTTAATTCCATTATAGCCATTGCTGTAGAGTGATTTTTCCTGAATCCATACTGACTATTGATAATAATATCCTCTTTTTTTATGAATTTGTGCAATCTTGCTGCAAACACTTTTTCTAAAATTTTTGAAAATTGTGGCAATAAAGACACTGGTCTGTAATTTGAAAAATCATGCTTGTCTCCATTTTTATAAATAGGTACAATTTTAGCTTTTTTCATTTTCTCAGGAAAAGTTCCTGTTGTTAATGACAGATTACAGATATAAGTGAATGGTTCAATAATAGGTTCAATTATGTTTTTTATGATCATCATGTCTAAACCGTCACAGTCAGTTGATCTCTTGTTTCCACAATTTTTCACAATTTTTCTTATTTCATCTATTTCCACATTGTCAATGAATATACTGTTTACATGGTCTGTGATTGTATTTTCCGTTTTATGTGTTATTTGGGGTATTTTTTCTGCAATTGTAGATCCTACATTTGCAAAATATTTACAGAACTCATTTGAAATTTTATTCACCTCAGGTATTTCAATATTTTCTTTAACAAAATAATTTGGATATGCGCTTTTGGTAATATTTCCTTTAACAACATTGTTAATTATTCCCCATGTAGCTTTAATATTATTTTTGTTCTCCTTTAGTTTTTCACTATAATATTCCTTTTTCCTTTTCCTGATGATCCACAGTAATTTATTTTTATACTTCTTGTATCGATTTTCTACTTCTTTTGTTCGAGTTTTTAGAAAACAGCGGTAGAGATGGTCCTTCTTTTTACAAGCATTTTTAATCCCTTTTGTGATCCATGGTTTATCTTTCTTTTTATTGTTGTAATATATGATTTTACAGTTTTTATTATACAACTTTTTAACTATTTCTATGAAAGAATTATATGCCTCGTTGACATCATTTACATAAACTGCATCCCACTTCTGTTTTTTAAGATCTTCATTTAGTGCCTCTAGGGCTTTTGATGATCGGTTTCTACTTGCCTTCTTGGTAATATTTTGCTTTATTTTTTGATTGTGTCGAAATACTAAAAAAATGGGTAGATGATCACTAATGTCTGTCATCAATATCCCGCTCATAACAATTTCTTCATTCATATTTGTAAATATATTGTCTATCACAGTAGCACTTTGACATGTTATTCTGGTTGGTTTTGTTATTAAGTGGAATAAGCCCATGCTGTTCATTGTATTTAAGAATTCAGCTGTTATCTGTTCATTTACAGTTTCTAAATTGACATTAAAATCTCCACATATTATTTGCTTCTTATCATTTGCCCTCTCATATATTTCGGTTATTCTTTCCATGAATAATTCCACACCCGACTCCGGTGGTTTATAGACACAACTTACCAATATATTTTTTGTTGTAGCTATTATTTCCACAGTGATTATTTCTATTACGTTATTTTCTATCACAGTCATCTCATTAATCATCTTACATTTCAGATCTGAATTTATGTATAGCGCTACTCCACCTCCTCGCTTGTTTTTTCTGCTTAATGAATAGAGATCATATCCTTCCATCTGAACCTCACTCATCAAGTCATCTTTTAGCCATGTTTCTGTAATAGCGATGATACTGAATTTCTTTTTGAACTCACTTAGATAGTCTTTTATTTTTGTAAATTTACTGAACATGCTTCGACTATTTAAATGGATAATGGACAGAGTATCTTCTACGTTTTCCTCATTGAATGTTTCTTCATCATAATAGTCACAGTTATTTGCCACATTAAATGTATTTCCATCTACTCTTGCATCAATGTCATATATTTTATCTTCCTGTTCCATGTTTTCTTTTCGAGATCGTTCTCTTTAATTTAATTTTCCTGATAATGTGATATCTTTGTATATGAACAAACAACATTATTTTATCACTCAAGTGGTCTATGTCTGCATTATGATTCGAGCGCAAGTTGCGTTTACCTGGGCGGTGCTGATCTTATAGATATGTGTCCAAGTCATCCATGCTACGAACTACTTGCACTTTAGCATCGGTTCCCCCATTGAGTTTGATGAAAACTTTGCAGTTCGCAGTCCACGTTGACTGGATTTTCCCTTGCTTCCTCAAGTCGCGTGCCTTTTTTGCTACTCCAGCATTTATCCTCGTCAAATGTTCATTTATGTAAACATTGGTTCCCTTTAACCTTCTCCCTTGTTTGAGGAGAGCTTGTTTTTTCTTCCTGTTTACGAAGCGTATTATGACAGCTGTTTTGTCCCCGATGTTCCTCCGTTTAAGAGGGTGACAGGCTTCAATATCAGTGCTGCTGATGGAGATTCCCTTCTTGTTAAAAAAAGTGATGACTTGATTCTCCACCGACTCCGTCTCAGCCTCGGTCAGTTCTCCCCCGTTCGCTGCGGCGTCCGGTATCACTGCCCTGGCGTAAGAACGGGGTCGTATCTCCATCCCGCTTACGATGACATCCTTTATACGGGAGTACTGCTCGAGGTCGTCCAGGCGACTCTCCAGCGAAGTAATCCTCCGATCTTTCTCCATGTTCTGTCTTTTTAACTCTTTTACTTCAGCCATTAGTTCCACAATGATCTTCTGTTGAGTTGATATTGTGGCAACTTCAGTTGTAAGCCAGTCCAGTGATTTTTGTATTTCTCTCACCTCTTCAGCTAAAGGACCCCCTTTGGGTGGTGGCATTTTCAATGATTTCAATGAGCTGTCGGCTATAGTAGCCAAGGCGTGCAGCTGCACTCTCCTTCGCCACGTTAGCCGCGGCTAGCTCTTCCCAGGACCAACTCCAGGCGGACAATCCGCTCATCGGTCCTTTGCAGTCACTTACTGTGTGAAGTCCAAAGCCTGTTATAGCTATAGAATCCACAGTGCAAAGTAAGAAGTTGTTTTGATTTCTTTTTCTCCAGTTTTCACGATAGACATGGGCATTGAGTCCGCACGGTTCTCATACCCGGAAGTCATTTCATTTATATTTTCTGACTTAAACATGGTTTATACCCAGTTTCGACATAATTTAGTCCTGATTAGATCCTGATCTAGTCTGATATTTTACAAGGTGACACTTCGGGTGTAAAGTTTGACTGTCTTGATGTTCTCCATAACCTCTAAAAATTCTTTATTTCAAGGGGCTAATTAAAAAAGTCTTTAATAACACTGTTTCTTTATCCCCAACAAACAGGCTACTTCATTGAATTGGACCCTTTGGGGTTTGCTACCTGCAGCTATAAAAATTGCAAAACCCAAGCACACTTTTCTTAAATTGCTGTTTTATTTAAGCATGAACGGTTTTATTGTAAAGTTTCTTTTACAGTATGTAAACATTTTTTAATCTAATCTAAAAATGATTTAATCAATCAATGGTTTTGTATAGCCCAATATCACAACAGGAGTGGCCTCATAGGGCTGCGCCGAACAAATTGATTGCAATGCCAATTCTACGTCCTCTTCTATTACTATATAATTAATATCAGTATCACAATATCAACATTTCAAATTGATTTTTACACCAAACTCCACTTTTAAAATGAACATTTGGTGCATTGATGTAGACCTGTCTCTTACCATGTAGAATGCCTTTTTCAAATCAAAATCATTGGAAATGTAATAAGATAAAATGTTGTATCTTACTTCTGACAATAATGACTGAGGAATACCACATTTGTTCTGAATGAAAGCACAGTATGACTTTGTGAGGCACTCAGAGAGCTGATTTGAGTCCAGACTCAGCATAACAAATATTTCTTTCATATATTAAAGAATCCACACTGTGCGGTGTGCCCTGCGCTACAACAGTTTTCCGCTCTCCCCACACTGCTCACCTATAATTAAGAGTTATTCCCCTCAGTAACTTTTGAACAGCACCTCGCTCCACCATGACGGCACATATGAAGGTAGCTCGGCCCGCCTCGCTCCCCTGTTCAGTAATAATTAATGGAGTCCATTTAAAAAGCCATCTGTTCCCCCTGCCTGCACTAAACGCCCGTTTAAAAATACTTTATTAACAACGATGCTGCTACAAATAGACCAGCCATCTGTCAGGCGAGCCCCGCGCGACCCGGACCAATCAAATTGAGCTACTGTTTTGCCCTCTGATGAGCTCTTCTTTCAATGTTTCTACACAAATTCTTATTTTAAGTATGTTTGATTGGTTGTAATGCTAGACGTGAATGACGGCCTGCTGCGAGTAACCATAAACTGCAAGATTCATTCCCACGAGATTTGGGATTTCACAAACTCACATCTTGAAAGACGTTCAGCTCAAAGCCACAGTGCTTCAGACCAGTCCTGTGGTGGCATGGCCGTGAGTGGGCGGATTTTTACATCGCCGGCAACAACAAACACTTAAACAGGAACCATTCCAGATAGATTACTGTGCTAAAGAAATTCCTCACTCCACGCCGTTTACATTATCACCCACGAGACCAGAGAGAATCCATGTTGGCCGGTGAGTCGTCTCCTACAGAGCATGTTCCTGAAAAGGCGGGAAACTCCACTTTCACGGTGCAAGCCGTTCTCCTAGACCTGTCAATCAAAGCCCAAAGCTCAACCTTAAAAATCAACCACACGGTTACTTTTACTGTTTAAATTCACACAATTGCATCCACTTGACGCTCTGCTGTTTCCATGTAGCAGAAACATGCGAGAACCGTTGCCACAGTATTGTATGGTAAGGCGTTTCTGGGAAATCCTCATTAAACTAGAAGATTGAGTCACTCCACTCTCCTGGTGGCTTAAAAGGCGGACGCGCTGAAAGTCAAGTGCTTCGACAAAATCAGAAGTCAGTGAAGGAGACGATGAGTGCGGCCTAATCCCCGCGAAGAAAGCAAAGAGTAGAAAAATATACAATAATGAAAAGACAAACCGTGGCGCGGGGAAGAGGCTTAAGAGTCACCATGAAATGTAAATTAGAAACGGCTGGAATATGGTTAAATCTCAGGCTGTGACCTCGAAGTTTACAGTCATTTGGCACTGTGTAAAGTTGCCACTGAAAGTAGTATTTTCTATGTCTTCTATCTATAATTCTGTCCCTTTTTGGTTTCATGTTTAAACATCTCTGTCTGCCAGAGCATAAGCACCGTCAATAACCTATGCCTTGTGTCTGCTGTTTTGCACATACCTCACAGGACAGTCCGGAGTACCCCTGGGGACAGTCGCACGTCTCGATCTGATGAGCTTCCTCACTCTCTTTAGTGGGTCGACCTTCCTCTGCCACAGTGAGAGTGATCTCTGAAATACTGGGGGGAAAAACAAGAAAAATATGATGTTTGTCACATCGCTAGGTTCAGATGGCATCACAACAGTGGCGCGCTGGGTAATGGAGAGAGTTGGGACGTCTCACTGCTGACAGATTCAAGTTTGGCCCTCAAGAAAAACATTTGTTTTGGTTGCGACTGCTTTTGAGTGTTTCTATTCAAAAATAGTAAATAATCTCTACAGTAATACTAGCTCCGGTTGCCTTCTGCTACGTGTTACATCACTCTCAACCAATTCCCTCCTCACTACAAACTTTAAAGAGAGTTCTCCCAGACCGTGAGTAATGCTCAAGTATTTCCTCAATCGACAAAAGTAGATGTAAGAAAAAGTAAGAAAACCTCAGTGGGAGTGGAGTTAGCCCTGACTTGTACGTCTGTCATAATGAGCCGACTAAATGCTGGCCACGCCGCAGTACAGCCTGTCTGGAGTTGGACAGCTACGGAGAAGGGCATCTTTACCGGCTGTGTCTCATCAAGTTTCCATGTGACGCTTTAATGAGAATGTAGTCCACATAGAACAAAATGTCCATGAAGTCTTCTCGAGTCATGGTCCTGCCATCTGCAAACTTCCACTCGTGCTGCAAAGACACACAAATAAATGTGTTCGATTTCAGCAGTCGCCAACCAAATAGACATTTCATGCACGAGTAGGGATGGGTACCGTTCGTTTTTTTTCGATACCACTACTTTAACGGTACCTGCTTTTCGGTGCCGGTTCCTTAACGGTACTTTTTTCGGTACCTATGTCATTTTAATTCAATTAAAATAACGTGTATAAAAGGAAAAAGTCCTAAAACCGCAAAACAGAAGCTCCACAGGTCGCAGCAGCGTCACCTGTAACTTCATGTTTTGAGCACAATTTCCACTTAAGCAGTGATAAAAAGAAATAAAGGACGTTATTACCTCCTGAGCTGCAGAGACAGATCCACATCAGGACACGGGTTTCTTTCGGATAAACTTTTCTAAACACACTGCGCTTTGACGAAGCACTTTCCCGCCAAAGATCCTTACATGGTGTGAGCGCTCACTCTGCCACTAATAATGTACAACAACTGTACAAAAAATGTCTAATACAGAGTGAGCGCTCACTTTTCCACAAACAATCTTTGATATTCCTCTCGCTGCAGCTGCTTGTAAAGTTGTAAACAACAGCTCGTAAACTCAGCCTCCGGGTCTGTCGCTAAAGGTAAACACGTCTTTCTTGTTGTCACTGCTCTGTTTTGTTTTTCAATTTGCCTAAAAACTCAAATTTCTTATTCAGTCCTGGTTTATAATAACTGGTTTAGTTTGACTCTGGGTTTTACAACCGGTGTAAGTCCTGGACCTGGTTTAGTCCTGGCGCAGACCGCGGCTGAGCCGTCTCTATTACAAATGTTTAGTACGTTATAGCTTTGCTTCTCTTTAAGTTATAGCTTTAAGTTATAGTTTTGCTTCGCTCCATTTGCGCTGAAGCGGCTCATTATCTGCGCACACGTTCATGTTTTTTTTAGACTCGCTGCGGGTCATATATTGACTTCTGGAGAGAAAAAGAACCGAAAGTTGGCACCGAAAGAATTTTAGTTTTTCGATACCACCCCCGACCGGAGCTTTTCGGTCGGTTCCAAGTAGGCACCGTTTAACGGTACCCATCCCTATGCACGAGGCTTAAAAACATTATTTTGACTTCAGCGTCACAATTTTGGAATAATGTCTATGAGAGAGACTTTTGAAACAGATCAAAGCAACCTCTGCTGGCCATTTAGTACATACCTCGGTCATATCAATCTGGTGGCGGGTGAGCTGTCCGATCTGCAGTCCCGGGGTGTGTCTCACCATGATCATGTTGTGGTTGGGGCCTCCTTTAATAATGACCTGGGGCTCGTAGGACGAAGGGCCCCGCTCGTCTCGGGCCTCGTAGTAAACGGCGTATTTGAGCTGGCCACCGTATGCTGTGATCTGCAGAGAGCAAATCAGCATGTGTAAAGTTGGATTGCCTAAACCGATTTTCCTCCATGTCAAAAGACCAGGGGCCGAACAATCAAAGAGTGGCCCAAAGTAAAGCACCATCTTCTCCAAATCACAGTCTATTACATCCTATATGACCTTAAATGGGGTGGCGTGGGAGGCGTCCCCTCTGAGATTTCAACGACAGAGGTTCTATGCTGGAGGCCTATCCCTGCTGCAGGATCCATGGGCTTTGATTGTGTAGTGGTTGGGAAGAACATCCTAGCCCTTGGGGACATCCTGCATGTACTGTTTAACTATATGAAGTTATCTGAACAAAGCTTGAAAAGTGTGTGCTAACAGCCCTGTGCGGTACATCGTATGACGAAGTGGTCTTATTGAACCACAAGCGTTACCATGGAGCCTCTGAACTGCTCGGGGAGTTTCCAGTAGTAGGGCTCAGACAGCACAGAGGTCACTTGGTCGGAGTGGGCCAGGATCTCCGGGTGCTGGAAGCTCACTCCGCCCCTCGTCTCCAGAGTGTTGGACCTGTCCACCAGGGGGAGCACCGTCTGCTCGGGCCGCAGCGTGAGCTGTAATACAACACAACGAGGACAGGATTAATTAGACGGATTCACAGGGGATTCAGACACAGACCGGCGCAGAGCTGTAATTTAATCCGGCTCATCCACACAATACTGTAAAAGACGTGTAGGAGGACGTTCCCTGGATTCAACAACAGATGGCTTCTTCAATTTATTAACACTTTGAAATGATACATGTAAACAAAACACAGTTCCACTGCAATAAATATAAACCTCCCATATGCTCTCCTTTATGTGTTAATGACTTATTTTTGAAGTAACTGTTAAGAACTTGTTTGCTATAAAACTCCCAAATACCTTTCAATAAAAACAAATAACTTCAATTCAGATCTGTTATTGAAACTAACATACAAAGGACATTTAAGTTGTCAAGTTGAGTCAATCACGTTATGCTCTCAAGTTGTACAGGAGTTTTCACTGTGGAAAAGTGTTTCTGTCCTCTGCTCCTTCATAGTGAAAAATGATTTGATATAACCAACAGATAATAAATGCATCTTTTTTACCTTCTCCCCCTCTTCATGTGCTGTGTATATTTCAATATCACTTGAATAATATCAGGGCTCATTATTGACTGCGGTTTGTGGTGAAAGCGGAGCAATTTCTAAATAGATTCCTGCCGGAGATTGCCTTCTCTGTCAGAGAGGTCCAGTGGAGATGATGGGGTGCATTGTGAGGAGAATTACAGGCCTTTATGGAGAAAAAGTCTTTTGTGGAAAACATAGAGATGAAATCTACTTAGCTGCAAGGTAGAGAAGAGTGGTTTGGCCAAATGTATTAGCAGGTTTCAGTCTTAATTAGAAGGTACTCTTACCTGTAAACGTGTATTCAGATCTGCATGTCACGAGTCAGTGAGCTGCTGCTTTGTAAACTCACCACACAGTTCTCTCTCTCTACTGTCCACTAACTGTAAGTGAAGTGAACACTGGAGGTGATAATTTTGTATCTCTTGCTTTTGGCACCCATATGTGTCCACAAATCAGCAGAACAAGCTTTATAGTCCATCCATCCATACATCCATTTTCTTCCACTTGTCCGTTGCCGGGTCGTGGGGGCAGCCGTTGGAGCTGCCCAAATCACATTGCACCAGCCCCTATGGCTCCTCCTGCAGGTGATGGGTCCACAGAAGGACGGCCTCATGGTTCTACCCAGGCCTGTTGGTCTCTCATAAGAGGCTTCTGAACGCTCTTTGTCTGACCCGTCACCTAGAACCTGTTTGCCATGGGAGACCTTACCAGGGGCACGAAGCCCCCGACAACAGAGCTCCCAGGATCATTCGGGTGCTCAAACCCCTCCACGTTAAGGTGGCGGTTCCAGGAGGGAAGCTTTATAGTCACTAATGATAACTGCCATAATGATAATGATAAAAAATAGCACTAAAATAAATAAATAAATCCTTTAATCAGAGACACTGGATCCTCCTTACCACAGGATGTTGTTGACAGTACATAGTTTTCTTACCCACATGCGGATGAGCCCCGGCGCCTCTGTGCAGGAGTGGGTCAGGCCATAGCAGTAACACCTGCTACAGCCCAGAGGGTTCTGCATCGACAGACCAAAGGTGTCCACTTTGCACTGGTCACAGTGGTCTCCCTTTACGTTCACCTGCAACACCACAGTACGGTAAGTCACCGCCAAATACTGTTTTATGAATGTGGCTTGGGCATTTTTTAATAATATGGATTAATTACTGTAGAAAGTAAATCACACATAAAAAACAAAAACAAAAGCTAATAATTGACTCTACACCTGTATTATCTACATTTGACACAATGACTTGTATGTTTTATGAACTATTTACTCCATGTCTAGATCCACTTTCACAGTAACGATGGGAAAAATCAGCGAGTACCCGGTGGATGTGGGCAGGGTACGGGCCAAATGTTTACCGTCTGAGCGGCGTAAATAAGCTGTAAGCCGACTGGTCTGAAATCGGAGGAGAGCGGACAGCCCGAGTGAGCTAAGAAAAACCCTTTCAGCTCTGTCTCCAAAACATCCCCCAATTAACGTGATCCCCTGTCAAAGTCCTGCCGCTAAGAGGAGACTTTTTTATAGACCGTTTCTATGACAATCAACTAGAAGCATGGTTTAATCACACGCTGGGATGTTAAATTCTGTAATTATAAGTGACTTGTTTAGGTTTTGGTTGGAACAAAGCTGTCAGTAATAGCCCAGAAAGAAGCAACCATGGATAAAAATAAGTGAGCTTCCGTGTTTGACGGACAATGACCTCCCACAGGCTCCAAAATACACTTCCACTTTTAAAGCAACGGTGTGTGCATACACCAACACTGCACAGTAGTAAGGACTAGCCAAATTGATGTATTGCACTTTTATTATTTTTACAGAAGTACAGCAGGAGTAACAGAAGTACAGCAGGAGTAGTGGTGGTAGTAGCAGTACCTTGCAGCTGCACTTGCCGGTGCGATCAGCGCAGCCACACATGCCCCTCTCCAGATCACAGGTCTCGCAGTCCGAGCCCGCCACGTTGCAATGACACTGGATGCACTGCAGAGACAAGCATCACTAAACCAAAATACAGTCGACACTAAGCACGCATGGGAACAGTGAACTGAAGTGCAGGTACTTTCTGAAAGGACATGGTCGATTATTACACAATTTTTGTATTTTTAATTAGCCAAACTGTTCTCTCCTTTTCAAACACTTTAATTAGCACTCACAAGAAATCCACAATTAGCGGTCTGCAGTGACTCATGTTTCTAAACTAGGAACAAACCAAATCCCTTATAATCGTGCCTTCCTCTAACTGTAGTGGTGTGAGAAAACTTCATCATGAAGGCCAATTCCAAAAGCTGAAGTGCGTGGATTTTGACACATTGTCCAACCTCACGGAGATATTGTTTAAACTTTTTTTCTTCACCTGAGGAAAGTCCCTGTATCCGATCTGGCACTCGTTGCACTTCTCCCCTCTGAAGTTGTCCCGACACTGGCAGCAGCCGGTGTTCACATTGCACTGCTGGGTCACCGAGCCAATCGCGTTACATCCACACTCCTGGGAGAAAAAAAAGGAAATGAAAAAAATTACATGAAATAAAACTGCTGACTAGAAATGGTTGAAGCCACACTGCGTCACATTTCATCTAACAAGTAGAAACTAACAAGAAACTCCATTTGGTGACACGTTAGATTACAGCCCGCAAGATCCATTTGTAGGTACGGAGTAATAAGCTGATTGCCACACATGTAAGTACAAGTAATTACACATTTAAGTGCAAGATTTAATAAAGGTGTGCAACATGTAGGTGTACGTGTAACAATGTAACAAGGTGTATAAGAAAACGTCAGTTCATTTATACTTCTCGAGGATCTTGTCAATATTATTACAACGTGACCAACTAAGATTCAGTATTTAGTAGTGTGTTGTGTTCAAAAGGAAGCTAAATCTAACCTCTTAACCCTCACCTGAGCCGAGCACATTTTCTCCAGTTTGGCATTTCCCAAATCTTAAAGGGATATTTCAGGATTTTTGACATAGGGCCTCATTTCCTGGTTATCCAGAGTGGTGTTGATCCATCCATCCAAATGTATGCAGTCCTTATATTTGAAGAGCTTAGTGGCGCTAGGCTAGTCTTAGGCTAGTGCATGTCTATGGTATCAGCAACCCTGCATTAAAAACAGTCTGGCGCACTCCACAGTGCAACTGAGGTAAATCACTTATAACGCCAGACTAACGATATAAATGTCTGTGTTAATAGAATCATTTTTTAAATAAAACTGACCTTGTATCACATGAATTACCACATTTTGAGGGACTATTTTCTTGCAGATCACTCCACCGCTGCGTTAGCTTACAACCACGAAGCAGTGCTGCTCAAACATAAGTTATTTTAAATGCAAAATGGTTATAATTATTCTATCAACACAGACATTTATATCGTTAGTCTGGCGTTATAAGTGATTTACCTCAGGTGCACTGTGGAGTGAGCCAGACTGTTTTTTAATGCAGGCTAACTGATACCATAGAAATGCTTTAGCCTAGCATTAGCCTAGCGCCACTAAGCTCTTCAAATATAGGAACTGCATGAATTTAAGAAAAAAATATCTCCAGACATCAACAACACAATGTCAAAACTCCTGAAATATCCCTTTAAAGCTTCTTGAACAAAGCGTCAAAACAATGACAAAAACGAGGATGAAAATAGAAGTGAAAAACAAAAACAAAAGAGCGACAGAAACACAATAAAACAAGCGACAAAAATGGCAATCAAAACAATCAGTTTTGTAGGTCTTAGCTTTCAAATGAGGCGTTACTCTGGATTCATGGAAAAGCGGAACTAGTGAAAAATACCTCCAAAAACGCGTGCCTCTCCTCAGCCCTCACTTTGATGGGAGCGGGACATCCCCAGCCCGCCTCCACAGAGAATTTGCTGCTTTCCTTTGACTAAAGATCTGGTTTAAACGTCCTATTCCAAACGCTATAATTCAATAATCACCGCACAAATGTTTCCTCAATAATCATGAAGGAAAAGTGTCATGTTTGCTTGTGTCAGCGGTTTTTGTGACGTCGATGGGTATAATCACAGTGTGCCTTATATTGCCATCATTATCCAAAACGGTCTAAATTTCCATCTGTTTGGAGCGAACGGTTTAAAAATTGCCATTTCATCCGAGGTAATTTTACATTCTTCGCTAAAGGCGCTCTTTCTGTGTTGCTTTTCCAAAAATGTTATGAAAACTCGCTCCTTCTTTCAAAACGTCCTCAGGGCTAGATTTTATTCACATTGCAGTCAGATTACACGCACACATTCTCTCTCCTTTTGTTGCATTGATTTGCTATTGTCTTTGTTTTATTGACTGCCTCGGCGCACTCTCTTCCCGAGCGAGTTCTGCTTTTCTCGTTGCAGTCCTTTGTACCGTTCAGTTTGTCTTTGTTTGGCCCGTGTTTGGATCCGTGGCGGCGTTACTTTCCTCCTGGATCAATCCGCCGCTAAAGCCCGACTTTACAGCGCCTTTTATGTCCGCGCTCTAATTGCAAATAGTCTGCTCCTAATAGTCTACTGCCTTTGGAGCCTGGCAGGCAATCGGGAAGGAGAGAGAGTTGTGGCTGCGCGGAGATTCCGAACAACACTTTGAGGGGTTGTATTATCAGAAAGATTAAAGCAATAAAGAAGAGGGAAGTGGGGCGGGAAAGTTGACAGCAGTGGATGACGATGAGGATAACAGAGTTTGTTTATTGCATACTCAGTGGAAGAAAAAAAGGGAAAACTGTCAGTCGTCTGAATGTTTAAATGTTTTGCCCCGCCTCATGTTCAGAACAGGTTAGGTTGTTTCATAGACCAGGGGTTCCCGCACTTTTCAGGCCGCGAACCCCAAAATCACTCAACCAAAACTCGGGACCTCCTTCTGTAAAATGTCAAATCAGCATTCCTAAAAAAATTAACATTTAAAATCTGGTTTAGTGATGTTAGTTTGGATACTGCACTTTGATATCTGGCCTAATTCAACATGTTTTAAATCAAAAATACCTCACATGAAATATCAGAAATCATCATGCGACCCCCAGTTTGGGAACCACTGAAGTGTTCTATAATGAAAGTAATGGAGCCTAAGATGAAATATCTGTCGTCCTCTCACCTTGCAGCCGATAGTGATCTCATGGCCCCAGTGGTTAGGAGCGCAGCGGTCGCACCTCTCGCCCATGGTGTTGGGGGGGCAGATGCACTGTCCTGTGTTTGTGTCACAGTTGTCCCCCACGTGCCTGCAGTCACATGCTGTCGTGGACAAAGAGAACATTCAATCACGGGAATACTAGTTTGACAAATGTTCACGTTATTCAAACCAAATGTATATTTTTATATATATTTTTCATGGCTCTGATAATAATTGGCTGAATTGAATATTGGTGTTATTTAGAAGAAACAAAAAGTGACAACAGAAGAAAAGCTGAATTTAAACTGTTAGCCGCGGCCCCAACTGATTAGTAGTGTTCACAAAATAATTTTTTGAAACAATAGAATTAAGCAAATTAAACAAACTGCAAAAATTCATTCAGTTGACTTTTTTTTTCTACTGTGGGAAAGACCATGCACAGCATCTGTATTTGTACAAATTGCTGCCTTTACAATGGCAAATGCATGTTATCTAATGGGAGCAAAATCCCTTTTTAGGATTTTTCTCAGTCATCCAGGTGGTTTCTTCAATCTTATGAATTTAAAACAAGAACATTGAAATTAATCTTAAAATTCTTGGGGTTTAGCACTCATAAAATTTTAAGATGCGCAACACTTTTCATCCGGAAAGCCTCCTCACATCAGTGACATGTTGCCGTTTTTAGAAGGACAAATGTAGGCGTCTGCCTTTTTCAGGGGTGTTTCTCTTCTGTTAATCCTTTTCTTGTTGTTTATATTAGTATATTACTCCTGATCCAACATTTTCCCATAGCCCCTCTTTGCCTATGGTGGAGACAGGCCATGTGGTTCCCGCAGGAGGTCTTTCACCCCAGATTGGGAATCAGCGCCTTATTATATTAAGAGTTCAGAGGAAAAACACATATTTTCCATTCAGAGAGATCAATGCTCGGTTTCAAATCTAAAAACATCACTGACCTGACATTTTCCCAGTTCAGAGCTCCATTATTTCATATGTTTGTTGTTGTGAGACCTCATCGGATCTCATTTATATTCTGACCCGCAGCTCACCCATTCACTCTCTCTGGGAACCACCTCTAGCCTCATATTCCTCCTACGAGCAGCTAACCCAGTGTTAACACACAACAGCCTCAGATCAATCCATCCCCTAATTCCCTCTGTGATCTGTGCTTTGCTCTGTATTACTCACAGTCTTATTACTTATTTCAGAGGTTCCTGGCTGTCAATATTAGCTGACATCAATAATATATTGCCTGGGAACGTGTGGGAAAAGGCTATTCTTAGCGTGAGTGCTGGAGCGATTGCAAAAAAGTCAATCATTATTACGCCTTTTAGGGGGAGACACTGCACTTGCTTTAATACACACCTTCACGTAGAAGCAAATAATTGGCTAATTTTCATAAAATGGTGTTTAACTATTGTTTCACCATTTCATTCATAGACCTCAAAATATACTTTCCTCATACTGAGGCGATACAAACTCCACTAAAAATAGCACCTAAGAAAAACAATTTTTCCAGTGCTGAACTCTTTCTTGAAGGATTTTTAAACAATTAATACCAGTACAAGCCTGATTTATTATTGAGCCATTTCCCCAACAAGGCTAAATATTAATTTTCGGCGTATTCGAAAACTAATTCTAAAACAAAACATGAAAACTCCACCCTGGACCTTCTTATTGTGAGGTGAGCTTTTTGCCTCTGAGGTTGAAGTACAGGTCATGATCCTGTAAGTGTTAACATTGCAGTAGTTATTTTTAAACTATCGCGTAAAGTATTTTCCATACCGTGTATACTTATAACACTGACATAAATGAGTGCACTGTACTTGTTAAAGGCAGTTGAGGTTAGAGTCAAAAGAAAACCTCAGATAATAGACACCTGACAACTGCAGCGCGTTTCCAACGAGACACGCCTTTACTGCGTACATTACAAAGTGACATCAAAAGATTTGACGCTTACTCTTGCAGTAGGTAATTACTTTTCGGTTTTATTATGATTATTAAAAGGAGTTGCAGTGATAAGACAGTTCAGGAAGCAAAAGTACACTTGATATGGCAAATCACATCACATTAATAATGTTTTAGTAACTATCAGAAGTTATTTTGGCCCAGCGGGAGCTCTGTTCTACCTTTAAAGTCCTATCAGCAGATGTTTTTCTTAGACACATTTCATTTTTGCTTCTTTGTAGATTTGGTTTAGTGCCTTTAATCATTTCCCTCTCGCCGCCGCAGACAGTTCCTATACTTACTCTGTGACGCTGCCTAGACTATTATAAGACATCACAGAACAGAAGCAACAAACTGGGCGGTGGGTGGACGTTTAACATGCTGCACCACTGTCTCTAAAGCTCATGTACATATTCATTTTAGAGACAACAGCAGCCATGTGTACACACATTTCAAGATTTAGGTCTGATGGAATCAATCAAATCACTTTATTTAGTTTTTGTAAATTGTACTACAATTTTTTTGTAAATTGTAGTACAAAGTGCTTTACAGATTAAAAACAATGATGATCTCACTCATATTAACCCCGCCCCCTCCACATCCTCGTACCCACGCACACACCAACACGATAGGATAATGGATGTAAGGCTGGGTACAGATGAGCCCGAAAAGGAAACACCATCAGCAGAGTCAGCCACAGGGCGCTGACGCGGGACGCCCAGAGGAGGCCACACCTCGATCCAGTTATGTCCATCAGACTTTCAATGCTTGTTAGTTTGACGATCTTTTTAGTTGACCTAAAGTCATGAATGTTAAATACTCAATCTGATTTGTTTTCTAGTAACAGAACTAATTTGTGTGGAAAACACTGGGCATCTATTTATAAAAGAGTTTTATCAATTTCATAAATTAGTTTTCTAGCATTCCTGTGACAGAGACCCTGAAGAGTGACCCTGCTGGTCATGAAACCCAATCAAATCGGGATGCTACAAATATGTTAGGAAAGTTAGGAATGAGTTTGGACCACAACTATCAGCTTAATTTAGTGGCCTCGTCTTTCATTTAAAAAAATTCAGGTATAGTCAGCTAAATCTATAATATATTGAATTACACTAAATCCGGCATTTCAACTTCAATGAAAGACTTTGAAAATATGTCAGTTTTGGACATCGTACCATTGTACATTCACTCACTGTCATGAGTTGCATTGATCGTATTAAAGTTAGACCTAAAACATATTGAGTTTGCCTAGTATCTGGCTCATTGATTCAAAAAATAATGCGTAAACCTTATACCGTTTCATCAGGAGCTTGGATCATGTCCAAATTGTCCCTTCTGTTCATTTCAAATGAGTTTGTCTTAGTGGCCTAAACAATTCTGGAGGATTACTACATTTAGTGATCATCAAATCAAATCAAATCAAACTTTATTTATAGAGCGCTTTTCATACAAAATGTAACACAAAGTGCTTTACAGTGCTTAAAAATCATTAAAAATAATAAAAATCGTCCCCACCAGTAAATATACATAAATAACTACAACCCCACCACCCACCACCCGCACACACAGACACACAGACGTACAGACAGCCCAGCAGTTAAAAGTCTTAAATAAAAATGGACATAGAGTTGAGTACGTAAGGCTGGGTACAGATGGACCGAAAGAGGAAACATCATCCAAGGAGCCGTCTGCACCAGGAGCAGCCCATCGCCCACAGCCACAGAGCGCCAACCCAGGGGGCCCGGAGTAGGTGTAGGAGAGACGTCCTACCTCCATCCAGGCACCCCCAGGAGAGCGCCCGCACGGCCACAGCCAACCAGCACTCCCGGGGCAGAGGGCTCCCTCAGAGGAACCACTAGGAGAACATAAAAAATAAATGAATAAAATAAATAAAAATAAATAAATAAATATTTAATAAGAGATACATTAAAAACAGCTAAAACTGTGCGTGAAATAGCACAGGATAAAAGAGGGAAAATAAAGAAATAATAGAACTAAAACCGGTAAATAAGGTTAATATAAGTAAATATTAATTAAAAGCTAAACTAAAAAGGTGGGTCTTGAGCCTGCTCTTAAAAACATGAACGTTCTCTGCGGTCCTGAGCTCCTCTGGCAGGTCGTTCCAGAGGCGAGGGCCATAGTATTGGAAAGACGCCTCGCCGTGAGTCTTTCTGTTGACTTTAGGAATAACTAGGAGACCCCTGCCAGAGGAGCGAAGGGACCGCGAAGGCTCATATGGTAAAATCAATTCTGAAAGATAAGAAGGACCAAGACCATTAAGACATTTAAAAACCATTAAAAGAACTTTAAAATGGATCCTGAAACACACGGGGAGCCAATGCAGTGACTCTAAAACCGGTGTAATGTGGTCCCGCCTCCTGGTCTTCGTCAGGACACGAGCTGCTGAATTTTGTAAAAGTTGTAAACCTGAGATACTCTTTTTGGGAAGACCAGAAAGCAGGGCATTACAGTAGTCGATACGACTGGTGATAAAAGCATGCATTAGCGTCTCCGTGTTGGCCCGAGAGAGAATGGGGCGGACTCTGGCTATGTTCTTTAGATGGTAAAAACCTATCTTTGTGATATTCTTAATGTGTGGAAATAAAGTCAGCTCAGAGTCAAAAATCACACCCAGGTTCTTCACCTGTGAGGAAGGATTAAAAGACAATGACTGTAGTTTGGGTAAAAGTTTCTCTCTCTGGGCCTGAGGACCGATGACTAAAACTTCAGTTTTGTCCTGGTTAAGCTGGAGAAAGTTTTCTGCCATCCAGGATTTGATATCTAAAATGCAGTTAAAAAGTGCATCCATTGGCCTGGTGTCCTCAGGAGACATGGAGATGTACAACTGTGTATCGTCAGCGTAACTATGAAAGTTGACTCCATGTCTCCTGATGACATCACCAAGAGGGAGCATATACAGGTTAAAAAGCACTGGGCCTAAAATCGAACCTTGAGGCACACCACATGTAATATTATGGACCTTGGAGGAGCAGGTATCCACACTTACCATGAATGTCCTGTCTGTGAGGTAGGATGTAAACCATTTGTGGACAGCACCAGAGAGGCCGATGTGTTTTAAACGAGTTAAAAGAATAGTATGGTCGACTGTATCAAAGGCAGCGCTCAGATCCAGTAGAACCAACACTGTCAACCTTTTGGAATCATAATTTAATCTAAAATCGTTTAAAATCTTTAAAAGGGCTGTCTCGGTGCTGTGGTTTACCCTAAAGCCAGACTGAAATTTCTCAAGGACGTCATGTGCATTTATAAAGTCGCTAAGTTGGGTAAAAACAAGTTTTTCTAAGATTTTGCTTAAAAATGGTAAGTTGGATACCGGTCTAAAGTTGTTAAAATCATTACGGTCCAAATTGCTCTTCTTCAGCCGAGGCCTCACCACCGCCCCCTTAAAGGCAGCAGGGAAGACCCCCGTCT
The DNA here is from genome assembly GCA_021464625.1 of Proterorhinus semilunaris. Classification (NCBI taxonomy): domain Eukaryota; kingdom Metazoa; phylum Chordata; class Actinopteri; order Gobiiformes; family Gobiidae; genus Proterorhinus; species Proterorhinus semilunaris. The sequence goes on from CM038359.1 coordinate 10,258,068, forward strand.
GAAGGGAGCAATTCATCATGTGTAAAAGCTCGTCTCTAAGAGATCCATAGAAAGTTTTAAAAAACGGGGTTGGGACCGGGTCTAAAGGACATGTGGTGGGCCTCACTGAGGAGAAAACTTTATCAAGCATCTCAGCATTAACCTGGACAAAACTGTGCAGTGTTTCCTCTGGAACAAGTAGACAACCAGATGTATTTAAAACCGTGTTACTTTGAGTAGATAAAATATTACATCTGATAGTGTCTATCTTTCCCCTGAAGTGGTCTGCAAACGCCTCGCAAAGGGAGTCACTTGGAGTAAAATTGGTCTTGTTAAAATCAGGATTGATTAGATGTTCTATTGTAGAGAAGAGTACCTTGGGATTGTTTTTATTATTGTTGATAATTTTTGAGAAGTAGTTGTTTCTTGTGTTTCTTACTGTGTTATTGTAGGTTGATTGTTGTTCACGGAAGATTTGGTAGTTTATGGTAATTTTGTTTTTTCTCCATTTTCTCTCTGCCACCCTGCATTGTCTTTTGAGTTGTTTAATTTCCTCATTCCTCCATGGAGTAATTGGTTTTGTAGGGAGTTTCTTGGATTTTAAAGGAGCGATAGAATCAAGCGCTGACTTGAGTTTGCTATTAAAATTTTCAAAAATAAAATCACAGGGGGCAGGTAGAACAATAGGAGAATATTTCTCTAAAACATCAATAAAATTTGCAGCCACTTCAGGGGTGAGATGACGTTTCCTCACAGCTCTTACCGAGGTCTCCCGCTGGGTAAAACTGGTGATATTAAAAAACACACAGTAATGGTCAGAAACAGCCAAGTCAATGACAGAAGACACAGCTGTGGACAGGCCATACGTGATGACCAGGTCCAGACTGTGTCCTCTGTCGTGAGTTGGCTGTGTGACGTGTTGGGTAAAATCCATATAATTAAGAACATTTAAAAAATCCCTAGCAACAGGGTCTAAAAGATTATCTATGTGTAGATTAAAATCACCAGTTAAAAGAGGGCATTTTTTGGGGGGTCTGTAAATAGTGACACATAAAATGGGGAGATTACTAAAAACAACTGCATGGTGCTCAAAAGTGGGGAATGGATCAAATAAAATAGGTTTGGTGGCAATAGTGTTTGTACATATGGAAGCAGTGCCACCTCCCCTTTTCCCATTCCTTATTGAAAAGGTGCTGCTAAAATTAGGTGGGGAGGCCTCAGCAAGAACCGCGGTCGCATCTGTACCCAGCCAGGTTTCAGTTAAAAACAAACAATCAAGATTATTATCTAAAATCAGGTCATTCACAATAAAAGACTTGTTCTGCAGAGAGCGGACATTTAAAAGAGCCATGTTTATTGTGGTTTGAGATGGATTAGCTGTGGACTGTGGGGGGGCTTTGGGGAGGGGTTTTAAAACGTTAATATGGACAGGATAATTCCTGTCCATATTAACGGGATAATTGCATGGAGGGTTGTGTTGTGTCCGCTCTCTGCTAGTGATGACAGGGATGGTTTGTGAGGGGGGCGTGGAAACGATAGGAGGGGGAGTGTTGGCGGAGGCTGCACCTACGCGTGATTGACTGGAGGCAAACCGTCAATCACGCGCAGGTGCGGAGTGGACTGCCAGGGACATGTTCTTTGTGAGCAGACGGCTGCCCCTCAAGTTCAGATGTAAGCCGTCGACTCGGAAATGAGAGGGTCGGTCCATAAAAAGGCTAAAATTGTCAATAAAAGAGGTTAGAGGTCTACATACGGATTTAAGCCAGCAGTTCAGATGGAAGGTCCTGCTAAAATGTTCATCGCCACGATTCAGCGTGGGGAGGGGGCCCGAGATGAACACAGACACACCTTTAAAAATCCATGGTCTCAGAACGCTGAGGAGTTCTTTAAAATCCAGTTTTGTACGCTCCGATTGTCTTTTCGATACGTCATTTGTACCCACGTGGACGATCACTCTATGGACGGATGGGGGCATGGACTGAAAAATGCCTGGGAGTTTTTGTGTTATCCTGGAAACTGTAGCACCTGGGAAGCAGTGGGTTGCGGCGTTATAAAAACGGACGTTTCTGATAATGGAGTCTCCTATTATGAGTGTTGTGGTGGGGAATAGTGGCTTTGGCTGGTGGGCGGACTCGGAAACATCACCATGTGGAGAGGACGGAGGAGAGACCAGGGCCGCGGGCTGACCGATGGGTTCAAGTCCCGCCCCGACAGGAGTGGATCCTGGCTGCTGTTGTTGCGCGCCCTCGTCCGGGATCACCGGCTGCACCGCGGGTTGTTGTGTCCGTGGCTCCGCCGGAGAGGACCGCGGGGATACCTCTCGCGACGCGGAATGTTGTGGCCGTGACGCGAGAGCTGACCGCGGGGGGGCCACCGGCGGTGTCGCGGCTTGATGAGACCGCGACACCGTCAGCAGCTGCGAGGGCGCGTGCAGCGTCGGGGACAGCGACAAGACCGGAGCCATACCCGAGGATCCACTGGATCGTCTCCGGACCGCCTCTTTTAGGATATTACGCCTGGCCGATGTTTTTTCCCCCTGTTTGTGAGGCTGGGCCGAGCGGGGATCCGCGCCACCCCCTTGGAGAGCCGGGAAATCCATCGCCGGGTCCAGATTGGGGAGCGCCGTTGCCGGAACAGCTGGAGTAGGTGAGTCCTCCGCCAATACAGAGAAGCGGTTCGTGAGGCTCAAACAGGTAGATCCAAGTGTTTTTGTTCTGTGCACGGTTTGCGGGTGGGGAGTTGAGCTAGAGGGTGAGGGACAGGTAACCGGGTCTCCGAGCACTGTCTCTTGGAGGGCAGCAGTCAGAGAGGAAATATGGAGTGATTGTCTATGGGATATTTCCATGAGGTCGGAAACAAGCGCTTCTTTCTTTTTAATGTCCTCCGTCAATCGCTTTATGTCCAGTCTTAGACGGTGAAGCTCTTGCTCGGTGCGGCTAGCCATAATGATTGATTTCACCAACTCTTAAAATGTTACTGAAATTCCAAGAGACTTCCAGCGAAACAAACACGAGTCTCGCAAAGGTGACGTGGCAACAGGAAACAAGGTGACGTGGCAACAGGAAACAAGGTGACGTGGTGACGTGAATGAACAATCATGAATGATTGTTCATTCATTTTGTTTTATTCAGAAACATTTGGCCTATAAAACACGGTGTCCCGCTGTAGTCATACAGACGTGGGTGAATACTCACGTGTGCAGCCTCCCTCCTGGAAGTTAAAGAACCCTCTGGAGCAGCGGTCACACTTGGGTCCACTCACTCCGGGCTGACAGCGGCACTGGCCGGACTCATCGCAGTCAAAGGATTTAGAACCAAAAGAGTTACAGTGACAGGGAACGCACATGCCACCGGTGCTGATGCCGTGGGTCTCCGGCTGTAACAGACAAAGAAAAGCACACAGTCAAGTCCACGCCAAACACGAAAGTGGAAAATCTCTCAACACTGGTCAAAAGAATTATTCTGTTAGTGCTTAGTGTCGAGAGGCTAATTTGTACCACAAAACGTCCAAGCATGCATGAATGAGGGTTAGCCTGTTTTGAGTTTCATATTGTATGTGGCTCAAATGAATTGAAGACAAAATTATGTCACTGAAAAATGACTGCCTACAGAAAAAATCATTTAGGAATTTTTCATACTTGGAACTTAAAAAACAAGTCAGTGTCATGAACTAATTTAATCAAACCAGTTGCTCTCATTGTAACATGAAGAGAGACACTCTTTCATGCAGAGCACACAAACGACAAAACTCTTCCGTGCTGCTTCTGCAGTCCAAGCCCATGCCACCTCCTCTCAGAGCACTCTTGCATGCGGTGCTTTATACCCCTGCACGGGGCCTGTACGCGCCCCTGGGACAGCCCCCTGTGCGGGTCAAACCCCCTGCCCATCTCTGCTGCACCGCCTCCACCGGGACGCGCTCCAGCGGCCTCCTCGTCTCCCTGCGCTCGTAGCCCTGCCGCTTCAGGTCGCACCTGCGCCCCACGTACCCGGCCCGGCAGACGCAGCGCCCCTCCACGTCACAGCGCTGGGACACGGCGCCGTGGGGGCTGCACTGGCACGGCACGCACTCCTCGGTGTCCGAGTCCCACCAGCAGTTCGGCTGACGGGACGGGGAAAGAGGGCAGCGGGTAGGTCATTAGTAAGAGAAATACAGGGGGGAAACAGTTAGAACAGTGAAGAGCAGAACGTGTGATAAGGAGTGAGCTTGTAAAAATTAAAATGTAATGAAAAGATCAAAAGAGGAAAAGATGGAAAATGTATCATCGAAGGTACAGTGGGTTCAGGAAGCTTTCATACCTCTCTATCTGGTGCTAAGATCTTACAAGATGATTTATTTGTATTATTCCCTGCGGAGGTATTTGCTCATAAACTGAAAGACATTATCACTATCTTACACATTGTTGGTTAGAAAATACAATATTGTTCTGAAAAAGAAACAGGAAATAGTCCGTGTGGCTGTAGCGAAGCGATGGAGAGTGTTTTTATCCCGCTTTGCAAGAGATCGAGAGGTGAGGTCCATCGTAATAAACGAACTCAAAAGAAAAGAAAATGAAAATCACCGCGCACGTTAAAGCATTTGTGATCTCCGTAACTGTCTGGATACAGCGGTGCAATGGAAACAGTAGCAGCTTTTCCAACCTCGCGCCCAACACTTACCACGCACTCGTCGCACTGGCGGCCAACAACGTTCTCCCTGCACTCGCACTGGCCCGTCTGCTGGTGGCACGCCTCCGACACGGACCCGTTGGTGTGGCACTGGCAGGCTGGAAAAGAAAAGAGGACGTTTTTGCATACTATCATTAGATCACATACTCCGAAGCGCAGACGTATCGGCGCCTGTGATTTAGTTGAAGCTAGAATCAGCTGCTTGAGATTTCTACCTGAGAAAGAAATCCCTCTTGGTAGAAAAGCGTGTTTTTGTGAATGCAGCAAAAAGCAAGTCAGCCCCCATCTGGGATATAAATAATATGAATCATTCATAAACATACGGTTTACTCTGGCGACCGGCCTGCGCGGTGTGGATTGCAGGTTGTAGCGACGATCCCAAAGCAATCCCCAAAAACCTTGGCCTGTGGCAGCGTATGCAGTGCACTGGCAGGAATACACCGACGCTTAGAAGTGAGGCAAACATACGAATATATTCTCCTTTATTTCCCGTCTCCCTAAACTTTATTTACACGATTAAAAAGCCTTGTGGGAGAAAAACGCAAATCAACGCCACTCAAGTCTTCAGATATACAATTAAAAGCTTCAACATCACAGCTCCCATCTGGCAACGGGGCCGCCGTAGCGAACGCGCACGCAAAAACACACACGCGCGAGAACGCTGCCGCTTTTCAAGAAACTCGCACCACATGTCGCTTCAAACACTCGCCCATTTTCTCCGAGGCGCAAGAACAGCCCCTCAGTGTGCCAGCGTTGGCCGAGAAGCGATGGGCGATGAAAAGCCAGATGCCCTGTCATTAATATACATTACGGTATTGATTCCAGCAGTATGCCCCCCTCCCACGCGCATATGCAAACACCTCAGTGACTGTACGTGCATTGCTATATATTATAAAACACAGGGACATATTAACATGCAGGCAGTCTGTCCAACACCCCCCATACCCTCCAGCAGCACCCAAAGGAGACCATCTGGAGCCCGTTCTGTCAGCTGCTACAATGCGAGCGATAAAATGTGGCTTTTTGTTATGATTTTCTCCTTTTTTCTCCATTTTCAGAGCTTGACAAACATAACAGCTAAACAAGCTAGTGGGGAGCTGTCGCATTGACAAAGGGCTCGGATGTAAAGAAGCGGGCTGCACTAGCGGTTGTGTTGCCATGTTGGGAATGACATAACAAGGTCTCTTATAGTCAATGCACCATGGCAATAATAATCGTGTTATGTGACGCTGCACAATGGGTTGAATATTTGCATGTACAAAAAGACCAAATGAAAACTCGAGGAGGTTAAGACATTGCAACAAGTATTGTATAACCTATGACCATATGACCAGTCATTTGCTTTGATATAAAGGTCTTCTCTCACCACTGTTTAAGGTGCTTCTCCCCTCTCTCCTCACTCCCCTCCGCACACCACAGGCTGGCTGAGAGCGCGGGGGATTCTCTCCTCTGATTAGACAAAGAGCCGTCCTCTTATCTAAGCTGGGACATTAACCCGGTCCAGAGCAGGGCCATCGGGAGCACCGGGAGCTTTCCTGGTGGGTTGACATACTTTTGGGCCTGTAGGACCAGATGTGTAAACAGGCCCATTTTGCACTACAACTGATTGATCCATAAAAGTGCCGATCACTGTTATGACGTAAATCCACAACGCATTAACTGGACCTATCTGGCGCCTTTTATACCACTTCGTTGGCATGCTGTCTTGAGTTATGGTTCCTAGATAATTTCGTATATAATGAGCAATGGGCCTCTCAGTTTTACTCATGCCCCTCACATGATATTTGCCGGTATAAGTGAAAAGAGTTTATTGTAACTCCCTCCAGGACCCACAGATCCTCCGGCCTCTATTTTTGACCATTTTAGACATAATGTGTGCAAAGAAGTGCATGTTGGGAGTTGTCAGGTGACTAGCTCCTGCCCCTCGTCGTCCCTTCTCAGTGTGCAGTTTGGAAAAAGCTTCACTCTACGCCTCCCTAACTCCGTGGTGAGTTTTAACATTTCATTACCCAAATCTACAGTGTGAAGATTCGGAGGGCCGACCTTGGCCGATTTTTCCTGCCAGTCCAGCCCTGCATGTTTCCATGGAGATCTACCCTGCTAGAAAGTGATCCAGCGTTGTAGAATGGCCAAACCAGGGTTAACCCTGAGTTTCGTAGTATAGCCTTGAGGAAACAGACGTGACCTCTGACACGGACAACAGACAAAGCAAAAGGAAAACACGAGGGTATATTTACACTTGCGAATGGGGCACAGGTGCAACACATCAGGGCGGGGCAGGAAACCAACACCAGGAGGTGAAACAGAAAACAGACATGTCCCAGTAAAACGCTATGGACATGCACGGAGAAAAGAGACATGGAAAACACAGGCAGATGATTCCCTCGACAGAAAGAGGTTTACCCCATTGTCTTTGGTCAAGTTTATTCTTGCATTCTTTCTATCGCAGGGAGATTGCATTATGAATAAAACATTTCTAAACCACTTCCAATAAAGCAGTCAATATTGTAGTAATAACTATGATAAACAGATTGGATTTGCCTGGGAGATTTCCCAAACATCCCCAAAGTGTCTATTGATCTTAAGACAGTTATGGAACATTTGTTTTTGTTGGTGAGCGCTGATTGAAACAACAGCTTACAACTACTTCTTAAGTTCATTTTGTCAGGATGTATTCCTCCCCCTTTCTCTCTCAAAATCAAATTCTTAACAGTAAGATTCATTTTAACAGTGGAATGGACTCGGTTTGAACTCTGTAGCGCGGCTCGATAAAACTCATTAAGAGCCGGCGCTTTGGGGAGAGGGCGTCAGACGGAGAGAGAGAGAGAGTTGTTGTGTTTTAATAATTCCGCGGTGGTCTTTTGTCATTCGCGCTGGATCAATGGGGGAGACGGGAGCGAGCGATCGGCGCGGAGGTGGGGGGCCCGTAGATCAGCCTGATAAATCAATAAGCATTTAGCCCGGGCGGAGAGGGGAAACAACGGCAGAACAATGCACTATCAAACAGGCATTAATACGACCCGTCAGCCTCGTCCACCTGCCTTTGTCCGTACGGGGTTAGGACATGGTCAGCAGTCCTTTGCACGGCGATGGGCCAGATGCAGGTCTGTAAGAAGTGCATCCATCTTGTGCAACCAGTGTTCATTTGGGGGGGGGGGGGGGGGGTCATATAATCGCTGCCTGCACTAATCAGCTCCCAGTACATAATGAAATGAAACTAAAAACATGACCAGAAGTGTGTGTGAGTGGTTGCTGGTGGTCGGAGGGGACGATGGCACAGACTGGTAGCCTTGCTTCGGTCAGTCTACCCCCAGGGCAGCTGTGGCTAAAATAGTAGCTTGCCACCATGGAGTATGGAGTGAATGAATAATGACGACAGTGAAGCGCTTTGAGAAACTTCGTAACACAGGCTTGTAAAGCTATTATTATAATTATTCATTTATTATTATTGGCCACGAAATCAGCCTTAAAATCAAACATGTTTGATTTACTGCGACTGGGGACTAGCTGCATCTTTCTGCTGCCCCTCCACTACGAGACACGAGCCGCTGCGACCTCTAATCCTGACTTGGAAAGACTCAAAATGATAGCAAAATCAGTCTTTTAACTAAGAAGTCATTACGTTTTTGTCAAAATGTTCCCCCAAACCATTCTTTTCAGTTTTAGCCTTTAGTCGACTTTTATGTAAATTCAGTTGACTAACTTTAAAATGAATCAACGTTAGAGTTATATTATTGTATTAAAACACATTCAATCGTGCTTTTTGCTTGATATTTCTTCTCCCACATAAACAAACACAGACCTGTTCGTTTGGCAGTGAATTTAAACACGAGGCTCTTTCGAACTCTGCCACTGAAGTTCACACGTTATTACTTTTCATTTCTATTTCAGATAAGACAGAACTTTACTTTTTATTAAGCAATCAAAATATCTGCAATGTTTGCCATATAGTTTTAGTCTCATCATCGACTTTCTTTTTAATTAGTTCGAGTCTAATTTTACTCCGAAAAAAATACTGCCGCACTTTGACAAAAATAATGAGCAGCTCCAGTTGATCCACGTCACCGGTGGTTTGAGCCGAGTGCACGGCAGTATGGCTGTGAATGGGCGGGGTTTAAATTCACACTATTACCCCTCCATAAAGAAGCGCTCACGTTTTCACCAATCAGCAGCAAATAGTCGGCTAAACTTATATATATTTGTATCATTTCAGTAAACAAAGAAGTAAAGGAAAACACGGGTGTTTAAAAGCAAATTGAAAACTTTTGAGCAAAGATTTGTGCAAAACTGATGTTTGCAGGGATTTTCATTAAACTTCTGGTGTAAAAAAGTTAGAGCGATGTCACGATTTCCAAACAGATTTAGATTAAGGAGTTATAGTGGACTTGCCTTGGGCTGTAGGTGAGTGTGGCAAAAGGAATCCGATTCCTTTTGCCACACAAGGCAAGTCTGCTATAACTCCATGTTCATCCTGGAAGAGCACCTGATTTTGAAACATTTGCTAAGACTGTTTCTTGACCCAGTGAAGCACCCTCCTTTTACAAATCTAGATTTAGATTGAATTTAATGACTTTCTAATGACCTCTGAGGCCTTAATTTCATCCAATGACTTGCTTCATGAACCACTTGAACAAGGGCCCATTCCAGACTGCGCTGATGGCTTTTACCACGTTCATGAGTCTATATCTGAAAATAACAGTAACAGAAACCCAGACACTGTAAAACCACACGTTCAGTCCACGTTGCTCTTTCATGTAACACTTTTGAAAGACTTCTTAGCGGCCCCATCTGTTGACCAGGCCATGTTAGCAGCCACGTCTCTCCCTCACGATGCCTTGCCGTTTTCTACAGTTCTGAAGTGACTCTTAACCACATCTGGCTGGGGCTTCCTTCACACCTCGCACTCCCCAGCTGTCTCTCCCCCCCCCCCTCCCTCGCACTCCAGATGGTCTACCAGCACTTCGCCGTGTTTCCGACAGGATTAAAGCCATCATTTATCTCCAAATTGAGTTTCCTAGACAAAATACCCCTCCCCGGTGCCGCGTGCCCGCCGAGACACGAGCGCTGGCCTCTACTGCTCGAGATCGCACCGTGTAATGTCATTAGAGCTGTAGACTCTACCGCTTGACGTGATCGTCTGCATGATTCAAATGGATTAACCTAATTTGCCCAAAGGAAAACAACGCTGATGTCACGCCGACGTATTGCCCCGATAAGATTGTATTCAATTAAAATGACATAATCATCTCTATTCATTTTGATTGGCTTTTATCGACAAAATCTAATAGAAGCATTACAGTCAAAGTATACCACCAATTCATTTTCTGTTAGGAGAGGTGTGGTTCACGAGTGTCCATAGCCGTTTATTGGGCGCTCGAATGTCTATGCGTCTGCACGTAGCCAAAGCCAATCGTATCATCGTATCAGATGACATATGACGTACCCGCTGTAAACTTTTGAGCTAAACTATTTGAACATGATCTAAAGCCTGATCGAAATATGGCCTTGTGTCTGCTGCTGTCACGTTGGATCCGTAAATACTTTTTTTTTTTTTTATCTCTAAACAAACAAAATGTTGAACAGCGCGTCATCGTCTTGCTGTCCCTCCTCGTTCTGTGATTGGTCCCCAAATCAAAGATTTCGGCCATGGTCCCCAGGCTGCTGTGGAGTTCGAAATGATTCCAGCGCACACAGCAGCATGGGTATTCCCAGGCTAAAATATAATTGTGTGAATATCTCATTTAGTTTTTGAATAAACAAGAAACATCTGTAAATCAGATTCCGCCTTGTGTTTTGGGGTTCAAAACAGGCTATTGTTTAGATATTGAAAAAGCCCTCCGACACAATCTCGTGAAGTACACGAGTCTCCAGGAGCTACTAAGTCGACGTTCTTGCAAGAGTGTAAGGAAAACCTCATTTTGAGTCAATTGTGTCGCTTTAAGCCGATTTGGCTGCTAACTTACGTTGACAGTTTTTGGCCGTCACCGCGTCCCCATAATAGCCATCCGTGCAGGTGTCGCAGGCCACACCCCCGTAACCTGGGCGACAGCGTAGGCATTGGCCCGTGATGGGATGGCAGCTCTCAGGTAAGGACAGGTCCAGGTTGCCGTGACATTCACAGGGCTGGCAGGAGCCGCCAGGGACCGCAGGCTGCCCGTAGTACCCATTCGAACATCTACAAGACAAAAGAGTGAGAAATATAGCGATACAGTATATAATGGATGGACCCCAATGTTACATTTAAAAAGACATAGTTCTTTGATGAAACGCTCAAGGAGCAGCTGGGTCTTTCTGTTTTCTTCTTTTAATAATCTGTGTATGAATAGTCTGTATCGGCTTTAAAAGACAGCAAAAACAGGCTGATCTCGAGTAGGCACAAGATCCACTTCAAATTCAATCTCTGAAATGTCTTTGTCCTCTTTGTATTAAGTTATACTTCTATCCCGCTTTCCAAATTGAAGATCCCTGTGAACGCTATTGCTGGAAGCCACCTGCAGTCAGCTGTTACAAAATAATTGAAATACTGTCTTTGTTATTCTTGAATACATAAGTGGCTCTATTTAGGTCAAATAATAAGAGCTTCTTTGAATGGTATATTCATCAGATTCTCTTCTGCTTTCAGCTTACAAGAGCCAGTGCCTTAGTAAAATAGCTTTTGCACAGGTACATCCTAAAGTGGTTCTTACTTGAGGTTACCTTTGGAGAAAAGATCAGCACTTGTACTGCACATATTTGCACCTTCTGCTACTTGTGGCACACATCATTATGGTAAATATGAATCATAAAATGGGTGCCACTGCTTTTACTCGACTGCTACCTATTGCAATACGACCAAACACTAAATGTTTTCAAATCCGTTTTTGGATTGGCCGGGCAATAAGAAAACGATAAGAAAGAAGAGGAAGAGGAGGTGAAAGAAAAAGAAGACAGAGGGTACTTAGTACATGTAGTTCGGATCAAGCCAGGTTTAAACTAAAAAAGCTATGTCTTTTAGATTTTTTATTTGTCAGTAGGTGCAGTAGTGAACCCTGCTTTGCCCCCCCCCACATTTATCAGCATAAATATGATATTTAGCAAATTGAACACTGAGACAGACATTTATTTGATAAACTGCAACTTTCATGGTAAATCGCTCTCTTATCTTTACTTCTATACTTCCATATACAACTAAGTTTACAGTGCAGAACTTATTTTTCCTGTAACCCTTGAATGCCGCACAGCCTCCCAGAGCCTACTTTTCCTCATAAGGAGGAACAAGATCCGACAGCTCCCTGTAGATATTGGATTATTAAACAAACCGACATTTCCAGGTCGGTCAGATGTTTGTCAGTTCTCGATCTTTTGTAAACTTCTGCCATAATGCTAAACCCTTACTGTGTTAGCCGCTAACTGCTGTGCATCTGCTGCTTCAAACATGTGCGATCTCTGGATATGTTTGTGTTTACATGGTGCGGGTAGGTGAGGGTGATAATTTAAGATTCAACCCAGCGCCTGAACGTGGAGAAAACTATTGGACAAAAGAGTAAAAGCGATACAAAAAGGAAGCCAAGGCAGCTTTGAAATATGACAATCGCAGTCGGAATCTGCTTTGCCTTTCAGATACTTTCATTCGATTATAACAGGAGAGAAGATGCAGGAAGACGCATTAACCCGGGCGTGCGGCAATGCGACGAAAACGCGGCGAAATCAAGATCTACCAAATAGAGATGAAAGAGGGGGCGAGTGAGGAAAAGAAACACTGGGAGAAACGAGGGGCGAAAGGTCGCGGCGCTGAAAAGAGAATTGAATTTAGAAAGTAGGGGGAAGAAAGAAGTCACAAGCGGGCTGCCATTATTACCCATGACCCTCTCTGCTACTCAATACTGCGGCTTTATTAGCCGAGGGAGAGTCCTTTCTTTGAGAGCACAAGTCGAGCAGGAGGAAAGAAAAGGCTTGGATTCCCATTTCGCTTGATTTGATTTTCATTGTGAGTTTTCGCCGCCGTATATAATCAGCCATAACTTTATGACCATTTGCCTTTTCTTTTTTTTTTTTTACCTGTTGCCAATTACGGCCACTTAAAACTGCTCCATCTATTGTCCACTATGCAACAAAACTCTCTGAACCATCAGCAACCTAATTCTCTCAGTCATCACCAGTCTAAACCTTCAGGTACAAACTTAAAGTGGGAATATTATGCTTTTTACAGGTGTTTAAAAAATATTTAAAACGCATCTTGGTCAATTTCTTACATTTTGCTGGTTAGAAAATACCACATGGATCTAAGTTTATCCTTGGCTTCAGCTTTGACACAGAGAATCATTGTAACATGGTTAAAAGCTCCAAAAGTCGATTTCACAAAATGTCCCCCCTTTAAGTCTTGGTAAATACAGCAAGTACTGTATATACCGCATGCTTAGGTTTAGGGCAATTCTGCATTGACTCACATTTTGTATCTTGGAAATTAAAAAAGGATTAGTGAGCAGCATGTGTTTCGAGCAGGAATTTGTTTCAGGATTTGAGCGCCCTCGGCAGGCTGCAGGGAGAATGACGTTAAAAAGAAGATACAAGCTTTCATTTTGAACATGTCGTAATGGACTCATTTTGAGGGAAAAGCTGCTCAGATTGGGTTTGGGGATGGCACATCGTTTTAAATAATGAGGAGGAAACTATTTGGTTTATCTCTAAAAGGCCCTATACCTGAGAGAGCAAGAAAAAAAAAAGAATCAGAAGAAGAAGAATCAGAAGAAGGATGATCAGAATCAGATGAAGAAGACGACAAGAAGAATCAGAAGAAGAATCAGGTACAGGGCCTTTAAGTAACAATCTGCTGGAAATCACAATGTAGTGAGATGAGTAATGATGACAAAAAGTGAAATGTCGCAGGAAGAAACACAAAACACAAAGTCATCTAGCAGCCATTACATTGTAGCCTCTTATCATAAGCTCTGAAACCCTGATATTCATATTTTCAAACATAATAAATTCAGCAGTGAGTGGTCATTTTGTTGTGGCTCTGATGTCTGCCGGCTGTATGTGGAACAGGAAGTGGAGGTATTTTTAGTACTTCCAGTCCAAGTGTCGGTCAGAGGCAGACACCTGGTCAAAAGCATCAGAGGCTGGAGACACATGTTACAATGTTATATTTTTAGATGCATAAAAGAGAATTGGCACTAGGGTATGTTGAGAATATGACTAAAATAATGAAATAGCAGACAGTAAACTATAACTAAAGTCTGAGAATCTTTTACCAATGAAGTGATCTAAGGTTATTCTCTCCTGGCAGTGATTGACAGACGGAGCGTGAGTGTATGTGCTTTAGGTTTGTTCATGAATTGAAGGCAGGGGTTCAAATGAGTCCACTTTTGTTTCACAGTCGACTCACGGCTGACATTTTGAAGGCGCCAAAGCACAAAGTTCAATCATGCACTTTTCAAATAGCTCCGGCACATTAAAATGTGGACTTTTCTGCACCGACTCTATGAGCATCAGCATTTTTTTTTTTCTATTCATAAGTGACATTTCAATTGGCTCCGGCTCAGCCTGAGTTTTACACCTATCCCAAAGTTGATTTTGCAGATATTTATTATCTTTGTAGGTTTATCATTTGCCTTCTTAAAGACTTTGAGAAAAAAAGTACTGAACTCTGCCTGCCGCCAAATGCACCACAGAGCTGCTCACGTTTATTGTTCTCCGCTGTATCAAATGCCCAGTGCTCGCTCCTAAACGGCGGCTCATAGAAGGGAAATTGAAAGCACACTCTCTTAGCGGCGAGTGGAGAGTCTATTAGCGCGGGAGTCACTGATTTGGTTAAAGCCTTATAATACAGACAAATTGCCACATTACAATTAATTAGGCCGAGCAACAACAAAAGCGAGCGGATAATGAAGTGAAATGGCAGGTGGAGTGCAGCAGGTATCAATTAGAATAACACAGCAGCGGGCCCACAGAAGCACAATTAGCTCTTCAACGCCGCCATCGCCAATACAATAATACGATATTGTTTTGTGGTACGACGCCTACATGCTGTGGAGCGAGGCCGCGGGGGAAAGGGCAATATCTACAGCTCTGTTTGTTATGAAAATACAGCAGAAGCACAGGCAAGGACGTCGCCTTGAGGTAAAAAAGGTCTCGGGTTGAGTTTTCAGACCCCGATAGAAGGCCTTTATGTATGGAGTTTGCTTGTAGTCCCATCAACCTAGTCCTATATTTCCAGCTTGGTGTGTGAATAGGCAGTCTGACGGTCATTACGCTTATTGGCCCTCATTTATCAACATTGCGTTAAAAAAATGGTGTATGCGTAGGTGTGACATTTATGAACCTGTGCTGTGAATACTTTCCGGATGCACTGTACATTTACTGTTATAAAAGTGTGATAATAACTTTAAAGATTATACATTTTATTAGATTATTCTTTAAACCCGCGTGTGTTCAGTCAGACAAAAGCACTGCCTCGCTGCAGCTCCTCTTAGGAGTGTTTCTCCGTTTACTAGTGGCGCCTTCCCCGGTATATCTGTGCACACGGACCCGGGAGTTTCCCGGTGTGTTGCAGAGCTGGGCCCATGGTGAATCGTTCATAGTTGCCCCTTTTGTCCCTCCATAATCTTTTAGCGGTGAGAGAATGAATTGCATTTATTTTGCACCCGAAGCCACGTTACAGGCAGGAGGGCATTCTGCTGCCCCCGCCCCGGAGTGCAGGAAACATCCCGGACAGAGTTGGAGGAAGACAGCGATAAAGAGTCCACCTGTCCGAGTTGTTGTGCAGATGAGTGAAGTACGTCATATGATCAAACGTAGGTGCATTGTTATCAATAACATGACACAATCTTCAGTATGACTGTAAAATTCTATAAATAAGCGGTGTCGTTGTACAAGCCGCAAGGTTCAAAGTGTGTGAAAAAAGTAGTGGCTTATAGTCTGGAAATTATTATTATAATATGGTATTATATAATTATTCTTACTATATGGCAAATCGTGCAGCGGTAAAGTCTCTATACACATATGAATACCCAGACTGGATATCTGTACTATCATTTCACACGGCAACTGTCTCACTAAACAATCCGGTTTTCCCTTCCTCGTCAAGTGTGAGTTATTAAAAACTGGTTATTAATAGCCTGAGTGATAGACTGAGAGAACAGTGTTGCGAGGAATGCAAGCTCACACACAGGACCTTTATTACAGGCCTAGTCAAGTCCACCAGTACTGCTCAGGCAGAAGTTTGTCATCCCTGGAAAGAAATGACTCCAAAGTAAGTAAGGATTTGGTGATGTCCAATCTCACATCATCTCACTGCCTGGTTAGAAAGTCAGCACCAGAGCTTTAGATAGTTACTGCATGTTCAGTAAAACTATAATGTGCTCAAAGAACGAGGTCAGCAGATTACCTCAATATTTGGACGACCCAGTCACGCCATTAACAGCTTTTTCTTTTTTTTCTTGCCCATTCTAAAATACATAATCGTATCATAAAATTGCTCTCACAGAAAGTTGGTCACGTTATCAATTAATAATCAGCAAATTATTAACTACCACCTTTAGGTCATTACCACAAGTCATTGCTAAAATGTTAAAACATCTACACAATCATTTTTCTTGATCTTGAATGGATGAATAGATGTCCAACTTTCACTAAAGCCTCCATGAGATTGAGATTCTTGGGGTCAATGTAATGACAGAAAGCTGAAAGGTACAGTCCTATTGAAGGTGCAAATGGAGGATTTTTGGACAAAATAGTTGAAATATTTGACACAGTTTAAAGTCAGCAGTTTGTTGTGTGTGCACTTCATACCAAATGAAAATCATTATTTTCGTTTCAACAGAAAAGCAACAGCTCAAGGATGTTGGTTTATGCATGTGTGTAAAGGATGTACTATCAATCTATAGACTCTGTGCTTCTTCATAATGTCGCTATTCATTTTACACAATGACAAACATCTCCAATGATAATAACATGCTTGAAAGTCAAGAATGATAAGTGTTCCTTCAACCGAATACACAATGACAACAGTAAATCTGAGGAAAACTATAATCATTCAGAATATTTATGGAATGAAGCACCTTTATTCACCTCACACTTACACCATTTAAGCTTGAGTTTCAAATCCAGGCTTATTTTAGCGAGCCTTGGGGGCCACTATAATGTACTAGGTGCAGTCTGACAGGGAAGTTTTAACAAGGCTCGCCTCGACATAGACAACTCATTATAGATTTGAAAAGACCGTCTCTGCTAATGGGAACAAAAGTGTCTAAAAATACTTAATAGACAGATGGATGGATGGACAGACAGAGAGGCACTTATAAACAACTATTTTTCCACTGGCAGAAAACAGGCTGGATAGCAAAAAAAAAAGTAGCAAAATATTGATTGAAACCAGTATTATTCTCTATCGAAATTTATAGATAAACCTGTGGCTCTTATCTTGCCTTGTGGTGCATTCTGGACGCTACACTCTCTTCCTTCGGATTGCAATATTGGGTGACGCACACGCGAGTCTAAAAACATGATTATTTTAAAATCATGTCATGACTTTCATCATTTAGAAACATTTTAGACTTTTTTGATTGTGATTTAGTATTTGTTTGAAAATTGTCTTTAAATTCAATAGGACACACTGATCAAATGGTTTAGTCAAATATTGCAATTAAATTACTTTTTCTTCTCATATCATGCAGCCAAACAAATGTGCCTTACAGTTTACGGGCGAGTTGTCTCGCTTCCTGTCGCGAGACAAATGATCCACATACCATTGAGCCACTGTGGCCAGCCTTACATTGTTTAGCCTGTCAGTCAAAACCATTCACAATCTCCATTCCTATCACCAAAAATCTTTCAACCAAATCTTTACAAACAATAGATTCCACTTTTGCAAATGAAAAGGACAGGGTAGACTATTTAAGATTTAGTAAAAACTGTTACCTGCCAGATTAGGTTTAGGGTTAGAGTTAGCAATTATGCATATCCAAATCCCAAAGCGTATTGACAGGAGAGCATATAGCCTATATGCCAGTGTGATATCTCATTGAAATTACCTTCTAGTTTCTAAAACTATGTGTAAGATTTGCTGTCCCTAACCCTAATCATAACCCTAACCCCTGACCCTAAACACAGCAAGTAACAGGTTAATTTACTTGCAGCACAGTGCTTATTCACAACAATAACCGCTTCCTGTCGTAAGACTTTTGAAAATTGCTTTTTTCCCCCCAACTTGTATTCATAAAATAGTCACTCCATTGGTGGAAACTATGAATAATATTTCCCACAGGCATTATCCCATCAAACGAAGTACTAATTATAAAATCCTGACATTATGCATTTCCTTTCAAATCTTTACTAATTTCTACCATTTTGCTCACATAAAGCCCAAACGTTGAACAGTCCCGTCTTACCTGTCACATCTGGGCCCGGTGTATCCTGGCGGGCACTGGTCACACAGCACCTCCCCGCCTGCCCCCATGTGGCACGTCGGGCTAAAGCTTTGGAGGTTTCCATAGCGCCGATGAGGTTGGTTTTGTTGCAGAAGGGGGGCGGTTCGGTAGCGTTGTCCCAGGGTTGCAAGGGGCAGCAGGACGAAGAGACAGAGGAGAGGACAAAGGCGAGTTAGAGCCATTTTTCCCACTCAAAAATGGTCAAAACATGATAATTATATTGCTATCACACCCGTGGCTCTCGGAAACAGAGACTGAAATGAACTGTGGGAGTGCAAAGGCAAAAATTAGCCCTCCCACTTCCATAAACTATAGATAGCACTGCCAGCTCAGGTTCCTACAGGCCTTTGCTGGGGACGGCAAATGGAGCTAGCCCAGACAGTGCTAAGTCCGTGCATATAACAAAAAAAATAAAAAAAAATAAAACAACAACAAAGATCGCACAAAACGTCATGCTGGCAGAAAATCTTGCCATTCATTTTGGAAGCAAGATGATGGTGAAGAGGGAATGCAAGTGATGTCACAGCATAGCAAGTCAAGTTTGCATTATACCTATGTGATTTGGCATGGCATACCCTCGATATTAAGGATACGGCGAGTCAATGTCTATGCTTAAAGGGACTAAATGCATGTTGGTCATTTGTATTCTCACTACTGCCACCTCAGGTCTTATGCGTAACTGCAGTTTCAATATTTGACAGCAATTCAGACCCGAATTAACACCTCTTTGAGCAACAGTGCAAGATTTTAGAGGCAGTTGTGGTGAATAGGTCTGGGCTCATTCTACACATTAGGACATTGCTGGAACATGTAGGGGAGGAACATACTTAATTTTTAGTATAACTTAGTATAGTCCCCTTAACATACAGAGAATTCCACATATTTGTAGTTTTTTAGCAGTTAGCATGCTATGGTACTTTGTTGCTAGTTTGTGTGATGAGTTAATAAAAGCGATGCTGAGGACCTCTTTGGTGCTATTCTTACCCCTGCCGCACAGGGGTCTTTTGCTCACACAGTTTAGGCCTGACGTGTTCATGACATTCTCAGCTGTTTCTGTCTGTGCCCCAAAAGCCCCAGTCCGGTCGTAACACAATGACGTGTTACGACTGGGAGAGAGTTAAGCTTCCTGACAACCGGGTGTATTCCTACATCCAATAAAAACTGACCCAGGGGACGAAATAATTTCCTTTTGAGAAATGTATTTACATTTGTGAGGTCAATATTTTGTGTAAGTTAGGTTTTTGTTATTTTTTATAAGACCATCAATGGCAAACATTTCATCATTTACCAAGCCTGACTAGTTTGGCTGAGGAAACTTGTTCTTTCATATTGCCGGAGTGGTAGACAAAATGAGAAACCATTTTTCCATTGTGAGCTTTGTTATGTGACCCGTTTGCCGCGGCCTAATGTGCCAGTGTGCTTTCTTCCTGACAGCGTTATTGAAATGGTAACGCTGTGAAAATGGCTCATGTTAAGTACTCCGCCGCTGAGCAAATGCTTGTTTCCTTAACTGCCATGACATTTGCAGCACGTCTTTGTCTCCGCTGCATTTGTTTCTACCTGTTGTGTTGACATTTCTCACCATTACACAAGCACGCAGTTATCCACCTTTGTGCTGACAAATGCTTGAGTCACAACCGGAGAGCGTAGTTGTGGTGTTCAGATCACCACACCCAACGTATGCACAAACCTTTTAAGTCAAACGTGCGTCACACATGCGGGCATCGTATGAAGTTTGCAAGAACTGCACACGATATAATAAATATAATAATAATAATATGTACAGCAGGTTTCAAGAAAGAGGTTATAATGTAAAGAACCTCCATAAGGCTCACCGGGAGATACAGCATCTAAACTGGCTTGCTCGCCCTGCTTGAAAGGAATCCCTCCAAAACTAGCAGAGAGTGTGCACTTTTTAGCACTATACAGCTGTGAGGCAAACAGGATAAATAACATTATTAAATATAACTGGGCTCTCATAGAAAGTGATGAGAGTCTAAGTCACATTATTTTTGACCCTCCGCTGGTGAGCTTTAAAAGATGTCCCACCCTGAAAGATAAGCTAGTGCATAGTTACCAGCCGTCTCCCTGCAAAAAAACATGGCTTTGATCTAAACCTAGTGGATCGTACAAATGCAACAACTATAACCATTGTAGTAACATTCCTCAAACTAAAAGCTTCTTGGACTTTCATTCAGATCAGACACATTGTATACAGCTGTAAAAAACTGTAAAACTACATTTGTCATCTACAGGGTGGTGTGCTATAGCTGTGAAGTGTTTTACAGGTTGCTATTCGCACTGTTAACCTCAACTACCCAATGGCCAGACATTTTTTTAATTTACATAACAGCAACCCAGCTTGTCTTCAAGCACATGGAGTAGATCATATACAAAAAACAACGGGAGACCTATTGGATTTATACTCTGCAAGCCACAAAACATCCTGGACTTAATGAAGATATTGATGACACTGTATTTTTTTTATTTTTTACCATCCATCCATTTTCTCCCACTTGTCCGTTGCCGGGTCGTGGGGGCAGCTGTTGGAGCTGCCCAAGTCACATAGCACCATGCCCCTATGGCTCCTTCTGCAGGTGGTGGGTCCACGGGAGGACGGCCTCATGGTTCCAAACGGGCCTGTTGGTCTCTCATAGGGGGCCCATTCACACTCTCATTCATACACCAGTGTACGCAGACACTGGAGGCAAGGAGGGTGAAGTGTCTTGCCCAAGGACACAACGACAATGTGCACCTTCAGGAGGCGGGATTCGAACCCCCGACCTTCCGATCATGAGACGACCCGCTCTACCATCTGCGCCACCGTCGCCCCCATTTTTTTTACAATTTGTACAATTTTTGTGAAGTTTTAAAAGATTTCAGATTTCTGAGCGGGTATTCTCACTCCCACCTCGTGTTGGTTCTGAGTGTATGCAAGCACAGGTTACTTCCTACCTGGTCACTCTTCCTGTTCCAGGTGGAGGAACCCTATTGGTGGGTTACTTGTATAAAGCCCACTTGGTGTTGTTTTAAGTCTGTTTGTCCCCCTCTCTGTTTTTTTTTATGACTTTCCCTGCTCCAAAGAGCACCTCAGGTTTTTAATCACACTCTGTGGATGTCCAGGAAGCGCTTCTCCCTTCCTGCTGCTGCAGTTTACTGTCAGAAGGAGGAGAGACGTAGAGACTGAACAAGAAAACCAGGGCTCAATCATGAGGAGAGATTTCTTTGGATGCAAGCTGTTGAGCTGTTTATTTTTGATCACTTTGTGGGCTTTGTTTTCCAGGAAAAGTCATGACCTAGCATTAAAAAGGTATTTTTTATTCATTAAAAATATTTTATGTATCATTGGAAAATTAATAAATCCATGCCCCACTGTCTACAACATCGCTGACATTTGTACATAACTTGAACAAAAAGTGAAAGAGACTTGCAGTCTCTCTTGTGTCAGAGACTAGATTTGACAAAATCTGATGTATAAAGTGCTTTACAACGTTGCATTAAAGCACTTACAGTTAATAGTTCAAACTTAATCTTAAATTAAGGGTTAGGGTCAGTATTTCTATGGATCTTGGATATTTAATTGTTTGCACATTTCCTGTCTATTGAGTGTTTCTGAGAGCTGAATGTAACAAGTGCATTTCTCCATTGTGAGATCAATAAAGTCTAATCTTATCTTAAATGAAGTGGAGTGGATTGCGTGACAAACGTGTCGAATATTTGTAAAATGGATTTATGGCAAGGTGACGCAAGTTCATTTACTCAGCACATTTCATGTCAATGAACACAACACTAAAACATACAAAAATTCAATAAAAACACAGAAAGACAATAACAGACAATACAATAAAAAAAAACAATTTAAAAAAGAGTAAGTAAAAATCATTCGATAAAAAAATAAATATGAAAAAAAAAACCTGCCAAAATATTTTCAATTGCCATCATTCCTATTCGCACTCAGTTATTCACATTTACGGTTTACAGTTTGTTCATGGAGCTTATTAACGTGCGCATTTACGTGTTTGGTGAAAACATGCATTTGTAGTTTAATTAGGTCAGATATTTTACTTAAAACGATCAGCCAAAATTGCATGTAGTAAGTGTAGTATTATTTTTATTCATGTACGCTGGGATTTTCCCTCATCTCCTATGCACCTGCCTTTAGTAATTGTTGTGCAAAGTTTCTCTTCTACTTGAAACGATCAGAAAATGCTCTTTCCGTTACTTTGTTTTATTTTCAAGTCGAGTGCGAGGGGGAAGAGGGCAGCTCCATGGTCCCTTATCACAGCAGTGAGGGAGGAAATACAGTATATCTTTATATTTTTAAGTAAAGACATTTGGCAAGACTCTAAGCATTATTTTCTTTATATTTCAACAAAAAGAGAAACTTCAATGAAGGTACTCGATTCATCTTCTGTACTCAGTAGTTTCGCCTCTCATCCAAAAAGCTTCGTCAGCGACAAAGGTCCCACTCTGGACTCAGCTGAATATATAGACCAACGGGGAGGAGTTAGGGTTGGCCCGGCTCCTCCTCTCTAATTTGTCGCTGACAAAGGCTTTTGGATGAGAGGCGAAACGTTCGAAGACTTCAACTACTGAGTACAGAAGATGAATCAAGTACCTTCATTGAAGATGGACAACTCCTGTACGACTGAGAACTTACACAGACAAAAAGAGAAACTTCTTTTTTTTTAAACAATGAATGTTTACAAGTTAACGTAATTCATAATTTAAAAGAAAAAAATCTCAGATTCCTGTCATAAGGTCGATAATTGTAAATAATTGTAAAATCCTAACATTTTCATCTCACAATAATCTTGACTCAAAAAACATCCCTTGCCTGCACACAAAAAGAAAAATCAGCACTCATAATGATCCTCCTATAAAACCACAACTTTGACCGAGTGATCTAATAGGCATGCTATACAGAACCAGGAGAATTCAATCGCTGACTTAGTTGTAACCTCTGCTAGCAACAGCATGCTAATGCTAACGGTAACTAATCAAGGTTGAGACAGAAACTATGATAGGATCATCTACATTAGCCAAATCAAATAAAAGTATTTGTATTTTGGTTTATGAAATTCTGATAAAAATTACTGAAATAATGTATTTGTAATACAGAGATCGCTTTATGTGAGTTGCAACCTTATAGCCTGTCCAAGGATATTAAGTGAAAAGACCAGTATAATTGACGTAACATTTATTCATCTCACAATGGAGAAAAGACGACCATACACTTTTTTCATTCACAGCAGCCACTTTTAAGATAATCAAACTCCGAGTATCGGTATCGTAAGAAGAAAAAAGCTGTATAGGTGCAAATCTCTAGTATATATTTATTAATGGGAATTTGCATCATGTTTGCCTTTCAACAACATACTATGTGCTGATGAAATGGTCCAACGAAAGTCGGTCGTTAATTAAATAGCAATGACAGGAAAGAATTGATTGATCTCTAGGGTTTTCCGAGGAGTTTTCAGAATGTTAATCAGCCAACTCTCCTCATGTGTCTTTGTTCATTCAGCCCCATTCACACACCAGCTATTCAACACACAGCCAACGTGACGCATGTTGACCAGAACTGCACAGGCTGCAAGTGAGGACAAGAATGTATTTATTGAAATTATTTGCTCAGTTAGTTACTCATCAACATGTGTTTGGGTAACCTTTTATTAGACCTTTCATTATTTTTGGTAAGACTGTTGTTATTATTAATACTATTTTCCATAGCCCACTCATCAATATATTTCTGAAGGATTATTCTCTCACCTGGACAAAAAATGAAGGAAATTACCAGAAACTCAGGTAAACCACTCATTAATTATTTGGAAATATCTAGGCATCGACATTTAGTAACTTATAAAGTATAAACAAGTTATATAAAAGTAATTCAGTGCGACCAAACATACAAAATATCTGGGCTTGTGCGGGCACAGAGGATAAAGATGAAATAAAGCTAAACTATGCAAACTGTTAGCAAAAAGATCATTTCTAACAGACGCAAGTTGAGCCCTAACATGTTTAGAACAAGTCTGATTTAAAGAAAACAAAGGTGAGTACCACCTCGTGACATCAGCAGGTGGTGCTTTATTCAGTTGAACACTGACTCTGTTTAATGGTTTGATTCTTCTTTCACAGAAATTTGCTCATCACCAACTGCAATGGTTTAAAAAAAGTAGTTTTAACCCAGATCAACACTCCTTTGGGAACAACGATTGTGTATGATGGACAAAAGCATAGTCGTAGCGTCAATGAAGATCTTTTCAACAACTTCCCAAAAGTGAGAGGCACAATTGGTCTGCTGCTCTCAATGTTAATTCACTGTTATGCTGCATCCAGACAACAGGTCAACCGATATATTGGGCCGATATATGGAAAAGATCCTGCCATTTACAACCGCTGTATTTAGGCACTAGTGTGGCCGCCCCTGACTCACTGGACTGAGGTGGAGCCTTTCACATGAGGCTAAAGTGATCAAAGACCCATTTTTATTATTTCTATCAAATGCTGCATGTGTAAGGGCTATGGTTTAATGTTTAAATGTGTTTTAAATGTGCTTTGTTCAAACACTTTAGCATATTAGTCTGTTCCATTGCTTTGGCCTCATCCACAGTAGGCTACTTCTGGCGCTTTTTAGGTTGATTCCACAGACAGACGGTAACTAGGATAGAGCTGAGACTTCACATTAGGGCTGGGACAAAATATTGGATCAGACTTGGATCGCAATACTTTGTGCTGCAATACCAAGTATTAATACTTTCTCAAGTATCGCAATACTTTCAATACTTGTGTTTGGAGGCATTTTTTATCTTACACTCCTTTGTTTTCCAGTAACAGTTACACATTTTGTAACATTTGTATTAATGCACTTTTTAATCTAAACA
The DNA here is from genome assembly GCA_021464625.1 of Proterorhinus semilunaris. Classification (NCBI taxonomy): domain Eukaryota; kingdom Metazoa; phylum Chordata; class Actinopteri; order Gobiiformes; family Gobiidae; genus Proterorhinus; species Proterorhinus semilunaris. The sequence goes on from CM038359.1 coordinate 10,283,001, forward strand.
CCTTATATAAGCTTTGGCCACATGACTTTTACACATTTTAAGGTAAACATATCATTATCATAATTATTTACCGTATTGCAATACGCATCAAATCGGCCCCTGGGTATCGTGATATGGATGGGATCGTGACAAAAGTGGATCCTCCCAGCCCTACTTCATACTTGCTACGGGTATTTTACCTTATCAAAAACTTTACTGAGACAACGTTGATAACTAGTAGTAGCTAAACACTTACTGAACCTGCTCAACAGTCAGTTAGTAACCTATGTATTGGCACAAAAGGGAAAAAAAAACATGCAGTTGGAAGACATTTTATTATTTGGTTTGTGGTTTCTTGGAGAGAGCAGATCACATTATATACTGGTTTGTATGTTTTAGGATTCACCATTCTCTGATAAAATCTTTAACACCTGTGCAGTAGTTGGAAATGGGGCCATTTTGGCCAATAGCAGCTGTGGACAGTCCATAGACTCCGCCCAGTTTGTGATCAGGTGAGAATGTTATTAAAACTACGGACATAATCGGTCCACTGTGTAGGTTTCTGATCTGTGTTGCTTCCTGTTTAGATGTAACCTCCCTCCTTTGGAAAAATGGAGCAAAGATGTGGGAACAAAGACTGGCCTTGTGACAGCAAACCCCACTATCTTCACCAGGAAGTGAGTCTTTGGTTCCAATACACTTTAGGTATTCTTATGATCAGATAAGATAATATTGAAAAATCAACAAGAAATAATAATTTGAAAACTAATCCAAAACGCTTGTTAATCAAAAGTTTTTAAAGCATTTATTGTCATTCCTTTGAAAATATTCACGCTTTGATCAGAAGTCATCACATAGCTGATTGGCCACTGTCATGTCTTTAAACTCTAAATGTTCTGAATTTTTGGATTTGTTTTTGAACACAATTTTGTTTCATTCAGAACCAAAGCGGGACTGGAGGTGGGAGGGACATTTGAGATCCATTGCTATGGGGACAACTGTGTCTCATATTTTTCTGTGAATTACATTTTTTGAAGCCATTACAGAGCAACTAAACACCTAATCAACTTTTTTTTGCTGATAAACTATCTATACGGGTCACTAACACAGTTATCTACATGTCCTTATCATTATTTTGACATTTTAGTGCAAACTTGTTCAAAATCCAATTTTTGTGTACAAAACCGTCTGTTCAGCGCCCCTCATGTTTGAACAGCACTTACTACATTTGAATTCAGGGGTTGGCTGATGACGTACCATCATACGTCTCAGAGCCATCATACGTCACCAAATCTGCCGCTGTGGTATAAAAGCTGACCCCTCCCCTTTTGTGACGTGTGCACAACATGCTTGTCACAGAGCGGCCACGGAGCGGGAGGATGAGGAGAGAAGACCCGAGACGGGATTTGACCTACAGGCTCCGCTCCACTCTGTGAACCACAGCATTCACACCCCCGACCTCTCCGACTAAATAAAGACAAATGTTTCCCCAAAATACCCAGATTCACTTATTTAGTGACATGGCTGGATGTTTTCACGTTGAAACTACAGACACGATAAAGCTGTATCGGGCAGACAGAGCTCATCAGGGCTGTCAGTGTTTGAGACGGGGCTGAGGGCTTTTTACTGTAGTCTCCCCCAGGGAGAGCTCACAGACACCGGGGCAGCAGTTAGCCATCCCCTGCCTTGGAGGCTCAGAGCGGGGCAGTGTGTGACTGAGTGTCCGCTAAAGCCAGGAGATGAAACGTGTGCAATAAACTCCAAATTCAACATGCCCAGCTCTGTGTGTGAGCTGTAGATGGTGGTTTTATTGACTTTATTAGAGAGTATTTCTTGTTTCATTTCTTGATCGATCGGAGCTTTAGCTCATAGCAATAGTTTTAGAACTGCTCTGTGCATCATCAAGGCCCAAACACATTCCCAGCGCAGATCCAACCGCTTTTAATCCTGTGTGTTTAGATAAAAGAAACAGTGACATTTGTCTGTGTAAATGTCCCAGAGCTGCTGTAGCTCTGGTTCACAACCATTGAAGTAAATTAAATGGAAGAGGCATGATTTCTCAGCTCCTTTCTCTTTCAATAGTTGTGCTCAGTGGCGCATGACTCCAGTTTCGTCCGCCATTACGGCCCATGGTATGACGCGTCACCTGTATCTAGGCTCAAGAGGGTGAAGGCAGCGTGAACGCGCACAGCTGTCGACGAAGCCCAATGACGAAGCCTCAGAGCGGAGCGGACGCCATTAAGCCGCAGAGACTGCACGGAGAAGACCTGTGCTCGTTCATGAGTCATGGCGCACGGGCACGTCCACAGGCCTGGTGACGTCACACGATTGGAAAACGTTAAAAAAATTATTTTGGATGCTTTACAATTTTTTTAAGAAAAAAAAAAGTATATGTCCTAAAAACAGTAATTTTTAAGAAATATATTAGCCTTAGTCTGAAACTCCAGATGCCCTGTGGACCATTTTACAGGCCGCTCCTTTTACATGAGTGTCTATGACAAAAAGGGCTTTTTGAGCTTCAGGCTGCAATACCACGGCCTGCCACTAGCACAAACTGAAATTGGGTGAAAAGGGGCGTATCCCCCCCTTGTTCACAACACGATGAAGCTAATCCTCCATGACTGTTTACATCTGTGGTGGCTCGGCTCCTATGTCACTGTTGGGGAAAGCTCCTGATTGGTTGTCGCGCCAAGAATTCCTTCAAAAGTGTAACTATCCCAATTCTAGCCTTGGCTGCATTGGAGGCGGTGGATGTACGTCAAAAGCTTGAAAAGATAAAAACGCGCAGCGTCCAAAACGCTTAAAAATGCATCACACAAGAGGCGCCGTGGGATCTCTAGACGCTTCTGGAAGCGCGTCAACCATATATTTTGTGAACATGCCATTATGCTTCTTCACGTGGTATTAAGGCTCATCTGCAACTTTAGACTTATTTTGAATAAAGATCACTTCATTTCTGCTATTTCTGCTTCAGTAATGCATTCAATCAATACAAAAAAAATAAATTAAATACCTGAACCCTTGTTTTTTGTTTGTAATGAAACAAAATCACTCAAATTGGTTTGAAATTAAATGTTTTCAACCACTGAGCTATGATATAATGATTGCATTTTAGCCTCTGATTATCTGTTGGACTGGCTGAAAAGCTGAAAAACCTGACTGTGTGTGATTGCTCAAAGACCTTCATTAAAACAAATAAACAATACATCAGCTACAGTTCCCAAAGAGCAGTTGGTGCAATTGATGCATGACTCACTTGTTGCCGGGAAGATTGAGTGGACAGGCACAGGGTTGACAGTCGGTAGGTGAGCCCCAGGTGGCATTACCATAGTAACCAGGTAGACAGGTGTCACAGAAGCGGCCAGTGGTGTCGTCCAAGCAGCCCTGCAACAGCACAAAAGGGGTGTTTAGTATGGCACGAGATCCTTACAACTTCTACTACAGTATTAGTACAAGGTCAAAATACCTCATTGTATAACACTATGATTACGGTAAAACGTAAGGGGAGAAAACAGCTTTGCCCATTCAAAAATATATAACAAGGCTCTCATGTATTACTCTCAGCCTTTATGTATTCTAATGGGACTCAACTTTGCTCATTTCAGAAGGTAAAGCTTAATGGCCGTGGGGCTACTCAAATATAATTAGTGCTCATTACCTTATTAACATAATGCACCGGCACAACAGCGCATGACGTTTGTCGATACATTCATTTATAAAACCCAAATAAAGGTGTCACATGCAATTATGATCAAGCAGATTCAGCGGAGCCAACAATGCAGAGGAGGTCGAAGTTAATTATAAGGTTTAGGAGAAACTAAAAGGAGTGTTACTATGGAGACCCAATAAACACGTATCTTACGTGGGTAGCTACTTTATGTATGAAAAAGTGTATTATTTTACATCATTATGTTTTGCCAATACCGTAAATGTAGAAAAGCACTGTACCGGGTTCACACCTTCAAATACTGAACAAAAGTGTGTTGCGAGTGCAGCACATGTGGCACGTTTGCAATGCACCACAAAGTGCGACTGAGTTGCAGACGAACAATGCACCAAATTACCAATCATATCAATTACTATCTATAAAACAGAAATCTCAGACATCCTGGCTGTATGATACATAAACAAAGTCTATTGACTCGATACAGCTGGACAGTTACTTGATTCAAGAATGACCAATTATCTTCTTTGCCGGGTCACGATCGTCCTCTGAAGTTCTCGAAGCCGTCGGTCATATATATAAGATAAGATAAGCCTTTACTGATCTCACAATGGAGAAATTGACTTTCAGCTCTCAAGATACACTCAGGGTGTGCGGAATAGACAGGAAATGTGCAGACAATTAGAGAGTAAATAGAGGTATCTTATATATAATGACTACAAGTCTACAACAAATATAGGGGGCAAAAAGTATAAACGATAAAAAATAAAAATAAATAAACAGATTATAATATTTTAAACAATGTCAGTATTAGCAGTGCAGGTTTATAGTTTACAGTCAGATAAGAGACGCAGATAAAGTGACGTAGCTACAGAGATTATTGCATGTAGTTTTGCAAAGAAGTTTTTGCACATGTTACTTTACAGTAGTGTTGTACTGTGTGACAGCCGTGGGGATAGCGCTCCTATCCTATGCACTGAGGGTGCCTCAGTCTGCCACTGAAAGAGCTGCTCGTCCCGTGCAGTGGGTGGGAGGTGTTGTCCTTGATGGAGGTAAACTTGAGTAATTGTACAGCCGTATTGATTCGATTGACTTTGAGTTTTGTACCATCTATTTGGTCAATGGATAGATCCCATCAAGAGACAATTTAATGTGGCACCAATTGTTATCTTCATTCTTATGTCTTTTTCCCATTAAATACAACCTATAGCTATGCATTTAGATTGATAGACATTTGCTGCACTGACTGGTAACCAAGGGTCTCAAGTTTCAGTCAGTCAAACTATAACCCATAGAAGAAGAGTGATTTTTTTTTTTTAGCTCTGGTCTGCCTTTCTGCTGTGACTGCGGAAGTGTGAAACGCCGAGGGTTATGGGATATCATGATGCCTGTACGTCTGTCTAGCTCTGCCTGTGTATCCCCAGATCCTCCTCATCAATAATGAAACATAACGCAAGTGTAATACAAGTCCAGGTGTGAGGTTGTTTGGTCTGACAGAAAGTGACAGCTTGAGCCTGGGGCAGAGAGAAAGTGAACTGGTGTCTACGTGCAGGTCAGTCGACAGCCACTAGAGGGCGGGGACAAGCGGCCTGATAAAACAATCACAATTTGTATCAACACAATTTCCGTCATTACACACATTCCTAACCATTTCTTAAGATTATTGAGGTTAAAGAAAACAACAAAAGAAGTCCATTAGCTGATGACCCCAAAGTCTGGATTACCACTTTCTTTTCACCCAAAATTCTGACTTTTAGAATGGTCGTGCTGAAATTAATGTAAAACTGGACAGATCTGTTGTTAAAAATATCAAAGACAAATCACCTACCAACGAGATTTGATGCAATTGGATCTATTTTACATAATATTTTCTCAGGCTTTACTGACCCACAAATGAAAGATCCATTCTTGTTTTTTGAGTGTTATTTCATACTACATTATATCGAGAATCTCTGAATAAGCAGCAGTTCCAGCTGTACTTGCACTTACCAGACAGTGTCCAGTGACCTCATCACACTGAGAGCTGTGTCCGTGGCACTGACAAGCTTCACAAAAGCCATTGTACAGGACTCCGTTGACTCTGCGAAATCCACTGGCACATGACTGGAACACAAAAACACACATGTACGTCCAATAAACTAACAATACTGTTAGAGAATGCATGAAACTGTAAAGTGACACGGTATGTGAGACAGGGAATGTAAGTGTCATGATGAATGAAGGTGGTATGTTTTGAATACAAATATCAAAACTGTTGAAAATATACAAAATAGAAATGTAATAGAAGTTTTAAAATCTAATTAATAGTAAAAGGAAAAACACAGTGTATTGCAATTGTACTTCTACACTATACTCGTAGTCAAACCACCTTGACAATGGCCGAGCTGCTCTGATCTCAGAAGCTTAGCAGCATGGCACAGGTAGAAACACCTGATGCTGTAAGCTCGACTGAACAGTAAGTGAGTGAGTGAGTGGTGGTTGGAAGGTCTGCTGCCTCAGACTGGCAGCCGCACTTGTGTAAAGCGACCCTAGACGAACCCTGACAAACAATCACTCGTCGTGGAGAAAATCTTAGGCCGTGACTCAAAATCACAGGTTGTAGGACGTACAGTGAGACAAGGACAAAGATCTTAATAGAATCGTCGTACGACCAAAGACGAGCTGCGACCGACATCAGACTGAGCCTCCTCTCACTGCAACGAGGATCTCTGTGAGGCGTCTTGTCAACACCGCACCGTCGCCAGAGTCATAAGCAACAGAGGCAAGAGCAGGTCCGACTCCACATTTTACAATGAATGTGTACTGCTCAAACAAACAAAGAAACTAAACTAAACTAAAACAATACTTTCCCTTGTCTTGTTTTTGACAAACTATATTATCTCGGTGGATTACCACACCCGCGGTGTAGGCAAAGTGAGCCTTATCAGCCACCGTCTCATCTGCTGAAGGCGCACTCTGTAGCTTACAACCAAAACAAAACTTTCTCAAAGCTGGAGTCATGTTCGAGACGACAGCGCTCAGGACGTCCATCAGCTTCAAACAGGACCAAGTCTGAAGTCTGTGCATATTTTGGGTATTTTAAGAAAGCTGAAGGACAGTTCATTTCATTTCATTTTATTTACTTATTTCATTCAAAAAGTGATATCATGCAATCACCACAAGACCGCCAAGCCAACACAGTTGATAGAAGACAGTTATCCTGTTTGCGGAACGTGCAGGAAAAAAGTGTCTCTAAAGGCAGCGATACTTCGAACTTCATGACTCACCTGTGTGACCGTCACCACAACTATAGCCAATGCAAGTAAGTTAACGTTAGCGTTTTAGCTGAAATGCTGATGTGGGGACTTTGGGTTGAGGGCGAATGTAACGAGTCGTCCCATAGTGCAGCCGCAGCGCCACCGCCAGCGTATAAGCCGTGTCACGGATACCTCTGGCACAAATGTGTTACAGAGCTCCTGGAGGGCAGATTAAAGTTAGTCGCCAATTATTATTATGAATTTACCAATGATTACTGTCTGACGGCATTTTCCCAAATCTGCAGAGCGAAAGCACACTGGAAGGACACAAACTGAGAACAATATTCCTGATCCAGCAGGATTTATCTAGTTAAAAATACGGTTCTGGCGTTATAAATAGTACATGTAATAACCTCGAAATGATCAACAATTCATAGTTATAGTTCCTCATCTATTTTCAGATTGAACTGGGGTGAGACTCAGGTTCGGATTATTATTCTTGGGACAAGAATAATAATAATAAAATAGTGATATTTTTCTTCTTTGTTACTTTTATCAGCCAGCCCTGTCATGTATAAGGCTCCTTTCTGTCTCCCCCTCCAGCCTGCAGAGCGTGTGTGCTGCGCATCGCTGTGTGGGCTGCTGTTTACCTCACAGGAAGTTCCAGAGAAACCTGGAGGACAGGAGCACATCTCCACGGCTGAGGCTGTCCTCTCTCCGCGCGCTGACGGATTAGCCACCTCCATGGAGAACAGGTGCAGCCTACGTACACACAAGGAAAACACTGTCAGCGCTGGAGAATGGCTTCAAGGCGTCATAAACTATACCTGTACACAGCAGTGGGCTCGGTGCTGTAGGAGGCGCGGACCATCACTTTGGAAACTTTGGCCAAAACGGAGAGAAAGTCCCGCCGGCTGATTGGCTGAGCTGTCTCGGAATGCAGGAAGTGCTCAGGGATGAGGGCGACCTCTATGGTGACGGGTGAGGAGGGGTAAACCGGCAGGCCGAACCTTCCTGGGGTGATCCTCATTCCACCACCCTAGGAATGATAGAAATAAGAAACACAGACTTATATTATCAATCATTACAAAAAATACAGCAATTTTAGACAGCTTTTTGTAATATCTGATTGTAAATATGTTACGTTACCCCTTCATACTGTAAAATCAACTCAAATGGAGATCTGTCTGTTGTGAATGTTAGGTTCTTACCTGCGTAACTTTGATCATGATTGACAAACTAAAGGGACAAACCTTCTTCCTTGTTGCGAGTCAAAGGCATTGGCAGTACATCTCCACAGCGCCATCTAATGCTGTGGTGTGTGCATTCTTAGGCATTCAAAAATGAAAACAAATGGGCAAATATACTTTTTACTTTGGAGAATTTTAACCTCTTAACCCCCACCTGAACTGAGCGCATTTTCTCCAGTTTGGCATTACCCAGATCTAAGAGCTTCTTCAAAAAAGCGTCAACATAGCATCAGACACGAGGATAAAAAACGCAACCGAAAAGTGACAAAAACATGACTAAAAAGTGATTAAAAAAAAAAAAGCAACAAAAAAGCCACAAAGCAGCAACAAAAGAGCGTCGAAAACATGCCGGAAAAGCAACAATAACACAATAAAACAGTGACAAAAGAGAGACAAAGAAGCAATGTAAAAATAAAGCAATGAAAAAGCAACAAAAAAAATCAAAATATATAATGCATTTGCAGTACAATTCGCATTGTTTTAACAGTCCCACTGATATATTCCATCACCATCTTTCTTCAAAAGGAGCTAATCGCCTCTAAAAGTTTGCTCATTTTTCTTATAACAACAGGAACTTTCCTTCAGTATCTCTGCACGTTAAATTTAATCTCCGTCAAAGTCAACAGTTATGGGCTAAATCGAGTGCGTCTCAATGGCGCGTCATTACTTAGAGAGCTTCACTCGATATTGACGTTTTTGTGAAGGGGCCCAATGCAAAGTGAATTGAGCTTATGAAGGCCCTCATATCTTTGTCTCCCTCTTGTTGAATGCTGGATCAATGGGATGTAGCGGCTAACGCGGACTGACAACTACTGATGGAGGGGAAGAGCGCGCCAGACAGCTTAGCATGCCAATAATGTAAACTAATAGGAATACAGGGAGAAAGGGAAAAAGGACTGAGGAGAAAACAGACAAAGTCACCTCAAAGGGAATTGTTTTTTATTTAATCGGAGCATGAGGAATGAGCCAGAGCTGTCCATTTGTAGCTTTTCTTGTGGTAATCAGGCCTAAAAAAAAAGAGAGAGAGAGAACCGGGTGATTTCCCTCGGCGATGTCCTTGTCAATGATAGAGGAAAAGCTAGTTACAAAGAGCCACGTTAAAAGACGATATTGAGGGGGTTTATGGAGATGTTCGCACTCGACTTGAGGATGAGGAAACACATAAGTGAGTGTGACCCAGGCCAATAAAATAAATGGATGTTATTACAGTCTTACTTAACCTCTCAGAAGCCGGTAACACAAACTACTCACTACTAGCCACTTAGTAATCCAGTTAATCCAATTTCATTCAACTGCCACACGCTCAATGCAAGGTCCTTTTTTTAAATGTGGCTTTGCTTGGTGTTACTTGAGAAATAACTAAAATAGAAGTGAGGCCTGTTACAGCTGTTCACACAAAAGTTAGGTATGAACCAAGGCAAAGGTCTAACTTTTTTAATTTTATTTAGAACAATCATTGGGGTTTTGGCCATAGGTATATTATACATTATACATAGACTGTATAAATAATAGACAGCTCCTCCTCACTCCTCCCCGTTTACCAAAATGACCACGTTCGTGGGGGAAATCATGGCGGATTTACAGGCTCCTCCTCTTCAGCTCTGACGAAGCATGTTCCTAAAAAGGGATAAGGGAGGGATCTTGACTGTAGACCCGGCCCTCGCGGGGCGTGTAATGGGCGTGTATTTCTGTTGTAATCACGCCCATGGCCAGGCAGCAACGTAAACGGCCTGTCAATCAAAGTCAGGCCCTCATTAATTACGCAAGATTTCTAAAATTCTTATCTACGATAAAAACCCTGGTGCTTCATATTGTTTTTAACCCGGCGTAATCACAGGAGCAATATGTAGCTCTAGCCACTTCTAAACCATTAAGCACCAGGCATTAACGTTGTTTTTAACGTGTCTAAAGTCCAATGCATTGCAATGGGGGCATAGCGGTCATATGGAGGTACTACAGCAAAGGTGGAGCAATGGCGGCCTCCAGTGTCGTAGTCAAAAAGCAGAGCAGTCAGCGGCCATTGAGACGGTCATTGCTCACTCCTCCCCGTTTGCCATAATAACTACGTTCATGGGGGAAATCATGGCGGATTTACAGACTCCTCCTCCCCAGCTCTGACGAAAGATTGTTCCTAAAAAGGGCATAAGGGCATGATCTTCACTGTAGACTCGGCCCTTGTGTGACGTGAAGTTCGGTCATACCCGCGCTGTTCCAATGCTAACAATCCGGCCCTCATTAGTATACAAGATTTCTAAAATGTTCCTTATGAAAACCCGCCTGGTCCCTAACCCAGCGTTATCACAGGAGAAATATCTAGCTGTAGAAACAATGATTTCTAATGGGAGACTAGGGGCTATATGGATGTACTACAGCTATGGCGGCCCCTAGTGTCATGGTCATAAAGATATTTAGTTTTGAATTGGGAAGGATGGTCATTTTTTTATATGGGACACCACTGAATTAGTGATTGGCATTTTCAACCTAGTTAATATCAGCGTAAGCCTTTCATGTTGGTCAGACTCATAACAATTGTCATAAAAACTGTAGAATTTCTTATTGTAATGGTAGTAAACATAAAATACTAAATACTTTGGAGACGATTACTCTCTCTTTGAATACAAAGTAGTTGCATTTTCTTCGTGATGTCGTGGCGCAGACAGTAAACAGTGGCGTAAGGAAAGAGACAAAGCCGTGTATAAAGGGGGTTAAAGGGAGACAGTGAGGAGTGAATAGGAGACTGACAGTGCGTAGGAGGATTATTATTGTCATCATCCGGAGAGGCTTTCTGTTGACAACAAGAGCGGCACTTGTCCAAGGCCTCCTCCTGCTTCCATCTCCTCCCAGTATGTCCATCGCACATCACGGAGGCTTTAAATATCCCGCACTCAAGACTAATTCACTGCAGAGGGCTCCTGTACTTACTTTTCTACTTGTTTCTCACTATTTTCTTATACTAAGCATGAGAGTCTTAATTAAAAAAGATAAACAACATAAGTATTATACAGACTTCATTATTTGTTATTCATTTATTCAGGCAGCATATGCATTCATTTAAAAAAGCTGTAAACACATAGTAAGTTGAAAAAAAAATGAATAAGATTATGGCTGTTACAAGACAAAATAAAAAGAGAAACTATTGAAACCCTATCAATACTGCAAAAAAAATAAAAAATAAAAAAAAGAAATATCAAGAGAGAATTATTAATAAGTAACAGTTGAGTTGAGTAATCTGTACGTTTTATAACTCAAGTCGCTGGGTCAAAGGTCAAACTTATTATTTTTTTGCATTCGAAAGACTGAGGTTAGCAAGAAAAGTCCCGATCTTTACAGACTGTTCTCCAAAGGTTACACTGAGAATTACATCGTCAGCGGCGCAATACATTTTACTGTGTGTCAGGAAATAGCTGTCCGCTGCCTGTCGCGAGGTGCAAAAGGTCAAGAGGCCTTAAGAGAGGTTTAATGCAAAGGAAAGGAAAGACATCATCTCAAATCTGGCTATTAGGAATCATCAACTTATAAGTGTGATTTTAAAGTGATGGCTGTACAGCAATAAATGTGTTCGGATGTGATTTTCAAATCCAAATGGTTGCAATACGGCTGCCATTTGTAGGTAATACGTTTAAATGTAAGACCATTTTAACACAAGCTAGACGGCTTTTCAAACCAATAGGCGAGGGAAGTGCTCTTTGGTCCTCAAGGTGGGCATCTGATTTTGTAAACAGGATTTCAATGGAGACTTTGCACCTCCCAAACACTGCTCAAAAGCCTGGCTCCAAAAATGTTATTTTTGTCTAAAAAATGCTGTGACAACGCTGGGCTGGGAATAATATTTTTAACCGCGCCCGGTTTTTGTGCTGTCAAATCAAAACGTTAAAGCTTGAGTCTTTAATTGACAGGCTCCATCCGCCATTTTGGCCTTTTAAAGAGTTACTAATCCCCTTTCCAGAGACTAAGCCAGAGCATCAGATTGGAAAATCTCAGAAAAGGGGCGATGCCTGGAGGACTGAGGGGCGCGTGGGAGGGGTCTGGGTCTGTGATTGACAGGCCTGAGTCATCTGACTTTGACGTGGCACCTGCAGCGCTACTCGTAAACAAAGTCCGAGCATGGAGTTCCAGCGAGCTAACGTGTTTAGCAACATGTTCCACAGGGACAACTCTACAGCTCTCTCTACACAGGAGAAGCATCTTGACAGGAAAAGGCCTTGTACCTGAGACTGCTCTGAGCCGCTGGGTTATTGTATTAGTGATTCTTGTCATTTACAAAGCTAGCGGCTTAGCACTGAGCAAGATCGATGTTAGCATCGCAGCTAAGGGACCGAACGTAACTGTCCTGGCTACTTTCAGAATTTACCGATCTATTTTAATGTAGACTTTTTGCTGTGGTCCACATAAGCATGGGTGAGGTATCTGTGTCCTCAGCAGAGCATGTGTGAGGTATAGAGACATGATTATATGTATTGCAAAGCGTTTTCCGCAGGAAGGTGCAGCTGTGTGCAGCTGAAAGTAAACTTATATAAAAAAAAATGTCAACTGTTTGTGCTACGTTTGTGCTGTTTTTGCATGCAGTGTGTGTTGCCATGGTCCACTGACACGTGCACCCACTTCAGAGGAGGACGACGGTGGACGCCTGAGGCTCTAAAGTTTGTAATAGTTTAAAAACTGAACCAACACAAACGGAAATCTTTACAGCACAAAATAGCACAGATGTAGAGAAAGTGGTTGATACAATTTTTTAACTGTTTTGAAGCTTTGTAACGGGCAGGGTGACCAATAAAACAATCATTAATTTCTCAAAAACGATAACAGCACAAACAAAGATTTTTACAGCACAAAACAGCAGAAACGATTGACATAATTTATATAAATCTGAGCATGATGTGGGGGCCGGGGTTACGGAGGTGCAAGGTTTACCATGTTATTTTCACATAAAACACGGGACCATTACCATAAATAGGGCGGCCTGGCTACCATCTATCTCTTAGTTATATCTATGATTCAAACTCAGCCAGGAACACCATAACCACGCCTATTTCTTCTAACAGTTCTGCTTGAACTGCGTGATGATACTGTGAGGAAAATTGTATCAAACTGTGCATGTGTTTTGCATCTCATCACAAATGAAATATTTAGAAATAAAAAGAAGCCGGCACAATCATCTCATCATTTAAACAGAGCACTTTATATTCAATCAAATGTTATCAATTTGTGTCAAAACAAGGGTGAAAATGAGGCTAAATTGAAACAAAGCCATGACTAAAACTGAACTTTTGAAAATAAATTGTGGTTACATTGATTTTGCGATACATTGTTGCTTCTTGTACTGTGGATATTGTGTCAGTTAATATTGTCATAATTATAATTTAGCGACACATTGCCCATCCCTAAATAAAGTTGCCCATTCATATTTAATGTAAAAGCAGAAGCTGAAGATGCTTTATTATTTGTACCTTCTGTCCTCAAACTGAGGAGCATGCAAATATTGATTTAGCACGTTCTCCGATGTACACACTTATGCACAGTGTTGTTTAGTGACACGGGGATATAAACAGTTAACTAATAGCGCTCCTGCTTTGCTTATTACTGCCATACATCACATCAGCTCTGCTCATTATAAAGACAGAGCGTCGGAATATGAATATCGCCCTCTTCAGCATTTTTCAGCCTGCTCTACCCTTATCCGTGTTTTATATGCACCTTCGTTTAGTGGTTTGAGGAGTCGATGAATGGTGGTTAAGATAAACAATGCCGTAAACCGAAGAACGTAAACTCGAGGGGAGAGAGATGTATTATTGGAGTATAAACACGTAGGTTTCCTCCTACACCCAAACCCATGTACGTAATGATTGTAAGGAGACAGCCTCGTCAATAGGCCTGGCTGCAGGAGGAGTGGCATATGGAAGAAATGTGTACTTCTTTTCAAAGATAGCAAAGTGTGCCTAACCAGTATAGTTGTGGCAGTTGACAAATGTGTGCCATCGTGTCGTCCTCACCTCGATGATCAGGTCGTGCTCGGAGGTGACTCTGATGTTCCTCTGCTCTTGTTGGTCAGTTGTGTAGGATACAGTGTAGATCACACTCCCTCCATAGGCTGAGAGCTGCACAGAAACACAAACCGAAGGTTTCATTAAAAACTAGGACCTAGAGACAACGTTCACTGTCATTTTTTACAAAATTGTGTATTACCATGAATATTTATGTTTTGGGGTACTTGCAAACCTTATCCATAGACTAACATTAGCTAAAAACAGTACCAAAAGTGGACACATTAAAACAGCCATGAAACACACCTGCTAGTGAGGAGAATCGTATTTCTATCGCGCCTTTCACATGACACAAATCACCCAAAGCTTCACACTCGAATGTTCTCAGCTGTGCTTATGAATAACTCTTTGAATCCATTCTTCCCTCTAAACACCCCCCCCCCCCCCCCCCCCCCCCCTTTTAGCTTTTGTTGTAATCCAGCATTTAATGTATTTCTCAGTTGGTCCCTCACTGGATCGATGCTGATTTACATGTTAATACAAGTTTCAGCAACAGTCTTGTGTCCAGAGTTGTTTTGGTTCTGCCGAGTCCACAGAAAGAACAGAAAAGAGCCGTATACTGTAGTGTCTGAATCGCTGTGTCGGCACCATCCTTAAATTTATCATTCCGCTCCTAGAACCTGTGCGGTAATGGGGGTGAGAGCGCGATAATAATGCCACCATAAAAACAGAGGAGAGGGAGACAGGAGTAAGGTTTGAGACAGGGAGATGGGAGGGTAAGAGGAGGCTTAATACGTCTATAAACCTCTCCCATCCACATCATTACTCTCAGTTCGTAAAGCAAGGCAGGAATCACCACTTTCACAGCCGAGCGGGAACACACAGACACAAGCAAACAGGAAGGAGGGGGACAGGGAGGGGCGCAGACTTATGGGTTTAGGATGATTTCTGGTAGATGGAGTTTAGAAGATTAGAAAATAAACAAACTTGCTGATCTCATTTGCAAGCATACAAGGTGGAGGAAGTCATCAAAATGGGTACAATGAAAGGTTTTAACTTTTCTGTAGTACAGGTGAAACTGAAAAATTGCAAAGTTCATTTATTTCTATAATTCAACTTAAAATGTGAAACTAATATATGATATAGACTCATGACATGCAAAGTGACATATGTCAAGCCTTTCTTTTAATTTTGACTGCGCTCATCCCTGCGGCTTGTGCACCTTTTTCTTCCACACTTTTTCCTTCCACTTAACTTTTTATTAATGTGCTTTGATACAGCACTTTGAGAACATCCAACTTCTTTTGCTCTGACCTTTTGAGCCTTTCCTTTTGAGCGTCAATGATGGTTTTCTGCACAACTGTCAGGTCAGCAGTCTTCTCCATGATGGTGAATTCGACTGAACCACTGAGAGACCATTTAAAGTCTCAGGGACCCTTTGCAAATGTTTTGCATTCGGGGGTTTGCAAAGAAAGAAACTGTATGTCAAGCCTTTATTTGTTATAATTTAGATAAGTATGGCTCACAGCTTGTAAAAAAACATCTCAGAAATTAAAACATCTCAGAAAATTGGAAGATTTTGAAAAAATGGACTGTAAGCCATAATCATCCAAATTAAAACAAAGGCTTGACATTATGTCACTTTGCATGTCATAAGTCTTAGAATATCATGAAAAAGTGCATTCACTTCTGTTATTCAACTTAAACTGTGAAACTAATATATGATATAGACTCATTACATGCAAAGTGAGATATGTATAGCCTTTATTTGTTATAATTTTGATTATTATGGCTTAGCTTGTGAAAACCCCAAAATAAAAATCTCAAATAAAGGCTCGACATATGTCACTTTGCATGTAATGAGTCTATTTCATATATTAACATTTTAAGTTAAATCCCAGAAAAAGAAACCTTTTTCTCCATATTCTAATTTTCCGAGTTCCACCTGTGTATGGTTTAAACACTAGCCAAGTTAACAGTATGTTCAAATATTCTTTTACATTTTGCAACAAGAAATATATCTATATTTTATTAAAGCACTACATTTACTTTTGTAGGCAACTTTACAATGAAGTCCATTCATGACTCCTCAGTCACAGAAGGTTGTAGTGAGCTACGTCATAACTCTAGAGACATGGCTGCAAAACGAGCGACCCGTTTAATTTTACATTTTCAAATGATGTGCAGTAAATGGGAGAACAGTGCATGCATCCAGGAGAGCAGTGCTGTTCGTTCAGATCAAAGATTTGGTACAGCAACCAGTGTTAATTTCGTCGACTAAAATATTTAGTCTTAATTTTAGTCAAAGTGATTTTTCTGACGACTAAAATTGGACTAAAACTAAATTAAAAGTTTTTCATGCGACTAAAACTATGACTAAAATGTCCAGATATTTTAGTCGACTAAAATGAGACTAAATAAAAATGAAAAGGAGAAACTAAAATCATCCAAACGTCTATTGATCGTCTGAAAGAGCCTCATATCATGTAAATCCACTGCCAAAGAAACAGCTCTGAGCTTTGTTCATGAGGGAGCAGCTCCATGAAGCAGAGGACCTTGATTAAATATGATTATAATGAATATTATAAATACAAAGTCGACCAAATTTGTCTTAAATTTAGTCGACTAAATTGACTTGCAATTTTAGTCGACTAAATCTCGACTAAAATGTAAGATTTTTTTTGACTAAAACTCGACTAAAATTGAATTACATTTTCGTCAAAAGACTAAGACTAAAACTAAATTAAAATATCTTGTCAAAATTAACACTGACAGCAACAATGGAACCATTGCTACATTCGCAAATTGCAAACATTGTTCTTGCTTATCATTGAACTATTATAAAATGTATTAAATACACCTGATGTAATGAGATTGTGTGGCAGAATGCCTGCAGGCGGGCACTGCCACTTGTAGATTTGATGGTGATTGGCTGTGCGCGCCGGCCGTCACCTGATAAATAGCCCTTCCGTTTATTATTTGACCTCTGACTTCCTGTACGCCCAGTCTCTTGTGTTGCGGTTGTTGCTCCCCGTCACTCTCCAGTCCAGTCTGTTGCGGTGCCGTCATGGGCCCATGTTCTCCGTATACGGCCGAGCTAGCTGCCGAGTGGATTGGCTGCAATTGACTCGGACCTAGCTGTCAAAGCCCCGAGCCACGCCATTGCCCCCTTCAGCCTCTGGTCGAGGAGTGGTCGTCACTGCCTTTTCCACCTTTTACTTCGCCCCGTTTGTGTTTGTATTCCCCCATCTCTGCTGGAAGATGGAAATTGTACGGAGCTTTGTCTGGGTGTAAACGCCGCTCATAGACTGTGGTAAACGTGTGGCATAAACTAAGAAACAAACGACTCAACTAAAGAATGTTAAAATAAATGTGAAACTTTGATATAAACTGGCCTGGCCTCTGTGATCTATTTACATCAACAACGAACCTACGTGCCTTAATTACTGGTGCTGGCCATCTCCAGCTGGCGTTGTTTGGCATAGTTTATTTTGTGTTAAACTACTAAGTTATAACCCTCGCATTGCCACAATTGCAATCACTCATATTGTGAGTACCAATGGTACCAACCGATTATACAGCTGTAGTAACAAATCATACATACATATTGTTAAAATGACTGAGATGAAGTGAGTTAATTATAACAATGTATCATTTTAACATAGATTTCATTTTAAAGATCCTTTACACGACGTTATTATTCATTCACACCACAGCTGTGTTTGGATAGAATGTCAATCGGTGCCATCATTCCCTGCTGACCAGTATTTTGCCCAAGGACACAACACACATTTTTACCTGCGGGAGCCAGGATTCAAAACTGCCAAGTTGACCACCATCTTTAAAAGCTTATTAAATGAACATAATGAATGTAACAACTATGTATGTTAAAACTCGTAACAGATAGGTACCGTGTCGTAGCGGTGGAGAATTGCAAGAAGGTCCCGGGTTCGATCCCTGGGCCTCTGTATGGAGCTTAGATGTACTTCGTGTGTCTGCGTACTGTGCGTACTGCGTACTCCGCGTGCTCCATTAAAAAAAAAAAAATCTATTTAAATGTACATTTCGAACGACGAGCGGCTTCTGGAGCTTGTTGTTGTTGGGCTTAATAATGACTTTCAGAAAATCCATCCACGACAAGAAGAAAAGCTCTTATGTTCTGAGAGCTGGTACTTGAGATGTCAATGAGTGCCTCAGCTCTGAGCACACAAGCTTTACATCGGAGCTGAAATTACTGTCTTTCCTGAGAATTCTGACCACATCCATTCAACCTCGTCATGGCAACCTGAAGCTCCGAGATGGAGACGGGAGGTACAACCACTTTCTTTCATTCAAGTACCATTCTATGAATTAGAATCAAGAGGAAGTTAAAACAAGCATAAGGGAAAAAAGCATGTTTCTTTTACTTTCACAAAAAAAAAACGGATGTACCTCCAGCTGTACCCAGACCACATGTTGAGAACCACCGAGCTAGCGCCAAACACAAAAGATCAGCACAAAACCGCAGCAGGAGAGGATTATGTCAGGTGGAAGTGGCTAGAACAAATGCTCCTCTGCCACAGGTACAAAAGACAGGAGTCCGAGCCCCCAGCGAGAGAGTGTTATTAAGTCTATTAGTGTGGTCACCTCAGACAGCCTCTACTGCCAATGGAGCTGCAATTATATGAGGAAAGAGGTGCCTTATGTGCCAAGGATGTCACGATCAAACGGAAAGTGACACATACAGTGTATTATGTGCTAGGGTAGGTAATCTGTGTTCGAATTAAACCTACATCCATCCATCTATCACGTTTTAGCAATCCATCTCTGGCAGCAACTACTGCAAGTGTCTGAATAACTTCCCCTGTTTTCTCCTTTTTGTATCCACCATTCAAGACCTTGATTAGAACGAGTCATCTAAACACAAACACGCTGCAAATCTTTTAGCCTTTTTCAATAGTGCCGGAATCCCTTTCAGCTCTTCCATTCATTACCGCCAGTATGCTCCCGCTCTTGTACTTTCAATCACCTTACAGTTTCCAAACAATTCGGAGTGTCATGCTGCAAGGGCAAGCTATTAAAACCTAAACAAAAGAGATGGAACAACCGCAATTACGTTTTTGCCGTCTTTTGCTGAATGCAGTGTAGAGTGTGTTCAGAAAGTTTTCAAATCTCTTCATAGTAGTTCAATTAAACCCTATAGGGTTGCCACTTCTGGAGTGAAAAAGCAGAGATTCATCAGGTTTGTGTGTGAAAAGAAAAATTTGAATTCCAATCTCTTATTTGCAATTATCTGAGGCATTAAGCTTCATCAACTGACATAATGCTAGAAAAATGATCACAATACGCATAATTGTATCAGGTCAAAAACATGGTCCCAGCACTACTGACACTATTGAATTAAAAACAGAAATCTATAAAACAAAAATTTCATAGCAACATGTTCAGATTTTGTACAATAACAGCGAACCCATTTTTCTTTAGCTGTGTCCGTTTTGTTCTTTAGGTGGGTGGTAAAATGTAGGCTTACTTTATTGATGTTGTTTGAATTCTAGTAGAATCGAGTCCAACAGCTGTAATCAGGAGCACTAAAGTACATCCTTGTTTTTTTAAACATATATTGTAGCCATGTGCTTCTGGTGCATGCTTAGCTCATAACCTTTTAATTAGTTAGTTAGTCCGATTAGGTTCATTAGGTCTTCTAAAAATTATGTTACTTTTTTTCTTATAGCCAGACCTTAGTTAGTTAGTTAATAGTTAGTTTATTTGAGCAATTTACATTAATAATTATTTCATTCAAAATTCATAACTATACAGTTATGGATGCTTTCAAAATGATAGATCCGGAAAGGCCAGGTGCTAATTGTAAATAACACATGTATGACACAGTCTATGTTATAATAATGTATCAGATTCTGAAGAAACCCTGAAGAAACCCACACAGTGAGCAAACAAACACCGCAGGGAAAGGCTCCACAAAGAGATTCCATTTCTTTCCCATGTATAAAAAAACTACATGTACCGCATACCGGGGGGGGTAAAGAAAGTAATCTGTCAGGAAATGGAGTCTCCACTTCAACAAAAGGAAACAAACTTTGGTATTGAAGGCATAGTGATACAAAATGTGATGTTGTTGTGACGTTGTATGGCCAGATATACAGTAGTTGTACGGCACAGTTTCCGATGCCTGTGGTCGTCTCTCGCTCTTTATAAGCAATTGGACAAGACGACGCTGCGCATTCTCTGTACGCTGTTGTTGACACAAGCCGACGGGTAGATTGACTCCAGATGGACCAATAGACACAAGAATGTGAGAGAAAGCCCCCACTAAGATGACAATGTTCTCGAATGCTGAAAGAGCTTTAGTTGATGGGCTTTTTGCTGCAATTCAGTGTCCGGTTTGAGCATGATGGACTGTTTGTACAGTTTTGTAGAATTGCCTATTTTCTTGTACAGCCAAAAAAAATAAAAATAAAAAAAAGAGGAATTAAACAAGCCAACTGTTTGACTGTACAACTGTTTTTTAAATACGCACCTCACCCTTAATTTTCTTTTGGTTAAATGATCACATGCTTTACGCTGAATGGATCAGCTGGTCACTACAGGAGGGGAGCTGCAGACGATCAAAGGAGCACAATGAGATATGAAGGGTTTGAGTTGAGCCATAAACCTGCTCCAACGCGTGTTTACAACAGCGAAAAGTTACTTGTCAAATTACTCTCAGAGAAAATTGGATTGTGAAATAAAAGCCAAAAGACATGAACACCCGAACCAATGGGATCAAGGGAAACATGCCAATGTCTTAGGAGCGCTGGGGGAGAGACTGATAAACAATCAGAGAAAAAAAATGCAATATTAGATAACTGTCTTGAATAATGTATTCACTATATCATTGTGATATGTTACTTAACCATTTCAATTCATTTTTCACATGAAAACAAAACAAATAAGGCCTAAAGTGGAAAGAAATGAGCAAAATCCTCTCTAAAATAGACACATAGATGCTGTTTGTTTTAGGCTTTGTTAGCCATAAAATTGCAGACAGATGGAAGGCCTCAGTGATTTTGCGATGTATCATGGCTTCTTGCGATATGGCTATTGCATCACCTAAAATTGGGAGAACGATATTTTGTTGATATATTGTGCAGCTCTACTATTCATGTTGATCCTGATGGGGGAAACTGGAGCACACAGAGAAAACCAGGAAAACATGCAAAAGGTCCCAATTTGTAAAACAGCCTTATGACATGTGGGTTAGGCTCCGTATAAAAGGCTAAGGTCCTTCATTTAGCCAAATGCACTGAAGTCCTAGGGATCGCTGCCTTCCCAAAGTCATCAACGGCACAATGCAATACTATCAGACTACAGCCAGCTATTAAACTTAATTTTCAGCTTTTTATTTAAAATCTTGTTTTTCTAGCAGCACCTCTCTTTTGGTACAGTTGTGTTTCATGCCTTTGTTGCGATCTGCATTTGTGGTTTATGTGTTCGACATTGTTTTACTGGAGGCTTTTGTACGTCTTTGTCATGTTAGTGAGGTTCGGCAGATTTTTTTTTACTGCAAAGAGTCCATAAGTCCTGAAGAAAGCAGCTTTTTAAAAGTAAACAAACAGCTAGCTTATGAGCAATTTTGAGACACATTTGAGACCTACAAAAATGTCTTCCTCTGAAACACTGAAGAGGCACAGCTAAGCCACACATGCCTCTATCTCTTCTAGTGTTCTGGCTAATGGACGTTCACTGGAGAATAAAACCGATGAACTGCTAAGCTCTTCCCAGAAGATGGTGAAAAGCTGTTGTGGAGCGACTGTGCAGGAGGAAGAGGAAACAGGAGGTGGTGCTAACCAGTGCAGGACACCACGCTCAGAAACAGGGACACACCCAGGAGGCGGTGCACCGTTTCAGAGGATCAAAGGGGCACTGAAGGCAGCCAGCCTGGTTTCCTCCGACTTCCAAAAACATGCAGGTCAGGTTGGCCCACAGTGGCAGCACGGCTCAATCTCAGTGGCTCAGGACTAACACCTGAGCACTATTTCGCTGTACTGTTGTACAATGACAAATAAAGCACTGACTTACTGAAGCGAAATTATTTCCCTGTGAAATAATAATACATTTCTTATTTCTAATATTCATTTGGACTACTTATTATCAATTCACATCATGCACCTCAGACTTTGCTACAAAGACAACACGGCAGAAACATTGTGTAATTTAAAACATTTAATAACAGCCCCTCGATGCGCCTGGAAGTGGGCATCTTTTGGTCGCAATTCAAACGGACCAATGAGCATCCACGGAACGCTCTAATGGGCCAATAAGCATCCACTATAGGCTCATTATTCGGGAACTCTCTCCCTCCAAAAAGACACAAGTAAAACGCATTAATCCTCTTCTAACACAGTAGCTTGTCACTTCCAATGGCCCGGGGTGTAACGTGACGGAGCCCGCCACGAAGCCACATACAGTCAAGTCACACAGCATCCATCTCGGATCAAGAGGCAGGAGAATTGCTTATTTTTTTATACACTACACACCATCGGCTCGCATGCACGCTCGCTGGCACGCTCATAATTTGTTTGTTCCCAGGCTCTCGGTTGTGCTCGGCTGTCCCTAATGCCTGCGAAACACATCATTATCTGACGTCTACAGGCCAGGGGAGAGAGCGCGGGTGAAGAAATACATGTTTGGGTTTTGTAAGGAACAAAAACAGAGAATGTGCAAAGCGTCGAGTAATAAATAAGAACCACAGCAGTGTAGGGCACTTATACTGCTCAATTGCTCTGTAGTTGTTGAGTAATTACGGTGTACTGTTGTTTTCATATGCATTGGTAACAGTAGGTTTGAAACATTCATTGAAATTTAATAAAAAAAAAAAAAAAAGTTGGACATTTTTTCAAATGCCACATGATGCAATTACTTTCAACAAATTATACAATCATCAAGGTGTCATTAATATGAAATGTAGGTATTCTCAAATAAAAACAGAGTGGGTCTTCCAAAACAGAAGAGTACTTCACCTAACATAAAAATATTACATGCACTAAATGTACAGTATATCCATTTCACTTTTGCAATTAACAATCTAATTTGCTACTCAATATGCGAATTATGCTAAATAATGTAACGTTGTGTCATTTGGTTGTGCGCCGCTGTCCCAAACGCCTGCAAAACTCATCATTGCCTGACACATATAGGCCCGGGAGTGTGAAAAATATGTTTTGTGTGGTGGGAAGATAAAAAAAAATAAAAAAAATAAAGAATTATTGAGTGCAACAGGCGAAGCACTGTTTACCCTGAGAGACATGAGGGGGAAGAGGAGAGGGAGAAAGTAGAGAGTAGAGACGCTGGAGGGGAGTGAAGGGAATGATTTAGGGAACAGGCGGGTGAAAAATGTCCGACCCGAGGAGGAGGAGGAGGAGGAGGAGGAGAGAGCCGGAGTGGGGTTCAGTGGCTGATGCTTTGAGGGGAAGGGGGGAGGGGACAAAGACAGGAGATGACATGCCAGCGCTGGGGGCCGGAGCGCTAATGAAATTCAGCGGTATATCCCTCTAAGACACAAACATCACAGTGGCGCCCCGGCTCCGCTGCTGTGGTAGTCGGAGCGGAGTTCACAAACACGGACTGCAGCTATTTGCCAGCTGGAGTGATAAAAGTCTAATCACGGTCACGGAGAATACACAGCCACATTAGCGCGAGGCGGAGGGGCCCGCGGGGAGGTGTCCGCTCGGCAGGAGGTGTTGTCAGCGTCGTCGTATCCCACGGACATATTTAAAAATCAGAAACTGGATCTGCTGTATGCAAAAGGCCTTTATCTAATGAAATACTGCGGCCTCCCGCTGTGCCAGCCATGTGGTTTGTTTGTCTTCGCTCTGAATGTCGATGCACACTGTATGTTAATGCTTGATCAGATCATTTACATTTGCTTCATTCTGAAAGACACAAAAATGCTTTTGCTGGACTAGTATTGAACAAAGTAAAAAGTATTTTCTATTGGTAAAAAGTGACACTCTTTTTGAACCTTAAAAAAGAAGTCTGAGGTTAACTCCTTTCATTAACCTCAATACAATAAGGTACAGCCACTATGAAGCCAACTGTAAACGTGTCAATGAGAAAACTATATAACACTACTGTAATATATTTCGTTTAATACGTTTACAACCTTCATGTGTGGCTGCAAACAAATAGTAACTGAAAAGCAGTTTATTTTTTTGTATTGTAGCCTCGAAACAACTACGGCAGAGACCTCCACAATGTCAGAGTTGAGTAGAAATGCTTCTGATGACAATAATCTGTTTTTTCTCTGAGCAATGTTGCCAACGCACAGTGTCTACAGAGAATCAGTCCATTGAGTTCTTTTATTATTGTATATAGCCCATTAAGTTCATGGATTATTGTATTTCAGTGCAAGTGCAGAAACGCCTCAAGATATGCAGTACTAGATAGCACTAATGATGCATGAGAAACATAATGAGCATTTTTCACAGTAAACATATACATTGTTGCCAGCTTTCTGAAAGATAGTATGGAAAAAACGTACACCTCTGGTATGCCATCTCTCCTTTAATCTTTATATAGAGAAAAACATTGCCAAGAAATAATCTATTCAAAATCTGGTGTTTAAACAATTTGGAATTATTTCTATTATTGGAACGGTTGTGAGTAATCAATCTGTGAAACATACTTCTGTCTCCGAAGCCACTTATAAATATCAAGAGAACAGATCATTTACATGGTATACTTGCTGGTGTGACTAACCTTGTTGCCAAGGAAGAGCCCTGGAGCATTCCAGTAATAGGCGGGGCCCAGGTCTTGCACCACATCAGCATGACGTACGCTGAGGTATGGAGGAGTCTCTCTGTGCACTGTCCACACTGTGGCGCCACTAGCTCCAACCAGGTACCACCCCAGCAGACTGCTCTCCTGAAGAGAAGATGGAAGAGAAATGCAAGTGTTTACTCATGGAGGAAGGAAAAACCTGAAAAAATCTTCCGCATTGTCTGGACGGGGGGTGGGGGGTGGATCTGGGAGTCTCACCCCAGGAAAAGTTTAGAAAAAGAAGCTACAATGTTTCCTGTAGTTTGAGTATAATTGTATCTCTTCACATCAGCTGGAGGGGCCTGAGGATTTATGGCGAGACCTGGGTTTGGCTCCCAGGCATGATGTATGTAATGGGCATTAATATTGGGCAGCAGTGATAGTGTCTACATAATGCATTTACAGTAATAAATGCGATTTGGCACAGTTTTGCCTCTTTGACTTAGACTGTTTTTATTCATTAATAGCTCTCAATAGCACACTTACATGCAAAAATGCAATGTTCTGGATATAGTCTCCATTGTGATTTTTACACCCAGATTTTGATAGTAGGGTTTTTAACAGTTTTAACATACACATTTGCATACATTGGCATGAATTACTGACAAGCTAGGTACAAAAGTGAACTAGCAGCAGCGGCTGCATCTGTCAAATTGACCTTGTTGAATAAATGAAGCGTCGGATTAGCTTTCAGCAGATCACTGAGCCTTGAGGAAACACAAATTAAGTCACTTGTCATGTTTAGTGTAAATGGCGGCATGAACGGGGCGGCTGCTGCATTGACATAAAAGCTTGTCATTACCTCGGGCAAAAACAGGTTAGGTTATTGCTAGCATTGTTGGTTATTTGGACTTTTCACAAGATATCTCTGAACGTAGATGTGATTGTATGGAGTTTTATAGAGCTTGAAATGGGGGATGCAGAATGTTAAATGGATTCGCAATTTATATATTGTATTGCAAATCAAAGACTGACGATAATGATTCCAGCCACTATTGGGGTCAGAAATATTTACTATTATCGTTTACTTATATCAGAACCAGAATCTGAAGGACGATTCCTTAAATCAAATCTTATCATTAGAGACTTTTGAAATTGATTGCCATGTTTTTAGGATGCATTTTAACCTGCTTCTGTTGGTTTTTAAACGTCTAAATGTCGCTCCACTGTATCTCTCTGAGCTCCTACATCCCTACACTCTGTCTCAGCCTCTCAGGTCAGCTGCCCAGCTCCTCCTCAGCGATCAGCGTCCCAGAGGCCAATCGAAAGTTCACAGGGGTAAGGGCTTTTGCAGTTGCTGCACCGAAATGATGGATCTTCTGTTTTACCTTTGAAGCCTTTGGTACCTTTGGTCAACCTAGGCAAGGTGGGAGGGCCTTATCCACGAGATTCCGTGTAAATCAGGAAGTGAAACTACTGCTATTTAGTTTCAGGTATTTTAGATCAATATTGCATTTTCTAACCAACCTGATGCAAGATAGTGACAACAATGTATTTGAGATGATTAACAAACACATGTAAAAACCCCCCCATCTTTAAATATTATATATATTTAGATAACATCATATTCCACTTTCTGACGTCCTCTGCTGACAGCAGTTGCAAGTGAAGATACATTTAATGGCTAAACTTAGCAGGACGTCAACATATAGATTATTTCTAAACTTTTATGTAAATCATAACTTTTTAAATACAGAAACCAACTGTATATTTAACTTGAAAAAACAACAACACAAGGCCTATAGATATCAACAACCTGCTACTTATTCAACTTTTTCTAGCTTTTTCAAACCAATTTTTATTTGTCGTTGAGTAAAATTTGTGGTAAATAGAGTTTGCAGATGTTTGTAGGGGAAAAGGAGACTGCACTGAGCATCTTAACCTACCATTTTAGGATTAGGGTTAGGTTTAGAGTTAGAGTTACGGTTAGCAATTATGCATATCCAAATTGTATTGACTATATGCCAGTGTGACCTCATTTAGAAGCCAAGACCTTCTAGTTTCTAAAACTGCGTAAGATCTGTGTGAGTGAAACACAACCCGCATCACATGCACGGGCCCTAACCCTTACCCCCGATCAGGGGAACGGCAGGTAAAAGGTTAAAGTATTTAGCAAAACAAATAGCTGCTGCAGACTAGTGACTGTAAACATTACTGGGCATTCTTGGGAAGAATCAGGATGTTAGGAATGAGAATAGACCACACTAACAAATAAAACTAGCTTAATTTTGGGGAGTTTGAAAATGGGAAAAATCTGTTTCAGGGCCTCTAAGGTGAGATTTATAGGGTGTGAATGCGTTTTATTACATTTCTCTACTGCTTTTGCACTCTATATAATCTCATATAACCTTTCCCTCTATCACACATACAAACCTTTTCTTCAACATCTCATTGAAAATACATTCAACGATTTTTACACCTACAGTATAAGTCACACTTCAGAGCGGAAGCCTCACAACCTTGACAGACACTGAGTTTTAGTTTTTTTCCCTCTTAACTCTTCCAAAGATTTTTTTCTCTCTTGCTTATACGTGTGTGTGTGTGTGTGCGTGTGTGTGTGTGTGTGTCTGTATATATGGTTTATGGAGCCAATTGACCTGACTACTCACCAGCACTACGAGAACCTAAGGGGATTAGCAGGACTATGCTACGGTCCTCATAAACCAAGATTTTGTATTTTAATTTTTAGCATATAAAGAGCATAATTTCATTGTTTTTCTGAAGTCCTTTTAATGCTCAATGATAATATATCATGCACATATCAAGTTTTTTTAAATTCTTAGCTTTTAAAGACCATAAATTGAAAGTTTATTTGACGTCCATATAATACCCCAACCTGACTTCTTGTGTATGGAGTGTATGATGTGCTCCCCCTACCCTACTCTGGCGGTATTGAAGGCTCCATTGTGATTGGTTCTTTATGGGGACACGTGCGGGATATGTGTCCGGGCATGTTGAGTGATTTCGGAAGACATCTAATGGTAATGCGAAGAAGAAGGACCAAGAGAAAGTTCACTCCAAAGAAGACAAGAAAATATATTGGTAAGTATCTAGTCCTTGTTAAATATACGTTATCAAGTATTTTCTGAATGGAACTTAGCCCCGGCCTGGAGGATTTATCCCCGGGCTGGATGATATGGGGACCGGGCTATTGGGTTTTGGAGCTGGCTGTGGAACTTAGCCCCAGCCTTGGTGAGTTTTCCCCGGCCTGGATGAGTTGGGGGGTGTAGTCCGAGGAGGGGTGCTTAAGAGTGGGTCCGAGATGTGGGCTGTGTGTCCCCGGAGGTCCAGAGGAGTCAGGGGGGCGAGTGTGTGCACGTAGGCCGGGGTAGGAGTGCCCTGAGCCGGGTAGTGTAAGTGGAGTAGAGGGTGGGTCATTGTGGTGGATGTCGGTGCGGAGCTGGTAGCTTTAGGAGCAGGCTGGTCAGAGGAGGTCCAGAGGAGCCAGGGGGGCGAGTGTGTGCACGTAGGCCGGGGTAGGAGTGCCCTGAGCCGGGTAGTGTAAGTGGAGTAGAGGGTGGGTCATTGTGGTGGATGTCGGTGCGGAGCTGGTAGCTTTAGGAGCAGGCTGGTCAGAGGAGGTCCAGAGGAGCCAGGGGGGCGAGTGTGTGCACGTAGGCCGGGGTAGGAGTGCCCTGAGCCGGGTAGTGTAAGTGGAGTAGAGGGTGGGTCATTGTGGTGGATGTCGGTGCGGAGCTGGTAGCTTTAGGAGCAGGCTGGTCAGAGGAGGTCCAGAGGAGCCAGGGGGGCGAGTGTGTGCACGTAGGCCGGGGTAGGAGTGCCCTGAGCCGGGTAGTGTAAGTGGAGTAGAGGGTGGGTCATTGTGGTGGATGTCGGTGCGGAGCTGGTAGCTTTAGGAGCAGGCTGGTCAGAGGAGGTCCAGAGGAGCCAGGGGGGCGAGTGTGTGCACGTAGGCCGGGGTAGGAGTGCCCTGAGCCGGGTAGTGTAAGTGGAGTAGAGGGTGGGTCATTGTGGTGGATGTCGGTGCGGAGCTGGTAGCTTTAGGAGCAGGCTGGTCAGAGGAGGTCCAGAGGAGCCAGGGGGGCGAGTGTGTGCACGTAGGCCGGGGTAGGAGTGCCCTGAGCCGGGTAGTGTAAGTGGAGTAGAGGGTGGGTCATTGTGGTGGATGTCGGTGCGGAGCTGGTAGCTTTAGGAGCAGGCTGGTCAGAGGAGGTCCAGAGGAGCCAGGGGGGCGAGTGTGTGCACGTAGGCCGGGGTAGGAGTGCCCTGAGCCGGGTAGTGTAAGTGGAGTAGAGGGTGGGTCATTGTGGTGGATGTCGGTGCGGGGCTGGTAGCTTTAGGAGCAGGCTGTGGAACTTAGCCCCAGCCTTGGTGAGTTTTCCCCGGCCCTGATGAGTTGGGGACCGGGGTATTGGGTTTAGGAGCTGGCTGTGGAACTTAGCCCCAGCCTGGGTGGTTCTTTGTAGGTTCAAGTATTGTCTGTTTATCTTTCAGAGTGACACTGGGAAGGACCAAAGGCAGGAGATGGCACAAGAAAAAAACAACCCAGACTCAGACCCAGACTATGTGGGTGATGAAGATTTAGATGAGCTCCCCCATCCAAATATATGGCTGACACAAAAGTCGGATACAAGTCTTGCTCCTGCTTCTAGTGCACCGGGAACCAGCCAGCAAGGTAGTTCTTCATACACCTCAGAGTTGCATTCAGAGAATGGTCCACAAAGAGGAGACCCACAGCGGACAAGTTCCATAAATTACTGCTTTGTCTGCGGTAAGCCCCAGAAGAAAATATCGAGACATCTTAAAACACACAAGACCAATGCAGAGATTGTACAAGTCTTTTCCCTTACTGATGTCAAGGAGCGCAACAAACGGATTGAAAAAATTAGGAATAAAGGGAACTTTTTACATAATCAAGCAGTATTACAAAGTGGGAAAGGGCAATTGAAAGTGAAGCGACGATGCAAAAAAAAAGCTTTGGATGGAAAGTTTATTCACTGCATGTATTGTCAAGGCATGTTTCTCCGCAAAGAACTATGGAGGCATACTCGCAGGTGCCCTCACAAACCCGAAGATGCAAACCAAGAAGAGACGTCTGGAAGGAGAAGGATCCTCGGCTCTGCATCAGCTCAGGATGCCGCCTTATGTGCGCAAATCTCGGGTGGGGTTTGGAAGCTTCTCAGTGTTATGAACGTGGATGAAGTTGGATCAGTTGTGCGAAATGACTTCTGTATTCTCCAGTTTGCCCAGTCACTTTACAACATTCATGGACAAGATACAACAAAGTATGAATACATAAGACAAAAACTGAGAGAAGTGGGACGTCTGCTGCTGTGCTTGCGGACAGATTTCTCTGTGCCGACCCTGGAAGATGCTGTTAGGCCTGCAAACTTTGAGAAAGTGGTACAAGCGGTCAAAAAGGTAGGAGGTTTTAATGATGACAATCTTTCGTACAAAACCCCGAGCCTTGCTCTTAAACTCGGCCACACACTGAATAAGATCTGCGACATCATCCACTGCCGGGGCTTGATGGCAGAAGATGAGAAGCTGGTGAAGTATACTGAAACATTTAAGAAGTTGCTCAGTACCAAGTGGAAAGAATATGTATCTCACAATGCCCTTAACACACTGAGTGATGCCAAGTTTAATAAACCGTTAACCTTACCATTCACTGAAGATGTTGTGAAACTTCACAAGTTTTTGGAAAAGGCAGCAGAAGAGGCCACAAGCAAACTGCAAGAAACAGATGATGCTCAAACTTATGCCCGTCTTGCCATGGTGTTGCTCACACAAATCATTGTGTTCAACCGTCGGCGAGCTGGAGAGGTTTCCAAAATGCCTCTGAAACATTTTCTGGAGAGGGATAATCAACAACTTCATGCGGATGTAAGCCTTGGTTTATCGGACACAGAAAAGAAGCTCTGCCGGTATCTAAGTCGCGTGGAAATTATGGGTAAAAGAGGGAGAAAAGTTGCAGTTCTTCTCCCCCGACCTGTTGTCAATGGTCTTACACTACTCACAAATAAGAGGAAAGAATGTGGTGTGTCTCCCTCAAACCCATTCTTATTTGCACGACCCAAAGCACCAACCCATTATAGAGGAAGTGACTGCCTGAGACGTTTCTCCACACAGTGCGACACAAAGTACCCCGAGCACCTCCGGTCGACGGGTCTCAGGAAACATGTGGCCACGCTATCTCAAGTCTTAAACCTCCAGGAGAATGAGCTGGATCAGGTGGCAGACTTCCTTGGACATGATATCCGCGTACACAGGGAATTCTACAGACTGCCTGTTCCAACAACACAACTTGCAAAGATATCCAAAGTATTGCTTTTAATGGAGAAGGGATCCATTTCCTCGCTAAAAGGAAAGACGCTGGAGGAGATTGAACTTGAAGGTTTGTTAAATGTATCTCTTATCTGGGTGTGCATGTAGGGCCGGGGTAGGAGTGCCCTGAGCCGGGTAGTGTAAGTGGAGTAGAGGGTGGGTCATTGTGGTGGATGTTGGTGCGGAGCTGGTAGCTTTAGGAGCAGGCTGGTCAGAGGAGGTCCAGAGGAGCCAGGGGGGCGAGTGTGTGCACGTAGGCCGGGGTAGGAGTGCCCTGAGCCGGGTAGTGTAAGTGGAGTAGAGGGTGGGTCATTGTGGTGGATGTCGGTGCGGAGCTGGTAGCTTTAGGAGCAGGCTGGTCAGAGGAGGTCCAGAGGAGCCAGGGGGGCGAGTGTGTGCACGTAGGCCGGGGTTGGAGTGCCCTGAGCCGGGTAGTGTAAGTGGAGTAGAGGGTGGGTCATTGTGGTGGATGTCGGTGCGGGGCTGGTAGCTTTAGGAGCCGGCTGGGGATCTTAGCCCCAGCCTTGGTGAGTTTTCCCAGGCCTGGTGGCTTTAGGAGCGGGCTGATTGAATTGAATCCCCCTTTTGTTTTTAGATGAAATTCCCATCAGTGCAGATGAGGCCGAAGAGGAGAGTCACAGTGACTCGGGGGACTCTGCTGAGAAACAAGCGGCAACTGTGGTTATAGATGATGACCCGATCGACATAGCTGATGGAGATACCTCTGATTTTGAAGGCAAGTTCTTCTGTTTACTCTTGTAGTAGTCTTGCTCTGACTTATTCACATTGTTTTGTTTAAATTAATTCCTAATTTTCCTTTTCAGAGGCAGCACAGAGGCCTGCAAAGCAACCTGGACCAAAACGCAGAGTGACAAAAAGAGCATGGTCAAAGACTGAAGAAGCAGCTGTAATGCGGCATTTTAAAAAACACATCAAGAGAGGAAAACTGGCCACAAAAAATGAAGTAACTCAGTGTAAGCAAGCAGAAATGGCCTTAAGTCAGAGAACACTGCAGAATATAAGAGACTTTGT
Source organism: Proterorhinus semilunaris (assembly GCA_021464625.1). Taxonomy (NCBI): domain Eukaryota; kingdom Metazoa; phylum Chordata; class Actinopteri; order Gobiiformes; family Gobiidae; genus Proterorhinus; species Proterorhinus semilunaris. The sequence goes on from CM038359.1 coordinate 10,315,225, forward strand.
GAGAAATCGTGGACTAGCACATAAAAGACAACTAAAGGTAAAAGATGGATAAGCATGGAGTGTATGTATGAAGAACATTAAAACTTTTCCAGCCTCTAATTGTGGTTCATCCATCCATCCATTTTCTCCCACTTGTCCGTTGCCGGGTCGTGGAGGCAGCCGTTGGAGCTGCCCAAATCACATAGCACCAGTCCCCTATGGCTCCTCCTGCAGGTGGTGGGTCCACGGAAGGACGGCCTCATGGTTCCAAACGGGCCTGTTGGTCTCTCATAGGGGAATTGTGGTTCAGTTAAGTTTAAAGTCCTCATAATTCATCTTTGGTCCTCATGAACCACCTTCTGGTCGGTGGCTGTGTATAGACAACCGTAGCTGATACAAGGATGTTAAATAGACCTAAATTTTTTTCAGATTTTTTACAGTTAGTCTATCCAGAGCTTATCTCTCTAGGACCTTGGGAAACCATAGTCCTCTTAAACCACACCAGGGTTGGTTTTTCCAAAAGGTCAACATAAACCATAAAACCACGTATGTGTGTGTGTGCCTGTAGTAGACAGACACGGAGACACACATCTTACCATTGCAATTAACCTGACCTTGGCTTCCCCCTTTCCCCCTTCAAACACATCCATGTTCACTATCGCGGTCTAAATCTGAGCTGTCGTGCTGTCAGCGTCTCTCCTCCTCTCTCTTCCTCTCATCGCCTGTCAGTCAAAAAAAAAAAAAACGTTTCCTCTTTTACTCCCTCGCCCTGTTCCTGTCTGGTTGCCTGCTGCTGCCTCGTGTCATGTTTTTGGGGGGCTTGGTTGGCTTCTCCTTGTTCTATGTTCTTTCGCCCAAACCTACAGCTTGCTTGTTTTTTCGAAGTGTGGTTTTCAAGTTTAGCCGCCTCAAGTATTTCAAGTTTTGTCCTGGCCTTGTTCTTTTTGATGTTATTGTGTGATTTTGAACTGGAAGACTGTCGTTTTTTAAACCTGACATGAGGTGCTGTCACCAAATCGGAGCAAGGTGCCTTCGACTTGTATCTAGTCTCCGCTCAAGTCAGTAAATGCACTGTCTCTCCCCTCGTGCATTCTTTGCCATTTTGGCTGGAACCCTTCACTGTCCCATCTCTGCCTTTTTCTGCAATGTCCATGAAGTTACTAATATCTCAATTTGGCATTCTGTACAAGCTACTTTTGAAATAAGCTTGTACTCGCATATCAAATTACTTGGGCTCCTGCCATTTCCCACTAATGCATCCAGACAAAAAAGTGTATAATTACTATAACATGAGTTTCTGTGCCAAATGTTAAGGCTTCCTGTAGCTTGATATAATCGTAGCGTGCTAAAATATGAATGAGGACAGTGATAGTAAGTTACAGCCACAGTCGCATTTCTACTGTCGTATTGATGATTCAGCAAAAGCCTAACAAAACAGTGGTCTCTCATTTCCCCTGTCTGGCACTTTTCTCATAGTGGACCTGGTGTCACTGTTACTTAATGGTGCCATCAGGTTTCAACAAGCAATGGTACCGGGAAACACAATATTTATGGGCCTGAAGAGAATTGATTGACACATTTTTTAAATGCAAGGGCACTGGCCCGATATGAGAACGTTGCAAAGTTAATAGTGCATTGTTTGTGGTTGCTATCAGTCTGGTTTTTAACGTGCCGTGTGGTCCAAATGGCCTAATCTGCCCTGACATTTATAGAGACAAATGGCCATTTAGTGTAGATGAACTAAAAAAGTGTATTTAGGCTTCAATGTTCTCGCGACAAAATGTGGCCTCTGGAATCAGCCATAAGGGTATTCTGTTAGGAGTCTCAAGGTTTCACAAAGATTGTCGCAGGTAAGGCTTAATTGAATAGGATAACAATCATGTCCCCTGCTGGCCTCTTGTCCTTGTCTGTTGTCTCGGTACTTGTAATAGTCTTGTTGTAAAGTCTATCATGTTTGGTTTGTGATATTGAGAGTGCTGTTGTTTTTTTTTAAATATTTTATTGTGTGCCTTTTATTAGATTATGTTATGTGTATAATTGTACTTTAATTCCCTTCAGGAGGACACATAACAACTTTCCAGGGACTACAGATGAAAAATAGCTCTTAGGCTAATTCTGGCATATTTACATGTATAATGTATATTATAATAAATGTCCCCATAATAAATACATAAAAAAATACATTAAACAATGCCACATGTGCCTCTATTCAACAGTTCTCTTTTGATCATTACATTATTATTGTATGCTTATAACACAACAAGCTCAAAGTACATAATCACTATAGTCTCCTCATGCATTACCAGTCCGAACACATTGTCTTACATTGCGATAGGCCCATGTAGACGCGGCACACTGGCTGGACACTCCCATGCAGGCGCACTTGTTGCAGCCGCGCCGGTTCCCCCTGTGCAGGTTGTAAAAGCCCAGTTTACAGCGGTCACAGTTCTCCCCCTCCACGTTTTCCTGCGGGACACAGACGCTGAAGTTAATGTGCTGCCCTCAAAGTGACATTCGGCGCGCCAGGCCTGTTATTATTACAATGTTAATGCACGGACGATAATGATGACAGAGCTGGAAAGGTTAACACAGACCACTAGGCATAATCTGTGTGTCCAGAACCTTGCCCACTCAGACGGATACAAAGGCCTTTTTAGTGCTTTGTTTAATTGAAGGTACAAAACAGTAACCTTTTTAGTTTTTTCTTTTATAATTAATTTTCTTTCATTATTTTTTTCCTTCAATCCTTTATTCATTTTATCTGACAAGGGCATGCCAATATTTACCAATGTTGTGGAATTGTGAGAGGGCAATGCCATGCATGCAACAACACCAAAATCTCACAGTATGCCACTTTCACTGAAATTAACTCACGGTTCTATGGCTGCAACATAGTGGAAATTCTACTATTCACTCAAATTCACAAGCCTTTCGCACAATTATTCTTGTCATTCTCAAAATACTGATTATTTCTTCATGTCTGCTTGAAATTGAGCAAAAGCTTTTTACAATGACACATATCACAACGTTTCAATGAGTTTGTCAAAAGATCCAGTGTTGCATGAATTTTTCATCAAGATCCTGTATCGATGATGCGAGAGTGTGGTTAAAATGTAGACACTGCTTTTGGCAAATCCAGGGGTGATAATTTTGGAATTTATGCCCGTGCCATCGGGGGAAAACAAATCCATTGATGGAAAAACCTGGTCATTCAGGATGTTCAAGTCGTCAAGGTGATCTCATCCTTTGGGTACATAGTGTTGCTGAACCTTGACCTGGCCAACTGCAGCCACCCCAGATCAAAACAGTTAAATCCAGGAGGCAACTTTTTTTATTTGGTCCGTCAGTGTAAGATGATACTGCGGGATTTGTGAAGTGTTGGTGCGTCCTGGTTCCTGACTAACCAAATGTAGAATAAAAATGAAACCATCAAATTGGACGTTGAGTGGGGCAAAGTCAAAACTCTTTCTCTGTCATGTTTAAGTAAGCTCTCCATCGTCCTCGTGGATGTAACATGTGATGGCAGCGGTAGTGTGCGTCGTCAGCATCATGTTGGTCACACACACCTTGCACACACACGGAGACACACAGGGGTCCTCGTTGGTGCTTCCCTCTAAACTGCAGTTACAGTGCTGGCACGACGGGTAGTCTTTATAACCCACTGCACACCTAGGAGAAGAAATGGATTTAATCAGCATAATAAACACGAGAGCCCAGAGAATAGGTCCCTGGAACTAGAACAAGTGATGGCAGAATGATAGCCACAGGGTTAAGGTCCATTTACCAAACCGACCTGTCCCAAATAAAGGCCCTGAGATCAGCGGAAAACAGGTGACACGCATGTTCTGTATGTGGGGTGAGTCCCAAAGGAAATATGTTTACAAATAAGAGAGAGACAATTAGGTCAAGTAATTTGAAAACTGTGCTGGTGTCATCTAAAGGAAGGTTATTAAAAATGTTAAGAAGAGAGTGGATCTTACTTCGTATGACCCACGTGCAAGTTCAGACATTATATTATATTTTAAAATGGTTTAAGGATCAATTGTTTGGTTTAAGGGACATATAGCCAATTTATTTAACAGACCGCTCACTCTCCAAATGCATATCCCGAGTCTTTACAGGGACATCAGCGACATGTTCATAAACACATTTCCAAACTTTCAGGGTGAAATACTCAGGGTAATGTGAACCAGATAGTTCATACATCACAACAATACTCTGTCATTTAACACACAGTGCAAAGGCGTTTGCCCCACTAATGTCTGTTTTGAGAATATATCACAAAGCTAATTTTATTCTCCATTTGACCACAGTGCAGCGCCTGAAGTTCCGTCTTCGTATACTGACCTAGGTTTTAGCCAGCACTACCTTGAGGTTTTAACCTAAGCCTATAGTGCATATTTTAGGTTAATGTGGGCAACAGGGAAAAACCTCCAGACAGGAGGAGAATAAGCAAGCTCCACACAAAGAGAATAAACTCGACAGAAACGGGACCTTGGCAGAAGTGAAGGGATTAGGGAAACTGCTCGTGTGAGATATTGTGGAGGTAAAGTCAAAGAGGCCAGATACGTACAGAGTAGGAATAATGAACATGGTAAGAAACCACACAAAAGAAGGTATAGGAGAGGCGGAAGATATGTTTAGATGGAGGGAGATAATTGGTTTTGCTGACCCCAGTCCTGCCTTTTGTAGGCTATTACTTTCCAATACTTATCCAATCATGAGATATTGATTCTGCTACATTGTTTTGCCTCTTCCTATATTTTAAGGGTGCTGGAGAGGAGGATCCGGCCAATAGTCGAACCTCGGATTCAGGAGGAACAATGCGGTTTTCGTCCCGGTCGTGGAACACTGGACCAGCTCTATACCCTTCATCGGGTGCTCGAGGGTTTGTGGGAGTTCGCCCAACCAGTCCACATGTGTTTTGTGGATCTGGAGAAAGCGTTCGACCGTGTCCCTCGTGGTGCCCTGTGGGGGGTGCTCCGGGAGTATGGGGTCCGGGGCCCTCTATTAAGGGCTGTCCGTTCCCTGTATGACCGCAGCAGGAGTTTGGTTCGCATTGCCGGCAGTAAGTCAGACCTGTTCCCGGTGCGTGGGGGGGCTGCCCTTTGTGACCAGTTCTGTTCATTACCTATGGACAGAATTTCTAGGCGCAGCCAGGGGCCGGAGGGTGTCTGGTTTGGGAACCTCAGAATCTCATCTCTGCTGTTTGAAGACGATGTTGTTTTGTTGGCTTCATCAAATCAGGACCTTCAGCGCGCACTGGGGCGGTTTGCAGCCGAGTGTGAAGCGGCCGGGATGAGGATCAGCACCTCCAAATCTGAGGCCATGGTTCTCCACCGGAAAAAGGTGGTTTCCCCGCTTCAGGTCGGTGGGGAGTCCTTGCCCCAAGTGGAGGAGTTCAAGTATCTCTGGGTCGTGTTCACGAGTGAGGGACGGATGGAGCGTGAGATCGGTAGAAGGATCGGTGCGGCGTCAGCAGTGATGCGGTCGCTGTATCGGACTGTTGTGGTGAAGAGGGAGCTGAGTCAGGGGGCAAAGCTCTCGATTTACCGATCGATCTATGTTCCCACCCTCACCTATGGTCATGAGATTTGGGTAATGACCGAAAGGACAAGATCGCGAATACAAGCGGCCGAAATTAGTTTCCTTCGCAGGGTGGCTGGGCGCACCCTCCGAGATCGGGTGAGGAGCTCAGTTACCCGGGAGGAGCTCGGAGTCGAGTCGCTACTCCTTTACGTCGAAAGGAGCCAGCTGAGGTGGCTAGGGCATCTGTTCCGGATGCCTCCTGGTCGCCTCCCTCGGGAGGTGCTCCAGGCATGTCCCACTGGGAGGAGGTCTCGTGGAAGGCCCAGGAAACGCTGGTGGGACTATATCTCCGAGCTGGCCTGGTGTCGCCTCGGGGTCCCCCCAGAACAGCTGGAGGAGGTGTGCGTGGATCGGGAAGTCTGGGCATCTCTGCTTAGACTGCTGCCCCCGCGACCCGGCCCCGGATAAAGCGGAAGAAAATTGATGGATTTATTTTATAATTACATGTTGTAGCACACTGGCCATTATCAATTCAGCAACAATTTATATGCTGCCATTTCAATAACACAATAAATACTCTAGATAAAGTGGGGCATTAATTTTAATTCACACACTCACAGCTAAATGTACCTTACCATAAAAATGTATATATACTGTACATATGTTCACCTTGTTGCAAATACATTTACCCGTCAAAACACTGTTTATGTATTTCTTCATTTTCAACACGATTTACATTGTATGATTCTCACTGAAGACATTAAATTATGAATGAACACATGGGGTTTTGTAGAAATAGTGAATTTTTAAGTTAATCAAATTTTGGCAGTCCTCTTAGTCTTTTGGACAAAAATGCTTTCAGTTTTAGTCACGTTTTAGTCATAACTCAAAAGGTTTTAGTCAGTTTCATTATAAAATGTAATTAAAGTATTGGTATTTTTTAATCTTATTCTTTTACCTTTTATTTAACCAGGAAAGTCCCACTGAAATTAAGAATCTCTTTATCAGGAGAGTCCTGGCCTCCGGGGGGGAATCTGTTTTACATGTTTTTATGGGTAGGGGAAAGCAGAGTACCCGGAGGAAACCTAGGCAGACACTGGGAAAGGCGCGTCAACGTAATGATATTGTTACACTGTGTAGGAAACAAAAAATTAAAAAAACAGAGGATCCGCACAGCTTTCTTAGCTCCCAAGTAGCGATTTATTGATGATATAGCACCTAAGTGGTAACGTTTCGGGCTTTAGCCCTTCATCAGACCCATCAAAGCCCGAAACGTTACCACTTAGGTGCTATATCATCAATAAATCGCTACTTGGGAGCTAAGAAAGCTGTGCGGATCCTCTGTTTTTTTGTTTGTCTACTTATTCGGTCCGGCACGCTTTTTAGTTTAGTTTTTTTGGGATGTGCGTGTCTTCCTCCTTCGAAACAAAAAATTACTCAAATTCTTCAAAATGGCCAGTCTTTGTCCCTGGCATTTGCTCAATGAGCTTCATATGGTGGTCGTCACCTGAAATAGTTTAACAGTCTGTGACGTCCAAACCATTTCTGGTACCTCTTGAAGCCCATCTAGAAAATGTCATAGGCCAAGTGCAGCAATCAAAGCAAAGAATTTATGTCAACTTTCTTTTGTTTAAAACATAATTCCATATGTGTTCATTCATAAATTGACGGCTTCAGTGAGAATCTACAATGTAAATGGCCTTGAAATAAAAGAAAAATCAAAACATAAAAAAAGCGTTTCCAAACCTTTGATGTATGTTTTTAAATATCACCGCAAGTGTTGAGATGGAATGAAAGAATGAAGGATGAAGATGGAAAGCAATGACTGACCAAGGCCATGATACAAAAATACTGCGTAGTTTCCTTATTACCAAAAGAGGCTGATTACTGCACATACAAAACTAACAAGGTTACTATAGTAGTAGTAATCATAGTGGTAGTATATTGTCCTGTCCCCTTGTGTGCAGCGGATCCTGAGGTGTTGGCACAGCACATCTTACTGGTAACTTTCCTGGATGTACTTTCACTCTAATTGGAGCGGACAGCAGCTGAGAGGTTGAGCCCCCTGTCAGTGTGGCTCTGTGTCTGCGTATGGGTCTCACCTGTCACAGCGAAGGCCCCCAAAACCCTCCTTACACCGGCACGACCCCACCGGCCTCTCTGTCAATCAAAGGCAAGACAAAAAACAAAAAAAACACACACAGTCGTTTTAACAGCAGACAAGCTCGCAGTCGCTCTCTGGAGCTGATGAAATAGATTCACAAAGTACAAAGGAGGTTATAAATATCAACACATAAAAATAGTTGTTTTTGATATCAGCCTCGGAGAAAACGTATAACAAAGGGAAGCTAATATGAGAGGAGCAAATATGTATAAGCTGTGTACCAAGAGTGGCCTGGGTTACATCCGGGACACACCACTGGCTGAGTGAGCCCACTGAGTCACATGAGCAGGGGACGCAGGGATTGTCCTCCTCCGGATCAACCTGTGCGGGACAAAAAGGATCTTCTTTATTTAGATCATCTGTGGTTTTAAGTTTGGAGTTTTTTCTGGTTTACATCCATTTTGGTCTATTTTTCTTAAGACACTGTTTTGTCCTGATTCGATCTTATGACAACTCAAGAACATTCCAAAATAAAGAAAATCATATTAAAAATCTACAGTATGCCAATGGAATTTACCAACACATGCACTCAAGCATTAATGAATCTGTATTTGAAATAGACTGTAATATTTTGTATTTGTGTATTAACATCCACACAAAGTCCCAGCAAGGGTTCAGCTTTACCCAAATCTAAAATGTTACAGCCTAAAGGCAAGTGTAACGCCTCATTAAAAAATAATAAAAAAAGCTTTTCGATTTGGGTAAAGCCAAACCAGAAAAAATGTGCTCAGTTCAGGTGGGGGTTAAGAGCTTAACACATGGAGATATGCGACACTAAAACCCATGGCTGGATGACTGGTGACTTTACTTTTGAGTCATCATTTTGCTGAATTGAATACTTCTGCACTAAAACAAGGTCAAATATATTTAGAATTCTAGAAAGAGAAAGTCTTCCACCGTGCCTTACCCCGTCCGGTCGGTAGAAGCCGCGGGCGCATCCCTGACAGTTGACGCCGTCGGTGTTGTCGCGGCAGCCCACGCAGACTCCGCCCCCTCTGTACTCTCCGTGAGTGTCCAGGCTCAGGGACAGGTCTGCCACAGTCTGGTTATAGTAGCACTCCTCTGCTTTACCGTGGCAGTTGCACTCTGAGTAAACAAACAGCACAAGGCGAGCTGCCGTGCGTTTGATAGCATTCTTCAGTCCTGCCTACGTTGTTTTCTTCATGGGTTCTCTAATCCACTTATTTCCTCTCAAAACTGGCTGTAAAGTCTCCACTGTGACCAAAGGCTTCAAAGCTCAGTGTGGGTGTCTCTTTGTTTTTTGCATATTCTTCCTTACAAATACAACACAACCCAAAGTTTGATTCAGAGTTCAAGGCCAATGCTACACTACGCTTTTATTTACATGAGAATTGAAAGCTATTCTGTGTAACGTTAGTTTCTCCTGGTTGAACAGTATATAGTGCATGTAAGCTTCTCTCCCAGAGCAATTGTTCACAGTCTATTTGTATAAACCTGCAGCATGTTTTATGGCTGGGCCTCGTTTATCACGGCACAGCAGAGGCAGCACTTATCAGCCCGTGTGTGACTGGGAGCCCTGTGGGGAGGTGTAACCCAGGGAAGTGTAATGATGATTATATGTTGTAACCTCAGTTTTATGGCGACAGTGGAGCGCCGCTCACCTCCGCACCAGGCGCCCGAGGTTAATGGATGTTCGGGGCACCACTCAAGGATTCATAAAGTGCTTTATCATAGGCTCATGGGGCTGTGATGAGAAATGCATAAATGTGGAGCGCCAAGACCCGGCTGTACTCTTGAACATATTTAAATGGACAAAATAAAACAATAGATGGATTTACATGTTTAGTCCTAATATATAAGTAAATGTGCGCACATCTTAGATGGAGGGAAAGAACAATTTGAAAAAAATACTTAATTGAGGCTGACCTGCTAATTTAAAGCAGAGATAAGTAACTCATGCCCCTAGAGGTCATAAGCGCCACTGCAAGTATCGTAGCATGCAGCGTTTTTTACTCATTAATTAATAAATACTACGCTGACAGAAAAGATAAAGGGGGAGAGGGATATTGTATATATAATTTTTACTCAAACTTGGCTGTAAATACTCTTTGTCAAAATCTGCCTCCTCACATACCAGTGTGTCCATGGAACAGCCCCGTCATACCTCACTAAGCTTGTTACCCCACACACCACCACAAGGCGCTTACGGTCCACTTCCACCCACACTCTTCACCTGCCCGTGACCAAGCTCTCCACAATGGGAGATGGGGCCTTTAGGGCAGTTGCCCCTAGACTCTGGAACGCCCTGCCAGAGTCCCTGAGGGCTCGCCAGAGTGTTGAGGCCTTTAAAAAAGGCCCGAAAACACATTTATTTAAAAAGGCCTTTTAGTCTGTTAAAGTTTCTACGTAGCCTTGTTTTACTGTGTCAATGTTCATTTTGTTTTGATCTGATTTTATTCAACTGTTGCAGCACTTTGAGGTTTCTTTGAAATGTAAAGTGCAATATAAATAAAATGTATTATTATTATTATTATTATGTATTTGTCTGGCAGAAATTGTCCTCATTGTGCCTTTATCTGCACAAACCCGTGTGTGCTCTGAATCAGCCACAAATCTCTTAACAGTACGATGATTACGCTTAAACCTTTTTTTGAAATATTGTAGGTTTTCATACCTTTCCCATATTGCTTGAAAATTGATTAATAATGGTTAACGCCCTTTATCAGTAGTTTTACCCTCAACTCAGCTGACAACTAATTATCAAAGCTGTCGGAGATTGATGTCATTGATTCAAAGAGCCCTGAGACCCTGAGTTTAATTGAAAATTACTTTTTTTACCTTTACGGCACTGAAATACAAATTTGCATAATAATTAAGAAGGGGAGATGAAAGACCCCCCAATCATACCATTACAACTTCTATTACCCCCACAGGGACTACGAAAAGGATTTTTTAAGGTAAACAAGTTACTAAGCACTGCTTTAAGATACATGATGCAAAATGTACTTTGAACCATGCTATAAGGTTGTTTGTCAGAATAAATTGCATTATAAATTAAGCTGACATGGTCTGCAGTTACAGGGATTGTCTTACTCTCACAGACATGTCGGATGATGTAGGTCCCTGCCATCCAGGGCTGCTGATTATATCCCGGACAGCACTGATCACAGCTCTCTCCACACGTGTTGTGTTCACATTCACAACTGAATTTCTGCAGAAAGACACAGTCATAACAACGGTTAGAATCAAACCTCAGATAAAAAGTGTGATTTATTTTACAAATGAAAATACCTCAGTCATCCTCATATTAAAGAAACCTCCCAGTCCTGATGACTCCTAAATGGTTGACCTTTGTTGGCAATGCTTACACATGAAAGTGGGGTAGTTTCTTCAAAATACATGCAAAGGTATTCTTCTTAACCTCCCACAGACTAAAACAGATCATTCGCATAAAAATGTGACTGAATACTAAGTTTAATTCCAGGCTGTGCCTTTCTGTGCATATACTTGTGCCAATGACCATAAAAATAACAAAAAACAAGATCATAAGCTTGTTCTAAAAAATTGAAAATTAAACCACTTTGCCACAACACTTTCTTTTCTATACTGCTTTAAACAGGTTGACGTTATTACTGTAGTATTGGAGCAATTAACTGCAAAAAATGCTTATCTCTTTCTTGTTAGGCCATTTTAAAGTACATCATGATAAATGATGGAATGCGAACAAAACACAAAACGACAATATCAGCACATTCGAATCAAAGAGAACATGACTTGCTACAAACAGGTAATGGCCACTATGCTTGACCTATTGAAAATCTATCATGCCAGGCTGTATTCACGTGCTGCCAAGTGTAATGAAAGCACTGGGTTTGCTCTCCTGATCGTCGGCCAGTAGCAAATGGGTTCACTACTTCTCCCCCAGGAGCCGAATAAATTCAAAAACTGAACAGCGGACGCAGCTGGAAACGTGCCAACGGTAGTTCAGTAATTCAATTTAGGAGTCTGTGTAAATTGGTTGATGGTTGCTGTTGTGTGGGGAGGGGGCCTTGCAAGCGTAGTACAATAGCTGAAGCGAGAGCCAAGTTTGTATCCACAGAGGAGTGAGGGAGTTTGGGCTTTTATCTCAGACGCGGCTCTGCAGTACTGTGGCTCCGGGCTGCCTTTGTGCTGAGCCTGCACTACAACAACAAATACCGAAGAGGAGATCATCAACAAATCATCCCACAGGTCCCCCACCTTCTCCACTGTCTGAAACTCGGCCCGAACTGAACTACGCCAGTCTGCAAACTTGTTCCAAGTGAAAGTAGCTAAATGTCAGCTGGGATATGCTGTATGTAGGTTGCAAAAAAGTGCTAACGACGTGCTAATATCAGGGAAAAGTGTTTGCACATACAGTATGACCTATATTTCATGTGGGTGTTAAAATGCATAAAACATCGTACTTGAATTATATGTTGACATGTGTGCATGTTAGATTTACTGGCCACTTGTACCCTGAAGTGTATAGAGCCAAAGAACTTAACAAGAACATCTTTTGATACGCATGACTATAATGAATTGTTGAAAATAAAGTACCGTATTTCCGGACTATAAGTCGCACCAGCCAAAAAATGCAAATTGAAGAAGAAGAAAACATATACAAGTCGCTCCGGAGTATAAGTCGCAACTACCTGGGCATGGAGGCGTAACTGCAGCGATGACAAGCCTCTCTCGGCAGCACGTTGTTCAAGCACCCATTTGTGAACTCGTTCCTCTACCTTTTGGCCCGCGATAGTCTTTTTTTAATTCTCTTCATTGCGGTAAGAGTAACCTCCGCTTTTCGCCAATTCCTCACAAATTTCTCGCTCACTCCAAACTTCCATTCTGCTGCTCAGTTTCTGGTTTTCAGTGGTACAGGAGTAGCAGATACCGGTACACAAGCCTAGAGCGCCCTCTAGCAGGTGTCATTGTGAAAATAGCATACATGTGGAATCATATATTTTGATATACAAGTCGCACCTGAGTATAAGTCGCACCCCCAGTCAAACTGTGAAAAAAAGTGCGACTTATAGTTCGGAAAATACGGTACTTCAATTGAATTAATGCTAGATACTGAGATTTCCTTTTGAGGGCTCGATTTCATGAGTGAGGAGTACCTAGCTGCAGGTTTTTGAGAGTGAAACTGGAGCGCCTTGAGGAAAACCATCCAGAAACATGGAGAATATGCCAACACCACACGGTGAGTCCAGATTGAGACCCCTCTATATTATTTACAGGTGAAACTCGGAAAATTAGAATATCATTGAAATTTTTTTTTTTTTTCCGTAATTCAACTTAAAATGTGAAACTAATATATGATATAGACTCATGGCATGCAAAGTGACATATGTCAAGCCTTTGTTTTAATTTTGATGATTTTGAAAATTAGAATATTATATGAAATCAATGAAAATAATATTTTAAATAGGGAAATGTCGGTCCTTTGAAAACTATAATCACTATAAGCACTTAGAACTTGGTTTGGGCCTTTTGCTTGAATGACTGCCTTAATGCGGTTGTGTGGCATGGATGCTCTCAGCCTGTGGCATTGCTGAGGTGTTATGGAAGACCTGGATGCTTCAATAGCTCCTTCAGCTCCTCTGTATTGTTCGGTCTCATGTCTCTCATCTTTCTTTTGGCAGTGCCCCATAGCTTCTCTATGGGGTTCAGCTCAGGCGAGTTTGCTGGTCAATCAAGCACCGTAATCCGATGGTCATTGAACCAGGTTTTGGTACTTCAGGCAGTGTGGGCTGGTGCCAAGTCCTGCTGGAAAATGAAGTCAGCGTCTTCATAAAGCTTGTCTGCTGAAGGAAGCATGAAGTCTCTAAAATCTCCAGGTAGACGGATGCGTTGACTCTGGACTTGATAAAGCACATGGACCAACACCAGCAGAAGACATGGCTCCCCAAATCCTCACAGACTGTGGAAACTTCACACTGGCCTTCAAGCATCTTGGATTGTGTGCTTCTCCTTTCGTCCTGCAGACTCTGGGACCTTGGTTTCCAAATGAGATGCAAAATTTGCTCTAATCAGAAAAAAACTTTGGACCATTGAGCAACAGACCAGGTCTTTCGTTCTTTAGCCCACACAAGACACTTCTGACGTTGTTTGTAGTTCAGGAGCGGCTTAAGAGGAATATGACATCTGAAGTCCATTAAGGATCTATCTGCTCTGTTGTAATGAGTCTATATCATAAATTAGTTTCACATTTTAAATTGAATTTTCTGTTGAATGATATTCTAATTTTCCAAGTTTCACCTGTATACACGGGGATATCAGTCTGGGCAGGACGGCCGCTTTTGCCCAAGCTGCCAAACTCAAATGGATCTATGCAATCAGATTCTGCATTTGCAGTCACGTGTTCTTCGCGAGCAGCATCACTCCTGAGAGCGCGAAAGTCCCCTCAACAACAATCTACGGATGGCGCACAGGAGAGCCGAGAGCTTTTTTCCAATCGCCGGTAAATGATCAAAAACACTGTGACAGTAGGGAAGTTTTGTGATTCATAATCCTGCTCGAATATTAACACAGAACTGCTAATAACATCACAAGAACAACATAAGCCCGTCATACCTCTAGAATCAGGGTGGGCGATAGTAGCAGCAAATCAGGACTAACCCTCTATCTAATCTATGTACAGCTTGTATAATGACAAATAAAGCACTATACCATCTACAGGGCAAAAACATATTATAATAATATCTTACACGTGTAATGCGCTTTACAAGCCTGTATTACCAAGTTTCTCAAAGCGCTACACTGTCGTCATTATTTATTCACTCCAGACTCGGTGGTGGTAAGCCACAGCTGCCCTGGGGTAGACTGACAGAAGCAAGGCAACCAGTCTGTGCCATCGGCCCCTCCGACCACCACCAACCACTCACGTCATTGACCCCAGGCTTCCTGGTGTTACAACATGATCTCCCATCCAAGTACCGACCAGGCCCTTTCCTGCTTAGCTTCCAAGGTCTGATGGGATTGGGCATTGCAAAGGCGGTATGGCCATTCAAATTCAAATACAGTGTTGTTAGTTTTATACTTGTTGCAAGTATTCTTTTGAACTTTTTTATTTGTTGCATTTGGAGAGGAAAACCTTTAGTGGCTCTCACAACAAGGCTATTTTTGAGATGACCGTGACACTCGACTTTGAGAATAGCTGCCTTCGAGTACAGACCCACTCGAGCCTAAAAACTAAATGCTCCTGTTCTCTCACCGGCGGTGCCTCTCATCGCCTGTGACATCATCACCGAGGGACCAGATCCGAGTGTCAGGTCTGAGGTAGTCTTGGCTCTTCAGCCTGGGGACATGTAAAGGACACAATGCTTTCTCTCCCTCTCTCCCTGTGTTTCGAGTGTGAAAGCCCAGGTAGAGAAAGGGGGAGATCAGGTGTCTCGAATCAAGCGCCCCTCTGTTTGAAGTGACATCTGAGACAGTGCTTCTCCGTGTCACCTGTATCCCTGGCAGACACTCACACACACATACACACATACACGTCTGTAACCAGGCGAGGATAAAAAGCTCTTGCCCTAGGCTCGCCTTTGAAAGGGGGAAGCATTCCATTACCACTGTAGTGTAGCTACAGAGAGGGGAAGATGGAGAAAATACTGGTTAGAATTGGTACCTTAGTTTGAGCGTCAAGGGGGCAGGCTTTGGCGTGGCCATAGCAGATGCACATGCCTCCAACTGAGATGTCCTTAATGGAGTAGTAGTACTGAAAGAGAAGGAGAACATGTTGGTTTCCAGTAGGTACTCACAATAAAAATTGCAATCTGAATAGTTGCAAATAGTAAAGGATGCAATTATTTGAGTCATTTTTTCAGTTAAACCTTTTTATATTTCAATCTTAATCTTGCAAATGTTGTTTTAATTGTGTAATCGCCTAATGCCTATAAAGTTGTGCTCAAAAGTTTATATACCCTTGATTTTTTTGACTATTTTTCACTCATAGTGGTTGTGTGAAGCCTTTTGTGGTGAAGAAAAAAAAGGGAGTTTGCTTTTTTAAAATATAATTAAAAAAGAAAGTACCAAAAATGACCCTGATCAAAAGTCTATGATCAAGAGGAATGGGCCGCTTTACCATTAGATTATCTACAGAACCTTCTCCACAACTACCACAAAAGACTCCAAGCTCTCATTGATGCTAAAGGGGGAAATACACAGAACGGGGGTATGTAAAATTTCATTCGCCACAGTCTATTGAGGTTTTAAAACTAAAGACCTACCTATTTTGTACGGTAATATGTGTTGTGTTTTTTTAGTGCTGATATGTTTTTTGTTTTTATCTGTAGCGATGGTAGCACTTTGACATGTGTTTTCATGTGTAAAGTGCAATACAAATAAAATGTAAAGCTGAAGGAAGAGGCCTATTTTACATTCACAAGTTGTGCAATTAACCATGGGCCATGTAAAAATACAGTGCAGAGATATGATGATTCTGTGAAAAGTCTTGTCGGCTGAAGCGCGGTAGTGCGTACTTTATTTGAAAGCCATGATATAATAAAGCCTTTAGAAAGACAGGGTGTTGAGGGTTTTTTATTGTCTGTGGGTACATTTACCCTTTTTGAGATTTTAACCTGACAGACAATTACCTACATTTTTTTGATCTACAAGGAGCACCTGTCCAGCACAATTTATACATGATGTACAACACAAGTATCCACACAGAGCTTCTTTCAAAGACTAGAATATTTCTTTGTTTTGTGTTGAATGTGTCAAAAAGTAATTTGTGTTGCACAGAAAAATAGGTACACAATAATAATTAATTTGTTAAGCACATAAAGCTGAAAGAACGACCAAAACAACTCCACATCATGCAGTCATTTGCTCATGGTACGGAGTCTAGATCTTGAAATTATATCCACAACCCACCACTTGAGAACTTGCTTTTTGCCATTGTAAAGACTGAAGACTGTAATTAATCTTTTGATAAATGACAATGGTTGGTGCATTACAAAAATGTTACTACACAGACAGCCATTCCCACTCCAAATATGAATTAGTTTACCAAAAAACTTAGATATCTTAGCCTCTGTAAATGAATCTGTGGAGTTCCTTATACTTGACTGAAAACAATGGCAGGAAAAAACTTGTCCGATGTAAACGCGTTTGTTTGTCTCACCCTCCTCGTCACAATGGAATCGGTCTCCTTGGGGTCTCTCAGGGTCAGGGTCATGAGGTCGGCGTTGAGGGTCCTGATTCGCTGCAGCACCATGCGGATGTAGCGCGCAGAGGTGAAGTTCAGCAGCTTGGGGGAAGGGTCATCAGCGCTGGGACGTCCGTTGATCAATGAGGTGTGGATCTATACAAAGAGCGACAAATTAATAACGACAGAGAAGGGGTTACGGCAAGCCCAGGTGCCACAACAGACTGCGCCGAAGTGCCATTAGGGTCCCACAGGAAGGGGAATACTGAGCGGGAGAAATCTATACACAACCAGCGGTTGTGTTTACCAGTGAATTTAGTAAGCTGTTGACTTCCTGTGTCATTTGTGAAGCATTTTCATACAGCAAGATTAAAAGGTGCTTTGTTAAATTGTTGATCAAGGTAAAATAATGGTTGCTAACTATACTGTATATGAAAAAACCTGTTATCCTGTACAAAATTAACATACATTTTGTGGTGCAGTGCTTAAACATTTGCCCACCTACCTAAGGGACATGGTTAGAACCTGATACTGACTTTCACACACTGTGCCTTCCTAGTACTGGAGTATTACTACTATAAGCTACTATTGTTGCCTAATGACTACAGTAAGTAGCAGCTAATACCTATTCTATAGGCCTATAACGGTATCGGTCAAAAAATTGTGATCTCGCATTCGGCCCACAGGAGCGCGCCATTGTGGAGGTTGAGTTATTATATTTACGTTAGCTATACCGCTAAACAGAAGCGTTTGAAGTAAGAAAAGGGTAAACAGTTGCTGTAGCACTTTGGACCAAAAAATACACCAAAACCTACGTTTCTATAGCTTTACTCTATCACTTTTACCTTTTGGTTTTGGCTTTTGGTTAGCTACAAGGCTACAGTTCATTCCTCACCCGTATGTGCTTTTTATTCTCCGTTAATATAAATTTCCAACTCCTATGTTTGGAAGATTCAATCTTCTGTAAAATCACCGTAAGCCCTTGGCGTCAAATCATTAGAGACACTTACAGGAACAAGCAATTAGCATAGCAATTAGCTTCAGCCGTCTCAATGGGGACAGTTCCATCTCAAGTAAACAGGGGTGGGTAGGGGGGGCAGGGTGATTAAACATGTGAAACATGACTTATTATCTTGATGCATTGAGACCTTTTGAATAATTTTAAGAAATTACTAATGTGCAAAACCAATTAAATGCATGATAGCATCGCATGTGTTAATTTTACGAAGACCCCCCGAAACTGAAATTTTGAACACTTCCACAACGTTGTAATCAGGCACACCTGTCTCCACTGGCAAATGAAGGAATGCATTGACCTATTTCAATAAAGAGCAAACTTTCCTCTGTAAAAACTAATTTAAGCTGTTTTAGTGTATATACAATAACTTGATCTAAAAAAAATAATCCTGATTTATCATTAACTTTTTGCATTTATCTTTTTTTTTTCCAAGAAATGTTTTCAGAAGCCATGTGTTTCATGTTGATGAGACAATATGATATGCTTGCTTTCTCGCCATTTCAGTAAGTAGGCTTAGAAGTGTGTGACAAAGTAGGTTTTAGGTTACTTTGTCCCATTAATTTCTTTTGACACGTTAGTTATAAGTTTATGTATTCATTGTTTCATAGTTATAATTTTTGCAATATCCAAACTTTGTTTTGTTTATTTGTTCAGTTAAAGCATCACAGCCCATGTGCAAGAGGGGGGGAACTAGTTTCAAGTTTCTTGTGTTTTGTATTTTTGTGTTAACATATGTCTAAGTTTAAACATATATTTTGAGGGTTGAAGTAACCGGGGGGAATGGGAAGTGTTTATAGAAAAAACGTACTCGTCAAAACACAGTGTTTTAAAAGGTGTCTTGCAATCAGTCTGGGGAGCCATGTAGCTGGGTACATGTGGTATGTTTCCTGAGTTCAGTTAAGTTCTGTTTGTTTGATTCTGTTAAGCATTTTTTGTACATATGTAAAGTTTGATTTTGCCACATTTACACGGTGAAATAAATTTCGGCTACAATGGGAACCTTTGAGTCTGCCTCCTACTTGACCACATTGGCCAGCTTCCCCACAAAGTGGGGGCACAATCAGTAGTCTGCTGCCAGTGCCATGTACAACAGTCTAATTTTTTATTTAAAAAAAGTGGAATAAAGACATTTTATTCATTCATTTTGCAGGAACAGTGCATAGTAATAAGATGCCAACCCAAACCAAGTGCGTATCATACTGTGTGCATGTAACGATAGCCCACACCTGCTATTAGTGGATCGCCGTGTCGTCACGTCCGAGGCACTGGTGGGCAACGCAAAAGTATAAAATAGATAAGAGTTAATAGTATAATAATACTATGGTGGGTCAAAAACAGAGCATTTCTTCTGTGAAAAGATCGGCGCTGTAAAATGTCTGTGATTTAAATAAACCGCTCGGAAAAATCACCTTTTTGCCCACCAGTCACCAAAACATCCAGTGTAAATAAACAATAACCCTATTGGTCCTGAAAATGAAACTGGTTTTAAATTCTTCTCATTTATTTCATATTACAATTGGCTGTTAAAGGAAACAACTGGAGGGTCCAATATTGGGGGCCTGACTGTCATGCCCCACTTGGCATGCAGAATCAGAATCAGAATAGGTTTTGATGCCATTGTTATGAACAGGTTCACAACTAGGAATTTTATTCTGTATGTTTGCACAGGTGCGCCAAACGCACCAGGGCGACCGTTACATGGTGCCCTTTTTTGTTGAAATTCGATAATCACAAGAAAGCAATAAAGCAAAGCACATTCATACACAAAATATACACAGTTTGGATAATACACATTACGTGTGGGAAAACACGCTGGAAATGTTTCTTTGGTACGAATGGGAGAAGTGGTGGGGGCTCGAGATGAGTGAGGGAGGCGGGTCCTTACAAAATGTGAAAATGAGTTGGATGCAAAAACGCCATTTCTCTGGTCAGATTTTGGCAGCATGGAGAGTCAGTAAGCAACATATGACAGTATGATTCGGCTAGATGTAATGTAAGTTGCTCTTAACCGACAATGAGCAACAGAATAACCATACTGCAACTTGCGTGGGTGTGTCTTTGTGTCCATATCCAAGCTGTTTCTCTAAGGTGGCCAGGTAAACTTTTGGCTAAAAACAAAGCCGAAAAAAATAAAAATGCTTCTTGAAGTAATTGAGTGAGTGAGGAGGCACTTGTTGGGTGTGACTGCTGTTGTGAGCAGACACAGAGGTAGAGAGAGCGGATGTAGGAGAGTAAAGTAAACAGTGTTTGGAGGAGAGGATGAGTGAGATAAAAAATACAACACAAAAGATGAAAAAAGAGTGAGAGTGGATAGAGGAGAAGAGAAAGTAATGGGAGAGAGGGGGATGAGCGGGGACGACACAGTGCCGGCGATTCATTAGAGTTTGACTGTGATCAGAGTGTGCTGCAGAGCTGTCACACACACACAGAATCACACACAGATCCACAGTACAAAGTAAGGGCCTGGGGTAGTTTCTGTGGGAGGGCAAGAGGAGGAAGCCACTGTGGAAGAGAGAGCAGTGAAGTAATGATGAGACAATTCACATTAACCAAAAAATATTGATATTGTTTATTTTAAAACAAAACAAACTATAAGCCTGACAACACACTTGGTTTACCCATTGACTGATGTCATAAAATGTGTATCTTTTCATTATTATTACTCATTCACTCCATTGACACAAATGCACATGGCATCTCTTTGTGGCTGGACATTTTAATAACTGCGAAGTATCAGGGGCAGAGGTGGCAGAGCAGTTGGAGATGCTAAATTCCGTAGGTTATCAATAATTGCCACACATTTTGTGTTAGTAGTTGACTGATGTTCATCCATACTTGCACTTAAAAGTATCATGCTTTAGTTAGACTTTTTTGGAATGCCTTCACCTTCGCCTTACATTTCTCACCATACTACGTTTGTAAATAATGGGCACCGACTGGGGAAAGCATAAATCGGTGCCTTTGCATTCCGCCCCCCCCCCCCCCCCCCCCCCCCCCCTTCTCATCCACTCAACCAATCCCACCCACCCAGCGACTGAAATGGACCCATCTCGCTGCAGCTCTTGACATCTCCTGCCAACACCCCCTCATCCACAGCTCAAAAACATGGCTGCCGCTCCAATAATTAGAAGATCTGCTCGACTCGTGCACGGACAGTTTGTTTTTCTCTTCATTAATGTCAGTTAGAAAGCCGACTTGGTGCGCGGGTTTCTTATGGGAGCAATCACAAACGCAGCTGATCAAAGAGGCTTAACAGTAAACAGCAACGCGACTGTGTGGCTTATGTAAACAAGCATCTTCAATGCAACGTTCAAAATTTGGTATGAGAAAGAGATCTGGAAAATGATTAAGATTTTTGAAATAAAAGTAATTGGAAATGTAGAAAAGGCTTTAAAAGAAAAAGTGAGGTAATATTGCACGAGCCATGTTACCTCTCCGTTTTCTAAAGGGTGTATCTTGGAGTAGAATGAGGTGCAGATGACTTCATCGTCCCGTCTGTAGGAGGGGGGGCCCGTTCGCGGGGTGATGTTGAAACGCGTCAGGCACTCGGTGTCCGTCATGGCATGGTACTGCCATGGTTCAAAGGTCACGCCATCGATTGAACGCTCCAGGACCCAGTTTCCTGGGGGACGCAAAAATATTGGAAAAGTGTAAAAATGCATTGATCAGCAGCTTGAAAATGTGTGATGCTTTGAACGATCATGCACTGTAATGTCATAGGTCAGTCTAATAAAATACAATAAAAAACATTCTGTTTTAGAACGATTGACAAAAAAATTTAAGGAAATTATATTGTTAGAAGACAAGGAAATACAGCTTTTGAGTATATGGCTGCCCAGTATATCGAATGCTTATATCTATAGAAAAAAGCAACAATATATTGCAAAAACACTAATGTTTTCCATTTGACTGAAACGGACTAAACATCATTGATGTTCAGTTCCATTCTAAACTTTTTTGGTCCTAAATAAGTGCTTTGGACTCATTTTGATAAAAAAAAAAAAATTGCATGTCTGTAATTTTAGTTTTGAATTTATTGCAATACATTATGTACAAAATAGTTATTTTAATATTGCATACTGTTATTGATATTCAAGACTGTTACTATCACATTTGTTCTCATATTGTGCAGCCCTAATTTTAAATAAATGCACATAAACTCATCAGAAACACCAGACTTGCAGTTAGTGCTGAGCGTTACCTGGGCGAGGGGAGTTGGCTGCTTTCACGATGACATAGGCAACCTGGAAAACCTGCAAAAATGTAAAAACAAAACATATCGTTATTTGTGAATATGGTCTCAATTTATATGGCGCTTTTCTGCCTTCATTAGGCCCAAAAGCGCTTTACAGCAAAGAACCACTCACCCATTCACACGCTCATTCATACACCAATGTATGCAGACACCGGAGGCAAGGAGAGTGAAGTGTCTTGCCCAAGGACACAACGACAGAGCTGGCTTTCGAACCCCCAACCTTCGGATCCTGAGACGACCCGCTCTACCACCGACATTTACCTCTAAACGAAATTGGCTTTTCCGCGAGGATGAAAACGCAACAAAAATGTGACAAAAAAAAAAACGAAAACAAAAAAACACAACAAAAAAGAAACGAAAAAAGCGATGAAAAAGCAACAAAGTCACAAAAGAGCGACATAAAAGTTACTAAAGAGCGACAAAGACGCAACAAAAGAGCAACAAAAAACACTATATGGATAAACACCACAGATATCAAAATAAATACCGCAAATAGCATCAGAAAACTGGCGATACTAACTTGTACTAACTTCTCAATAATAACTTGAATCGTATTCAGTGTAACACAATCCCAATCTCTGTTTACCTCAGCAATGATTTGTGGATTTCTTATGACCTTATGAATTTTTTTTAAGATAAAAAATAATAATAATAGTTTAACATTTCAAAACAATTCTTGCTTGTTGCCTGTATTTGATAGACATAATTATGAAGAACATTGTCTAATTGAAAAGGAACATTCATTATGGTCCATTTAGAATCAATTAAAAACCTACAGTTTTAATGGTCACTAGGCTACAGATGTAACAGTAGAAAAATCTATGTTCACAGTTCACCTGTTCACTTATAAAGACAGCAATTTACTGCCAAATGAGACGTTTGAATTCTGATTATAAATAGTGTTCAGACAAATTGGAGGCTAAGGGTAGAGACAAATCCTGCAGCTATGCTAAATAATTAGGCGGCTAAAGGTTAAGCAATGCAAAGTGGTCTGTTAGCTAGTGCCACGATGATCATTAAGAGGTATTTTGCCACGGGAAGAGAGAGTGAATGAATGTTTGAAATATAACTCGGATAGGGCAGAAAAAAAAATATATATATATATACATACTTTTTCTTACAGGCAATTTTAACCAAGAGCAGAGAGAAAAGGGGAGTGGGAGAGAAAGTGAGAGGACTAGGCTATTCTGGACATTATGATGAAAACCTGAAAACCCCCTCTTAGTCCACAAACACTGTCAAGTGTAGAATTCATCAAACTGATCTGCAGCACAACAGGGGGAAATAATCAAAAGAATATTTTCAAAAGCAAATATATGGCTATTACCAGTCACGCCTGTGCTGATGAAACACCAACTCCTTGTGACTTGCTTCTCGCTACATGTCAGCTAGCTCCACATCTATTTACCAGCTTTGCACTTTCTTGCGGGACTGTTACATTGCATCGTTTGTTTGGTTTTGTATCTTTTTTTTTTTTTGTCGGCAAAGTTACAAGGAGAAAAAAAACATCTTCCTCTCATCTCCAGCTTATCAAAAGGTTTGATTTGACACATCCTCGCAGACACACCCTCAGCATTCACACTACCGTGGGTTAGTTAGCCGTGTAGCGCTATGTTTAGCTCGCTCGGCGCTGACTGGCTGTCCCCCAGAGCTGTCACTACGAGCCGGAGCCTCTCCCGCTCACGCATGCATGCGGGAGAATACAGCCAACAGTAAGGCTTTGTGGGGACTTTGAATGAGCACTATAAGGTTACCCGCTCTCTTGGCTATACTCTTCTCCCCCTGTTCCTAATTGGTGCTGTGTGACACTGTCTTTTTCCTACGTAGCGAAAAGAGGTGGGCAGTAGATGTGAGGTATATTTGACCAACAATGAGACACACACTGGGATTCTGTCCATCTGTGGCGCTAACAGCCATCTATCAGGCAAATAGTATTCAGAATGGGATAAAAACGTATGCAGCAAGTATAGGCCTATCTACAGCTTAGGATCAGATACAAAATTACAGGGGTTTTATGCTAGAGGTGCGGCAAATTTATCGGTAGAACGCCCCTCCGTGCGCCATGCTCTTGGCGAATTATTTTCCGAGTGCGCCTTAACCACTTGTGAGAGGGCGTCACGAGAGGAGGACTGCTCTGATGGGAGCACCGTTGACATTCATTTCCTCGTTTACATCGTGCTGCCTTGTGTTCTTCCTTAAGCCTTAGGCTCTCACAGGTCAAACTAAAAACTTAATTTACCCCATCGTAAGCTAATGTAAGCCACTAAACAGGTGCGCATGGGCGGTGACCCACGAACTGCCATATAAATGTGCGGTTCCGTTTTTTTCGCTCGCTCTCGCTGCCTCCACATCAATAAACGGGGACACGGTCCAGACCTGTCCTCCAAAAAGACCCTCTGCTTTGCCTTATTCTCCACATCACATCGGTCGGTTACATTGGTGGCAGCGGTGCTGCCGTCGCCACCCTTTCCGGTGGTGGCGGCAGTTTGGACGGACTTAATTAGGGGTACGCATGGGCTAGGCTACTAGCTAGCGGTACACCGTGGTGTGCGTGGCTGTGTCGTTTCGACGGGGTGCAGTTCTCCCCCACATAAACATGGAATCCAGGACATGTGTTTGAGAGGAGCGTGGAGCATGGCTGTTCTGATTGCCACTGGACGACCGGACTTTGGGCACGCCTTGGCCGGGAAGCGGTGTGAGTGTCTGGGGGCGTGTGTGCTGCAGAGGAGCGCCTGATGTTTCAGCGCCAACCGGGGCCAACGTCGGGGTGCCAGATGTCCAGTCCCCTTTGGCGCCAAGCATGTGTGGGGATGCCCGAATCCAGTGCCGTCCTTCGGGAGCCAGCGTTGACGTGGTTGTGCCTGCTGGGGTGTCCTGTCGCCATGTGCCGGGAGGCCTGATGTTTGTCCCTGACAATACTGTACATCCCGCCGGTGCCTGGATGCCGTTTTGATTCCCAGCGTGTCTCGACGCTGCCTGTGCGTCCTCCTGCTCTCCTGTTTACTCCTACCTTTCGTGACCCTGTCTGGGAAGTTCCGTGATGGACAGTATGCCGTGGACTCGGACTGTTTCCCCCCACGCCTCGTAGTGTGCCGTGTTTGGTTATGCATGTGTTATGAATACATCATTTTTTTCATTGTGGAGTGTTTATATCCTCTGTTTTAGTGAAATGAGGACATTTCTTGAGTGAGGGGGGAGATATGTAAGCCACTAAACAGGTGCGCATGGGCGGTGACCCACGAACTGCCATATAAATGTGCGGTTCCGTTTTTTTCGCTCGCTCTCGCTGCCTCCACATCAATAAACGGGGACACGGTCCAGACCTGTCCTCCAAAAAGACCCTCTGCTTTGCCTTATTCTCCACATCACATCGGTCGGTTACACTAAACAATGTTCATGTCCCGAGAGAAAAAGAGCTACAGCCGTCCGCTGTGGCGTGGATCGGCTGCTTGGCATGAATGCGAAACAAAACAAATGCACATGTTCACCTCGCACTCCCCCCACAACCCCTTCCAAGCCGCGGAGTCGATCTGGTTGGAGGAAAAAGTGTTTCTTCACCCCAGTACTTCCCACTTAAATGCGCTAAGTCTGGACTGGCAAGATCACAAAGTGCGCTCATATTAAGCGCAAAATGTGCTATGGTTTGCTTTTGAGACACAAGATCGGGCCCCAGATCGGAGAGGAAGGAGGTGATCCAAGGCACTAATTATCCAATAGACCTTCAGTCAATGCAATATCAACCAACTCAAAGTCTCTGAGACTAAAACATAAATTAAAAACTGTATTAGAAATGTTCCATATGTATTTCATGAAGTATGGCTAAATTGTGTATTTACTGTACTATCCACAGCCCATTATATGTCCTACTGTCTTTGTAGATTCCACTACAGCTTGGCAGCATGTATATATTTTTTCCCTAGTCGTTTTCCGTGAGTGTAATCTCCTGTATGTATTCTTATTTTTCTTATGTATTTTATTATTGTCGGCATTCAGTGATGTCCCTGCTTAAGTAAAGGATTAAGAATATAAAGCCAAAGTGCCTCGGATCGCCTTCTTCCTCTAAACTTAAAATGTTGTACATGGATCCTGGAAGAGCACCTGCTTTAACCAGATCGGAATAATTTTTGGACAAAAGCTGCGCAATATTTCATCAAATTATCGTTATCGCAATATTAGCTGACGTGAAATCAGTATTATTAAATCGCAAGAAGCCATAATGTATCGCAAAATCGCAGTGGTCTTCCATTTACGCCTCAGTAAACAGTCCATTTTAATGCAAAAGTAGGACTGTTACATGAAAAAAATCGCTGTTCCATCGTTTTCCAAATGGCGTCCGCGACAGGCAAAGGCCATGTGACTGTGGTCATGTGGCTCAACACTTTTCTCAGATTTTTATAACAGAATCAGTTTTCTAATAGATAGGCCTATTCAAATTGGTATTTCTTTGCACACAGCTGAATGAGCAGTGTGTCCTATCCTGTTGTGGGACGTCCCGCTGCTAAATGAACCGTGCAGTATCCATTTAAACTCAGCGGGCTCTGGACACACAGTGACATCGGTTTGACACAGCAGCTGGTGTTTTCAGCCCAGTCCAGTCACATCGGAACATGGTTAATGGCCATCAGTAGACTTCCCTCCGTTATGTGGGGCTCTTAGAACAGAAAAGTGACCAATGGTGATGGATGATGTACGTGTAGCTGAAACAAATAGATGAACTCTACATATCCTTCTATTAGGCAAGGCAAGTTTATTTGTAGAGCACAATTCATACACAAGGCAATTCAAAGTGCTTCACAGTTGCATAAAATTACAAGAAAACAGATCAAATCAATCATTACCTATTAAGGTAGTCCTGGGCTGACAGAGATGTATCAACGTTTTCAAGATAACACATTTACTCACATTTTAAACATCAAAGCTCTACATACCTTATACTGTTCTCTGATTTTGCCCTATTTATATTATTGCACTGTGGTTTGGGGTAGTACTTATAAAAACACAGTTGAACCAATATTCAATGAAGGTACTTGATTCATCTTCTGTACTCAGTAGTTGAAGATGAATCAAGTACCTTCATTGAAGATGGACAACTCCTGTACGACTGAGAACTTACACAGACAGTTAAACCAATAGTAAAAGAGCAATACGATTAATTCATTAAGTTGGGTTTTTGGACCACACAAACTCATTATTTTTAAATTCAAAGATCATGACATTTTGTGACATTGTTGAGTTCCAAACTGTACAGATGCTATACAGAGCAAGGTATAAATTGTTACCAAGCCAAATACAAAGAAGGTTGTTATGAATTACGTGATGAATTCAACTTTAGGATTCAGAAACATAGCACAACTTTGAAAAGTTTTAGTCCAACAGTTAATGGTGTACAATTGTGGAATAAAATGGAGATGGAGTTGAACCGATGTCCAAACATCAACCTGTTCAAATATAAATACAAACAAAAGACTTTTGAATCGAACGGTGGAACCCGGCTGAACGGAGGAACCCGGCTGAACGGTGGAACCCGGCTGAACGGTGGAACCCGGCTGAACGGAGGAACCCTGCCTACTGACAACAAGGACTGAACGGTCTGTGATCTTGGCCCGTCTGCTGAGGGACTCCTTCAGCCCTGGGTCTATAGACTGTCCGTCCATGGGAGTGGATCTCTCCTTCTGTGGTTCTCCTCAAGGTTTCTCGTTTCTCCCACCGGGTTTTTGAGTTTTTCCTTGCCGTGCTGGAGAGTCTAAGGACAGGGGACACCCGCGCCGCTCGCCCCCCACTGCTGACGCTTATCTGGACTTTATGTTTGCCTGGATATTTGATTCGCCTGAACTTTACATTGTCTTATTTACTGCTCTGTTTTATTGCCTTAATGTTTGTTGCAGCCCTATGAGGCAACTCCTGTTGTGATATTGGGCTATACCCATTGATTGATTGATTGATTGAAATATACAGACAAGAAGAAATGCGTTGCCACTAGGGGGAGCAGTGGGATCAATTATGTGTATTTTTTCCCCTATAATCAAGGAAGAGTGTTGCTGCTTGGAACGTTGTCATTCTATTGCTCAAATGTACAAATTGAGAATTAGGGTAGGCAGGTTATGGATCTGTTGAGAGGAATCCTCCCAACGGGCTCAAAACCTTGTCTATTAATGCACCACTCAGCATAGGAACATCATCTACGAAATCAGCTGTTGGGACAGCTGGGTGGGGGTTTGTTGGTGGGGAGCTTATTGCCCTCTTCAACTGGCCCGCTCTACACCCTGGCTTTTTAATGCACCACATTATGCAGGGCTTACATCATACGTCACACATAACTCAATTAAATACATTAATTAATTAATTAAATAATAATAATAATAATTATTATTATAATAATCATATAATAATTATAATAATAATTCAACTCAAATTAAAATTATATTGAGGATGGTAATGACAGCTGGGAAGTGGCAAGATCTCGGAGTATAATAAGTATTAATGCTTTTTAATGCATTACACTATGTAGGGCAGTGGTCGGCAACGTCCGGCCCGGGGACACTTTTGGCTCATTGCCAATATTTTTTGGCCCGCCAGAGGATATAAAAAAAAAATATAAAAAAAAATGCCTAACAGAGACTTAATTGTTCTTTATCCGCAAATGTTTTGCCCCTGATCTTTGCTTGTGTTTGGCACAACACCATTCCACTGTTGCATTTTAACTCTAAAGGTCCGCACACACTACATGATTTTATAGAACGTCTGGGGGTTCACACTTAACAGCTGAGAATCGTAAGAGCAAACACACCACACGATTCTGACAAACTGCTGATGTTTGATAACACAGCACGTCTGTCCTCTCTACCACTTCATTTCCCCTCCAGCTTCAAAAACTGACCTGCAATTCGCAAAGATAGGCCGTGTTTGTGAGCGTGCGAAAACTTGTGCGTGTCCCAGTTTGGTCAGTGGTGTCAACAGTGTCACAACATCGCAGTGCAAGGCTCCTACTGCTACGAAGCCTTCAACTTGGCTATAGTTCTGTCAAATGGAGATAAAAGTCGGCGACACGAAGAAGCGGGACGTATTTCAGTGGATTTAATAAGAAAAGGAGACGGGTCTCCGCTCCAAGATGGAGGAGGCGGAGGAGACAGCGGAGAGAGGCGAGCCGCTAGCGGCGAGGTGAAGCTGAACAGTCCGTCTTCAAACTCAGTAAGTGCCGCTAAACTCTGTTCGCGGTTGAAATGTAGCTTGAAAAGGTGGTTCTCGTGAACGTTTGGTGATATAAAGTTGTGCCTTTTCGTATGGGGCTGTGGCCATGAAATGAGCTGTATATTATAGTGATTTCCGGTAATGTTACACTAGTGATTTTAGTAATGTGTTAAAATAGCCGACTTGGTGTGATGTATTGTAATTGACTGGATATAGATAGATATTGTGAGTGTTGTAGTACATTCTTTTGCTGTTGTTTCTTTATTTTGCTGTTGTTTCTTTATTATTGTTCATTATTATTTGTTGTTCCCTTGTTTATGATTTGTTAACTTGCACTACGTTCCTTGCTTTGATTGTTAGATGAAAATGTTATTGTTTTTATTTTGGGGGTGGGCGCTTATAAGACTTTTGCTTCGGCCCACTCCTTTGGAGCAGACTAACTGCTCAAATAAACCAATAAACTAAACTAAAACTAAACCCACACAGCAATATAACCCAATATCACAGAAAATGATGATATTGAATAACATTAAACAACACCAACGTATAACAACAAAAGTTTGATCATACCTGATGAAATGGCCCACATCCATCAACTTTTAAAGAGGTACATTTAAAAATGTCAAGAGAAAAACAAATCAACAACCTCATTATTTCAGTTAGTTGAGCATAAAACAAGGATCCGTGAAATGAACATCTCCAAAAAGGAAAAGGAAAGGACTTTATTTGTATATTTGAATAGGTGTTGCTTATGGGACAATTTTACATTCACTTCGTACTAGTCAAAGTGTTTTTCATATAGAGTTAAAACATACATTCCCAAACAAGCTTTTGAAATGCAAATGCATTCGGGCGAACAGACAAACAGCTGCAGATCTCATCTGTGCAGACAGTGGTATGTGGACTCATTACAGTGTACAGTCAATTTAGTTTTTGGGTAATAATTCAATACCTGTTTTACTATACGAGTACCTTATGAGGGTGAAAGACATATGGTTATCGAAGGTAACCTATCAAAATACCTGGCATGAATATCAAGTAATGAAATCGTTCAGCCCTAGTACCTTAGCTATACTTTTTCCGGCTACTATGCTCAAGGTTAAGGTGTACTTATTGGAAATTTGTCCTCTGCATTTGACCCATCCTTCGATACCGCTAGGGTAACCCAACTGTTTTTTTTTTTAAGTGTCTACATGTAAGGATGGACCACAAGAGAATATGCATCTAAATCATGTTTTGACATCTCTTCTGCTCAGCATATCTCAACAACTTTTTCTCGAGCTAAATCGCCTCCATCATGTCTGCCGAAATGGCCCGCAGTCAGAGCAGTCTAGAAAACAAGACGCTTCGCAAAATCTCCACATTGTTTCGTAAGCAGACATTTCAAAGCGCTCTGGGTCACACTTTGTGGCCCGAGTCGAGAACGGCCTTTGGATGATGAGCATTAGGGGAAAACCATTGTACGTCTCCACAAAAGTAGTGGACTCTTGTGCGCTCAGTATTCAGTATACGATGTAGCTCTTTCAAACGCACTTTGGGCTGCAAAAAGAAAAAGGAAAAAAAAAACACCAGATGCTGCTACTGCAATCACTCCTACATTGTTACTCTGGCCTAACCTTAAAGCAGCAAAAACTCTCATCGGACACAGCAGATGTTATGAATAAAAATACTTCAGAGAGAGGTATTTCGCTCGGAGAAACAGTTGCTCCGTTTTGTCTAGTTTGAAATGTAGAAAGCGGGAATCGAGCTGTGGAGGGGGTTCACACGAGGCGAGATCATTTGCGCGCTGTGCCGTGTACCTGCCTTAATGATAGTTTAGTGTGTCGATATGAAATGTCTCTCCATTTAGCAAACGTCGTGTTTAATAAACAAGTCCAGCGGTATAAACAGTCATTTACAGCTTCTGATTGAATGGACTGCGTGGAATGATATCACAGATGGGCCACACTGCACCTTTTCACGTGGATATGTCATGCATGTAAACCTGCTTGGGGGTTGATATTTTACTGTAACTTTTACCTATAACAGTATATAGGGATGCTTGACGTCGGCCACTTTGCTAATCCCCTAAATGTTATACAGCTCTATACAGACACAGACAGCACAAGCGGCCTGACCAATGGCCGCTGGCTGCTCTGCTTTACGATCGCAACACTGGAGGCCGCCATTGCTGTAGTACCTCCATATAGCCGCTAGTCTCCCATTGAAAAGTATTGGACTTTAGACACGTTAAAAACAACTTTAAAGCCTGTTTTTTTTCTACGGCTACATAGTCCTCCTGAGATAACGCTGGTTTAGTCACAATTAAAGAAACCAGGCTGGTTTTCGAAATATATATTTTTTTAAATCTCGTACTATTGAGGGTTGGACCGTTCGCATTGGAGCAGCACGAGCTACACGTCCCGCAAGGGCCAAGTCTACAGTGGAGATCCCGCCCTTATGCCCTTTTTAGGGACATGCTTTGTCAGAGCCGGGGAGGAGGAGTCTGTAAATCTGCCATGATTTCCCCCCTCGAACGTGGTCATTAAACGGGGAGGAGTGAGGAGGAGTTGTCTATTCTTTTTAACGGTCTATGGGCCTGACTGACAGCTCTCTGCGGTGTCCACGCACTCTCTGTGCCAGACTCCCACCTCCGCTCCACAGCGCAGCGCCCGGGAGCCCGGCGTACGGGACAACCACGTCCGTCAAACCAAGTGTCAATCAAGACGGTCCACAAGATTCTCCCATCACACTTTCCTCGGTAAGACGCTCTATGATACGCGCATTTATTTCGTTTTGTAACGTAGCATATCTGCATATTTAAGTGTTTGTGTTTGTTTTGTGGCAGAAACCGTTTATGCGTCTTTCTGCCCTAATTCATCGGTTGGCCAGTCCAATTTTTTTCTGTCCAATACATTTTGTTTAAACTGCCTCCCCCCTGGTATTAACCTCTTAACGCCCGCCTGGACCGAGCACTTTTTTTTTTTCTAGTTTGGCATTACCCAAATAAAAGCTTTGCGAAAAGAGCGACGAACTAGCGATGAAAACGTGACAAAAAAGCAAAAAATTGTGACAAAAACACAAAAAGTGGCATAAATGAGATGAAAAAGAACGTGAAAAAAGTGATGCTCACGCCAAAAAAGCAGAGCCTAAAGTTAGCTTGGACTTCATGGAACTATTGAACCAAGACTCAGCTCAACTTCAACAAGTGTGTATTTCAAAACTGGTCTCTGTAACGCACCTGCAATCGTATTTCCGTTCAGAACATCCATCTACCAGCCCCCATTCGTTTGATTCCTCTTCCTCGGGCCAATAAGCGGGGCCGGAAACGAAGCTACTGACAAACACACTCGCAGAAATAGAGCCACACAGGTATCGCGGCACGATGTCATTGTCTGAGCCAGATGACCACAATCACTGGGGAAATATGGCGCAGCGGAGGGTAAACAGCTGCCCCTGCGTCCCGATAAGCACTTAGCAAGGCACAACACATCACTGCTTCAAAAGGTGGGTCTATGATGGGATACTACTGAACACAATGAAGCCGTGATGGGACTGATGGCTCTTTTATGTGTTGCCCGCTCTGTCATTATGTTATTTCTTGTGTTTAAATAAAAATGTATCCCAAAAACTGCCTTTTTTTTCTTTAGATATTTGTGTTTAAATGGTTAGGTTATGGTATACTTTATTGATCCCCATAGGGGCTGGGGCGACCTGTAGGAGCAGTGAGTAACCCAAATCCATAAGGTAACCCAAATCCATAAGGTCACAACCTATAGGCCAGTGTAACACCTCATTTGAAAGCTAAGACCTGAACTCATTTAAATTTTCTCGCGTTGTTGCCATGTTGTTGACACTTTTTTCAAGAAGCTTTAAGATCTGGGTAAAGCCAAACTGGTGAAAATGTTCTCGGTTCAGGTGGGGGTTAGGAGGTTAACCTATTGTACATGTTTTAAGTGGTAGGGGAAATCTGAGTACCTAGCGGAAACCTACGTATAGACACAGGGAGAACATGCAACCTCCACACACCGTTCAGGTGGGAATCAAACCTTATATATTACGGTTGATATCGCATATTGATATTTGCGATATGGTCTAATTCCATATCTCACTTAAGAAAATATATCGATATATCGCCTGTTGATTAAGTAAATAGACCAAGCATCGGCCATTATTACACTAATGATGGGATAACAGTCTTCTCCATTGATAATCTCATGACTGTTATAATCTCACTATCAGTTGTGCCCCTGGGCAAAAGCACTTCAGCCACACTGCTCATAACTGTCACAATGTCTGGTTGCCTCTGAAGGGCATCTGGTGTAACAACCAGCTGAAGGATCGCGAATCCGCACCACTGCTGGGTAGCTAAGCGCACCCTTAGAGAAGCCGCTGCTCCGTCACATCGAGAGGAGCCAGCTGAGGGGCTGACGTCTCTCTGTGATCTGTGAATGCCTCGAGACCCCCTGGAGGAGTTGGAGGAGGTATGCATTGATAGGGGAGTCTGGGATCCACTCTGACTGGTGCCTCCGTGACCCGAAGAAGATGAAATAGGGCAATGTGTTTGATTTAAAAACAATTATCTGAAAACAGCCCAATAACTTAATACAGCGACACGCTCTCCTCACATGCCCGAGGCTTGCTTCCTGGATCAAGTGAGGGCTTTCCGTGGCACTCTGGTTTCCGCCATCAGAGTACATGGAGTATTTTCCCACAAACAGAACATGTTTGTGGGAAAATACTCCGTGTCCTCAGTCCCTGACCAAGATCTTGGCTCACGATTTGGTTAAGATGGGCCAAATACAGATGTCAAGGTTCTCCGTGGGAACAATAAAGTCTACAAATACAAAGAGACATTCTTATTAAACAACAAAAAGCGTATGTTTGTTAGAAATCCACAATCCACACCTGGTAAAGACTCTATTGCCAACTCATACTGTGAATAAAAGCAAACAGATCAAGTGTCAATTAAAGACACATATTACATGTGCCAGCAAGTGCCTTCTTAACCTCTGCATATCCACCACTCCATCTTTTAGCACGTCATTTAAGAAATAACCAAACATGATACTCATTTCCATTCAGCTCTAATGAAGATGTTATGTATTTGAAAAGGAGAAAGCAACAGACGGGCTTTTATGGTCTAAATTGAAGCTTTGTTAAGACTATATACCAAAGCCATTCTCCAGTCTAAACACATGGCCCTGTCAAGCTGTTACAGGCGTTCATTTGCTTTGGCAGGTGGCCATTGAGGACATCAAACGCATGAAATGGAAAGCTTTTAAAGACAAACAACAGCGACTTCATGTACACGCTAATGATTATAATGACAAAAAATGACATTTTTTTCCTCATAAATGTTCGGCTGTGACGGCGGGGTAAAGCGTGCCCCATTTGGTTTTGCGTTGGAGAATTCTGCCGCTGCGCTGACAGCTTTGGAAAGGCGTTGAGAGACCACTGTAATGGCAGTAATGGCATGCCTGCTCACACTAGTCCCCTACACCAGTTCCCTAAATCATCGCGGCGTTCCCTAAATTAAAAACATATAATTCACATAGACCCGTTGTCCTGGGAGCCCGTGTATGATTGATAAACCAGTCTCAAAAAACAATTGCGCTGAGAGACATATTTTACAAAGCCTGGGCATTCAACTCTAAAATGATGAACTAATCACTGTAATTGCAGACAGTAGGAATAAAGATATGATTAATCAAAGTGCATGTACTTTAAGTGGAAAATGATGGATTATATAGGGCATATTATAGGCCAGATGGGGTTACTTAAAAATGTCACCTATGTGGTAGGGGTGGGCGATATGACAAAAATAGAATCACGATTTTTTAAATATAAACACACGATTTCGATTTCATCACGATTGTTTTTTATAGTAACAAAAATAACTTAAATTACACACTGACGAAGAAAAAGATTGAATGAATACACTCATTTATTCAACGTTGTGATGATCAGCACAGCAGAAACAGACTAAGAACTAACTCACTACATTAAAAAACACAATAAAACTCCAGACAATAAAAGTAAAAGAGTAACACTATGGTAAAGGCTTGTTGTTGGTGTCTGTTGCTGTTTGACATCTTTTCTGAGACGTCTCGCTCATGACGCCAAGCTGCCGTGATGTGACGCTCTGTCGCTGTCCCACCCTTTCACAATAAGAGTCTTACTAAAACGATAACATGCCGTGACGTTTATTGTGTGAAAGATAAACCCGAAGCAGTTAGTCACTTGACAATAACTCACCAAAGTTGGAGAAGCTTTATATTTTCATGGATACACGGCGCATTTGTGAACAGTGTCCATGATTTAATTGAAACAGATGAGAAGGATGCGGCGCCTGACAGAACCGTAAGGACGAAGGACATTCTCGCTTCTTCGCACATGTGTCAGCCAGGTAAATAAATAAACACACGCTGAGATCTACGCAGAGCAGCGGCGTTAGAGGGGAAAGAACCTGACATAAATACAGCTGAAATAGAGACAGGAGCTCTGGAGATCGTAAGACGATCTATTATCAAAATATCGCCCACCCCTACAATGTTGTGAGAAATCTAGAGGTTACTGTAAGTTTGATGATAATGACCATCTCACATTTGAGAAACAAGTTGACAGTGTTGTTAGTGCGAGTTTTTTCCAGCTCCAACTTCTGGCCAAACTAAAACCTATCCTTGGCCAGAACAACCGAGAGAAGGTTATGTTAATGTTTAAATCTATTCATGCCCCTTCCGATTTATGTGAACTGCTCGTGCAGGTAGAGGGCGCTCTGGAAGTTCTATCAGGTCAAAGTCGCTGAAGACCACAAAGACTTCCTCAGATTTCTATGGTGGCCTGATGGAGACTTGACCAAAGAACCTGCTGAATACAGAATGACTGTGCACCTGTTTGGAGCAGTTTCATCGCCGAGTTGCTCCTGCTTGACTGCTTGAAAAGTTTGCCCTCAGTTGGCGAAGCAATACAAGTTGCTCATGATCTTAGTGATTTGTGTCACAAAGGCGGATTTCATCTAACACAGTGGATCAGCAATAATCGAAAACTACTTCAAGCAATACCGGAGCAAGATCATTCAAAACATGTAACAGTGCTTGATTTGGACAAAGACCAACTCCCAACTGAAAGAGCCTTGGGGCTACAGTGGTGCTTGGAAAAAGATCGCTTCATCTTTTCAATGGACGAAAAAATAAAACTACTTACCCGTCATGGAATGCTCTCTGTGATTGCTACAGTCTATGATCCTCTTGGCTATGTAGCTCCAGCAACACTTCAAGCTAAACTGCTTCTGCAAGAGCTCTGTCGTAGAAATCATGGCTGGGATGAAGAGATTCCACAACAGTTAAAGCAACTCTGGATCAACTGGCCATCAGAGTTGGAAAAGTTATCTGCGTTTCAAGCAGACAGATGCATTAAACCTTTAGATTTTGGACCAGCTGCCAAAGCCCAACTTCACCATTTTGCAGACGCCAGCAACAATGGCTATGGCACAGTAAGCTATTTGCGACTGGGAGATCAAACTGGACAAGTACATGTGTCTTTCCTGCTTAGCAAAGCCAGAGTGTCACAACTAAAACCAGTCACAATTCCTCATCTAGAACTGGCAAACAGAATCTCAATCATCCGGAAAGCATCAAACCCAGACCAGTGGCACTACATTCCAACTAAAGAGAACCCCGCTGACATCACTTCTCGAAGTGTTTCAATTCATAAACTATTGAACACAAAGACGTGGTTAACTGGACCTGAGTTCTTGTGGAATGTGCAACAAACTTGGCAGAAAAATCAAATCGACTTTGAAGATTTAGAAACTGATGATGACTCTGAAATAAAAGCAGAAATCTTCACTTGTTCAACTCAAATGGATGTTGATCCAATCGACAAACTCATCACTCATTTCTCAGATTGGAACAGGCTGAAAACGGCTGTTGCTTGGATATTGAAAGTTAAAGAAACTCTATGAACTGAGTAATATCCAAAAAACCCTCTCATAAGACAATACTCCAGCGTATGTTGAACAAGAACTATGAAAGGTCAAAAGCTGCAAAAAAAATGCAAAAATCTCTACTGAAGACATGAACAAAGCAGAATGTGCCATAAGTTTTTCACAAAAACAAAGGTTTCCAAATGAAACGACTGCATTGTCTAACGGTAAAGGCATCAAAAGAAAGTCAAATTTACAAACTGAACACGGTTCTACAGGATGGCTTACTAAGAGTTGGCGGACGATTGTCAAAAACAGCAATGCCTGAACAAAGTAAACACCTGATCATTTTGGATCAACATATTTCAAGTTTAATCATCAAAGATGTTCACGAACAAGTAAAACACACAGGAAGAAATCACGTCCTATCCAAATTAAGAGAAAGGTTCTGGATAACTCATGCAAATGCAACAACAAGAAAGATCCTGTCCAAATGTGTCTTCTGCAAGAGGTTTAAAGGTAAACTGTGTCAACAAAAAATGGCTGATCTTCCCAGAGAAAGAGTAACTCCAGACTTGCCTCCATTTACAAATGTTGAAGTCGATTACTTTGGACCCATTAAAGTTAAACACGGGCGTTCTCATGTGAAGCGTTATGGAGTAATATTCTCATGCATGGTCAGCAGAGCAGTCCACATCGAGGTGGAACATTCGTTGGACACAGACTCGTGTATCAGTGCAATACGACGTTTCATGTGCAGAAGAGGACCGGTCTCGCACTTTCGCTCAGACAATGGCACAAATTTCACATCAGCTGAAAAAGAATTAAAGAAAATGATTGTAGATGTGAACCATGACAACATTGAGAAAACACTTTTGTATGATGATATTAAATGGACATTTAATCCACCCTATGCTTCACACCGTGGAGGTGCTTGGCAGAGCATGATCAGACTGATTCGGAAAGTGCTATGTTCTGTACTACATCAGCAGACACTCACTGATGAAGCTTTACTCACAGTGTTATGTGAAGCAGAAGTCATTCTGAACGACAGACCTATAACCAAAGTATCCGATGATCCTGAGGACTTGGAACCATTGACCCCTAATCACCTGCTCACTCTGAAACGGAAACCGACGCTTCCTCCTGGTGTCTTTGACCAGCAAGATCTATACGCTCGTCGAAGGTGGAAACAATCTCAATACATCTCTGATCTTTTTTGGAAAAGATGGTCAAAGGAATATCTGTCAAATTTACAAGAAAGACAAAAATGGAATCAATTAAAAAGAAATCTAAAAGTTGGAGACATTGTCCTCATTGCAGACTCTACAGCCCCACGCAATTCTTGGATCATTGGAATAATAATAAATGTGTTTCCAGACACACATGGAGAGGTTCGATCAGTGGAAATCAAAACAAAAGTAAGTGCC
This sequence comes from Proterorhinus semilunaris, assembly GCA_021464625.1. Classification (NCBI taxonomy): domain Eukaryota; kingdom Metazoa; phylum Chordata; class Actinopteri; order Gobiiformes; family Gobiidae; genus Proterorhinus; species Proterorhinus semilunaris. Next base: position 10,353,818 of record CM038359.1, read on the forward strand.
ATCAAAAGACCAGTAACAAAATTATGCATGTTGCTGGAGAATGACCCATAAGTTCTGTTCCCTCAAATATAAATAAAATTGGGTAAATGTTGCATAAAGAAAGTAAAGCATCAAATGAAATGTTAAATGTGAAAAAAAAAAAGGGAAAAATCTTGGTCGGATATGTATTTTTGTTTGATATTATCATGTAATAAGGTATTTGTATTTTGGCTCCACTTTGTATAATTGTTATGTTAAGGCCATAGACAATTAGGGGCCGGTATGGCGAAGCCAATAGAGGTAGAGGGCGCTCTGGGAGTGGCTCTACCAAAAAAGATAAAGGGTGAGCCAATCTAGTGCCAGGTGTGGTGCTACAGAGGCAAATGTTTTTTTTTTTTTTTTTTTTTTTTTTTTTTTTTATTTACATAATAAAATAAGACAAAACTTTAATCCCCCCACCCAACCCCAGCCACTCCTCCTTGCATTCATACCACAATCACAACCACAATCATCCACACATTCATAGTATTTTGACAGGAACACAGACTATAAACAGAAAGGAAGCACAAAGCAGACACAAATAAAATCATGTAAAAATATATATATATATATATAAAATAAATAAAATAAAAGAATAAGATGAAATCACTAATGCCAATCAAAAACAAAATGCCATATAATTGGCAAAACATTTATGACATAACAAATGGCATAGCAAGTACAACCAATTTTTATATCTCTAATTCAAATAAGCAGACATTCCATTTCTTTTCATGTTCAATTATTCTGTTGTTATTTGTTGCAATAATTGTTTCCAACATATACTGATGATAAACTCTATTCTTAAAGTGTTTTATACATAAATTTGATAACGTTTTAGCTTTAAAAATAAACATTTTACCCATCAGAATAATCATATTCAAAAGGCATGTGCATTTACACTCAAAAACACAAAGCACAATATTCTGAGGTGTAATTTGCAAAACAATATCCATAGACCTTAACCATAATTGTACACTGACCCAAAACTTAGCCACATATGGACAAAAATAAAACAAATGCATCAGGTCCTCCTCCTCCTCCCCACAGAATCTACAACAGGGATCCTTTTCTATCTTCCATTTGAACAGAGAGGCAAATGGTTTTGATCGTGCTCGTGTTAAAACAATAACCAACAAAGCTGTGAGTCTCATCATAATCCTTTTTAACAAAAATAAATGGATTGGCATATCCGACTGGACATCTGCAATACTCTGGTACATTATTTCTACTCACAGTAAATCATCCTGCACATAGCCGAGGCACGCGTTCATCAAACTTTTAAATGCCCCACAAGAATTACATTGTGCATGGAATGCACTTTGGTTCAACAGATGCGACTGTAAAGCCTTTACAAATAAAGGCTGGTTGATTTATTTTTGCACGTTTTGACATTTACTCAACGGGGACTGCAATTGCCTTGAATCCTTTTCAGCAAATTCCATTTTTCTTTCCGCAGGTAAATGTCGCAACGAGCTCGACAAAATCCTTTTCAAAGTGCCAAACGCATAGCAAAGGCCCACCTTGAACGTCACAAGAGTGAATCGGGTGCATTGGAAACGTTTACCTGTTTGAGGTCCAAGGTGATGGTCACGTAGTGGTACTTCATGCCATTCTGTATGGAGGGACTCTGCCACCAGCGGTTCGTCCCATCAATGGCAAACTCTATAGGATGCTGCTCTGCACAAGACAAGGATTAGCATAACATAAGAACATGAGAAACATCTCCAACTATACAGGGGAAAGGATTTCTTGCATACATGTCTTCAAAGCAAAATAAAACATCTCCCTCTGCACATTTGGCCCTTCAGAAGAGATTTGGATAAATATCAAAGCATCGGCCTTCTATATTAAGACATTTAAGGTGCATCATTTTATTGGACTCTAAACTCTCTCACATTACTCCCTCAGTACTAAAAAACTGCTACTGGGAACAGTAGAAAAGTAAAAAGAAAAGTTTCAGAGTTTAGTTCCATGTTTCCAAGCTCTTATTTAACTTTAATTCAACTAACTTTAGAGGCTTATGTGGGAAAAAGGTGATTTTATATATTACATTCGAGTCACCGCTTTTCAACCCTTTTTGTGCATATAAAAGGACACGGACAGAGCAGCCTTGTAGGGAATAAATGGAATAGATGGCTTTAGAAGGGCCGCTGCAGGTATGCGCTTGTGTGTGTGAAGATGAGATAGGCGAGTGTGATTGGCGGCTGTCACTCAGGCGCCCACGTATCAGTGACATTTAGGTTCAAAACCATGGCAACTATCAGCATCAGCAAAAGGCCAGTGCTCCTTTGGTAAATACCCGGCCAACTGCTTAAAGTTTCAACTCTCCTTTCAAGACCGTGAGAGAAATAGCGATGGCTCTTCTTACGGCGTGCATTTAGAGGCTAAATATTAGAACATTAATTCCCTACATCTCAATCTGCGCATTATAGGAGACTGTCAGTGTGTAGAACGAGAGCTGTTTAATGTGTGAAAACAATATGAAAAGACGAATTCATCAAGGTGTCAGAAATGAAATCAGTCAGTTAATTAACCTCGGTTAGTCACGGCAAATGAAGCCCCTCGCTCAGCACCGCACTGGCATCCTTCAGAACGCACTGCCAGCTCATGTCAGCGGGACAACTGAAGGTAATAGGGTTGTTTTTAACTCCGAGATATACATGATTTGGCATAAATACCTCATGTCGTTTTATCTCAAATCCCAGGACCACTCTGGTGCTTGTATAAGTACAAGCGTAGTCAATTTGCTGCAAACTTAAGTTCAGATCCTGACAAAACATTAGTGTCATGTAGTCTTCTCTGAGGCCAATGCTTGCAGTGGCGAGGGAGAAGGGAAAGAGGGGAAAGCGTCGAGAGGGAAGACTCCTCTGACCTGAAGTGCGCTGCAGCTGCAGGGGCGGAGCAAAGGAACTCAGGTTCGGGGGGAGGGGGCACCAAGTATTAAACTGTTACATCTAAGCTCAATAAAAAACATTCTACAAATATTACTGGTGTGGTTCATTTTAATGAGCTACCCCTCTTCCCCATTTTTTTTTCTTCTTTATTTTCTTTTTTTTGTGAGGGCATCATTAAACATTTCTGCTTAGGACACCAGAAAGGGCTTGCAGCGCCCCTGTGGCTCTGAAATACGCGGGACATCTTCAGCTGAGTTGTATGTCTGCGGGTTTTGTCCGCTTTTTCGGATACTTTTGGGTGAGTTTGGCTGCTGATTCCTGGTGACCTTGGTACTCCTGACCATGAACCTCTCTCCAAGACCTGAAGGATGGGACATTACGGTAGACATTATCCCCTTACCCCCCACTTTAACCTAGCACATTTTCTCCAGTTCAGCTTGTTCCCGACTGGAGAGCTTGGCCCGTGTAAGGCCTCATTTGAAAGACCTGCAAACTGAACAAAACTTTTTTTTGCCGCGTATTATTATGACATTTTTGAAGCGTTTTTGGCTTGTTCTCGTCTCTTTTTTTATTGCTTTTTGTAATGTGTTGTCGTAGTTCTTTTGTCGTGTTATTGTTGCTTTTCCGGCACGTTTTTGTCACTCTTTGTCACTTTTCTTGTCACTTTTTGGTTGCGTTATCATCCTTGTTTTCTTTGCCATTTTGGCGCTTTTTTCAAGAAACCTTTAACAGGGTAATGTGCTGTCCAGCTCTGTGTTCTCCCCTCCTCCCGCCCACAGCAGGAAATGCAACCAGGCGGATCAGATGATCCAATCAAGACCAAGGTGTTGCTCTTGGGAAACACACAAAGGAGCAGTCAGAGGGAGCAGTTGGAGATGCAACAAGCCCAAGAAAAAAAACAAGCCTCAAAGAGGATTTAAAGTGCAGGAAAAAACCTTTCTAAAGACTGTGGAGGACAGCCGGTAAGAGCAAAATGCTCCCTTTTGGTTTCTGTTGTATATGTCTTCGTCTGATTTGTTTGCACAAACAGGTGCTACTGTTAAAACTGATTTAAAAATCATGATTGTGTGTACATATATAAGGCTAATTACTAAAAATGTAATTGTTTAATTGAAAACTAAATGTGGTTAAAAGAACTACAACATATTTACGTTTCCTTTTGTATGTTTTCTAAGGTTTTTCACCTGCTGCATGGTACAGCTTCAAATAAAAAGTCAAAAGAAAAGAAGTCTGTTCATTGGAGTGAAGTCCAGTTGTTTTTAAACCTTCACATTAGAAAGGAAGCCTCTCCAAGTTGGGCGCTGCAAAGAAACTTGACAGGTAATGCCGAACTGGAGAACATGTTCTCGGTTCAGGTGCAGGTTAAGAGGTTAAAGAGGAGGTTTATGCTTTGTATCTGGTGATAATCTCAAACACATCTTTATCAATATCTTCCACTTTAGTTTACACATAGGTTAGAGAATGCAACATGGATCTATAACAGCTGGAACAAGAGTATCCTGTAGTTTTCACAGGATCTAAGCCTCTTTCTTCCTGGCCTTTTATTTGTCTATTCTATACGTTGGCCAAGTGACTGACTAAGCACAGCCTGATGAAATGGCCCGTTGCTGACTCCACTATCTGCTCCTGGTTAGTGCTTTTAGGCCTAAGTAGCGGATTAGAGGAATTGATTGACTTGAACGGCTGAGTGTCCAGTTGACTACACTTGCGCTGTAACTTTAGGCTGATGTCTTTATTGTCCCCCGCGTCATGTCGCGATTGATCGGCCGGTTCAATCCGCAATTACCGTTTCTGACAAAGTGATTGGTTAACGTCGGGCCAATTGAGCCGTAATTAGCTAAAGAGGCAAGATTCATGAAAGAGTGCGGCGGGAGTAATCCGTCAAATGGAAACTGGGCAGACGTGAGCGAGCGAGGGAGGGCTCATCCAAAAATGCAGAACAGTGTTACTCTTTTATTGGGATTCAGGGAAACATTTGTGACCGTTACGATTTCTCATGTCCTAACTTAAAATACTCTACGTATGTGTTCATTTAATCTGTTAATTGCCATCCCCCTGATAAGGAGTTTAGGGTCAGGGGTTAGGCACGGCGAATATGATGTAAGTTGTGCTTCACTCGCGCAGATTTCACATACATTTTAAGAAACTAGAAGGTCTTAGCTTTCAAGATTTTCATGATGGGAGAAAATAACGCCAACCCTAACCCTAAGACGGCAGATAAAGCGCTTTACATCAAGGAACTACGCACACATTCACACACCAATGACGACCCACTGTACCACTGTCGCCCCGTTCACAGAGAGCACTCGGACTGGAGCGTGCGTCACCGTGTTGAATTGCCAAATAAGCAGCGCGGAAGATTGTGAACATGCTACGCTAACACGCAAAACCAACAGCTAGCTCAATGGTAGAAGTGAAGGCAATTCTGAAATAATGTTTAGCTGGGACTTTGGCAAGCGTTAAAGCTACTGTACCCAATTTTTATTTATGCACTAGTGGTGAAATGGAATTTGTTTGATCCTCCTTCAGTATATTGAATATACTGTGGTGTGTGTAAAAAGACGATGTAACTATAAAACATTTGTATTGATTGCAGGCGGGTTTTTATAGCACTACTGTGACAGTGACAACATGATTATGAACTCATCCCTGTGAAGAATTGGGAAGTTTGAGGAATGCTGTTAGTGATTTTGGACATAACTACAAGTTTCAAATGTTGCTTCCTTTAAAGGAACAGGCCACCGTTTTTTCCCTGATATGTAGAGCGTGGTCGCTTCTAACTTCACCCTGTTTGGAGCTATAGGAATATGCTGGGAGAGGCCAAATGCTAATGCGACATCTTTGGTCTTTTTGTGCGACTCAGCACACGCACAAAAACCAGACAGGTACGCATCAATTCGTCTCGGGTAAGAACATATCTGAGTATGTAAAAATCGTGGCCTGTTCCTTTAAGATCAGAGACTTTCCTTGCCTTTAAGATCAGAGATGTTACCAAAATGTTGGTACAGAAAGTCTATCAGTAGAGTACGAAGAAAATGCTGCAAAGGGCTTATGTTACCGGATGGTTTGGTGCTCTGTTTGTCGCAGACGCTGCACTGGGTGTTCCTCACGGGCTTTCCTGGGACATGCTCCACCAGTTTACAGGACATCTCCGGCCTCTCGGCGCCACACGTGGCGTTCGCCGTGATGTCCGCCATTGTGGCCAGGTTCAGGACGGCAGGAAACAGGCCTGGAGATAAAAAAACAAAAAGGTTTGTTAAAATCATTTGCACATTTATAAAAACAACAACTATTTCTTAGTTGAAGATTGGTGACTATTAGAAGCTTAAATAAAAGGGCGATACTGGACGATAGGAAAATAAATGATGATATACTTTCAGCACTTTTTCTTGCGTACGAATGGTGAATGTACCGAATCTCTTGTGCTACAAACGTTAAACATGTGTCTTTGTAAAGTGCCCATTAGTAATTACTGGAAGTGGAAGGCAGGTGTTTTGGCCAATCCGTAAACGCATAATGCATTTTGGGTGCTACCGGCGTCGCAAGTCCAAGCGCCATTTAACATCATTAGCCCTGTATAGTTGGCTGGGGCGCCTCTACTTTATCTTTTTACCAAGTGTTTCTTGGACTTGGCACTGTGTATTCACTACTGCGTCATGGATTTTTGCATTTGCATTATGTGGTTGTAGCGTTTTCCCCCTCCATTTCCTGAATATGATTACACTTGGTTTTTTTTTCATTGCAGCAGCTGCCAAAGAACACGCTGTTAGAACAAGCATTAATAACCATAAGACCAGGCCAAACAAGGAGAGATGACTAAGAAGTGTGGGGCTAATATCCACATCTGTTCTAATACTGGGGGGAAACATGAACACTAGCTACAGAATGACCTGAATTCGGGACCGGGCCGAGATATTCCCAACATTGAAGCTTCAAAAACATGCTAAAATTCATTTCGGAAACACGACGGGGTACAAACCTGGCATATGACAGTACATCTGCATCACAAAGTGTTGTAGGCTACCATAAATTCCGGACTATTGAGCGCACCAGAATAAGCTGCACCACCAAAATGTATAAGATTTATTTTTTCTTTTTTTTTTACATATACATATAGGCCGCACTGGTCTATAAGGCGCTGCACGAGAATGGTGCCTACAGGTTCATTTACTTTTATTAAAAGGTATTAAAGTTAAGAACCTCGATTATATTGTTCCCGCAAAGCGACTCCTCCTCAGGAGTGTGGCCGTGTTTAGAGCCGCCCTCCTCGGCATGTTAGCACAGCCTCGGGAGTTTCCCGGTGGTCGAAGCTGCTCTGAGCTAGGACAGTGTCGACCGCTCGAGGCTGGTTATTGATACCTGTGCCTCCATAATATTTCAGCAGACAGAGAGTTAAACGCATTTATTTTGCAAACAAAGCCACACTGTTCAAGTAAAGAATGATCCTCAAAAAAGTAAATTAGATCTGTTAGTGATCACCAACAACTACGGCACATTAAAACCAAGGAAATACTGATCGGAGGAAGAAACAACCAAAGTGAACAGCATTACTTAAGAGCGCGTGAATGAAGGGAGAATATTGAGTACTTCTAAATTTACTGAGACAAAACTGGCCACAAAAAAGGTCTCGGAAGCTCATTCATTTTCCAGAACACTACCGGGATTGCTTAGGAATGTCTCTATTTTCTCTCCCTGTTATGACCCTGCCACATGTGTGCAACAAGCGGAGTGCTTTTCCCAAATCGACCCATAAAGCTCTTTTACGAATCCCTCCAGGCGCTATAGATATCAACAGTCTTTATGTTTAGCCAAGTGTCCATTTGCTGTGACACTCTTTTTTTTTTTAAATTGATAATTTTCTGCAAGTTTTACAGCTTCCAGGCGTGAACTCATCTGCAGCGTTCCCATAGTAAAAACCCCATTTGTCTTAGGAGCATGTGTGGCTTATACATTTCCAGTCTGGCAAAGTTTACAGACAAACATAGTTATGCGACGTGTCAAGCCGGACATTTCTGTTTATGCTCCCCCATCAATTCATATATTTAGAATGTAGCAAAATGCTGTATTACTCTTCAGCGACGTAAACATAATGCAGCCTGGAAGAGTTGGAGCCCTGCAGACTTGTTAAGGAGTGGACAGTCTGTGCGTCCAGGAGTCCAGCTGTCTGTCCAGATGTGAGCTCTGATGGAGTGTGAAGAACATCTGAGGTGTCCGGTGTCTCACGGAAAAAAAAAATTCTCACACACCAAACACGGGACGCGTACGTATGGCCGGGAGATTTCATTAGAGATCGGACAAAAGGAAAAAAGCAGCCTTTTAACGGTGTTCCAGAGGGATGACACGATAGTGGCAGCTGCAGCTTCTGTTGCCGAAGGAAGGAGACGTCGACAACAGTGGCCTTTGCCAAAAAAACTGTGATTATACTTTGTAAGATCGATTCCCGTGTGATATTTGGGGTTCACATGATCACAGAAATCCCACAAATCAGTTTGGAATTGGAACTTTTTGGTTGTTCGGCAGCCAATCGTTTCGTGAAAAGACGTGCTTCAGGAGTCACTAAGATGTTTCATTTATTTACTATAACCTAACACCAACAAATATGGGGAAATGGCTGTCTACAAGCAAGTTGACTATTACATTTTAGATTTTTGTGGGTATTACTTTGTCAAAAGCCTTAAAAACATGGGCCTGGTGCCACCTGGGGTGACCCCAACAAAATAACTAGAGTGCAGTGAGTGAAGTGTCTTGCAAAAGGGCAGGCAAAGTCTGAACCAGTAACCCCCTGGTTGTTACACAAAAGGTTACTCAAGTCCACCTCTGCACGCAAGCACCAGAAAACAATGGTTCTTGCGTTGCAGAGACCTTTCCAGACGTTACACACGTTATTTGGTAGACCCTGGCAATTTGTGGGTCAATTCGATTCATTATTATCAGATCAGACACACGCATGGGGCCCCACAATTAATAGGTGGCTGGTTGTTCAATAATAAATGACATGACATTGAACAATTGTTTAAATGTTGTCTGTATTCTTTAAAGCTGTGGTTCTCAACTGGTGGGTCGCGGAACTGTTTTCAGTGGGTCGCGAGCATTTCACAGAAAACATTGGATATTTATATTTTTTTAAAAGTGTAGAAACTATGATTATAACTGTTAAAATGGCTGTTATCGGGTTGTTTTGATCATAACTTCAGCTTTTTGGCTTATGTAATTCTTATTCAACAACAATTTTTGACATATTTTATAAGTCTAAGTGGTATTTGGGTCACGACTTGTCATCCCAATGTGATTGTGGGTCCCAAGATAAGATACTTTAACTCAATACAAAGTGATTGACAAAAGTAACATTAGCGACTAGCCTTTTTGGCTCCCAAAGTTGAATAAGGATAACTTAGCACGGCTAATTTAAAAAAGGTTAAGGTACTTTTACGTCATCGTAAAACTGTACAACGATATTCTTCCTCTGCATTTGACCCATCCTTTGATGCTGCTGGGGCGTCCCGTAAGGAGCAGCGCCCGGGGAGCCATCTCCAGATGTGGAGTGACTCGAGCCAGAGTAATGGTCAGAATCCCCTGGCTGGAGGATTTACCTGTTGTGCATGAACCTGTTGCCCCTTTGACACTGCCAACAGAGCTATTTGCACTTGAAACAGTGGAGCATGTCCGCCTGATGGGGCTGCGACGTCTTCGCTCGTGTTGCTTTGGCAGTTCAAGTGGCTTTGCATGCAAAGTCTACATCAGAGAGTCTAGACAGCTGTTATTGTAAACAGCGATGAAAAGGAAACGCAGCCCCCTACGTGATCTCAAACAGATGTAAACAAAGGCCGGACTCCTCATTCAACCCAGAGCTCCAGCGAACGTCGGCGTGACTGTTTTGGAATCAGAACTGATGGTGATGTGATGCTTTGATGTACGGCTGTGCGCTTTTTACAACCCGCTGTCATTTCCTGCAAGTTTAGCGTGTTTGACCATAATGCTGACGTTTAGCTGAATAGGTTTACGAGTAGTGCTGCGTATCGACCTTTTTTTTTAATCGCGATTAATCGCACTGGTGAAATTAGATTAATCACGAGTAATTTTTCTCTTATAATTATTAATACTTGTCAGACATAAAACACTCACATTTTATTAACATTCACAGTTTCATAATTCTATGGGAGAAGCCCAACAGCTCATAACAGGGATCTCCAACCAGTAGCTCTCGCTCAACATTAATCACATTTTAGAATCTAGATACATTTTCTGAACAGTTTGAACAGACTCTGCAAAGTTTCAGGTTCAGAAAGTAGAGTTTAAGGACACAACGTATGTAGTTTTCGTTGAAATAGCATAATTAGACAAGCCTCTTTGATGAATTAGTAGCTCTCTGTCGTTTTTATTACATAAAAGTGGCTCATCATATAAAAAGGTTGGAGACCTCTGGCTTACAGATACAGGAATGTGTTTGGTCAAAACATATATGATGCGATTAATCGTGATTAATTACATTTATCGTGATTAATTATTTTCCCAATTAATCGTGAGTTAAAGCTTTAATTTAATTCTAGGAGATGTCTTTGCACAACCTGACGTCCACAAGTATGCATCCACGAGCAGAGGCCAACAGCTTTCCTCAAATATCCTCTTTCAGTAATAACATCTTTTTGACAAAATACATGTTTATTCGTTCACTCCTTTTGATTTTTGCTTTTGTTTAACTCCTCTGGGATTTGGCGTTTGATAAAGCTCCAACCCCAGTGTGTCGAGTTAAAAGTGGGTCAAGTCATTCCTTCCTTTTGTTGATTTATTTTCATTTGAGCCAAAGCAGAAAATACAGGTTACATACATAATGCTATTATAATCCAAATGCACACAAATATAACTGTACTGTATTAGAGAAGTGACCTCCTATATGTTCATTTGTGGGTAACTTGAAGAGGTTTCTTGTCGCAAAAACAAGTATGCATCCCGTACTGTGCACCGTCGGCCACTAAACACAGTCAGTATGTACAGCAGACCTGATCACACCTTATTGAGCATTGTGGAAGATTGTATGGGATTTTTTGTTATAAATAAGTACGTGTTTGACCTTTTAGTGCCTCAGCAAGGTGGTTAGCATAGCGCCTTAGCTTTCCATCACAGCGGCCTTTATGACGCTCCATGATCAATTGTTTAGTAACCACATTTTGTCATCATTGTATGGTCTCGACTTGCAAAAAGGGTTGGACCTGACATCCTTACAAAAGCAGCTTCAATGGGTATAAAAGTCATTGCAAAAGGCTGTAATAATATATTCGGCCAATAGTCCAATTCCAATTACTGACAATGCCACACTGACTACTACCACACTTATTATTCCCACCCCATCTATTTCAACACAGTATGTTACATTAAAAGTATCAAAATTGTTATGTTAATCAAATTCTGTCAAAATCAAGGCTAAAATGGAACTAATTAACAAAAATCAAGACCGTTTGCACAATTTTAAGTTACCATGCGTTGCTATTATAATCTGTTTGTCTCCTCAGTGATTTTGTGATGTTGTATTACAGACGTGTCACCTAGTATCATTTGTCAATACATTGTGCAGCCCTAAAACCTACATGTATAATTTGTCGAGAAAATGTACTTCGGTGTGTGTGTGAGAGACATCTTCTAACTGTATAATATTCACTTATAGTAACTGACCCAAAAAAAAGAGCCTCATTTCATCAAGATCTGGCCCTGCCTTCGGTGCCAGAAACACAGAAGAGAACAGAGACAACCAGAAGACACAGAAGCCAGGCTCAGATTTCATTTCTCTCTCAACGACACGAGCACAATGGGTGTCCGCCTACGGGCCTGCACCGCCCTCGCTCACACGCTCGCCTCCTCTCGCCTCCTCTCGCCTCCTCTCTCTGCTCTGATAAGCCCAGTACCTGTCTGTTCTGATGGCCTTTCTGTCCCGTCTCTCCCCGCTCTGTTAAACACACCTCTCAAAGGATCCACAATCACACGGGCCACACATTCTGACAATACTCAATATGGATGACAAGGGAGAGATGAGCGGAGCAGAGGCTTTGTTTTTGGTGAGGTTAAGGTGCGCTGTATTGACCCTGTGGGGAAATTTTGTCCTATGAATTGGACTCATACTTCAGCGCATCTATCCAAACTCCACACACTAACACTGACAGTACAGGCATCCATGTTTGTGTCATTTGTCAGAAGACCACATACTCATGTACTCATTAGGGCCTCGTGCATCTCTAATCTCAAATCTGCTTTGGACATGCTTCAGTCATGATCTAATTGTCGGCAGAATTGTTTACATCTAACTTTGTTGTCAAATGACCTACATAGATTCAGGCAGGTACATTGAATAAAATTGTATATTTCCAAATGACAACTCATTAGGGATTCGTGTGGTACAGTTAGAACCATACAACACATTTTCATACTCAGCTCACACATTCACAGCCTGAGGTGTTAAAGAGTTGAATAGCACTGGTGTACATGCTGGTTTATAACCTAGATGTTCTTCTGGCCAAGATTTACCCAAGGGCAGGAGACTAAAAAAAACTGTTCGCAGGATGAGACTGCTCATTTAAAATCGTGAGACCTTTACTCTTTAGTCGGTCCTCATAGATTTCAGACACTCCATAATTCTAGATGCTCAACGTGAAAAACATTTACATTCCAGTGCCCCGTCACTGTCTTCTAGTATTGGATTACACTTGTATTATGCTTTACAAGCCTGCGTTGACGAGTTTCATTCATTATTCATTCACTCCATACTTGGTGGGAGTAAGCTACCATTCGGCTACCAATCTGTGCCATCGGCCCATCCGACCACCACCAACCACTGACGCACACGGCACATTCATACACATTCTCTTCCACCTTCTACTCCTTCTCTTCCTTCTTCTACTTTTATTCCTCCTTCTCCTTCTCTTCATCATTCTTCTTCCCCTTCTCCTCCTCATCTTTTTTTCTCCTTCTCTTCCTTCTTCTCCCCTCCCATCTTCTTCTCCTCTCCCTTCTTCTTCTCCTTCTCTTCCTCATCCTTCTCTTCCTTCTTCTTCTCCTTCTCTTCCTTCTTCTTCTCCCTGTCTTCCATCTCCACCTTCTTCTCTTCCTTCTTCTCCTCTCCCTTCTTCTTCTCCTTCTCTTCCTCATCCTTCTCTTCCTTCTTCTTCTCCTTCTCTTCCTTCTTCTTCTCCCTGTCTTCCAGCTTCACCTCCTTCTCTTCCTTCTTCTCCTCTCCCTTCGTCTCCCTCTCCTCCTCATCCTTCTTCTCTTCCTTCTCCTTCTCTTCCTTCTTCTCCTTTTCTCCTTCTCTTCCTTCTCCTTCTCTTGCTTCTTCTCCTTCTCTTCCTCCTCCTTCGTCTTCTTCTCCCACTCGTCCTCCATCTCCTCGTCCTCCTTCCTCTTCTTCTGCAACAATGATGAGGCCTTCCGCCAACCCAAGCTGCTTCAGACCACAATGCTAAACAGAAGAGCAAATGATCTATAACCATAAAGCCTGAGCACAGAACTCGAAGTGCGCATCTCCCTCTGCCCCTGCCACATCTGACTTGATTTGGGCGACGTCTGAAACGACAGGCGATCAGTTTGGTCACATAGCGCTTCCTTATTCCATTAGAACCAGAACTTTATTTGCCATTTCCTGCGCCGTGGTCTCGGGGCTGTGCATGCGTGATTGATGTGTTATTGCCGCGTTTTGAGCCTAGATGTATACTTGATGGAATAAAAGGCGGGCTAGAGAAGACAGGATCATCTCTCTGGCGCTGCACCTCTCTTGTTTTCCCTCCATCTATCCCCTCATCGCGCGGGGAAGGAGTAAAAGCGCATTGGACGGTGCCAGACGCATGATGGATTGAAAGGGGGGCTTCCCGTAGAAAGATAAAGCGCTGTTTAAAAGGGTCAGGGCCTATAGCGGAATGAGCGATGAGACAGTGATAATCCCCGATGCTTAAACGCTAGACCCGGGGTCAGCCTCTGAGAAGCAACGGCTGACACGCGGACTCAACAACGGGGTAATAAATGGGTTGACAATTTCATACGGAGATGCATGCTAATAAGTGACGGGTCTCTCACAATATCTCCCAACAAGAAAAACATGGAAAGCTATGAATGTATGACGCACAAATGTAGGATGGTCATTTCATTGTCCTTTATTCATAATAAGAACTCATGACCTTATCCTTGTACAGCTACTGTACTTTTTTTTTCATTTTCATGGTAATTACGTGTGTATCCTATAGGACAATGGTGTGCTGGATTAGAGCCCTGCATTTGAGCCTTTGGGCCTGGTTTTCCGCTGCCAATGCGTTGTGCTGCTATTTTTGAACAGAATGGCGACATTAAATGCAGCACCCGCTCTCCTCACTCCCTCTCTCCCTGCCCACCTGTTCTCTCACACCCCGTCCTGACCCGCCAACTCAACACAAACATGTACTTGCCATCCCCGTGGGCCGTGGCGTGGGGGTTTTCCCCGCCGGGGGTAAACCTCTGCAAAGCGGTATGGCGAGAGACAGGACGGAGTGGTTCGCGTGCGGAATGCTTCTATCGACGGTAAATGCAAAAACAAAAAATAAACACTGTGCTTTATGATACGTTTAGATAGAAGTGTTTATTTATTCATACAATGCAGGTCAACTGTTGCAGCGCTGTTTAATCGCGCATTTGGAAAATATTGGGGGGGAAAAGAGAGAGAGAGAGAGAGAAAGAGAGAGACTCGGGCTCGGGCCCAGAAATCAGGCCCGTGCAGGGCTCTATGCTGGCTAATCGGGAGAGTCAGTGACGCATATAAATATATTACGGAGTAGACTCTTACAGTCGTGCTCTTACAGGCCTAAAGGTTTGAACTGGGCTGCAGCTGTAGCAGTTACACAAATTTAGTTTAGTTTAGTTTATTTGTTTATTTGAGCAGTACACATAGTGCTCAAAAGGAGTGGGCTGAAGCAAAAGCTTATGAGTGCCCACCCCCAAGTGCAATAAAATAAATAAAAAAAGAAAATTTCAAAACATTTCAAGCAGCTACATTCGTACAGACCAACTTACAAACGTACCAAAAAATATATGAACTGTTTATACAATTAATTGAAACAACGCACAACTACAACAACAATCTTTTTTCATGTACGATGTCTAGTACAAAGCAGTCAAAAAAAAAATTTGATCCTTAATATATTTCTTTCAGATTTTTACCCTTGATAACCGAGAGTTACTTTTATGTTATGAAGGTACATTAATAGGTATTATACTCCGAGATCTTGATACTTCCCAGTTGTCATTACCATTCTCAGTATAATTTTAATATGGGTGTAATTTTCATAATCATTATTATTATATATTTATTTAATTGAGTTATATGTGAAGTATGATGCAAGCCCTGCAATGTTGTGGTGCATTAAAAAGCCAAACGTTATTTTTTTTTTTTGTCATGTAAATAATAAAAGACTTTAGCGCTTTTCATTCATTGCGCTGAGAGCAGGGAGGTACCATTTCAGGTTGAAATAACTCATAGGATGTGGAAAACCCCTCACAAGTTGGTCCCGTGTATGTGTGATAAAAAAGTGGACAGAAAAGGCCAGTGCTGCTGAAAAAGAAAGGCATGTATACGTACGTATACTTGCTTTTAGTGCTCGAGCATCTTGTTTGTTTCTTATTGATCTGTATGGTGTCCTTCTGGTGCCCAGAAATGCAACTCGTCTGTTTTACTCTTTATAACCTGAAATACTCATGTAAGTATTGCAGAGGAACTTGGAGAGTCAGACCAATATCTATATTATGCTCACAAAGGAGTTGGGCTGTGATTCTAAATCCGATATGGATATTGCTCGTGTTGATATAGTGGACAAATATAAAGGAACACTTTGCCAAGGTGAAGAAAAGTTATTTTGTACAGGGAATCCTCGAGCCGAAGCCAATCCCAGCAATATGGCAACCCTTCTGCAAAATTAATCATGCTTATTAGCGCCGATCTCCACACCTGCAACAGGGTTTGTCTCTTTCTCCCAGCCGCGAGCTTCGCAAACAAAGCACTCCAGCGAATGGGATTTTAACAATTCAACAAGGACAGACATCTGGACAAAGCTCGTCCGGATAGCGAAAATCTCCGCTCCCCCCTGCATCATGACTTAATTGCGTTCCTCCTCACAGAAAGACACACAAAAAATAATCGACCGTGTTGTGGCGGGTAGACCACGCGAAAGACCGGCCCGAATGAGAGTCACAAGTGATTACATTGTCGGTGAAGTCTGCTGTGTCTAAACAAAAGACAGGTGATCGATACATAGCGGTGGGCTCTCCAACCCGGGGTACGGGGACCGAGAGGGGAGGACTGGTGAAGAAATCATAGAGGGGAGACAAATAAATGATCTGTCAATGCCATCACACTATGGACAACATCTCCCTTGAACATCTACAACCTCCAAATGTTCTAGTCTTCTACTAACTTTATCATTCGAATTGTAAAACTCGCTGAATCTCCCCAAAAACATATATTGATTTAATGAGTCTGCTGCCGAGATGAAAGCCGGTGAGCCTACATTTATCTCTGTATACGCGTTTCTCCAGTCAGCCTCTGGCACTACATCTGTGGACCGCTGCACCTCCGGGGGCCGAAACGAATACTAAGTCAACATCCTGCCCTCGACGGGACGCCCTTCCCTGGGAGAGCGGGGCGAGCCGGCCTGCTTTGGTGGGAGAGGAGCTCGGTCCGCGATGTAAATGCAACAAGATTTGGAGATTTGGAGCAAGGCTGGTCTTCGGAAGAGGCAGACTGACTTTGTTTACAACACACGACATTTTGGATCCGTTTCGATGCCATGGGAACCGACAGACATAGAGTTCTGTATCGGTAAAGTCCAGCCCGAGGGCCAAGGAGATTGTGGGATTAATAGCTACATCTCAGTGTTTGCTCAAACTCTTTCAACAAGCCAGTTTCACAGGCAGTTTTAGGTAGTCTCATGCCATTAAGTTTGCCACATCTTCCAGCTAGACAAAGATTAAATATATAGATAAAATCCCACTCATTACCATTCGTCATAATACATTTTCTACATTTTTTAATCTTCCGCACCACTTTCCCATCTCTCATTTTCATCCGTTTTGGCTTTTGTGAGAAAACTACTTGTCTGAATGACAGAACAGATACGATCATAAGCTCGTGAGTTTCTACAAAAAGCAGAAAAGTAATTATATTGAATAACGGACTGCCAAAGTTATGCTGGAAAGAAGTCACGGGATTTTGTCACATCTTGTCAAGTTGAGTTTCTGAACAGTATACAGAACTGTACTAGAGCTAAAGGACAAGGAAAACTTCTGAAAATCATAATTGAGGGTAAAAAAATAGAGACTGACGAACTGAACTAATGAATAAGATGGTGCTTTTATTTTGGTGTGCTGGATTGAAACAGGAAGTCATGCACAAAGTCAATTGATAATAGAAATAAAAATTCTCCTGCCCCTATATTTTCAACCAAAGAAAACAAAAAAATCAGGAAGTTAACACATTCACTTGTGTTTGTTTAATAGATACAAACAGTTTGCCTTTTTACAAAGTGTTGTAAAAACGTCTTATTTTACTCCCCTCTATAGTGTCTCTCATTTACTGCTGTTTACAAATCCAGGTGTATTATTTTCACTCTATCCCTCCAGTTCCCATTTTGCAGTTCTGTATACAGCCTTACTCCTGCCCGGCAAACATGAACTCACAGTGGACTGTAGCCTCTCTCACTGACTGTACTCCTCTCCTCAGTCTGGCCTCTAGCTTACACTCCGCTGCTCGTGTTTGTGCATGTGGGGGGTGGTAAAGCACAAACATTGTGGTCTTCCTGTTTAGTCTGACTTTATGTGTCTGGCAGAGGACATGCGTCTACCCCACACTTTTACATGCAATTAAAGCCGATCACTTCCTCTTTCAAAGTGACACATCTGGAGAATACATCCAATTACTAAGTATAGATTGTATTTATTTATTTATTTGAACAGGGACAGTGTACAATATACATTAGCCTCAGAAAGGAGAGATGCATTGTACCAGGTTATAGCACTTGTGCTAATTTCCACCTGCAGTCCCTGGGCCTATTGTACATGTTTTTAGCGGTAGGGGAAACCGGAGTACCCGGAGGAAACCTACGCAGACACGGGGAGAACATGCAAACTCCACACAGAAAGGCCCCGTCCAGGTGGGAATCGAACCCAGACCTTCTAGCTGTGAAGCACGAGCGCTAACCGCTGGTGTACACAGTGGTACACGCAAGGATTCAGGCAGCATGTAATTTTGACATACTGTATAAGGAAGGCAGTCCTATAAGGGATATGGCAAAATAAAGACTTGTAATCACTTGTGAGTGAGTATTTGAGTAGTAGTTTCTCAAATAATAGGAGGGAATGCTTGTGTCATACTGGAGTTTTCTATCATAGAAATAAACTCTTTAGTCATTTGTATTTAGTACTTAGTTAAAGCGGTTTCGACAAAGGGAATAGTTTTATGAGAAAAGAAGTCCTAAACATCAGGTGGAGCTTCCCATGGACTTCAGAAAGTCAAGCATATTTTTGTCAAAACAGCAACAGCGTCACACTGGCCATGATGATTGAGTAGGTGGTCATAAAATCTGATTGTACACTTCATCTGCCTTGTCTGTGTTTCATGGGTCAAATTCAATTAAGGGCTGGACGTTAGTATTGTAGTTTTGTAGTTTTGTATTGTAGTTAGCTGAAGCTCCAACAAGGACTGGACGTTAGCTCCACAGTCTTCAGCCCTATCTGCAGAGGGACTCCCATCCAACAGGGACTGGACGACAAAGACTGAAGCTCCAACAAGGACTGGACGTTAGCTCCACAGTCTTCAGCCCTATCTGCAGAGGGACTCCCATCCAACAGGGACTGGACGACAAAGACTGAAGCTCCAACAAGGACTGGACGTTAGCTCCACAGTCTTCAGCCCTATCTGCAGAGGGACTCCCATCCAACAGGGACTGGACGACAAAGACTGAAGCTCCAACAAGGACTGGACGTTAGCTCCACAGTCTTCAGCCCTATCTGCAGAGGGACTCCCATCCAACAGGGATTGGACAACAACAACTGAAGCTCCAACAAGGACTGGACATTAGCTCCACAGTCTTCAGCCCTATCTGCAGAGGGACTCCCATCCAACAGGGACCAGACAACCGGAACATGCATAAGACAAATACATATAAACATGCCATAGAGGATTATGGCATCCAATTTGTATCCATTGTCCTCACAAACACACTCTCATTTACACACCAGTGTATGCAGACACGGGAGGCGAAGTGGGTACAACAAAAAGATAAAATACTTTCACCTGTAGGTGAAGTACCTGCCAACAACATTTTCTCCACCAAAGTCATTTTACCAAAGTCTCAGCCAAGCCCCATAAAGCGCCAACTCCTCCGCGTCCCACACTAAACCCTTCAAAACGATGTGAGGAAGTAACAGTGACAGCCATGTTTATGTGCAATAAGTGCGTACATGTGATTTAGCCCGGCGCGCCAGATAACGTAGTAAATTTTAACTGCAGTGGTCCTCCTAGCGTAGCCCATATCCGCTCCTGATGAGGCAGTGATGAACACCGTGTTAAATCATATACAAGCGGCGCCAAGACACCGCGTTATGATTTAGAACTCATGGGTGCCACTAGCCTTGGTCCGGCCCGCAGCGCAAGGCCGCGGAACACACAAACGCACAGGCAGTAAAGAGCGTCCGCGGGGAGACGCCGGTGTGGGTAATGAAAACTTGCCACAGGGCAGATTTACAGGAAGACCAACTTGAACTCTGACCCGCCGATTTATCGCTAGTGGAGCATCTAATCTGCTCCCGGCTACTGTGGCGCACACTCAGGCGGGGAAACTGAATTTGGGAGGTGGAAACTGGAAAGTAGGGTTAGCCAAGGAGCTTATATTGGCGGCACGGTAGCACAGCGGTTAGTGCTCTCGCTTCACAGCTAGAAGGTCCCGGGTTCAATTCCCACCTGGACAGGGCCTTTCTGTGTGGAGTTTGCATGTTCTCCCCGTGTCTGCGTAGGTTTCCTCCGGGTACTCCGGTTTCCCCTACCACCAAAAACATGTACAATAGGCCGGGATGAATGATGTAAGTGAGTGGTTGGTGGTGGTCGGAGGGGCCGATGGCGCAGATTGGCTGCCTCGCTTCCGTCAGTCTACCCCAGGGCAGCTGTGGCTACAATAGTAGCTTACCACCACCAAGTATGGAATGAATGAATAGTGCAATGTAAAGCGTCTTTGAGTGTCCAGAAAAGCGCTATATAAAACCGATGCATTATTATTATTATTATTATTATATTGATGTGGTTTAAGGCTAGGATAGGTGAGAAAGTGTGTTCCCAGCATTTGACACATTCGTCCACTCATGCCACAGGGGGAACATTTCAAATTTACAGCAAGTAAAACCCCTTGTCATTTTCACACAAAAAAACATATGGCAGCTTAACAGCATTGCTTATCTCCATGTTAATATGTTTGGAAAAAAATACTTAATAATACATACATGATATTACATATTCACGCTACTATAGTCAAAGGATTAACTGATGACTCATAATAAGCATCATTCCAGGTTAGTGATCAGGCTACTACAAGCGTGTCTATTGCAAGAAAATAAAAGACATGAAGCTATCGCCGACTGAGCTGCCATTAGTTGTCCGTTCGACAGAGGGTTCTCTGGAGAGTGGGCTATGGTCCACTGCCCCTAGACTCTACGTGTCTCTATGCTTCATGTTGGTCACAAGCCAAAAAAACAATGGAACAACTTGACCCCACGAAGAAAGGCCGACGCTCACAAGCTGAGGTTCACCGACCCAGGAGTGATAAGTGTTTTCTATCAAATAATGTGCAAGAGAAGTCAAGAGTTGTATACTATACTGTATGTGCAAGGCCGTAATGTTACAGCCACTTACTGTATGGAGAGATTTTATAGAAAGTCTAGCTTACTGGTTATTAGTTTTTTTTTTTATAGCCACACAGCAGAACATTTCCGTCTATATGTTGCTATGTAGCTAGAAGTCTATGAACAAACAAGCCAGCAATAAATAGTCTCCAAAGAAAGGTTTATCCAGGTAATAGCAAGTTAAACGTAGTGCCCAAATTTAAATGTTTTCCCACAAGCGTATAAACCCCCCACTACACTAAACAACCTGTACATATTTAAAGTGAATGGGGGGGAAAACTACTACTAAAATTACTTGAACAAACTATAACTGAAAGCTCAATCTTTCAGTTTGGTAATTAGATATTTGAAAAATAAAAAATACTGCCTAATACCTAAAAATGATTCTCCCGTCTTTAGCCGCAGCTACGGGCACTTCTGTCTATCAGAATGGAAATGATATTTGTATTACAGCGTAATCTTGGTCACCTTTCGTGCCACATGTGTATGGTCAATATTTGGGAATCAATACACGAAAGAAATACGCATCGCAAAGGGTGAGTTTGGTGGGGTTTTTTTTACGACCCAACCTGAGACGAAGCGAAAGAAGACGTGGCTTTAGGCTATTCCTAAACGACCGTCAGCTCTTCCGTTTCCCTTACTGACTTCACGTCGAACCTTCCCTACACGCCTGATTTGCAGACGCCGGGGTGTGTGTGCCTGTCACCGCTGCCAGTGTATTTGTATTTGTTGGTTCAGGAAATCACATCTTCTGCGTGCGCCGTCGGTGGGGTGGCCGGGGATTGCGGGTAATTGGAAATCCAGATGGACGCGCATGGACCTGGAGGCGGAAGCGGTTGCTGCGGAGATCGGACAAATCACACCGTTGATGGTCAAATTGTTTATAGGCGGTCCCCCCTCCTTTCTTGCTTTGGACTGGGGGGGAAACTCGAAATCCTGGCCCTATTGTTGCTCTGAGTGAGGCCAATAGGAAAATGCTAGTAGTTATGACTAATGTTCACCGTTGACTCATCTGTTAATCTCGATCCCCTCTTAAGAGCTCTTTTGCAGCGGGGGAAAGTGGAAGGCCAAGATTCCATTGAACGAAGTTAGCCAGACTTTCAATCATTCGCACCGGGGAGATGTTGAGATTAGTGTGGAGCGTTTTTACAGCCAGCGGCGCTAAAGTCAACAAGGGTAGGATCGGTTAAGGCTAATGCTAGTAAATCTGTGTTAGCGAGCGGAATGGGTCGTTGTACATACTGAAGATTAGGGAGGAAAATGTTTTGGGTCATAGAGAGTTGAACGATCAAGACTGGTGGAAAAGCCAGTTGGGCTTAGGTCCTTTAGGATGATAGGGAAACCAAGGCAGCCAGAGAAAACCCAAACAGAAATCGGGATGACAGACAAACTATGGCCCTGTCCATACGAAGTCAAGCTGAGGACCAAACGCAAAGATATTTTATCAATCCAGTGTATCGTCCATACGAGCACGGCGTTTTGAGGGTCTGTAAACAAACATTTTCCAAACTAGGTCCCAGAGTGGAAAGATCTCAAAATGCCGTTTACGTGGCGCCGTTGTTACAACATCTCCGCAACTTTTACTAAAACGATGACATCACAGCACCAGAGTGGTGTCTGTTATCCATAATCTACTGACCTTAGAATGAGTTTTACTCTTGGATCTATGATGGTTTTTGCCGTGAGCCACAGGTGACAAGTAGAAAAACAGTCTATGTTTTTGGACTGACAGTCAAAGTCCGGCCACTGACGGGTTTTTCTGCTTTAGTCCCGTTACGTCTGAAGAATAAACTTGCCTCCTCGTCTCTTCTGTAAATTGTAAATCCTTGAATCCGTTTCATTTTTACTGTTTATGTTCCACACAAGTTTACACAAGTTTCTTGTTCTATTATCTGTGTTAGCGTCACAGCGCCTCACACAGGCCTGGTAGATGAATCACACCGTTTTCACAGACCTGAGTCGACCCATGTGGACGCACACATTTACTGAGCTGGCTTCGTGCTTACAAAGAAAGTTTCTGAAAATATAAGCGTTTTGTCTTCGTGTGGATATAGCCTATATCTGGCCCGGGATTCAAACGGAGGACCTTATTCTTGCTGGGAGGCGAGAGTGCAAGCCACCATCGTGCTTTTGTAACCTGTTCATACAAATGCGTGTGCCTGTTAGCGAGCGGCTTCCCGGACCTGTTTGAATTGAGCGTTCTATTCCCATACAAATGAATGGTGAAGCCAGTCCCTATACTAATGTATGGCGAGGTATGGCATGTCCATTTCATAGCATTTATTTAATTTCTGTGGTTTCTCCATCATTCACAAAATACTGTATGAGATGATGGAAATAGCAGAACTATAACCTCTTACCACCACAGTTCAGCTTAACCCAAATCTAAAAGCTTCTCGAGTGGCGCTTGCAGCCTATTCCAGTGTAACGCCTCAACTGAAAGCTAAGACCTACAAAACTGATCCAAACAGATCTTTCTGCCTCGTGTTGTTGCCGTGTTGTCGTCACTTTTTTAGCGTTCTTTTTCATCTCATTTTTGCCACTTTCTTTGTTGAGTTTTCAGTCTCATTTTTCATTCTCGTTTTTGTTGCTGTTTTGATGCTTTGTTCAAGAAGCTTTTCGATTTGGGTAATGCCAAACTGGAGAAGATGTGCTCGGTACAGGCAGACGCTTTCTGATTTAGCATCTAGCTCAGAAGACACTTTTACACAGTAGTTTGTGTTGAAATAAAATCTCAAAATGTCTGTTTATTGATGAATGATTTCAAACTAGGCTTTGAAATCACCTAAACGTAGTCAGTGGGTTGAAAACAGCTGAAAACATCTGGGTCACATAATATGAGATGTTTGATAGCTAAAGGCTCACCGCTTGCCTATAGGAAAAATACATCGAACACGCTAATGAAACTTTTTCCGAGCCTGCCAACTGTCTCCTCATACGTTAGGATCAAATGCTGCTTTCCCTTTTAATTTCAGAAAGACTATATTATACATTTTTAAACTTCAACATTTTAATTGAAATCAAACTTTTTTCTTACTTTAAATTACATGAAAAACACCATCAGACGCCCTTTGAGCTCATCCATCTTTTTATTCAATCAGATTTGTCGGAGGTAGAATGAATTCCTCTCAAACTGCGAATTAAGCCTTTCATAGACCGTCTCCCACAGGTTTCCACGCTGCTGCAGTGAGTGATGGTTATGCTTTTGGACGGCACTGTTCTGCAGGTTGCTGACTCACTGATTGGGATGGGCTCCTGATGATGACTACAGAGAGGTTGTTGCTTAGTGCATGGCCCCGGGCGCCTGCTAACTGCTCTGGCACCAGAACTGCTGCGCTGGACTGGCCGGAGCCGGAAATGTGTGTCTGTGGGCCCAGAAGAAAGAGAATATTCAGCGGCTAATGCTGTGATGTGAGACTCTGGACTAATAGATGTTGGATTTTATTTGGTAAAGTTTGTGTTTTGGAGATGTGTCTTGCAAAATCAGCTTTTTTTGAGCTTCTAATCATGTTTTTTATTTTTTTATTTGGGTTACGGATTGCCATGGTGCGTTGAAGGTGGATCTACTTCAATTGAGAACCATGTCACTATGTGGACAATGACACTATCCATAATCAATGGACCCTTTCTGACAAGTGCTGCGCTCAGTGGGGGTCATCAGCACAGCGAGTGCAAGCTGAAAAAATAAAACACTGTTTTGAGGCTGTGTGGCACCTGATTTAACATTTGAAAAGATGCATATGCGCCACAAATCTGACATATAACTGAAACAGTATTACATTTTCCACTGTTTCACACTTTTGCACATGTATAACTCGATTGGCACATGAGCAAACACTTGGTAAATGGCCCTCAAAGTGTGCTCATTGCGACATCATTCAAAAAAACTCTGCAATTTTGGCCTTCATTGTGCTTCATTTGTAAATGAGTATATTCACGAACACTTTTGGATTTATATGATGAACAGGCCAAAACAGTTACAGGAACACTCCCATTAAACACAATTATATCATCTCAAATCCTTTTCTTCAAACGGGGTTCAAATTAAGCACTGCCTTGGTCTGAGCGGGAAAGTCTGTAGTGTATAGTGGCAAGTGTGAGAATGTGCCTCTCCGTGTACAGCAGTGTATACTGCCATCCATTACAGTGGCTACAGACAAACTGCTCCCTGGATGAACATTGATTTTCACCCAATGGATCTCACTGTTATAGCAAAGCTAATAGCTTTGGTGCGTAATGGGTGCATGTTATAAATGTCCCCCCGATGGGCAGAGAAGCAGGGGAGAGGGCTGTTGGGAAAACATGGAGGATCTTAAAATGAAGAGCATTGTAGATAAGAAAAGGTTGGGGCAGCGAGATAAACAACAACAGAGAAGAATAGACTGCTAGCTTAATGCTAATAGGTTTCAAAAGGAAGTTGAGTCGTAAGCTAAATGGATAGGCCCTAAATGACACATTACCATGTTAAAAGCTGATTCCGCTCATTATTGGAGCTCTCATTCCTCCATGCATCACCAGCTAAAGGCGCGGGCCACAGTACACAGAGCTGCTGTCTCAGCAAGAAGCAGTGGCGCACCTCCCACAGACAAGCGGCTGTGAAAGGATGTGGGTGCAAACACAAGAAAAGTAGTGTTTGGTTTGGATGGGGGTCTCTTGGAAAAGCTGCTTCCTCCATCAGAATACAAACATGAGGGCGTGCGGCGATGGAAAGATGGCTACTGTAAATTAGGGGAAATGCCTGTGTAGGACTTTGGCCCTTCAATTTACGGAATATTTGTCCTATTTTGATATAACTTGAGATCCTTACAGGCAGTGTTTTGCTCAAGGGTTACAGGATTCAAACCGTAAACTTTCCGATCATTGTCTGAATACTCAACCCCCTGGTGATGTTGGTGGAAGCTGATCCCTGACCACTTCAATGGGAACATTGATAAAACTGTCCCAGACACTATATAGTCAAATAACCCCATACCCGTGCAGTGTTTTGGTCAGTGGACAGCTGTTGGAAGCATGACACACTGCTCTGGCGTTTTGTTGTGAAGCAGATGTCCAACCTGGATTAGACACACATTGTACTCCCAACACTCAGAAAAGCAGTTACATAACAATCTTCAAAACATGATTTTACTACAAAACATCATACAAAGAATATGCTGTAGTTCCAAGTGACGTATAGATCTAGCAATTGTGATCAAGCAACGCAGCGACATCTGGAGACGAGTTGGTGATGTCCCGATCCCGAAAGAAATTAGGGGTCACATCTGATCTCAAAGACAGATTAGCTAACCAAGAGACACCAACCCCTGCAAACCAACATGGATTCAGCATTGACAAGAGGAATCCGGGCCATCAGAAAGAGTCTCCCAACATGGTCCAAACTATCCAGACAAACACGCATTTATTAGTCATGTGTCCAAGGCTGGAGAGCAGACAATGAGCTGTGCTGAAATTTGCCGACCGACCGACCACCCACCACCTCCTCCCACCACCGCAAAACTCTGACAACCGCTCAAAACAAGGGGCCGAACAAGGTCAGCGAGTAACAACGGCCAACATATCGTTTTGGGGGCAATACTTTCTCAGTCTTGGCCCTTCTAATTTAAACCCTAGTAAGAACGAATGCGTCCCCAAACGACAATCAATCTTATTATAGCGGGGGTCAATGGACTATTGCATGCTCTGTAAAAATGCTTCCTGTTTACTTTTTTAGCACTGGAGATGAACCTAAGAATCTGGTGACATACAGCGCTTGCATCATCTTCACATTGTGCTGCCTTCGAATCTCACGGAAATCCACATTCTGGTCGAAGAACCCGCTGAAACATTAGCCTCGAATCCACTTTTGCATCGGACCAATCGGGGGAATCATGTCCGCCTACCAAAAGTAACTTCATTTTTCTTGAAAGCTTGCTATGAATAGACTGTGACTGTCCATCAGTAACTCACTGCCTGCCATGGAATCTCCAGCTATTTGTTTATTTGGACAAAACACTGCTGCTGATTTATAGGAAAGTATCAAAAGTGGAAGAGCAGTGCCTCTTCAGAATTCGCTCAGAAGTCACATGTAGCCTATGGCGGTGGCTTTCTCTTGCGGACCCATTGGACCTTTCAGTGGTAGTTCGTGTACCCCCTACCTCAAGGGTGTTGCAGTTTACTTAGAATCACTTCAAAGCGCTATTTATAGTAAGTAAAAAGACAGTGTTGCGTTCAAAATAAACATACACATTTGACTGCGAAATATAGAGCTTTTCCTATCAAAATAGTTTCTCCTTTTTTGTTCCCAATCTGAAGTAGTTCTAAGTACCCCCTGCTAGGTTCTCGAATACCCCCAAGGGTCCCCGTACCCCTAGTTGGGAAACACTGGCCTATGGGATTACCCACTGTTAATTGCCCTGTATTACCAATCCAAGATGGCCATACTGTTGAAATTGCCTGGGAAGAGTTCAGACCTCTTGAGCCACTCCATCCCCTCCTCTTGACCACTTCCATTATCATGCAGAGAGAAGCATTTCCATTCACAAATCATGATAGACACAGACAATGTTATTTTGGAAAAAGTTCCAGACATACACCTAATGTTTTGCTATCTGTCTATGGAGGATTGAAAGTGCCACAATTAAATAAATAAATACACAATTAAATAATTAAATAAATGTGTCATTAATTAATTAAATGTTTCATTAATTAATTAAATGTTTCATTAATTAATTAAACATGGAATTAAATAAATAAATGCACCATTAAATAATTAAATAAATGTGTCATTAATTAAATAAATGTGTCATTAATTAAATAAATGTGTCATTAATTAATTAAATTACCAATGATTCTGTGTAAAAAAATATATATAATTATTTATCTATTTAATTAATTATTTCATGGTCCTGTGTTGCAGTGTTTCATGAATTAATTTTATCTGTCAAACTCGCCCATCAAAAGTTGTGGGCGGGCTAAAGCCTGGTTAACTCAAATCTTGTCTAATCCATTGCTTTGGCCTGAAGTGTTTTTTGGAAACATGGCGGCTACGCTGATGGAGTTGGTGCGAGATATTTTAGACCTTGCTGAGTATGTGGAAGCAGGACCTGCAGACCCCGAGCATATACAGAATAAAGCGGAGGAATTTATTGAAGTTCTTGGAGTTATTTCCGCACTTTCTGACCAAGGCATTGACCGTAGAGTGACCGAAATTTTAGAAGAAGTACTCTACAGGGGTGCTAGTCGGAATGTGCCGTTGCCTCAATGCCTCGGTCGCAATGTACCGCATCCATTGGTCTGAATGTACCGCATCCATTGGTCTGAATGTACCGCTCGAGTGGTCTCAATGTCCCGAGCGAATGGTCTTAATGCCCTGCAATTAAACAGCTGTTATATCGGAGACTTTTACGTTAAAAGATACCGTAAGATAGGGCTCCACATATTAATGACATGTACGCGTTTTAATGCGTCACATTTATGTGGTTTATCAACATTTTGAGATAAACGTAAAAAGTGCAAAATAAGTGTACAACGACAAGAGAGTTTGTCTGTATAACATGATCCGCCAGCGTGAAGAACCACGTAAGTGTGGTTGCCTAGTTACACTAAAGACATTAGTGTATAAGTGAACATGTTTTTGAGCTACCGTTGTGTTTTGCCATATATGTACATTATTTAATTTATAATTTAAAGCTAGATAACCAGTTGGCTATGTTACCCAGCTAGCAAATGTACATATTGAAAACTGTTGAATGAAAAACATTAAATCCACATTACACGTTCGTCTAATGTTCCATTAGAGATGACTTCAGGATGCACTGATTTAACCAAATACAGATGAGAGCAGAAATGACATTTTATTGACTTTGTTTTTCTTTAGGTAGAAATGTGATTGGTTTGTGTCATAAAATAACCAGTCATGTCACCAGATTTGAAGTAAACATGTTCAAAATCAAATGTGATGGACATGATGTGATTCAGTGAAACTGCTTTTTACCCTTAAAAAATACAGTCATGACATGCCATGTCTTTACCTTCTTTAGACTAGGAGGGAAATTCTTAATACACTGAACAATTCTAAGAAAACAGCTGTTTGGGTGTGGGACATTGAGACTAGGAAGTGGGACATTGAGACTAGGAAGTGGTACATTGAGACTAGGGGTGGACCATTGGCGCAGTGGGGGCATTGAGGCAACGGTACATTCTAATTCAAATGGCGGATAGCTACCAATCTAGGCGCATTTACCGCCACCTACCGGGCGGATGAGTGCTCTTTACGATTATTGAGAAACAGCGGAAACAGCAGATATTAATTTAAAAAAAGTTATTTCTTGACATCCCTTGATGGAGTGATCGAGGCTTGTGTTTAGTTGTTTTTGCTTGAGTATTCAAACCTATGTAAGGGAGAATAGCGCCACCCAGTGTATCGGAGTATGTTCACTAGTCTGCATCAATCCATTATTCTGGAGTTGATTTGCCTTGACTCGATGAGCAGGATGACCAATCAGGTGTTAGGACCCACCCCTCAAACTTTGATGGGCGAGTTTGACAGATAAAATTAATTCATGAAACACTGCAACACAGGACCATGAAATAATTAATTAAATAGATAAATAATTATATATATTTTTTTACACAGAATCATTGGTAATTTAATTAATTAATGACACATTTAATTAATTAATGACACATTTAATTAATTAATGACACATTTAATTAATTAATGACACATTTATTTAATTATTTAATGGTGTATTTATTTATTTAATTGTGGCACTTTCAATCCTCCATATCTGTCGTCTGGGTGGAGAGTGAAATGTTGGCACGTGTCAAAAAAGTAGGTCCAACTGTCTTAACCTTACACGATTGAACTAACCACCCAGATTAGTGCTCTTCTTCTACGCTCATGTCACCCCGTGTGGCTGTAAATTCTCTCTTTTTATTACTATGCTAATCAGCTTTACCCTGCGTACTTTGTAGTCATGGTTACTTAAAAAAAAAAAACATCTCCTCTATTTTCCTCCAATTTTCCCCGTGACCTTAAGAGGGAGCGAGATTGTGAAAAATGTCTCTCTGTAGCCCTTTCTGGCCCAATCATATCCGCGAATCCCAAACTCCCGCCTGTGTGCCACTGCTCTGTACTCCTGGCTCTCTATACGCTCTTTTTTTTTCCCTCAACCTATTTCATCTCGTGTCACTTTTGAACATTTGCACTGCATTAGCCCCGCTGTGGGTTTGTCCTCGGTCCGGAATAATAGTAATACAAAAATATAATGGAAACGTGAAATTACATAGAGCAAAAAAAAATAAAAAATGTCCACGCGATATTGATGAGAAAAGCAGCTGGAATAATGGGGGCAGGGAGCAGGCAGCATATATAGTGCTTTATGCCCAGCCTAGGTGTGTATACATGTGAAGTCCGTAGCGAACCAGGCTGCGCTAATAGACTCTCATTCTTTTGGCGCTTAATGAGCTCAATCACACAAACATTCAGGGCTAAAATAATGGGCTTTCTGTTTGCTGCCTCTCCCCCAGCGCCTCTATCTCAGGGCGGCGAGTGTGCCCTGCATACAAATCCACCAGTCAGGCCACAAAGCTGCAGCTATGGCCTGGACTTTTACACATCTGTCTATCTATCGAGCGATCATGGGGGCAGTGCAGATTTGGGGACTTTTACTGCAAAGGAAAAATGCCTGGATGAACATTGACGACCATGTCTCACACTTTATTCTTGGATTTTTATTTAATGCTTTCTTCACCTCTCGATCTCTTACTAAGCTTAATCCTTTCCTCGCAAAGTAAAAAACTCGCCATTGTTGCCATCTCTGCAGTCGTCCATTATTTTCCGGAGCTGAACCTCCTCCTTGAGATTCAGTGTTGGACATCCTCTCAGAAGATCCACGTCAGTCACCAGATAATCATGAGACGGGAGTTTTATGTTTTTGTGTGGTAGCCACACTGCCCCGGTGCTCGTACTGAAAACAGCGTGTTGAGGCTCCGCCTTTATTATTTTACAACACTGCGCGTAACCCTCCGCTGAACAAAGTAGTGCCCATAAAATATCGCACTCACCAACAGCCATAGCTTCACCACAGCCACACGGTCTATTTTCTGTACCTGTAATTCCCCTTTGTTAAATCAGCTGCGCATCAAAGAGCTGCAAGAGGTCGCCGGAGATTAAGTTCGCTTGAAAATCAGGAAATGGAACAATTGGACATTCAGTTTCAGCTGTTTTAGCTCATTCTAACCATTCTAAGCTGGTCGAGGTACAACAGGTTGTACTTATGCAGGATCACTATCCCATGCCACCAACTTAACATCTCGTGCCCCGGACATAATAATTACCCCTCTGTTTCAATAACACTCATCTCCCTTCCTGTGTAGTCCTCAATGTAAACCTACGCGAACACACATAAACCTGTTGCATACAGTCATACTAATGTGGCTCAGTCTACAATCCACATTGTTGCCATATGCTGCTAAAGGTGTGTGTGTGTGTGTGTGTTGGTGTGTGTGTGTGTGTGTGTGTGTGTGTGTGTGTGTGTGTGTGTGTGTGTGTGTGTGTGTGTGTGTGTGTGTGTGTTGGTGAGGAAATTGGTAACTCTAGCAGCCACTAAAGCAGCTGGTACCAATCCATACATGACTTCAGAGAGAGAGAGACCGGGCTAACAAGACCACAGCAGAGCGATAGGAAACCGTGTAAAGTTCACTGTAAGCCGTAAAAACATGCTGGGTTAGTGGGAGGCTGGCACAGCGGCTTGAACGTCGCGGTTAAGAGAGGGCTTTTTCACAGATCAGATGCTAACTGGAAATACCATTTAGCAGTTGATGCTGAACAGTCACAGTGATTTCCAGACTTGTAAAACGTCCCTTTTGTTGACGTAAAAGGAGGAAATGTGGTCGTAATAAGACAGAGATGAACTGAATAAGCGATACCTGCTCGGGAAAACCTTTGACCTCCTTCAAAGTGAGGAAAAGATTTCTAACAACTAACTATTGGAGAAGCACGCACCAATTAGTGTGCTGCGAATTGCTTTCATAATATCGTTACTTAACTGAATAGGCAACTCCATTCTTTCAAATTCACACAAAGCGCCTCAAACGAAGGCTGAGATCAAGCTAAATGTCACGTAAACATTCATTATTGCTGTTGTCCCCCGGGATTTCACCGCACACCTCACGGTTAATAAAAAAGTATCAACTCAAATATGAATGGATTTTTAATATTTTTAATTATTTCTGAGGAAAAAAGTATTCCCTCAGAAAGCCATTAGAAAGACTAACAAATCACACAGCGCTGTGAGCTGCCATATTATTCCGTCTTCATGGCACGGGGAGAACCTACATCACACATATCCTTTGCATAATGAGTTGACATTATGTTTACCTTTCCCTCTGACGCTGTATTTGCCCACGAGGTGATACACATTGTTCTAATGAGGTAATGCGTTTAATATAAAAACATTCCCCTGTACCTAATCTCCTAAAGCCAGAGTTTCCAATGAGTGCAAAGGGTTTCTTCTTCACTTTACTCAATTCCTTGACTAGTATTAACAATGAATAGCTCTTTAATTTGTTTTAATTTAATTTGAGAATGAGCTGTATTGGGTGTAGAGTCTGACAGAGTAGTTGCTGGTATCTAAAGTACCAATGCTTTGTCATATGCACATGCAGAGAGAGACAGAAGTACTCAAATTGTTTAGTTCAGCAAATATACAGATACAAGAGCACATTATTTGTAAAAGTAAATAACAATTGTGCCACTGTGTTCTCCAAATACGTTAAAAAAATAAAATATATATATATCATCATTGAGTGTTTTCATTTGCTTACAACCTCTTGTACTCTTGTCCACCCTCTCCACGCCCAAATCTAAACACACACTGCCCAATAAAACAAGCCCAGGATCCGCGGGGCTGCCAGTCTCTTCGCAGCGGCCTTTGAAGCGCTCAAGTCTGGCAGATCAGTGAAAGACAGCCCCCTCGGTGCGCGGGCCGTGGGTAAACACAAGAGTTTGGAGGCGCGCTGATTTGGACGGGAGGGAAGAAAACAATCGGAAAACCTCCCAGAAGAAAAATAAATAAAAAAATACGCGACGCCAAGACAAACAAGCTGGAGCAAAAGACGTGGGATTCATCCAGGGTTAGAATTGGCATGGCGCGATATGTTTTAATAAAGTAAAAGAGACAATTAAGGATACAGAGTTAGGAGTTCAGGGTCATAGGTTCATGGGGAGGTTATTGGGACCATGTGCTGCAAAAGGAAGGCCCGCGGGAAGAGAGGGAAAGGGGGCAGCAGATGTGTGAGGGTCAGTGCTCTCTGTTTTAGCAGCTGGACGTGTGTGTACGTGTGTGTACGTGTGTGTACGTGTGTGTACGTGTGTGTGTACATGTGTGTATACGCAGAGCAATGGTCAGGCCACAAGGTCAAAAGTCAATTGAACCAATGTGGCAAGCTACTAACCACACTGATGTGCTGTGCATGTGATATGTGTGAGCAGTTATTTAACGTAGGGAGAAGATTAGCACTCTACTACACTACAACATTTCTTTCAATATTTATCGACTAATAGTGTTGGGGGTAACGCGCTACTTAGCAACGCGTTAGAGTACTCAGATTACATTTTCCGAGTAACGAGTAAAGTAACGCGTTAGTTTTGCATTTGCAGCTAATAAAGTACTGGGTTTGGGTCTTGATCTCTCCTTCAGCTCCTTCCAACACTTTCATCAACTCAGCAACATGGCAGAGTGTTCACTCATTGTGCATGTGCTTACTGGAGAAAAGGACAATACCGCGCTGGCGGCGAAGCAAAAGAGGAAAACCATGATGAAAAATGATATATAGATGTTTATTATTGGTAACGCATGAGTACTCTAACACGTTACGCAATAACGTAATGAGCTACTTGTCCAGAGGAGTAACAAGCAGACTTAACGAGTTACTTTTAAAAGAAACGTTACCCAACATCGCCGACCAAACAGTTTGAAAAAACATCCTGATACAATTGGGCTTTATAGGCTTATTTAATGCTTCTATTGCCCATAGAAATCACACAAACACTGATAGCTATCTGTTAGCAAATGGCTTCCCGTACCTGTTTGAATTGGGCGTTTTATCCCCATACAATTGAAAAGTGAAGCCTGTCCCTATATGTGAGGTGTGTGGTACGTCCTTAAGGTATTTATATTATTTCTGTGGTTTCGCTATCATTAACATAAGATGTCTAGTGGCCAAACGGAATATGACATAGCTTTTAGCTACGTCACTTTTACACGCTAACTCTTACTTATAGTAAATTCTCAAAAGGCCTGTACATTCATTAATTTGACCTCACCTGAATGTGACCGATGGGTTGAAATATTGTATTATTAATAGTCACGACTCATATGGTGATGGTGGGTCCTCGTGCCAGCTGAGAACCACAGTTTTAGAGTTCAAGAATCAACGCCATAAATCAGTGCTGTTGGCAGAATAAGTCTAAATCACCCAAAATAGTGCAAATATTAAAGCAAACAACAAAATATCCTGTCTCCGTTAGGCTAACTCTTATTACCAGCTAACGCTGTAATTAAACCACTACCTCACAGTTCATATTTTAGTCTTCTCGCAAACACATGCTTTAACGCACAGGGAACAGCATTTTGATTGTGAAACCATCATGAAACTAAGGTAAAGTCAGGCAAGGTGTGCTTTCTTTCGGTCTACTGCATTGGACCCAGCTCTAATCCTGTAGTATGTCCATTCGTTATGCAGTATGTATCTTCAAAAATCTTCCCCGTAACCACATTCAGAATCAACTCTTGTTTTTGTTCCTCTTTCTTTTCGCGCGGTAGCTGCAGACTTTCTCCTCCACTCTGTATCCAGTCTTCCTCATTCATCAGCTCATGGCCCCGTTAGCTGTGCGCGAGTCGGCCCCGGCAGCTATTGTGTCCCTGGTAGAATTAACTATTGATTTTCTCCTCAGCGTTATCAATGCTAGTCTGACAACAAAACCGCTAGCGAGACGGACGCACACGTCGGGGGAAGCTCACAGTCCTACATATTGTTGTTGTTGAGAGGGGAGCGCGCTCCATGGAGGCGGCAGGCTCGGCCCGACGGGGGGAAAGTCCAAGTTAAATATTAACAGGCTTTTGTGATAATGATAATGGTGAGTATGCAAGCAAACAACATTTCATTTAAAATTCAGCCGGCACAAACGCGTAAATAAACAATAGTCCAGCATCAGTGTTTACACGGAAAACCTATTTTTCACAAATGTGGCAGAGGCAAAAATAGAAAATTGTGTCAATCATTGTGTGCTAGTAAACTCACTATGCCTTAGGGCTGGGTACTGTTACATTATTATATCAAAACTATTAACATTTTGGACTATACTGTTGGCATCAGTACAAAACATGCTCCTAATGACCAGCTCAACACATAATATACTATTACTGCAGTAGGTAATTAAAGAATGGATTTGGATGAGGACCTAGCCTATAAAAATCTCAAATTCTGCTGACTTTGTAGACATCTCCATGGAGACGAGCTGGAGACGTACCTACTCCCGGTAAAGTTATAGTCATGTCTTAAGAGAGCTGAGCCGCTCACAGCAAAGACACATTTTGTTTGTACAATTATGAGGGATTTTTTAATGACAAAAATATCTGTCATATAATAAATGTTTATATTTCTATTTTATTTATTGGGTAAAATCTCACGCGGTGTGGCTTTAACCATACTTTTTCCGATTCCTACACTAAGATATTTGTCATCTAGAACCAGAAAACCGAACAATAATGTTTCAGATTTAATCAGGTTCATCTCCCATGTCAAGACATATGTGAAAAATGGGGGAACATTTTGAGAAATTGTGGCAAAAATAAGGAAAAAATATGTAAAACAAAAAAATAGGGAAACAATTGTGAATACATTTGGGAAAAAATGGGAAATAGGGAAAATATTAGTAATAACAAATTGGGGAAACGGGAATTATTTTATTTTTTTATGGGAAAAATGGGGCAAACATTGGTCAAATAAATTTGAAAAAATTCGGGAAAATGGGAAAAAAAATTCTTTGAGCTGAAACAACCAAGTCACTTCCTTCAATGCTGTCCTCTGACCCAGGAGGCATCAAAACTTGGATCTGAAGATGTAAGATTTTCTGTACTTTTATTTTTTCAGTGCCAGTGGTACTTTACCTTTTTGTTTTCCGGATACCACACTACTCAGACAAAAAAAAATTTTTGAATATTTGAACTGTTTTATTCCCGTGTTGCAGTATGAAGTTAGGGCAGCAAGGTAAATAGTATTTTGAATGGTTGTACAGTACATCATGCAAAGGGTTTGAGGATCGTTTGTGCTCACAAAGCGCCAAAAACAAATGAGGTTTGTAAATGTTTTATAAATGAATGAATTAAGTATTTATTCGCCAATAGTTAACGATGTGTAAAGTCTTTTGGATCATACAGTACAGTCCCCTACGAGATAATGTGTGCTGTTGTATTAAACGATAGAATATTCCTCACGCACACTCTGAGGCATTACCTTTAAGCTCGCTTACACTCCAACAGCTCCTCACCCCAGGCTCCATGTCCCGCTCAAAAATGCAGGATAAATATTGAGAATCCGAGGCAAACTTGGGAGACTGAAAATTACTACAAAAGCCATCTTAGCTTGATTTTCTTTTATACATCCCCTGAGTATAAAGATGGGAAATAATTACTTTTGCTGCTGGTAAATCAAATGACAACACCAAAATTAATTCTTAATTTTCCTTTTCTATATATGTTTCTGTCGCTTGATTATTAGACGCTCATTTTTAACTCAACAGTACAGCAGCAGCTATAATGTGAGAGTGATGGGAAGACTTACAAGTTTGTAAAGTCAATATCCTAAGACTCGACAACGTAGCAACTTAGCAGCCTTTGTTTAAGCTCGTTCCAAATGATTACACTGTGCAATGTGCTCGCAGATGGTGAGTGTTCTCATTTGTACAGCCGCGCTTCATCGCAGCTTCAGTCCAAGAGGCAGTGGCATGCTGGGTAATCGGAAGAGTCTGGACTGTAAGAAAGTATTGATTAATAAGAGATTCTCACTGTTACAGGCCTATAGTTTCCAGCAATAGAAGGGGATACGCCAATACGGTACCAGGTTTCGGCTCGACAGCATATTCGTTAATGTGGTCGTGATACCAGAAACTGAAACCACTTGACAACCTCGTGCCCTTGTGAGTGTGCCGCACGTCAAGTTGGAGAATTCTTCAGTAGTCCACATAGACCTGACATTATTAAAGACTGCACTCCCTAAATCAGAGTTGTTGCTGAATTTAACTGGTGCTAAACATTGTCTTCGTGTGCTGACCCTGCGGTGTTTACGAGATGAGCGTGTCTCATCAGGCTGCTAAAGGGTCTAGCGATTCTCAGCGATGGGATGATTGGGGGGGTCTTTCATCTCCCCTGGTGTCTCTGGCCAGAAACCCACGCTTGCTACTTTCCCTGCCTCCGACCCGGCAGCCCCAATACACACTAACGGAAAACATCTCCCTCGCTGCTCTCAGTTGTCTACAAAATCACTTTTGGCTCGCATTTCTGAGGTTTATGACATGGTACAGGTAAGTCCTGACTGAATTCTGTCTACAGCTTGTGTTTTGTTGAACATGAACATTTTGCAAAACATTGTTACTTTGTGCATCACGATCAGAAGAGGCTAACACAAGTGACTTAGTTCTTCTTTAATGCATCGGTGAAACAAATCCAAAGGCTAAAAGGTACTCCGAAATAGCTGTTTAAAGAGATACAGCAGTATCCGTGGACAGCTGGTTCTTTGGCAGGCTGTGTGGTTCCTCTTCAAGTCCAAACCCTTCCAGTTTAATCACAAACTCTTCTGTTTTACTGTGCGCGGTCGTGCTGCTGTTTGCTTGATAGCCACTCAGCTTGTAACGTTAAGGCGGCGTGGTTAGAATGTTGGTGACACATCTGCATCACCTTTACGGAGAAACGTTTAGCCGGAGCTGGAGCTATGGCTAATGCAAAAAGAGGCCAAACAAGTTGTAGCAAAAGTACGGCGATTGCAGAGTGAGATCAGAGAAAGATAGCGTTTGATGCTGAACACCCCCCCACATTTGTTGAAGTTGGTTGAGTCCAATCTAGCGGCTGCTCTCTGCTCTCCAAACTGTGGAGCATGAGTGAGTTTCATGAAATGGTGTAAAGAAAAAAAAAAATTCACAAACTTCACACCAACAGCAACCTTCCGATTTGCGGGTGAACGCTATAAGCCTCTGATAACCCCGCTCGTATATGTCCAGCTCATTTAGAGAGGGTGCGCAGTTCAAACCAGCAAATTACGCCTGCAGCAGCACCAACGAACGAGACGTCCATCTGCAAAAAAATGAACAGTTGTTTGAACGTTTAGGCCAACAACACAGCAACAGGGGAATCCGCCCGACTGAATGTCTGGATTTACGAGATGGAGCGAGTGATTGCAAACCAGTTCGACGAGGGCAACAAGCAAACGCGAGCAAACTTATCTGGCAACCCCTCAAAGCGGCGGAGATTCTTGACATTTGAAAAGTTTAATATTTGAGCGCTTGGACTTAAGTGAGGAGCGCCGCGCTTCGCAAGGTCAGTTTCGGGTTTGAAGATGTGGGCTTAGAGAAAATGGAAATAAGGAGTTTGCGGTGCTTAATAAAACTGAAACTTGAGTGTACTTTAGGTATTATTCCTATAACAAGAAAAATCTCACTGAATATTTAACGTCAGATTGAGGGGCCATAAGCTGCACGAATAGACCTTCTTTTTCTTTCGCTAATTTGCTCTTTTCCCCACTCCTCGCCACTTCTCAATTCATCCATCTTTCTGTTTGTGTTCCTGTCAGCCTCGCCGTCACTCTCACCTTGGATGGCCCATGTCAGCCCGTCTGACCTCTCTCCTCCTCGGGGCCTGAACACCTCTTCAGCTCTTTCTCTCTCTCTCTCTGTCCTCTCATCTCGATCTGATTATCTTCCCCTGTACTTGTGTGTGTTTGTGTATGTGTGCATGTGTGTGTGTGTGTGTGTGTGTGTGTGTGTGTGTGTGTGTGTGTGTGTGTGTGTGTGTGTGTGTGTGTGTGTGTGTGTGTAAGTGATGGGGCCACGGCTGGTTGACACGGCTATAATGAGGATGCTAACCCAGATGGCCTCTTCAACACGAAAATCAAGTATGCAGAATCATTGGAGGAGCAGCCGGCAGGACACCCTCCTCTCCACGTTGTTTTCCACATAATGTCATGATTGCAAATACATCTCCAGTGTTCTTTAGAGCTGAAGGTTTCTTACGACCATTCCAATTAGGGATGGGAATTGATAAGATTTGATTGATATCAATGCCATCAATAATTTTACCTATCGATTCGATTATTTATCGATTCTCTTATCGATGAAAGCAAGGAATTAATGTGCTCTCGATAAACTCTATCAAAAAAGACCTATTGTCATTAATTATTCAATCCTCAACCTCAAGCCTTAATCCTCATCCAAAATATAATGGTAACATTTGTACTTTTCAACAAGTGTCTGTAACTTATAACAGACTGAAACTGTTTTGTAACACCTAAACAGGACTCAGTCTCAGCCCAAACCCTACATGTTTCATTCTCCTTCCCCCTGTCCGAGTAAACTACTTCTGTTTCAGCCCATTAGTCTCTTAGCTGCAGCTCGTATAGCGCACTCATAGCGGGGACGGGTAGAGGTAGACCCGCTCACAGTGCGCTCAAGGCGGGGACAGGCAGCCACAGGTTCGGGCTCAGAGCACAGCGGCCCGGGGAGAAAGCGGGCGCAACAGCGAGGCACTGAACCCCGTGTGCCATGTCAATTAAGCAACGTATCGAAAGTTTGGAAAGAAACTCCAAAGTCAGCCAATACAGCGCAGAGAAACGGAGCGTTTGCAACAGCAAAGCGAAAACGTAGAACTGACACGTTTATTGCAATGAACTGTTTTAATTGACGACACCCCTTCGTCTCTCGTGAACGCTCAAATCGGAGGGGAAGGGCTAAGCGGGGGCTAAGGGGTAGAATTGAGATTGGGCCTCTCCATTGCTCCATCCGAAACCAGT
This sequence comes from Proterorhinus semilunaris, assembly GCA_021464625.1. Lineage (NCBI taxonomy): Eukaryota > Metazoa > Chordata > Actinopteri > Gobiiformes > Gobiidae > Proterorhinus > Proterorhinus semilunaris. The sequence goes on from CM038359.1 coordinate 10,393,669, forward strand.
AAATTGGTAAGAGGCCTTACGCCAATTGGGAATTGGGTTGTCGCTCAGGAAGGAGTTAGGGAAAGTGGCCTGTATGCTAACTATCATAGCTACTTTAGCATAGGGACCTCTGATGCTAACTCACTGGCGATTAGGAGCTATGTGCCATCCCATAAGCCACTGTGCCAATCCCCCCACCCTCCTTGCCCCCACCCTCGAGTGATTCATGTGCAACCACTATTGATTGACAGGTGCACATTTAATAATAATCACCTCCAGGACCTCCAGGTGAACAGGTCCTGGAAAGATGGGAGCTCACAGCCAATCACCTTCTTAAGTTTCTTCAGCTGCCGCAGGAAGAACATCCTCTGCTGGGCCTTCTTGATGAGGGAGCAGATGGTCTGCTCCCATTTGAGGTCCTGGGTGATGGTGGTGCCCAGGAAACGGAAGAAGTCCACGATGGAAATGGGGGCGGGAAAGTCTGTCAGGGTGAGGGGGGACGGTGGGGCTGTGTCTTTCCTAAAGTCCACGATCATCTCCACTGTCTTCTGGGCGTTCAGCTCCAGGTTGTTGTGGCTGCACCAGGACGCCAGCCGGTCCACCTCTCTCCTGTAGGCGGACTCATCACCGTCCGAGATGAGCCCGATGAGGGTGGTGTCGTCCGCAAAGCGGGTCCAGGAGGGGAGCGGTGATGTCCTTGAGGTGGAGCAGGACCAAGCGCTCAAAAGTCTTCATGACCACAGACGTCAGTGCCACCGGCCTGTAGTCATTAAGTCCTGTGATCCGTGGTTTCTTAGGGACAGGGACGATGGTGGACGATTTAAAGCAGGACGGCACGTGGCATGACTCCAGGGAGGTGTTGAAAATGTCTGTGAAGATGGGAGCCAGCTGATCTGCACAGCAAGGAACCAGCAAGGAACCAGTCACCTATTCACTCTCTCTTTCATGCACCAAATTTGAATTGATTGATCCCGTTAGTTTTCTTCTCATTTTAAATGTTATGTGTGTAATATACTAGAACCACTTCTGCTTATTCCTTTTCATTCAGTTCGAGGTTTGCTGCATATTGCATTCTGAAAAGTAGTGAACAGTGATGGTCGCTCGACAGGTCAATATAGATAAAAATGCATTTGAGAGTCAGAGAACAGCCGACAGCAACAGGTCTTTGAACTAATAATAATAATAATTGAATCGTCTGTAAACACATATATAAACCGTTCGGATGAAAAGTCGATTGCATTAGCTGCTTACCTTTAGCTTGAGCTGTTATAATCAATAGCTTCCCCTTAAAAAACTGTAATCCGAGCCGTTTCCTTCATTCCTGCAAAGTTCACATTACATAAATCTTATCCGACTAACATTTATCCATCAATCTTTAAATACCACTTGACTGCGGTCGCTCTTTATCACAGAAATCCATTATTACTGAAGTTTAACAAACTTATAGTGGATGTTGTGCTCTCACTCTGTTGGCGATTCGGACACGCCGCACCCCACAAGACAACACACGGCGAGGACAATGTAGTGTCCTGCGGTTCTGAATCGCCAACAGAATGACTGCATTATAACATAGTGCAGTTTAGTAAATGGAGGAGTTTTGTATGGGCGGTAGCTGACATTCGGACATGCACAGAACCAATCTAATGTTGGATTATGGGTTTAAAAATGTGGATGACAGTTCCATGTTTCATCTACAACATAATCCAGAGAGTGCAGACCAGAGCACTTCAGAAATATACAACTCCAGTTATGTTTTCTATAAAACATATTAGCATGTTGGATCGATATTGTGCACCTGGTTCGGATTGAAAATTTGCATCGCCCATCCCTATATGAGCTGTCCCTTTTTAATTCAATTTCTTTGGCAAACCATAAATATGTGCATGGGTAAATCTCTGGATAGAGAAGCCATGCAGCAATTGTTCTTCCAACAACCAAACCAAATCAAACCTTGTCATAACTTGAACATCCCGCAGAATCATGCGCTGTAGCAATTCCATTATTACATGTAACATTGGCTCCCATTGTGCAGCCTATATTATCGATTTTGTTCCACCTGACAGTCTCTATCTCTTCGGAGGGGGAGGACATCATCAGCCAATTCTGATTTGAACAATGTCAGAGTCTAGCACATCAGCACCTAATCATTCCTCCACAGCCTTTGGAGAAACGACAGCAGAACAAACAGAGTCCAGAGCGTTTCGCGTCACACAATTTGCTCCGTAAATGGTTCGATCCACTCGAATTAAAAGAAAAAGAATACGCAATATTCGGACGCTTAACCTCCTTCGCTGACCGCATGATTGGCTTTATTTGTCTAGGTCTGAGCAGTCGCACCTCGGAGATTTCTGTGGACACGCCAGGACAACTGGAGATAAATGGGGTTTTGGTTAGAAGGGGATGCATGCCAAGTAAACAAACGCTATATGCTGGAAAAAAAAAATGTGGGGAAAAATCTAACTAAGAGCTGCTGTAAGACAAGACACAGAGGCTATAGTGTTTGACAGGAAATGCTGTTGGGATTCCAAACGGTTTTCAGATGGTAAAGCAGTGCGTGCCATGTGGTCACGATGTACGAGCTATGCTATCTATGCATCTAATGTGGTAGGAATTTTGCCTATATGTTAAAAGGCATGTGCTCCGTGGGAAGCGGATTGAGAATCCTCAAGCCAAGCCACCCTCAAAACACCCAGACCAGGAGTTGCTTTGCAAAAGGGGCAGAGAAAGTGGAGGTAAATGACTTATTACTTGTCCATAATAAACAATGTTGGGCCTATTTTAATGAACGGGTTCTCAGAAGTCATGCTCAACCACAAATCGGTTTATTATAAGTGATGTACTGGAGGATAACAGACAGCTGTCCATGGACTTAAAGTCGGTAAAAACATAATAAATATCTTTCTCTAAATGTTTGGAATTACATAATTGAATCGAATTGCCTTTTTGGCCAGCTCTTCCATACAGAGTGAAAGTTTCAAACATTTCCACGGCATCTTTCAGTCGCCAGACTTTATATACCACATTATGCTAGAGCTGTAAGTTAATCACAGTTGCTAATCCATGTTAGCATTTTAGGCAAAATACTTTGTAATATAGCCTAGCTATTTTAACTGCCTGAAAACCACACTACATTTACACAGCGTTGCATACACAAGCAAACAGGAAGTGGAGTACAACCAATCAGCGAAGGGCGGGTGTCTGCCGTTAATGCGGTGTTCTTAGCGGTTCTGCGTTAATATTCACACAGGATAATTAATCACAAAACTCTACTGTCCATGTGTTTTTGGGCATTTACTGCTGTTTAAAAAAAAGCTCTCTCTCCCATGTGACATACTTCACCGCAAATAAACAAATCTGATTGCACCGGCGCGTTCGAGTTTTTTACTGCCACCAACGATGGCGCGGGTGCGCAGACTGCTATCCCTCTATAAAAAATTCAGAGGGATATCATTCTGGTCTCGCCAGGCTACTCTTTATATGTGTTAAGATGTTGCAGCACCCCTGGTTGTATTCATTCCTGTTGCTTCTGTGACAGTAAAAAGAGAACGGCAGGATAGATGAGCAGTTAGCAGCTTTCCCATTTCCATTTAAGTTCAGTTTGACATGATTTGCATTTGAAACATTATCCAATATGGGACTCGCAACAAAAAAACAACATAAAAACAATTGAAAGTTGCCTTTTTTTGCATGAGCCAAACCTATCCAAAACAGGCCTTGGCTAGTCTTCTTTAGGTATAAGAGTTAAGAACACAATTTGCATGCCAAATCTTGCCTGGATGCACTTATGCCCATTCACTTTGACATTTGGAGCAATGTTTTCCAGACTAAACAATCATGACCTGTGCAGTAACTTAGAGAGCAGCAGCCCCCTGACTAACCACCACCACATGTGGCCCTGTCCAGACCCCGTAGCTAAAGTCTGTGAGAGTAACCTCTGCTTTAGCTGATTATTAGCCTGATGAGCCGCCCCAGTCAATGACACAAGCTCATTTGTGTAAACGACTCTCGCAGCACAGCGCATCGATTAATCGACCAGCTCCGCCAGGATCAATCTGCGTCTCAATCAGCCCCCACGCGCGCACTCACCTCTCTGCTGCGCGTGGCCGCATTGCCATAGCAACGCGGCGAGGAGCGCGATCCGCGTCAGCTCCATTCGATCCGGCGAGGCGTACTGCGTCCTCTCCGCGCGCGTGTGAGGGGAATGTCATCCGAAACTTTTGATCCAAACTTTCTTTCCCCGCGCCTGTGCTCGGCTCGGCTCGTCTCCTCCTCCTCTTCCTCTGCCCCCCCCTCGCTCCCTCCTCCTCCCCCCTCTCAGCGGCGGGCCACACGGAGCTGTCTCAAGGAACCGCACTGAGGTATTCACTTCTCAGCTCAGTTATGCGCAAATGTTGGTAAACTGAGGAAAGATTGCCCGATAATGTGCAGCCCAAGCTCAGGGTTAATTAGGTTAGAACATGGAATACATTGGTGATAAAAGAGGTCCATGGGGGGTTAATTAAATCATATAGAGCTTTCAAATTGATAATTATCACAGCACTTCTATTGATAAATGAGTAAAATAACATATTATATCGTCTGCTTAACTTTTCATAACATGCAATAGGGACTAGAGAGAGCACATTGTCGTCACCAATTATATATCAATCACCAATCCCTGTGCGATTGACCGGTGTCACATGACTTGGCATTAATATCCAGCAGCAGGCGCTCATCGCGTGTCTGAAAAAGACAAGCAGCCTGTACTAAAGCACTATACTTTTTTTTATTTTTTTTTATTGTTATGGAAAAAAGTGGTTTTGTCCTTCTTTGTTAGCCGATAATAGTGTTTTTTCCAAGTACAGGCCCTATATTGTACACTCTGACACTCATCTTATCATAAAGCATTTGTACACATGTTATGCTCTTACAGACATTTCTTGCATGTCATTGGGAAAGGAACTTATACGGGCTACCTCAAACTGCTCTAGTGCACTGAAGAACTGACTTCAAAAAAGCATTGCATTCCATGTCTGGCCCAAAGCTGCCACTGCCACAAAGCAGCGCCGTAAACCCCATCCGCAGAAACACATGTTGAGAGGAGTTACTTGGACACAGTGGGAGCCGGGAGCAGGCGGGGAGGAGAAGTTTGGGAGAGAGTTGGTGTGCTGCTCTGTTGTGGAGCTCCTCCTGCTGCCCCTCTCCTCTCACCACACCCTGCTGTCCCGGGAAAGCTCACACACACACACACTTACTGGATAGCACACAAACATAGGCACATTGAGTTGCCCTTCGTACGAAATGTGTGGTATAAATAAACATGGCTTGCCTTGCCATAGAGTTTTTAGAAAAATGCAAACTTTTATATCAATGCAAAACCAAGCTCGCAAAGATTTGACTTGAAAAAGCAAAGAAAGTTTTCCGTTTCGTACAGCGGTCGCCACAGTGTAGCAGTGTTTACCTCTCATTAAAAGGCCGTGGCTCACTGGCTTGTCAGTCAAGTGCAATATGAAGTGGATCGCTTAGAAAAATAATGATTCAGTCCATGTGCGCTGACTGAGTGTCCATCAGAGCGCAGGTGAAGCTCCAGACGTATAGAGGCTGTTGCTGGCAGACGTCCGGCCTGAACATGAGCTCTCCTCGCTGGACACGGGGCTCGGGACAGACCTGGGGTGGTGGTCCCGGGGCACTGTGGAGCTGGGCTGCAACAAGGCTACACTTGGACTGGACCGCAAGGTAAGGCCCTTTACCAAATATACCGACACTTATACCAAACTGTACAGCTAAAATGATGAGGAACTGGTGCTTTCACTTGTGGCTCCTGACTGTCTAGAAGACCTGCATGCGTTCACGTTTTAGATTTTCATAATAATATCAGTTGGAGGGCAGGGGCCAATACAACTCTACTAAAATAGACAGATTGAAAATAACCCCCGAAAAGACCCATATTGTATCATTATTTGGAAGTGACCGGATTGACAAACCTGACATACTTGTGTGGCTGAAAGTCCTTTCTCTCGGCACGCTCTCACACAGGTTATTATAGACATTGTCAGCACATAATAATTTGACCTTAGTTCATACTCGCTGACAGAGAAGATGTTGATGCTATTACAGTTTTTGTTTTATGTGGAGTAATAACAGAAATATAAACTAACCACTGCATTTGGACGAACTTAGAATTATTAGCTGCCCATTAACTTAATGTTAAATTATAGGCTGAGCATGTATATATTATATATTTTTTGCGTGCCCCTATAGTTATAGTACTTTTTTCCAACTCTGTCAGAGGCATCTAATTTTGCACGGATCTGATGGAGCTGTTTAATTTCCATACATTCTGGTTGCGGCTCTTTACAGATAAGAATTATCAATATGTGGGACAATGGCCGCTTTGCATCTTTGCATTCATTTGAGGCCAGTCTGTTTTGCTTGTAATCTTCTCTAAAGGCTTATCCCCGACACCGAGGAGACGCTTATTCTCACCCAGTCTGACGAACTGAGCCGAGCCTACGGTGAAGACAGCAGACCGCCTTCGACCAGCATCACCTACAGCTCGACCTCCGACGACTCCAAAAGACTACGGACTTCAGATGGGACCCCACACGGAGCGCCAGGCGCCGTTTCTTCTGAGCGAGACGAGGCGCGGGCACAGGCTGAAGCCAGAGGAGCCACTTCTGTGGAAATGAATCCCAAGCAAGTGAGACGCAGCGCGAGGCAGGTCGCCGTGCAGATGACTTTGAACCAGTCTCCAACAATAACAGCGTGGGAGGCAGGGTGGAACGTTACCAACGCCATCCAGGTGAGCCAGGACACCAACACACCACTATTCTTTGGAAACAGTACCAGCAAATTAGACTATCTGCACCGCCTGAATGAAATGCATACAACCTGTATAAATGCACTATAATGTTATGGTATGAGCCCGGGCCTCACAAAGTTTATTTTAAAAAGATACTTACTTACTTTGAACTTTCATGTATTTTTAACAGCAAATACTACAGAATTTGACCACTTGATTTTAGTTGACAGAAAGCAAAGACACTACTGATCAAATATTATTCCAATGTGAGTAAAAGTCGCTCCGTCTAATTTTTACTTCAAAACAAGAAGTCTTTTTGATTATTTATTGGTTTATTTGGTCGGGAAAGTGCATGATAATGATCATACATGGGTCTCATGCATGTAAACAAGCCACACCGGATTGTAGCCTTGGGCTAATTTGCGTCCGTCGTCCCCCATGCGCACTCTCAAACACACTCTCATTCATCCTGGCCTATTGTACATGTTTTTAGTGGTAGGGGAAACCGGAGTACCCGGAGGAAACCTACGCAGACATGGGGAGAACTCCACACAGAAAGGCCCCGTCCAGGTGGGAATCGAACCCCGGACCTTCTAGCTGTGAAGCACGAGCTCTAACCACTGTACAACCATGCAGTGGTTGCTGCGGTTTGTTGCAGAAAAGTTTTCAAAGTGGAAAGAAAAAACAGATCAGGTTTAGCAAAAATGCATTTGCAACTTCAACCAGTTGTACCCGAATCCCCCCACTGTGCGGCAACACAAGGACAAAATGTCTTTCTTCCTGTGAGTCAGTGGCATTTTGTCAGCACATCGCCACCTGCTGTTCTGGAGTGTGCATTATCAGGCTTTGTAACCTTTTAACCCACCACCTGAACCGAGGACATGTTCTCCCATTTGGCTTTACCCAAATCTAAAAGCTTCTTGAAAAAAAGCATCAAAATAACAAGGATGAAAAAAATTAAACAAAAACACCCGCTGCAGACAAATCCCAGGATCGACACTATAAGTTTGAACACTTTCTTCCATTGTCTCGAGATTCTCGCAATGACCTAACGCACTCTGACACACGGCCCGATTAAAGCAGAAGTGGCATACAGACTCTGGAAAAGGTCTTCTTTCGCGCTCCGTCAGGGGGAAAAGCGAACACAGCGGCGCACGCGACAGACATAATGAAAGAGGCGCGCGTGCTAAACACTGTCCGCTGGGAACGCGGCGAATTTGCATAAAACGTTTCTGTGGGAGAGATGTAAACACACAATTTAATCATTAGAAGTAATTGATTTTAGCGCCACTGTCTGTACATAAATGTGTTTGACAGAGAGATGGGGGCTTGGAAAGTGGGCAAGTGTTTCTTATGCAAATGCGGGCGCGTTAGCGGGCCGCGCGTCTTCAGAGAGCGGCGCGGCCTTTGTTTAGTGTCCAACTGCAGTCCCCTTTTTGTTTTGTTTTTATCTACATAGAGGCAAGCGACCGCAAAGCAAAGAGGGAAGGAAATGTTTAGAATGACAATATGCAAGGAGCAAAATTGCAACACACATATAAATGCACTACTTGATGTTAATTATGCGACGAAAAGAAGAAAGAAATCCATAATGTTGACAGTCTATGTTCTCCCACAGGACATTGTTTCATTCTCGATCAACTGTTCTCCACTATGGTTGCAAAACGTTGAAAAGTAACCATCACAAAAGATGATGAAAAAGATAAATAGAAAAGAAATCCCTTAAGTTGTGTTTGTTGCCTCGGAGGAGCTGGAGGAAGTGTGGATAGGGAAGACGACCCAGATGAACAGCCAAACCTGAAATTGTGTATTTTCTAACTCTCTCAAGATGTAACTTTAGTGCAGGTTGTAGAGACTCAATTCCCTCTCAGGATGAGCAGTTATTAATGTTCGGAAGAATGGCGCATCAAAGCTAAAAAACAGTGTATTTTTCTGTTGGTTTACTGATGCCAATATCACCGAGTGTGTGCCAACCAAATCAAGTTTTTATTAGATTGCGAGTTGCTGCCAGAAATATCAAAAACAACTCCAGAGTTTCAAACTCATAACATGGAAACGATGAAGTTCAGAGAGAATTAAATGTGGAACTTAATGAGTGTTTGCCTTATGTTAAATATGGATCATTTACACTCAACAAAAATATAAACGCAACACCTTTGTTTCTGCTCCCATTTTTCATGAGATGGACTTAAAGATCTAAAATTCATTCCAGATACACAATATTACCATTTCTCTCAAACATTGTTCACAAATCAGTCCAAATGTGTGATAGTGAGCACTTCTGCTTTGCTGAGATAATCCATCCCACCTCACAGGTGTGCCACATCAAGATGCTGATCTGACATCATGATTAGTGCACAGGTGTACCTTATACTGCCCACAATAAAAGGCCACCCCTGAAATGTGCAAAATGCCACAGATGCCACAAGCATTGAGGGAGCGTGCACTTGGCATGCTGACAGCAGGAATGTCAACCAGAGCTGTTGCTCGTGCATTGACTGTTCATTTCTCCACCATAAACCGTCTCCAAAGGTGTTTCAGAGAATATGGCAGTACATCCAACCGGCCTCACAATCGCAGACCACGTGTAACCACACCAGCCCAGGACCTCCACATCCAGCAGGTTCACCTCCAAGATCGTCTGAGACCAGCCACTCAGACAGCTGCTGAAACAATTGGTTTGCATAACTAAACAATTTCTGCACAAACTGTCAGAAACCGTCTCAGGGAAGCTCAACTGCTCGTCGTCCTCATCGGGGTCTTGACCTGACTCCAGCTCGCAACAGACTTGAGTGGGCAAATGCTCACATTCGATGGCGTCTGGCACGTTGGAGAGGTGTTCTCCCATGAACATCACCTCATGTTTCAGCAAGATAATGCACGGCCCCATGTTGCAAGGATCTGTACACAATTCTTGGAAGCTGAAAATGTCCCAGTTCTTGCATGGCCAGCATACTCACCAGACATGTCACCCATTGAGCATGTTTGGGATGTGCTTGACCGGCGAATACGACAGCGTGTACCAGTTCCCACTAATATCCAGCAACTTCGCACAGCCATTGAAGAGGAGTGGACCAACATTCCACAGGCCACAATTGACAATCTGATAAACTCTATGCGAAGAAGATGTGTTGCACTGCATGAGGCAAATGGTGGTCACACCGGATACTGACTGGTTCTGAGTCCCCAGACCCCCAATAAAGCAAAAAACTGCACATTTCAGGGTGGCCTTTTATTGTGGGCAGTATAAGGTACACCTGTGCACTAATCATGATGTCAGATCAGCATCTTGATGTGGCACACCTGTGAGGTGGGATGGATTATCTCAGCAAAGCAGAAGTGCTCACTATCACACATTTGGACTGATTTGTGAACAATGTTTGAGAGAAATGGTAATATTGTGTATCTGGAATGAATTTTAGATCTTTAAGTCCATCTCATGAAAAATGGGAGCAGAAACAAAGGTGTTGCGTTTATATTTTTGTTGAGTGTATATACGTAGAAGTCAATATACTTCATGTCAAGATTATGGAAAACTTTAATAGAACAATTGTTTGAAAATATTAAAATATGAAGTCAGTGCCATGCCTTTGTGTTTCTGTCTAAAGGTTTTGCAATTTCGATGCAACATGAAAGACAAATAACAAAAACCATGACTGGCTAGTTGCTTGGTTGGCTGCACTTTGGAGCATTCTGAATCTGTGCCACTGGGTTGGCAAGAGGGAAGGGATATTTGTTTAGCATTTTTGACATGACACAAGTCTGCCAAAGCGCTCCACAAGGTAAGGGTTTGTTTCCATTCGCTACATTACTTCTCATGGAGGCAAGCTACATATCGACCCTTAGAATTATAGGGTTCTGTCTGACATTTTTGTACAAATTGAGATATTCACATATTATTGTTCCTGGACCCAATCTGAGATTTATTTATTTTTGTAGGTTTTATGAGCAAAAACATTTCCATTATGTTCTATATATACAGACCGCATTTCTGAAGTCATGAAAACAAAGACACCTCTCACTTGGAAAAAATGCCTTGGAACGCCACTCGAACTGGTAATTTACTACTTGTAAACTCAGAAATCTCAAGACTGCTACGAGTTTGTATACGAGATGAAGACAGTAATTTTAAAACTGTAACAAAACCACTGCATCAGTGACATGAATGTTACTTCTGGTCCCAGCTTTCAATATAACGTTATGTCGCATGTTAATTATATCTGATTTTGAGAAAGGTTCATATAACGTTAGCATCATATGAGCTAACTGTTGTAGCATTAGCCATTCTGTTCCATACGATTTTATTCACCTGGACGCTCTGAGGTCGGAAGTCATAATGTTCAAGTGGGAAAGATACCAGTTACCAGTGGCCTGGAACGCACCATTACTCCAAAACTACTTTAACAAATGCTGAATTACTAATATAGTTTTCTACCCAATAAAGATGCAAAGAACAAAGTAGTTCAACAACGAATGCTAACATGATGCTTCATGTTAGCATAACAGCCAGTTTTTTGCTTCTACTGAACAATCTGCTGTGAAAAAAATCCATCCATATTATTTGGACCCGATTTAGACTTTATTTGAATGTAAGTTTACATTCTGTCAGAAAATGGCTAAAAAGTGTGAAAAATTGTGTTTCCCAAAACAAAAACCTTTCCCGTCGGCCACTGTATGTACAGTGGCGAAATAAAAATATTTAGTCAGACACCAATTGTGCAAGTTCTCCCACTTAAAAAGATGAGAGAGGCCTGTAATTTTCATCATGGGTATAACCTCAACTATGAGAGACAAAATTAGGAAAAAAAAAATCCAGAAAATCCCATGAATTTATTTGCAAATTATGGTAGAAAATAAGTATTTGGACAATAACAAACAAGCAAGATTTCTGGTTCTCACAGACCTGTAACTTCTTCTTTAAGAGGCTCCTCTGTCCTCCACTCGTTACCTGTATTAATGGCCCCTGTTTGAACTTGTTATCAGTATAAAATACATCTGTCCACAACGTCAAACGGTCACACTCCAAACTCCACTATGGTCAAGACCAAAGAGCTGTCGAAAGACACCAGAAACAAAATTGTAGACCTGCACCAGGCTGGGGGAACTGAGTCTGCAGTTTAGTGTGAAGAAATCAACTGTGGAAGCAATTATTAGAAAATGGAAGACATACAAGACCACTGATAATCTCCCTCGATCTGGGGCTCCACGCAAGATCTCACCCTGTGGGGTCAAAATGATCACAAGAAGGGTGAGCAAAAATTCCAGAACCACACGGGGGGCCTAGAGAATGACCTGCAGAGAGCTGGGACCAAAGTAGCAAAAGCTAAAGTAACGCAATACGCCGCCTGGGACTCAATTCCTGCAGTGCCAGACGTGTCCCCCTGCTTAAGCCAGTACATGTCCCGGCCCGTCTGGAGTTTGCTAGTGAGATGATCCAGAAGAGGACTGGGAGAATGTCATATGTTCCAATGAAACCAAAATGGAACTTTTCGGTAAAAACTCAACTCGTCGTGTTTGGAGGAGAAAGAATACTGAATGCATCCAAACACCATCATACCTACTGTGGGGGTGGAAACATCAGGCTTTGGGGCTGTTTTTCTGCAAACGGACCAGGACAACTGATCCGTTTAAAGGAAAGAATGAATGGAGCCATGAATCGTGAAATTTTAAGTGAAAACCTCCTTCCATCAGCAAGGGCAAAATTAAATGTGACTGGGTCTTTCAGCACGACAATGATCCCAAACACACCGCCCGGGCAACGAAGGAGTGGCTTCGTAAGAAGCATTTCAAGGTCCTGGAGTGGCCTAGCCAGTCTCCAGATCTCAACCCCATAGAGGTTGAAAGCCTGTGTTGCCCAGCGCCTTCCCCAAAACATCACTGCTCTAGAGGAGATCTGCATGGAGGAATGGGGCAAAATACCAGCAACAGTGTGTGAAAACCTTGTGAAGACTTACATGAAACGTTTGACCTCTGTCATTGCCAACAAAGGGTATATAACAAAGTATTGAGATGAACTTTTGTTATGACCAAATACTTATTTTCCACCATAATTTCCAAATAAATTCATTAGAAATCAGACAATGTGATTTTCTGGATTGTTTTTTTCTCATTTTGTCTAGTTGAGGTATACCTATGATGAAAATTACAAGCCTCTCATCTTTTTAAGTGGGAGAACTTGCACAATTGGTGGCTGACTAAATACTTTTTTCCCCAACATTTTAAACCTAAATATCTCAGAACGGGTCAGAACTATAGACTGTAAATGTCTGTGTAAGTTCTCAGTCGCACAGGAGTTGTCCATCTTCAATGAAGGTACTTGAGTCATCTTCTGTACCCAGTAGTTGAAGTCTTCGAACGTTTCGCGTCTCATCCAAAAGGCTAGAAGCTATTTTTGTGAAGAAAGAAAATCCCTCCATGATCCGAAATTGTGGACTCAGATTTAATCTTCCGTCACTTTACTCCAATCTCCTTCGGGGAAAACCGTCAGGGCACACCCAGTCTAAGGAGACGGCACCTCAGCCAACAAAAGAACAATAGGCAGGTAATTAGCAGTGATCAGCCATCAATAGGACAGATAATGGGCAGTGATCATCTATGAATAGGACAGGACTGACCGATGCTGAGGTGAGCAGATCGTTATAGACGCTCTACTTCAAAGGTGTTGACCCACAGTTGAGAGTAGCTGTGATTAGAGGGGAGGCGCCGGGCCAACCCTAACTCCGCCCTGTTAGTCTATATCTAAGCTGCGGGCTGAGCAGGACTTTTTTCGCTGACAAAGCCTTTTGGATGAGAGGCGAAATGTTCGAAGACTTCAACTACTGAGTACAGAAGATGACTCAAGTACCTTCATTGAATATAGACTGTAGAATTAATAGACAGCTTCTGCTCACTCCCCCCGTTTATTATAATGACCACGTTGGAAAGGGAAATCATGGCAGATTTACAGACTACAAAGGGCAGGATCTTCACTGTAGACTCGGTCCTCGCGGGGCGCATACTTAGCGCCGTTAGCTCTGATGCTAACCGCCTGTCAATCAAAGTCTGCCCCTCATTAGTATACAAGTCAAGATTTCTAAAATGTTCCTTATGAAAACCCACCTGGTCCCTTTAATTGTAACTAACCCAGCGTTATCACAAGAGAAATATCTAGCTGTAGAATGAAAGAAAAATTAGGCACCAGACTTTACAGTTGTTTAGAACATTGATAAAGTGCAATGCTTCCTAATGGAAAATTTGCTTGTTTTGCCTATATGGAGGTACTACAACAATGGCGGGCAATGTCGCCCCCTAGCGTCGTGGTCATAAAGCAGTGCAACCAGCAGTCATTGGTCAGAACGCACATAGAACCTTAATTCTAAGGCGACAATAAAGCCACAGTTTCCCTTGGGGCTGGCGTAGATCAGATACGGTCGCACACTCCCGCGTTAAAGGACCCTCCGACCACCACCAACTCACACACACCACTCACAAAAAAAAACAAAAAACTGTTTATTTATCTAAATTAAACCACACAGGATTACTATTTCTTAATATAGACAATTTATATGAGCTATAGATTTATTTTGGGGTTGTTGGTTGAGCAAGCCGTAACCATAGCACGCAGGCTACTTTCATACTTACATACAAACTCCAATGGTGTGCACAGTCATAATCAATTTACCAGGCATAGACGGAAACATTATCTCTGATGATCAATGCTAACCACTCGATGGAAAAACACAGTGGATATAATTCCGATAGGCTAAGAATAGCTAGCGTGCTAATTGTACATAAACATTTCGGACTGAACGCTGCTTCGCCTTTGTATGTCCACGAGCCCCTTGCCTCTTCATAACGCCATCAGATCAACATCCCTTATTTTTCGACACAGCCTCGGTTCTCTTATCATTATTCCCAGCCAGTATTTTATTTTTCTCCACCCCCTTCGTTCTGTCACTGGATGCCACTTCAGGTTGCGCCGTGGCCAACGTGGAATTAGCTGGCAGGAGCACACAGGGAAAGCGGCAGCGTGTACGGGATACGAGGGTGTCCGATGAGGAGGGTGAGAGGGGGGGTGGGGGGGTGGAAGTCTTTCATCCTTTTCGAGCTCCGTTTCTACATCAAAACCCCCACCGGCATATGCCTAACAGACTGCAGTTAGTGGATACAGACTTGAAAGTACCGTGTTTGTGTCTTAGCAAAGTTGCAGTTCCCTGTGATGCATCGCCCCGTTCCAAAAACGCTAGGGCCAAATCAAAGCGGCTGGTTGTTGGCTGTGATCGCCGCTCTCGAGGACGTTACTAAATCCGTCGGCCATTTAAACATGTACATGAAAACAACCTACACAGTGGCAGGCAAAAGCTGGAAGACGGAGAGGGGGGGGGGGGGGGGGGGGTGTTCGCCGCTCTTCCGTTCGTTATTTTGGGCCTCAAATTGCCACCCTTTTTCGACAATCACTTCCTTTGTGCATAACTCCTCACTCTGCCTCCCAGTTATTACCCCTCAAACAAGTCACAACAATCATTAGGGGAACTGAATGCGGCCGCCATTTTATTCCATTTCCCGTCGTTCGGTGCACTCTGAACGCCTCGCTCGTGCAGCTATTACGGCCGCGCCTGTACATAATGGGAAATGTCAAACAGACGCAGAAATGATGAGCGGTTGCCTTGTTCGGTTCAGGGCATATTCGTGCTGGACCTGCCCTTCGCCCTGGTGCATTCTGGGTACGTGGGGCTGCTGCTGCTGGTGGTGTCGGCCTGGGTCTGCAACTACACCGGGAGAGTCCTGGTCTCCTGCTTGTATGAGGATGGACACTGGTCAGTATTTGATCGTTACAAATGTATATTTCTAAAAGTGTGTTTTCAAATTGTTATAATAGTTCCACTTGGAATAACCCCCAGAAAAAAACGAAACTGATGATGACAAAATAATGTTAGTCAATCTATGCTAAAAATATGTCCAGAAAATGTTATTGGTGTCAAGTATTTGGGTTTTTTTAAGTTATGGAAAATAGTCTTTTATATTGCCCATCTAACATTTAATTAAGAAGATGAGTTTTACCAGGATTTTATTATGGAAATAAATCCATCACTGTATAAAAGGTGTTGGTAAATCGACAATCATGCCTTGACTATGGAGATGTGTTGTATTTGAATGCTCCTGTACAGTGTCTTGGGTTGGACTTCAGGCATTCATTTGTATATATTTTTTTTATTTACAAGGCAATACTTGGAAGGCTGCCTGCTTATTTCACTTGTCTTTTAAACATGACGCAGAGTCGGGCGTATCGCTCAGACACAGAGGCTTGAAGTCTCTTGTTCTCCCTGTGCAGACCCTGGTTTTGGGTGTTTTGAGCTTGGACCTCTAGCTGTTGACGTCCAGCGCTTCATGGAGATGTTGTGAGCGCAGGCTTTTGCTCATAGAGATCCACCTTCAACAAAGCTTTTTCCCTGACGCTCACTCTGCAGCTGCTCTTGCAAAGGGAGATTGACCCTCTCAGCTGGACTCAGCACAGGCTGTAGCTCCTGGATCAGCGAGGCGTCTGAAGAATGCTTCTTTTCAAAGATTTGTATGTTTAAAACTGAAAAATGTGGCTTTGATGGGCCACTACATAAACTATAATCTGCATTTAGCATGTTTGTAGCATCCCATTTCTTCACAGGGACGAGTTTATAGGCACTTTTCAAAACTGGCAGGGTCACTTTTCAGGATCACTGTCACAGAAATGCTACAAACGACATACTAATTGGAAGACAAACCAGTTCTCATTCCACAACTAGAAATAAAAAATAAAAAATCAGGTCTAGTGCCTTTAAGTTACATTTTTAAATATGTTGTTCTCACTGCTGCCAGCAGGAGGAGACCCAGTCTTCACCCTGTTTACTGTATTCTGTGGTTGTAACAGGTCAAATTTAACAAAAGATTAAAACTTTTAAAGTTTATAAGCTGTGTTATATTTTGCTGCTCCAAATTATTGTCCTTTGGCAGAAGAGGGGGCAAAATGGCTCTTTTGATAATGAGGGTTGGAGACCCTTGGTTTAGACAGATAGAATAGACACTTCAAAGTACATTGGTGGACTGACTTTTCTATATTTCCAGTGGAGGGCCCAGAGTGAGGGTGCGCCACAGTTACCAGGACATTGCAGAGGCGTGCTGCAGAGGCCTGTGCCCCCGCTGCCCTGCGTTGGGAGGAGCCATGGTCAATGTGGCCCAGGTTAGACAATACCCTTTCTTACTCTGGAAGAACCATGTCCACATTCATTTGATTCCTGTCTGTGCTTGCAGCTGATTGAGCTGTCAATGACGTGCACGCTGTACCTGGTCGTCTCTACGTCTCTGCTGTTCGACAGCCTGTCCGGGTTGGCCGTACCCAGGCTCGGCTGCTCTCTGCTGGCCCTGATGTTCATGATGCCCTGCCTCCTGCTCACCGACCTCCGCCCGGTGTCTACTCTCAGCCTGCTCTGCTCCTTGGCTCATATACTCATCAGGTGACTGTCAGATAACCTTATGTCCTTATGTCCGATGTCTTAATGTGCAGTATGGTTGTCCCGTCAGCCTGCTGGTGATGCTGTACTGCCTGAGCCGAGCACGCTCCTGGGCATGGTCCTCTCTGTCTATGTCCGCGGACCCGGAGGAGTTCCTGGTGTCCGTGGGCATCATCATCTTCTCCTACACGTCGCAGATCTTCCTCCCGTCACTAGAGGGCAGTATGCAGGACAGGCGCCAGTTCAATACTATGCTGGGCTGGACACACGGAGCGGCCTGTGTCATGAAAACTCTCTTCGCTCTCCTGGTAAGCGTTCATACTGTATGAGCTCACCGCCAAATCGATCCATCAACTCCATTTTCTTTTACTTCCTCACACCCTTAAAAAGTTATTTCTAGCGCACTGACCTTCTCTTGGGCTCTCATTAACCATACTGTTGGAGGTCAGGAGTGTGGGCGGGGGTCAACAGCTCCATCGAGTGAGCAGTCAGGAGGAGGATGACTGACAGAGCGTCTCGGCTAACCCCCTGTCTTCTCCCCTCAGTGTGTTCTGACGTGGGGTCGGGACACCAGCGAGGTCATCACAGACAGCCTGACGCCTCTGCTCCGCCCACTGGTCAACACGTGTCTGCTGGCCAAGGCTCTGCTCTCCTTCCCCCTGCCCTTCTACTCGGCCGCCGAAATACTACAGGCATGGATACTCAGAGGTATGCCTACGAGTCAGCTTTGTCCATATTCACAATTTCCAAACTGCTTTATTTATGTATTTTACATAGGATTTTTTTGGTCTGTAAATGTTGATATAAGCCAGATGAATAACTCATTCAGATCAACAAGGTAATGAGTGTCCCTTATATGTATATGAATGTCATTGGGGTGCTTCTTTTCCCTTTGGTTTTATCAGAAAATAAATAACAAAACATTTATCTAATTAGTAAAAGAACACTTTATAATAATAACCCCTTATTTAGCCTTAATAAATGATGAATTAACACTTAATTCATCATGAAGAAACTGTCACTTACACCTAATAAATACTTAACTACTACTAATGCCTAACTCACAATGAATAGATCTTCACATACTTCACTTATTCATTGTTAAGTAGTAAAAATAACATTATTTAAAAGGGACTATACGGAGTTTAAAAATGTTAAAATTAAGTATTTTCATCCCCCTACATGTTCCAGCAATAATGTGTAGAGTAAGCCCAGACCTATTCACCACAACTGCCTCTAAAATCCTGCACTGTCACTCAAAAGAAAAACTTCACCGCACAAGTACAAGAAAACTGAAACACTAATACTCCCACTAATACAATGACTGTATTACTGCAAAATAAAACATAGAACCAAGACCTTTATACCATTTATCCATACCCCTGAATGTCAAACTTGTTTGTATCAGGTTAAACTGACTAATATGTAGATTGCACAGTGCCTCAGGGAGAATCATTTACTCTCTTGGAGGAGTAGGAGAAACCTTGAGAAGTGTGGCCTATGGCTTGAATGCGTTTATACCAAATCCCGGGGGTACTATATCACAAACACAAACAGGAGGAGTGAACTCTCTTGACATCTCGCTCCTTTGACAGCGCCCTGAAGTGAGAGACACACAAACAACCTGAACCTGCCTGCATCGTTATTTATGTAAAACTGAGGGATGACTAAGCCAAGTTCAGCACCTTTGGTAAATACTGCTAATGTTTATGGACCACCCCGGGTCTAAGAACAGCACAACGCTCTGCAGACCTGCAGCTATAGTGGATGGGATTGGATATTGTGAATATGCAGATTCTGTGTGATTGCATAAAGGTTTTTTTGAAGTTCAACACATTTTTCTTTAGAATATATTTAAGGAAAGTTTAATGATTAATGGAATAGTGGCTTTTGCCCCAATGTGAGAGAGACACCATATTACTAATATATAGGACCAGCATAAACCTGACTAATATTTACTATTTCACATATACATAACAATAATAATAATAATGCATCGGTTTTATATAGCACTTTTCTGGACACTCAAAGATGCTTTACATTGCACTATTCATTCACTCCATACTTGGTGGTGGTAAGATACTACTGTAGCCACAGCTGCCCTGGTGTAGACTGACTGAAGCAAGGCAACCATCTGCACCATCAGCCCCTCTGACCGCCACCAACCATTCTCTCACTCACTACATTCGCCAGACTTCCTGGTGTTACCAAATGGTCTCCCATCCAAGTACTGACCAGGCCCTTCCCTGCTTAGCTTCAGAGGTCTGACGGAAACAGGCAGAGCAAAGGCAATATGGCCACATAATATCCTTTATAATGAAAAATCTAAGTTTTGAACTCCTCACTATGTTTTAATATTATATCCTCATCAGAAAGAGAGCTGGAGAGGTGTTACTTTTGATGCACGCTTGTACTTATGCACATTTTGTTTGTCTCCCTCTTCCGCACTCAAAACTCTGGTATATACGCCAAACAGATAACTAATACTCTGAAACTTCTCTAAGCTTGAAAATCTAGACACCGTCACCAAACCTGTTCCAAACCCGTTCCTGTGCAGTAGCATGTTTGCCATATTTTTTTTATTACTCTTACTCTAATTTTAGCAACTACATTTAATTATAGAGACCTTATTTCAAGGTATACTGAAACAAATAAGGCTATGGTGTCAAAAGTGATTGTAAAAGTACCAGACTTTTATCTGAATGGCCTGAAAGCAAATTCCTTCCCCCATGTGTTTGTATCAAAGATTAATGGAGCAATACCGGCATGAATACAAATGTACTTGGAAACAGCTGTGAAGATTACAATGTAATTGATGACATAGACTCTGGTGTTGGTAAAAGCGGCCTGCCTGTATCTCTCGTGTAATAACACTAATGTGTCATGTGGACACAATGTGACACTCTCAACAATGTGTCATATTGCTCAGGTCACTCCTTTCATCAGATAGACAATCACTAATGTATCCACTGTCAACACATGGTGAGCCTGAGCCCGTCTCTAATGTATTTGTCAACAACACTCGTCATCCTGTTCCTAGTGACCCAGATTATGTCACCAGCGCAGAGTATTTTTGGTCCAAGAGGTAATGAATAGAAAAATGTAGAAAACTGTTTTGTATTTAAAGGTAGTAACTAGGAACAAATGTCCAAAATAATACAACTTACTGAAGCGTTGGCTGCCATGTGGTCGTCGTATCACACTGTTGCGGTGAAGTATGGGCTGAGTTGAAAGGCTAACTCAATTTATTCATCAGTACGAGCTCGGAGTAGAGCCGCCGCTCCTCCACGTCGAGACGAGGCCCATGAGGTGACGTTGGTATGTTCCAGGCATGTCCCATTGAGACATCTGGCCCTGGGGTAAAACTCTGTCATATCTTGAAATTATACAATTGATCAAATTAAAACATTCCTTCTATAAAAAAATGATAATATCATGATTACTGTTTATCAGAGAAGAAGTGAAAAGACCATCAGTGCGTCACTTTTCCGATCATCACCGAAGCACGTTTTAACCTTGAACATTCAAGGCTGTATTTCAAAGACAATTTGTTATTCTTTTATTGCCACTGTTTCATCAGAAGTATATCTCAGCCCTGTCTGCTATTGTGTCATTAAAATGGTGTCGAGCTGCAAAAATTAAATATAAATTGCCTCATAGTGGAGCAATTAATCACAGTAATCACTCTTATTCATGGAGCCTTTGGTAGAGGCGGCAGTTGCCTGAGGTGACGATAAGACTTCTCAATGACAAAATAGTAAAACTGTTTAATGCACAGAAGGAGTAATAGCCAAAGATTGTTGTACTGTACACCCAGGAGTAATCGGATTGTAACTCTGCGCTCTTTGCCTGAAACAGGTATTGTTTATTTGACACATTTGTGAAAAGATGTTAGCCCAGTGTTGTTTTGTTTCATTCGCACATTATGTCGGATAATGCTCTCACAATCTATGGGCCAAAAACGGTGCCAGGATGGGACAGGGCACATACTAAACATTGATAAATGTCAGATTAATGTTTGGTTTATATAACTTTTGGAAACTCAGCATGTGCTTTTTTCAATTTTGTCAATCTTAAGGCTATTAAGCCGCTATTCTATGGTATAATTATCATCATCAACAACATGAGCCGCTGCGTGTGACTCTTACTGATGTGAAATAAAAATGCAACACTCGACAGATTTATAACTGCACAATACACATCAATATATTACTCTAGTTAGACCGTATGATGCAGAAAATACACCACTTTACGAGCTACTCGTAAAGGCTTACTGTACTTTGAGCACGGCAAAACTCCAGTATATTGAATTTAATGGTACTTTTATTTAGATATTGTAACATCTGACACAAATATGGACTTAAACCTTTAAATGCAGCCGTTTCTGTGCATTTCACTGCATTTCTACTACTTTTTGGAACGGTATGGACATGTATTGCATTTGAAAAGTATGATGCATAAGGTTTGACTAAATACATTACACCCACACATCCAAGAAATTCCATTTATTTCGTTTTTTCTTAACTCCATTAGACTGATGCTATATGAACTTTACTACTGCTGCTTTCCTCACACAATATAGCACTAAGTTGTAGTTTTTCATCTTTTCGCTTTAAACATGCTAGTCTTCTATAAGGTGTGGGTATTTACATGTTGGTGTTGTTGACGCCATTTTGAGAACTTTTGACTTTGCATAATATAGTACAGCGACTTTTTAAGGTGAGACGCTGCAGGTGAATGTTGAGATTTTTAGCTATTTTCAGCGATGAAACAGATACTCACTATAATTGAGTCCATAACTGACTTTGTATCTCACCAGTCTGTGTACAAAACCGGCCTTTCCCAAACTTGAATAGCATCATTTAAATTAGTGTATTTGGTCAGGACAGTACATGTTAATGGAACATGCATGTAAACAAGCCACACCGGATTGTAGCAATGGGCTAATTTCCATCCGTTGTCCCACACGCAAACTCAACCTGGTCTATTGTACATGTTTTAAGTGGTAGGGGACCTACACAGACACGGGGAGAACATGCTAAGTCCAAACAGAAAGGCCCCGTCTAGATGGGAATTGAACCCGGGACATTCTGGCTGTGAAGCAGGGGCACTAACCGCTGCGCCACCATACCCATCATGTTTGTGTTAGCCCTTAGTTTTGGGGTCAGCCCTATGTTCCCCAGTACCTATGTTCCCCCACTTCTTTTGATTAAGATTAGGCACCAGCCCACAATCCTTAATGTTAGGGTTAGGGTCAGGGTTAAGCTGCTTGATATATGTCTGACATATCACTCTCATGACTTGTAATTGGTTGAAGTACAAACTCACCTACGGGAAAAAAAAATCACACCCGGGGAACATAGGACCCGGGGAACATAGGTATGCACCCTTAGTTTTTTACAGACGTTTGATGAAAACTGCACAACTGAGAGCAATACTTAATGTATCACAATACAATGAAATCCTTTTAGCCTCTTTATATTGTTATACGTATTGCATTATGCCTAAAAAGGTATCGTCCAAGCCAAGATCACGTGGGGGACGGACCGTCATTCCGACACACCACCATTCCGACACCCCGCTATCCCGACACCCCGCCATCCCGACACACCGTCATTACGACACCCCGCCAATCCGACACTTTTTGGTACCGCTATTCCGACAATCATTTTGAGCGTGTCTGTTTGCCTTCTGTCAACGCCACCTTCCCTGTTCATCCCCGCTGTCGGCCCAGGGGTGCAGAGGCTCGTGTGATGGTTTTGGGCAAAGGCAGTGACAGGTGCAGCTAGTCTGTGTTTCACCACAAAGCGCTGAAGTCCGCGGTTAATACGCCGCGCACTGTTGGACGTTTTCCACTCAGACACTGGAGCTGTCGCTCAAGGCTTTAAGACAAGCGCACGCGCCGCTCACAGCGCTGACCGAGCCACGCGCTCCCCTTCGTTCAAAACACTGTCCGAAAACAAGTCCTTCTCCACAAAGCAGCGCGCACGGGTGTGCGTATTTGGGGGGGTGCAGGCGCACCAGTTCAACCCTAAACTAAGTCATATGCTCCTGTCACTGTGTGACACGGGCAAACACTGAATCTATCAAGACAAACAATAGCAATAAACACACGCGCTTTATGTCACATGAGTCTGTGCAACAGCGGCACATTCAGCCAGACTTTACTCCACAGAATCAGCATAAAAACACTCACTGTGCACTCGATCATCTGTCGTAGAACTCTTCACCTCTTTATCCATGACTCTCACTCGTCTGGTCCATCATTAGCTCCATTTGGCAAAACGTATTTTTCGTAATCCACAACAACAGGTCTGTCTCCACCTGCTGCACATGTCAACA